>OY754335.1:125149814-126399814 GCA_963573305.1 Pyrrhosoma nymphula | reverse complement strand
TCTTCGTATTGCAAAACCTTGTTGGTTTATCGAGGTAAACCTTCGGCCAACTTTTTGCTTGTTTTTAAAGAATATTTTTTGAACAGGTCACTCCCAAATAAAGGATTTCCTTTATTTTATCCACCGTATTGGGCAGATTTGAAAAGTCTTTATTATCATATTTACCACATTATGCTTCATTTTATCATCAGATACTATTGGGTTTCGTTGCTTTATATCCAATGCAGAGGACACTACCTTTCTTAAGTGTATTACAATCCAAGATGAAACCAGTACTTAAGTGGCCACCATAATCTCGCAAGCTAACGACTGGTTATATTAAGCCAACGACAATGCTATCACATTGCAGACATTACTACTTATTAAAAAAATTAATTTTTTATGGATATACATGGATCTTATAACATAATAATACCTCCTGATGTAAGTAAAGTTGGTTATGTTTTAGTAAAAATTATTTTGTAGTCACTTATGTAATACATTAAGTGATTTTAAATCACAATTAACGACCGAAAATATAAGACCAATTACATATATCGAAATAAGAACAATATTCAAACCAATAATGCAAATAAGAGACATAATCCGCAGCGTTAAAGAAAAGGATAGAGTTGTGATGGAGAACGTATACCTATTAACGAGCGAGTGATTCTAAGGTATGTGGGTGAGACAGGTAGATCATTATGGACGAGGGCTAAGGAGGATTGTGACACGATTCGACTGGGTCACTTCGAGAAATCAGCCGTTGCGGAACATGCCGCCGAAAGTCACAACATTGACGTCACCAACCCCAAAATCCTCACAAGAGATAAACTTATATATATATATAGAAACTTATACATACATATAAATATATATATACATAGATATATATATATATATATATATATATATATATATATATATATATATATATATATATATATATATATATATATATATATATATATATAGTAACCGGTCTCGTTTGGACGCGGCTACAAGGCTGTGGGTATCCAGAGTAAAAAGGATAGTTCTGGTTGTGTTTCTCTCATTGTTAGATTTTTGTGGCGTGAATTTCTGTGTGTGTGAATGTGTATTCCCCCCCACCTCCCTTTCCTCAGTTTTTTTTCACCTCCCCCCTCTCCTTCAACAACCGGCGAGCAACCACGGCGTTCAGAGACGGCCGGATGCTAAGTGCTTTTGTCCCCCCCCTTTCCCCTTTTGCCCCTAAGTCACCGGCATGAGCTGCGTCGCAACCGGGGTCAAGTGCGCCCTGGACGATTTTGGTTCTAGGCGAAGCTAGATCCCCTCACCTCCCTTATTCCCCCCCCTCTTCACCTCAACCGGTGTGAGATGTATATAAGTCGGGAGCCACGCGCTCTTAATGGGATTCTGACGACTGATTTCGGAGAGGACACTAGTTGGAAGAAGGTGGCGGGAGCTATACGGCGTGGTGGACGGAGTGATCGGCGAAAACCCTCGGCAGAGAGACGGAAGCGAGCGAGAAGAGAAAGGCGGAGGCTGGAGCGGTAGATCGACGGAAGGGATTGGTGCAGCGACATAGGAGAATTGGAAGGAAAGAAGTCGCCACCCGAAATAGTGAAGAGTTTCCGCATCCCGCAGCCTGGCCCTGCAGAAGTGGTCGCTATTCGCAAGGCGTCTGCCGAGTAGCTGTGCTTCCTCCTGCCACGATAGGTACTGTCCAAAGTCCCACCAATGCTTAACCCCACAGCCCATGCTTAAACCAAACCCAGTTTTCCCAATCCTCTCCGAAAGAAGAAATTGCTCAGTTAATTCCCACTCGTATCATTTTGTCTCACCCCTCCCTTTTCCCGTGTGCTTGTTCGAGTGTAAGGCGACGAAGAAAAGTACAGACCATGGAAGCTGCACTCTGACCAGTTTTGTTGTATAGGGTAAATTTTTTGTGAAGAAAAGGGTGACTAGATCTCATTAGTAAGACGCACAATGCCGTGTTTTAAGATATTAGGGTGCCCATTACAAGATTTTGAGCTGTTCTCATTTTGGGATCATCCTATGTACAACTGAGAGTATTTTGAATTGTTTTTTTATTTGCTTTGTGTGTGAGCTCACAGGTAACTAGTTGAATTGTTTTTTTATTATTGCTAGGCTGTGTTTTTTCTCTTTGCTTGTTCTCACGTATTTCGTCTGATCTGAATAAAATGTAATATTGCTAATCTTATTCTTGAGAGAGTTTTCTTGTCAGTCGTGCCATTCTTTCCTCACGTCGTCCCGTCCAAAGTCAAAAAGAAAAAGGAGACCGTGGAAACGCGTCGTGTTTCGTCTACCCATACGATCGTGATCGCTAATGCCTCACACCCACCGAGAACCCACCCCACACCAAGTGTTCCGCTTTTTTTGCATGTTTGAGTCTTCTTAACCAAGGATAGCCCCCTACACCCTCTAGATACCGCCACATTTTTGTCTACCACTGCTTATCCGACAGGTAAACTCGCTTATTGCGCTAACCGTCATAGCTTAAGGTCAACCCTCCATCCGAAACCCAGTGGTCGCACTCGGTAGTGGTAGGCTAGCCCCGAATCTTCGCCCAAGTTGAAAGAAAAGCTTTATTTCCCTCTGCCAGCGGATATCATGCTCGAATGGTGTAAAAATCAAAGTAACACCTGAGGTTTTAGAATGTATTGCACCAAGGAGTGCATCAACCCTCTCCCAGTAGTTCTCCATCTGACCTACATTTGATGAAACTTCACCGCTGCCTCAATTAAAAAAGTTTTCATGAGCTTCAAGAGCTTGGAAATTCAATAACTTGATCAGAGTTTCACCACCGGAACGCATAGAATCTTGAATCAACACGTAACGCTTAGAATTCCTTCAAACTTCGACAACTACGGAAAACTAACCTATAGGAAAAGGATAATTTATTTTACACTATTCCACTGGAGAAATTTGAATTATTGAGTCGACATGTTTCACTGCACTGCAGCATCATCAGGACTAAAACATTTCGACTCAATAAATCAAATTTCTCCAGTGGAAGAGTGCAAAGTATTTTATCCTTTTCCTACAATGGAATTCCACAAAGTATCCGCCGCCACCAATAACTTCAAAACTAACCTGGTTGAAGTCAGCGGAAGACCTTAAAACTAAATACCTGCACCTTTTACGAGAATGAGGTTGTGTAACTCCTTCCAAAATAAAACGGTGATTAAACATGTAAAACAAATTGGCACGAGAAAAGCACCCACGACCTTATTTACGGCAAGAGTTCAACAACTTCATAATAAGGCTTTTGCATGGGTTGAGTGCGCTTATAGGAGTCAACCTGACGGGTTTTAGTTACAAAGAAGTCTTTCTCTTAAATTGTTATTCTTGATGGGCTCCAAGGGCACAACATCTAGTTCCCCTGAATCCTCCAAAATTGCTGCGAGAAATTCCAACGAAGTTTTGGAACGAAGCTAACGTCATGGTCTGCAACAGATGATTTTATTTTCTCGGGGCAGTTTATACGCCCTTGACGGACTAAAATATTCCGTGATTTTTTTATTTTTGGTTCTTCTTATTCATTGATTCCTCGACTAATAGGTGAAAAAAAAACATTCTAATGGCATCACCAGTTAAAGATACGCACCTGTTTAAGCCTTTTCTAAGCCTTTGTTTGGAATCCAAACCTTAAAATATGAATCCATCATCTTTCCCCTGAGTAGATTTAATTGCGTATCGGCGAATGCAGAGTCGAGAAAGTAGACCGCAGCCACTAGATTACCTCGTGGGAGTTTAATCACGTAACCGTACTCCCTATCATGCCGAGACGCCCGGGCAATTACCGAATGAATTTCCAAGCGATTAATTTTAGTCTCGGGATTTCGACCGTGCAGGGGTTCATGATTGAGTGTAGTAATAAACGTATAGAGAGCTGCTGTCACGTGGTGTCATCAACCTCAGTTCTTTCTCTATGGCGAGACAAGGCGCGAATAAGGACGAGTAGGCAATTTACCTCTAAATGGGCAAGTTGGATCTAATTTGACCACGCACTATAATATTTTTTTCTGATCCCTAAGCTTTACATATTATTTTCATGTTTTTTGTATTTACCGTTGAGGTTTATAGAGAATCTAAACGTTACATTTTATTTTAATGTTCACAATATTGCTAAAGAAATGTATTTCCTTCTGGTAATTTATGACTGATTGCGAACCATTCACCCGATTGAGCTGGGCATACGTTTTCTGCAAAACGTTTTTTGCATTTTTTTACCGCAAAATGTTTAGTAAGATTATATTTTGAGCAAAATTGCGAACTGAAGACACGCATGCATGACATTTTATACAAAATAATATCACTAATTACATAGGATCATGAATAAATACCACTTGAGGATTGATTATAATGAAATTACATTTTTATTAATTAAAAGTCAATATAAATTCTAGGATTATTGCTAATAGATACTTGGAGTCAATGAGGAACCGGTTTATCTCAATAGGTAGCAAATTAGGTAAAGTTTATAAAGTTGTTAATCTTTCAAAGAACTGCGGAACTCCTGAATCCCTGGAAACGAAAGGGAAAGGGGGTTTGAAAAATGGCAAGGGGTGAGGTTGGGCCGGGAAGGGGGCGAGTTCCATTTTTGGATGAGAAATTGGTCGCCCTTCGCTTTTCCCGTCCCGAGCAGGCGGGCTGCCGCAAACAGCCACGGTTGGGAGACGGCGCTTTACAAGAAAGTAATCAGGGAACAAAACGATGGGAGAATCGAGATAAGTTTTGCAAGCAGAGGAGAGTGAAGAGCGGAAGAGTCGATCCCCACATCTATAATAAACTGAGGCACATTCAACGCAAATAGTTCATATAGTAGGATAAAATACAAGGTGACTTCCCCCGGGCTGCTGCTAAACTTATATTCATTACTGAATACAGACATATGAGTCACATACAATCTGTAAATGGATACGTATTCATATCTCCAAATCAAGTTATTTTATTTCAGTTAAGACAAGCAAAACCATTCAATTCCAACGAAGAAGAAATATTTTCTTTGTAATTTAAAAATTTTGCTAAGAGAAAATTGGAAAAAATATTTATTCCTATTCTCAAATCTAACCGTTTCCTTCTTCAGATTGAACTTCATGGGCTTTCTTCTTTAAGAAGCGGAGTAACAAGTTCAATCAGTCAACCAGCCTAAAATATGAATGGCAAAAAGTGATTAACTTAAAAAAAACAAACCTAAATTTGGCCAGACAGTGGTATAGAAGTCACTGCTTATCATCTTAAGAATTCAAAAAAAAGTAGTGTCACTTAAGGTAGCTATGGGAATTTGACTTGGCTTTAATGGAATTAATAAAAACTAATTCAGGTCTCTCTTACTAGAATGTTAATAAAAGATATGAATGGGTATAGTTTTGTGGCAATGAGACTTTTTCAAACGCATATTTACATAATTTCCGTAATGTCCGTTCAGCGTGGCGCTCCGAAATAAACAAGAATCGTTGAAAGAGTACCTTAAATACTGCACGTGTGAATTTCGCCCCATATGTTTATGAATCAGAAAAATTTAATCCTTTTCACCTACATGTGCTCAAAAAGTTAGCATTTTCCATTCCTAAAGGGAATAATTCCAGGACTTTGGCGCTGTGTCATGAGAACAGACGGGGGTGTTAGAGAGGTAAGCGATTTGAAGGGATAGCGGGCGATTCGATGGAGCAAAATCATTCTTCGTGTGAAATTCGAAAGGGATTGAAACTCTGTTCTTCAGACCCTTTTCGACATTGAGGGACACCCGGGTATGCATCAACCCCGGGAACTCGACCCAGTATCCGAGATAATGTTGCGAACGAGGGGTGAAACTGTTGGCGGGAGGCAAATGGGGGTCATTTAAGGCCCCGAGAGAGATAAAGGCAAGAAAATTAAGAACGATCCATTCTCATCCTCTCGTCTACCCCCTGCCAAGGAAATACGTGAAGTTTCCCGGCCTTTACCCCCTTGCTCTCCCACTCTCACCCTTAACGCCAAAAGTGACGTCGGTCGTATTCAATGGAGGATGTGCCAGCTGTTCTCGCAATGCATTGCTTGTGGGGCCTAATTGTTGTGACTTTGGACACGGTTAGGTATATGACTTTAGCATGGTGGATTATAGTTACCTACTTCTGTGTTGAGTAATTAGTAATTAGCTCGTAATATTCCTAAATAATATCAATCTCAGCCTTTTTTTGCCGTTTTTTTATTGTACAGCAGTGAATTGAACCTCCAAACCTGAAGTCCAAACTCCACTCTGGCGAATATTTTTGCTGCGTATAGTCAGGTCTAATTAAATTTGCTGCAAATAGAAGGCTAGGAGTAATGAGCCCATGTGTTCCCTGGCGAAAATATTGTAGAGGGAGGCGGATACGAACCGTCGACGAAGCGGAGATTTCAGCATACACGAAGCGAATCGGAATGTGAACGAACCGTAACTATACCGTCTCCGAAGCGAAATGAAACGTAAAATGAGACAAGGAAGCGTACAAATGAAGCGTTCACGATCCGGAATCCTAGCGTATGGAAGCGTTCCTGAGCCGGAAACCTAGCGGACGAAAACGTTCGCGAGCTAGAATCCTTGCGTATGGAAGCGTTCCAGAGCCGGAAACCTAGCGAACGAAAACGTTCACGAGCCGGAATATCGTATTATCCCTCCACTGACTTCGCTGCTCTCTCAAAATAAAAAAAAGATAAATAGCCATTCCAAAAAGCCAAAAATATAAACATCATTTTGAATGTATGTAAAATAAAAAATGATAATTTATAATTAATAATGTTGAATATGCTATTGCACAATGATATGATATAACATGTCCTTTTTCCTACCTCGTATCTACTTAACGTTTTAGCATCTATTGTATTATTAGGAACCCTATGACTCACAATGCAACTATTCTCGCACCCATAATTATATAATAATTGGCGTTGAAAAAGACGTATATATGTAGTCACTTCCGTGGATGAATGTGACTTCGAGATCTGTATACATTAACTGATAAATCCGTGATAGTTGGAGGAAATACCATAAAATCTTGATAACATTTATTTGACAATACTTAATGCCAGATAACTGTTATCCTATGTTGCCACATAGTATGAATATAAACGCAATATTACTGCGAATAAACAAGACTTTTCCAATTCCCGCACAATAGCTTCAGCGTCGTAGCTAGGGGCTGGCCAGGCGGGCGGATGCCAGGGGCGAAGCCCTCAGGGGGCGCACTTTGCAGACCCTCAGCCTGCGGGCCATAAATCGAGGTAATATTACCTTGATTTAAGTGGTATCAACCAGTAACTGTCGTTTCTGGGCTTGATTCTTCTTGAATGTCCTTGTCTTACCTAGAGAGGAATAGAAATTTCATCTAGAATAGCATGGTTTCAGCTTGTAGGTAACACTCTACCTCGTTTCACATTGTATTAACTCGCTTCAAATGCGCAAGAATCAACTCGTATTATGGCGTAATATAGGCGAACGAAGGCATTAAGTGGAGTAATATCGCAGGGTACATCGTGCACGCTACTTCAACAGACAAAAAACCGTACACGAAACAGCTCGAAGCGGAAGCTGAGAGCACTGGTTCCGTACGTTTCGTGTACGCTACTTCAACAGTCTAAAAACCGTACACGCAGTGGCAGGAAGCGGAAGCGGAGAGCACCACTTCCGTACGTTACGTGTACGCTACTTCAACAGTCAAAGAACCGTGCACCAAACGTTTATTCGCTTCCTTAAGCGAATCACCGCTTCGAGTACCCTTCGTCACCCGTCGAGGAAGCGGAACATTTTCGCCAGGGTTGCAACTAAGGGATGAAAGTACTACGTCACCTTATTACGATAATCTTAAAACACTTTACATTAGCGTTAATTATAAATTTTGAAGTAAGGAAGCAGTTAATTTAAACATAATTAGAGCGTGCTCTTTAATGAAGACTTGGGCGACGTCAGCTTCAGAAAAACAAGATCCGTCCATCGTGCTCTCACATCACTCCCTCTGCACCCAATTCGGGAAGGCGCGCATAGCCTCCACATATCGTGAAATAAGTTGTGATTTATCATAGACAAGAACCAAAGGTTATTTTTGTGTGTTTGCTACAATTGCAATTTATGATAATTTCAACAAAATCTGTACCTAGGTTATTTGAGTATTATTTTTAACTTAAACTGCTCTGCCGAGCAGAGGGGATATACAAAACTCATTCCTCTCCACTGACTCCTGATCCTAGTTCTGTTAGGATCTCCACGCTACCTTAAACTTAGACAACCACTTGGTTTTCTGGTGCTCATTATTCTAATTTTTTTATTAGGTCAGCACCTATGAACCGAGCAGTGGCCTACCTAGGGCTGCCGTGGTAGGGGAGGGAGATGATAGGTAATCTTCATGGATCATAGGTCAGAGGGTTGCATAATATTTTGGCACTCAATTTGAGGCATTTACTATATAGGCATTGGTGATCCCAGATTTGGAGAGTTGAGACTCAGCAGCTGGTGTTATGGCTGCACTTTGGGCTGATGTTAGCTCCAAGCTGTTGGTTGTCAGCTACTGGCATTGGTCTGGCAGATATTTACTCAATTTTTGTACTGTTATATGCAGTATATGGCATGTGTAACTGTTTGCCCTGAGTCAAGTTGTCCTATTGAGTCATTGAGATCAATGAGTTTCCCTTTAGTATTTATTTATTTATTATAATTGTTAGAGTATTATGTGTTTGGTCTATTTATTGGAAGAAATTCTGGACATTCCACCGGTTACAAAACTTTTAATCCTTTTTTTTATTTGAAGTTATGGAAAATGGCAGAGTAATTAGGGCAACCTGAAGTGGTCCATGGGTGCAGAGGAGTGTCATGATTTTGTGTTACTATGGAGTTAAAAGAATTTCAAAATATTGGGACTGTTTGGCGAATCTAAAAATTTTGGTATGACCTAATTTTTCCAATGCTTGGCAATCATGGAAGTTAATCGTGTAACTAAAGATGATGTGATACACAAAATAGAAGTACAAGGGGGCTCCAAACATTCAGACAGTGTGATCGACTCATTGAGAGAGGTTTTAAGGGAACAGCTCCAGAGTGATCAACTGGAAGGAGTTTCAAATGAATAAAGCAAATTTGAAGTAGAATCAGTACATTTGATAAATGGATCTAAATGTACGCAACTTTATTTAGCTATCTGCATCTAGAAAATACCCTGCAAGCCACCACTAGGGTGTGCGGCAGTGGTATTAAGAAATAAATTAGGTATTAAAGGATATGAAGAAAGGTGGGAAGGATACAGCTCCTTGGAGGTCTAAAATTTTGTAATTGCACTTAAATATTAGGATAAGTTACATTTTTCCAATGAGCCATGGAGATGAAAGGAAGCATGGTGAGGATATTTTTCATAATTTGAAATGATTAAAAATTTTGTTTCAAACATTGGGAGGAGTGGAATTTCAAAACCCAGATGTCCAATGTCCTTTGATTCAGAATTTGGTCTAGATATACATTGTATACTTTCTCAAGGCAGTGACGTAGCCAGGATTTTGTTTTGGGGGGAGGGGCTTAATCTGAAGCCATGGGGGTCCTCTCTTGGTACAGTTTCTCAATTTAAAGCACAATGGCAGAAACATTTCCAGAAGTTTATTTGTAGCATCAAACATTCAATTGTTTATTAAAAACATAACAGCATTATTAACCCTTAGGCTACGGAAAACATACATGTACGAGTGTACCGGCAAATGCAGGAAATACGTTCTTGTACGTTTGACCCTCTCTCTTTACCTGCTCCCTTTCATATTTTTATGACCTGAACTCTTACTTTCCAGCGGTGGACATTTGGGAATCCACCCTTTTTACCCAAACCACTCCCGCTCTTAAGGGATCGCCTACCACCACAATGAGGTACGACCATTTATTCCGATTGCTCGCTCAATGGGTTATGGTCATCTCAAAAGTTAGTTGTCTTATGCTCGTGCCCGGATGAATTATCAATGGATTTCTTTGGTGTTTGGTATCAAACTAAATAGAAAATTGCTAGAAAAAATATTGTCATATTTTTTATAAAAATTATGCCTATAAACAAATTTTCAAAATGTGTTCAAAGTCCCACTGATCCCTCAACAAGTTCCGGTGCTCACCCCCTGGGATCCCGAGAAAAGGGTCGGGAGGGGATTACATGGGTCACATAACTACTCGGCCTCGGCCCGTGGGAAGGAGGGACAGGCTCCGTCCGAATAAATATTTCCCGCGCAGGGTGGACGACATGCGCTCTAGCTGCAGCAGCTTAAGGGTTAAAAAAACAATAGGTGAAGGAACAGCAGACTGGCTGAACCATAACCTTTTTTTACATTACCCATTTTTGAATTTTTTTTTGCGTTTTTTATTATGTAATTATTTTTGTAAGTGAATTTAATTGCAATGAAATAAATATTATTATGTACTAGATTCTTCCAGGACTCTAAATCTGATATTAATAGGTACCTACCTACTGACAATATAGCAGTTTTAGCCTCACACAACATTTTGACCAAAACAAAACTAGTAGCATACCTGTACCTATCTATACCCTGTGCTGTATGGGTAGTACAGCTATTCGAGTAGCAATTGGATAAGAATGTTGGTTTAAATGCCTTTGGAAGCAGAGGGTAAGTATTACCAGAATATGAGAATTTCTGGTAGTTCCTGAGATATTCTTGGGGTTCATTTTTGGCAGATATTTGGTCTAATTCCAAGTATATAAGGGGACGTCCATTTTTATATCAACAAGTTTTTGTCAATTATTATCCTCCCTACTCCTCCCTTGATGGCAATTGCCAAACTTTCAGTGACCTCCCTAATCAAATTATGTCAAACAATTTTTACCACCCCCTCAGACTAATAATATTTTATACAGCTGGCTTTAGGTGCTATTTAATAGAAGGCCATGGATATCTATACTATTATACTATTAAATGACAATGGATTGGTGCTATCTTTGAATTGACTAACAGTGTCCCTAAAAATCCGTCAAATGAATTATGTTAATCTTTGGATTAATATCAATCTACCATAAAAATCCATACAGGTGAATTTAATGGAAGCTTTAACCCATTCAGTGCGGACCATGTCTATTGACCTAGGTTGAGTTGGTCCTTAAAACGTTAAGAAAATAAGTCCGTACAGTTAAATGAAAATAAAATGGGATCCGAATCTATTGGGTCTTTCTTACCTCGCATTCCACATTGAATGTATTAACATCTAGAAGAAATTTTAAACTAGGAGAAAATAATTGAATTAGTAACACTGATTAAGAGTTTTTGTGATACCCTGTGTAGAAAAGAGATTGGGTGCACCACATTATTGGTGGAACATATTATAGACACAGGTCATTATAGCTTGCCAATGCAAATGTAATGCAAACTCTGCCAATAAAACATTTAATAATTGAAGCTAATAAAAATGAAGAAGCAAATAAAGTATAAATAATAAAATAAATACCAGCTTGTATATGTTCAGGCTGATAGCCCCAACCCAAGATTAACACATTCCGTACTGACCCTATTTTATCGTCCATTCCACGTGACTGAGATTTGGGTGAAATTTTTGCATTTTTATTTATATATCAACCAGGTGCTTACATGTAATTTGATGCTAGGATCATATTTTTGGCTTTTATTTCATAAAATAGCCTCTTTTATTTTTAAACGGAGGTTTAATTTTAACAAGTATCCTGCGAGATAGATGATACTTTCCCAAAATACACGTAATTTGTTTTCGCGATCTCTCTCCTTTCATATACTGAGGATAAATAATAGCATATATGAGGCAGAAATATTCCAAAAACCTAACGGAATATCTAGGAACACCATAACTGTTTCTTTTACCCTGAAAATGCTCATTTATCAATTTGACATTTAGTTTTATTATGCCAATGCAAATGTTACCTATTGTTTCAATGAACATATTGTTTACAATGTTGGCTGGTTTTTTACCTCATATGCAAGTCATCAATCAAATACCTTCAACAAGAATATCATCTTGTCGGAGGTATTTGGTTGATGTCATAGAATTACAGGGTAATATTGAAAGACAAAATGCTAAAGCCGTGTTTACACGATGCATTTACCCGCGTGGGTAGATGCGTGAACACAATTACCGTTAAAATTTCACCGTGTAAACACTCAAAATTGCGCAAATGCGTGAATGCGTGGACAGAAAATAGCCCCTGTTCTAATTTGGTGAATGTGTTCACGCATCTGTCCAGCCACGTACTTGCGCGGGTAAATGCATCGTGTAAACACGGCTTAAGATATGGGCAGATTCAAGAAAGTACGCTAAGATTTGCCAAATATTTAAGCAATATTAATTAAAACAGAATGTAACTCTAGGGCCTACGGGAGAACAACACTTAGTTTAAACACCTTTTCAAGCCTTATCGTTCGATACAATGGGGCAGCTAATGAGATCAACTGATGGATGTATGTATCTACTGGTGATTTGTTGTATGTTTTCAAAATATGTGACTCTAATACCATTGAGAAAGCAACAGCTCATAATATTAACAAGCTTTTAGAGGAAGATGTTTTCTTGAAATTTGGAGCACCCCATACATTGTTATGTGATGTTCTAAAATTCACACTTTCACCATAATGTTACAATACTGGCTGATTATCAGCCTAATCCTATGGTAGCCATAATAACAAACTTACAGAGTATACGTATTATATAAAAAAATGTTGACAAGAATTTGACAGTTGTGCAGGTTCCATTTCAGACCTGACAGCTGTACAATCTGCAGGATTGAACGCCATCGTTTTAAAATGGCAAGCACCAAATGATTTAATAAAGAACATCACAGTAAAAAGTAGGGATTGAATTTAATGGTTTGAGGCGTAACTTTATGGAACTCCTTAATAATTGAAAAGAAAAAATGTTGTTAGTACCACATAAATAACTTTATTGCCGACCTAGGTTTCCTCGCTGGACAACATCATCAGGTCAGGTCACCTGATGATGTCGCCCAGCAATGAAACCTAGGTTGGCAATAAAGTTATTTATGTAGAACTAACAAATTTTTTTATTTTCAATTTGAGATTGAACTCAAATTGAAGACTAAGATTGGTAAGTATGTATGTCAATAAGTGCAGAATGAAAAATGGAACTTTTTCAGCTGTATAAATTGTATATACAGATTATTATCATCATGCACTAGCCACAGCATAAGTTTTTTTCACATGAAAAAGCACAAAGCACATATAAGAGCGCATATTGAGCCTTTCATGCTGAACTGGAAAATCTGTGTGTATAGATAATCATAGAACCAAAAGAATGAAGGAACAGGACAAAAAAGAAATGATAAGAATGAGGAATGGGCAAAAGAATGAGAGAGGAACATGATTGAATGAAGGTGATGCATATATAACCACTTTTAGTTTAACATTTAGAATTCATCAAGCACATCCCTAACAAGAATGTAACAGGAAAGTTGAACCAAAACACCAGGGAAATTGTTGCAGTGTGCAGACCATGGGATGAGTTGTAGACAATGGCAGTCAATAAACAGCAAAACCAGGCGAAGGAACAGAGAAGAGACATGTTGAGCCATGGGCAAATGCACAGTGTAAGCAGGAGAGATGGAGCCAGATGGCTCTGACGTCCTCATCCAATACACAATGTCCTCCACAGAGGAAAAGGGTGATTACCGATCCACCAAAATCATGACAACTGAAATATACAGTTATAGTCTTTGGCCGGAAATAAAAATATCAAATAGGATTAATAATTAAAATACTCAGGGAAGTTAAATGATAAAATGGGGAAAACCTGCAAATGGATCAAATAAAAGGTTATGAACAAATATATCCCATAAATAAAACGAATCACTTCAGAAATATATTAGCAAAATGAGGGGAATATATTACAGAATATAAAGAAACAGCCAGTAAAAAAATATTAAAAGACAACCCGATAAAGGTAACTATTGTTAATTTTAAAAAAATTAAAATACATTGAGTGGCACAAATATCAATTTGCCTTTTATTAAGATAGGAAAGATGGTACTGCCTTTTAGGTTCTACATCCCGCATAGCAGAGAATGTCTCTGAGACGTCTCTCACAAGTCTCAAATGTCTCAGATATCGCATTCGTCTCAAATACGTCTCTGAGACGTCTCCGAGAGATCACTATGAGATGATAAAATTTTTATTTACCCTCACATTCCTGTATATACCCTTATTCTTCAATCCTGTACAGATGTAAATACTTTTTAAATGAAAAAGAGAACTATTTATTAGAAACGAAAAATTGACTTTGAGTGATGTCTCAGAGACGTCTCTGAGAGGTCTCATGCAAAATATCACGATAAAATTTTTATTTACACTCAGATTCCTGTATATACCCTTATTCTTCAATCCTGTACATTTGTAAATATTTTTTACATCAAAAAGAGGGTATGTTCATTTATTAAAAACGAAAAATTGACTTAGAGTGATGTCTCAGAGACGTCTCTGAGAGGTCTCATGCAAAATATCACGCAAAATATAATTTAAAAAATAAAAAATATGCCCTGATTACCCAGATTAATCTTCACATCCAATTTTAACAATTGACTTTTCAAAATATATTAGGGTTGTACTTCAAAATATCCAGATACACATGGTCTGTACATAGAAGGAACTATTTTATATCCATAGCGCGGAGGTTTACCGCGTAGCTGTCGTGTGACGGGACCTTCAGTGCTCCAACCTTAGTTTGCTCTCCTATTTAAGGCAATTTTCATTTTTTTACTCAAATTCCATCTATCACCTTCATTTCATCACTCAATTATCATCAATTACTCATTGATTTCATCGATAGAGAGATTTAAATCCTGTCCAGAATACTGCCAAAAACGGTGTTTCGTGTCTGAGATGAGCTTCGTCCGCTGGTCAGCGATTCCAACCATCCTGAGTTTCTTGCAAGGTGAGTGAATTTCTTAATATTATTATTATGATTTAAGCTTAACTTTATGTGCCTTCTGTAGAGCCTTAAGAATGCAAATCATATTTCCAGAAGGGTCACATGGCGATTTCCAAGCCATTATTTTTTACGGCATCCCATTGCGGCATGGTCGGCATAGTAGCTACCAAGATGGCTATCATATGAGATCGTTGTGAGGACACCAGCCTCAAGTTAGGTACGTATTTAATTGTGGAAAAGAATATAGTTCAGTATAATGCATAAGGGCAAAGCCCATTTTCAAGTACGTAAATTAAAAGTTAAAAACGAAAAAAAAACAGAGCAAATAACCTATCCAATTGATAAGTGGGCAGTTTGGCATGTGCCAGCTGTCATTGTCCCAGCTTTCTGACGAGATCCTAACATATCTATATGTTATATTATATTTCTGAGTAAAGTTTTAACATTTCTTCTTATGAGTGTATTTCTTCGGAGTTTCTATTTGTACCTCTCAATAGCCTGGAAAAAAGCTCAGCAAACGTTTTACTTGGTAATATTACATTTTTTGTTATCTTTACAGGGCAGTCGTGGATAAATGCGCAAGGGAGGCTGCTAAAGAAGACTAATGTCAATTATATGTTAATCTCCATGATAGTATTATTACGAAAATAAATTTATTGAAAGTCATTCATCATGTTGATTGAATGATCTCAGAGACATCGCATTGAGATTCATTTGAGTCCTCTCAGAGACCTCTCAGTGATGTTTCTGAGACCTCTCAGAGACATCTCATGCGATGTCTCTGAGACTATGACAAAAGCGGACATAGAGCTTTCTCAGAGACATCTCAGAGTAGTCTCTGAGAGGTCACGGAATGTCTCTGAGAGATTCAATGAGACATTTGAGACATCTCTGAGACATCTCAGAGATGTGTTTCTGCTATGTGGGATTAGACCAATTATGTATGGTTAATGCCTCATAAGACGATATTCCTAATGAACATTTAATATGTAGAATTTAAGTACATTGTCATCTTTAAGTTTTCAATCCCAATGCGTTAATGTCCTTGCAACAGCTAATTTTCCAGCTTAGTCAATTTAATTTAGCAGATCATTCTCTAATAGAGTATTATGTGCCCATATTGATAGTCCTATCTAAGGAATCCCACAGATTGAGTGTATAACCTAATTCTAAAAACCTTAACCTAATTGCATGGATGACCATGAGCCTAATAACCCTAATAGCTGTGAGACACCTATCACAGAATTTACAATATGGGAATATTGGGAATCTTTATAGCAATGCCAAGAGCCAAGCAGAGAAGTGTAACAAGTCCTCAGTTAAGAGGTTATATATCTCCTATGGACTAGAAACCTACTGCCATGACGGAGGCTCTTTAATGGTGTTCGAGTTGGATCACTATGGGAAAAATCAACATAAAGTACCTCAAGCAAGGACAATTTTAAATGTTATTAAAAAACAGAACATTTTTGAACATTTCTACGTAAAGCAACCTTAAAACAACTTGCTCCAGAACCTAGGCAATTAAGTACCTTTAAGGCCCAAGAAAAGCTCTAGCATGTAATGTACCTAATCTTAAAATATGCATATTGTGCAACTGTGCAGGAATTGGAGCATTGGAGAATCACTCAATTCAATACATAAGTTCCTCACTGGTGATTAAGAAGAAAATTATTATTGTAGAAAACAATATGGAGTACCTCAAGTAGACACCTGATCATAACTATGCTTCATAAAAACAAATAACGATTTAAACTGCAGCGAATAGAGCACTCCCCTACCATTAGTGAAGATTTCCTTAAATGGTCATGGAGGTCCTGCCAGTTAAGTGGAACCACAGTTTATTCCCAAGTTACATGCACACACTAGACCCGCAGTCCACATCCAATTGCATGTGTAGCCTGAGAGGTGCACGCTTGGCGGTTAAGGTTTATTAGGAAGAAATTCATTTATAATGTTAGGTATAATTGGCAGAAAGGGTATGTCATGAACAGGTTCGCAATTTAAGGGATGCAAATTTCATAAACCATTGAGTTTAAAAGTAATTGAAAGAAAAAGAGGTTGGAGACCTCTGAACTATAAACCTACATATATTGCATGCAAGGGGAGGAGACGATTCCCTACCACAATATCGCAAGGTCC
The DNA here is from genome assembly GCA_963573305.1 of Pyrrhosoma nymphula. Classification (NCBI taxonomy): domain Eukaryota; kingdom Metazoa; phylum Arthropoda; class Insecta; order Odonata; family Coenagrionidae; genus Pyrrhosoma; species Pyrrhosoma nymphula. Next base: position 126,382,794 of record OY754335.1, on the reverse strand, counting down.
ATCGGTGGAAGGCTCTCAGTTTTCCATTGACGATACCTCAATAAGCACGCCCTTTACACAAATTCTTAATGCACAAGAATTGACACTGGAATGACCATAAACAATACACTGCGCAAACACAATCACAAACTACCCGGAAACAGCTGATGATATTTCTGCCGAATCAAGGATGGTAGCACCATGATTGATTGCAGAGGAAACGGCCACCAAAAGTCCAGGTCCAATGATGAATGTTTGTGATTGCTGAAAAATATAAATTGTGTCCAAATGAAAGAAATTAAGTGTTTATACATGTAAGTAAGGTTTGATAGCAACTGGTTAACCAATGTGTTTAGGCAAGAAGGAAAATATACTAAGGAAAGTTGAGGAAAAACCATTGCATTGTAAAATTTCTCATCAACCTCTTCAGCAACAAGTGCCCGCAATACGTCAGGCCTCATACAAGTATATTTTGAGACAAATATGAGACCAATTCTCACTGTAATGACTAAATGTGTGAGATGCACAGGCACTTATGTATATCTTAATCAGAATCATGAGCCAGTGGGATCAAAATATTTAATCTTCCAGCACTAACAACATCCACAGATTGCGTTAAATAGCAAAAATGAAAAACATAGTATGAATTATGAGAGACAAAAAGCTTAACCCAAAATCCAACATCATCCATTTCAGTCATCTGTGGCATAGGAGGGTATTTACACATAACCATCAGTAATCACAGATCTACATCTAAATCTACAAAATACCCTGCAAGCCACCTCAGGGGTGTGTGGCAGGGGGTGAGTATTCACCAACATGCATTACACTGTACCCTAGAGTTAGTGTAACTACGACTAATGCATTAGCATAAATCACTAATGTTTGTCACGAGGCGAAGCCTCACAAGCATGCACCACTACACTACAGATGTCATCAAAATGGAGAGTGACTGAGAGGAGTACTACTACTACTAAGAGCTACATTACCTACGAGATTGTCATAACGGCCTTTAACATATCTTGCCGATCTTCGCTGCACGCGTTCTAAATCAGTTTCCAAGCCTATCTCATAAGGATCCCAAATACTGGCGGCATATTCTAAGTGGGGTCTAACGAGGGAGAAGTAGCTGATTACCCTAACTTTATCGTCGCACTTGCCATGTACTCTTTTAACAAATCCCAATTTACGATTAGCTTGACGGGTAATTTCTCGAATATGTTTACTCCACGATAGATCATTAGTCAGTTTAACTCCGAGGTACTTAACGGATTCTACGGTCTCTAATTTTATGTTGTTTATGCAATAGCTGTTACAAGGAGCGTTTTTCCGTTTTCAAAAATTCACAACAACGCATTTTTTCAGGTTTAATTCTAGCTGCCACGCATCGCACCACTCTTGTATTGCCTCGAGGTCCTTAGTTAGCGCTTCCTTATCTACATTATTATTTTTATTAGATTGATTTTATTGATTGATTATTACGCTTATTGATTTTAGCCAAAGGTTTGAAAACCTAGCGTAGGAAAACTCAAGAAAACTAGGCACTGTCCATTTTATTGATATAAGCAGGCATTCATTAAGACCGCCTCCTTAGAAACTTCTCCTAATCTTATTTTGTGGCTATGAAATCCTGGCTTTGACAAGATCATCTTCGGCGATAAGCCGATTTTAATCAAGACGATCACAAGTCGCGATGTGACTTTGACACAGGTTTTAAATGTTTACGTGATACATTTTGAAATGCACTGAACTCTACTACCCTGATTCGAACCAAGGACCTTAAGAATTTAGAGACATTATATCCCAAAAAGAAAAAAACCACCGTGAGAGCTTGTCTGCCATATGTTTCAACCGTCGCCGGATAAAACTCTAGGATCCAAGTGAAATGGAACATCGAAACAATATATAAACCACCGAAAAAACTGCGTGGCGATTTAATGCGAGTCAAGGACGAATTGGGACTCAAAACATCTGGATTTTATAGTATCCCATGTCAGTGTGGAAAAATATACATAGGAGAGAAGGGCGCACGATAGAGACTTGAATAAAAGAGCACAGGAGGTGTATTAGGTTGTTCCACCAGGAAAAATCTTCCTTGGCTGAACATAGCTCATCTCCAACGATGAGGATCGCTTGGTCTGCAAAGCAAATGGGTACTGGGATCGTCTCCTTAAAGAGGTCGTTGAAATCAGGCTGGAAGATAAAACATTAAATCGAGACTCTGGGTACATTCTCAGCAAAGAATGGAAGCCGTTAATTCGAAAAATAACGGAAAATGGGAGACAACAATGCCCCCCGGATGAGACGGCTATATAAGCGCAGGCGGAATGCCCTGCAAGCTTTATTGCTCTGAGGACGATGGTGGAGGAGTATTCCATCGAAACGTCAGCAACCCAAAATCTTACTCGTGACCCGAGAATTATTTATTAATATCATTCGCCGAGAAAGAACCAAATCCTTTATTATACTCTATGGTTTATTATGGTTTACTTTAAGCCAGAGTTGGGGAATTCGTAATGCATTCTTGAGCCTTAAGAAGCTAAGCTTTGACAAAGATATCAGAATTTTTGGGGTTGGGTTTCGAGGTGAATGACTGGAGGGGAGGGAAAAGAAAAAGTCACAATGACAAGGACGGAGGTTTAAACGTAAACAAATTAGGTAACATATTAATACGTTAGTGAACATCATTACCTACGTCCTTGTCAATGTGTGTGTTTCTACTCTCCCCCGCCCCCAGTCATTCTCCAAAGCATAGACACACCAACCTCTCCAAAGCATAGAATGACCTCCCCTTCTCTCCTAACGAATCACCCCTCCTCTTTCCCCTTCTCTTTATTTCACTCCCCCCAACCACCAACTCTCGGTTTGAGTATATATGGACACTGAAATAAATATAAGATATGTACATACTTGATAATGTCATTGTATGTCGAAACCATGGTCGGTGAAAATTAAAAAGTAAGGAATGTACAAAGCGAAAAATTATTTCATGTGACGCGTTTCCGCAAAGTTTAGCCTGAAACTGCAATTTATATTAAATGTTAAGATTCAATAAAAATGAATGAAATGGATTAAAGCTATTTTTAATGCGTTATGATTCAAACTACACCTTTCTGAAGTAACATAAACGTGTTTATAGTACATAACTAAATACGGACTACAGGCACTACGCTACAGATATGCTCCCAAGGTAGAGACGCACCCTTGACATATACTAATAGAGACATAAATACTAACGGTCCGTTAGTTTTTATGTATTTTGCAACTACATATACGGACAGGGATTCAAGTTTTTTTCTGAAAACATGCACAGCGTTCTGTAAGTACTTGGTAGCAGATTAGGATAAAAGTGTTAAGGAGTACTGCTACTACTAAGACATACGCTACCTATCGAAAAACCTAGATAAAAGTGTCATTGGCAGCGATTATGGTCTTCTATCTTTTGCGGGAAAAATGACATCATACATCTATCCGTTCTGCAGTTTAGTTCACTAATTTTACTCTCACGATATGATCTACCGTAGTATGCCGGATCTCGTAAAATATTATCAAAGTTGCAAGAGAATAAATCAGTTTGGAACTTACGAAAAATATTAAGTCTAAATTTTAGTCGTAGGTCTGAAAGAGATTCCCATCCAAGTTGCTGCAAAAGGTCAGTAACACTTACGTGATTATCATAACGACCTTTGTTAACGAATCCTGCCGATCTTCTCTGCACGCGTTCTAACCCGGTTGTTAAGCCTACCTCATAATGATCCCAAATACTGGCAGCATACTCCAAGTGGGGTCTAACAAGGGAGAAGTAGCTGATTTCCCTTAATTTGTCGTCGCATTTGCCAAGTACTCTTAGGTATAGGTAGCGAGATGTTAGTGACGGGGCTTGGGAAGAAAACCTTCGGTCTAACAGGAAAAGAAATGATAAAAGCGGGGCTAAAGATAATTTTTACTTTTCCGTCCACACAAGCCTCGCACGCCACCACACACGTTTGCATTGCTTAAGACGGAGTTGATTGAGCACGGCACGGCCGTCGAACGCACTCCAAGGCAGGACCGGATGCTTGCGGCGGCCGCCGTGGTTTACGAATGATGTTCGCTTCCGTCCACCTAGCAAAGCCTATCCTTTTCTCAACTCGACGACTCAGTAAAAGGCACGGCGATTTTCCCTCTTAATTTTCCTGAGAAGCTTTCCTTGAGTGAAGTCTGACCCATCCCGTTAGTAGGTGCTGCGTCTATCGCCGTGACGAGTCGAAAGGATTCCCCCTTCCAAAGCCGCTTACTTTGGTCATTTTCGGTGAAAACATTTTCGACCCCAACGCGAGGCCTTTCTCTAGCAGTTAGTTTCGAAGTGTGGTCGAGGGGAAAGTACAAAGACCTTCCGAGGATCTATCCTCGTGTCCCGCCTGGATACGACTTTGGCGCCCTGGGTCAAAAATCTGTGTTGCAGGTTCCGGGATGTGATATTCCAGGTGAGTGAGAGACTAAGTAGTCTATCTGGACATCCTAGTCCTGGATTCGCGGGTGTCCAAGCGGTTCCAAACTAAAACCGTCAATGAATTTGGCGGTGGTCCAAATTAAGGTAAGATAATGAAGGCGAGTGTCTAAATACAATTTTGCACGTATGATTCTGTGTTTTTCCCCGAGTCTTTTGATTAAAAAAATCTTGAATTTTCTTCAATGTTTTGATTTGAAAGTCACCCAATTAGGATGTGTCGTGGTTCTCATATTGCGAAAGAAATATAACACTGTGTAGCTCGTATTTTTGTTAAGGGTTTTAAGGACACCATAATAGTTTTTATGGGATCGGAATGAAATTTTCGGCTGTGAAGTCGTTTCTGGGCCAGAAATTCTGGCGTACTGTGTGAAACAAATAAGTCAAGGCCACAAACATGTATGCTTAGTTAATTAGGGAGTAGTTCAGTCATAAAAAATAAAATTGTGTATCCCTAATATTAGAAAATTTCTTTAATGCTTTTTAAAGCATTTAATATTATTAAATAGAGTTTGTACATTGCCTTTATTATGATTAGAGGTAATTTGGCTCGCACTACCCTAAAAACTGATGGCCCAAATTTAGGCTATTAATGCTCCTGTCTGTAAAAATAGTAGAGTTCGTTGAATTTATTAATTAGTACAGTCAATAAGAGTCAACCAATTTATATGAGACAAGACTTTATAATGTTAAAATATCCATTAGCATACTTGATGAGCATAGTAAATATTTTATCGCACCAACAGCATGTATACTATGTTTTATTTGAAATAAAAGATACGGCGTGTCGTGTTTAAGATACGATCGGAGAACTTTTAACAATCATTTAACCTGACAGATGAATAATCTTAACTTTAATTGATGTTCGTAGCATATTAAGCTAATATTTTACATCGTCTGTGGTCTTGCGATCTTCTTTGCTTGCTTTACAATTAGAAATGTCTTCTTATCATTTCTCTTACATAGTTGTTTTCTTTCTTCTTCCTACTTCTTGGCATTCCCAGCATTCCTTCCATTTCTTCTTCTCCTCTTCTCTTCTCTCCTCTCCTCCTCTTCTTTTCTTGATTTCTTCTACGTCCCTTCTCCTTCTTGCGGTCTTGTGAATTTTGAAACTGCTTCGGCTGCTTTTTTATTCCCCTGTCCTTTTCCAACCTCTTCAAGTATGACTGGCCATGTCTAGATGCAGATAACTTCATGGATGTATTTTGGGTTCTTGCGCGTTATTCTCAGTTAGGAATTTGAATTATCGCCACCAATGCAACCTTGACCTCGAGGAACTGTGAACGGTTCTAGTGGCTTAAAGGAGAGAGACGGGTCATTTTGTTGGGTGGAGTATCTAGCGGCTTCCTATCCCGAAATAAAAGGCTCTAATCCTGGCAGTAGTGGATATTCTTCAGTGGAGTCCCCGATCTCTCATTCAGTGCCGTTAGGAGAGCACATCAAGGGAATTATTCCGTCCATCGGATGAGACGCTAAGCGTTAAGCTTGGCGTCTCTTGTCTGGAGTCGGCGAATACCGACATCGGGTTTCCCTCCAATTTTTCTGCTCTCCTCAAATGGTCCTCCCTATACCATCCTACCCAACTATCGTTAATGGCGCAAAATAACTCCGCTATGAGTAGTATTCCCAAATAACCAGTGAAGCTTATTGCACCTCGGTGTTCCAAAAGTTCAATCTCAGATTTTATTTAGAGTTCTAGAACCGAAAGTGCCTGAAAATGCAGTCTGAAATGACTGCGATAATTCAAACGAATAAGGCCAGCGCAGAAGCACCAGAAAGTCATTACTAAATTATCAACGGTCAAATCATCAAGGGCAACGGCCCACCACGATGGAAACACCGGTTCCCGATCAGTCATCGAAGTTAAGCGTCGTTGGGCTCGGCTCGAGTTAGGAGGAGTTATCCTCCGACTCGTCCGAGTGCTCTTGCCCCTGTCTACACGTGGCAGACAGTAATTACGAAATGACCTTAGCCGTTGAAGCACGTAAAACAAATATATTACTACTCAAATCATCAAAAACCTGGAAACTAACTTAATTTTACGGTTCGCTTTCTTCATGGATTACTTCATATACTACTGCATTCCAAGATTTCCTATTACTAAAATTGACCTACATAAAAGGTTGAAACTCTACCGAAAGAAAATTAAATCACTCACAAGATCCATCGCCTTCAACAATCAAGCAATAATCAATAAACAAACCGTGACGTTCACCTAGACTAAAGAATCTCTTGGAAGACCCATACCGATTATGCCAGGAAAAAAGCCCTCTGCGTGTACGGATTCGTCATCCCACTCATCAAATATAGACACCAAGCTCATCATCTACAAACTCATGGCCCCTTACTGTGCTACAGATACCCAACCTGGGCCACGACATCAAAAACGCAGATAAAAAATTTACAAACCCAACAAAATAAAATCATACGAACAATTACTAACGCCTCCTGATAAGCAAGTAATGAATATATCCGTAATAATTTCAATACTCCCACCATTGCATCGTATCTCCATTCAATAGCCACATCCTTTTGAAAATCAATTGGCAACTTAGACAACCCGAAAATAGATAACATGTGGAACTACGACAAAAAACCCCAATTAAAATACAATCGTACCAAATTTGCCATAGAAATCCACCAATAATTAACCTCTTTCTCCAAAACATCACATCGTACTTGTTATCTAATCTTCTTCCATACATATCCCATCAACGTCAAGCAGCGTAAGCTGAGAAGACGTCGGAAAATGCGCAATGCCCAGTCAAACAGCCTGCCAACCTGAATAGCAATAGTCAATAGTTATGCAGCTAGTTAATTGTAGTTATCTTGTAATAGGACATCAGATTTGAAGCAACGATAGGTGTGTTTCTTTCAATTAAATTATGGTGTAAGTACTATAACTGCTTAGCAAAAATTTGCGTCACACATTATTAAACCTATAAATGAGAAGTCGTTGATTATTCCAATTTCCAGGATTTCCACCACATGGTTCCATTTTAGGGTCAATATTCGACCGGTTTATATATTGTCCCTAATGCAGAACCACGTGGCGGAAATCCTGGAAATCGGAATAACCAGCAGCCATCCAAGCCCCGTGGAAACCAACGTCAGAACTATAAAAGAGTATAAATTAAAAGGAAAACTTTGCCTTATTCCACCAATTCATTTTACAGTACGACAGTTTTGACGCAGCGGCGTCATCTTCAGGTACAAGGAGTAAAGGCAAAATCATGATTCATATATGCCATTCTTGTTAGGCGTTAGGGAGAGGAGAGGAGGGGGGAGGAAGAAGGTAGGTGGGAGGGGGATGGTAAACCCCAAGGATACAATGCAGTGATGTGAGCGGGTGGTGGGGCTTGGTGAGGGAGGGAGGGGGGCTTATTAACGTTGGCAGGTTGTAGTTGGAGTTTTGATGGGTAAATTGGGGACTAATGTAGCTGTGGGGTGTCCGTGGGAGTGAGGTCTGAGACGATTGAAATAATATAAAAGAGCATATTATCATATGATTTCGGAATTTTTGGATTTCCTGGCACGAAATTTGTCTCTTTAGAATCAAAAAAGCCGAAAGGAACCTGAAAATCTCGGAGCCATCATATCTGCGCGTAAATAATTCATACTGACATTCTATCAGTTGCTTTATATTTCATACCTATTGGTTGATTCTTGTTGAAGATATTGGTCTCCAAACTCAATGTGATTAACTTTGGCTTATGCCCGTATAATCCTCGACTTTTATTTTCAGCCAGTACCATCTGTGGCGAAATAATGTGCCACCCGATGCTAAGCACTTACAATAATCTGAAGAAAGTTGGAGTCCTTAAAATATTTCCTGTCATAAATTAGAATAGCGTGGGAATCAATATGGAATTCAACGCATGACGTCTTATTTCTTCGACTTAAAAGTATAAGAAAATACTCGGTTAGTAATTGGTTTTTATATTGAGTTTTCAATAAGTTTTTGTTCCATAAAATATGCCTCTCTTCAATAGTTTTGTAATCGTAAGGGATACTTCTAATATTCTTCTTAATTATGCTTAAAATCACAAACCAAGAACACTGTTAAGTACAAAACAAGCCTTCAACATATTGCACAATTGTGCCTTAACTTGTTTTCGAAGAATTACCAACTACTCCACAGAAACTGGCATTAAACGAGGTAGCTGTACACATCGGTCATGATTACAGTATATACTCGCTTTGCTCGCTAAGGGGCTCCGCCCCCTAGAGCCCCCGCGATGGCTCGCTTGGCTCGCTTTGCTTGCCATCGCATTTGTGGACTTCGCCCCCAACGTCTGTGTGTTTAAAAAAGTTGACTATGGCACCTTGTTGCCAGCGAACTATAAATGATAGAGAGTAAGGATAAGCATAAAGCCTCAAAAAGCCCCGATGAGATCTAAAAAAAACACCCAACAGATTTGAGACCCGAATGCTAGTTTAGAAGCTATTGTGGAAAAACCGAAAAATCCAAATCCATGTTTCCAGCGAACTATAAGTGTTAGAGGGAAATGATTGGCATTAATGTTAGGACTTAATGAGATCTAAAAATTTCGCCCAACAGATTCAAGATCACACTCTTAGTTTAGCAGCTACGAAACGTGAAGGAAAGAAACATTCGAAAATATCACTTTGGCACCATGTTGACATAGAATTACGAGGAAATCAGTGTTTTTGCTAATTATCCGTAACAATCATGCCAAGGCAAATACCCCTGCCGACTTTCAAGGTCATACGTACACTGGTGAGGGCGTGAGGGAAAAAAACATACGAGAGTTACATGAAGTAGCCGACTTTTCCACCATGTTCCCAGAGAACTACGAGGGATGAAAAAACGGATAGCAGAGAATCGTAGGCCTGCATGTGATCTAAAATAAACGCCCAACAGATTCGGGATCCGACTTATAGTTTAGAAGCTACATTAAAAAAACCACGAGTTTCACGAGAAGCCGAATTTGACACCATGTTACCAGATAATTAAAAGGAATGGAAAAGAACGAATATAATATAGTTGTAGGCCTGAATGAATTCTAAAAAAAACACCCAGCAGATTCGAGATCTGACTTCTAGTTAATAAGCTACAGTCGAAAACACTAAGTTTCACAAACATCCGAATTTGGCGCCATGTTACCAGCCAACTATTGGTGAAGTCCAGGTCTTTACTAGTTAATGCCAGGGGGCATCTCAAGGCGCATGCCCATGTCAAGTTTCCGAAACATTTGAAAGTTTTACCAAAATTGACTTTGGCACCATTCTACCAGAGCACCTACTATCACTCACTCTGTGATTCAACCCGAAGGTTGGTATTGGATAGCTGAGAGTAGAGCTGCCCCGTACTAAGCCACAGGCGTGTGAATTTCACGCATTCAGGGTAGGGGGGCCAGTTTATTTCCCTGGGCCATCACAGTGGTCCAGATTCCAAATCTGACTGGACAAAATTGTCTGTGAAAGGCATTGCGTGTTGAAAGTGATTTTCTGGTCTTGTATGATGTTAAAACGTTTACTAATGCCATTTGACATTAGTTTACAAATTTTATATAAATATTAATTTTTTATGACAATATTATTAACTCGCTGTCTCTCTGGCGAGTGAAATTTTGGAACAATGAAAAGTTTGGATTTCAATGTTTATAAAATTTTTATTACACTAACAAATCAGAATGTTAATCTACTGAGGGATGAAATGCATAATTCAAAATTAAAAACAATACCTGCTAAATATCTACATAAGCAATGATGAAAATAACCAGAATATGAACATAAAATGCAACCATAAAATCCAATACATTGATCATTTCACAAAAAATCATAAAGTTATTATACAACTGCATTAGTTATGAGTTATAAAATTGAAAATGGTAAACAATACACAATAATAGTAAATACAAAAAATAAAATAATAACAACATGTGGGAGCGTAATCCAACGATTGATCCAAATTTACACGGTGTTCTTTACGCTGAAAAATATTAATTTTACATCACTCATACACGAAGCTTACGCTTTAAAATTTAGAAATTATGAATAACATTACAACAACATATATGATTTAACTATATGGACAATCAAATTGTGAAATGTAAAAGTGTTACAGCATTAAGCACAACGGGATGAGAAATTCGAAGGCATTAGCTAAAACATTTACAAACAATAGTACAAGAAAAAATTTATTTACCTTCACCTCAGAAATCAAAACAGTCATCAGACCCTGAGCTACTTTCATCGTCGGATGCACTGCCTTCCGTGTGTTCAATGGCCTCTTCATGAGGTTCTATGAGCAATTTGACAACCTCAACTGGAAGGGCTTCACTTTTCTTTTTAGAAAGTTTTCTCAGGTTTGAGATAACAGGATCTGTCATTATTAGTAGCATATGTAGCAAGTCTTCTATTGTGTTTCTCCTGGAACATTTTCTGGTGTGTCCCTCCCTAAAACCCTTACAATCTTTATAGCGTGGTTCTTGGGCCTCTTCAGATAATTGACCCATCAGCAACGGGGCTGTCTGAATTATGCTTCCAACATGAATTAATATTTTTTGGACGCTTGCAGGCATGTAATACCACTCATACAAAGCGACATACATCTTAGCGGTGGTCACTGCGTAGATCTCAAACGCACTCACATTTGTCGAAACCACTCGCAATTGTTTTCAAAATCACTGAGAAGCGCTTAATTAGGTTTTCATCTAACCCTGTAATTGATGAAGTCAACTTCGGATTTGCAAAAAATCGACGGGCTGTGTTTCCATCATTTGTGGTGCCACTACCTGGCTTCGGTATGTCGATAAATAATCCAATTTATCGACGAAAACGTCTATGGATTTCTCTTTTTCTCATTTCCACTCTTTCCATATCAGATTTTCAGCACTGCTTTCCTCAAATATCTTTTTCGGGCGACCGGAAGGATTACAGGGTGAATCAAACAAGCCTGGGGAACTTCGAGATGATTGTCGACCACGAGCTATTGCATTACTCACAATATCTGGAAATTTCAGTACCCCTTGAAGCCACGTTGAGTTCTTTTACATGAATTTAGACAGTACATGAAAATTAGATAACCATCTCTTCTGAACTTTCTAACAAAAATCATCGCTAATTCTTTTCACAGATGCTCTCACATCATCACTACAGTCTTTTAAATTATAACGATTCAAAATATATTCTAGTACACAGGAGTTTCTTCTAATTGTATCAGATTCACTTCGCCAAACCTCAAATAAATCTTGACGAGAAATAATTCCTGAAAACATAAAAGGATGCTTAAGTGGTGTTCATCATTTTCAGCCAATTGTCAACTCATGTTACCTTAAGGTAATCTATGACCTAATTAAAAACATTCCTATATTTCCCGTTTGGTAATGCGAAACTAACATCACGTCATGTGACAATCATTTCTTACTGAGGAAATTAATGTAAGTATATCATACCTTCATCTGCGATCTCCATGCCCAAAAGTATGCACCTTTCAGTTGAGCTTTGACTATCAAAGAAGCGCAGACAACACCACGATTGAGAGAAGTTAATATGTGTACCGAATGAGGGAATAATTGCGATTCACAATATTTCAGCAAAGGAACACTAGACACAACACTCGAACACGTCGGAAGGTGACGCACAAGAGACTCACAACCGGGAGATTTTTCCTGAAAAGAAGTCGTAGAAGAACTAGGGGACCATATGTGGGGGTATGCATACAGGGTCAGAGGGAGCAGAAGGGTAGATAAGAAGTGAAGACGGATATGAGAAAGGTCTCCCTCTCTCTTTCCTCGCCCATTCTATGCTGCTTCTCCATACATAAACTGACCGCTAGGTTTTCTCCCATATTTTTATCTTCTTCACTCAGCTTCTAGCCCCAATAATCATTACCCATTCAAGACCAGAGTCAACGTGTAAGCCATCCTAATATGTCTTTCTACATATTATTGTAATATAAATGAAATATGCTCTAAGGAACTTTACCATGTGATCAGCATATTGCGTCACACTATTTGGCCCAGTATTATAGCCTGTGACATCACAGATAAAAGTAAGAAAAACTACAGAGGTTGCACGAGGTTGCAGCTAATTATTATTTGCATATACTCTCAAATGTAACATTGTTCACTGGGCGAAAAATTATCGCAGAATGTCGCGGCGTTATTTATTTAAGGCTTGCGAAAATAATTGTTTTTATTCCCCTTTGACTTATATTTGAACTCATCATTTATGGATTTTATAACCATGGTTATATGTAAGAAAATATTTCTTTTTTGATTCAAAATGAAAGTAATACTTTCAAGGTGGATAATGAAGTCAAAAAAATAGAATGATCACACATAATAATCATAATATCATCATGATTATTGCAGAGCGCTAAAATCTCGGCCGACAAGAAATGGTGCAACTGTCAAACGAAAGCCCAAGGTTTAACGCTCTCATGATTGGTATTCCCTTGGTTCAACGTAATTTAATTAATATCTTATGGTTCCACCGTTATTCTACTTTGATCACCCAATGGCTGAAGACATTCCTAAAAAGTCGACTTTTGAGGTTTTGTCCAGTCAGATTTGAAATTTGGACCATTGTGGGCCACCTCGCACTCCGCAGGGGCGTCCAAAGGCTTCACCTGGATTTAAACCCGGGACCCTTCGATCAGTAGCCAAGCGCTCTACCCACTAGGCCACCACGCTCCCTCCAGAGTACTACACGAGTTATAAAAAAAAGTATGAATTTGTTGGTCACGATGAGATCTAAATCCCATGGAAAAATATATTTCAAATCAGAGTCCTAGTTTAGGAGCAATAGAAAAAAAACTGCAACAAAATGTAAACTCTTCACTTAATGTTGTGCCTGGTGAGAAAACTACGAAGCTTAGAACACCAATGCTTTTTGCGTGTTCAAGGAAACTCAATTCCCCGTGGTGAAAATTCCGTCATATTTCAAATCTGACCCACCGTTCAAAAGATATGAAGCAAGAAATGAAAGTCTACTTTTCGAAAAGTACAAACAACCGCCATGTATAATTTTTTGGGTCACTTCCGGCTGAAAATTCCATGATTTCGGGATTTTTCCTCCAATGAATTCTTTTAAGGAAGGTCCGTGAAAAATGCCATGACCCTAGCTCGTCTGGAACTGGTTGGGAATTTGTAGACGTGAGTGAGTGAGCCACACATGCGGCTGTATAATATTAGGAAGGAATCACGAATGGCCAGCGAGAGCAACGTTCGTCACGGTTTTGTATCAATCACGACTTTCCTGAGAGATCATTGATCGTAGGCAACTTGAACAGATCACTAGCTGGAACATTAATCAATCATGACCTTACACTCACGATCGAATCACAAAAGGGAGTGATAGGCCTGACCAAGATCTCTCAGAAGACCGACTTTGACCATCACTAATTCGGCTTTAGTGTGGCTGACGCTAGAGCTCTTTCTTCGAAGTCTTCCATAAAGAAATTCTCAGCAGGAGAAAGTGGTGATCTCATTGTGACGCCATCTACTTGCTCATAATATTTTCTATTGTGGAGGAAATACGTTGAGGTTGTGGAGGAAATACCTACATGATGAAATAGACCGACTGTCTTTTGGTCAAAACGGGCTTCCAGAAGCCGAAAGTTTCCTTCAATGGAACACGAGCGAATAAGAACAAGACATCGGAACTCTCTATGATGTCAGCTTGGGCCAGCTCGAATTCTTGTGAAGTCTTGGCAAACTGTGCCGAGTTCTTAATGTGGTGCTTACATGTTCCCACGATGAGAGTCAATGCACTGGTGAGATTTTCAGCCAGGTTGTAGGTAATCATAGTCAATGGCACTCACAATGGGCCTCAAGGGTGTCTCTGCATTGTGTATTTTAGGCCTTGGTGGTAGAGGGGCTTGTGGCACAAGGTTCCTTCTGGTTTCTTCCGGAAATATGCTTTCTTAATCAGCTCATTAGTCTTTCTGACTTGGCTTTCAGTGAGATTGCGACTCAAAGGATGATATGCCGCGTCTTGAAGGATCTGTTGCAGCTTTTCCTTGTAATCATTGACCTCCATCGCCACTGTCGCGTTTTCGTTGTCAGCTCGTAGGATGGCATAGTCAGCATTTTTCCGTAGTTTGACCAAGGCAAACCTCTCTTCATAAAAATAGGAAGGCAAATCTGGAGGAGTATTCCGTCGAAACGTTGGCAGCAGCCAAAATCCTTACTCAGATAGAAACCCGAGAACAATTTATGTATGGCACCAATGATTTAATGGAATGCATAAATAAGTATGCCAAAATACTCCATTGAAAGTTATTTAGAAAATGCGAGGTGAGGTATTTTTCTTTGGTCGATTTTTATATTTTATCGTTAATTTCTATCACAATGTTCATCAAACAGGCTACAAACACCTTTCTCAATTCAAAGCACAATGGCACTTTAATTCCCAAACAACTAACTGTTTATTAAAGAACATCATAATTTACTTAAAGTGCTTCCGCAACGGCGAGTCCGTCATTTTTACTGGAAATATACCTGTTCTAGCCTCACACGACATATCGACGGATATAACACGAGAATGTATATCAAGCCTGGGATGTATGGGATCTTTTTAATATATATATATAGGCCGTTTGGTTGCTTGATTTTTTCTATTTGTTTTGGATATCATTGTTGCTTGACAAATCTTACTGTAAAATTTTGAAATAAAAAAGATAATTTCCTCGACTACACGAATATTACTATACGACTGAATGTGAGGGTACCTATATATCCATAAATATTCTGTTTGGTAAATAAATACTAACACTCTGAACTAGATTTAAATAAATGGATATAAAAAAATAAAAGGTTTTGAATACAGCAGGAACGAGAAAAAAATTAATAAAAGATTTAGATGCATAATTCTCGCTTCACGTTATCTCTTTATTTCCCGGCCCTTGCATCTGCTTCTATTAGCGGCCACCAAGATAATTTTTCCTTCCTCTTTCCACTGATAACTTACATTTATAATTTCTTAAAGAGGAAGTTACTAATTGTCGCAACCAACTAAGGGACTTCATCGCAATAAATGCTCGCACGCAACACATTATCCCTGACTTCGATGAGAGTTGTAATGGAAAAATCCTATTCTTTTCCACCGGCAAAGACCAACATTGTGCGTTCCACAATAAAGTCAGTTGTGATGAGAGGAAATCCGGGCCTGAGAGAGACATGGAATCATACGCAATTTGTCTGTAAACCAACCAGATGAGGGCCTTTCAACCCTCCGCTATTTCTCCGAAAAATGATAGTTCCACAAAAAAATTAAAAAAACGATATGTCGCAATAACGCTCTGGGATGAAGAAATTTTGTGTGATACGCATGGCATCCGGAACAAGGGTTGGCTAACTTTTGTAGGTGGAATATCTCAACCTGTTCCGCATCAATTTTCAATTTTTTTTGTGAAAATTAAAAAATGCAACCTCGACCTTTCCGATATTAGTTCAAAACTTAAGTAGTTGATTATATTTATACCATGAGTCATGGAGTAAAATAGTTTCTAAATTACAACACGACGTCATTTTGTAGATTTGTTCGAACTCGTGGTTTTTTCTGTGAAATCTGGTTACCAAATAGCCAAGTAACTTGTGGTTAGAAAGATGAAGAAATTTCAAGTTTGTTAAAAGTAGCGAACAATTATCATTTCAAGTATTTGTCAATATGTTTTTAATTTTGGAGCGATCTTTGACATTGAGTGAGAAAAGATAGCAACATTAATTTCACTGTGAGCGCGCAAAGCTGCCGCTGCGTCACTCTGGTGGTTTCACTTAATGAACAACTGTAACGACAAGGTGCTGCTCAAAAACAGTAATATACTTTAGAACTTTTTTACAATTTACCATATTCTCTGAGTCACCGGAATCTACGCACCAGTCGTCATTTTAGTGACTGAACTATTAAAAGAATTCACCGCACTGAATACAGCCACTTCACTGCTGTCTTCCATGTTTGCCATAAGAACTTCCTTCCTATTAGATCATTTGAACCTCCTATGTTCTCTTGTCCCAGAGTTGAAACATAGTATTTGAGCTTTCATTTTGGAAAGAAATAAACTTTGTAGTTTTCCATACGTTTTTATTTTTCCTCGACCGGTTTCAACGAATACTCGTCATTTTCAAGAGGTTAATAAACCACGAGGCGATCAGTGTTTCACATGTATACCAATGACAAAAGGAGGGGGGAAAGCAAGGAGAGGGAGGGAGGGGGAGGGGTTAGGAAAAGAGGGTAGGTGAATACGAGCTTACTCCGAGGGAGCAAGGTCAGTGTTCCGTTACCATGATTGAGGCGGAAGGGGGGGGTGGATTCTTAACAGAGAGTAGAGGTGAGTTCATTGGAACCTCTTTATTTACCAGTTTATCATTATACAATATGAAAAATGCCCATAATTCAAATTTTTCCAAAAATTCCAACTTCGCATCTTTGTCCCCACAATGTAACACATTAAGATTAAAATTTGAAACATGTTCATTGTCAATTAAATGGCTTGTAAACATAGAATTGTTATCCAGGTTAATCAATGAATTCTTATGCTCCTTAATTCGTACATTAAATCTCCTACCGGTCTGTCCTACATACTAATAATTGTAGTTAGGTGTAGTACATTGTAACATATAAATATCACTTTTGTCAAGCAAATCAAAACAATCTTTGGAATTAAAAATCAATTTACCAATGGTCACAGGGCTATAAAAACATGAATTCACATGATCTTTGGGAAACATTCTACATATTTTGTATGGAAGATGAGGAACAGAGAGTATTTTGGCCCACTTGACGTTTGGACGAGGAAAGGGGGAGAGATTGGTGGATGACATAGATGATTGTTTTCTGAGTCTTCTTTGCAGAAGTTTGTCGATAAGAACCTCATCGTAGCCATTGCGGTAGGCTATTCCTTTGATAGTACACACTTCTTTGTCAAATTCTTTTTACGCGAGAGGGATAGAAGTTAAACGATAAATCATTGAATGAAAGACCGCCAATTTGTGACACAGATGATGATTTGAAGTATTTGGAATCACAATATCAGTAAAACTATTTTTCCGGAATATAGAAAAATTATGGTCATTTAATTTAATAGTTAAATCTAAAAATTCAACATTTTTACCTCTATTTCTACTGTAAAATGAATGGAAGGATGTAGCGAATTTAAAACCACCAAGAACTGATCTAGCTGTCTTATGCTGCCAGTCCAAAGACAAATCACGTCATCAACGTAGTGAAAGTAATAAAATACGTTTTTGAGGAGGGGATTGTTGCAAGTGAAGAGAATTATCTCCAGGTTGTCCATAAAAACTTCTTCTAAGATATAAGAAAAAGAGGTGAGTCTATGTGTTTGGATGTCACATTTTTCATTAAAATAAAAGTAATTCTGTGCTGTGCAATTGTTTAAGAGATAGCCAAGTTCATTTACTATGGATTCACTGCAACCCGCTTTTTCCAGATGCTGAGTAGCGAGAGCAAATGCCTCTTGTGCCGGAACCGAAGGAAAAAGGATTTCGACATTAAAAGACACCAGCTTGCCATTCGATGGAGGAAAAATTAGAGATAAATACTAGCCAATTCTAAAGCATTCCTAATGCCTTAAGTTGATTAAAAACTTGAAAAACTACGAAATAAAATGTTCACCTTATTAGCAAGACGATGCTACGGGGCAGTGTAATGAGCCACCACCGGGCGAATCGGAATTCCAGGCTTGTGAGTTATTGGAAGACCGTATAGCCGGGAGCATTGAGGACTCATACGTATAAGACCCCATTTTTCCCGATCTGTGAACAAAAAAGAGCAAGTTTGTATCGAGGATTTCACACTCATCTGAAAACTATTCGTGGGATCTTTGTCTACAATTTTAAAATGATTATCAGCAGCTAAAAAATCATTACATTTGCAAGATAATTGAAACACTTCCTCGTTGAAGTCAATAATATTCTTCCATATTAATTAGCTGTTGCTTGCCCCTACGCTTATTCTAGATTACTATCGGCACTTACCATGTCTCCTTTCTGCATGTAGGATTTCTCAGCTTGCATGTACTTGCGTAGTTGCCATTGGGGAGATCGTTCAATTAACCTGTTCATTTCAAAGGTACTTTAACAAACCATGAGTGTCAAGAAGAGTCCATACAAAATAGAACTTTAAACTGACACTTCGCCACGCTGAGTGGATACGGCAGGGAGATTCAAGATTTCTTGTAAATTTATCCCTACTACAGGTTTCAATTCCCAATCTGTAGAGGAAAACTTTGTTTAAATAAAGAATTTGTGTTATTTTACCTAAAAGGAAAGTTTAATTTATTAATTACATAAGTTACCTCCTTCTTTCGCCGAAAAGGTGAAAAAATATTTGATCTACTTTTTAGTAGGTTCCTAGCCTGTGTCAGTCTGTTGAGATATAATTTACAACCTCATGGCTGGTATAAAAATCAAGATTAATTTTATATAAAGTTGCGTATACGAGTTAAAAATTGAATTTTATTCAGGATGCTTACAAAATATCTAAAGTAATCTGGGCATTTCCTTTTTCTTTAATCAACAGGCGCTGATGTTCAATTGTTGCCAGATCAACAAGGATCAACCTTTCATAGAGAGACAGTGCTGTTTCATCAGGGTGTTTAAAAAATAATGGATTTCATGGAGAGTATAGCTTATCTGGTAAGAAAACAATGTAAATCAATCCACCGCCGTTTTATTTCACCGTTTAGGTTAAGAAGGGAGCTAGAATTATTGAACTATGATATGAAAAATCCCTACAATAACAGCTTTCGTCCAAAAGTTATACCTCTCACGGAACAATCTGTACCATTTCCAGAGATACAGTTAGAATGGGTCAATATAATATATATCGTGTCAGCCTGAAACTCTCATCACCTGAATTTCACCAGTATCCTTAGCCCTTCATCTACATCTACATCTGCGAAGTACCGTGTAAGCCACCCCTTGGGTGTGTGACACGGGGTGATTCCACACCAGGCATGCAGCATTGCAGCACTCTTTGGAGTTCGAATCGGGACCTCGCACGTTCCCCCGGTCACTAGGCGCAGACCAAAAAGCAGTCAGGAGAACAGTGCGTAGTTAAACCAGAAACTAGGAGAGTGCTACGTAAATGAACATGCTAACATGCATTACAACGCTAAGGACATATCTAGTGGTTATTATTACTAATGCTATTAATTTATGAATGTTACGAGATACTACTTCATGCAGAGAACAAAATAATGCCGGAGTTATCAAGCGGAGTGAAGTGTCAGTAACGATGCTATGTTATTTAACACAATTGTAAACTCTACTCTACCTAGTGAGGGCCTCCCAAGTCTCCAGAGGCTCCCGACTAAGTACTTCCATCGGCTGCGATAACCTCCCTGTTTACTCGCAGCAGTTGCCAACGAGCGTGCTGCTTTCATATGTTTACTTCGCGTATTAAATATTCATGCGCGAAATTTCAATCTGGATACTGGCTTTCATCTGAGCAATACTTGGGCACCTTTAATAAATTGCATGAAAAACATAAGGAAAGAAAAGAAAATATTTCAAAGGAACATCAGCCAATCAGACGACACCTGAGTTTAATAATTAAACCTGAGTCAATTATTGTTGGACTTGTCAAACGGTGAATTTAGTTCGGTGTATAATCCTACACAGAGAGACTAACACGCCTTGAAAATGGAAAACAAGTCGTTTTCCGAAACGTCGGCCAATATGAAGCCAATTACCTGGTGCAGAGCCCGAGAACAATACCTAAATATAATTCACCGGGAAAAATTTAAATCGTATATTTGTGCGCGGCTTCCCAAATGCTCGCAGCGCAGCCTCACTGGAGTGAAGGTACATCTCTCTTCCACATTTTTCAACGGAGGATCTCCCAGCGATTAGCTTGACAAATCCTATTCTCTTTAATGTGGAGCCGCAAATGTTTCGCATGCATTTTCCCTCATAAGGTCTGGAGTTATGGCGATTCCCAAGTATTTGACTTCATCTAATACTTTTATATTTACTCCCCTCACTTCATAAGTATGGCATTGACGTGATTTCTTTCGTAAAAAGTGCTCTGCCGTGAAAACTAAGACCGTTTCATTGTTTAAATCACTAGCTCCACCTCTTAATACATGTCTCTGCTGAGAGAGAAAACGATTTGTAGTATGCCAATGTTAGACACAATTTCAGCATCTTCATTTGTTAATTAGTTTAAAGCAGGAATGTGTTAAACATTTTACATTCAATTTACTCTCTGCGACTGCGACCTTTCGAAAGAAAGTCACGCTTAAATTAGCGGCATAATGGTACAGAGTTTGATTCCTGTCACATTCGTGCTTCAAGCGTAATTCGATTCCATGGGCCTTTTCATCTTAGGACGCTCAGTTTCACCTTAGCAAACTGAAGCTTTTGGCGGAAGTTATGTAACGCAACGGATGAGAGTCATTTTCGCAGAACCGCTATCGCATTCTATTTCGATAAATTGTCCCATTTTCCTCATAAGTAGAATAAAAATTCCCTAGTAAATATTTTCAGAAGATGACTTCAGGTTAACAGATCTTTCTACTTCAATCGCATAAGGTCTACCTCCTTCATGATAGCGTTGTGCAATGTGCCCCCAAAGTCTGTATCACTTACATTCCTATTACACGCATATGATTGCTTTCCTCCCTTCTTACTACGGTAATCAATTCATGCATTTTTTACTTTGTTTTAGCTACAGTGATCTTTTAACATGCTTTGTAAAAAGTTGCAAAGCCTTTCTTGAACTAAACTTTAGGCCATTAATTTAGAATTTACGCAATAATGTTATGCTGATTATAAGAGCAAGATAAGAAAAATGTTATTGATTATAATACTCTGCCTTCGACCATCAATTACAGCTGAGATGAGTGTCTTGCATTCATGATTAGTAAATACTGTCTCCTAAGATGTTAAAACGATTTTTGTTTGTGTGATAGGTTTTTCTACTTGTACCATGTTGTCTCAGTTCCCAACCAGATGTTCCGTTGCCTCTGAATCCAGATATAAATAAGATGCTCCCTCAGTATCTTTTTTATGCCTCCAG
This sequence comes from Pyrrhosoma nymphula, assembly GCA_963573305.1. Classification (NCBI taxonomy): domain Eukaryota; kingdom Metazoa; phylum Arthropoda; class Insecta; order Odonata; family Coenagrionidae; genus Pyrrhosoma; species Pyrrhosoma nymphula. The sequence continues at coordinate 126,361,313 of OY754335.1, read as the reverse complement.
CAGCAGTAATTGCAGCTAATTATATAAGATCGATGGCTTGCCACATTTTAGCGATTTTGTCCCATTTTTCCACAAGCTTGGGATTTGAATTTAAACTTTTACGTTAAACGTTTAAACGTTACCTAGGCCTGATTTCTTTTCCAAAGTATTTTTACTTGGTTTTGTGACTGAGAATGCAAAGAGTGGACCTTTCTATCGTTATTTTCAGATCTATTTCGTCGTTCATTTTCATTTCCCTCAATAAGTATTTTTTTTTAAACTAACGCAGAGTTCAATTTCCGATGAGTTTAACGATGATGTGGATGAAATTTTGTAAGCAATTGCTATTGTTCGTCAAAACTCCATTTACTCTCTTCTAATCTTAATCTATGACCGGTAAGAAATAGTTCCCAACCGGGCCAAGTCCTCATTGTTAAGAGTGTCTGACTAGATTTCTCAAAAATTGACACACATATACTGTAGCTAACTTTCTACGAATACGATGGAAAATGGCCTTCCACGATGGAAATAATAATTAGCTCGCACACCGACGTTAAGCATCGTTTGGCCTGGCTAAAATTCGCCAATGTGATCATCCTAGTCAACCTGAATGGTTTCCGTTTTCTGTGACTGCGAAATTACCTTAGCCGTCGAAGTACTACGTTGAAATGAAATATTTGCTGCTCCTACTTTCTACCTACAACTATAAAAGGGGCATTACCTATAAAAAAAAGAATCACTCTTAAAATCAGAGTAAAAAACCTTCGCGGGACGCAGCATGTGTGTCATAGTGCTGGAGCCGTTAGTTCATTCACAGTATTGCATAATATCGCTTTTGAGTCGCTCTACCATGTTTCCTGAATTCCAGAGAAAACTTTAGTTATTATTCAGAGACGTCCGAAAGGCTCTGCTATGTTTATTACCTCATAAGTCTTCACCTATAATAAACTACAGATTTTCAGGCGTGACTTGGTCGAACTGCGTATTTACGAAAAATAAAATAAAAACACATTGTATATTCTACAAAATAAAATTTAATCCACCTTTCGCCTACTCCGTAGATATTTTCTGGGTAAAAAACAGCAATTTCAATTCAATTTAAAAAGTGTTTTATTCCAACATTTGCCAACAATTTACAGGAAATTGAAGAGGATAACAAAACAAAATAACAAAGACAGAGATAACAACGCCAATGTGGACCCTGGTGTAGGCTTTCGCATCTTCAGGGCAGGTATCACCTTTCACTGGAATGTTTTTCACTGAATTGATTTGCGGGGAAGGCTTGACCCGGCTTGACCGACCGAAGGCCCGAGGACGACGGGAAACCCGCAAAAACCGTCATCAGGTCGTAACAACAAATGAAGATAACAATAAAAATAAAATATAGAATAAAAAATAAAGAAATAAATGGATGAATAAATAATAACAGAGATACACTTTGAACATTAACAATTGTAAATATAAATATTTTGAAAAACTGTTTTAAATAGTCTTTGGCTCTTTGGCTAGTCTTTGGTATGGTAAATCACTTCACTGGGTGTTGCTTTGGGGAAATCACTGGGCTAGGGTGGGAAATTCACTGCCGGGGTCGTGGTCTTGCATCTCCTTTTCTTTTTTGGGACCAGCGAGAGCCCCGGCGTGATGGTCAGCTGCTGCGGTGCTGGAATGTTGGGTCGGATATCTGATGGAGGCAGGATGATCTTTGGGTGGTACAGGTACAGGTGGTCGGCGATAAATCTCGGAGTGGAGTACAGCTTGGTCTTGTTGACTTTCGGGATTGGTCCGCTGTCTCTGGACATGGAGCTGAGTCTTCACAGCGTTTGGTTTCATCCGTCATCTACGGAACCAGCATTCTATTATTGTGACCATATCTTGAAGATGTTTAGTAGCCAACTCCGGAGATCTTCCGGTGCACCACACTGCAGTGCCATCTGGGTACTGGCACAGGGTAACCGGGTTCGCTGTCTCATCCTTTGGCATATCCCAGCAGTAATGGGTGAATAGTAGGGGGGAAACGACGGTTCCCTGGGGAACTCCGGCTGTGATGGGGAAGGGTGCAGAGTGGTGCTTGCCCACCCTTACCCTGGCTTCCCTATTCACCAGAAAACTGCTGATAATGCTGAGAAGATTTGGGCTAATTCCTGCAATCATTGATAATTTGTAAAACAGTGCCTCATGCCATACGCTGTGAAACGCCCTTTCTATGTCCAAGAACAGAGCCGCAGTATATATGTTCCTGTTTATGGCTTCCATGGCGGTACTAGTGAGCAGGGCTAACGGGTTGGTGGTGCAGCGGTGGAGTCTGAAGCCATACTGGTGCTGGGACAGGACACCGATGTCTTCATAGAAGTTGACCATTCTTCGGACGACGACCCTTTCGAACCATTTCCCCACAGTTCTGATGAAGCTTATTGGCCTGTAGTTCCCGGCCCTGCTTTTGTCTTTGCCTAGTTTGGCTGTCATCACCATGGTCGTTCTTTTCCATGTCCTTGGGTAGTAGCCTAAGGCGAGCAGCACATTGAATATGTTCCTTAGCAGTGGTATGCATGAGGGTGCCTTTTTGAGATACAGCGTTGTTATTTTGTCTTCTCCGGGGACTTTACTTTTCCTTGGCATGGCATCCATCATGTCCTCTTCTAAGATGGGGCGTACGATGTCATCGCTATCCTCTTCAAAGTTTTGTAATGTCTCTCTTGCCTGAGGCACGTCTTGGATATCCTGGAGGCGGGGAGCAACTCTCTCATTCTGTTCTTCCAGGAATAATGGGTCGTCCATCGGGGAGTATACATCTGACAAGACCCTCTTAAATTCTTCAGCCTGTCCCTCGTTTTCTGCAATTGGGTCATCATCTGGGCCAATGAGAGAGAGTCTGGTGGACTTCAGTTGTCGGATTAGCAATTTAAACTGTCTCCAGAAGTCGGCCCCATCCCGGTAATCTAGTTTTTGGCAGGCCTGCTGCCAGCTCCGTTCCTTCTGAGCGATGATTTCTCTCTTGATATGGGCATTCATTCGGTTCCACTCCATTTTTACCCACGGGTCCCTAGTGCGGACCCACTGACGGTATAGCACCCTTTTGCTTTTGATCATCGTCAGTATGTGTGAAGGCAATGGGAGTTTAAAGGGCTCGATGGTGACGGTGGGTATCTGTTTGGTGGCTAGAGAAGGCTTCTTAAATTGTACTCAGGGCCTCGTCAACGTCGTTAGTGCTGTCTTCACCCACAATTTCAACCTTCGCCTTTATGTCCTCGTTGAATGCCTCCCAGTTCATGTTGCGATAGTTTGGTCAGATAAAGGTACCTACGGGGCAAGATTTGGGTGGTAAGGGAGAAGGGAAAGGTGAAAGGTAGGTGATCGGACGAGAGGCAATCCCACATGGTCACGCTCCCCTTGTAGGCCGTAGGAACGGCGGACATGATCGCATGATCGGGGAAGGAGCAGCCGCGTCCAATGCTGGTAGGGGAAGGGATATCCAGCCTTACTGCCGCATTTCCTAGGAGCCAGTTCTACAATCATCTTCCTTTGGCGTACTTGATGTGGTCTCTAAAAGCTATGTGGCGGGCGTTGAGGTCACCTAAAATAACAAATAGCATATTTAAGTTATGTAATTGGTTGAAGAGGGGGACAGGTATTGCAGCATTGAGCCTGGATTAGACCACATAGATGGCAATCGGTCGGCGTTGGAGGATGATCTTGCCATCACCGCCTCATTTCCTGACGGTAGACAGGCTGCGGGGATGTCTATCTGTGTGGCAGGGATGTCTCGCCTGATGAGTAGAGTTGTTCCCTCTGAGCGGTTGCTTGTCATTGGGGTGCCGAATTCCTGGAAAAAGGACATATTCACTTGTGAGTTAGGGCGTAAGAAGGTCTCCACCAGCCCCATGCGACGTCTTTTGCCCTCATGTGTTCTTGGAGTATGGGCTTTTTCCGCCCCACGGCACCATTAATATTAATAAATGAGATTGTTGGTGACTAATCTGCCATCACGTGTGCCGGAAGCGTAGGTGGAGGTGACGACGGGGAACACTGTGTGCCCGGAGTACACAGGTGTAACTTCTACTCCCAGAACCGCCTTTGCTGCGTCGTCCACGATCGCTGCCACTTGCTGACTTTGTCCTGGATGGAGGTTGGCAAAGATGACGGACAGGAGTCGCATGAGATCGCCCCTGGATACCGTCTCTCTGGTGGTGGTGTTGTCCATCTCGACCTCCTATAAAATAGCTGGATCGAAATTAATTGGTGCCGTGGTGGCAAGCGACTCCGGAACAGAGGGACGCCGTGGGCATCGCTTGTCTTAGGAGTGGTGGTCACCGCCGCAGTTCCGGCAGCGCATCTCCTGTCATCCGCATTCACTGGTCGAGTGATTACCGGCACATTTTCCGCATCGGACGGGGAAGGTGCAACCTCGGGCCACGTGGCCATAAATTGGCATCGGGTACACTGCTTGGTTTGGGCAGGGGGCGGGTTGGAGGCCTCGCAGCGGTAAATCCTGCCACAGAGACGGATCCCGTCGCGGAGGAGGGCATGGAACCTCTGCTTGCTGGGGGCGGTGGTGGTGAGGACTCGGACGACGGTGGTCAGCTTGTTGGTCCTTGCGCTGGGGATCCGCCAGGCGCTCTCCACTGGGATACTCATCTCGCGTAGTTCCCTCTCCATCTCGTCCACCGGCGTCTGGTGATGGACTCCTTAATTGCACACAAAACCCTTTAATTACAAAGGCAAAGGAGAGGGTCCGATTAGTCGGTGGAGGCTGCTGGGGTCGGGTACGTCTAGGCTCAGGTCAGGAGACTTCTATGGGCTCCCGTAGCAGAGAGGCCAAATTCCTTTTTTCCCTCTGCAGGAGATTAAGGCCCTGCTCTGAGATACGTACTCGGGTGGAGCGGGTGGAGGGATTAACCACCAGGTCTGCGGATCCTAATGAGGGGAAGGCTCTCCGCCAGAGTTTGAAGAAATTGACCTGGGTGGCGTCACGCGAAAGGCGTGTAATGGTGGCCCAGTAGAGGGTAGGGCGAGGAGGGGTGGGGCATTGATGGAGGCCGAGGCCTGTGGTTGCGGAGGAGTTGGGGCAGGTTGGTGTTGCGTTGTTGGTGCGTTGGGAGTTTTATGTGATGACTGAAAGTTAGTGGGAGGCGGGGGTATGCGGCGGGTGGTAGAAAGAGTATTTTGAGATGGCAGGAGTTGGGGGGGAGGAAGTATGCTGCGTGCGAATGCAGATGTAGCGAGGAATAACACCAAATTTGAGGCATTGGTTGTTGAAGTATATATTCAGGCTTGCGATCCGGAACTTGATGGCTAATTTCCGGTATAATTATGCCTTGGTCCGAGTTATCCACCATTAAAAAGATTGATCAAAACAAATGCTTCGGTAAACAACTAATTCATTAAACGTTACACCGTGCCAGGAAAAAGCAGTCCATGCAATTAATTACTCCCTTATGTTTTAATATCCATGACAAAACATATAAACGGTGGTGTAAAATTCAATTTGTTGGTAACCTCTCTTACAAAGCTGCTAACGCTTTCTCAAAATAAAAATTTATCATGTCATTTTATAACCCTTAAACAATAGGTAAAATCCTTTTTAATTCCAAAGATAAGTTCAGTAAGTTTGACCGAAGCGGGGTGTATAGACTACAGTTCAACACTCCTAATTGCTCATCGCAATACATCGGACGAAGTGGTTGGGTAATTAATACCCGAGTGCATGAAAATAAGAGATTCTGGTTGACCGAGGACATAAGAAGTTTCGCCAAACATCTGATTGAGAACGACCACGAGAGTGACTTTACTCCTGATGTACTCCACACGGAGGAAAAATGAAGGAAACTGGTTTTACTTGAACAATTGGAGAATTAAAAAAAAAGCATTAAATGACCACGATTTAAACCTCTTAAATGAATTTGTATTCCACTCGCCGTTGTTGTCCATAGCATTCCCTCCTCCTCCCAACGAATCCTGTCCTTGACCTTAGCAATTAGATTTTCCTGGCCCTTATTCCCTTAACATCCTCCAATCCTCCCCCCCCTCGCCACACACAACCCCTCCAATACCACCCCTCCAAATTTTCCATACATATGGAGGCATTGATATTGGCTATTCGGACATCATAAAAAACTTAGGGGTTAATATCAACAATACGCTAACTTGGAATGAACATGTATCCACTATTTCTAACAAAGTACATAAAACATTAGCACAGATCAACAATTCAAACGCCTAATGCCAATAGAGGTACGGAAAAAATTGGTTAATACTTTGTTGGTTCCACATATGGATTATTGTTCTCTTGTGTTTTCTGACCTAACCGGTGAATTATATAAGAAGTTGCAAACACTGCCTAGTTAAATTCTGCCAAGTTAAATTCTGCGATTAGATACATATATGATATAAATATCCATGAGCATGTCACCCCTTATTACACTAAGTTGCAGTGGTTGAAACCTCAACAGAAAACAAAGCTCCAGTTATCTGTGTTTGTATACAAAATTTTGTCATGTAAAACACCTGATTATCTCTATGATATGATTATACGTAGCCAGAGTGAAGCTTGTAGAACAGTAAGAGCTAGAAGACGATTTAAAATCCCAAATTGCAGAACTACGGCGTACCAATTATCAACCCTAAACTCTGCTATAAGAATATGGAATGATATACCTGACGACATTATCAGCTGTTGTACTGTTAATCAATTTAAAATTAAAATGTACTCATATTTGTGTGAAAAATACAATTGTAATTAACATTTATTGTATTATACCATTGTGTTATACCATATAATAGTAATACATAATTGTTTTCTGTAAATGTTATCTACTACGTAAGAATATCATTAAAATCCAGGTTTTCCTCTTTTCTTTATTATTGTCAAATTTATTGTAAAATTTAATATAAACCAATATTTATTTCTGTAAAATTGTACCATCACATCAATGGATTATTTTATTGAGTTATTTTATCCATTTATCTTTTTAATTAGTTGCTTCATATTTCCGCAGTTGTTGATTTCTGAAAGGGTAAATTAATTTGTTTATTTTTTTGTGTGATGTCATTTCTTTTTCTGTATGTATTTACTTAGGCAAGTATCTATTTCTGTTTCTCACTGCAGAGCATAAATTGTACAAATGATTTATGTTCCATAGGACAAGGTCCTTGAACAATAAAATTTATTATTATTATTATTACACATGGGCTTGCTACTTGCTGTTTTTTACCGTGAAAATGTCTACGGAGTAGGCGAATCCCAGGTCGGTGGATTACATTTTATTGTATGGAATATACAAATTATTTTAATTACATTTTATTTTTACGTTCACCTGTATCAGTTAATTGATGAATAGGTAATTGTGAGAATATCCATTTTTTATTTTAAAAAACTTTGCACTTTTCTACACTTTATTTTAAAACTGCGACCGATTTCACCTTAATAAGGTATCTTCTGGCGCATTCTGAAGCTTAGAGAATACAATATATACCCAGAGAAAGTTAAAAAATGTTGGGGGTTAGTTTTAAATGGGTTCTCTGGGCATATAACGTTTGCCCTAAGCTTCAGAATGTGCCAGAAGATGCCTTATTCAGGTGAAACCGGTCGCAGTTTTTCTAAATATAGTGTGGAAAAGTGCATAGTTTTTTATTAAAAATGGATTCCCATCACTGCCCCGAATTCAAGCCTGCAACAATCAAATAAGTTTGCATCTGATGCGCCACGCAATTGAATTTGAAAATATTTTATAACCACTTGACGAGCTTTACGGACATACCATGCCAGTGTTGTACTTAGATACAAATATTTTTCATGAGATACGCGAAGCTGTTATGTTTTATCATCATTGATACCCCATGTAGAGGACTCTGAGAGTAAAATACCACTTTAATATTTTTCCTGGGTAAAAATCTGTTTCCTGTTCTGCTTAATTCCCGCAATTGCGAAAATAGTGGTTATATTATGGAATTTCACTGTACCTACCTATTTAGTGTTTCTTTCACTATTTTCCGTAATAAAGATCGCTTGGAGTGCTTGCATGCTATTTTAGTGTTAAGTACTCCCATTATGTAATTTCCATGTAAATTCCAATGACATATGAACAGTATTACCTTTTTGCTAAAACTCTTCCTAAATCTAGATTTTGATGTTAATTGTGTCCTAAATAATTGTACCTACTGTTTAATCTTACGCTAAAATTAAATTTTTTAGCGATAAAATAATTTTCATTGCAAATACATACCTTTACAACAGAAAAGGATAAAAACTTCCATCAATTCGACTGCTAAATCAGCATTAACCTCTTAAATTTTACTTACTATCATTCAAAATTTATGCCATAATCTGTCAATTTTTTTCAGGTACTGGTAATGCTGAGCTTGTTGAAGGTAACATCCACCTTCAACTTAGATTATCAATATCCAATTGTGTTTGAAGACCCCACCGCACACCCCAAGCGTGAGACATATTTCGGTTATAGTGTGCTCTTGTATAGTACAAGACCCAACAAAGCCTGGTGAGCATTTTTTTGGACTCCTTTGGACCCATTTTCACGTATGTCTCCCAAATCCCACCCCGTTCTTTCGTCTGTTCCCAACACCATTAAGGCCACCATTCTCTGCTTCTCACAGCCTTTATGCATCACATCGACCCTAAACGTGAGACGTAAACCCTTTACTTCTCACTCTGTGATTCAATGTGTATGCAGGTTGACATTGATTTTTTCTCTTTAATTCTCTTAGCCACGGGTATTTGCTACTACTGAGTGAAGGAGAAAATATTGTGCACATTAAATCTTATGCCTCCAAGTGAATTTTAAAGGTTGATTTCATAGTAATGTTTCGAAATAGTGTCTTCCATCCAAGGCTATTTGGAGAATAATTAAATTCATTAATTTTGCACTAATATAACATAAAATAAATTGAAGAACTATAAAAACCCTTAAATTTGAAGTGGCTTTCGAGTTTTTCTGCGATGGGAACATTTTGTGTGTCATTGTTTCCCTCGCGTTGCAGTGAGCGTCTTCAGGAGAGAAGTGATTGTCAAAGGCGTCTTTCGGAGATTCAATTGAATTGAATTGAAAACATTTTTATTTTTCTAAGATAATGTCCTCTAAGAACAAAACACTATTATCAAAATCCAACACTTCACAAATATCAATCAACAATCAATAAAACAAACAATCAATCTCGTTGTGAGATTCAGATCACATACATCGATGTAATAATTTCAATAAATTTAACAATAAAAATTATAAACGTAACATCTCAATATTATAGAAAATTATATGGATACATATCATAAAAAAATCACAAGGAGGTAGGATTCATAAGAAGGTTATATACCTTAGATTTAAAATATTTATACCCTTTTAATATGTTTAACCTCAATGGGCAGAGTATTCCAAAGATACGAGGTTACAACCTAAGATGATTTTTGGAAATGTGTTGTCCGATGAGAAGGGTTGTAAATAAGGGCAGAGATGAGAGGGAGCAAAGTATGGTAATTAAAGAAGAATCGTTATTAAGAAGGATAATTGTTGGGTTGTTACATCATTCCGTACGGTTGTTATGTAACCAATACGGACTAAAAATTCGATATTTAACTATCGATCTCGGTTCGGTCGATGTCCACAAGACCAGTGATATTCGAGGCATGTTTGAGGCCACTGGTTTCTTTTAATTGGAATTTCCTCGCTCCTTTCAGCCGCCATTTCCGCATGTACTTTTCACTTTCCTTCCCAAAACAAACCACATCGATAATTAAACCGATTATATTTTCTTTCACTTTGGGCACCAAAATCAAAGAAGAACATCAACTTCCAGTCTTATAGGATCTGAGATGTCATACTGGCTGGGAAAGCGGGCCGAATCAGCTCGATTCTATTAGATATCGATCTAGCCAGCCCAAGTTTCCACTAACCACATAGAGCTGAGCCGGTCTGAGATTGATTCTCTAACCAAGTGTATACATTTTATAGCTGTTACCCGAAAAAATAAAAATGTTGGTCAATGTAAAATTCAGAAGAAATTTTTAAAATCAACATCCATTTAAAAACAATAATTTACGTTGGCTATTCTGTTACCTACAAAATTGGAATTTAGTGACTATGATGCAGTTAATAAGCTGTGCGGCAGTAACAATTTTGAATTCCATGTTTGCAGGCAAATTGTTTGGCATATGCAGGATGAGAAAGGGAGGTGTCAGATAGGGTGTGAAAACGTTTTACTTAACACTGGCGATATCTGCGAACAAACTTTATCTTTTCCATCTAATGCTAAGATTGTCTTCTTTGATAAATATTTTTATTGAAGTACTAACAAACTCATTTACTTTGCTTGAAAAAACTTTATTTAGCTATATTCAATTTCATAAAACTGTTGACATTATGGTTCCCCGTATTTCCACATCATAAAGATTCTCCCTTAAATTTCTTTTTTCATTGCAAAGTTAATTATCATGCAACCATAGTCTTATGAAACAAGTGCCCTTTTTAACATATTCTTATTTTAACAGGATAATGGTTGGTGCACCTAGGGCAAATTCCACATTTAGGGCTCAAAAGAATATAAAGGAGCCTGGTGTGGTCTATAAGTGTCGTTTCGAGCCTAATATGAAATGTGAAGAACTTCTATTAGATGAAACAGGTAAAGTATTAGACACTTTTTTAACAAAACTTGGATTTAATGATTTTTGACCAGGTGTAAGCTACCCTAATGATTGTAAAATATGTTTTACAAGATATATCTAGCAAGTTGAAGTTTCTCCCGGTTTCCTCCGAGCGTCTTCTGGTCGAAGCGGAGAGTCATTTCGACGTGAAGACACTCGCAGGAACCCGGGAGAAACTGTTGTCTAATTGCAACAATGAACATGGTGGGTATCCTAAAAATGGACAAGTTTTCATGCAAGCCCCGCGGAAACCTACGCTGCCCGCAATGAATCTTAATCATTTCAGGAAATATAATTTCAACGTTTTACATAAATGCTATACGCAGCAGAAAAGAATCTATTTCTAAAAATACGAAAGCAAGTAGGTAACCACATGTAACCCAATGAAATTTTAATTTGTTTTTTGCTTTCGGACGTTTCTGGTGGTCCGTTTGTCCCTGCGATCCCGATAAGACATTGGCTTGTATTCAGGATTCTCAGGGAACGGACCACCAGAACTTGACAAAGGATGTACAAATAAAAACATTGAAACTGAACAAAATGCAGATTTAATTATTCTCTTATAGAGAGTGATGTGTAAGAAAATTTCCGTGAGGTTAAAAGTTGATGATGTGAACTGTTAGTCAACAACAGCGTGAATTAGATAAAATCAGAACAGTTGGCACATTCGTGGAAATTCACGGATATATATTTTATAACTTTTATTTAAAACAACATCGACACACCACTGATGCCATTAGATATACCATTTTGTCATTGCTTTTTAATTATTTTTTTAAATTCTTCGTTAAACTCTGTTAATATTTCCACTTACGTCCACAAATATGGAATACCCCCTTAGCACTTAAAAATGAATTACATGTTTGTTTTAGAAATAATTTTGTGCATCGTGCATATCACACTTTGCATGGCATTATTATAGTTTGCATTAATATAAGCTCTATATTTGCATTGATATAAGCTCTACAGCTATCTTTCATCGGGATATTGCTCAAGAGCTTGATATTCTTCTTTTGGAGCTCAAAAGAGATGAAGAAATCTTCCTAATGTTCACTGCCCCTTTCTATATCTTTCACCATTCCCATTAGTCCAGAGGTAGCTTATTGGGAATTGCGTAGATGAATAACTTATTTTCAGCTGAATTTCAAGCATAGCAAAATTATATCTATTAATTTTTATTCTAGGAAATGATAGATACAGGGATAGTAGCGTACGACTCTGGGATTTAAAAGATGGAGCTTGGATAGGAGCAGCTATGGATGTTCAGCCAGGACCTGGTGGCCGTGTTACTGTGAGTATTGCTCTGGTTATTTTTTGTCATTTTTTTAGGTATTACCGATGCTACAAGACTATTCACACTAGAGATGCCATTAGCAGACAAAAAAGACTTCTGAAAGAAAATATTGGGATCAAGATGTCAGCTATGTAAAGGCAGATGATATACCCTTTAAAGCCTTTATTTGAATTTCATTTTTCTAACCAAAGTTATCTCCATCCCTCGTATTTTCATTGAGCAACAGCATACAGGTGCCTAAAGAAAGAGAAAATTGTTCAGTCATCTTTTTCAAAGTTATCAATATGTGTCAGTGACATGGCAATCAGCCTTTCAGGTTGCAATAGGGTTATGTACTATTTTTATTATATGTTTTGATCGAAAATTTATAGCAAAAAGAAACATCATGGGTAGCTAGAGGTTATATTAAAAAAGTAAAATCAGCTCAAAAAAGTATTAGAAGGACATTTTTTGATGCTGCGCTGAAAAAGGGACGCCTCCATGTCAGCTATGGGTAGGTAGGTAGTGAACTCTCACTAGGTAGTGAACACATAAATGCATCGCTTTTAACTTCTGTGTATTGTACTTACGAATGACATTTATTTACTAATTACATCAGTGAAGGTTGTCTTCACTCCTTTAATATCGATCAGGTTTTACCTGTTTTAGGAACTCCGTTGCGTTATATTGACTTTTGGACTATTATAAGAACTTGGCTTTTCTCAACTATTATCCCCTTTCCCTGGTGGAAATTTCCCGATAAGAATTTCTTAGTATATGCATATAGACAAGCAAAGAAAACATTGACAATTTCTTAGAAAAAATTTCTTTTCTAAGGAAATTCCCTAAAGCTCAAGCGAATTTTTTTCACAAAATATTTTTTCTGACAATTGACAAAATTTGGTCAGAAATTTCCCTTTAACCAAATGCTACTTTAGGGAAAAACTCCAGGCATAGGAAAAGTTATGCCAGCAATTGCATAGAGTGCATTGTGCAGTTCATAGAGCGAATGACTATAGAAGAAAAACTACATATTCATAAAACAAACATATAATTCTTCATAGTTTCATTTATGCAACCACAGTGCTATCACAGTTAGTTATAATGAAACTGACAAAATATTTCTCAATAAAACACAATGTGCAACCATTATAATAAATCACCTCTTACAGCAAACTACTTTTAGTGTAAAATTAAAATATTCAAACTGCTGCAACCCATTTTCAAAAGAATTTCTCAGGAAAAATCCATTCTAGGGAAATATTACCCTAGAGACATACTTTCTATGGAATGCCATTGGTTCAATTTTCTAGGGAATTTTCCGACAAGGTTCCTTCAAGCCATTTTCTAAAAGATCTGTAAAATTATTTGTCTTTTAGGCGTGGGTAGTGTGAGTGGGGAAAAAATAATTTTATAATATGTGCTATCTTTTAAAGCACAAGTTATATTATTTAGTCTTGATTTAAATGTTTACAAATGCAATAAACTTTAACAGAAATTGCTTTACTTTTGTAAACATTTTTTACTACATTTTTTAATAGCCAAAATAACATTATCAATAGTTAATTTGCTTTCAAAAATAATTACATAATGAGACAGAAAATAATTTTTTTAGTAAGCATAATAAGTCGTATAACATTATAAGACACCTACAATCATAAAAAAACTCACTTCTCGTTCATGAGCTACCGTTAAAAAAAATTAAATAGTTTTATTATAATTACACCGAATTGCAAAAAAGTACAAAATCTCTTCTATACTTTCTAATTCTATAACAGCTATAAGTAATACAGTATAGCATCAGAATTGTAATAATTAAAAAAAAACTTTTTGTTTGAATTTTATCTATTATTTCTGTGCCACGTATAAACAAATAATTTAATTACGAGCTGTTCGACCGAAAATCAAAGTCACCAAGCACGGCAACCCGTTTTTTTTGCGTGACATTTTTGGAAAGTTGTGATATTTTTTTCTGGTTGTGCTACTTTAACGAAATGTGACACCCATTTGAAATTACGTGACGTCTAAAGAAAATTGAGACCACACTTACAGTTTCGTCCATTCTTTCGTAGAAGTATTCATAAAATGCGTCATTACAACAATTATCCACGGGAAAGATACATTAGGTCTTCCACCTAAATACTCCGCCTTAAACCTCACATTCCTAACAAAAGCAGTAAATATCGTAGTGGAGATTTGAAAAGGACAAAGGATTTCAGAATATTATTCCTCTGAAAAAGGGTCATATTTAGTTGATCAAGCTAAATATTACCAGAAAATATCCGCACAAAACCATTTCACATTCTGGAGAAAAATACTTACAATTTTTTGCCTGAATCTAGTAGCCTCTGAGACTTTGACGTGAAAAATTATTATATCTGGGTATTTTATCGTTATACGAAACCAAAGAGTCCCTTAAAAGAACGTATTCGTCTTTTATTTTAGGAAAAAGGACACATTTGCAATACTCTGCGATTAAAATGGCTTTCGTCACTAACCCTGACCTAACACTGACGCCAAACGAGCTCACCTTTAATTGAGACGGTGGGATGAATTTTATATAACTTCGTGGTTGCATGTGTACATTCACCCTGACGAAGGAAGTACGTTTCAAGTACACGCATAGCCCCGTATTGGCTTCGCGTTGTAATAGCGTTGTTGAGAGTGGACGCGTGTCCGTTGCGATGACGATCTCACAATATCGCTACAACGCGCTTTGCCGTGTTACGAATGCATAGCCGGCTGCTCGAGAACGTGCGTTGCAACGACGTTTTCACTACAAACCTACAACACGCATTTTCATGTTACGAATGTGGTGGAACTACGTTGGAAATAAGTTATAAAGAAAGTGCGCTGTGACAACGTTGTGGGCTTGTTCAACGTATGTTACAGCACGTTTACAACTTACTCACAATTGAATTACAACGCGATATCTTGTGCAGCTGCTACGTCAGAGGAGCGGCTGAATTATCTTATTTTGCTCCGCAAAATTCAAATGTGGGCCCAGGAATAATCTTATTTTTCAAAACCACTTTAATAGGTATTAAGCTCCTGCAATGCACTTCTGTAAAACGCATTTTTTTACTTCTTAAATGTATATCTTGACCTTTTCTGACATGGCTAGGAATCTCCAAGGAAACTGTTTTTGGTCACAACTTTTCGCAAGACTATTTTGTGCACTTATTTCTACTCTCTTTTTAAGTCAATGCTCCAGCTTCCCTTCTCTTTTTTTCCTAGCGATGTAATTGAATCTTACTGGTGACGAAGCAAAAGCTATCTTTGTGTCTCCAAGCGTAAGGGTCCCTTCTTTCCAGACCTCCAAAATGGTCACTCTCTTCTGCTGTATCTTAGGCTCGGCCTTCTGGTTTTTCACCGTTTAAACCTCGCAAGAACTGAACGAAGAAGGTGAAATTAGAGAAACATCCGCACTCCCTCCAACATACTGCTGATCAGCCCTCACTCCATCCTCAACTGTCTCACCATATTCATTCTCGCAGACGTATTCCTCACATTCCTAGAATGATTTCATCATTTACGTAACGTTAGTCCATAAAAGCCCATTTAAATAACTCCTCATTAAAGTATGATTTCCATGAATTTACACTAAACGTCATTTAAGTCTCTTAATTATAAAAAATAATGAGGCACCTCATATCATCAAAAAGATACTGTTGATTTGCCAATCACAGTTCTCGCAAAAGTTAACGGTCTGTTTACGGTCAGAACAGAGGGGGTGAAATGTGTGGAAGGGGTAAGGAAAAGGAACGGAGGGGAAAGTGAGCGCGTGACAGGCAGAATGGCCAACATTGTGTATCAGAGTAGAAATGTTATTCCGAGACGTATTGGACAATTCGAATCGCCGTGGTGCATGGAGCAGGTAGCGACCCTTCCCCGCCATACTTCAGTTCCGCGGCCGGGGCTGTGGAATGGAAGTTCTTACGCGATGACTCACAGCTGGGTATTCCAATTACTTAAAATGCATTTACATTTATTCACCGTTAATAAAAATAACCAATATAGTCATTATTCCACTGAAACGCTGAATAAGTAGACACCAAACTTCGCGCAATTCCGTTTATTTTCAGTAACGTTGCTAAATATTTCAGCCGCGTGAAATTTTGTAATCAATATGTAAGACATACAACATAAAATTACGAAAGAACAGTGCATTCTATATTCTTCTTTTACTTAGCTAATTCAATTAATGGAATCGGACTTTGAATACCACTAGCTAAAATTTCAGTCACTGAAATAAGAAAATAAAAAGTAGGTACTTGAAAAGATAATTTCATAATAAGTAAGCAACTGTAAGTCCACTTACGAGTCAACGGCCTGAGATCCCCTTGCGCGCGCTCAGGTACAAAGGGACGTCGTCCACTCCATAACCCACTGCGGCGAATAGCTGAGGGAATTCAAATTCATTGAAGGAATATGACCAATTTCAATGTTGGCAACAAATATCGTAAACATTAACCCGCCGGTGCCACCCTCCAACCCACGGAAACAGGATTTTAGAAAATAGACCCTTCCAATCCCAAAATCGTCTACTGCGCAATGCCGTAAGCACTCGCGAGGACTGTAACTGCGCAAACTATGACAAATAATCGCGTTTTCTGAAAGTCGCCAGGAGCGTGGGTAGAGGTTGAAACTTGACAGCACGGAAGACATGTTGCGACATCCATAGGTTGGGTGGATAACAAAAAACAATTGGATAATTTACAATAACAAACCGAAGAGGAAATGAAACATAAGTTTAAATGAAAAACATGTTCCTTTAACTCACCCAAAATACGATGAATTCATAACAGATTGGCGAGCAATTAGTGCCAAACTTAAAGATAAAAATATAACGATAGCATGACGGGCTATAAATACAGGAAAGGAGAGAGGAGGGGAGAAGTAATAAAGAATTAGTCGTGATTAGCTTGTCGTTAAGAGGGTCCCGAATAATAAAGACACGAAGCGAGGATAACAAGTAAGGATATTGCTCGTGATAGAGTATTATTAAGTTGTATTGAAAGTGTAAGAAACTTATTGTAGTTTGCATGTGACCACACAAAACAAAGGTGATGGAGTGGCATGTTATAATAAGAAATAAGTTCTAATATAATTTGAAAAAATTTCAATTAATGCAATTTTAATTTATCTTGGCTTGGAAGAAATTTTGCACCAACAGTAGCTGGGCAAGCTGAACCGAAGGGAGTTAAGTTTTATAGTCATATAAACTAGATTCAATAATATATTAATAAGAGTGCTATAAGTGGTATATATATGATCAAAGTCTTCTAGAGAATCCGTGAAACAGTGAAAATAACCTCTGACTCATCCCTCCTGCCTGTTATAAGGGATCATGATAATCGCCTTCAATGCCAAAAATTGAATACACGTGATAAAAATCAGAAGCATCGAAACTGATATAGAATTTTAAAATAATAGAAACTGGACCGTTCCTACGTCATTATTCATCTTCAAAACATTCCACCGCAGTCACTCAATAGGTTGAGAAGAATTTCTTCATGAAGCAAGTCTCTTACGCGCAAATACAGCACAAAACCTGGACAACATCAAAGTAATAAGGTGGATCTGAATCTTCCCTTTCCTTGACTAATGCCCGCTTGCTCATCGGCCGCTCGTATGTCGTAATAGGCCGCGAGCAGTCCGGCCCCAGAGCGCTCCACAAAGCCAACTTTCCAGGTAGTGGAACGTCACGATGAAGCCACACGGGTTGCCTGTGATCAATTTAAAATCAAAACAACCCAGCTCACAGGTCAAGAGAGCACAGGAAATTTCACATAACTCAGTTTTTCATTGTGTACAAGAAACTTGCCATTTATCATCTTAATCAAGTAGAAACACTTAGTTAATATTCTCTGTGAATATATACTTACACTACAAAACATAAATGCAAAAAAGCTAAAAGCATTCGTGTTCCTAAGGGAATACATGCACGTACCCCTGAATTTGAAACGATATTCTTAATTGTAGAGGATTATCCGCTAACTCCTACTAGTCGAGGCAATATTATAAATTCCAGAGTACACAAGACAGCAAAAATACCCATGAAATAAAAGAAGAAATTCCTCTCTAATTAGGATTTGTGGAATAATAACAATGAAGAGGAAAACTATCAATACATTTTTTTAGTGTAGTAAGTAGGTGAGGGAGGGGCAATATGTAGCAATACCCTACAATGAGGGGCAATACCTTAACTTAAGAGTAGCTTTTTGTGTTTTTTAACCAAATTCCCAATAGGTTTTCTCCCAAAAACAAGCATTTTAATGGTAATTCAACCCAATGCCTTTCCACCCATAGTGATTTTTCATGATAACACTGCTTAAATATTCGTAACGTGAATTATCAGTTTCAGTTTAGTCACAAAATTTAAAAAAATGTCTAAATACGGCATTAATTATAGTCCAAAAAATCATTTTTCAAGATATTTCGCAAACTTTGGAAAAATGGACATTTTTATATCTACTAGATATACCCATTAGTTATCACATATTTGTTCACGAATAAAAGGAGAAGAACTTTTAGATATTTTTAGTGATTTCATAAATACCCCTTACCATTAGATCGTAAGCCTAAAGTAATAATGTTGTTCACCTTTCGTATTGACCCTTCAAACTGAAACTCCCAAAAGGTATAAATGACAGAGATTTATGTATCATGGATTTGATTACTTAAGTGATTCCAACTTTAAAATCGCTATCTGAATTTTCTTGGCAACTGATGGCAACCTTAAAATTGCTATCTGAATTTTCTTTTCGGAATAGTAATGACATTTTTTAGCCTCATAGTATTAGAGGGTGGTAGCGTAATGCAATATAGATTCAAATAATTGACCATAATGTTCACTTTCGTTGATTAAATTCAATCTTAGGCAATTCCCATACATGAAAACTAATCTTACATTCACCATAAATAAAACTGAAATCGCCTGCAAACACAGAACTGTATTTGCAGGACTTAAGTGGACACAGATGTTCTATCAGTAAATTTATTTCTAATTGTTTTCAATTTCAGATGTGTGGCCCGCGGTGGATTAACCAAGGCTATAAAGAGGAACATAATGACTACTACCAGTTAGGAGTTTGTTACTGGATGAACGCTGAGGAAGATTCTAATGCAGCAAAGTTGATACCACTTGCCGTTAATGGTATATTTACAATAAAAAAGTATTCGTAGATTTCATAGATATCAGTGCTTGGATATATCCACTTTTTTAGATATAGTTTTTGACATTATGAACATGTTTTATCACTAATTGGGGAATTATTTTCAATCCACGGATGCAATGTGCAATTATAAATCATTAAAAATATATTTTTCATTTGCACTGATATCATATACGGTGATTGTGCTTTCTGATTGAATCTATGGGGATATTTAAAAGTATCAGATTAATATTTATCTCTACGTTAAAAAAGGCTGATTGATATGTTAGCCCGTGGCTGCTTTCTCACATTGAACTATGTGATGACCAAGTGCTAAGAGATCATCCGTATTAAGTCAATGGATTGATGGGTAAAAATGTTGAAAACTCAATAAATTACATGTGATATCTAAGAGATATCTTAGGCATTCACAGGGTATGTGTCGCATAAGAGACGGATATCCATATCTCCTGAATCTGGTGTTTGGCTTTGTCACTCTTGCACTCTCTACTTCTGAAATTAATTATTATTTACAAAAAATGCGCTAAATATTATGCAAAATATGCATTATTCATTCTGGAAAAGATTGAGTTCAAAAACATTTCCATGATCTTCAGTTGCATATGGTAGTATTAAATATATCCTTATCCTTCTATAAAAAATGAAGTTTTTGAGGTTGCCAACTTTTATAAGAGACATTCTGTGACTTATTAAACAATGACATATTTAAAAAGGCATATTTTAAAATTTCACTGATAAATTGTTATGGACATCGATAGTCTATTAGTTTCTTGTTTCAGAGAGCACTTAGTATAAGTTTAATTATTAAAGTTTTGACGTTTTATTTTAGAGCATATTTCATGATTTTATGTAATTATATAAGGAGCAGTTACCCTTTATTGAATTTTGCACTGTTTTCCATTTTTTAACTGATAATTTTTTACCTTAATATACAAGTGAATCATTGGTTCAAAATTATGCATAATAATGTTTTACTAAGCCTTTGTTTTCCATTGAGTTGCTTTAACAAATGTATTTCTTCAAAGTTTATCCAGAGGTTCAAACAGAGTGAATTAAAGTATAAAATTGAAGGCAGTGTTTTTGCATATTAAACTATCAATATGCAGATAGAGGTAACGAAAGGTTTCCTATGTTCGATGTTTAGATGGATTTGCTGAACGACAAATATGACGTGGAGTTAAAGAACTCCCAGCCAAAAACCTTCTGTAGAAACAAATCGATCCACTTGGACTTTTAACTTTGATCAACTCGTAGTTATGACTTGTATTCTTATCTGCTATCTAGCAGTTATAGCACGCCGTGCATGTTTTCAGCATAACTCTTGAGTCTCGGTCCAATGGTGTAGTTGCAAAATACATATATACTAACGGTCCCTCTACCATTGGTATGTAGTGTAGTGCGTGCTTGTACGGCTTTGTCTAGTGACAAGCATTAGCGATTTATGCTAATGCATAATCAGTCGTAGTTACACTAACTTAAGGGTATAGGGTAATGCATGTTGGTTACTACTCATCCCCTGCCACACACCTTTGGGGCGGCTTGCAGTGTATTTTGTAGGTGTAGATGTAGAAAGGCACCACGCACTGCTAGAACTTCCATCAACTTAATTACAACTAAACAAAAACAAGTGAAAGTTGAACTCGTTTAATCATGATGTCGTTTCATCAGATTTCAACTGGTCTGGGAGGCAAATGGTGTGAGCTTAAATCAACTCATTCCATCAAATTCTCGTTTAATAAAGTAAAATAAACAGGCTATACATTTTATGTTATGTATCTATATAAAAAAGTGAACAAATGGAAATTTAATTTTTTTTTCAATTATCCCTTGATACAATAGAGTCACGTTTCTTTGCTACCATTAATATTATGGTGGAGCGATTTGCATGGCATAGCTTTTTCAGTATTTAATCACCGGGTACCGGGCCTTGATGGTGGTGAGGGAGAGAAGGTAAGAGGAGACAGTCGCAAGCTTGGTCACGATATATATTCGGGGCAGCGACTATGACTCTTATGCCAGGGCCCGTTCAAGGATAGGTCTGGTAGTCTGACCAGATCTAAGTATGGTGCTTATTCTGAATGAGGTGGAGAAAGGATATTGACACCTTTTATTGAAAACACCTACTGGTTCTCGCTTGGAATTATGGCTCCAGAGTCAGGCAAGCATTTTGTGAATTGTCTCGTATCGTGAGGGAGAATCAGTTCATTATTTTGTGAAATAATTGCGCACTGAACGAATTTTCCAGAGAAAAATGAGTCTATAAGGGCAACGGCCTGCCACGATGGAAACACCGATTCCCGATCAGTCACCGAAGTTAAGCATTGTTGGGCTCGGCTCGAGTTTGGAGGGGTGATCCCCCTATTCGTCCGAGTTCTGTTGCCCCTGTCTGCACGTGGCAGACAGTAAGTGCGAAATGGCCATAGTCGTCGAAGCACGTTAAACAAATACTAATACTAGTGAATCTATAAACCTCATTTGTGGTCTAAATCATTATTTTCAAGATAAAGTTAAATTATGGATAAATGACACCTGAGCTCCAAATTTTATATAAATCTAGAGATGGTACTGTACTGAGAGAGAAATACAGTTAATTGACAGAAATACAGAGAAAATTTCGCGAGAAAAGGCACCTCCCTGACCAGGGATTCGGACCACTATCCCATTCTATCAGGTTCTAGGTTTTCCTCCATATAATCCTCTTGCATTTGTGGGTACAACCGTGAGTGGGTTTGTTAAAGTTACTGCAGCGGCCTTTTCAAAGTTTATATTCGTCTCATATTTTTAAATTGATATAAATATTTATTTAATTTCCATCTAGTTTGAACTGTTTGAATTTCAAAAGAATAAACTCTGGACATATATGATGAAAGATACGATTCCAAGAGTAACTTTCTTAGGGTTCTACGATCATAAAGCAAACTGCTCTATTACAAGATAATGTTTACGGTTAGTTTGACCCCAATTTTCATTATGTAAATTCCCAGTTACTCGATATTTTTCAAGGAAAACTGTGGGCATGATAACTTAAACCACTAATTGAGGCTCGAATTCAGGTCGGGCACCAGGCTATTCATCGCTCTACTTCCTTCAGCATACATATGAGTGTAGAATGACGCGATTATGCGGATTCATGACTTTTCTCTCTGCGATTTCTTGAGTTATATCTTTCGCTCAACTGCTCCGCCGTCCACTTAGAGTGCATGAAGTTGGTCGCAATGCCACATTACACACGTTTATGTTTCTTGCGTCAGCATTCTTCATGTTCAGCACTAAACAGTAACTATGCATGAACTTTCTCGTTGGAGAAATATTTTGGGAATGCTTATCACATTGTTAGATGCTTAAAATACGCCTTCAATAATTACTATTTGAGCATCTCTGGCAATTCATCCGTTGAATGAATCGATTTTATTTCATGGGTCCATAATTAGAGTGGTATGTCATTCTTGGCAATAACGTTTTAATTTTAAAAGAGGATTTTTTACATCGTCTGTGTCGTGCGGAGTGCATACTATTCTCATGCACGAGAGCTTAACCGAGACAAATGGTTACCACATGTCACCCGTGAATAGTTTTTATGTTCTCTTAGATATTGAAAAACAGAAGGCTTAAGGGGTGGTGACAATAGGAAGATAATAAGTAACCCAGTAGTCCTAATAAATGACAACATTCTCTCTCTCTATCATGACCCAACACAAAAGACGAGTTCTTCAAGCTGTTTCAAAATGCAGAGGCAGAACTAATAATGGTATGGCTCATTCTGCATTTAGTCTTACCTTTAGGGGACAGTGTGGGTTATAAATGCGTAATCAACCCTTTAACCTGAAAGCAAAGGAAAGGTATTTTCTTTTCTATGCCTTATGTTAGTGGTCTGGGTAAAATTAGTAAAAAAACAGCACTGAGATCTGATCCAACAAACTTTTTATTCCAGGTCGAATGCTCAAGCAAATTTCAGATAGGAACTCAATTTATGATTTGGGGGATGGAGAAGCAGGATTTGCAGTTCACATGCCTTTGACTAAAGGGCAGGAGGTGGGTGATTATAGCCATAAACTGGATAGTTTTAGCCAAGCTGTTTGTGTACATACAGCTGATTGTTTAAAAATGCAGTCATTTTCCCGCACTCAGATTGTAGCTTCATCATCCGTAACATCCTTCTTCCCACAACTTTCTTGCTTTCATTACTTCTTTTACTCTCTTTTACTTGCTTTCAATTTCTTCTCAATTTACAACACTTTTTTCTTTAGTGTCTTATTTAAAATTTTCTGTTAGCTTCAATTTCGATACATGTCATTATCACCCGATATGATTCCTTGCCTTAAGGCTACCGGTATGAGGTAACTGTTGTTCCTCATTTCCATAATTGTAATGACACAAATAATATTTTGTTTAAAAGTCTCACTGTGTACCTTGCAATATTTTTATCCCATCCATTCCGTAGACATAATTTTTTAATTTGTAAAAATCAGGAAGTATTAAACCTTTTCTGCTACCCGTTGTCTCGTACTTCGACACTTTCTCCGTCACGATTAACTTGTTTAACACGATTGTGAAGCTAACCATTCCAAAAATGAAATTGATTTCCGTTGAAAAAGTTTCATATAATCCCTCATAAAATAAATTGGTCTTTGATTTCACAATCATCTCATAGAGCTTTAATTGAACTGTCGCTTCTTTGCAGGAAGGTTCGGAATTATTATTGGGAGCCCCAGGAATACTAAACTGGAGAGGTAAGCTTTCTTGAAGATGTAGATAGCTCTGTATATAAAACCTGTGTTCTGATGGTAATTGTGGAAAATTAATTAACTTGACCACTTAATAACTCCCGTGAGATACATGGAGATCTGTATTTGAGGATCTCCTCTCATGGCATTAACGTCAAAGCTCACCTTACCAACTAATAAAAATTACCACCTATGTGAGGTAAACCTGTACCCTACATCGATAACCTAGCCTTAAAGTTATCAATTTTGTAAGGGGGTTAATTTCTAATATATATTAGTGTTGGTAAAAAAACGAATTCTCTAGTATCTTATTTTAATATTGCAAAATAAATACCGTCTTTGCATGCTTTCTTAATGGAAATATACTGAAAAAAAAATTGACCATCTTCAATTTGCACTAAAGACCTAACGTTTGAAAAAGAGACAAAAACACTATACATTGCCTTGTTGCTCAGACTTTACAGATTAAGTTTTTCGACTTCCAACACCGTGAGATTTCTTTACTTAAGTTGCCTGATAATAGATAAAATATTTTTAGAAAATAGCACGCTGCATTTAAGTTCGGGCGTAAGGTCTAAAATTTGCGAATTTCGGTGAAAAATTGATATTTATACAGTTTTACAAACTATCATACTATGTATACTTATGAATAACATACTTATGTACTATGTACATATAATGAGATAATCATTGTAGTAGTAATCCTAAATTACAATGAAACATTCTATTTAAATAATCATATGACAAAGATCTAACTTTGTGGTATATTTCCATTATTAGAAGAAGAACACAACTTTGTGATTTCCACAGATTAATTTTACTAAAAAGGACAGATTTCGTCTGCTCTGCCACCATCACCAGGTACAATATAATATATAGTGAATGGAGATCCGTTGAGCAGCTGTTTGTAAGTAAATATGGATGTGGGGTGAGGGAGGAGTTCAAATTGTACGTTGTTAAGTTGGCTCAGGTCGGTTGGTGAGGTAGGTGGAGGAGGTTCAGGCCCAAAGAACATAAAAACTGTCTTTGCAGTGGAGCGAACACTCAAAATTTAACAAAAACATTATGGAAGAAGATAGGTAGCAGCAGTAGGTACCTTCCAACCGGAAATAATGTAATTATTTCCATAAGGAAGAAACATGGACGCATTAGGACAAAGAAAAATAGGCCTTCGTGCTGAAGACTAACGTTCCAAAGCAATTTAATTGAAACTTAATATATCCCTTGGCACTTTTTTTCATTTTTCTACGTTCAACCTTAAATTCACCAGTTCAATTCAATTTTATTTGTACACATCCACCTTCTTCCAGGGTATTATTTCTCCTAACAATCCCTTTATTTGTTTTCCTATCACTATGACAACCAATTTAAAAAAGTATAATAACATGTTAATAAACAACATTGAAAATGAAAAATTAAATTCAATATAATGCAAATTAATAAATAAATAGATACATAAAATTTATTATTGGTTATCAATGAATTAACCTCTCATACAGTTGACATGCCCCAACTCCCGTCATTACTTAGTGATATAACCTTTCCATACCTCTCCTCACTGTTATCAATACCACACCCATCTCATGTTAGTCCACCTCACCCCAGTACCGCTTCCTCCCTTCCTCAACCTCCACCACCTGACCAACCGACCTGAGTCAACTGAATAACATACACTTCCCAGTCAGGAAACTTTCGTGATGACATATATTGGTACATGTACTAAGTTTGTGCTGCCTAGAATATGCTAGGAGAACATTCTCATCAAAAATATTTTCACGCAATTCCTTACTGGCTAAATTGTTAAACTTTCATTAATTCATATATTTTGGGTGGTCCAGCATGTTCCCAACATATGCTTAACACCTGACCCCAGCACATGTTTAGCATCTGCCCCCAGCTTGTACATACTCAGCAGTGCCATTTGTCATATCTCCAGCATGTTCTTAAGGATATACAGCATATTCTGAGCACATTCTAGGCACATACTTTTGCTGCCTGGGTCGAAACCCCTCACTCTCTCCTACTGTCCCCCTCCCCTAACCAAATCCTTTTTTACTTACCTGTAGCCGCGCAACAGGCCTCCCAAATAGCACAACGGCCGAAACCGGTCATTTGAAATAAATAACTCTGTGGAAAACGCAAAGTTGTTTCCTTCTTTTTAAAAATGCTTATTTAAGTTATTTTAATCGTGCTGATACCCACAATTGTTGCAAAACCCTGTTTCGCTCGACTGTGACACGTAGGGCACTCGGAAATCTTCACACGAAAGGAGTAAAATAGATTTGTCATTACTTCCTCTTACATCTCAAATGAAGTTGAAATTGAAGTCTACTTCCTCAGTAAGAAATATATTTGGTGTTTCTAGCAGAGCTATACCTATTATGGCTTCTAGAGTTTTGCATGATGAAGGAATGATCTCTGAAAAAGTTTCGTAGCTAGTCATCGACAAAAACAAGGCAAAAAGAGAAAATCAAAACACATGAGAGGCCGTAGTACAATATACGACTTACAGTAACAAAGGGAATATATTTTTAAGGTAGAAAAGATCATGCTATCGTTGAAGAGTAAAAAGAAAAAACTATGTACCGGAGAGTGAGGAAAGAAGAACATATTTGGTGCGATTCGTGATGCTGGTGGGTAATATATCGAGCACGTTACACCAGTAAATGTAACTGAAAGTGAAATAGCCAAATAAATCCTAAAATTAATAATATATATAATGATTTTTATTCATTGACGGAAGTTTAAACTGGAAGCAACTGGTTGCAATGGCACAGTGACAAACACGGAGTGGAAAAATGGTGTAGTTCGCAATTTCGGCGTAAAAGTTCAGCGCCCATTCCAGTGGTTCATTTGCTTACTTCACTTCAACGAGCTGCCCTTCAGGCATTTGCTTGAGTACTTGGACGGAGAGACGATGGAACTGGCGTTATTCTGAGGGAAAATCGGGAAAAAACTGCCTGGTTGTGAGAATTTATTTGTAGTACATTGTCTAACAATTGAATCCAAGGATCTCAATATTTCAATTTTAAACATATATTCAGTGAAGACCAAAGGTACATTGTGGATCTTGTCAGGGCAATCTAGGCAGGAGTGTGTGCTCCAGATCTGGCTGTAAAAGAGCCTGAAGCTCTCAGTCAGTCCCGATGGCTGACGTGCTAACCGGGTCTCAGGATTCCTTGATTCCCAAACGAGCCCTACGAACGAACTGAAGATATTTGCTAGCTTTATTGTGAAGACGTATGCTCCTGTCCGGTTCTACGCTAAGAGATATCTCTAAGTAAGATAAGGTCTTATAATAATATAATAACTTATCTTTTTCGTCACACAAAAAACGAGACACTTGCCGGAGAACATTACAAAAAAATCGATCCTGTGATTCAGAGTTAACGTCTTCTTCTGTCATCCAGAGAACATTTTGTTAGCTATGATAATGAAGAAGAGACAACATACATGAAAATTTGTTTACAGGAGGATACTGAAAGCAAAAACCAACTACCATCTGCTAAAACTTTTATTCCACCATGAATAAATTTTGGTGCTACGGACTACAGTGAGCTGAGTATAGATTGAGTTGATGAAATGTAAACGGTCACCCCTTCAATGATGGAAAGCTTGTCTACAGATTATTGCATCATTTATACAACAGAAAACTCTGACTCAATTTGAATTTTAAACTTTCCCTGCCATAACCAAAAGCAGTTGATAAGCGTAAAACTTGTGATATGGTCTGCCGGAAAGGAGTGCGGAAAGGGGAACAGAGATGGCTAGAGTAACTGCGCACTAAAGATCTTTGACGCAGAAAATTTGATAAAAAATCCGATTTCGAGGTAACGCCCTATACTGATAGTGGCGAATAAATATAATTTACCGCGTCCTGAATGGTTGTATGGTGGGCTAGTGCGTGGTGAACCCACCTAATTCAATTTGTCAAATAGGTCGAGAAAAAATTCTAGGACCACATATTATTTAAGTGCATCTGTTTGTACGGTAACGGAACGCTGTATTGTAATAAATAGAATGCATCAAGATACATGCAGTAACGGAAACGGTACAAGAGCGATACTTCACATTTTTTCCTTTATTATATTTAAAGTATTTATAGTGCATTTACACATTCGCGCTCGTGATTCGACTCGTCACTCGCCGAAATTCGCGAGTGGCATTCGTACTTTCGTCCCCACAATGCGAATGACTGTTTACATACTCGCCGAGTGTTCAGTTCACTAATTGTAAGTCGAGGTGGTAGTTGTGGTGGAATCCGCCCTGTATTTGCTATGTGTTGATAACTTTCTTGAAATTATTCGTGAGAAATTTGAAAAAAAAGACGCCGCCACGGCGCGCCGTAGACGATGGTGGATGATAGCATGTCATCGCAACAGAACCATGTTAGTAGTAACTATTTCGCAAAATAATTCAACTACTAAATTCTTTTACTTTAATAATTAATGTATGTAATTTTTATTGATTTAACTATGAATTCAACTATTGCGAAAAAATTAGGCTTTAGTTTTTTTTTCAGACAAAGTATGGAAAACATGTTTCTAGAAATGCTCTGTGAACACTCTGGAGAATTCTCAAACTTTTGTAGAATGTCACCAACTGATTTCAATTAAATACTGAGAAAAATAAAACCAATTATAGAAAAAAAGAGAAACTAAATGGAGAGTACCGATAATTTCGGCGCGGAATTCAAAATGTAGACGAAATTATTTGAAATGTTTTTTTTTAGAATATTATACTCGGCTTGACACCTTGATATTTGTGAGAAGGGATAATAATAATTAGAAATGTATTATTTCGCGTTTAAAATAAAATTTGTGCATATTTAATCGAATTACTACGAAGTACATGTCATGTGCCATAAGGCTAAATGTTTAAATAGCATTGAATTGCCAAAAACCAAATTTTTATGATGCAATTATTTTCACTGTTATCAATAGGTATCACTAATAAGAACAAGTATGAAAACTGTCACGTAAATCTGTAGGTAAACAAAAATCACCTCGGCGAACTTTAAAAAAACACAGACGAAAATAATGACACTTAAATGGACGTGATTGTTAACCACCAACAAAGGGCTACTGCAAAAATATATCTTTTTAATACTGAGCCCAACTGCTTATGGTGCGTATGAAACCCGTGAAAATTAACGGCTTTTACTTGTACTCTTCTTAATCTTCAGTTATACAAATATATAAAATTTCTTTTTTTATTTTAATAGGTGGGACCATCCTGTATGAGGATGATAGCCATTTACCAAGCGGTGGCTTTAACAAAAGGTCAGCAGATTACGCTGCATTTTCCAATTATTATGTTCCACCGCAAAAACCATCAAGTAGAAATCACCTAAAGGAATTTGACTATTTTGGTAAGTGAATAATTATATGTACCTACTTCAATCGCCATACATTTACATTTTGCAGACTAATATTAAAATTTTCAGATATTTTTCTCTTGAACTTTTAAGAAGTAGATTTGTTCTGATAATAAAGTTGTGGTGGATGGGAATTGCATTTCTTATGAAATATTTCCTTTCAGACTGATTAGCGAGAATTGACTAAATTATTCCTGATTGGAGAAACGTTTCATTTACGTGCATAAATCCATTGTGCGCTGTGTCATTCTGTGTCAACAATTCATGGTTATTCATATACATTACATTCAAGCAATGAGGACAAATGGTACTGCAAAGAAGCAAAATAGATTTAGAAAACTTCTATAAACATATTTTGAGGATGCCACGAACTAGCCGTGGCATTCTTTCAGGGCGTCACCCACAACTGCTGAGTATGAAATTCTATAGAGGAAAAACCATCCGCCTTGTCCGAGACTCGAAGTCGGATCCCTCGATATCGTGGAAAGTGCTTATTGCTGTTACGATACCGAGGCGCCCTTTTCTCTGTGGATTTTTGGATGTACTTTTATGGTGGTTAACCGAACCCGTTAGATATGGACTTTTTTCAACGTAGAAGTAATAAAAATCACCCCGCCACTGTAGTGTTGCCGTTTACATAACACTACAGAGGCTGTAGTGTCAGTGTAGATCGTATCGTGGGAAACCTTTTTGAGCAGGTGTGCCAAAATTGGCCAAATCAATGACAAAAATTTTTCACGTGTCAACCAAATAATTTTGAGAACATACAATTTGATATCTTGACATCTGATTTGTGATCATGTAAATCATGTCAAACTGAGAAAACCACCTTTGTTAATTCCACAAACTTTCTTACGCTGGCACGACGCGCGTTTCACCACACTGTAGCATGTGCCACTCATGTGCCACTGTGGCATACTCATGTGCCACTGTGGCATACTCATGTGCCACAGTTTTACATGTCAAACTGATTGAATGAAAAAATGTATGCACATAAGTTATTACTAAAAAGTTTTTGTAGACCATATTTATTAGCATATTAGTTAATTTTAAATGCCATACAAATTTACACATTTCAAAAGTACTATTATTAGTATTACCACAGAAAGTTAACACTAACTGCAATTTTTTTCGATTCCCTGCCTGCCATACGGGCACGCAAAGTTTGAAAGTCTATTGCCGCTGTACACTTTGCGATGGAATCGCGATATTTCAAGGGTTATAGCTTCTTGTTTCATTAGTGTAATGCATATCTCTCTCTCCGAGGTCGTTACAACCAAAATCGAGCCATAATTACCTAAAGTTTCTGCATCCATTCATCTCTGTCCTCTGCCAGTATTCACCAGTCACTCGCCCTAAGTACTTCTCGAGCATCCTTTCTGAAGTTGTCTTCTATCCTAGCCCTTTGTTTTTCCCACTGATCTCTTCCCTCCCATCTGTGAGTGAATACTTTCTTAGCTATACCCGCTTCTTCAGCATTCGCTGGACATGCCGTACCCATCGAAGTAGCATTAGCTCAGATAAACCATTATAAATATAGTTGGAGCGAAAGCTTCCTCACTAACATGTCTTGACATGTTGGTTCCCATAGTTTCAGAGGCAGCTGCGTGAGTCAAGTTAATGTGACGACAGTTTCTCCTTTGTTATAGGAGGCGTCTTCAGGTCAAAACGGAGACGTGTTTTTGTTGCCTATAATATTGGCAGGCTATTGATGCCAAAAACATACCCAATTCGGTTCTGCGTTTCTATTGTTTAAGGGGTTGAACTGCCTTTTCCATGTCGTGGCCAGAGTATACTCATCCTTCCTTTTGAAATTCTCTGGGTTCTTCATTTTTTCGATGGCCTCGCGAATCACTCTTAAGAAATATCTGCTTTCCTAAGCGATCACCACAGTGTTTTGTAAGTCAACGTTGTAATCAGGTTCCAATCAGGCATATTGGGTGATGTTCTTCAGTTCTTCAGCGCTCTCTCGTGCTCTTTAGTTCTGACTTCCACTGTTCTGCCTGTTTGTCTCATGTGGACTTTCTCTCAGGAGCACTTCACCTCATAACACCATGTTATTGTGGTGGGAGGTGATCTTTAGGTTGTGGTAGGATATCTGCCTACTTACTGACTGCTGTAAACCTTGTTTTTACGTAGTTTTTTTTTCAAAATTATTTATGCTCTCTGTGACTTGCCAGCGACGCAGGAGATGGTAGCACAGGATATAGGCTTGTCTTGTTCCATCCTCTTGTCTCCTTTTTTGAGGCGCCTCTCTATCTGGGAGGTCCTTTTTAGGACCAGCTCTTTGGGGTATTTGTTTTTCTTCAAGGTTGCCATCGGGTGTTTCTTTTCGTTTGGGTTGTGACTCCCAAGTCCTCACCAACTTCCTCTCCAAGTGAGTAAGATACCGACTTAGTAACGGCATTCACGTCAGATGGTAGAGAGACTGTCTTTATGGGGGAAGGTGGTTTCACTAGCGAATTGTTACTCTGACTTAGTGGATGGTAGACAGTTGGCTTTTTTCCGCAGATAATAGGCATAACTGCGCAGATTCGGCTGCAGTAGGTTATGGCGTTCTGGTTGCATCACACAAAACGAAGAGTGCATCCTTGCAAAATACTCGAAATATTCCTGTAATAACTAGATATGTGGTATATTCTCATATTTTACAGCAGAAAAGTTGTTGATATTTTTACTAAGTAATGAAAATAATTTAGAATTAGTGATAAACATGCATGATAACTATTTTTATTTTTACAGGGTACGCAGTGAATTCGGGATATTTCTATGATGAGAAAGAGTTGTGGTATGCCACTAGTGCTCCGAGGTCTAACTTGGTCTCAGGAAAGGTAATTAAGTATGCTCATTAAAATATTGTCTTGCATTTTTTTTATATAGCTACAAATTAAAACAATAACTGAAAAAGATGAAACATTATGTAAATTTAACTTTAAATTTTTATTACTTTCATCTTATTACTTTCTGTCCTAAGTTGGAAAATTATAAAGGTGCATGCACATAATAATTGAAGCCAGATAAATTGATTGAACGCAAATTATTTGCAATGATTTCAAGTAGCCGGTTTTGGCAAAATGCCAGTATTAATTAATGTCGACTTGAGGTTTTAGATATGTTCATTATTTATGGTCTTTTTCATTATATGTTGTTCGAGTTGTTTACTTACGTAAAGAATTCACGAAAAACCTGTCACATTTGGTGGGGCTTGTTTATATCGAAGTTGTATTGCATTTGCTTTGATGGTATGTTTTTTTTTGCTTCGTTGCCACCATTTTGAACAAAAGGCAAGGTTTATAGACTCTCTGGCTGCCATGATACCTTTTAGATATTACACTCAGTGTGCATTTCATCATTCACTTGTTTCTTTGGTCAAATTTCTGGCACATTATATGTTTCAAGAGGCCAAGCAGGAAGCATCCATTATAAGGTGAACTAAACAAATGGAACACCGGACGCACAACAGTGTGTTCCGTCATGTACAAAATGTAGGTATGGGGTCGGGCATGACTATTAAATCAATACCTGTGTCTCGAATACTTTTATTTAAATGATTAGTGATTCCGATCTTTTTCCATATCTTACGAAGACTACACTTCTTACCCTTCTAAGGGACTACAACGTTGACCAACGACCCCTAGAGTTAATTGTTTAGTAGGATAGCTAGAGGTATGATACCAGCTACTCCTGGTAGGGTCTCTCATATCGGATAGGTTGGAGGATAGGAGCCAGAAAAATGGTAGTCTGCCACGCATCTGTACCTCCTTGAGGCGGCTGTTAAAGGCATCTGACTGTATTTGGACGGCCTTTCAAGTGATAGAGTCACGAAAAAATACTATTAAATTAGGCCATGTAACACCACCTTAATTGCATATACCTTGATACCATAGACACTGTTAGACAGTTCTTTCGTGAAAACGAATTCTGGTGAGCATGAGACTATGAGACCGAGCTTCATGGGCCGGTTATCATGTCTGGCAGCAGTGGAAGCAAGGCAAGGTTTCTTCAGTTATTTTATTTGCTCCTCTCTTTTCCAACCATGTTTTAGCAGTATATCACGCAATTTGGCCACTTCTTATGCTCAATATTTATTATCAGTCAGCAATAAAGTTAGGAGGACACCGATGGTTTTCCCTGGAAGATAATGCAATTTTAGTGAGTAATGCAAAGTAGAGATTTATTCGTGTCATTGGGTTTCCTGTATGTAATGTTTCCCAGCATTTCATCGTCTCTCATGATGGTAAATAAGTCAAGAAATGGGATTTCTATTTTTATAAATAAACTATCCGCAGGAATATTATAACAACACAAGGAATCCAAACATCAAACCCATGAAGAATGTTCCGACATTGGAGGGGAAACGTTGGATTTAAAAATAAAAAATGAAGGGCGCTATCGTTGACACGTATACATAAGAAAAAATAATTTACTTTAAAATCAGGGGCTAGTAGTGATTTTAGTAGATATAAATGAAACCTTTTTTCGCCATAATCAAAAATATGGGAAAAAACAATTCTCATTTTAATATAAGTATTATACCACAGGTGATCATTTATAAAGTGGTAAAGAAGATGTTTAGAGGACACGGAGAAATCATGGTGGGTGATAATTACCAAGTAATGGGAATACAGTGTGGAGAATATTTTGGAGCTAGCATCGCCGCTGGAAAAGTAAATGGTGATGAATATGAAGACTTGATTGTTGGTGCACCCCTCTACGCCAGCGAAGGAATTGCAAGATCAGATTCTGGTTTTGCCGTGGAGGAAGGAAGAATATCAGTATTTTTTGGCAGCGGAACGGTAAGTAGAAGTTCATCGTTGTAAAATAAATATAATTTCAACCCTTATGCAACTGTCTTGCAATATTCTTTGAATAGTAGAATCCCCACCAGCACAAACATGAATAGGAAACGTTAGAGTAATCCAACCCGGCCGAGTTATATTTGTGTAAATACTGAAAGGTGAGTGTTTCAATGAATTAAATACTTACTTATTAATAGTAGACCTTTGACCTTATATGGAAATAAGATAGTTAGACTCACAAATGTATTCATCACTTGTTTTATAAAAGATTACCCGATGGTAAGGCGTTAAGAAAATATGGAGATGCAGCTGAGCATTGCTGTTGCACGTTAATAGAGGGGATGACCGAACTGGAAAATAGAAAGTGACGGATAATCGCTACATTGTCGATTCTTCGAAGGCTACCACACTCTCATTTACACTGTCTTAAACTCCTATATGCATTTATAATTAATAAAATTTTCTCGTTTTTCTACCATTTCCTCTATTTGAATAATTGTTTACCTACCTAATTTGCTGATATTCTAGGTAGCTTAATCCGTTGTTTACACTTCTTCACCGCCAACATAAATAATTTAATTTTAGAAAAATCTCATCGATCGCGCCATACTTTTCAATGACTTTCGACATTTACTGATTTTCTGTGCAGCCCATCAATATCTATCAATGATCGTACTGTGCTACGCTAGTTTCAAGCAATCGACGTTTCTGATGATTGAAAAATCAAACTCCGAGTTAATGGAATCATGTCTGCAATGGGAAGCTAAAAACTCAAGCTAACGTTTATGGCTAACATTAGCCAGGCATATTGAGAGGGTAACGACCCATGAGTTCCTAGCCTCCTAAATATCCCTGCTTACTCGAACTTTCCACGATCGCAAACATATGCAACGTCACTCACCTCCCGTACTCGCATGTAAAATGATGAAGACGAAATGTACTTCACCTCTGGACTTAGCTCGCAGGATCTTGCTTATAACGGAAAAAACTAAAAATATGACAATTGAATCTTACGTATCCAATTTATTCTAAATTTTTGCGTAATCGGCTACTTTTTAGTTCATCTGCACCACCTGATCCTGTGAACGTATGATTTGCTTAGTTCTTTATTGCGTCGCGCAACATGGAAACTCGTATACCTGTTCACCGCTATTAGACGATAGCTCCCTTCTGGATGCCTATTCGATTATGCTCAATGTGTCAGCACGGTTAGATATTTATAATGCAGCACGCTTCCTTCCCGATGATCCGGACATTTTTATGGCACGTGCATGTCTATAAGAAAACATAACCTTGAACGTGAGCGCATTATGAGCTCGGTTGCTTCGGCTCTGCCACCAAAAAGTAACGAATGGGCCGGCGCGGTACGGAGCTCTGCTATGTGCATTACCGGAACAGAGAGGTCATTCCCCAAGACCTCTCGGTGCTTCAGAGCCCCAGCAATTCTAAACTTTGCGAGAAAAACCTGGTAATGATTCCTAAAAATGACCATTGTGCTACGCACTCATTTGCGTAAATAAACTCGAACTCTGTCATGTTCTGGTGGTTCGGCTCCTGAGAAACCTGAAGACAAGCCAATGGCTTATCGGGACCGCAGGGACAAACGGACCACCAGAATCGTCCGAGAGCATAAATAGATAAATAAGCTTCCGCCCATAAATGATTTTTGGGACAAAATTATGGCTACATTGTGGATCACGACGAGCCGCTGTCCATCACCGAAAACTTGTTCAAGAGTAGGAGAGGGGAAGAGAAGAAGTGGAGGGAATGCATCTTGCTGGCTGCGATATCGTCGGAAATGTTGATCGGTGCAATTCTGCACTTGAAACGCTGAATATCGTCGGGAAGATAATGCGTAAGAACAAAATATTGCACATAATTGAGTTAATTCTCTTTTTCCCTTCCTCGGACTACAACCATGACGCGTTGGAAGGGCTTGCGCGTTCCAATCACCCCTAGAGCTGGACTGGCAGGAGCAATTACTATTGCTCCTGATAGACCACCCATTCTAGATAGTTCAAACGGTAAGAATTGGGCAAAACGTAGCTCAAGTGATGGTTTCACGAAAAAAAAGCTGTTCGTAAGAGGAGATGAGGAAGCCCACCCTACTATAATTTACTTGAAAATGGAAGTGAATTAAAGAGAATTGAATCACGGCAACTACAGGACGACGCCCACTAATCAGAGGAGGAAGTATGGCCTCCACGGTCGTTATCTCACGAAATATTTGCGCAACAAAAAAATCGGAGGCAAAAAGAAGTATCAGGGAGATATCAGAGTAACGGAGTAGACAGGGAGATATGGAATTGGTTAGGTAATTATGGTGAGGCTGAGGTTTAGGAACAGTGTCAAACACTTGCACCTCCATAATGCAGTTTTTTCATACTTCCCACCACCTGCACCAGATGAAAGACAATGCTCGATATCGCACATTGCATATTCAGGAACTCATAAGGGTTTAGTAACTGTTATCATTTCTCCCATCATGTATTTCCGAGTCCTTATAACGTATAGGTATGCTTACAATTAAATAGAATATTCCATGCATTATTATTATGGCTGTCAATAAGGGGTTTAAAACTTTAAGCATAGTATGCTGGATGTTGCTTAAAGCTGGTAACTAAGAGTTTGGGAGATCATATTGTGGATATCTGTATACACAAACTTTATTGGATACATTTACAACTTTCAGCTTTGATAAATGTCATTTATAATGATTTGTCAATGGATGAGTCAGACTTGGTGTTGATATGTATGTTCCATTTTGTAAATATTGCAACCCCACCATTCTAAAATTAAATAAACTTAAAAAATATGATTTATGAAGTACCTATGACCTTGAGATTGCTATTGGTATAAATATTTCCATTGCCATGAAATTTAATTCTCTGACGATTTTTTTTCTCATTCTGCAGAAACAAATGAAAGAGGTGCAGATATTTGGCAAGGTCAAAGGAGCACGTTTTGGATCAGCTGTTGCTTACCTAAATGATCCAAACTCCAATGGGCCTGGCGGTAAGGCATAGTGCCATGAGATGTTATTGGAATGGCCAAGCAAACATTTCACGTATTGCTACTTTATTTTTTTCACAACTGTATAATAATTAAGTTACCACTATTATGAATTCATAACAATAATCAAATCAATGGATTGACCTATTTATTCGAGTGAAATAATTGGAACTAATGGGTAAATTTAAGGAAAAAAAATATATGTATATATTATGGAATTATCAATACTATTTGCCAACGTTATGATAAGTCCAGTTATACAAATTCCAAAATGTGTTTAACATTAATGTCCCAAATAGGACAGCCTGCTGCAAACCTATTATCCCTATGGTACACTTTGCTGCCATGGGGGTCTAACGCTGTCAATAAACGGATGTCACTAGACATGTTGTGAAATGGACTGATGTGTGCTATGTTGTTGTACTGCTGTGAAAGAAAACATGAGACAGAGCTGCCATCAAAGCAGTGCCAAGCTATTTTGAAATGTTCAGAATTATCTCATGGGCTGAAAAAAACTCAATAACGGAATTTAAATGTCAATCCTGAAGGCCAACTCAAGTAAAATACGGGAGAAAAATTGCAACTAAAATTTTAATATCATCTCTTGAGATTTCCTTGTGTGCCCTTCAAGGATAGAAGAGGTAGTAGGACCAAGTAGAAAGAGAATGATCCTCCAAAATGCAAATGTCTTGGGAACCGGAAAGTATAAATTTTCATCAAAATTTTACTTCAAGTCAATGTTCCTGATGATTCTGCTTGAAATGGCATCAAACGTTTGATCCAAAGAAAATAAAATTCAGTGGAAACAGAAAGACCTTCTAAGAGCTAAAAATCACATTACTGAGAACATCTATGTTCACAAATAGATATTTTCAGATATTTCATCTATGTTCATTCTTTGCTAAGGAGGAGCGAGGCTAGCTCATCTGAAAAATCAAGGGTGGGATCGGAGGGGACAGGAATGTAGGAGGAGGAATCCGAAAGTTGTCTATTGACTTCATTAATATAGTCACTTGTGTTAAGCACGACCACCGTGGAACCTTTATCTGCCTGGGTAATGACTATTTCGGGATTTCGGATGAGTTGCTTAAGGGCCGACATTTCTTCTGTGGAAAGATTGGGTTTGGGTTTTAGGGAGTTAATATAGGATCGATTGGAAATTTTAGAAAGTAATTGTTTGGTGAAAATTTCGACAGGGTGATTTGAAGGAAGAGGCTTGGGTTCAAAGAATGAGGGAGGTTTGAAATTGGTAAGTGCGGGGTGAAGGGAGTTTGCACTGATTTGGGGTAAAGGTTGGGAGTTCCAGAATACTTTCCATTTTAAGTTTCGACAAAAATTAAGGGCATCAGTAAGAATATTAATGGGATTGACTTTGACTCACGCTGTCCCTACTCATGCCGCTTCCCATACCACTAAATTTGATAATTGCTACAATGTAGCTGTTCTGGCCTCTCTACCCCCCACAGCCACTCCAATTACTTTGAGAACATAAGAGCAAGCTTGTATATTTTATTTTAACGCTCTCCAGTCACCTGGCCTCAACCGGTCCCATTAATTTGTAAACATCCTCCCCTCCCCCAACCTTCAACATTGTACTTATAATTTTGTAACATCTTCTCCCCTCCCAACCTTCAACTTTGTATCTTTCTGTCTCTTAACTTGGTCATGGCAACTTCACCATTTCGTCTTTTCCATTTCCCTTACCTCCATTCCACCCCTCCTTTACTTTTCACCTTTCCCCTCCTCACTGCTCTCTTCCCCTCACCATCCCAAACATTTCCTCTTCATTCTTCCTATACCTTTCGCTGAAGAAGGTGGCGGCGATCCACCGAAAAATTTGCAACCCGTGTGAGTGTCTTTTTTATGTGTTCTCATTTTAGTCACACTTGTGACAAAGTTTTTATATATTTGTGTTCACGCTCGTGAAAGCTTCCAATGATTATATATATATATATATATATATATATATATATATATATATATATATATATATATATATATATATATACACACACACAAAACGAAAATTTCGCCAATTGGCCACAACAATAAAAGCACTTGACAGGGGGTGGGGAAAGAAAAGTAAAAATATAGAAGACTTACTGGGACGTTGGGACTGCATGCATGCATGAAGACTTACTGGGACGTCGGGACTGCATGCCCGAAACGTCCCAGTAAGTCTTCTATCTTTTTACTTTTCTTTCCCCACTCCCTGTCAAGTGTTTTTATTATATATATATATATATATACGAGTATACTATACCTTTTTACAATTACGGCAGTGATTTTTCAAATTTCTAGATTATTTATTGGTACACTGACAACCACTTATATAGGTATATACCGAGAAGACTTATTTAGTTAGTTAATAATTATCTAGTTCTTTAACGTTTCATGAAAAAATTTCAACTGAATCAAAAATGGCCATCTGATATCAAATCATCCAACTTAAGCACTGAAATAACACTTGACCAATGCATAAAAATGATCCAATCAACCTCGATCAAATTCTAAGTATTTTTTTGTACATTTAAAAAACTAATTAAAATATGGAATCAATGACTTGGTTAATTTTAAATTGCAAATGACGAGAAAGTTTATTTAAATTGGAAGAAACACAGCCAACTTTATGGAAAAAATGCATTTAAATCAATTGATTTACTTTCACAAGTGGCCTAAGTATTACTACATATATGGTTTAACGCTTAATCATTTACATATTTCATTGGGTTTAAGGATCATTTTACGGCATTACCATAGCATATTTATGATAATAAAAATTATAATCTATTCTCTTACAGAAATTGCTGTTGGAGCACCTTATGAAAATGAAGGTCGTGGAGCAGTTTACATATTCTCAGGGAGCAAGGATAGCATAATCTCAAAACCAGTCCAGAAATTGCTTGCTCTTGATACATATCCACTCCTAAGAGGGTTTGGCAGCAGCATTAGTCCTCATCCGGCAGACATTGATGATAATGGCTGCTATGGCAAGTTTCATGCATGACCAATTGATTAACCAATGCCCCAAACTTATCTTTTATTGTCCTGAAATAAGCCTTGCAAGTGACAAGAATGTAAAATTTTATTCACCTGCCTCCAATGATGGGTTCCCTAAATGCAAAAGGTACCTACTCACTTACAATTTTTGAAGTAGGTTCTTTCCCACTTATCTTCCCCTTGCCACCAATTTTTTTCTCCTTTCTCAACTTTCGTAACAGTCTTAAGTGACAGTTATAGGGCACAGCGAACTTGAAGCCACCACGCCATATGATTCTCTAACTGCATCTTCAACTCCCTTTCCCACTAAAATTCCAAGCTGCTTATTGCAGACATACTTTCCTTCGTCAAGAAACTTTAAATGGTTATTTTTGATTAGTTTGTATAAAGTCTTAGAGAATATATAATAAGGATATTGGCCTGTAGTTTTGTACATTATATTTATCACATTCCTTAAACAAAAGTATTTCTACAGATTAATTCAACGGAACAGGGAATTCACCGGCGATAAAAATAAAATCACACATATGCGCTAAAATAGGTACAAAATCATGAATCTCAATTTTCAATGAATTTACTTAAAATAACCATTACCAGGTGATTTGTTACTTATTAGATGCTTTACTATTTCATTTATCTCGTTAAGGTTTAATCGTTCAAAAAAGAGGGATTCAAATCTGCTCACTGGCTTAGGTACACGTGTTTTTCACTAATGATCCGCAAAGAGCATCGGAATACATATTCGCTGAATCATAAACGCTAACAAAATACTAATTAAATTCGTCCAGCAATATTCTGGGATTTTAAGTTTTGCTTCAGATACATTTTAACTAGAATGCCTCTAGAAAAGTTTTATTTTCATCAATCATTACTTAAGAATGCACCATTGGTCCTTGGTTTTACCGCTGTACCTTTGGAATGTTTCTATGCTATTATAATTACAGGCATTACGCAATTTAATTCTTAAGCTGTTTTTACACTGAACTCAAAATTCAAATTTTTTATAGTTTTGGTTTGACAAAGTTAATAGCAATAAATTTAAATAAATGTAATAACAGCTTTTAGATTTTACAAATATATTTTTTAGAATAAATTTAAATAACTATTTACATATGTAATTTGTATAAACCTCAACCGTAAATTTCTCTTTTACCGCTGCATTTCAAATTATTTATCTTATCCTTGCCATGGATATCCATAATTGCAAAATGGATAACTTGCATTACTCATACTGCAAATATATTTGTTCTACCTACTTCATGGAAAAACTCATTTTTGTACCCTGAAATACAAAGAGAGCACTACATTTTTTTAAATTTACACTATGAATATTCTATTCATTTTTATATAGACATAATGAAGAGATTCAAATTAAAATATTCATTAAGTGTCGTCAGCACTGAGGAAAATAAATTAAAACAATGGTAACTTTTGTAGCATGCCGAGTCTGAATTTGGTCTAAATCAAGTATTATATACTTTCGGTGGCTAAAGGTCACTGAATTCCAGTCAACTACATTCCTATTATTATAGTCACCGTTTATTCTTTTATTTCTGATTACGTCGTTTCAACGCATTCATCATTATCGACTCCTTATATTTAACTCCCTTTCCCCGGATCACTTACAGTATCGTTCACTTCAGTCAGAAAACATAATGAAATATCACTGAATCAAATGATATCACCAGTACCATACATAATAATCGTTTCAACGCGAAAAATGTGCGAGCATCGCTTAGATATACATCTACATACAACCCTGAGATCCGCTACATGAGCGTTTGGCATAAGGTGTTAGGTCACCATCCGCATAAAGATGTAAAGGAGAAATTTTATAGGGAGGTTAGAAGGTGGAATTTATTTCGGGAGTGTTTTCAGTGGTTCTCAGTTTTTATTATGGCCAGTAATTGTGCGTGGAAAGAAAAAAGTTTAATACCTACCTATTCAGCAACGTATCTCTCTTATTTTATCTTTCCTGTCGGACATAGAGATATAGTGCGGCGTCAAAATGAAATTCTACATATTACACTGAAACACACCTATTCTGAATTTCTCAAGGATTTTAAGCCTAGCGCGTAGCCTCCAAGTCTTAAGCGGCTCCCAACCTAATCCCTCTAAAACTGTGAAATTCTTGGTTTGCTCGTAGCAGTTTTTAAAGAAGCGCAGAGCTTTCCTTTTTTTTATTTATTTTTCGAATTAACTATTTCCATCCAGGGTCCCAAACGCTCGTTGCGTATTCGAGGTGTGGTCTAACCAGAGCGAAGTAGCGCATCTCTTTCACTTTTTCATCCGAGGACCTTCATACTGTACGCTTGAAAAATCCTAGTTTCTTTAAGGCTGTGCCGCATAAGTTCTCCACGAAAGATTTGAAGTGAAGGTAATTGCCAAATATTTGACTTCGTCCGACGACTTTATGTTTTCTCCACTCACAGTGTACTCATTACATCGTTGTTTTGACTTCCGCAAGAAGAGTACTGCAGCGCATTTACTAAGATTTAGTCCAAGCCCCTACTCCTGGGACCACGACCTGGCGTTATTTATTTCTAATGATAGAGCTTCTAAGTCTCACCTTATTTCTGGTCTTTCCATCCTTCACATGAAACATACAGCTATTCCGCTCGTCACAGATATTTCTTCAACAAAATATCTTGATTCTTTATCTATGGATTTTTAAACTAATCGATTATGCCACCCTTCAAGATTCCGCATTCTTGACGATCCTTCGCATGAATCTATAATTATTCCGCTCGTACCACAGAACTTTTCACAGAAAAAAAACATAATTATTTGCCGATTCATTGAAATAATCGATTTTACCTACCCAATATTCTCTATTGAATAGAATTTTCCGACTGAATTTGATACGATACCGACATTATACAATACCAATACAATACCGATACAATACGATACAATTACTTGACTACGGATAAATTTCCCCCTTTTCTACCCATAAGACTTTATGCACTAGGTGCAATTGCATAGCATACGCCCACTAGTTATACGCACCCAAGCCTAAATCCAAAAACTAACTGACTGTATTCAAAGATGCACCAAGGCTGTCTAAAATGCTGACACCTTCCGCTTGAAGTCCAGGGGATGTAGGCTACTGCTGTCTCGGTACATGTCAGTCTTCTTCATGATGGCAATACAGTGAGAACCCTTGTGACCAAACATGTTGTATTTATATATCCTGGAACGTGTTAACCTCCTCCTCGTCTGCAAGGGTAAAATTAACTTTAACCCTACAGCAGGATACGTTTTTCCCCGAAACTTTGAAAATAAATATATATTTTTTATCATAAAAATTGATTATTTATATGTGAGTAGAAAAACTATTATTTTAAAGGACTGAAAACTTGCATCATCTGTTGGTGAAGTAAATAACAACTATTTTGGCAGAAACGCAAAAACGGAATTACATATGTGGACGGGGCATAAGCGGCCTATGCAGGGAGAAGTATACTGAAATTGTTGTTGCCGCTGGAAAGCATGGGATATACTGGGAACAGGCAAACGACCAACAAATTTAAATCAAGTGTTAAGCACCTGGAGGGTTAAACTTAAAGAATTTGGCACTATATAAATGAATGCGAGTAATTCATGGCAAATTATGCTTAATACGAGAGTGGCAGAGGACGTCATGGTAACTACGAAAATTGCTCAAACCATTCTCTGCATACTTTGCGTATATGGATTTGAGGCCCAGTCCAGACCAAATGTTTTTCAGTCATTTTTGCACATTCATAGGCAAAAGATAAAGAAAAAATTAGATGGTGTCTTGATGCTTGAAAGTGAAGCCTGTTTTGATCGTTAAAAATTATTCATCTACTCAAACTTATATGCAATCGGTCCATACATCTTACGAATAATGTAGTACGTGTGTAATTACTTTTTCCACTGTACTTTTATATGGATGAATCATTTCTGTAATGTGACCATTCCGCTACTAGTAGTTATGTTTTTGGCGTATAACTGCAAATCAATTCAATGCAGTATGGCTAATCGCGCAATTCAAATGCTTCAATTTAAGCATATACTGGCAGAAACGCAAAAACGGAATTACATACGTGGACGGGGCAGACGGTGACGCGATTGCAGTGGACCCACTGCAATCGCGTCACCTATTCCATTCCATGATTGATAAATGCTCCTCTGTACCTCCTCAACTTGTAAGGTCTAAAAAGTCACATTAACTCGAAATATTTCTTGTTTTTTTCTGTACATTTCAAATAGATGTCGCTGTTGGTGCGTACAAATCTGGACATGCAGTTGTTTTCAGAGGACGACCTGTGCTGAAATGGAAGACTCAACTTCCACAGTCAAAGTCTCGTATACCAAGGAATGCCACGCATTTCACCATGTTTGGGGCATGTGTCACCTATTACGGGAACAATGTTCCCAACAACCAAAGTGAGTGATCTTGTGGAATATTTTGTCAGATTTTCCTTTGAGTGAGAGCCCGTATGATCTCTCGAACCGATATT
The DNA here is from genome assembly GCA_963573305.1 of Pyrrhosoma nymphula. NCBI lineage: Eukaryota > Metazoa > Arthropoda > Insecta > Odonata > Coenagrionidae > Pyrrhosoma > Pyrrhosoma nymphula. The sequence goes on along the minus strand of OY754335.1, from coordinate 126,316,839 downwards.
ACTCCCCACAACCTATCTTTACATTATTAATTTCTCTGTTATTTCAGCTGTATGGAGAATTCTAGACCTGGATCCAACATATAAAAGATGCTACAAAAATAACCAGCTTACATTAGGGGAGGAACTTCATTTATTTAGAGGCATTCAATATTGTGAGGACATATTTATCAACATTACAGATGTAAGTATACTCTGGGAAATTCACATTTGATAACAACTAGGCCAGTGGCACAATATATGGTAATTGCATCAGCGACGGTCACAGTTTTGCACATTAATCTGACTCACAACCGCGATTCGAGCCGTAACTAGGGCCGACCAGATATTATGAAATCGGTCCATATATAACTATTCAGTAACATAATTCAATTTAACAAAACGTGGAATGGTTTTTTAATGAGGTAATACTTTCTCTAATTAGATAGATTTTACTCTGATAATGTAAAATTCTTTTGGATGCCGACCATGACTCGGTCTATTAGCGCTGAGATGATCGACCATCATGACCTTGCTTGTGCTTTTTCTTAATTTTATCCTAAAAATTTTAGAAATGGCTGTACATGTTATAGCAGGGCAGAGAGGACATGGCATAGTGGAAATTAACTAGCGGATTTCTGGATCGTGTTGGTTTGGCTTCTGCATATCAAGTTCCGGATATCGGACGATACATTCCCACGGGCAGCGACGGATGTGGAGAAGATGAGAATGCATTGGCGTCGTGACGACATATGAGAATAAATCCCCAATTGTTGTTTCCGTCCGAGGGCTGTCTTGATATTGTGCTCAATGACCCATTCAGTTGGTAGGTAACAAGAAATTTAATAAGAATTCACATCTAGAATAACCCGTATATGGCGGCCCGATATATCGGTGTGACAACATATATCTGGCGATATGCTCTAAAGCGATAAATTAAACATGAATGCTTAGTCAGTTGCGGTTTTCAAACGGTACCGGTATACCAGCCGGTAAATCTGCTGCCACACTCGATATCTAGAAGCTTGGTTGCGATCACGGCCCTTAAATTAGGGACCGTGGTTGCGATAAAACTTTAATGTAGCTAAATCGTGAGCTATTTCGCGGAAAATGTTTCTAGTGGAGATGCGGCTTCAGAATAAGCTGAAGAGGATAGTGGTTGAATCAAATAGTGTGCGTAACCGATTGTGAACAACTGCACAACAGTCAAAAATAATAAAAAACAGAGTAATCCACAATACCAATGACCGCAATTACCTGCACGCCGATTAAAAATTACCCCGAAAGAGACAATTAAAAAAATGTAACGATTTCTCCTGGAGTTGATTACGAGTAAAATTATAATTTAAAAAAATATAATTCTTTAAGTAGTAAAAGTAATTCGAATGTAATAGTTACCGGTAATCGGATTAGTTTTAATCAATTACTTCCAATCGCTGTCCATTATCGTACAGCTATGGGTGAACTTTACACGGAAATAAAATCAGCCTTCAAAACTACCAGACTACCACTTGTTAGGGAAACTATTCTCTATTTTTGGTTCATAACCTAGCTCCATTATTAATTTCCAACGAATTTTAAGAAGCATATACCCGGTATTTTTAGCCCGTGGTTCTTGCTTCGCCTGAAATTTTGAAAAAAATGGGAAGCCTGCAAACGAATCGTAGGGACTTAAGTTCAGCCAGGAAATGCTTCACTGAGAACTTTGCATAATTAATTACCGTTACACATTGTATTAATTCTCTGTATATTGGTACATTCACCAATTTTCTCCTTTCAAAATTTCCGCAAAGCAACGATTGAAACAATTGATTGAAACGTGAACGAACATGAGGGAATTGGAAAATATCTCATGTCATCATGTTTTAATTTTGTGTGCTTGTGCCCCAGCGGCCCGCAGTCTGTGGGTCTGCAAAGTGCGTCCCATGAGGGTTGCGCCCCTGGCAGCCGCCCGCCTGGCCAGCCTCTAGCTACGACGCTGAAACTAACGTGCGGGAATTGGGAAAATCTTGTTTATTCACAGTGTTATTGCATTTATATTCAAACTAAGTGGTAATGTTGGTCATCAGTTATTTGGCATTAATTAATTAATGATTAATTAATGCCAAATAATTGTTATCGAAATGTTATGGTATTTCCTCAAACTATCACGGAATTATCATTTAATAATTATAGTTCTCGAAGTCACATTTATCAACGGAAAAGACTACATATATACGACTTTCGCAATGCCTTTATCTCAAAAATGGGTGCCTAGAGTCGTAAGGTAATACGATATGAATCGAGGTAGCATGTTCTAGATAAAACGTGCTAATGCTAGGTATCGAGTATTGCACATTTGAAATGAGTTAATACGATGTGAAACGAGGTAGCGTGATACTAGCTAAAACCAGTTAAAACAGGTTAATGCTAGATCGAACGAGTTGGTTCTCATACAGGTCAAACGAGGTAATACGATATGACTAGAGGTAATCTGTTCTAGATAAAACTGACTAATGATAGGTAATACGAGTTGATTATTGCACATTTGAAATGAGTCAATACAATGTGAAACGAGGTAGTGTGTTACTAGCTGAAACCATGCAATACGAGATGAAACGACCTATTCCTCTCTAGGTAAGACAAGGTGATTCAAGAAGAATCAAACTGCCCAAAAACGACAGGTACTGGTTGATTCGACATAAATCGAGGCAATACGAGGCCAATGTACGAGTTAAAGCAAGCAAAAAGCGGCCATAACCAACTTGCAACGAGTAGAAAGAACGAGTTGAACCGAGTTGGAAACAGGTAAAATCATGCGAGTTGAATCCAACTCGTTTTAACTCGCATGCATACAGCTCTTCTTTCATCAAACGACAGTTTTCTGCTTTTCAGTATAGTTAGCATTTTGCTCCAAAACGTTTTCAAATACCTTTTCTTGGTTGATGAAGCCAATATAAGGTAGCTGGTCTTTCTGCATCCTCTTTTTTATTATAAGTGAAATTATCAGGCTAAAATAGCCCAGAGTGACATTAATTCCATGGATAATGTAATCACAACTTAAAAAACAGGAATATGAAGAATAGTAAAATTATTACTTAAATTTGGTCTGTTGAGACACCGGGAAATACACCCTAAAATTAATCTAGGAAACCTGAAGCATATGAACGAAATCGCTATGTCAAAATTACGATTTCCAAAATGAAAGTTTCTTAATCACACTTCTCAATAATTAGTTGTAAACGTTGGAACACTCAAATTTTAAATGCTTGTCATGCACGATTAGTTGATTGTAATTATTGACATTCAATACTTAAGTTCAGCTTTGAATGGAAGTTTTATTTAAATGAGTCGACGATTAAAAATATAGAGAAATTGAAGGAAAAATATCCTTCCGGTATTGTGGGATTCGTTGCCGATTAAAGTTAACACATATCCAAGGATTTTTATTTCATACCATTAAGTATTCAAGAATTATTCTTCATGGATTTAAAATGTTATTATAAAATAAGCAATTTGTTTTTTGGGGCGAAGGCTTGTGCATTGGCTTGAAGAACTGGATCCCATGTTTCAAGTACAACTGTGTTCTTCACCGTTATGGTGACAAACGATTTCTCCTCCGTTACAGTAGGCGTCTTCAGGTCAAACTGAAGATGTCTCCAGTTCGATCTGAAGACGCCTCCTGTAACGGAGGAAAAAACGTTCGTCGCCATAACGCTGACGCACACAGTTTTACCTGAAAAAAGGGGATCCAGTTATTTATATTTTTGTTTTAATCCGAAGAGGAAAACGATTTTAAACCAAAATGAAAACATTTTTCCCAGAAGAAAAAAGTTTTGCGTGCTTTTTTGCTAACTGGTTGGGATATAACTGGGCATAAATTTTGCACCTTCTATTCATAAATCTCATTGTTTTTATCCAAAAACCCTTTATACAATTTATTTTCAGGAATTCCCTTTTTTAAGCTGACTCTATCCCTCATTCCATGCAAAACTTGTAAACACAGATCCTAAAGCCCGCATCTCACGATTTGAGAAGTCATGAAAGTTCATTAAAGACTACATGAGACGGCCGTTCAATGATGATTTTTAAAGAACACTTGAATCGAATTGAACGGCGCGGCGTTTCACACAGTCATATAAAACTTCAAGGACTCCTACTGCGGTTTCCAATGACAACAACGACTATCGTAAAGTGCCTGAGAAACTAGAGTAGCAAGGTTTACACACGTGTTAGATATTATTGACTTAATACCAATTTTCTTCTAGCCACAACTATGTACTACCTCTGAAACTTTTGCGAAAATAGTATCCAGTTGGTTTTCGCAGTTGTCATTAAAATACTGGTTTTGACTCGAAAAGCTTGTTTTGCTGAAGCGAAAGAATGTTGCTATAGTTGCATTTTCACTGAAGTGTCATCAGTGGCATTGCAACTAGAGGCTCCAAGAAAGAAATTGTCTCAGAATTTGGAACGAGCAATGGCAATGAATAAGCAGGGTATCAGGCATATAAATTTAAGTTCTATCGGGAACTGTAGACGAGGGATCCCGAACCATACGCCTATAGTTACGTAGACAATGATCCTTGTTCAAGACTATTCGAGTAGTGTGAAACGGGCTTCACTCTTTTTGGTTCCTCCATCAAAGACATACTGGGGTATAATTATTGGTACTGCATTGGCGGCCCCAATGGGGGGGCAATAGGGGCAATGCCCACTCCCAAAAAAAAATCATTTTGCACATAGTTTGTTATGAATTTCCGGGATGAGACCAACGAACCCCCTTTTCCTGGGGGGTATTCCATACCCTATGAGCCTCTGGTGCCCCTTCCCCGAACCTCTGGTCTGGAGCCGCCCCTTTGGTACTGTAAATTGTACTTCTTCCATACACGTGGATATTTTTCCTTCCCAAATACCCATCAATTTCTTTTGCAATGAATCTTCATCCCACCTTCTTCTCCCTTGGAAGCTGAAATTACGGGAAGATAGATGCAATTTAAACTGAAGATATTAAGTAACAGATAACATACATATAAAAGAATATTTAATATGGAATATGACTTTTTTTTGAGAACTTCATTTAGAAACTGAGAAAAAATTACTATGCATCCCAACCATCCAATTATGAAGAATGTAAGTGAGTTTAAAGTGAATTTATGTGACTTAAGCAGACATTTTATATTGATGTTTCTATTTTTCAAATACGACCCGACAAAATCGTAAATTTCTTCTGAGATAGTACTTTTAGTGAAGACATCACAAAAAAAATAGGGAAATTTAAATATTACAACTGAATTAATTAGTTTGTTAAAACAACTTAAATATTTTACTAGAAATAAGGAAATGAAAAAATAGGTGACCTTTTTGTAATAAAATTTCTATTCGCACAATGTTGCCTGCGTTGGCCATATTGCCCCCTGTTGCATTGAAAAAACCTAAACTTTGTTTGAAAATTAATCTGATGTGATTTAAATTTCAAGGTAAGAACATTTTGCTATCACCAAATGCATGTTATAATGCACCGATGACTCCCACAGAGCTGATATTGACTAGTGAATTTTAATGGAAATAAATACCTACGACCCCAGTGATATGCAGGTACTGTCATATGTCAGTTTCTTTGTGAACCTTATGATATGGCCCACTTGGGCCATATTAGGTCAACTTATTTTTATAGTTTTTTTTTAAATTTTATTCATTCATTAAAGTAATCTACCGGTTAGATATAGGTTAAATATTGAAAGCCAGAGAAATTCCTTCCGATTTTACTCGTGCAGGGCCCTATCTACATCTAGTATATATTTCTTCATCCCCGCGTACGTCCTACCCTTCGTCATCCCGTCCATAAAAGCTATTATCTTTCTTCCTCTTCCTCGGTTGGCCAACATCCTTCCCTCTATCACGGCCTTGAGAAGCCCATCGCCCCTCGTCGCCGCTTCCGGCCGCCAGCCCTGCCTCCCCTTATCTCATCCACAAGTTACCTCTCCTCACCCACCATGTCAAGCACTTCCTCATTTGTGTTCCTTTCCACCCACCGCACCTTTTCCATCCACCCTCACACTCGCACCTCGAACGCCTGCAGCCATTTCTCGTCCTCTTTTCTCAGAGTTCATGTTTCTGCCCCATACAACGCTAAACTCCATATCAAGTTCTTCAGCAGCCTCTCTATATCCCTACCCACGGTCCCCGTATTCAGCTCCCGTCTATTACAAAACGCCTCCTCAGTAACGTTATTCTCCACTAATGTCTAAAATGTTACCTCCGGATTTGTGACGTTTCTGTCTTATACTTTTAATTTCTTTCATAATGAAAGGATTTCATGGATCCTGGTCTATATTTATAATTCAAGCATTGACATTTCATTTCATTACTCCTCATATTATTATATGCTGGTTTGGGGAAAGAGTGATAACATTGTCTGTAACTTATACATTTTTACAGTTTGCCGCTTCTATACATTTTCTTCATTTTTTCTTCCACGGAACTTGTCCTAGAGTAAAATAAATGTATTCTTTTTTACAATATGTCTTTGCTACCATGCCCATTTTCTTCTAGCGTACCACCCAATTAATTAAAAATACTCTAATTTCTCCAGTTTGTGCCTTCCACTTTAATGTGCAGCATCGCTTTCTTTGTCCCAGAGAATATCATTACTCTTATTTTCTTATGATTTATTTTTATTCCGTAATTCCTGCCCTGAACTTCTATTGCATCCACATCCCTTCGAAGCTCGACTAACCAACGCCTGGTCGTCCGCGAATCTAACCGCATTTATCAGCTGACCTTCTACTTTGATTCCCACATCTAGCTCTTTCCATGCCTCTCTTACCATATACTTGGCATAAATGTTTAAAAGCAAAGGCAATAAGAGGCACCCCCCCGCACCCCATAACAGCCCACTCTGATCCACCGTCAGCCACACTGTGCCCTCTGGGCCGTATAAATATTTAAAAAGTCTTCTATCTTGCCAATCAATTCCCATTTTCCTGAGTATCTGCATTAGTCTCAACCAATTTACTCTGTCAAAATGCTTTTAGAAATCCACAAAGCGAGAAAAAACATCCAGTTATATCTAAATATATTCTTGGTTTCTATTAAAAAGTATCCTCTTCACCGCAATCAAATCCCGAGGATCCCTCCCTTTTCTCTAATTTACTCTACTCTTCTGCCTTTTATTAATTATTCTAAGCAAAAATTTTGCCACGTGGGAAATTGCACTAATTTCATCATCCCCGCAATCTGATGCTTTCTTCCTCTTCGGGATAGATATTAAGACCGTTTTATCTAAATCCTCAGGGCTGGCTCCTTCCACGTAGATCCAACGAATAAGTTAGAAAAATGATCATCTTCCATTATTACCTAAATTATTCAGTAAATCCGAAGTATGTTCTCTACATCCACGGATTTTCTTGCCTTCATCTCTCGTATGTCTCTCTCTATTTCGCTGTCAAGTTTCGCCGATCCAAGGTGCAATTGTTTTCTCATTCTCCATACCTAGGTTCACAGGCCTATTATTGCCTTCATATAGCTCCTCTACGTATTCTCTCCACATATCCTGGAAATATTTATGTCTATAAATATCTTCACTCTTTTTCCCTTAACTTATGGTATCGTTTTCTCTCTCTTACCACACGATGCCATTTTCACTTCAGCGTATAAAGCACCCACTTCTACCTCCTCCTGCAGATTTTTCATTTCCTCGCGTTGTCTCTTCCACCAGTTTTTCTTCGCCCGATTGGTCACTCGACGGAGTTTATTGTTTAATTCTTTGTACTTCCTCTTGCCTAGGTCGGTGTTTGGGTATTTCCACATCCTTCTCCCATCCATTTTCTTAATAATTTCTTCTGAAACCCATTGCTTCTTTGCCCCCCTCGTTTTCGCTATTCCAATTGTTTTATCTGCCGTGCTTACTTTACCTGTTTTTATAGTCTTCTCTCGATAGCAACCCTTTGTTTTGCTTCACCTACGCCCTTTTCTACATGCTCAAAGTATTCCTTCTTTTTCAACCCACTGAATGTTTCTACGTTCCACCTCTTCATCCTCGTACTTTAGCAAAGCCTTTTGAATCTAACATCGTTACTAATTTATGATCTTGGTCTGCATCCACCCCCGGATAGCTTAGCGAGTTTTTATATAGTTTCTAAATTTCTGCCATACCATGATTTCAACAAATTGACATCTACCGGTATCACCCGGCATTTTCCATGTGTATCTACGCCTGGGGTGATTTTTAAACCAAGTGCCTGTTACTACTAATTTATTTTTTCTACAAAATTTAGCTGCCTTTTCACCGCGGTCGTTTCTTGTCCCTAGCCCGTACCCTTCCACTACAAATCCATCCCTCCCTGACCCCACCACTGCATTCCAGTCGCCCAACACAATCAGGTTTTTCTTTTCCGATACTTTTGTCATTATCTCTTCAAGTTGTTACTTCTTCCTACCTATGGTTACTATAGAAATGTACACTTGGACAAATTCGAATTTCTTTGGGTATGCTTATATTTTTACACCAAGGCAAAGGCCAACACTCCAAAAAAATGTACCTACTTTATTTTTATCGTTAGGATCCTGTCTCTCACCAGTTAAATTTTTTAACCACCAGTTTACTACCCTCATCTCTAATTTTGCATTCTGTCTCATAGGTTTTCTGCGTTGGCTCTGATCTCCTCAAGTATATATTACCCTGTAACTGTCACTTTAATTGTCCCCACTCCCTCCATCTCATCTTGCACAGCCCCAAAGCATAAATTTTCCCTTTCGTCATTTCCTGTTTAATATTCTATAGCTTCTCTAGCTTCCCAGTCCTCATCAATGTCCTTACTAGTTCCTATTTTTACCGCTATTTTCCTCCTTTATCTTTTTCTTCTTCATCTCACTCCTATTCCTTGTATCTTCTGATGACGCTGTAGTGCGAAGATGACGACCGTGGAAGCAATGCTTCCCTTACTACCGAGTACTCTATGGATGACTTTCATGATTTGGGTAATTGATAGATGAAAGGGACTCCAACACCACTTTTAAACGGTATTTTTAATGTGACACCATCACGGAACTACCTTTTTCTGGCTCTTACCCTTCAAGCTATCTGGCACGGGTGGCCCTACCAGATTCAATAGCAATTACCCCTGTCAGTCCAGCTCTTAGGTGTCATTGGAACGCGCAATTCCTTTCTCCGCGTCAAGGTTGTAGACCAATGGAAGGGTTTTTAAAATTAAAAACTAATATTTTAATATTAAGTGAGGTTATTAACAGATAAAATATGCATTGTGGAATTCATGCTGATTAACTATCTATTTTGATTGTTATTAAAGGCAATGAAAGGTAACAAAAATATAAACATAATTATAACTGTACCTATTAATACCGGCCAACATATCGGCATGAGGCTGTTCTGGACTAAGAGGATCGATCGATCAGTTCACTGACAGCAAAATTGTTAAATCACAAGTCGTCTATGTCATGATTTGTAATGCATAGGCGTAAACACAAAGTCAGTGTAATCAGGTGGCTATTTATAGATAATCTAGCTGGATTTCTAGATTCTAGCAATAAAGGACAGGACGGAGTATATTTTTGCATGTTTTACTTTTAGGAAATTAACTTTACTCAGTTTAGGGATAATGAAGAGACTTTAACAAATGTTATTATTTTACAGGCCAGAACCAAAAACATCATTGAACCAATTGAGATTAGAATGAAATATCAATTGCATGAGGAATTGGCGAGCAACAGACCTCCAGAAACAATTCATCCAGTAGTCATCAAAGCTGATGGAAAAAAAGGTAAGGAGGTCCATAGTGTGGCTGTTTACAAGGCATAAAAGATACAATACTTAGGCAGCAGTAAAGAAATCCAAATGTCTAATTTACAACGATGCAAGTCCATTCCATTGGATCATTGATCCAGTGCCTGAAAAAAATACCTGCGCATTTGTGTCACAGCTAGTTTGTAAAAGTTAGTGAATGGGTTTGCAAACTATAGTCAGACAAAAAGAAATAGTTCCACGAATAATACGAATAATTACAGGTTCTAAGAGCCACTTATTTAAGTTATTAATGTCCAAAACTGATATGTGGTGAGAGGCAATGGTATCAAACTCATTCATTAACAACTCAGTCTGTCAACGAGAGCGTCCTAAGCAGTTTATGTGACAATGAATCAGAGGAATGCATGCTTTTCGAGGGTTTATAATTAAGAAAAAACAACACTCATAAATTTTTATGTGACAAAGAATTTGGGAGCCGAATCATTGAGTATGAAGTTCATTACGAAGATTAGGATCTAATTTCAACACACATTGCTCCAAGGTGATACTTTGAACAAATCCAGCGAAAAATGCTTAATATAAGAGCCAGAAGTGGTTACTTGGATAAGCTCTTTCTCTTAAATGCATTTACCGACTGCTTACGCAAACTAGCATCTTATGTAAAAGTGTTACGAGCGACTGTATTACATTTATTCATTCATTGAAGTAATATACCGGTCAATGGTATGTTTAAACGGAATAAGGGTACAGAATCACTAGATTTTGAAATATGCAGAGCCCAATCTACAATAAGTATGTCTTTCTTTCCCTCGGCGTACGTCCTACGCTTCTTCATCCCGTCCATAAAACCTTTTCTTCTTTCTCTTTCTTCCCTTTCCTCGCTTACCCAACATCCTCCCTTCCATCATGGCCTTCAGCAACCCTTCGCCCCTCACTACCTCCTCCAACCACCTTCTCTGCCTCCTCCTAATCTCATCCAGAAGTTTCCTTTCCCCACCTAACAAACCAAGCACCTCCTCATTTGTCTTCCTTTCTGTCCACTGTACCTGCATCCTCCTCCGCACCCACATTTCGAATACCTATAGCTTATTCTCGTCCTCCTTTCACAGAGTCCACGCTTCTGCCCAATACAGCGCTCCACTCCATATCAAGGTCTTCACCAGCCTTTTCATTGTAACCTTACCTAAGGTCCCCGTCATCAATTTCCTCCTATTGCTGAACTCTTCTTTTACAAGCGTAATTCTCCTTCTTATGTATTCGCTACTATGCCCATGTTCTTCTAACGTACTTCTCGAGTAAAAAAATTGCTCTTGTCTTCCAGTTTTTGCTCCCCTGAATTTATGACCAGTTTCGCTTACTTTGTCCTCTAAAATCTCATTACCTTAGTTTTCTCATGAATTATCTTCATTTCGTATTTCGTATACTTCCCTTCAATTATTTTCCAATGCACCAACTTTAGCCGTCAATCCCTTCAATCCCTGAACTCACACTTGGTCGCCCGTGAATTTTATCGACCTTATCAGCTGACCTCCTACTTTGATAACCACATCTAGCTCTTTCCTTGCCTCCCTTACCATTTCCTCGGCATACATGTCAAAAAGCAAAGGTGACAACGGGCAGCCCTGCCTCACCCCGTGACCTAAAATTTGATTCTCCGTTGGCCACTCTCACCTCTGCCTCCTGGTTTTTAGTTTCAGATGAGTCTCATATCTTGCCAAGCTATTCTAATTTTCATCAGAATCTCCATTAGATTTTTTTAATTGTCTCTATAGAACGCCTTTGCGAAAATTACAAGGCAAATAAAAACATCATTACTATACTCTATGGTTTTACTTTAAGTATCTTTGTCACCACAATCACATCCCGAGTAGCCCTGCCCTTACGGAAACCAAACAGTATCTCGCACAAATAGCAATTTTCCCTGCTGACCAATCTTTAATTAATTATTCCAAGCAAAACTTTTGCTGCGCGTGAAATCAAGGTGATTGTTTTCTACGTCTCGCTTTCCTAAGCTTTCTCCTTCTTCCGGATAGGTATTAATACTTTTTTCACGAAATTCTCTGACCATACTTCTTCCACGTAGATCCTATCGATAAATTTGAAAAGAGATCGCCTTCCCTTATTCCCTAAATTCTTAATCAACTCAGAAGGAGTGTTGTCTACTCCCACGGCTTTTCTTGCCTTCATCTCTCGTAATGCCCTCTCTATTTCGCTGTCGATTATCTCTGGTCAGAGCTAATCCTGCTCTATTGCTCTCTCAATGTCTATATCTAAGTTTGCGGGCCTATTATTTCTGTCATAGAGCTCCTCCATAGGTTTTCTTCACTTTGCCTGATAATCTTCCTTTCCGATTTATATCTTCCCAGTTTCATCCCAAGCATTTGGTCTCGTTTGCCCTCGCTTACCACCCGATTACATTTTCACTTAAGCGCATCCACTTCTTCCTCTTTTTCATCCCATATCTCAACGCCTCGTCATCACTTATCTAAGATAACCCTTCCACAACAAATTTCTGTAACCGTTTATGAATCCGTTCGCAGCAATTTTTGCAGTGAACAATAGTTTTCCCGATTTCGAAGGAAGCACCGGTAAAAATGCTTTTTATATCTTCAGACGTGCACTTCACAAAAAAGGTTCCTCTATTACTACTATTAAGATATATTCAAACCGGTTTCACATGCAAATTTATTCAATGAATGAGAACTTGATGCATAGGCGGATTTCAAATGGCATGCAATAATTTGCACTATAACACTGTTACTCCTTCCACAGAGGTACATGCAATTGACCATTCTGTCCTCTTCATTAAGTATTGTTCTAAGGCCGTTATTAAAAACACAAGGAGAAATAGAATTTCTAAGAAATACTTCAGATTCAGCCATTCTCAGCACTTGACAATAAGTACCCTTATTTGTATTTTATTTCCATAACAAGTCGTACTTTATCATAAATTTGAATAGTGAGAGTAAATTCTCACATCAAATTTAATCTGTGCAAAACTATTCAATTTTAACACTCATCTGCATCCGTAAAATCATATACTAACTCACTAAAAAAATAGCCTTGTATTTTCTAATCAGGTTACGTAAACGACTTGAAGCGTCCTGCTTCGTCATCCACAGGTTTCGGAGATGCACTCCTCACAGCTCTCTTCCACGTCAGCTCAATAAATCTGCTATTCTGCTGTGATGCGGAGGTAACGGGTTGATGGGGATGTTCCCTCCTCTCTCCCAATCACCGAACTTGGCTTTGATCATCTCTACCCTCATCAACCATGGCATTGCGAGACAAATTACGTTGTTCCCCATTTTCTCAAACTTCACGATCGATTACAAAAATACTCCTCTAACAGGGACGAAAATAAACTATAAGGACAACACCCCTATTACAGAAAAATTGCTTGTAACACTGAGTCAGGTTCTCTGCATGAAAAGATTCAAGGCGAGGTAACGGTTCTGGCTTGATTGCAGCATTTCCCAGAAAATCCATAGAGATATTTTGTAGTATTGAGACAATATCTTGCCGAGATGTTTTGTAAATGTAAGCATACTTATATCTACTAAATTTCTAAAATGTGTCTGTTATATCGCAAGATTTTTTATAGATATTAATAAAATAACTTATTGTTGTTTTGTAAATATGAATTAGGTGCTAGAAGGGAATGCTTCAAGTTCTAACAATGAGTGAGTTATTTTTTAATTTTTCTTAGTCACCGAGGATAAGTTTTGCAAAACCTGCCCCATTTCCAAGGATTCAACAGATTCTCAATTATATTTTCCATTTGAAGTTGGCTGCGGAGTGGATGAAATCTGTCATTCAGATTTAGTGATCGATGGAAAGCTTCCACAGCTAAATACAGGGTAAGTTACTTTCTCTTCATCTATCGATTATCAATGTAATTGATAAATTTATATTTACCTACATGTTGAATTCAATGTAATAATTATATATTTTTATAATATTAGAACACTTTTTGCAGTAAAAAAAAGCCAGAAAATTTTGATTTTATTCTCATAAATATAGGCTGCAGCAAAATCCACGTACGCAAGGAATGGCAACCACAAAAAAGTAATAATTTTTTCTAGGGTGCTTAATTTCACCATTTACTTATGTAAAATTATGTGTTTTTCTTGGAGTGAATTAAATGCTATCATTTTTAGTATTATTTGTGGGCCTTCTGCATGTCGGAGGCAATAGTGATTCCGCCTATGCCACGCACGACGGAATGCACATGATGCTATCTAGCAGTGAACCCTTAACTCAACCTAGCACACCATTGATGAGGACTAATAGTTTCACAGAGTGCTCGGGGTGCATCTGCCGAAGTAAAATAAGCAGGTCTTGATATATTGCCCATTTTTCCACCTCCTTCGCATTCATGTTCGTTTCAGCTGAAGCTGAAAACTCATGAACATGAAGCGTGTGAAGCCGAGGAGAACGATAACAGGATATTTATATATTTATCGTTGTCTATAACGGACTTAATATCTCCAGGGGTATAGGGCAGCACAGGTGTTTCGTCGATACCATAATGGTGTCATAGGCAAAAGTATAGCACCCTCAGGGCCGTGTTGTTGACCTTCAGTAATAACTACAGCCGGAGAGAAGATGACTCAAACTCTCCGGCTGTGCTCAACACGCCCTGCACCTTGTGTCCACGACCTCTGCCTGGAATATAAGGTGGCGGTACCCGAGTGTGTTTATGACACCATCCTGACACGCGAGAACAAAACCCTCGGGATCGGACTTTAGATCGGTGGAGCGTAGGACGGCAAACGTCTGCTCCTTCGATAGTCCTTGCTTCTCAATGTTTCGATAAAAAACGTTAAATGCATGGGCTTATCGGTATGCTCCTTGAGAAAAGCCTTCCGCTAGGATTTTTTTCAAGCTCCAGGACGTCTGCCTACCATGACTAGATGGTCGTGTCATCGTCGCTCCCGGCGAATGACGGGACGAAATCGAGACCGGTTTCCTCCAATGCCGCTTTGCCGCCTGGAAGAGAAACGCCCCTGCTCCCGCACTCTCTCACGAGATTGAGCAGGGGGCCCTGCTTTTTAACATTCATTGTCAGTATGCTGCACTCAGGACAACTCTGTTGTAGATACACCACAGACTCAATAATCCTCTACTACCTAAATTGCGAGGGAGATACCATCTGGTGACGGAAGATTGTGGATGAAGACTCCTGTCGCGAGATAACGGGGCCGTGATGACAAGTACTGAGGAACTTTCCAACTAGTGCTACAGCATTTTGGATACCTGGATCTCATACATTGCTATAAACCTTGCGTGAAAATTCCTTCAGTTTTTCTGAATCACGCATATTTATTTTACTATAGTTGACTGAAAACTCAGTGGCGTTTGAAAAGGAGGGTAGAGATGTTGGATGTTGGAGGCCATACGTCACAATTGCACTTCTATGTCGCAGCCACCTATGATTCACTAGCTCATGTTTGTTTCTTGGCGTTCGTTGCAATTCCGCACCTTCTGTTTTTGCCAATCTCTGTTTTTCCTCTGAGGAAATCGCAATACATTTTTAAGTAAATAATTAATATTTCTTTATGGCGATGTCGTAACAGCCGCATACCAAATCTCTGTCAGTAAAGACCATAGGTGGCCTAATTTAAGGTAGAACAGTGTAGTACATGCTGATGAAATCTTTTAGAGCTTTCCACGTGGTGAGGATAGTGGCTTCAGAAATGTTTCCAAGGCTGTTTCTGACATTCATTAGTCACGTTAGTTATTCATCAACCTGATGACAATGGCCGAGTCAGTCATAAAATCGTGGTAAATAGCCATTTTCATCACCCAGGAGGAACCCCGAGAAGATTCATTAGTACCATTAACCAGGAAAGCACCAAATCCTTCAATGTAACATATAGTTTTGAGAGTATATTTCATCACTTTCTTTTCATTTCTGATTTCAGTGAATTTGTGATTGGCTCAAGTAAAACCCTGAAGCTGAGCATTCACGTATCAAATATGGGTGAACCTGCATACCGGACACAGGTTTTCATAGTACTTGGATCACCTGGAAAAATAGCTCGGATACCTCCTGAATGTAACGAGATTCCAAATCTGTCTTTTATGGACACCAATTCTGGAAATTCCTCGGAAGTAAGTGGAAATGCTGCAAGAGATGAAAATGCAATCTTCAACAATGATATGGCACAAGAGGACACTAACACTAATGTGGGGATGAATTCTAGTTTTATCTATCTTCGCTGTGACCTGGACAATCCATTACCTACAAACTCAACAGTGAGTACACATTTGTGCTATGATATGAAATTTTACCTTTATATAATAGTGCCACAAAAAAGTAACGCATGTAAAACTAAAAGTAGGTATGCCAGATAATGTTTCCAGAAATAGATGTTAAAAATACAGAATGCAATTCTTGTTATTGCCTGCTTTTCATTCAACTAAAAATGGCTCCGTTGTACCGGTGTCAAAATAAATAAGATATCCCCCATTTTGTGCTTGAGTTGTTTAAAATATGGTTACCGGAACGACGTGTCATACCTACTGGGAAGTAGAGACAAGATATTGGTTTTGTACAAGAGCAGATGAATATTTTTTTCCTAAACAAGAAGCTGACTGTGGCACTAATCCTATTGAATTAATGCAGTTTGTTATCAATTATAGCGGTTATTTGCAAAATATCTATTCCCAGGTAGCAATATCTTATGAAAAAAGTATATTAAAATATATTGTAAGAATATTTTTAAATCATTTCAAAATTATTATGAAAACATATTAGCTCTCTCTTTTTAGGCTTTTAAAATGTTTTTTTCATTATTTCAATATGATTTTAACGTAAGTTTCAAATATTTTTAACTCTTTAAGAAGCTATGAATTATTATCTTAAAATTTTTTTAACAAATATCAGGTAAAAATCTTAAACTCCTAAGACAACTCGTATGAAACTCACTTACCCTCTACAGTGACTCTTCCCTGCCTTCTCAAAATAAAAAATGATAATTTTCATTTAAATACTGTGTATGCACTTTTGCGCAATGGAATGCAATAATATCCCTGTAAACACAAAATGCTGCTGAAGCGCGGCAGCAGCGCAATGTCACAGCGCTGCAGCCGATGCGGACGCGCTGCTGCAGCGTGACCGATACATTCAAATTTCCGATATTCCCGTGGCAGCAGCGCTATTGAAGCGCCTGAACAGCGCTGCAGTAACGCTTCCACCACGCTGCGGCAACGCTTTCGTTATAATTTTTAATTCATTCCAAATGCCTTATTATTTATGAACTCTAGGCGAACCTCCCACTACCTCTAACCTGACGAGCCACAGCCCTAAACAGTACTGTTTCATTGAGTCCCCCACGGCTGCGTATGTTGAGAGCCAAAGATATGTACTTTTTAATGGCTTATCATGAAAGCAACGATGACAATTATTGTGCCTTGTGATAAAGCTGAAGTTTCTAAAATAATTACGTGATGAAAAACTGTTCACTAAAAGATGCACTTTACGCAGCAACAATCTACAGTTCATCTGAGATATCAACGGTAGTCAGCGCCATCTCGTACTCAATTGGGTATTTTCCAAAATTTTAAATTTAAGTTTACTGATCTTTATATGTTACTTAAACTCGAACAAGCTTGCGGAGTCAAAGAAGTTTTAAAATTGATTCAATATTAATTGAGATATTTAAGATTAAAATAGTCGAAATTTCAAATTTTTTTACGCCGCTGCGAAACGAAATCTGATTGGCTTGACGTCATTTTCGCTGATCGATAGACGGATGTGAGGGAGAATGTGAGTAACTGTAGAAGATCTACCGTATATTTAAAGAGTTTTCATTGAAAACAAAGACTATGGCGTGCAATGGTTTTATTAAAACCACATACGATAATTTACCCAAAGTGGATATGTTTATGATAGGCGTTTTAATGAAGAAGGACGAGCGATTTAATGATGCGGAAATTCGTTGAGCTTAAGTCCAAAAAATGTAAGCCTAAAGTTTGCTCTTAAAATCGTCATTGCTGTTTTATATCATTTTTTATACATATAATTATGTATTTGGTGTATGAACTTTATTAACTCTTTTTCCAATACACTCATAATCATTATGATACTTCTTTCTTTATCGAAGTCCATATGAGTCCATGCAACAGTAAACAAACAGTATCTTAGTAACATATCAACATAACGCAGTACTTGCCAAATGTTTGTGCTGCCAATACTCAAAACACCTAAAACGTTAATTTTTTATTTGCTAATTAGTAATTGTTTGTAGAGGAGGTTTCTAGAAGTGGCTTATCTGCTGTAGAAATTCCTAAAAATAGATTCTCATCTCCTAAATTCAAAGTTTAATTTAAGTGTTGTTATATTGTAAAGCTTCTCGCGAGAGTTATGGAGATAATTCTATAGAATGCGTCCAAGTAAAGAGAGATGGACCACTGTGCACAGTCATTGCAAGAATATGTCCAGAACACAAAGTGCGGAGTAAAGCATACATTTTTACGGGCGGACATTGAGGAATCCAAGGAAGAAATTTCAATCATTCAATGTCGTGATTGCGTAAATAAATTTCTTGTTCGGTGTTTCAACCGACGTATTTGTACATTGTGACACAAAACACCATCTATATCCCTTACTTAGATGCCATTTACAGGCATATCTAGAAACGCGAACACGTCAGAAACTAATTTCGCCGCATTTGTTTCCACCGTTAGCATAAGGAAACGCCTGGGTCTAAATGTAAACAGCGAAAATGACGTCACAGGCCATTCGGCTGTTTTCGGAGTGTGCTCGGGAGCTTTCGTAACCTTCTACTTTCTTTAGCTTTTAAAACCGAAATTCATACAATTTGATAAGAAAATGTTTAGCCAATGCAATAAGTTCAAGTAACTGAATCAGAATGTCGATAGTTTGAAATACGTGGAAAATACCCAATTTTACAACTCATTCCATTCAAACTAGGCGCGAAATGTATCTTGGCTGTCTGCATCTGATGTGGCTCCTAATGCGATCTCGTGCCCTATGAATAATGTTTTTATCCGACAAATTGTAGAAATTGGAACTGACACCGATAAATACGGGAGGGTCATAAAACTGCGTGTTCCATTCTAAGAACTTCATTTCGTACTCTACATCAATAGTTATCTTTTCAACTTATTTTAAATTATCTCGATACACATGATAAAACAGGTTATACTAACAATTCAACCTTCTCATTGTTTCGTCTTAAGGGAGGAGTAAAAGAGCCTATGTTCTTTCAGCGGTGCCTTCATGCTTCACGAACATGCATCGGTAGCGCTACAGCAGCGTGTTGCTGGCGTGCATCACCCATGCGCTGTTGATGCGCTGCAGCAATACTCTTTGGCAGCGCGCTCCGAAATACCGCTGCGGAGACGCTGCGGCAGCGCTTCCTTAAGTGCGAGTTGCGCGTGCAACCTTGAAACCCTTGTGCAGCGCTGCTGCAGCTTTTTGTGTTTATAGGGATATTAAATTAATCTACCTTGTATCTACCAAATGACAGCGTATATATCTCGCATAATCAGCTTCCCTTCGGTTCTTCGCTCATATCCTCGCACCCGACATCGACAATCCTACTTCAAGTCTTATATATCTGAGCACTTCCGAGTATTAAGGTATACCAAGGCTAAGAAGCTTGTTTCAGACGTTTGTGCCAAACCCAGTAACGGCTTTGCCGTGACAATGGGAGACTTGTAATTTTTGTCTTCTATAGATGAAAAGTCATTTTTTTATTTTAGTGGAGTATCGTTATGATGAAGTGTTAGTGTTTTTTTATAAAAAAATAGCCAAACTTTGGTTTTTACGAAATATTTTGGTAATATTCCGGGATACGTTGCAAAGACTATATGTATTACGAAATGAGGATTTTCGGCCGACTTAATCAAAGAATCGTTTT
The DNA here is from genome assembly GCA_963573305.1 of Pyrrhosoma nymphula. Lineage (NCBI taxonomy): Eukaryota > Metazoa > Arthropoda > Insecta > Odonata > Coenagrionidae > Pyrrhosoma > Pyrrhosoma nymphula. Next base: position 126,297,228 of record OY754335.1, on the reverse strand, counting down.
TCATATACGCAAAAAATCAACAACCATTGATGCTGTTTTCGTATTAAAGCTATTGCAATGTTAAAATTTCAAGCCTGCATTGACAACGGAGTAGACCTTTTTCCATCCCCACCCAAGGATAATCGATCCCCACTCCATTTTTGTCACCGCCGCCTTCACAGTTTCCCGTCGGGCATCTACCACCCCAGTAGACGACCACAGGCGGCGACCGTTAAATTGAGGCGGCTTAGTAGTATAGACCCACCATAATGTAACTTCGAGAACTTATTTTTAAATGACAATTCCGTGATTGTCTGAGGAAATACCATTACATCACGATAGCAGTGGTTTGTCATCAGTTATTTGAAACCTATACTTCCACATAGTATTAATATAAATGCATTATTACTGAGAATAAAACAATATTTTTTTCCAATTCCTTCTCGTTTGTTCACGTTTCAACCAAGACGTAAACAACTTCAGGTAATGTTGAAAGGAGAAAATTGCTGAATATTCCGATAAACATATAAATAATAAAATGCATAACGGAAATCAATTACGCAAAGTTCTCAGTGAAGTATTTATGGCTGAACTAAAGTCTCTCCGAATCGTTTGCAATCTTCCCGTTTTGTGCCAAAATTTCGGGCAAAGGATGAAGGTACTGGTTGAGAACCGCCCCCGACTGACTTTATCATTATAAACTAACCCTGTAAACCATGTATGTTGCCACAACGTTGCAGCAACGTCTCACTGCAACCTACTGGGAGTTGCTGCAACGTTGTGACAACGTCTTAAAATCCTCCAAACGTCCTCCGTACTACGTTCTGGCAACGTCTTCACAACGTAATTGCAACCTGACTTGTAACATAATTACAACCTTCCTGCAACGTTATGACAACGTCCTCCCTAGTACGTTTTGGCAACGTCTTCACAACGTAATTGCAACCTGACTTGTAACATTATTCCAACCTTCCTGCAACGTTGTGACAATGTCTTAAAATCCTCCAAACGTCCTCCGTACTACGTTCTGGCAACGTCTTCACAACGTAATTGCAACCTGACTTGTAACATAATTACAACCTTCCTGCAACGTTATGACAACGTCCTCCCTAGTACGTTTTGGCAACGTCTTCACAACGTTTTTGCAACATGACACGTAACATTATTGCAACCTTCCTGCAACGTTATTGAATAATACTCTCAACAGTTCCATTTCAAATGAAAATATTTATTTTAAATTATTACACTTTCTTGTTTTTTAGTCTCTCCTCTTCCCTCTGATGCCTGCTACATGCATGTCTAATCCAATATAAATTGCCTTTTCTTTTATATCCTTATATCCATGCTCACTTAAGAGTAGGCTTAGAACGGAAAGCATCTGAAATGAAATTAGATTACAGATTATATCTTCAAGCAGTCCAGAACCTACTGTTCTTATCTTAAAATAAATGAAGCACATCATACCAATGATGAAAGTTTACGTTCTAGTGGTGCTAAACCGGCATCTCCTAATACTGTTTTTGGATTGCCCAAAAAAAGAGAATTTCCTCCCAAGGCCATAGTGTTACATTCCAAAAACACCTGCTGTAATACCATTGCCACCTCGTCTACATAGTTCTTTAGTCTGAAACATAATAAGATGTATTATTACTATAAAATGAAAACAATGTTTAATGAATTTCCGCAAGTTTTGAGCCCAACAATCATATAATGAAGGAAAAATTGTTACCAGTGCTGCCTGGAATGACTTGTCACTCAGTTCTATCCCCAATGTGTCAAAATCCTCCATTGTTTCCAGTGGATACTTCCACTTCAGAGGAAAGTGACTATTGACCTCCCCTGAGGACATTAATTTTTTAATTGCCTGGATTTCCCGAAACATGTCCTGCTGTGTCCTCTCCATCCATTGCGGGCACTACAAAACAGAGGCATGAAGAAGACCTGCAAAACCAGAAAAAAATTTAAAAAAATAAGGAGTGCAGAAAATGTACATAACAATAGGAATAATAATATGCTAAAAAATTTTGAAGCACAAATAATGATAACCCAAAATCTAAAGCAATTAGGCTGTAATAAAATTACTTGAACCAGATCTAAATGGTATACAAGCAAAGAACGCAGCTAACCAACTTTTGGATTAGTGACAAGTAAGGATAATGTTCAAAATCCAAAATGTATTTGATCACAAGTAGACAACATATTATGTTTTCCAGGAACGACAGAATAAAGAACTCATCACCCATATTTACATTACTTATATGTATACAACTTTTCCAATTCTCTGACAAAATCGTAGGACCTGTCAGTTTGCTGGATTAAAGCATAAAAATGGGCAAAAAGTCATAAGCTTGAGTCCAAATACATCAACACAAGGATAAAACTGTAATTGAAGTACATAGCAGTAGTGTTTCCCAAACTCTTTTGAACCATTACCCCCTTGGTTCCATTATCCTCATACCTATATATATATATATCCAATGCCCCCAATCGAAGAACTTTAAATAAAAATGTGAATCACAGACAACATGAGCAAATGAGTAACTTATATAAAAACAAAAACGAATAGTGTATGTGTGTTTCGGGTGTACCCCACGTACTATAAACAGGTGTGATACTACCTGATGTTTCGTGGCCGTTGCTGGTCACTTTAACAAAGGGAATGGGGTATCTGTCGAGTTGGTGGAGTTTATAAAGGGGTTTCAAGGAGGGAAAAGGATGATTCTATGAAAATTCGATGAAAAATAATTCTAATCCAACAGATAAAGAGGACATATGTTTGTACATGCATAGGTATCAATGACCCCTCCTTTTTTATTTTCGTCCCCGTTAGAATACAGCACCACCCCCCAGGGGTTAGTAGCACCCACACCCACTTTTGGTACCACTGCCGTAAAATAACAACTAGGTATCTATTTTCAAAGATTACAAGTGAAATGTACATACTAAATAAATACATCAGGTTATTAAGTCACTATTATTGTTAAGCTTATACTTGACTTATTGCACAAATAACGATCATTATACTCACCAACAGATTTCTGGGTAGTTTCTTCCTCTTCAGTTTCATGGCATGCTGCTTGCTTGGATGAAGAAGCTCCTACAATGAAGGATTTCAGGGAAAATATTAATTCAGATTACGTTTTCTACCACACAATAATTTATGCACATGCATATATTTATACACTATGCAGTAATATACACACATATATTACTTAATCCAAGTCAAGGAATTAATGTTTTTAAATTGATGCTTTCATTGATATGGATCCTAATATTTCACCTGTTTATAGCAGGAGCTTTATTGTGAGATCTTTCGTCATCGCTATCAATCGTAACAGCCCTCTTCTTCCGAAGGTCTAGTTCCATAGAATAACAAGCATCCTGATGTAACTATTGCATCTGCTTCCAACTGGATAGCTGAAAAGGATAGCCGAAATACATTAAGTTATCACTTTCATTTCCATATACACCATTCATGTACCGATATATATTAATTAAGACACAACTTACCTTCATTATCGGATGGAAGATCGCGTCAAAGAGCGAGAAACTATGAGCCTCTTCTCAGAAGAGTCGCACAGAGTACTGGATACCTAGTCACTTGGCCAAATAAAACAAAAAACCGTAATCCACACCGGCGTAGGTCAAAACGAAACCATACACAGAGACAATAAAACGTCCAAAAGTTGAAATACAAGCGGTCACTGGTCAAATAATAAAGGTTGGATAAAAATCGCACCAATTCACACAAACAAGCTCAAAACACAACACAAACGCCAATAGATTGTACAATCGATACGTTCATGCGTCACTATCGATCCATCTGTCAGATATCGATAGATGAAGATGGTTCCGATTCGCGGGAATATTTTCTAAGTCCAAAGGTGTTCCGAAGTCGTCCAAAGGGCTTCCAAAATATAACCCACGGTTAATTGTTTATTCACTTCAGATAATAGAGAAACACGTTTAAAGCAACATTTTTTAAAGATATTTTCCGGCTCAACTTTTTTGAACTTATAATTTTTCTGAGTATGCGACTGTATTGGAGACGTAATTATTACATTGCAAGGACGTTGCAAAGAGACCTGAATGCGCCTGCAACCTCGTGCGCCAAAGGGCATCCAAAATATATCCCACAGTTTATTGTTTATTCACTTCAGATGATAGAGAAACGCGTTTAAAGCAACATTTTTAGAGACATTTTTGGGCTCAACTTTTTTGAACTTATAATTTTTCTAAGTATGTGAATGTATTGGAGACGTAATTATTACGTTGCAAGGACGTTGCAAAGAGACCTAAATGCATCTGCAACCTCGTGCAACCTTTCTGCAACGTTGCTGCAACGTCGCAAAGAGACCTGAATGCATCTGGAACCTCTGCAACCTCGTGCAACCTTTCTGCAACGTTGCAGAGAGACCTGAATGCAACTTCAACCTATGCAACCTCGTGCAACCTTTCTGCAACGTTGTTGCAACGTTGCAGTGAGACCTGAATGCATCTGCAACCTCTGCAACCTTTCCGCATCGTTGCTGCAACGTTGCAGAGAGACCTGAATGCACCTGCAACCTCGTGTAACCTTTCTGCAACGTTGCAGAGAGACCTGAATGCAACTACAACCTATGCAACCTCGTACAACCTCTCTGCAACGTTGTTGCAACGTTGCAGTGAGACCTGAATGCACCTGCAACCTCTGCAACCTCGTGCAACCTTTCTGCAACGTTGCAGAGAGACCTGAATGCAACTAGAACCTATGCAACCTCGTGCAACCTCTCTGCAACGTTGCTGCAACGTTGCAGAGAGACCTGAATGCACCTGCAACCTCTGCAACCTCGTGCAACCTTTCTGCGACGTTGCTGCAACATTGTGTGTTTACTGGGAAATTAATGTATCGCTTTGGAGCATATCGCGCGATATTTCAGTTGGTACACGGATATGACATGGCAAGTTACTCCATAGGTAGTTCCGGTATTTTAAAAAAACGCAGAATATAGTTCACTGGGAAAATAAATCCAATTCCGATTTGATTGGTTATTTTATCCATACATAGGTTTCGGGCGCCTCACTTTATTTGAAGCTACGATAAGTCTTATACCGGTATATTTAACACTTTCATATGACTACAATTATGTACCTACGCCCATTAACATTAGGGTTTTAAAATTATTTCAAAATATATACCCCCTTATTTCAAAATAATTTTTATTTGTTTAAAATAATTTTAATTTTTTTTTGAAAAAAAAATTAATATATTTCTTCACTTTGAAATGTTAAAAAAAAAATTCAAGTAAAAAAAAGTCTCAGTACTTCCTATATGTATATGCATATATATGTGATTAATAAAATGAGATGACAGGATACGTAAATTTTATAGAAAAATACCTCATATATTATTTTAAAATTAGTTTAAAATCTTGAAAAAGTCATCAGTTAAGCCATCTTATGACATTTTGATTTTAAAAATTTTTGACTTAATTTTAAAATAATTTTTCAGTATTCTTTTCTATTAGGGTTACTACCTACTGTACGATTTTCTTTTTATGGATACTCGAGTTTAGGCTTTTATTACAAACGAACCAATGGACTGATAGCAAAACGCAATTGCACCATTATTTTTCCTGTAATTCTTCGTTAGGTTATCCTGTTAAATCCTGTCCCGTTAAATGACTTCACAAAATAAGGTTTTTTGCGATTCTGTAAAAATTACTGAGGTGATTGATTAATTTTTATAAAAAGTTGTAAGAACGTATCAATTACACACCGTTTGTTTTTGACGAAATCAAGGTGCTAGAAATTCCTAATTTTTACAAAATTAATTTTTTAAAAAGGAAATTTTTACAGGGGAACCTCCTTTAGGTGAAAGAAGCGTTGAAATTAATTTGTAAAAATTAGGAATTTCCATAGATAAGGATATTTTTATATATAAATATAATGTAATCTATCCCATGTAAAACAACATATTTTTAGGCAAATTGCTTTAAAAGTTGCTCAAAAAGGGGTTAATATTTGATATGATTGTGAAGAAGAGTTTTATCTTTAAATTGAAGTCGAATTCATCAAATTCGAGATGAATTGACATTTCGATCTACTTCCTTAAATAGCCTCCATCTTTGCCTTTTTACCCCAGTATCTTCAAGCAAAATTTATGGATTTAAGAAATGAGAATGGCTAGGATATTGCTGATTTAATGAAAATGTGTGCACCATTTTCAATGGGTAACTCAAATATGATAAAAAAAATTACTTTTGAAGTTTTCACAACGTTTTAGCAACCTTCTAAATGTTACATTGTAATGTTGACGTGATAGCAACATTGTGTGCACGATTACCAGCAATGTTACTTTTCAACATTGTGGAAACATCAAGCAACGAAACAACATGATGTTTAGATTTTGAGTTCCCATAGTATATATTGGTTCCTTCCCTCCTATATTGGTATCACATGAATGATTAATTGCTTAAGGATGTAGAGGAACTGCTTATAACTATAGTAACTAACTTTACAGGGATATAAAATCAGCCCTCTAAACTGCCAGGCTACAACTTGTTAGTATTAGTTAGTAAAAACTTGTTTATTCTCAGTAATATTGCATTCATATCCCTACTATGTGGCAATATAGGTTGCAAATAATTAATGTCTGAAAACTGTTATCGTGATTTCACGGTATTTCCTCAAACTATCACAGAATTGCCATTTAATATAATTAGTTCTCGAAGTCACTTTAACGCACGGAATTGGCCAGATATATAACGCTTTCTAAACACAGTTATTTTGATTTCTGGTGCGAGAAAATGTGCGTAAAACCGTAGGTTATATTTATAGTCGAGGTATGTACAATATGTCGTTAGTTAGGTACTAGGAATGAAAATTAAATATTAAATCATAGCATTGCGAAATTGTACATTCATACTTTCATTTGTAGATACAATTGTACATACAAGATACTATGAATGTACAATTGCGTAAAATGAATACTATGAATTTACAATTCGTAAATGAAATTTATACGTACCCACACAGCACACATGGTGTAATACATGTGTATTACAGCTGTAATACAGCCAATATACAGCATGAGTATACACTGTGTTACAGTGTAATACAGCTGTATTTTTGCTGTATATTAGCTGTATATGTGGTTCAAATGTCCTCTAGTACACGTGTTTTACAGTGTAATACATAATGTATTTTAATGTATATGATACACGAAAATACATTGTATTTTCATGTAAATGATACACGAATATACATTATATATTTTCATGTAAATTATACAGGAAATCATTTCATATTCTTCAGTTCGTGAAATGAAAGCTTTAACTTAGTAATTCCACATGAACTTTATTTATGACCTAGGTTTCCAATTATGAAGTCATCATCAGGTGATGACTTCATAAGTCGAAACCTAGGTCGTAAAAAAGTTCACGTGGAATTACTAAGTTAAAGCTTTCATTTCACTATGTTAACCAAGTTCCACCAAATTTCGCCTGACACAATCAGTCTTCTTCCCTGTTCACTCTTACCCACATTATAAATTTAAATGTCACAATAAAATTACATTATCCATATCCTTAACCAGCATATACTTTATACTAACAATTTGGCTGCATTCTACTATAAATTGTCTCTTCTCCAAAGTTTACATCATAAATATTGTTTAAACAAGCCTAAATTCCCTAGACTCTGAGTGAATTTCATTTCAATATAACGTATCAATATCACCTTATGCCAAATTTAAACAGAAATTCCCAAGCCTATGGTGAATATCCCATAAATAGAACTGCATTATCACAAGTTCACGTCACTCACTCACTTTACTCTTACATAATGTTAGAACAAAAATTCACAGGAATAAAATATACAAAATTAAAATGCTAAGGAAAAGATATAATATGACTTTTATTAAAGTAAAAAAAAATGTTAATTCATTACATACATTCTAATGGAGATGTTTTGCACTAAATAGCAAAGAAACACTGTGAAGACAGGAACTAGGCAAAGGCCTGAGTGATTAGTATTTGTATATAATGAAAAAACAAGAACCTTGCACAACTTCTTGATTGGACTGCACCTAAACTGAGACTATTAATGAGAGGGTTAATAAACCTTATCTCCACATCACACATTTACTTCTCTTCTTCCCTCTATTCTCCTTTCACCACACACATTTTGCAGCTGAGATCTTCCTCCTTCACGGTCTTGGGCCTGTGCCAAACGTACACCCACTTCGAAATTCACTTCAGCTTTTGTTGAAGTGGGAGATGCTGCTCGGATCCCAGCTAGAAATACAAGTTATAACCACTGTATAATATAAGAAACAATTGTAAATATTGTATTTCAGTATACACTACCCAAATAGATTATGTAATGGAATACCATATCCATATCTACAGTGCATATAATGTTAGGTTAAATAAAACAATTGGTGATCAACACGTATTCTTAAGCAATGATGCTCACTGCACCACTATGCACTAGTTCATCACAGGTAATGTAAAACAAACAAGCGAAATCTGTTATTTCCAGTTACCAACTGCTAGGAACACCTCCCAAAACTCGATAGCATGGGTTCGTAAGTTAAAAAATGGGATGTGTGGCTTAAAGTTTTAAACAGGTATCACAAAAAATGACAAGGCCGACTATGTTTAAATCTACAATGTTTTATTGGAACAATTAGTTCCAACGCTACGGCGTCATCAGGTGCCATTAAAAACTCTTGTGGAGTAGAACATAGTATGCATTGTCATTATTCGATATGAACTTCCACAAAGTTACGCCTGAAAGGATTGAACAGTTGACGATTCAACCACACATTCAAAGCAAATTACAATAAAAAAAATTGTTGTATTCAATGATTTTCTGTTCCACTAATTTAGTAACCACAGAATTTCCACTAATTTGGTTAGGTGCCACAGAAATCACCTCTTAAGAGATATGCTTTTCATAAAGGCAAATGAATTCCTTACCAAGAGAAGAAAATCTTGGGGCGATATTCTCAAACAGGTGACCACAAGATTATAGCTCTATTGATACACAAGGTGAAGATGTTTAGGATACCTACAACATTTTGATTACATGACTACCCGACACACAAATAGTTACAAGCTTTCTCCACAGATGAATACCAATGAACCGGCTTCATCCTCTACATCATGCAAAACTTGTGGTACTAGACGGAATTGGTGGAACACTTCTCTGTACGTGCCACAAAACGTGAAAATACAAAGCGATGGAGAGACGGGGTATCATGTTCAGCGTAATAAAAAAAGTAAATAAGAAACACAACTTACCTTGCTTCAATAGTTTGGCGAAGTGATTTCAAAGTCTTCGTTCAAACTTTAAATTCTGGGGGGGGCACTTCAGTTTCAGCAACAGTGTGATCCCAGCTCGCGTAAATGCCAAAATGGACGAGGAAAGGTTGCATGCATAAAGTCTAAATAATTTGTTGATAGAAATCTACTGTCCATGGTTACATGAGCTGCAGCTGATAGCCAGAAACTAACTTAACCGAAATAAATAATTCCCGAAGGCGTCCTTGCTCGTTCTTATTATCGTTCTTCATTTGGTCGGCTCTGCGACCAGGCCCGCATTTTTCAAAACCACATGTTTTAGTCGTAATTTTCATCATCATCATTTTCATCTGATATTATTTTCCAGGGTACATTAAAATACGTGAAAGTAATTTTTCTTAGCATATGTTATTGATTCATTAGGTCATAATATTAAAATAACGGTTATTATATCGTGATTCTAGTTTTGTGTATGCTTGCTGTATAGATACATTATTTTACATAATGTATATTCGGGCAGGATTCCGCTGTAATACAGCAGTATAACTAGAAAAAATACATAATGTAAAATATACATCAGTATACGTCACAAATACATTATGTATGACTAAACCTGTGCTGTATGGGTAGGTATGTAACGAACACATAAATGAAAATTATAACTTTTTGTTGGCCCATCATTGGGGAATTGTTTATTGGGGAACCGTGGGCAAGGGGGCCAATCTTTAGTCTAAACTACAGTTTGTTTAGACTGTGGCCAATTCATACTGATGGTCAACCGTTGCACCCCACTTCCTAGGTACCAACTTAGGGCCAAATGTTACTTGGGCAGCTTGAGAAAGTTTTTCAAATGCTACAATGCAACACTGTATTAATGTGCATATAACATTACTGCAACATTGTGACAGCGTTAAGACAATTCTGTGACAACATTGTGACGATGTTGATAGTCGGGACTTTAACGTAGTGACAACATGCATGCAACGTTGTGGCAATTTCAGGAAACATTGTGACAACATTTTGGTTTTCCAATTGTAACATTGCTACAATGTTGTGACAACTTTCTCTGCTTCTAGGGAGGGGAACCTCCTTTAGGTGAAAAAAGCACCAAATCCTGCTTAACATCACTCCCATTTCAGTCTTTAGAATGAATGCCTTTGGTGGGATACTAAATTTACCCAATTAGACTAGTAGTAGGTGTTAGGAATAGGTTATTTCTTTAATAAACTTCATGAAGTCAGCAAAAAAGTATGCTAAAACTCTCTGATATATATTTTCATTTTGCTTACCCAGTACTTTGTGATGCAAGTCATAAGCAATGAATGTTGTCTTTAATACAGAGAGTGGAATTGGTGGAAATTGATATGAAGAATGTGCATGCCAGCGCAGAAATGTACCTCTTTTCCTATGTAACTACAATCAGCAATGAAACCAGCCCTGAAAACAATGTTTGGTATAGAAATATACCATTCACCTACAAAGCAGATATAGAAATAATTGGGTAAGATATTTAATAATTCCATTACAACTAAGAATACTTAGTTTATACCTTCAATACCAATTAAAGATACTGTAAATACTTAATTTTCTATGATGTAGGTAATTTAAGCCAACAATTTATATTGCATATGGGTAGTATTATTCAATATAATTAGGAGTCAAGATACTCCAGTTGATAATAAAAAATGAAAATTTTTAAAATGCACTCTATACTCTAACAGGTACATAAAATTTAATATGCATTAGGAATTGAAAAAGAAAAGTTTAATTCAATTTTTCAAGTCTACTTGACATATTTTCACTCCTATTCTTTACACCAAAGGTTTTCCTCAATTACCTCAGGTCAGAACTAGATTTGGGAAGGATTACTAGGGAGAATAGGGGAAGCCCTATTCATGTCTCTTTGTTTTGTGGAAAATATCCAGGATAATGAACACTCACAACACCAATAACAGTCACATGGTTTTCAAACCCTCACCACAATCAAAGACCTTATGGTGGTCTCAGAAAAGAGTACCTGGTCCAACTTGACACATCCAGGCATCTACCAGGTTTCTTTTGAGTGCAGTAAAGTTTACATAGTGGAACATCTCTGAGGCTAAATGGTCAACATATGCCTCAACAAACATTGAGGCCAACTTCAGTTAGAACGACCAGATAAGTCTGCTGCTGCTAAGCGCAGCATCAGCTGTAACCATGCTATCTATTTTGATAAGGCCAAAGTACTCTGCTACACAATCATTGGGGAAAAATGAGCAAAGAAGCCATTGAGTCAGGCTTAACTTTTGTCATATGGATTTAAATTTTGCACTGAGGGCTTTCCCAGCTGGATTTCATTTTGATATAAAGAAAAGAGATAGGATCAAGCATGCCTTGTATAGCCATAGAACCCCACAAACCAGCATATATTTAAATGTATGCTAGTCCATTAAAGGTTAATGAGAGAAATATCTATAGTGATCCTGGTTAATCATTGGGTAACTCCTGAAGAACAATATTGAAAACTATTTGAATAAGATAGGAAGAATTAATATAAAAACCAGACACCCGATTCCCCTCATTAAGGATATATAAAATAGCCTATTTTTCTACTTTGGTACTTTTACCCTGAGCATGAAGTGGAAATGCCACCCACAATGGAGATCCTGACCCACGTGAGAACCCAAGGAGTTCATACTTCCCAAATTCAGTTACAAAAGGTCCAGCCTTCGCTGTTGCATGCTTCTAGCAGCTTTTCTTCAAACTTTTGTCATGCATCCCCATTGCTACTTTTAATGTTGATATTGCTAGTCTGCATCATGTTAACATAATTTACATCCAACAGTGTATAATTTTGTTTTTTTTTAAATGAGCTGGAAGATATTGTTTCCTGGTGGAATTCCATTCACCTAGAGCTGATATGAAACACTTAAAATAACATTTCTTGTTTAAGAAGAACAATTAAAATATTTTTTACACTAATTTCATCTATATATTTTAATTTTGATGAGAATATTACCTGCCTGTAGTTTACTGAACAAAATTACTTTTCATGTCCCACTGGTGCATATTATCTCATTTTTTGTCAAAGGTGTGCATACTGAAATATTCTTATGTTCTGATCTGTGCAAACAATTAGCGTCTAGAATGTTAAGTTAATAGATTCAAGGGATTGAATACGAGGCATGTCCAAGAATTAAAGACGGTTTGAATTTTGCCGCCACCTGGGCGAACTATTCCGCCAAAGGGCAGTACTAGCTTGAAGCGTGGACTTCCCCTTCCACACAACTCGCAGCTCTGTATTCCAACCAGTGTGGCCTTGGCAGGCAATAGCGATGGACGTCCCAGTGCCACATCCCGCCAACTGTGTGTTTGTTGCGCGACAATGATCGGCCCCACACCACAGCCATCACCACAGCGCTTCTGGCTTCTTTCAAATGGGAAGTTCTTAGACATCCGGCTTACAGCCCAGACCTGGCGCCAAGCAATTTTCATCTTTTTCTTCACCTTAAGCAACATTTAGCTGGAAAACACTTCGAGACTGAGGAGGAAGTCCAGGAAGAGGTGAAGAGCTGGTTGCGGTCATAGGCGTGGGACTTTTACAACGAAAGCATCAAGAAGCTCGTTCCCCGGCTCATCAAGTGCATCGAAGTTGAAGGAGACTATGTAAAAAAATAGCTTATACGTGTACAAACAATTCCATGTAGTTATTTTGTAAAAATACAATTTTCCTGATTTTGAAAACGAAAACGTCTTTAATTTTTGGACATGCCTTATAACTTGTACGAAAATAACTGATAAACTGGTGTTTACTGAGGGTTGCCATAACTTTTCCTTTCCTACCATGCTTTACATGATGAATGTATTTTTTTTACAGGAGAGCTGGAAGGGATGACCTCTTCACATATTTCAAGGAAAATAAGAATGAAAGTGAAAGCAGATTTAGGTTTTTCCACATCTATGAAGTTTGTTAAATTAATTTTTTGATTGTGTGACTACATAAGCTAACTTTTATTAATGCTTGATATTACATAACAATGAATCATACATAAATTAAAATTATTTGCTTTTGTCCTTGAACAGGTACAAAAATATGGCTTCAGTCCTGTGGAAAAGATAAACATCATTCTTCAGATTCCTATATCAATTGAAGCAAAAGGCTCTAACGATCAAATAAATTTCCTCCGCCTTATTTCTACTGAGGTGAGCTATACTTCCATCTAAGGGTGACAGCCGAAATGCTCTCTGCCTGAAAAATAACATTAGATATGAACTCAAATGATGTTCTGTTGTCATGTGGAACTTACCATATTTGACAGCATATTAGACGCACCTTTTTTTCCAAAATTAGGGCTAATAAAACAGCCCTTGGTCTTATATGTGAAGGTACGGCATTCCACAGGCTAACAGTCACTTTTCTTGAGTTTGCCGTACTGATATCTGGGGGTGCATTCTATGTGCCATCAAATATGGTACATCCTATGGAACCTATCTCTGGCATCTAGAGGGCCTGAGTTCATGAGTACAAAATGGTACAAAAACTTACATGCATCCATTAAAAATTTAGAGAGTTTAAATCTTTTTAAAAAGACAGTCTCAGCGTACTTACTAGAGAAGCGTTTTTATAGTGTAAAAGAGTATCTGTACTGTGAATTGTAACATTTCTTTTATGAAATTCTTTTCTTTTTGACATGCACTACATATGTACTTATAATATAATTGTATCATGATATATTGTGTCTACTGGGTAAATAACCTTGGTGACTCAAAGTCTCCAGCTGGGCTCGGCACGCCCTGCATCTTGTGTCCGTGACCTACGCCTTGAATATAATTCGGAGGTAAACGAGTGTGTTTATGACACCATCCTGGCACGTGAGAACAAAACCCTTGGTCCCAGACTTGAGACCAGCAGAGCGTAGGAAGGCAAACGTCAGCTCCTTGTATTATTATTATTTAATTGTTACAGTTATAACATCCCCTCCGAGTCCCCAGCAATCATCAGGTTTCATTGCCGTCATAATGACGGGAGACTCGAGAGGGGTTGGGCAGTAATCACAGTCATGTCCAACGCCCATTGGATGAGTGGCTGCTGTCAGTTCATGCATATGCAGTAGACGGAGTGACCACAGGATGACGGCCTTCTGCATGTGTTCAACGAGTGATTCCGCATGTGCCACACAGGATGGAATGCACTTGATGTTAATTAGCAACAAGCACTAAACTCCACCAAGCACACCTATGATGAGGACCACTAGTTTCACAGAGTGTCAGGGGTACATTTGTCAAAGTTCGAAAAGCAGGTCTTGATATTTCGTCCATTTTTCCACCTCCTTCGCATCCATGTTAGTGTCAGCTGGAGCCAAAAACTATAATACGAACATGGAGCGGGTGCGGTGTAAGAGGAGAACGATATCAGGCTTGGTCGCCTCCAACTCCCTGGTGGTGGAGAAGGAGTAATTCCACCAGATGGTGCATTTTTCGTTCTCCACGATGGACTCTATATCTGCAGGGGCATAGGGCAGCACAGGTGTTTCGTCGATGCCATAATGGTGTCGAAGATGAAAGTATAACACTCGTAGGGCCGCGTTGTGCCGAGCTAAATACGCTGACTTGGCGTAATAACTACAGCCGATCAGGGAAAGGGAAATAGAACTTAAAACAAGTAGCCCTCACTATCCACGCAGCAAAGGGATGGCAGAAAAAGTGGTGCACATAGGCAAGTAAATCTTACAGAAAAGCAAAGAGTCTGGAGTAGACTTTAGAGACATCCTAAGAGAATATAGGGCTACTCCGTTAAAAGGTCTGAATGCCTCTCGAGCACAAATACTGTTTAGTCGACAGCTGCGCACTCGACTCCCAACCACCCAAGAATTGCTAGCCCATAAAGTGCAGGATGGTGTATACGAGACTCTATGCCAAAGGCAAAGCAAAACAAAAGTCCTGTATGATAAAACAGCGGTTGGTAAAGTGAGGAGGTATGACAAAGGTGAGAAAGTAGTCATCATAAATACTAAAAGGGATCACTGGGAACCAGGGGTGATAGTTGACAAAGATGTCAACCTGCAATCAACCATTGTCAAAAATTCTAGAGGTAACTTTATAAGACGTAACACCAATCAATTATGGCCAAACAAATCCCATGCAATATCCTACAATGATTATATGATATTAGACGACAACCAAGTTACAATAGTCATTAGATCCAACACTCCCATATCCAAAGGCCACCTTGGTATTGATAAGCAAGAGAGGAAAATATGGGAGAGAGAAGGAACACCACTCAGAGTGGGAGAGTTGTTAAAACTCCAGTGCCACTTGATATGTAGCGAAAAGACCAGATTTTGGGTTAAAGAATGACATCATGTTATGCCAAGGATCACCTGTTGTAGTTTTGTCAACCAATGTGGAAAAAATACATATGTATGTAAGTATGTTTTAATGTATGAGTGGTTCAGGCAGTGTGCAATACAGGGGTAACTGTGAAGGGGGGAGGTGTAGCAGAAAGTACCTAATCTTGGGTTGGTATCCATGGACTTCCAGTCCATGGGGAATGGTGAAAAACCTAAGGTTGGTACCGGTGGTTACTTCTGGTGTTTCCCATTACCTTAGTGTCTGCTATGGTATGAGCTATTAAATAAATACATAGCCATCCAGTGCCGGTTGCTTATTTAATTAATATTACCCGCCTACTTTAAAATGAAACAGAATCTTCCTACTGGGGACATGTGTAGAAGGAGGATGAGCTGAAGTTATATTATGAGATTATTGAGATGTGAAATGTCCTTCTCAATTTATAAAAACTTCATGTATTGTCATCATACCACTCATTTCCCTCTAAATATCTTCATTTGTCTCATTAATAAAGGGTAGCCAAAGTGGACAATCCTTCCCCTGTACAATATTGGATGAAGTAGCTGCAGACCAACCTGATGGAAATGATGATCTTAACTCAAAGCACCATAAGAAGTGGAATGGTGGACGAGAATTTACACTAATTTCCAACTACTCCACCACCCAGGTATGTACAAGCAACTCTAAATATGATTGTATGTCATTAAAAATCAATGCCAAACTAGAAAAATAATTAAAATAAATAATAATTAATATATAAGAATACATAAATGCTGTATAGGTGTTGATCGTGCACAGGAAATGACTAATTTTAACATTTCTCATCAATCTTCTCCTTAGGCATGTGTTTTGCCACCATAGAGCAGGAATTATAAACAGTAACCAAAAAAGCCAAGGAGATGAAGTTGGGAATAGCTCTTAAAATCATATTCTTTCATAATACTCAACTCTTTCTATAATCATTATATATATATATATATATATTCATGAGAGCTATTCCACTGACGCGGGTGACATACATGTATGTCATGGATCTCTCATGATGTGGTTGGCCGCTAGGGAGCTACGTGCGTGTATACCATTACGTTTTCACCCTCCCGCAGTTTGGCAGCGACCTTGCGTCTGTGTGGAAGCATCCGTTTCGGGTTCTGTGCTTTATTGTCTTTTTGCCGTTTTTTGTTTATCTTTGTGCTGATTTGTAAGTCGGTATTTTTAATTTCCTTTAGTTATCATCATTGCTTGATTCAGAGGAGCTGGACGCACAAGTTTAATGTCATTTTTTCCTGAATGACTTTATTTTTCAAATTTTTTAAAATATTTATTATCAAGGAATAAGTCTTTACCATTATTTTTCTAAGTTCCACTTTTCATGGCTACACATTCTGCTCTATGGTCATTCTTTTTCTTTGGAGAAACTGGCTTTTACGTTATCTGTACGCTTACTCTCGAATTAGTCAAATATTTTCTTTTGTTGTCAATTTTTATGTATATTTTTGGACTCTTTAAGTTTACAAAAAGTTTTTAGATTTAATGTTTTTATTGACATTTTAAGGAGCGTTTTTTCCCTGTTGGATCTTTTATTGGAAATTGCAATAGCATTTGCAAGCCGTTTGTCGTCTTGAATACTGCTTCACATTATCAATCAATTCAGCTTGTTTGTTTATTCATTGGAGGTTTTGCAACCCTGCAACTCATTCAAAAATGTACCATCAATTATTTTTATTCGATAAGTGATTTTCTATATTTGTGGCTAGGACTCTACTTGCGATAATAGAAATGGAGTGGAAATCTCTGAGAGCCTTTATTGGCTAGAACTTTATTTGCTCTAATAGAAATGGAGAGGAAATGTCTGAGAGCCAAGAAAGGTGTCGCACGTAGTTATGAGAGAAGCGCCTCTCAAAGCCCTGGTAGGTGCTGCCATGTTGACTTACTTATCCATTTCTGTTACTATGTACAATTGATGTCACTTGCTTTCATTGAAAAGTTTTGTCCATCAACCAGGGCCCGGATAACAGAATGGAAGTAGTTGAGCTGGGAAGAGTGTCAAACTTTGCTAGGACATCTCCTCCACATGGGGACAATCCGTGTGAATATTATTGACTTTGATGATTAGAAGAAGACTGCGCTCTTATGCATTCCAATATTTAGTGTTGTGATGAGCCTCTATTGCTTTTTAGGGATTTTTCAGGTACTTCAAATCTCATAAAATCCCGAGGTGTAAGACCCAGTCCAAGTAATAGGCTTTATAAATAAGGCCTCTGCTTGACTGCTTTCAAGAGGTAATGGAGGATATTGTTCCCACTGGTAGAGAACTATGTATTGATGGTTCTCCAGAGGGGTCGGCCGATATTCGGACAATATGTCCAGGGGAAACGCCACAAGCATGGCATAAATACCTATATACATGCTTAGTTTGCCCTACAGCCTTGTTTTGAGACTGCTCGTCCATACTGGGACCAATGATATGGATGCTGGTGGCAGGGGGCACGCAGAAAATGTTTTCTACAAGTTAATTTAAGATTTTAAGGGTTTGGGTAAGTTTATACTTGGACAATGTTCTGCACGGCGACTGTGCGGGCCAGAATCCACCAGAAATCAACCCAAAGGAAGTCACCTCGTCCAAAATATAGAAGAAACTGGTGGTAGCCTGGTATACCGATGAAGGGATTTGTGTTTTTAAGTGGAATGACCAGAGGTACGCTATAATGATCTCTTCTGAGTTTCGGTGTAACTTTGTGGAAGTTTCCAGCACACAAGGGCCAAAGGAAAAGCCTAAGGCAGAAGCCAAGAAAATATTTGCGTGAGGGGGATTGATCATTGTGACCAACAACCCTGTTGAACACAAATCCCTGAGGTACAAAAAATTGGCCTTATATATTTTTCAGATGATGGTTGTGAATATTTTTGTGTTATTCAATGGATTTAGTGGAACGAAAAAAAGTTATACGAATTTCGGCTAGAATAATTGAGTCGCTAATTCAAACTGGCACAAGACATGCCCCTGCCAAGACCATTGCCTCATCACATTTCCCAGCGTACACGGAATCCGGGAAGAAGCACAAGCAGCAGAAAAGATGTCAGGTGTGGCATGGTAAAGGCATCAGAAAGGAAGTGACAACCATTTGTCCTGACTGTGAGGGTGAGCTAGGGTTGTGTCTCTGTCCATGTCTCCAAATATATCATAAAAATTTGTAAATGGAAGATATTATAAGAATAGATACGTGTGGCTTTTGAAATTAAATACCATTTTTGTTAAGTAAACAGGATTTGTTAGAAAAATTATTTTTTGGGCATTGTAAATTAAATTGTTAGTAAGTAATTAGCAATTTTTGAGAGATTATTTTTTAAACTGTTTTATTGAGCTTCATATGAGAATTTGGCATTTTGTAATATTATTAAACGATTTTTTTACTTTTCTCCATTTGATTTTAATTGCAAAACTTGGATTGATTAAATATATAGTAAACAAAATTGAATCCCTTTTAGCTGTACCCTTACTCCATCGAAATTATTGTTCGACTGGAAGTAATAATTCTCCCGTAAGTTATGATTTTTCCAGTCGTTTGAAAACAATTATGATGCATCGTTACTTTGATAAAATCAATAATTAAATTATTATTTACTTTATATAAACTTTTGCATTAAAGAAAGTAAAAATACCAAGCAGTTATTTAATAAAATATTTTCCTATTAACTAAATATTATATATGAACTCTTTGCTATCATTCCCATTGTTCAAATAAAAAGAATAAAAAAGATTAGACTAAATGTTTCCCAAATTGTAGTTTTATTCCAAATGAAAATAATCCATGGCATATACTACTTTGGTATATCAGGTTTAAGTTAAATAGTTTTCTGAAAATACTCTATTTAATGCCCAAAAAAATTAAATATATATAAAATAACCTTACCTGTGCTTAAAAAAATAAGATATTGTGTTGCAGGTTGCATAACTTTTTTAAATTACCATTGACGGATGACATACATGTATGTCATTGTTGTTTTTTTTTTGTTTAAATGCAAACAAGATGTCTGAAGGTGTTTTTTTTGGAAAATAATTCAAACATAAGTAATTTAAAACGGAAATTACCTCTCTGTCATATGCAATAGTTGTGAAAATTTCATCCGCATTGAAAGTCTTAATCTGTACAAATAGAAGGTATGGGAGGAAACATATGTAATGTTGCCATCTATCTTGAAATGCAGATATTATAGAGTAAGAGTTTGCAGAAATCAGGAGTAATTTTAAGTGCAACAAATCAGAAGAGGAGTCAAATAACAGCTAGAAAAACGAGTTAGCAACTGAGGAATAGTTCAATTAAAATTTTGTTTGGAGCATGATGAAGATAAAATGGAGAACACTTAACCAATACAAGTTCTTCTAAGAACAGGGAGAAAATATGTTGAATGAATGCCCTGTTTAGGAGAGGAGAGAAAATTATTAGACTAAACAGCAACTTGAAGATGATATGTCATTGACCAAGAAACAGTAAAAGTCTAATCTCGTGGGTTGGAAAATCTCTTTACCCACTCAGCATTGGGTGGCCGGTGGGCATATGCTGCATGTCCAATGTGTCTGAATACTGCTGCAGATTTTCAGGTCAGAAGGAGGACATATAGCTAAAGTCCGTGGTTTCCATCCGCTAACACTTCCATTTCGTGCATCCAGCACACATCCAATCAGACTCCTATCCATCTGAAGGACTTTTAATGTAGGTTTATTGAGCGATACTGTGTGATAATGATGATTAAAGTCTAAGAATATCATGTTCACTAGTTTTTGAGATTCCCCATATCGTTAGATGTCTAGATGCATTGATTGAGCTATGTTTCATAAGATCTTTTTTTCAGAAGCTCTGGTGATTTTCGTGAAACAAAGAAAGATGGAAAGCAATTCAACAGCCTGCCACATTAGCCAGAAAAAATACCCGCTTGGCAACCCAAAGGTTCTGGACTCAGGAGAATATATTCTCCAGAGTCCAGAATATGAAATGAATGCGAAAAAAATATATGTCACATTTTTAACATTATTGTATTAATTGAATAATAAATATTTCAGCCATTTAACATACAAATTGGTTTCTAAGCATTTCCATCTTTGTATTGGCCTGAATGACATCAAGGAAAAAATACTTGCCCCTGTCAAAAGGTAGAAAGTTTATTTGTACCATAATGATCTTTGTACCACTCCAAAAATTATTCAACTCCTTCAATTTGTGTTAATTTTTTTTAACTGGTGGTCGTCAAGGTAGGAAGGGTTTTAAGCTATGATGCATTGATTTTTAAATATTTCCCTCTCTTGAAATGGGCGGATTTCATTACATCCAAAACTTTCAATTTAATATTTCTCATATTTGAAAGAAAATTGAATTTATTGTTCACTAAACCTTGTGTCATTTTTCTCTTTCCAAAAATGCAGGTGCCAAGTAATCGAACGCTCTACCTCAACTGCTCCTCTTTGCCAAAGAAGGATGAGCATACTGTGAAATGCATCTCAGTGAGTTGTGCAACTGGTCCTTTCTTAAACTCACTGACCTTGGCTAAAGTTCTCCTCGAAATGGAAATCGATGTGTCATCACTGGGTTTGTAGAATTTTAAAATGAATAAATACATCATTTAAGGATAAATGTATTTTAATTAAGGTTTTCATTTATTACACTATCAAACTTACTGGGAGCAAACATGCTTGAACAGGAAGGAAATATGCCAGGTCTACCAATCTGTATAACCTGCACACTTGGGATTTGAAATATAGTAATGAGCCATTAATTCTGGCAAACCTTGCTTAACTTCTTTAGAAATATTTCATGATCTTCTCTCCCGTAAATACTGTAATATCCATCCTGGAAATTTTCTAATCTTTTTATAGAGTCAAAAATGAACTCCATTTAAATCATGCACTGTATAAGGTGTAGCTGGTTTAAGGGTTACAACAGCACTATGATTTGCTGATACATTGAGGAGTAAACTTAACATAATTAAAAATTTTAAAGAAATGCATGGTTGTACAGTAAGCACTTACTTCAACAATTTGCTCATAATCAGTGTTTATGTTTATACCTAGGTGGGAGATCAAGTAACACTAATGTTCAGTAGTGCATACCTCTATTTATAAGTAAATATTTCTTGCAGAAAAGATAATGGGTCTACGTGATATTATTTTATTGGAAACTCAAGGTTTTGTTGAGATTGTCGAGCCAGCTACACTGATACAACCAAAGATTGAAAGGTAAGATTTATCCTAATATGCTCTTTACCATTACTGCAGCCCTTAAAAATTGCTACTGAACTTTGTCACTTCCACTTGGTGAGAGTTTCTCTGTTAAATTGGTAGCAGAGCCAGTGATGTGTAACTGACATGTATAGCCGATTGTTAAGGTCATCTGTAGAACTCTAATCATGGATTATTTTCAAGACTAGCTACAAAGTAGCTACCTCAAAAGAATTACACCCTCATAAGTGAAAAATGTCTCTCTTTTAACTGAAGTAAAACCTGCAAGAAACACCTCAGATTAGTAATAAAAAACTTTTTTTCTCAAATAGAATTTTTTAAACTCAAATAAATGTTTTCACATTTTTCCATCTTTTTTTCTTTATATATTCAGAAGTACATTTTTACAATTAGCTGGAAAAGTATACTGGAAGGGAAATAATGCAAATCGTTACTACTGGCATTTATAAGCATAATTGCTGTCCTCAGAGGGTGATTTGAGATGTTTGATTAGATGGAATACTGTAACATTTCAATGCAGGAATGACATTCATTAAATGTGATTAAATTTAATGGTTTCAATTTGTGGAAACCCTTTAATTATCAGTAAAATGCAATGAAGAAGTATTTAAAGGAGCAATAATTTCCCAAAATAACAATCACAAAGAATTCATTGCGCAAAGGATATATGCCAAGTATCAGTTTAATGTTAAAAGCTAGCCTCCAAATGTTTTCTGTAAGCAAAACAAAATAATAAAAAATTAAGTGTTTTTAAAGTTTAATGCCTTTCATTTTTTACAACATTTCCCATTTCCAACCTACGAAAACATGAATAAGAAGGAACTCCACTGTTGCAGGCAGTGCCGTCCCTAGGGTAGTGTGACAGGTGCCACTACACAGGGCCCTGCATCTATAAGGGCCCCACCCGGGCTTGCCTTTTTCAGACGGTGTAGGGAAACCCACCTATTACCAGAAAATACCTACTATGTACTTAGTACATATGTAAATTTCTTGAATTCATTAGCCATTATGTAGGTTCATTTCTTTCTTTCCATGAAATGTGCTTAAAAATGCTGCAATATCAAAAAGGGAATGCAAAGTTAGGAGTTCTCCGAATTTTGTTTGCACTGGGCCCCTCAATCCCTTGGGACTCCCCTGGTTGCAGGCTTCATTTCTTAGAATTTCTGAACATTCATAATCAAACATATGAAACACTTGAAGTACATACTTTTCTACAATCTGTCAAGTGCTGCCTCCTGTCTAGAGTGTAGAAAGTCTATTAATACCAAAAAGGCTTTACATTCCTCTCCAAAGGTTGTGAAGGTAGTGTAGGTGTTAAGGAATCATACTTTGAAAATTCTATTTTCAAAGATTTCAGAAAATAACTAGATATTTATTTAATTACAAATTTTAATGATTAAGAAAGGCTGGAATGTCTTCACTAGGCATTATGAGAATTTTAAAATTAATCAAACAATGATAGTTTGTCTTGATAGAATGCTTAAGGTTCTTAAGTTTTAATTGATTAAGCAAAGAAAAAGAATTTGTGTCACTTTGGCCTATCACCATGTAACTAAATCAAGTGAGTCTTTTCTTATGCATGCCTAGATTTTGGTAAGGAATAGTAATCAAGTTTAAAGACTTCTTCATACAATCGGTTTAGACTGAATGTACATGTATGTATTTACTTCTTGAATTCAGTAAATGACCATGGAGGAACAAAACAGTTACATTGCTAGTGAGCTATATAGCGAGATTTGATTCTTAGGCTGGACATTTTATATGTATTCACATTTTTACAAACCAATGGTTGGTTGCACAGAGAAAAGAACATCAGACTCTAAATTTAATTAATTGATCTAGATATTGAGTAATGATACAGTTATGAAAAATGACCATTTTATCTATTTTATATTTCAGAGCAGATATATCATGGGCATCCACACGTTTTATTGGGGATATTCCAAAAAAGCATGTTGAATCCTGGGTTTTGGCATTAGCTATTGGAGGTGGTATCATGCTTTTGCTCTTTTTTGCTATGGCAATGCACAAGGTAAGGTATTCTTTGAATAAAAAATGCATGCTTAGTTATACATTAAAATTGGCATTTTTCAAAAATAGCCCTTGCTACTTCTGAATTTTGAGTCCCATTTTGTACACAATGCTAGAATAGCTACAAAATATCACTCAATCTCCTATTAAAGAACGGAAACTTTTAGAATATTCTAACAAATGTGTAAAACAATCATTTGTAGTGATGATATTAACATAGCCAAGCTATTCCTCAAATATTAATGAAACCTTAGACTGATTTTTTTAATGAAAAAAATAGTTAGAAGTACAGACATATCAGGATTATTGATTGTGCTAATGGAAGATGTTACCATGTATTTACCATGAGGACAGATATACATAGATACTTATTGGCATAAATTGGTTGCATTAGTCAATGAAATAGCTTCTTAAATGACCAGAGGTATAGCTTCATGAGCAAAATGGTAATCTAATATGAATGAAATGTGACATTTTTTTATTTGTTGGTTTTGCATCAGCCTGAACACTACTTCAGGCACCAATGTTGAATTTTCTTTTTATTTGAGGCCTGAAAAAAGAGTATAGTCTAATATCAGCATTTGGGGAATTCATAAAGGCTGACTATTTGCTTTTTATTTAATGGGCAAAATAGGACAAAATGCTGAGAAATGACTTTTGAAATAAATTAGCCTAGAACTGCTTAGCTACAGCTCTCGCGAAAGTTTATGGCGTTCGGATACACAGAAGGTGACGTCAAGGAGGGGTAGAGTTTGGTGAAAGGGGTAGGGAAAAGGAACGTAGGGGAAAGCGAAGACACGGCATTTATGTCATGCTTGAGTGTATTTCAAAAAATGGAATTTGTATGACGTGGACAGCACAAACGCCGAGCATCCGAGCGCCATAAGCTTTCACGAGAGCTGTACCTTAGGGAGGGCCAAAAATTTCCACATCATCCCACAATAGATCTTTAAGCTTACATTTCTTCCTTTTGATGCAAACATAATGTATACGAAAGAAATGTCAATCAACCCCTGGCAACCTGTGCCTAATTTGCAATTTTTAGTGGTGAGAAATGTTTTTTCTTTATAATCCAATACAAATTGTGAATTTCGATATTTTTTCCATTTGAAAGGTGTATTATTCGGCATGCACGTTTTTATAGCTAACAAGTCAGAAAATTGCCGTTATCATAAGCAAAATCATAGTTATAAAAGTTGTTGTCCCCTTGTGGCTAGGCAGCACACAGGGCGAATTCGTGTCCTTAAACTACTGCAGCTATTTTTTTCCTAACTTACTCATTAACCTTCAAGTTTTACAATATGTGAATACTTATTTGAGGCCATGTCAGAAAGAGGGGTTAACCTCTTAAAAACCTTGTCATTACTCTAAATCTTTCAAACATATTTAGGAAGTATATATATAGAGTAACAAAATTCGAAGGATCTTTTTGAGATAACTTGAGCATCAGTGGGCTCAGAGTTAGGGCACCTAATGGTTTTATTGCTAGAATTCACGCCGTCGTGATGGGTACCTACAATTCTTTTTACTTAAACTGGCAAAACGGAGTGCTAATATGACCGATTTGTCTCTATCCCAATATTGTCCTGAGACATTCACTGCATGCAAAAGCCCTCAGATCATGGGAGTTACATTAAAACAAATTCCTAAGAATAATCTAGTCATCCATTGGATAAACTTGGCATCCTCAGACGATTCTTGGTGGGACCTCATTCTCAATAAAAATGAAAAGACTTCGTATAGTCCACACACAAAAAAAGAACTTTATTATTGACCCGGGTTTTGACTGCTAATTGCAGTTATGCTCTAGGTACAGAAAAAAATACTGCGAACTAATATATGGAAAAATCAAGAATGATGAAAGAAGGATAGTAGAAAAATTAAAAAAATCAAGGTGAGCCTTTTTAACTCTTTGTCATCACAATCATTTGGTTATTCTATAATGTGCGGAGACTATTAGTAATGTATAAGATATGTTTTGGTAAGTAGCATTTTTCAATTTCATTTGTTTTTTCTGCGTATTCAGAAGATGGAAAACCCGAAAGATAATGAGCCAGTTAGAAGAAATAGCGACAAAAGTTTACGAGCACGTAACGGTCTCGCGTGCTGCCTATCGCTAGGGGCTGACATTTTTTATCACCATCATTCAGCTCATAATAACGACCATTTTATGATTTTTTAGCCTTAAGATGTGTAAAATGGAAGGATATATCTTTCGCATAGAAAAAGTATCGAAATTTACAACTTTTATTGGATTATAAAGAAAAAAAACATTTCTCACCCTTAAAATTGCAAGTTTGGAAACCCTGCAGAACAGGTTGACGGGGGCTATTTGGCTAAAAACTTCGTATACGCTGCGTTTGAATCAAAATAAAAAATTTTAAGCTGCAAGGCCTTAACTATCGACATTGAAATGTTGCCCCACCATAAGTCACATTGATAATGTACCCAACCACATTAGAAAAACACTTCTTCCAAGTATTTTTATGAACAGGTAAAGAATATGTATGGACTGATGCCTCCATTTTGCTTGCTACTGTTATGCTTACTTCCTTTAGCACCACAACAAGCGACATGAAGCACTCAAGTTTACCATGGAAGTGGAACAAAATGGACAACTGCTATTCCAGGATTCCAAAGTCACAAGAAAAGTTGGTGACACTATAGGGCACTCAGATTTTGAGAAAAAGACCAATGTGGGTAGACACCAGAACACACCCCTCTGCATCCCCATGCAGAAGGTCTCAATGATATGCACTCTTTATCAATGAGGATGTACCTCTTCACATAAATTTTCCCTCTAGTAAAAAAAAAGCAAGAGAGTGGATTCAACATCGGCTCCAAAAAGAACTGATACAGAACAAAGCCCTGATGTAAATCCTGCTGCATATGCAGTGATCTTCTGTATGGCAGGGGTCTTTCAGAGAATCTCTCAAGTCTTCGATAAATGCAATGTAACAACAAGATTAAAACCCATGGCCCAACATCCTCAGCAAGGCTAAATACCACCTTTCTGAAAAGTTAAATCAAGGTGTCTAATTGGTCCCCTGAAGCTGCAGCTCCTAATATGTTGGAAAAACCTGCAGAGTACTGAAATGGCAGATGCAAAAGCATTAAGGCCAAAAAGCAACGGCATATGGAAGTGATTGTTATACTCAAAGAAAAAATAGTTCCCCTGAACCAATAGGGAAGTAGTGGAAATAACAACAATATACCAAAACTTCAACAAAGACGACAGCTATACCCAATCACTGTCTGCTGAATGGAAATCACTCATTCTAGAAGATTCCGGGGGGCTCAGTCAGATAAATAAAAAAGATAATATGAGAAAAACATTCCTACGAAAGAAGACATTTCTCAGCCAATGGTTTGAGGTCCTGGGTGTCACATTCCGCCAGATATTGCTGGTGTATATCTACAGTGGATTCTCTGGAGACCACTTTTGAAACTATTGGTAATCTTCAATGTTGTGACTAGGCAAAGTATATTGTTACCCTGCCGAGTAGAAAAAGGTTTTCAGATGGGTAGGGGAAGATAGCTTTTGGGTGGAGGGCATCATTTCATTGGGGAGATGGGACAATGGTAGATGGGAAAAGCATAAACAAAGCCTGACACCATGACTCGTCAGTGACTCGGGGCAAACAAAAGATTCTGGGGAAGCACGTGAAACGAGATATCTCTATCTATATGAGAGGAGCGGCTACCAAACGATGAAAATGCTCACGCAGGGAAAATGGGTAAAGGAAATCACACAATCCAGAAAATACTACTCCACCATTCCTGGAGATCCTACAGTTATCACTCGAGGAGAGGAGGTTTGGAAGGAAGAGATTAGTCATGGCGCGAAAGCCCCGATAAAAAGCTAGGGATGGAGCGGCCGAGATGTATAAGTATGTACTCGAGGGATATTTCATTGGGGGTGAACAGCTCCTGGGTCGCGGCGCACCATAAGCATAAGCTAATGTTCAAAATAGCTTGGCACACTTAAAAGTAACTTATGCTCAAGAAAGCAATAGGTACCAAAATCACAATGACTTTGAGATAAGCACCACTATTGGCGCAAAAAAGGTAGAATGCTCAACTTGATTTGAGGCGCACATGGCCGGAGTTGTCGTTCTCTTAAAAAAAAAATAATGAAGTGCACCAATCAAATATTTTGGCCTTGACGAGATGAAGAAGACGACCGTTTCGCCGTTCACCTAGTTTTTTGCGTGTCTTTCTTCACCCTTTCGACCAGAGAAGCTAAACGTTTACATTTAAACACCTTTCAATGAACGTACATATTTTGTAATCAAATAAACCCGGAGTAAAACGATATATTACACGACTCTAGGAGTTCCGGTGAAATTTCATACAAATGCTTAAAGTTCAGCGTTTTACCTTTTTAGCGCCGATAGTAACTGACTATCGAAGTGCGCTGCCCCGGTGTATCGTTTCGAAATAAACGATACGTTGGGGCGTCACGGGACGAAATTCAACTTCGAGTCACATATTAAGCGTATTTCGAATTATCCGTACCATCAAGTAAGGTAGGGGTGCAAATGTGGAAACACGAGGGTAATGTGGAACATCTAGTATCTGGCTTGCAGTGTGCTGCTCTGTAGTGGGATGAGTGGTAAATAGTTGCAGTAGTTTATCTATATCCCCGTAGGTGGGTTGGCAGTCAGTGGAGCAGTGGACATGTTGGCAGTGCGCCAAGTTACGTTGTCGATCTTTTCAAAACTTTTTAGAGGTAATTTTTATTTTATTATGCCGTCTATCTGTCTCTTGGGTAACATCATTAATGTTATGCATTTAATTAAGGGTCATGCATAGAAGGTACTGACGGTTTTAAATTTAACCTAAACAAATATTAGCTTAACGTTTATTTCTGAAATTCAAAATTTCTTCTGAGTGGGTAACGTGGAAACATACACTTGTGGGTCTTGTGGAAACTTTTCCACAATACCCACATCGGATGTGATGTTTCTAATGCGCCATCTACTTTTACTTCAGATGCCACGGAAGCACATTGGTGGGAAACCAAAAGCCATTTTGAAGAAGTGGGATGCAGAAAACATGTTTAAGGCTGTAATAGCCGTTAGGAAAAAGAAGATGGGATAAAGAAAATAGTTAAGGAGTTCAAAGTGCGTCAGACGACACTTCAGAGAATTGCACGTTCCGATATTTCAATTGAAAATTGCGTTTCTTTGAAGATTGGACGTAAGCCAGTCCTTCCTGCAACTATTGAGAAACAGTTGGTGGAACATCTTGTTGAAATGGATAATCACTTTTATGACCTTACTTATATTAGATGTGAAGAGGATGGCCTATCAACTAGCGCAAAAAAATAATATCCATCATCCTTTTAGCTCAAAAGCTGCAGGTAGGGCTTGGTTTGATTTGTTCATTAGGTGGACCAAAAAACAAATCACAATCCAAAAGCATATGGGGACTTCATTCTCGAGAGCCAATGGGTTCATCAAAGAACCATTGACAAATATTTCGATATGCTTGAAGCTGAGTATGAAAAACACTCTTTTAGTGCTGATCGTGGTTATAATTCTGACGAGACAGGGCTCTATGTTGTCCAAAGTAGGATCCCACATGTGGTTGGACAAAAAGGCAAACATCAAGTAGTTGCCATCACATCAGCAGAGCGAGGTTCCCTGGTAACTGTCGTATGCTGCATGAGCGCTGGTGGAAACATCTTACCACCGATGTTAATCTTCCACAGAAAAAACTGGAGTGATACCCTAATGAAAGGAGCACTACCATTAGCAATTGGAAAATGCCACCCTTCTGGTTGGATACAAACGGACCTCTTCACCGAGTGGTTTGAACATTTCCTTGCTAAGGCACGTACCACAGAGGAGTCCCCCGTGTTGTTAATAGGGTGGTTTCCTATTTTTTTTTTATTGCCTAGATCTGAAGTTTATAACCCCTGGAGTACGTGTTTGAAGCCGTTCGATTTTTAAATGGCGTTAAGTATTTTTCCTTATTAATTAAAAAGTGAAAAAATTCAACGGCGCGAAAACGCGACGGCAAACTATTGCATGCTGGTTAATCCTACGTGTGACGTCACAGGTACGTACGCAACGACCGCAATCTGCCGCTAGGTGGTTCGCCGCCGCTGCTTATCTGCAGACGACGTCCGCCGAGAAAGCTTTAGTAATAATAATAAATTTATTGACGGGAAAAAAACTATTTGCAAAAGTAAACTTGGTGTAAAATGGAAATGAGCTTTATTTATTAATTTAGCTGCTCTAGTCGCATAGAGAAACCTCATCAAAATAATGAAACATTTATGGTTACGGTATGGGGAATGAAAATCGTATAGTATAATATATTCTCAAATTAATGGTGCTAGCTCCTATTTTTAAGGTAAAGTTAGTATGAAAAGCATGAAATAAACCATTTTGTTCGTATTCATTTCGAAATATTTCCCGCAAGCAAGCACGAAATCGTCACTTAATAACTATATACGGAGAGCAGGTGCTGCGCCGCAGCTATGATACGATTACACATTAATTTAATTCATCCACTTTGTCGAGGTGTCATTGCCAGATCATGAAATTAGCAAAAAAGGCTTACCATCAATAGCATAATGGATGGCAAAATCTCGAAGCAAACTGTGTATGAGCAAATACTAAAACAACTAAAATGCGTTGATCACCCCTCACCGTGATCACAGACCATTGATGGGAACTCGTCATTCACTGCATCAGCTGATCAGCATCATATTCTCCAAGAAGTACCAGTAACATGCCTCCGAGAACATTGCTTTATAAAAATTGTTTTGTGCCGCAGTGTCACACAACAGCATTTAGCGATAGCAAGAAAGCTTACGTCGCGGTTCCACTAATCGAGAAGAGGAGAATTTTGTGGTTATAAGCCGTCAGAAGAGAGTAGTACCTTGCTTTACTCCTCTGATTTCACCTGCACTAAACCGAACATCTTCTCTACAGAACTCCACCACCATGGCCACATCCACTTACGGTAGATTGTCCGTACAAAACCAGTTTGTAAAGCCATTGAACTTCTCATGAAACATTGTGGCTTTGTATATCAGCAAAAGCAACTGATGATGAAAGGTAACTAATGAAATATGCAAGGTATGAATGATAGGAATGGTAAATGAAAGGAATAGAAGATGAGATAAAGGAAATGTTTGTCAAAACGAAAGTGATCAAAACGTAAACATCTAGGCCGGAACACCACAGAACGCGAAGTCACGGGTACGCAGTTTCGTTATTCATTTCACTGCGCATGCGACGCTTGCCGCGAAGAACTCCTTCGCGGTAGCTCTGTACTAGCAGGTAGCGTAGGAGCCTAGAAAACTTCTTTTAATGGCATGCTCAACGGAGGAGACTTTCCGAAATTTGAGCATTTTAATCGACGTATATTAATACATGTTCACCAGATTTTAGGTACTCTGAAATACTTTAGTAAGTACAGTCGATGACAATTCCATACACCTCGCAATGTTGACTATCTACCTGTTACGTCATCATAAGAGCTGCCGCTGTTCCGCCATTTCCGAGCCTTTTCAAATGAACTTAAAATTAACATTCAATTTACTTGTAAACTAAGACTTTTTAATCCAAATAATTTGCGTGTAATGAATACGTTTATGCTGGGGCACCTGTCGCAATAAATGAATTCTGTTTTCTTTGATGAAGGAAACTACCCTATTCTAGACGGGTACAACAGCCTTGTCAGGAACCTTGAACTTATGCTACGTACAAGGAAAAACCATGTTACAATCGTTAGCATCTTAACTCACACCTCCCATAAAACACAGCCTCTTGATAAGACATTTATGGGTACTCTTAAAACATATTATAGTGAGTACGTTCAACAGTGGATGCGGAACAGTGACAGGCCCTTAGGACCATATAAAATATCTGACCTTTTTGGAAAACCTTACCTTCAGTGCCAGACTGCCTCTATAGCTGCAAAAAGATTTTTGGAGACCGGGATTTTCCCATGTGACAGGACTATTTTCAAAAAAAGTGACTTTATTGCTGCCACACCTTCCTTATTTGCTCAATCTACAGAAATATCTCTTTGGCCAGGTGAGGATGGAGGGCCGGGAGCAAGTGGGCGAAGCTCTGAAACCAGAGATGAATCCAGCCATGTCCAGTGACAATGAGATTACAACATTCGCCACCTAAACCTGCTAAGATTGTGCTAAGGGTGAAGATGGGTCAGAGTTCTTTAGGGCCTAACATAACAAGCCGTCAAAGTGAAATTGATCTACCAGAAACTGGTTGTTCTAAATCGATAGCTAGCACATCTTCAAACAAATATGTCTAGACACGAGATATCATGACAGTTCCCCCTGTAAAGAGGAAGTAACCAAACAGAGGTCGTAAGCCGGGTTCATCAACTTTTTTCACATCTTCACCTTATAAAAACCAACTTGATGAGTCTGAAGAGCAGGCCAAACTGAAACAGGCTAAACAGAAATTGCCTGCAGGCAAAGCAAAATGCAGCAAAAAAACTAAAGCTATACCTAAGAAATCGTGTAAAAAACGTCTGAAGTTAAATGTGGAAATGGATGAGAGTCAGCTGCATTAATCATCTTTTCAGTAGAGTCAAATATGTATCTTCCAGTTGGTGAAGAGAAGTCTACCGAAGAAGCTATGAGTATTTTTTGTGAAAATTCATTTTCCATAGACGTGCGGGGAGATTTATGGATCATATGCACCATGTGTGAGGAGTGGAGTCATTCCTTGTGTGCCGGATGTGACAGTGACAAATGCATTTGCGATTTTTGCAAGTAAATTTGGTTTTTCGACGTCTTCTTACAGTTTGAGTTTATGAAGCAACATTATTTTGTATCTGAAACGTATTGTGAAATAAAACTTTTGCTAAAATATTTTTTATTTTATTCAAAATCCTTATTATAAACTAATTTTAGAGTGTTTTCACATTACCCACACTTTCTGTAGTTTCCTAAAAAAGTTGTACAATCAATAAATTTATTTTTTCTGTTTTAATATTAGCTTTATATAATTATTAGTATTATGTTTACATTATAGATATTACAAGGTATGTTTAGGTGAATTATCAGTTTTTAAAATTAAAAACAAAAATATATATATATTAAAATAATAAAATGTGTTTCCATATTTGCCCCCTCCTATGCAATTTCTTATTCCGTTTGCCGGGGACTGCTCACAACTTCGAATTTATCGATATTTCGAATTAAGTGGGTACGAACTAACGGGATTTACTGTATTTTTATGCTCACCAGAAAAGGAACAACCATATATACTGGCATAGCACGGGACAAATTAATTTGCCCAACATCACCATTAAATATTGGTAGAATACTGAAAAATGTTATTATTTTGATGTTCAGCCAGGGTAAGGCTTGTTTTCAACCAACATTTGTTAGTGTTGATCCGAGATTTGACTAATATAAAACTTTAGCTTGGGATATGAGCATGCATTAGGCTTTGATATAGCGTATCATCATTAATTTGCTATATATTATTTACAGGCTGGGTTCTTTGAAAGGAAGAAGAAGGAAGAGCTGAAGTCTCTAAAAAGAAAGGTAGGTAACTGCTTAAATATTAAAATTGGCTGAAAGAAATGGTTACATCTATGGACACATGTATAAAATGGAGCACTTTGCTGAAGATTCATGACAATCGAGTTCAAATTTGGGTTAATGTTGTTGCAGCATGTCATGAAACTAACCAAGTGCAGGGCCGACTTTTGGGATAGAGAGGCCCCTGGGCCAGAGATAGTGTGTGGCCCTTTTAATAGCAGCATAAATGCAATTCATTTGACATAATTACACAAGATAAGCGACTGAATTATTTTTTTATATTGCTAAGTGAAATAATAATTAAATAATATTATTTTTTTATCCGTGTGAGTCATCCGCACTGAAAGTGTTAATACTCACTAAATTATATATTTTCAACCTGACTGCGTTTGGCATAAAATGTATAAGTTATTTTTTAAAGATAAAATTGATTAATTAAAGATCACGTGATCAGGATGTTTAACTTTCAAAATAAATTTTGTGAAAATATTATTTTAATAGAAGAATAATTTATACAACATTGAAAATTTAAAATTATGTCATGGAAAGCTTAAAAATCAGACAAACTTTTACAAAAGGTTTCTTTGCGATATATTAGCAGCAAAATCAGCAATGATATCTTCAAAATTAATTGAATTGAGTAAATCTGGTTTTATACCCATTAAAACCAAATGATTTAATTTTGATTGAGTCGTGGAATTTTGTAGATAATTTTTCAATAATTTTAATTTTGAAACGAACGTTCACCACTGCAATTTGTTAACATAAGGCTTAAAAATATTCTAAAACTAATTTCAATATTGAGAAATGTGCAGCTTAAACAACCTTTTTTAATTGCAAATATAATTTTGGAATTGATAACACATCATTTTTTTAGTTTCACTAACATAATATTTGATATTAAAATGAGCATTCTAATATTATAATGTCAGCGGAAATTTAGTGAATTTTTTATCCACAACCGCTGCTGGTAGGGAATTATATTTTCATCATTATATCAAGTGTTGCAGAGAGAAGAAATATGGGTATAACTATTTTTAAGAACTGTTTGAATTCTGAAGTATAAAAGAAGAGTCAAAATTCAGATATTGTTTTTTTCGAGTCTGAAAATCAAGTTTGGTACTTTTTGACTAGGGTTGATACCTCGTGGCCCCTTAATACCCCGAGGCCCCTGGGCCCAGGCCCGGTCGGCCCAGTCATAAAGACGGCACTGACCTAGTGGTGTATACTTTTAGATGGTATTTTTTCACTAGTAAGGAACTTAAGGATTTAGACTGTGAACGAGAGCTTAAATCATGTTTTAACATTAATGGAAGCTCTTTAAAGGAGATGGAGGACAATCATAATTCAGAAAGTGATAATTTAGTTTGGGCATGGCTCAGAAGTAATTTTATCTAATACCTAACTCATTTTTAATTCTAAGGTGGTTGCTTTAAGTTTGATATGAAAGTAAAACTCATTCAATAAATATTTACTTTCCAGACCTTAGCTGAATATGCAACACATGCCAACGAGGAGCAGGAACTAGAGATAGAACAAGCCTTTGAAGAGTGATTTCATTAAAAAGAACCTGTAGTTCGGTCCAAGAATGGCTTGTACATGGGTCAAGTTTATGAACATTTAGCATAAGGGGATTCCATTTGGAAGGAGGCCCTCAATATGCAATGTATTCCAGCAAAAGCAACAATCCTCTTCTCCAGTCCTGATTAGGAGGTTTGGGAAGAATTTGCTATCTTTAGGGTTGTAAATGAAGTATTATTATATGTGAACTATTTTCTTTGCTAGTTATCTTTTTCACACCCAATCTTACAACTGATGATTGTAAAAATGTCTGAACATGAATGGGAATTTGTATAAAATTAAAATTTCAACCTATTTTTATTTCCCTAGTTTTTATTTCCTGTAAGTACCCATTTCATGTGAAACGTCCTTTATTTCCCAGGAAATTTCATTGGTGTAATAAGACTAGACCTGTTATTTTCTAAATTAAAAATGCGGTACAGTTTTTTCACTTAAAATTCATAAAATATTTAAAACTTCTAAGAGTTAATTTAATTGAAGTAATTAAAAAGTAAATAGTCAGACATTTGGCCATTGAAAGTGAAAAATTCATTTAAAGAGCTTATTAAGGTGATGAAACAAATATTGTATATGCATGAGGATGCCAGGAGATAAACGTTGGGCAGTGGAGGTTTTTGCGAGGGAATACGTGGCGGACACACAATACATGCTACTTGATGCAAAATAACCTTAGCTGCAAACGTAAACTTCTAATTTAAATCTACTTCTACTGCTAACATGAAGATCATTTAAGGTATTTATGTCATCTTTAACCAGTGCCTACTCATGTGCACGCTTGCGGCGTCCAGTGACAATGCTCGGCAGTGCTTAGCAATGGGGGATGAGACAGGTGAATACGGTCCAGGACGCCAACCGCTCGACGCCTGGCACTGCATGTCACGCGTAGCCAAGATCGTGTCAGTATCTCTTACAATTAGAAGACGCAACGATACGCTGAAATGGTTGAAACTTTCGACGCATATGGCCTCTAAAATGACGCAATTACTTTCTTAACGGTGGTTTCGGCAAGAAATATGGTCAACTTGATTCAGGGGAGTGTGTTTCAACGGTTTCAACTAAGGATGAGTCGATTAATAATGTCGATTCTCAATTCCACCGATTCCCACGCATAGAATCGGTATCGATAATCGATTACCTAAACTCGATTCCGATTCCATCGATTCCACATAGAAAAATATTTTAAACATAGACAATAAACGGAGGAAATATTTGCTATTTGTCATTAAATACACTTTTTGAGCGACTTAATGGTCTTTGTCATTTTATTCCCACCGGTAATTGAATTTAAATAATAGTCGTGAGCTACTGGTATATCAATATCCCACCTGATATTTCGAATAAGA
Organism: Pyrrhosoma nymphula; assembly: GCA_963573305.1. Taxonomy (NCBI): domain Eukaryota; kingdom Metazoa; phylum Arthropoda; class Insecta; order Odonata; family Coenagrionidae; genus Pyrrhosoma; species Pyrrhosoma nymphula. Next base: position 126,260,904 of record OY754335.1, on the reverse strand, counting down.
ATCGATGGAATAGGAATCGAGAATCGGGAATCGATTTGAAAGAATCGGAATCGGAATAAAAAAAAAGTGGAATCGACTCATCCTTAGTTTCAACCGCTGGAGATAATTTGAATCACATGATTAAGAAGTCACGTTGCGTAATAACGAATGGTTCGAGATTTGACTGTGCATTAACTATTCGGATGGATAACTTTAACGCCTGATATGTTGGTTATTTCGACTATAATCGAGATATTCAACTCCATCAACAATATCCCGGTGAATATACCCGATCGGAAAGGCTGCGTGAGGTTTTTACGAATGGTTCAATTACGCAATATCCTCCAACCCTTCGTCATTGTACCACATGATTCCTCAGTATTGTGATTGGAGTAGTAATATTTTTGTTTAACGTGCTTCGACGGCTAAGGTCATTTTACACATACTGTCTGCCACGTGCACGGACTTCGCCAATATTGTGAATGAAGAAATGCTTATAACTAGATTTCATATTCCTAAAGAATGACATTCACGTATCAGGAAGTCGACCAAATCATTTGAAGTGGTTCTTGTAACTCAATCCATCTTCAGGTTCTACGAAGAAGCTATCCGCTGCTCCATTGTTATTTGGACTTAATTTAACTCGCCATCCAGATGTCGCAACCGTCTCTACGACGGTTCTGGGAAGGTGGTGTAAACGCAGGTTAGTTTTAGCCGCCATATTAACTTCATCATTCATTCCTATAGTAATACAAACGGGGCAAAAGAAATCCAGATTCGTGGGAGGTAGGGGAATGGTTTTTCCACCATCACAATGCAAACACAGCTCCCCCCCTCTCTCCCCCTTCCCCTCCCCCCCCTCTATACCCCCTCCCCCTTCACCTATCTCCCTTTCGCCCATTTTCAATTTCCCAGATGATAACAGGCCCATAGTAACCATGGGTACCTACATCGCTACTGGCAGGGCGTCGTTCTTCGCTTGGGAAGAGGTTGCTGCTGTTTGCAAAATAAGTTTAGACACCTGAGTTTGAGAGGCTATCTCCTGATAAATTTTAATGCAACAAAATGCACCTGATGGCTTGTTAAGTTTTACGTTAAATATTATGTTTCCAGCATTTTTTAGCCCTCACTGCACTTTTACTGAATTGTGTCTGCAAAAGGTTACGGTTTTTTACGCGTAAAAACGGATTGAACGTGTTTGAGCACTTGATATCGGATAGTTTTCAATAGATTGACTTGCAGTTCAAAAGTCAGAAAGGTATACGTCTTTTCAATAGTTTTCTGAAAATATTTGTTTACATCACTAAAATTACAGAAGTAGTTTAAAGAAATTTAAAACCAATTGCCAATAAATTGAGTGCATTCAAAATAGTAATACTTCCTGTAATTCACCTGTATCTTTTACGGATTGAGGTAAGTGGGTTCAAGATGTATGTACCGGCTCGCATTTTTGAGCAGAACTTTTTGCATGATGGCAGAGCCGCCATAATTTCCATCAGCTCTAGAAAATATATGATGAACACAAATTTAATTTACTTTTTTCCGTAAAACGTTGACAATAGCGTTGTTCATCTATTTACGACTTTGCGATAATAGAATTGAAAGTCAACTATGCCTTCCAACATTGCCATAACCCTGCGTTTTCGTAAGTATTTTAAAAAAAGAGAATCTCCGACATTTAGAGGCTATTTAATGGAATCAATTTCACTATCCTTGGGACACACCTTTTAAATGCTTATAGTGATTTTATTGAATGGGCTCGGTGGCATTTTATCAACAAGGTTTTTCGCATTTTACTGGCACGTAACAATTTTGACTATGCTCCTTTCTTGCGGAAAGATTGATTCAGATATAATAATATTTAATGAATCGCTTCTTACTGTAAAGAGTAGATGAGGTCCATGATAATATTTTCATTTGGAACTATAAATAAGATGCTGAATTTGTGTTTGGTTTGTTGTATTTTTATTGGATTGTTTCATTTATTGTTTTGCAAAAAATGTAAAAAAAATTAAGATATTGTATATATATTTATTCCAATCTCTCAAATCAGTCTATCTCTCAACAATACCCACTCTTTTTTATTAACCCGTTCAACGCGGGTTAACCCGTTATTTACATTCCTAGTTGTCACCATGGCCCGTTCATAAATTATATCTAAATATAAAATATCTTCCCCTTTTACATTTTTACAAAACCACAAATGAAACAATCCAACAAGAAATACACAAACCAAACACAAATACATGGTATATTTCACATTTGACATTATATGAAGGGTATTTCTCTTGTGTCGAGTTCCTTGCTTGTCTTTTATAACATATGACTTTGGTTCAATGCATTTATTTAGAATCATAGCAGGGACCACAATTTTTCTTTTTGATCCCTTCTTAATCACACAGACTGTACTATAACATAAAAGTCTACTTTTGGCTTACATTTCTTGTCATATACCCTTTTCATGAAACGTTTCTTTTCTAACATAGCATTTCTACTCTGCCTATAACATATTCTGGGCTTCAGGTGATTAAAATGAATTGGCAAGGTAGACGTCAAAATCCTAGATACGAGCAGTTCTGCTGGTGACTTTACGTTCTCTCTGGGCGTATTCCTTAGTTGTAATGAAGCGAAGTAAAATCGTTACCAGGTGATGCACGTTTCTTTAGCAGGTTTTTCATTGTTTTGACGGGTGACTCACTCAAACCATTGCATTGAGGATGTATGGGCTACAAGTGATATGAATGGTATCCTATTCTTTCACATTCGATTTAGGTGCTTCAGATGAATATGATTGACAATTGTCTATAAATAAATGGTATGCCATGTCTGCCAGAGATTGATTTTAGTCCCTTAATTACACTTTTGATACCTAAGCTATTAAGTTTACCCACTTCTATCAAATTTGAAAAATAGTCAACCGCAAGTATAAATTCCTTGTTTTAATATTAAAAATATTACTTCCCACCTCCTGCCACTGCATGACAAAATAACGGATCTCTTTTGTTACTCCCTGAAGTTTGACATGAATTGACATATTTTTCTAAGTCTTCACCCATGTCTGGCCAATAAATAATTGAAGGAATATATTGCAGAATATATTCTCTGAAGAACCTATGTTCGTAAATATAAAGCAACTCTTGTACAGTTGGTAAAATTGCATCATTCTTAAAAAGGAACATCTACTGATGATTCCAAAGCCCTTATACTCAAATTCACTGATTACCTATTGTTTCAAGTATGGGTCATATAATAAAATAGCAGTGAAATGTCGTTAGTGTTTTTTGCGTTCTCTTTGAATTCCCTTCCGTTTGAGATTTTTTTCCTTTCTCTACGCGCATGCACAAGCAAACCGAATGGAAAAAACCGGAAAGAATCTTGAATTAGAATCACCTGTCTGACAAGTTATTTCTCAGCATTATTAAATCAGTAGGTGGTATTGAATGTATCTTATTGTAAGCTTCAACCCCATCGTTTAACAATATAATAGTTTTATTTATGGTCCGGCTTTCTTTAGCTTTACGTTCAACGTACGATAATGTTACCGTGCAACGATATACCGTGCAAATTCGTGGCACTTTCGTGGCACAGCGCAAAAGCTCAAATGATTCGCTAATGTCAGTAGAATCCTCGGCGGAATGAGCTATTTCGAAGTGCATTTACAGAATATCCCCCCAGGGTCCGCTAAGACAAAGACTTTTAAGCATGTGCCTGTATGCACAAACCAAGGGTATGTTGGCTTTCATTCTGGAATAATTTTCTCCCCATTTTACTGAATGTTTTACATATTAATTTAACCTCTCTTACTGTTAAAAAATTCCTGCATTAAATCGGCAATAATTAAAAATTGTGGGTTCCATTACTTCTTGTCTCCAAATCCATCGGAAATAAAGTACCGCGGTAGGTACCTCATATTGAATCATATCTTCTCTTGTTATGTGGACTTAGATTACTTCGAAGTCATATCTTGCATTAAAAAATCATTGTCCTAAATTATAATATACTTCATTAGTTATGGTAGCTTAGTCTGAATCAGTCTCTGATTAAAGTTAACAACATTTTTAAAAATTTATGCTCAAATAAAAATAAATTGTTGAACAAAACAGAAATTCAGTGTTTTCAATAAACAACATTTGTAGAAAAAAACTCTTAATTAAAAACTAATTGTTGAAGTAACAAGAAAATCTGTCATGGATGGCTTGCGACATCAAAAACTTGAACTTACAGCTTTTTGATTCGATCGTCTATTGTAGTCTGCTATGGCTGTCAAAGCAAACAAGGTACCCATCCCTAAACAAGGTAAGTACCGTATTTGCCAATTTTTAAAAGTTGTCACATCGAACTATTCCATACTTAGTCTTGTTTAGAATGTGAAATAAGTGATATATCCTAAATTTGGTGACCCTCCGACAAAAACTGGCTAATCGATAAAACCCTATTATCATCCTTTAAGGTAAGGCTTGAGACATCTTGAAGTTCTCTTCAGAAAATGTTGATATTTTGGGATTTTTGTTCACATAATTTTTCCATTACAAATATTTTCAGTGCACAACAAATATGCCTAACAGAAGAAAGAGAAGTCTTTCTCAAAGATATGTAAGGTAAGGTCAATATCCTCTTTGGGGAAAAATGAATCTCAACAACAATGAGAACAACGATTACAGTTGTACGCTAAGGTTTTCAACGAGCTTCAGAAGCCCTGGAGGAGCGTGAGGTGCAATATTAAGAAACATACATGCTTTTTACAGCAGCTTTATTTTAATTAAAAATTCTCATATGGCCTCTGTTTGTTTTGGAAAAAAACCGCACAACAAGACGTGCAGTTACAAAATCGCGACAGTAAATTCTTATCGAAATATTACCCACAGTCCAGAGGGAACGATATATTTTTATTCACGAACACAATGCGATAAAATGGGCTCCAAGGAGCGATCTGTGACGTCATGTTCCGTGCAATGAATTTGCAGAAAAACCCCCAAGATTCCAACTTAAATACATTATGAAACATAACAACCTCTTGATAACTATAACGGGAGAAATGAATGAGAAGATTGGACGAGTATGATCAAGGCTCGAATATATCAGGAAAATAATGACTCACGCTAAAATGAACACTGATGAAAGAATTAATTGGTTCCCTGCTAGTGGAAAGTGGAGTGAGGAGTTGCAGCAAACCAATCTACGGATTTATGACTGCTGATAACAAACATTTTATCAAGATTCACTAGAAAAATATCTTATCTTGCCCGAGAAAATGAATTCCTTCAAACAGATATACCAATCCTCTTTTATAGATCTTTTCCTTAGGCTGTCATGGATGCCGTTAGTTAACACACATGGTCTTAAGTTTAAGGGTCATAGGCATCTCCTCGTATGACCCTGATCCTAAGGCCTTTGTTATGTATTTTATCTGTTACTTATATATTTAATAATTTTATGACGCTATTGGCTATCTCTTGTGAATTCTTGTTATTATGTAATCATCGGTATTTTATGATAGAGATTATTTATATAGGATTAAGATTATGGATGGCGAGCTGACAGCCGAAAAAATTCGTCCACCAATGAGCTGACTGTTTCCTCTAATCTTGATATTTTCCAAAAGCCCGTTATCTAGAAAGGCACAAATGGTTTGACTTCGATCATCTTGTCCTTTTTTTATTTATTATTCTTCGTTTGACACTTTTATAGTGACTAACGTCAGCAAAGACTTCATATTCCTTGAAATCAGGCGACTTTATCACATGAGCGCATGCGTGTTCAAGTAAATGTTGGTAAAGTATTGACGCTTGTAAAAAAAATTCTTAGTCTGACGGTTCCCTCAGGCCCTAATGGGAGCTCAACTGGCATAATACAGGAGAAAATGCACATTCGCTTTTTATTCCGGAGAACTTACTGAATGATCGAAGAGCCCAGCGTGTTCGATGTCAAGAAACCTCTAATGGCAATTATGGTGGTATAAACCAGGAGTAAAGCTCTGAATTCTTTCAAGGCACAATAGAATTCTATATGGATAAAGATTATATTAATTACAAGCTAACTAATCTGGGATTGCCTAACGTTATTCGGAGGATTTTTTTACTCTTTTCTTAAGTATTACGTATTAGTCAAAGATAATAATGAATATCAGCATCCATCGACACAATTGTTTGGTTTTTATAGGAGATTAAACATTTTTATGGGTTGAATTTGAAACATAAAATCAATAATCTTAATGTCTGGCTGTTAGAAATAAATAAAATTTAATTTAATCTCTTCACCTGATTCGATTAGTACCGTTTCAGAGAACGTGGAACTTGTTTTAGAAAAAGAAAGTTGAGGCTCCTCACTGGTACACCCTTTTCTACTGATTCTTGGAGGAAGGAATGCTCATTGAGGATTCGAGGGTAGAAAGATGGCACACACTTGAGAATACCCACTTTGCACCTCTTACGACGGTAGAGAACCGCAACTTTGCCAGATCGAGGTGCTTGGATCCTTTACCCGTGGTTTTATGAATAAATTGTGGTATTTAAGATGATTTTGGTCATAGGGGTGTGTGTAATATGTGCCCAGATGAAGTGTTGCATTCTCATTTACTATTTTACAGGGAAACTGAATGCACAAACCACAGAAAAATTGCACAATTCCATGGTGGATGAAAGCACACTTGGATTTCATACGCCGTTAGCGATTTAATCAAGAAACAATAGATAAAGGATCCAATTATTTCGATCTAGCATGCAAAAACTCAGGCACTCATCTGGTTCCTTCAGGTCTCCGTGTTCTTGAAGTGATGACGCAGTGAGAAATCTCGCTAACGTTAAGGCTAACCGTGTAGTCCAATGAGAAGAGCCAGGCTCGTGCATTCTTCGAGATACTCAGTTTTTGTCGGCGTATTCAATTCAGGCATTCGTGTATACTGCTATTCCCTCAAGTATTTTTGAGTCTTCATCGCGGCAACCAAGTAGTCGCCTGGGTATTATTCTGGGTATTAAATTATTTATAATAATAATAATAATATAATAATATATATTTATTCCATTACCCATTAGAAAATACATTTGACAATTTACATACATAAATGGAATATAGGTACCCCAGAGGAACAATACCTGTGTTGGGGTTACCATTAAAATAAATATGACGGGCAGGCAAGGTGCTAATCATATAATACATGGTGTGATAAATAATAATAAAAAGAAAAATTAAGTGCATTCATACATAGACATATTACTTATACAGATACACACAATTAAATAATATTTTGTATAACCTTTTTAAATAAGAATTCCACTTCCTCATGACTCATAAGCCAGTTTGTAACAGCTTTATTGAATTCACATTCTGTCTCTACCTTGGTCACGTTATTTGGCAATAAATAATATAATTTTGGCCCCAGGTATTGATATGATTGCCGAAATATTTCATTTTTCGGCCTTGGTACTATAACATCCGATTTTAATCTCGTAGAGTATGTTTTTGGTTTGGCCTTTTCACCGCTACGATTATAAAATACTCTGAGGACTTTATATATGAATAGGTGCCGTAATGGTAGAATATTTAATTCCTTATAAAGTGGGAAAGCGTGACTTCTTTTTAATGACCTTGTCATAACTCTAATGACTTTATTTTGTGCAACCATCAAAGGTTTGATGGTGGTAAAGTAGGCTCCACCCCAGTATACAATTCCATATTGTAGTCTGGAATTGACCAAGGCATAATAGACAATTCTTAATACTGATTCTGGGCATATGTATCTGAGGAAGTAGAATTTTCTGACAATGGAAATCATTTCAGATTTTAGTTTGTTCAGGTGTAGTTTCCATTTACATTTTTCATCAATAAATATGCCTAAATATGTTATGTAACTTGCCTGTTCTATCACAATACAGTTATCACAAGAAGAATTACCTTGAATACAACTTTTACATTGATAATACAGTTTATTTATAAGTGAGATAGTTTTACTCATTGTAAATACAACATATTTTGTTTTTTCACTTAGCAACATATAATTCATTGAAAACCACATATTTAGTGCTTTAATGTCACTTTGCATCTGAGCATGCAAGTCACCAATGTTATGAGAAGAATAAATTAATGCAGTATCGTCAGCAAAAGACGTTAATTTACCCTTAAACCTACCGGTACATAAATTAATCACATAAATCAAAAACAGTAGGGGGCCTAACACAGAACCCTGTGGCACGCCACAGGTTAGTTTGATCTTATTGCTGCAGCAATTCTGAATACGCACGCATAGGTCTCTGTCACAAAGATAACTTTGAAACCAGTCGTACGCAATACCCCGAACACCAGCTTCCCATAATCGCTGCATTAGTAAGTTATGGTTTACTGAGTCAAAAGCTTTAGTAATGTCTATGAATAGGCCAGCAACTTTGAAATTCCTATTAAGTCCTTCGTTCAAGTCTGAGCATAATTTTAGTAAGGCATCTTCTGTACTTTTGCCACACCGGAATCCGAATTGGTTACTGCTAAAAAATGAATGCTTATTTAGAAAACCAAGAAGTCGATTTTTGATAACTTTTTCCATTATTTTAGAGAAGACAGATAGTAAGGATATTGGTCTATAATTATTAACGTCCATTTTATCTCCTTTCTTAAAAATAGGTATTATTATCGCAGTTTTTAACTGATTAGGAAATAAACCTGTTTGCATACTTAGATTAATTATGTAAGCAAGAACATGTGAAATGTTTTCATTCACTGCTTTGATAATATATGCAGAAATATTTTCAATACCCTTGGATTTCTTGGGCTTTATATCCTTAATGATGGTACTAATTTCTTTCTCATTAGTAGGAATCAAATAGAGTGATTCTTCTACGTTAAAGGGTGGAAAAATTTCTTTATATCTCTCCAAATCACTTTGCACTTTTATATTGTTACTTAAAGAATCTATTACTTCTCCAAAATGAAGGCTGAATTCATCGACAATATTTTGACTTTCAGTGACAACTTTTCCGTCTCAAGATTTTATTTTCAATATATTTCCATCCCTTCTATTGCCCCCAATAAGTGAGTCCAAGGTGCGCCATTGAGCAGCTGTGTTATTTACATTACTATTGAAAAGAGACATATAGTAATTTTCTTTACAATTCTTAATATCATTATCTAATCGTCGTTTGTATGAATTATAATGTCTTTTCAATTTTTCATTATCAGGTTGTTTCCTAACTTTATTATACAATATATTCCGCCTAGACATCCTTTTTCGCAAAGAATGAGTCATCCAGGGTTTCTTTAATTTTTCCGATCTACTGATTTTTGCAACATACTCAGCTTGGTCAATGCAGCACTTTAATTTATTCATAAAGATTCCATAGGCTTGAGAAGCATTTTGCTGTGAGTAAACATCGTCCCAATTACATTCTAGCAAAATATTATTTAAATGATTTAAGTCAATTTTTCGATTACTTTGATGTGATCGCTCGCACGTATTAAATGAAATATTAGTAACTAAGTTACATGTAATTGCGTGGTGGTCTGTAACACCCCAATCGTTTGTACTTCCCTCATATTGAAAATTATCTCTGCTTCGGCAAAAAATGTGATCGATGCAGGTTTTACTACTTTTCGTAATTCTAGTAGGGACATGAATTAGTTGTTCTAGACCATGGCTAGCCATAATGGCTTGATATTGGTAAGAAGTATCGTCACATTTTAATAAACATAGATTCATGTCACCAATTAATATCAAATTTTTCTCTAGCGAAATGGCAAGTACTCGCTCCAATTCTTGCAGAAATCGTTCCACTGGCGTGAAATTAAGTCTATATACTCCAATGACAGATACAGAGAAGGAAGTATCAATGTCGATAGTTAATTTCACCACATCAGCTGTTAGTAATTCGCCTAATTCAGTAGAAAAACACTCATAACTATCCATCACATATGCAATCACTCCTCCCGCTCTGTAATTATTGTTACATACAGCAAAACTTCTATATCCAGTTATTTGATACATGGGTATTTCAGTGTCATTAATCCAAATTTCAGACAAAATTATGATACACGGTTTCACATCAAGATTTAATAATTGTAGGTTGAAGCTATCGAAATTCGCTCTTAGGCTTCTTATATTTTGATGTAAAACATAGAATCTGTCAACATTTACAACTGAATCATCAGTGGTATAAAGCATTTTGTTAGTCAAATATAGAATAGTACACACAAAAATAACTCAAAAAGTGCTTACAGTTTCTCCAGATCATCAGTGGGTTTCAGAGTAATCACCTGATCATTCTCTTTTTTCCTCATGAGTATTGTCCCATGTCGCAACCATAAATATTTATATTCCTTTTCTTTTTTTACTTCCCGCGCGGCAGCGAAGAGTCTCCTCCGTCCTGGGCTCAGGCTTTCGTTCACGTAAATTGGAGTATCGGTTGGCAAGCCCAGATGTCGGGTCGAAAGGTTCCGCTTCACTCGCCTCTTTCGGAGAACCTCTTCTTTTGTGTGCCTACGGACAAATTTGACCACGATACCACGTGGCCCTTCTTCCTTTTTCTTTCCGATGCGATGGCAGAAGTCCACCATATCGTCTTTTATTTCAATGCCCAGGGCAACCCCCACACTTTTGACGACCTCTAGGACATTCTCATTTGGTGCTTGGGGAATGCCATGTATTTCAAGGTCATTTGCACGAGAAACTTGTTCGTGGTCATCTAACCTCTTTTTTAATTCACGCACACGAGATTGTAAATTTACATTTTCTTGTCGAAGCAAGTCGATCGTAGTTAGATACTCACATATTTTAGCAGAATTTTCTTGTAGGATTCTAGTATTGTCATCTATTTTTTCATGCACAAATTCAATGGCCTTGTTTAAGTCCACTTCCATGCGTTTTCTATCCTTCTTCGCTTCTTCTAGTAAGTTTATAATCTGAGAAGTATTTGCAGATCCAGTATCTGCCACTGACACTACTGACATACTTTTGCGCCTTTCCTCAGTACAGTCGGGGCAACGCCAAATCTGCTTCTCAGCGCTGAGAAACTCGATATCTTCTTTGGACATTTTCACACAGTTGGCGTGGAACTGGGATTCACATTCACTGCAACAAATCTTCATTTGTCGCTAAAGCACACTTGCATTACAAACACAGCATGTAGCCATTTTTAACAATATCACTAGTTTTACGTGGATCACTATTACTCTGCGTATGAATTTGCACTCGCAGTTGAACACGCTTTTGCTGTTGGTTGAACTGGTCACAACCCTATGGCACCTGCCTTTCGCCAGAGAAGCACCCGACCACGTCCTCCTCGAGTGAGAGCTCATTCAAGTCTCAAATTTATCCAAATCTCGATTTTATCCAAATACTCATGTAATCGTGCAGATACCCAGGTATTTGGCTTCTCGAATACCAATGAAAAGGGATGTGACAAATGTGTTTGCTGAATAACGTGCCATGACATTCCCTTTTCACAATAAATAACCATATGGCAAGCCCATCAGAGAGAATAAATCCACCTAAAGGAACGGGACATTCATAAATTCATAAAATATACACTTGTCACATCCCTAATCAATTATCCTAATTAAACACTCAACGACTGAGTTGCAAAGGCATTAAATGGTAACCAAGCTTTGCTACCTAGTAGTTGAGTAACGGGAGAATAACTTAGGATTTTCCTCCAATTACACCCTTCCAGAAGAGAATAAACCTTCTAACCTCAGTTGAGCAATGACAGTTGAACAATCAGGGCCGTAGCTAGGAGCTGGCCAGGGGGGCGGCTGCCATGGGCGCAAGCTTGAGGGGGGTGCACTTTGCAGACCCATAGCCTGCGGGCCGCTGGGACACAGGCACAGAAAATTCAAACATGATGCTAACTCGCATTTAAAAAACGCACCTGATTTACGATAGGCACCCCCACAATTTAGGAACTTAACACACAAAATTTGTACCGAACCATAAATAAAAGAAAAAAAAACTACACGCAATTTAATATTTTGTCACACTCATATGTACAGTTCTGTTCAAAAAAATCTTACCACCGAAAATTTCTAAGTCCCCAGTTTTTGATGATTTGGCATCGTGGCTGAACCACGCCCCCCTGTGACGGAGAACAACAAACTTTCCAAGCGGAACGAGAGCCCTCCCTCCTCGTAGCTGGGGGAGTTGAACCATCCACGGAAGGAAAATTTTGACCTGGGAAAAGGATTATTTCCGAGGGGAGGGGTAAGGTTTCTTTTCTTGTGATGTGTGAGTAAGAAGAAAAGGGAGATGTGCGGGGGAGCAATAAACTCTCCGAGCGAACGGCGGCCCTCCTTCCGAACTCGCTTGCCGAGAGGGAACCTCCACCCGAATGACGATTTTGACCTGCTTAGGGATTTCAGAGGATATGGGTTGGATTTCGGACTCTCGTTTGGTTATTTGTGAGCGAAAATGAGTAGATGAACGATCGGTCTGTCGGCCAAAGTCACCAGATATCTCTCTTAATAGAAAGCTACCATGTAGAAGCCAGGACTCAAATATCCATTGAAAGTCTTTATCAGAGTACGGGGAATAATTCCGCTGCAAATGACATATCTTCCATTATTTTTCCTCTAGAAAAGTCTATTATCGCGAATCGTCGCTCGAAGAGATCGAATCGTGTCCCCGGAGTTCCTTTAGTTTCTTATAAGTATTTTTCATTTATACGCGTATTCATTGACGTAGAAACTTGTCAAAGGTTTGACGTATTTTCGCAATCGCTGTCTGGAATTATATGGCTGCGCTTCTTTGGTTTGAATTTTTTCCATCGATATTAAATAAGAATCAGTATGCATGTCAATTTTCTTAGGATGCAAATAGACCAATGCCATTTAATTATAATGCTGGAATGCCGTGGAAACCAGCTAGGAAATAAGCTCAAAGCCTGCCTTCATTCAACTATTACTAACCGAATAAAAATGGACGGTTGCTACGCACTGACGAATCGTCATCGAGAACTTCCACCATATCCAGCCTGAAACCGTTATATTTAGCTCGATGCTATTGTATTCCAATATTGGAATGCCAAGGAAAAAAAACCTTTCGATCCACTCAATAATGAACTTCAGCCAGTACTCAATTATTGTTTCGCGGTGTAAATTGTATTAAACTTCCTTGTTACCATAAGAGTAACCTGATGCCAATAATTTCACTTTTCTAGTCCCTCAAATGCCTCTTTAAATCTTATGGCTGCTAATTCTTTCCGAAAGTAAGCCAGGAAACGCATGCGTCTTTCAGAAGAGCGCTTACAACTTTTTCTTTGATTTAATTAGGTGCGTAGATAAATTTGGTGTGGGTGGAATTACAATACATAACTAGCTACAAGAATGTGCGATATTAACAATAAAAGAATAATAGTTTGGATAAGGGATTTAAAACTGGATCACTCAAATTCGCTCTGTAGTAACCCATAATGTCAGGCTCAAATTTTAGCGCACACCTATCTTCGCAAAGTATTCTGGGAAAGAGAATTTCAGGGGTGATGTATTTATGCGCAAACTATTGCTAATTAATGTTTTAATTTTAAAGTAGTGAGATTTCTAAAGTATCCAATATCATATCAAGTTCTTTCGCTATGCTTGGAACTTAGTGTCTGCGCTTTCTTGATTTTCCATGTTTTTCTCGAGAGGCAAGGGAAGCCCTATCCAATTCAAATATCTTCGGATGTAAGTAGCTCGATACTATTTTATTCCAATATTGGAATGCCTAGGAAAAAAAAACTTTCATTCCACTCAATCATAAACTTCAGCCAGTACTCAATTATTGTTTCGCGTTGGATATGGATTAAATTTCCTTGTTACCATTAAAGTAACATGATGCAAATAATTTCTTCTTTCATCCCTCTCAAATGCCTCTTTCAATCTACTCGTCCTGTGTGTATAATCTTTGCTACTCAGTTAGTGAGTTAACTGTATTAGCGAAGATCTTTGCATAGAGGCACCACCCCTTTGGTCCTTCTAATCTTTCCTGAGAGAGCAATAAACATTCCTTACCAAAGGAAGCCCCTTTCATCACCCTCGCTTGAAGAAAGGCCCGAAACTGCCAAAAAGTGACAATGGAAGGGAGCAGCGGCTTCATATTCTACTATGAGCAAAGAAGCAACGTTGTGGTCGCTCAAGCTGTATCCGCACATTATGTGGATGCGTGGAAGCGGCCCATACATGTGAAAACTTACATGATCTCTCGTTCACAGCAGCTGGGAAGCGCGGCATCGAAACGCCCACTTCAATGGCTAATATTCCCCTTACTCGTATCATTTTTTATTAGTTTCCTACTCGTATTAATTATAGTTATTAGCTTACAACAGGTTGATCAAAAATATATAGCATTTATATGCTATATATTTTTGATCAACAATATGTTATATAGCAAGATGGATGAGATGAGTATATAAAAATATATACTCATCTCATCCATCTTGTGAATTCAGTCCTTTTATTATCCAATGCAGAACTTCAAGTACGCTTATATTATGTATTCACTAATGACATTATACCGTATATGAATGACTTGAGCTGGCTGATCTTAGATTAGTGGTTGTATCAGGTTCAATTCGTCACCCTCTTGCTTCACCGCCATTACTGCCTTTTATATTCGCCATAGGTCAGATTTTTCTCATGCGAGATTCATAGAAAAACATTCGAAATAGCACTCTATACAATGCGTTTTTTTTGGCTTTTTTCCTAACTTAATTTTCTAAGCAGCAAATATTTAATGGTGAAGTAAAGAAAATTGAACCAATGTCCTGTAAAACATGCAGAGTTAATTACGACGTTTTGAAAGTAATAGGAATTTTGATACCGCAACGACTCCCAGACAAAGAAAATAAAAATGCTATATATTTTTGATTAACCTAACCAAAGATCTTTGCTAATAGAGTTAACTCACCAACTGAATAGATTTAAAGAGGCATTTGAGGGACTAGAAAAGTGAAATTATTGGCATCAGGTTACTCTTATGGTAACAAGGAAGTTTAATACAATTTACACCGCGAAACAATAATTGAGTACTGGCTGAAGTTCATTATTGAGTGGATCGAAAGGTTTTTTTTCCTTGGCATTCCAATATTGGAATACAATAGCATCGAGCTAAATATAACGGTTTCAGGCTGGATATGGTGGAAGTTCTCGATGACGATTCGTCAGTGCGTAGTAACCGTCCATTTTTATTCGGTTAGTAATAGTTGAATGAAGGCAGGCTTTGAGCTTATTTCCTAGCTGGTTTCCACTGCATTCCAGCATTATAATTAAATGGCATTGGTCTATTTGCATCCTAAGAAAATTGACATGCATACTGATTCGTATTTAATATCGATGGAAAAAATTCAAACCAAAGAAGCGCAGCCATATAATTCCAGACAGCGATTGCGAAAATACGTCAAACTTTTGACAAGTTTCTACGTCAATGAATACGCGTATAAATGAAAAATACTTATAAGAAACTAAAGGAACTCCGGGGTCACGATTCGATCTCTTCGAGCGACGATTCGCGGTAATAGCCTTTTGTAGAGGAAAAAATAATGGAAGATATGTCATTTGCAGCGGAATTATTCCCCGTACTCTGATAAATAATTTCAATGGATATTTGAGTCCTGGCTTCTACTTGGTAGCTTTCTACTACGAGAGATATCTGGTGACTTTGGCCGACAGACCGATCGTTCATCTACTCATTTTCGCTCACAAATAACCAAACGAGAGTCCGAAATCCAACCCATATCCTCTGAAATCCCTAAGCAGGTCAAAATCGTCATTCGGGTGGAGGTTCCCTCTCGGCAAGCGAGTTCGGAAGGAGGGCCGCCGTTCGCTCGGAGAGTTTATTGCTCCCCCGCACATCTCCCTTTTCTTCTTACTCACACATCACAAGAAAAGAAACCTTACCCCTCCCCTCGGAAATAATCCTTTTCCCAGGTCAAAATTTTCCTTCCGTGGATGGTTCAACTCCCCCAGCTACGAGGAGGGAGGGCTCTCGTTCCGCTTGGAAAGTTTGTTGTTCTCCGTCACAGGGGGGCGTGGTTCAGCCACGATGCCAAATCATCAAAAACTGGGGACTTAGAAATTTTCGGTGGTAAGATTTTTTTGAACAGAACTGTACATTAACATTGGCCGTTTTTCCTCTCTCCGGCACACGCCAACCAAAGCGGCCGGGCTGCGCGGCGTGCCGACGCCAAACTGGCGGTGTCGGCTGGCCATACTTAGTGAAAACGACCAACGAGCGTAGCAAAACACTGTGTGGGGAATCCCCAAAATTTTTTCGTTCTGATTTTTAGATACCTAGTGTTATAGTCAGTATAGCGAGGGGCGCAAAATTATATATTGGGGGGCGCTAAATTCAAATCTTGCCAGGGGCGCTGGTGACCTTAGCTACGACTCTGTGAACAAAAACAGCGTGAAACCGATTCTCAATCGCAATTGTATTTTAAAAAAAGAACCATAATTACAAACCAGCAACTCGTGCGCCAGCCAACCCTTTCCGAAGCCTTTAATCCAGAACCAATGGCAAACTATTACAATAATGAAAAGTCAGGCTCTCAGATTGAGTGTTAGCACGGTGTGCGCTGGTAGAAGCCTTTTTCTTTTTAGCATCGGTGGCTGCTGGAACACCCGATGGGTTTATTCGGTAAGGTCGAGGCGTAGAGAGTAAGCTAAGTATATTGGCATTGTAGGTAAGCCTTAGAGAGGAGAAAATAGCGCGATGGGTTCATGGGTGTGGCAGGATGTTACATCTTACACTTTTGCCCCTTTGAAGCAGACGTTCTTGCATCCTCGGGTATCCACCGAGTAGGTTCTTTTTTAATACAACATCTCATTCCATATTCCCACGAGAGTTTTCTCGTAGAAGTGCCGGGACTGTTTTTTGGCCACCTTCATATATGTCTTCTACTCCTTTTGTCTCCCCAAAATGGGCCTCGGCGTTCCTTGGACCTTCTAAGCTGTAGCCGTCTTCTCTATTGACATTACCTTTTAGTTTTTATCATCTCAATAGATTCTCTGATCAGTCTGGGATAGTAACGTTTTTCATTGGTGGTCAATTTGGCCTCGTCAAAATTAATTCTATGCTCAGGTTCAGTCCAGACATGTTCTGAAATCGCAGACTACATGAACTAGTTTCTTCAGGTAGCCCTTTGGTACTCTTTCCAACGTGCCTTCATGGACCCGAAAGTCTCAACTCTGCACGACTTTCCGCACGAGCAAGACTCTTGACAGTCACTTGTAGAGTTGTAGAAGAGTCGGCGATACGAAAGCCAAACATGCCTGAAGCGAATCCGGACAAATAATCAATTATGACGAGGCCAAATTGAGTTTATAAGAATACTCACCTTCATGCTATCAACTCTTAAGCTGAATTGTAGCACACTATGTAGATGTAGAAATAATATAAGTTCACTTGAACTGTGACTCGAACCCAGATCCTACTCTTGCTTCCCTTAGCATCACGCATCAACAACTGCATGGCTATGTATCTATATTGCTAGTCTTCGCTTTGTTGTTGCATATGGAAAATACCTCATGTATTATTTCTTTCTCCGTCACTCAATTTAATTTGAAGGAATTGAGCCAAATAAACTATTTATTTCTATAGAAAACTGATCCGTTATCAGCTGTTAGATTAAAATTAATTTCACCACGTTATTTAGATGATCATTGACTTCCTAATCCCTGATCAAGAGAGGAAGTATGGGGCTTAGTAAATATTTCACCTTCAACGCTTAGCTCTTGTGTCATATGATGAAGGAACGAAGTATTCCCTGAATTTCCCTATCGTTTCCCTCCCCCAGCCAAACGCTTCTGAGGTGGCATGCAGGGTAGTGTGTAGGTGTAAAATGAATTCAGTTTGGAAGTTCCTGTCCTTTGGTGAATATAAATATTAGATTAAATTTCAAGCAAGGGCTAACATTTAATCCTTAGGTAACCTGAGTAACAAAGAAATGATATCATACAGGCTACCGTTCATTTTCATAGAGACAATGTACGAAGAATGCAGACGCTTCATAAAACAATTAGTCGTTTGAGTGGTTGTAGAGGGAATATCAAGTCACAGTGGGAGACCGTCAACTTAAATTTGTAAAAAAATACCATTAATGAAAGTTTTTATATTAAATATTATTGAAATCATTTCTTCATTTCACCATCATTATTGATGAAATTTGCATCTAATGCTTTAACTGCGAGGTCAAGCAACAATCAAAGTAAGGGTTACCATGGTTGCTAGTGCATACTAGTGTATTATATGTGTATAAATGTTCCATATCTCCCATGGAAATAAATCCATGAAAGACTTTATGAAAAAAGAAATTTCCAAGTTATTACAAACTCAAAGGTTAAAATGTTATGTAATAATAGTTATATTATAAATTGTTATTGAGAAGAAATTCATTTCTCAGATAGCAATATTTATAGAATAAATTACAGTGTGGGCAAATGGGATACCTGTTCGTAAACCTTTTCAATGAGAAAGTCAGCTAATTTTTTTAATTACGGCTATCGTAATTAGCTCGAAAAATTGGTCTTGGTGTTAAATGCCACTTGGTCTCACGTCTCCACAGTGTGTTTCATTACTATACCCGTTGAAAAATGATGGTTTAGAATGGTGCCAAAATTTACAGTAGCTACTCTCCCCCGAGTCACCGAGTGAGTGAACTTGCCTCGTGACGTCAGTTTACGTATCATGGCGATCCCTATTCCGGATTAGCGTAGGTATTCGTAGGTTTAACTCCAATTGAAAACTTAGAAGAAACATGAATTTTGCGTATTATACACTCTTTAGCCGAACAGGGTGGAAAATTGATGAACAAATTCCATCCAAGCAAACAGACAGACAAAGGAAGTTGAAAAAAAAACTATGTCAAAATACTGCAAGACTCATTTCCCATCTTCGTTTAGGATGCGAAGTGCAAAAAGTAGTTTCAAGCTGAAAATTAGGAATATTTCATAACATTTTCTACTTGCGCATTTGACATGTTACCATGACAGATAAGTAACAATCAGCTTATGATAAATTAGATAGATATGCTTAGTAAGATACCTCACCACTAATTAATTTTACTTGTATGAGATAGTGCCGGACGAAAGTGATTACCATTGCCACCGCTTTAGACCGGATGCGGCAGGTGACGACATATCCGGGGGAAGCTCATTTTGTCGCGAAAGCAGTCGTCGGAAAAGTCGTCCGTTTCTTTGATGTGTAATATATGTTGCCACTAACTCCATAATTAATTTTCTAACTCTTACATGGGGATAGTGGCGTACAATCGATGTTTTCATCTTAAAATATTGTTTAATTTCAAAGTTAAATATTTCATTATTTTATGTTCCCCAGTTTATCTAAATACTCCAGCATATATTCAGCTATGAACAAATTAAAAAAGAGGTAAATTTCAAAATCTCTAATACAAATATTAAGATATGAGTTTTGGTACGGTTCCCGAAGTAACAAGTATATTTTTATTAGTCTACGTCCAATTAATTATAACTTAAAAACGCGTATTATTCCAATTTTGGTTTTATTAATCTAGTTTGTAATTAAACACTAGGAATTGAATAATTATATTTAAGTAATGTATCAATTTTCAATCAACAAGAAATGGAAGACCACTTCCTTCCAGAGCAATGCCATTCAGCAATAAATCCTCACCGTAGTTGGCAAGTTGGTATTTTAACGTGATAAGACAATGATCCACACGTTATTTCTTTATAAAACGTGGCGTTTAGATCTTCTTACCTCCATTAGAGTGTAACATTAAAATTACTTTTGGTAAAGAAGATGAAAAAAAAGAAAAATTCAGTATTTATTTGGTATTGAAAGATTTCAAGCATAGCATAACGTGACATGGAGAAAAGAGTGTCTTGTGAGCATTGACTGGAGAGGTGGCAGTAAAAAGATTTATAAAAGTGTTGCTCGCTGTTGAACGACCGATAGGAATTTTTCATCAATACTGCTGTAGAAAGAAGGATTTTTTCAGTATGCGATTCCTCGAAATCTGCCACAAAGGGCTATGATAATGGAAATATGACTCTCCTAAGGTGATTATTTGTCACGGATGTAATAAATAACCTTCTAAGAAAATTCTATCTCAAACCTTGTGAGGATTAAGAATTGATAAATCTTCAGATTGTAAGGGATATATATAAGCTGGTTTAATTCTTTCCCTTTTCCTTCCAAGTGCAGCGGCCCAAGAAGAAATAGATTGTTGCAGCACTATTACAGTTTAGTAGGAATCCGGTAAGTGCGATTCTACCATCTATAGGTATTTCTTGTACGGGAAGATAAAATATATACCTTTATTGTATGAGTCAAGCACCATAATCTGTATAAAACATACGTTAGACATCATATGTCATCAGGGGCGGATCCAGGATTTTTCTTTGGGGGGGGCACAAGGGTCTGTTGGGCAAACGGTCTCCTCATATTTGGGATTAAAAAACAACATACAACAATTAATCTACGAAATATATTTTTTATTTTAATATAGAGATTACTAATATGAAAATATTAATTAGTTACATATATAATAACGGCAGTTTTCTAATATGTTTCCTGCTGAAGAGTTCCAGTCCTGTCCAATATTTAAGCGTCTGGGGGGGGCACGTGCCCCCGTGCCCCCCCCCCCTAAATCCGCCTATATATGTCATCACTTAACTTGGACATAACCATTTAAATTGTGAATGATCATGTTTTTCCATACACCGGAAACTAACCTACCCAGACTATGTTATTCCGGCCGCTTCGAGGCATTGATAAAGTTTCTGATTTTAAGTCCTTACTACAACGCCTCCTTCTTGTTCCATTCACTATAAAAAAATTAATAAAGAAACCAACATAATAAAGCAAATAGCCTCTGAAAACGGTTATGATCCAAGCTTGATAGACAAACTGATTTTTAAGAAACAGGGGAAAATTATTTTGAAACATATGATTTCCGGAGCATCTGGTCAAGGTGATAATTAAGAAAAAATTGTGTTCTAACCGTCATCTAGGCCTTTTTTCTAACCATTTTGTTCAATTTTTCCCAAAAACGAATATTTGATTAATTCTTAAACCCCTTATAACATGAATAATATGTTCATCAAGTGTAAAGACAACATTGACCCAAAGAAGAAAAGTGGTGCTTATTATTTGAATGTTAATTCTATGAATAACAGTGGCTATGTTGGTTAAACACAATGAAATATAAATTTTAGGACAAAAGAACAAAGAAGATTTAGTGCCTTCACAAATAATTGTGAAAATAGAAGCAACTTTGCCAAACACCTGCTTTGTAATGCACACAACAGTGACTTCAGTGTAACTATTTTACATCGTAACAACAATCGACACGAGCGTAATGCACTAGAATATTTACAGATTTTAAAAAGACTCCGCGATCCTGAACTTATTGTCGTCAATGAGTGTTTGTCCCATACCCTCCCATATCTTCGAGGTGGTTATTCATTAATCCCGTTATTTTTTTTTTCCTTTTGAAAACCCCATTTCCCTCCACTCTCTTCCCTCCCCTCTTTTCCTTTCTTCCTCCCTTCCTTTCAGTGTTTTCGTAAGAGAGTTCCTGCGATGACCTTTTCGCCTGAAAATGATGCTTACGCATCGAAACCCGGGTCGCGATTTTTTAAAGTTGTGTGGTTTGTAAAAGTTACCATTAAATTATCTTGTGATGGAATGCAAAAAAGTTCAACAAGAACTTGTTTTATAGATGAAAGATCTAAGGCATTACCGGCTTATACTGATGTTGAAGGTTGTTCGGGCTTCCCACCGAGTTAAACTCTCCATCTCTGCCGGCGTTTTGATGTACGTGTCCTACATCGTCATCTGGGCATATCGTGCAATGCAGCTGCTCCGGAAAAAAAATCGCTTATCAATCACACGACACCTGACTTGAAGCCAAGCAAATTTATTCCGGCCAACTGCAACGCACGACATGCCCTGGTGAAGATGGAGAGTACATCTGAACGTTGGCAGAGATGGAGAGTTATTCCCAGTTGACTGTGCTTAATATTCTGACATCGGATTGATTCAATCTGCCTTATCACTGCTAGTTATCCACCACTATTTTTTACTATTACTGGCGAAGTTACTATCCTCTTCTTTTTTTCCATTTTTGCAGATTGAACAATTTTCATAACGCTGAAGGAAAAAAATGGAGACGTCTTCGAACTTATTTACAGCCTTATGTATACTGGTGGTGGCAGTAAGCTCTGGATCCGGAAATGTAATTACAAAATATCAGACAAAAGGTAACTGCATTTTTATAATTAAAATTAGAATATAAGTGTCAATAACTGCTCATCATCAACAAGTGAAAGGAATATATATATTTTTATTTGAAGCATAAACAATGATTCCAACGTGAAACAAATTAAGGACCAGCATCATCATCTTCTAATTACAGAGATTTTTTATATCTGGTGGCGTGAATAAAATCAAATCTTCCCTAACTATTTTTTTTAAGAAGGGAGCTTAAAAATCAGGAAACTTAAAGGCACTTTTACAAGGCGGCATAAGTTGAGCAAACTCTTGCATGGACTTGGGTGGAAGAAAAATTGCACCGTGTAAAGCGACGAATGACAGACATGGAAAAAGGACCCTGCTACATTTTCATGCAGGCATAAATGTAATATCATAATAATTGTCTCCTAAACTGGTGCAATAAAAAGACACTAATCACTCTAACGTTTGGAGGCGCTTGGATCAATTCCATTATGGTGAGGCTGTTGCCTTGAGTATGTGTAGCACATCTCCTTCTAGGTTGTGATAAAAATGAGCTCGTCATATGCTGAAGTTCAATTTGTGATATTCTTCGTGAGAGAGGTGAGGAGTGCTTGAAATACAAATGATAAGATTATGCAGACGCTGCAGAAAATTTCTGCTGAAGTATCTCAAAGGAGGTTAGACTCGATGAGACTTTTCATTTACCACCATCAGTATTCGACTAAATGGAAATCAAGGCGCGAAATTTGGGCCTTCTCTGAAAAAAATACAGCGAGTATTCTTAATACTCCCGTCGGATCTTTATTTTGTGAATGCGAAATTACATACGTTATCATCGTGATTGGGAGATTATTTTGTTTTGTTTGTCAGAAAGAAAGTTGAAATGAAAGAAAGAAAATACGCTATACATAACATTTATTTATCGAAATAATTAGTACAAATGGCTAACCTGTGAACAATTGATCAATGGATACTAATATTTTCTGCTTTCTAGTGTTAATTTTATATTTCTTATGTTATTAACGTCTAACTCACGTTCTCAGCTCTCCATAAACACCTCGATCACTAAAATCAATCAACTCGTTCCGGGTATATGACTGAACAGAGCGCGCGCCGTGCCCACACAAGCCCAAATTGATATGATATAGATTTATTAGTAAACTAATAGCAATAAAAAAAGCACTAACAAGCTCAAAACCATCGAAACGGTATTCAATAGAACGCTACTACGCTTATTAGAACTAAGTGTGCTAACATTTTAGTAGCTGGTTCATGAACACTATCCTTCTTTGCTTATTGGTGATACAAAATGTGGTGGTCTCTCAGAGGGCGATCCATTTCCAATGGCAAAGATTAATCATAATGTATTTTTTTATTTCAGGAGATATAAATCTAATGTGCAAAGCCGTAGCAATATTTACTAATCAGTGAAAAGTCATTAAATTCACCCAAATTTTCTCAAATGGAAAAAAACTGCTGCTGATACCATTGCAACAGTTGCTTCTCTCTGCGTTAAAATTCAATTTAAATCGCAAGCACAATTAATAATACTATAAATCCAGCGTGTTATACCACTTAAATTTGCCAGGGTACCTAATAAATTCAAATTCCAATCCATAAAAGCTAAATATTTTCAAAACACAAAGTATTTCACTATTATTTCAAAATGAAACAAAAATCAATCTACATTCCCCAATATTCATCCTCTTGGGTTCCTAGAAAAAAAAGCTGATTGCTCCTTTCTGAAGAAAACCATGTTCTTTCATCGGTGATAATAAAGGGCCCAATGCGTTCTAAAATGTCGATGTCCCCATGGAACGTGATCGTGAAGAAAAGAAGAAAATTCCCTAGGGTGCTTCGTGAGTCCATTGAAATTATGAAGAATCCAGATAATCTAATGAGCATTCACTGGCAATAATTTGGATATGGCTATTCAAACCCCTAACCAATGGAGACGCAGAACCAAATATAGCAGGCGTTTTGGCACCAATAACTTGCCGTTGCAATCCGGATATTATCCGAAAAACAACATCTATAGTTCAACCTAAATATGCCTCCAGTAACGGAGGAGAAAACGTTTGTCATCGTGTCACTTGACGCACGCAGTTAAAGCACCTAAAAGCATGGGATAAAATTTTATTTTAATTTGATTTAAATTATGAAATACAAATGATTTTCATTCCAAAACTTCAGGGTGTTTTTGTTCCCATCTAAAATTTCTGGCCTCAGCGGAGGTGCAGTCCTCGCCTGATAATCATGAAGCCTGAAGCTGATTCAAGTTCCTCGGTGGGTTTCCTTCGACCCAGGGCATGGGTGTTTACGTGATGTGATGAGGGTCAAATACAAGAGAGGGAAGCATAACCAAAATTTTGCCCTTAATAAAGGCACAAATAAATTAATAATAGAATGATTATGTTCGAGGCACTACGTCGCTTCATGTTGCACTACACCTGCGCCATGACATAGTGTACCTGGTGCATTATGTGCAGCAATTTCTTCATAGCACACCATATAATAAGTGCAATGGCTGCACTTCCGCCTGCTGGTGGTAATGGGGAACCACTTTTGTTTAGTTGCCTACGAATTTACTTTGCCATTGCCTCCACTACCTTGAAGCGAGGAGAGGAGAAGGGAAGTTTTATTTTTTTTAATTGAATTCCGAGATTACGTCACCATCTCACACTCAGTTTCCCCTTTTTCATCCTTCAACCCCCTCCCATCTCAATAGTTTGACCTACCCAGAAGTTGCCCTTGGGGCCTTCCTCCGAAGATGTGCATCCTGGGCCACATCGAAGATGTACATTTACAGGTCACTACTATCATCCGCTAGAAGCAAAACGCCTCCCTTTCCTCCTCTCTCTCCCTAGCTTGCTTGCCGGTGAATTCATAGCAACCTTTTTCTTCCTCTTAACTCTCAGCCAGGAGATGGGTGGGTAGCCAGAAAGTACTCAATAGAGAGAGAGAAAACAGAAAGTCCACTTCTGGGCCCCTGCATATTCTATGGTCTCCTCCGCCCCCAATACCCTCCTATCCCATCCTCTCCTACGCATAGCACAAGGGACCGCCGTTTATCTCCCGGGAGGTTTTCATAGCCCCATAAAAAGGGCCATAGTTGAGTTCCAAACGTTACCAAGATGTCATACCAAGTATAAACATCTTACTTTTCTGGTTTGGTTGCTGAACGGGACCGTGCCTTTCCGGACCAAATAATGCTACATAGTTTTGAATAGAACTATCATAGCATACCTTTTCGGATTCATACCTTACTGTGAAACTTTAAAATGTCGGATATTTTCATTCAGGATCACGTCCCTGATTGACACTCAGCGTGCACAGCCGGTGGTTCAATTCATTTTATTTATTGATTCAAAACCTACTGGCCAACAATGCATGATTGATCTGATCATGGTAATTCAATCAAGAACGAGCGTTTCAAGACACGTACTTGTCGATGAATGCCGTATTGTTCGTGATCCCCTCCCCACTAGCAAGTTATTGAGAAAGGAGGGCAGAGGATGTTTTTGGGAAGAGGTGTAAGTTAAAAACTCCGATAAAGATGTACGAGATTTGTCCAAAAAAGAAACCGAAATTTCTTAACTGCCCACCAATGAGCCCATGCTCACATTTCTGCATCCAAGTGACGCGTAGAAAGATTCTTTAGACGCAATACGCTGTTTATTGAGCCATTCTAAGTTTTTTAGTTTTCAGTCAATAAGCGTTTAAGTGAAATTATGTTTTATTATTTTGATGATTTCGCAGAGGAAGAAAATTAAGAATTTCGAAGATGCCTGCCTGTGCATCAAATCTTGACTTAAACTATGCAAGGCGTTTGATGAAACTCTGACGATGGCAGAGTATCCACTGAAGATAATTCAAACGCTGAGCAGCCATCAGCATCGAGTGATGAGGTAATCCGTGTTGTGGCACTAAAATATCGTCACTTGATCCTCCGTGAAATAGCAGAAGTCGAAATTAGTGAACGCTAATGTTATACGATTTAAATTGAAAAAAACTGAAAGCGCATCGGGTGACTGCAAATTTAAAGTCCATGGTTGCTCACAGACGAGCAAAAAGAGGCGTATTCAATTTTGCCAAGATCCTCTGAGTCAGTCAAATGAGGACAAAAACATCCAGAGGAACATCATATTAGGTGATGAGACTTTCGTTGCTTCAATTTCAATGATTTCATATAAAATGAGGTGCATTATTTCCTCTGCTCATAGCTGTAACTAGAATTGATTCTGATGGTTGTTTTAATATCCTTCCTTTCCTTTACGATGATCCATTGCTTAGGAGCAATTGCAATTGCTCCCGCCAGACCAGCTATAGAGATTATTGGAACGAGCAAGCCGTTCCAAAGCATCAAGGTGGCAATCCAAGGGAAGGTGCCCCTTCAACACATAGCTACAAGTTCAAATTGATTTGATTTAGGTCGCTGTATCCTATAATATTTTATTACATCGGCATCAGCCAATATGCATAAAAATATTTGGGCAAGCCTAGACTTTGGTCTGAGAGCTGGTCCGAAATCTCATGCCAGGTACCACGCCACCTTTCGGTGTTAGAAAAAGCAACTGAAGACGGTTAGCTTCTAATGTGTGAATCAAAAGAACAAGTATCAAATCGACCATTTAGAGTCCAATTTTTGGGCTTTATGTTCCAAATAGCTTTTATTCGTCGTCTTATATGGCCAAATTTCCTTTCAACAATTTCTCAAAAGAACTATAATAGTAATTTCTTATTCTAGGATTAGGGGACCAATGCGACAGTGACGACGAGTGTAAGGTGATTCCGAATGCCATTTGCCAATGGGGTCCTGGGAGTGTTTGCGTGTGTGCTGATGGATTCCACAAGGAGGATAAACTCTGCGTGGCAAGTAAGTGTCTACGATACAGCAGTGAATAACTATGGATTCTCCACTACATTGGCAAATGTTTTTATGATACAAGGAAGAAATAACTGCACAAAAGAAAGCTGTCTTTCCGTACGTACACTATACATCGAACAAGGTAGGTAAAGTTCTGCGTAATGCAAGAAATAAAGTATGTTTTAATGCGATACTCTGGGGTTAAATCTTAAAATAAACGTCACGGACAGAACTCCGCTGCAATCACTTAAGGTCATTTTACGCTAGGAATCTAATTTTAAAACTTGATGTACATAAATTGCGAGGACGCGGAAATGCAATTAGAGCAGGGGCTATATTCCTTTATTTGTCGATTATCCATTTGGGCATGCAGTCTATCAATTCACCACTTTACATGACGTAATTTTCAATGCACATCAATATAAACATCAGATTGTGCAAGTGCCTCGTGTAAAACTGCCTTTTGGAAAACACGGAATTCCCAGTGGAACAAGCAAGAAAAATTATTCTGGGGAGACTAAACTATGAGTCCAAAGCTCGGCTGGGATAAAACCAACGAGTCATCATATAGGGGCAAACCACTATGTCGGCAGACACGGAACAAAAAGTCTTGGGAAATGCGATTCACTTCATAGGAACAAAATAAACAAAATGTTATATTGATGGTGGTCTCAAAGTTTGATCACACATGAACTCAGTCATCTGCAAAAAATGTCTACCTTCCCATTCCCACTCTAGTTTTTCCGCCCAGGTCTACGTGTCCCACATAAATCACTTACAGAAGACGATATTTACGTTTGTCAACATGAGCAGTTAGAATATGTTTTCCCTTGAAAATGTCACCAACAGGGATAACAAAAGGTCAGACGGATACCGAAAAAGACCCCAAGATGTCTCATCATGAGCCGCGATAGGTGACACTACGTTTATCAAGTTCTAGTTTTGGTAAAACTGCATTATTTTTATTTTCAGATGCAATGGTTGGAGACCCATGCAAAGACGGCAAAGGATGTGAAACACTAAAACATGGAATATGTAGTACCACCACAGGAGATGGAACATGCATCTGCGATGACGGATACCGGAAGCAGGGTGATAAAAGCTGTGGGATAAGTGAGTCATGATATTGAGACAAGTAATCCACCTGCCTGTATCCGATGCGTTTCCAATAAAAGTCCTTGCATTTATATTTATATCACTCAGCGACTTCCTGGAAACTTCACTCCTTAATAGGTTAATTATACAAAAAAAAAGAAAAATATATTTTCAATGTTTCAATACTGCAAGATATATGGAAAAGGAAAGGAAATAATGCCATTAATTCAGAATAATAAAGACACACATGTCCTGAATCCAACATAAATAATTGACGTGATGTTGAACCCTTTTATTATGTCTGGATGTTTTTTGTATTTCATATCCAATATTGATAAAAACAAAAAGCAGGGAATTTCCAGGTAATAGGTAACTTTAAAAAATAAATTTCCATTGATCTGTGATTCGTGGAAGTTAGTTAATCAAAAACTCAATATCAATTCATAATTCTTGCTTTTCTATTTTACCAAATAAAAATCTACAAAATATCAGGTCAGACATATGTAATTATGCCTGAAACCTTTTATCTGTACCTAAGTAGTCTAACAGCAAGTCTGATGTCCCATGCTAGGTACTATGCTGCCCATCGGGGCCAGAAAGGTCATCTTAACAAAGTTAAGTCCTACTGTGTGAATCAAGTGTGAAATCAAAACATCGGCCACTGCGAGTTCTATTTTGGGCCTTAAAGTCCGAAATAACCTTTCTTAGTCACCCTATGTGTGCAAATCGTTTCATTTTTCAACAACTCCCTAAAATAATTTCTATTGTGATTTATTTATTTATTTATTTTTTTATTTAATCAAAAATGTCCACATACAGCAAATGTTGCCAATTTACAGTGGCCCAATAACAAACGTACAGAGAAAACAGGTACAGTAAAAACATAACATAATAACAGATATCATAACAAAACAGGAAATATCGGAAGGAAACTGAATGAAAAAGTATTGTTAGCTATTTTCAGAAAGATGAGAGAGAGCCAAGTTTGTAAAGATGTTGGAGGATAGAAAAAAGGGATCAACGCTCTCAGGAAGGGAATTAAGAAGGGAGGGGAGGCGGAAAAAAAGTGAGCGTTGAGCGAGCGATAATCTAGGAATTGGTAAATGGAATAGATCGTGGGTGCGCGTAGGCCGGGAGGGTACTCGGAAATTCATAGAAGAGAGGAGATCGGGACAGTCTGTGATGGAGTTAAGGATGTTGTAAGCAAATTTCAGGTCACTTTTAAGGTGGAGAAAAGGAAGATTGTGAATGGAGAGAGAGGACAGAATGGCGTTAGTGGACATATCTCGCATGTGGGGGAGTCTGTACTTCACTATACTTGTGAAGAAATGGGTAACAGATTTAAGGGCTGCGAGATTGGAAGGAGCAGACATCGCCCAAATAGGAGAACAATATGTGATCACGGGAAGAACAATCGTTTTAAAATAGGATTTAAGAGCTTGGGGGTCTTTAATTTCTGTGTAGCGGTATAGAAGGCCTAGGAGAGACATAGCTTTGGATTTAATTGTGTGAATGTGACTTGAGAAGTTAAGCTTGTTGTCTATCAATACACCAAGATCCTTTACTGACGACAGATGGTTTAGGGGTATCGAATTTAGGGTGTAATTGAAGTTAAGCGGGATTTTTTTAAGGTGAATTGACATGGCATTGCACTTGCTTTCGTTTAAGTTTAACTTCCAGGTAGAGCACCAATGGGAGATAATATTTAGAGTATTCTGTAGTTCGTGACAGTCATTTGGGGCGTGGATGGTTTTAAAAACTTTACAATCATCAGCGTATAGCAGCATGCGGGCTTGTGAGGTGTGAACTAGGGGGGCTAAGTCATCAATGTAAAGATTAAATAAATATGGTCCCAGGACGCTGCCTTGGGCAACTCCTGAGGTTACAGGAGACCAAGAAGATGAGTTGCCAGAAACAATTACTCGCTGGGTTCTTTCACTAAGGAAGGTGGATAAGAGGCTAAGAAAATTACCATGGATGTTAAACCTATGACTAAGCTTATGAATGAGGAGGCTGTGGTTGAGAGAATCGAAGGCTTTCGAGAAGTCAAGAAATATGGTATCAAGCTGGGCTTTTTTGGATATTGAGTCGACAGCATGGTGTTGGAAAACTGATAAATTGGTTAGGCATGATCGCCCCGGAAGGAAACCGTGTTGACTGGTGGTTAGAGAAGGGGACGTGAAATAAAAAAGTCGGTTAAGAATAATTCTCTCGCAGACTGATGAAAGAATTGGAAGTAGAGAGATGGGGCGGTAATTGGAGACATCATTTTTTGAACCAGATTTGTGTATAGGAATGATGTTAGCAGATTTAAACTGCGGTGGAAAAACACCAAGAGAAAAGCAACGATTGAATAGTAAGCATAAGGGTAATGCAAGAGACGAAGCACAATTACGAATAAATACAGGGCTGAGACCATCGGGACCGGGAGAACGATGAGGAGAAATCTTGCAAAGGTATGTATAAACTTCCCGAGGATCGGTCTGTATTTGGGAGAGGCAGTGATTGGTATTTGGAAAGAGCTCGTGATCATGGTTGATGGGGACACTAGATGCAGGTTTCAGACATTCAGAAAAGAATTTTAGGAATAGATTAGGCCTATCTGAAGCCACGGCACTGAGATGATTATGTGAAACGGTATCAGGAATACGAGGACGATTACGTCGACGATTGACAAAAGACCAGAATTTTTTGGGATTGGAAGTAACGGATGCGGATAGGCTTTGGAAATACTCTTCATAATCACGACGGATCAAGGTTTTGGAGTAGCGGCGTAGGTCGGAAAAAGAGCGACGAGTATGAGCATTAGGAAATGATTTGTAAAGATACCAAGCACGGTTCTTGTTAGCTAGAATGTGGATTGTATCTGATTTAAACCAGAAGGGGAATTTTTTTGTTTTGGGCTTGGCAATCGGGACAAAATCTTTTGTGACACTCTCGAGGACAGCGTAGAGGAAGTCCACTGCTTCTTCAGGAGACAAAGAGGAAAGCACACCCCAAGGGATTAAGCTGAGGCAGTGGTTAATGTCCTTCCAGCAGACCTTTGCCCAGGCAAGGCGGGGGGGAGGGGTAGCGGGTGGTACTCCGCGGAGCTTCCGGGAATCCCGTAAGTGGAAAGTTGCATCCAGGGACTCGTGGTCCGAGTCGAAAATATTTCGCCCGGGGGTAATCGCCTCGGGGGTAACGGTAGAGAGGAGTAGGTCCAACGTTGCCACGTCACGGGTGCTGTGGAGGTTATGTTGAGGTAGGCGGAGAGCATGAATAAAATGGTCTAAAAGGAAGTTATCATGAGCGTTAAGGGGATGGCCGCTCATTGAAGAGTCCCAGCGAATGGACAAATTGAAATCACCCACAAGGATAATTGGACCGAGATCAATTGCCCTTAAAACAGAGTCCAGACAGCTCTCAAGAACACTAATGTCACTCGCAGGGGGACGATAAAAACAACCCACAAAAATTTTATTTAATTTTGTATGTTTACCTGTGGGTATATGAACCTCGCTCCACACTATTTCACATTCCGTCTCAAGATCTGAACGGCGTTTCGAGGGGAACTGAGATTTGATGGCAAGGAGCACTCCACCACCTCTGGAAGGTCGATCGCGACGATAAACAGCATGAGAATTGGAGAAAGATAGCTCACAATCACTAACTGATGGACCAAGCCAAGTCTCGGAGAGTGCTATAATATCCAACTGAGAGAGTTCTTGAGCATGCGAATCACAGATGCTTAGCTTGTTCTTGATGCTTCTCACATTCTGGTAGTACATATTCACTGAGGGAACACTGGGAGGGCCTGGGTTAAGCTTTACATCTCCGGAGAGTAACACGAGTATTAGGGCAAGAATTGCACACCGGGGGTAAGGTTTCGAGGCACCGGGAGCGTTCCCGAGGGATCGCCGGGACTTGGGCGACTGGGCGTCGGAGTACCGAAGGTCACAGGCAGAGAAACCACTCGCAGCGAAGGCGGAGCAATAAAAACTTCTGTAGCCAAAAATCTCTATCGGGGATGACTCCACGAAAGGGTGGGATTGGTCGGACCACACAACTGCAGAGATACGCACTGAGAAATTCAGCGACAAAACAAAACTCACAGCACAAAAGCAAAAAAACATAGGAGCGAGAGCGGTACGTGTTCTCTCACTGGTAGCCATCTTACTAATCTGATTAGATCTGATTTCTTATTCTAGGATTAGGGGACAATTGTGAGAGTGACGACGAGTGTAAGGTGATTCCGAATGCCATTTGCCAATGGGGTCCTGGGAGTGTTTGCGAGTGTGCTGATGGATTCCACGAAGAGGATAAAGTCTGTGAGGCAAGTAAGTGTTGGTAGAAGTGAATAACTATTGCTTCTCCACTACCCTGTTCTTCTTAAGTTTTTTTTTCGATTAATAGTATGGAACATTGGTACATTCAGTGCTTTCATATCAAGCAAGCTCGAGTAATAGTAGTGTCGAATACCGTTCTGTAACTGTCAACTATCTCATTCCAAATATATTTTGTTTGAAACTGCATATAAGCAATTTGATGTAGGTAGCCATTGGCAGGTTAAATCGAAAAACTCGTGAACTTGTTAGAGGACCCACTTTACCTATGTTAATTCCAGCAAGCCACCACAAGAATGCCTGGCTGGGAGTGAATTTTCACTTACATAATGTACACTTTATCGTAAATGAGTCTTTGGTAGTTAAATGTAGTTTTATTGACTGCAGCTCTCCATTCTTGTCTGTCAAATGCTAGTTATCTTACTGCTTGGTAGTTCTCTTTGTGCACTTTTCTCTTTATTTGGTATATGTACATATTCCTTGGTCATCCTCTTAGGACTTTTACCTCTATTTTGTTCAATTATATTTCTTACTATCTAATTTTGTGGCCAAGTGTGCCTAAATCATCTGGATCTTCTTTTCTAAATATTGTTTTTTTGTTCTCTCGGACGATTCTGGTGGTCCATACGCCCCTGCGATCCAGATAAGCCATTGGCTTGTCAACAGGTTTTTCAGGGGCTGAACCACCAGAAATTTACAGAAACACCCATGCACTGGGTATGCGAAAAGCCGACTCAGGCAGGACTCTAACCGGTGACCCTCGGATTAACAGGCGAGGACTTAACCCCGCCGCCACCGGGGCCGGCTCAAATGGTCCTTTCCATTTTTTTGTCTGTTACATTCCCCTTTATTTCTAATTTTACCCCTCCTTTTGACCTTCAGCATCTACAAATCGATCAACAAGGTAGAAACTATCAAAATTTGACTAATCCGCAATGTTATGGAGATAATAAAAAGTAAATAAAGTATTAAAGAAATGCTGGTATTAAAATCAGATACAGTTGTAACCCAGTCTAGTGTAAATATTTTCTTTCTCGACAACTATTGCGGGCACAGGAACTAGCCACGGAATTGCATTTACCGAGCCATCCGTAAGTGCACATTCTAACGAGGAAATATCTTTTACCATTCCTGGGAACCGAGAACAGATCCCTCGATGACGTGAACAGTTGAGGCAAAAGAGGGGTAAAATTAAGAGAAAAAGCCACAATATTTCCTTTACGGAGTTACCCGCCCGTGCACATAAGTGCGATATAATCCACAGAAGAAAAACTATTCGCCTCTACCAGTACCCGAATCCGGATCCCTTGATTACGTGCCAACTGCTTTAGCTATTTTAGCTACCTATGTGTCCTCCACCCTTGAGAATATTTGTGGGATTTTAAAGGAATAAGACGGTCAAGATTGCCAATTTTCTATCTTACATTTCCCTCATTCGTTTTTCCTGTCACGTCCATCACTCTGAAATTAAACCAATTTCAGCTTATGATACTTATTTTACAGAAAAATCAGCATTAAATGCCCCTATCACAATTAAATCAATAGCAGATTATAACAAATTATGTTAGAACAAAATCGACAGTTTCCCTGCAGAAGGTCAACAAAAAAGAGTCACCAAACGTTAGGCCACCACCGAGAAAAATCCGGCACACACCTGAATACTTATACGGCTCATCATAAGCCACGAAGACTTTAAGATAGATAACACAACATAATGGTAAATATGAATAATTTTTATTTCCAGATGCAATGGTTGGAGACCCCTGCAAGGACGGCAAAGGATGCGAAACATTAGAACATGGAATATGTAGTACCACCATTGGGGATGGAATATGCATCTGCGACGATGGATACCGCAAGCAAGGGGATAAAAGCTGTGGGATAAGTGAGTAGTAATAATTTGACAAGTAATCCAGTTATACCTGCATGTATCAGCTGCCTCTCCAATAAATGGCTGCTTTTGTTTATCCATCACTCCATTACTATCTCCGGCCATTAAATCTTGATACGCTGGTCATTTGAAAAGAAAAAAAATTATATTTACAATGTTGCATATATGCATAGAATAGGAAATTATACGTTTCCTTAAATTAAACATACATGTATTGGTGACTATGTCTTGCATGCACCACCAAATATTGCGTTGCTGTTTCAATCTTAAAGTATTAATGCATTTCAGGTATATGATGACTAATATTGGTCAAAATACAATAAAACCGGAGATTTCCGGGTCAAAAGTGTCTCAAATATCAAAAATTCCTTTAAAATGATATTCGCAAACGCCGCTAACTGAAAAAAGCATTATCTATTCAAACAACCGCTTCCTTTTACTACACTACATCAACTACCTATAAATTCTACATGTCATCTTGTCTGTCAATTTATGATTAGTCTGATAGCTGGGACGTTGTCTCATTCCAAGTACCACGCCGCTCTTCATGGTTATAAAACGCATTAAAACAAGTTTAACTCCTATTAAGTGCATCAAGAAGGAAACACAGCGAACACTGCGTGTTTCATTCTGGGGCGTCATGTCCAAATTATTTTTCTTCGTCACCCTATTTGGCAAAATTTCCTCAAACTTCAAAAATTCCTCCAACAATTACAACTCCGATCGTGATGTCTTCTTCTAGGATTAGGGGACCAATGCAACAGTGACGACGACTGCCAGGTGATTCCGAATGCCATTTGCACATGGGGTCCCGGGAGTGTTTGTGATTGTGCTGATGGATTCTACAGGGAGGATAAAGTATGTCAGGCAAGTAAGTGCCAACGCGGTAGAAGTGAGTAACTACGAATACTCCGATATCCTATTCTTCCTGCGTATTCTCAACCTATGATATGTAACAAAGATACAGTTTTAGGTTTCGTGCATTAAAACTCCGAGAGGAAATAAAGATGAAAACTGTCTTATGGTCATAAACGACCTCATCCCAAGTATAATAAATTTGTAACTAAAAATTATTGAAATTTGAATAGCTAATTGGTATGTTAAAGCAAAGAATTGCGTGACATAGCTAGAGGGTCCTCTACATCTACGTACATCCCTGCATACCACCTTACCTGTGCGTGGCTAGGAGTGAATTTTTCCTGACGTATTGAACACATCATTCTAAATTTGTCTTCTCATTGGTCGTTTTATGTTAACCGTGGAATCAGGAGGCAAATGGGATTTACCTTTCTATTCATAATATGCATTTATAGTCCCATGACGTTTCAAGTACACTGCTCGAACTACCGCTTCTTCCACCTTTATATACGGATGTAAGTATTTAATGATACAGCTGCCCGTAAAGTGCCCGTATGACTTCACTGAGCCAGGTTTGGCACATCCTCCTCCGCTGTAACCCCAGCGAGGACTTTGCTATTGGTTTACTTGCCCTCGCGCTGAGAAGTCAAGGGATGGCACCAGATGAACTTATTTATCCAGAGCCTTTATTAGTCATTTTATGGTGGTATTTCATCCAATATTCGAATTTTTGCCACTCAAACAAACAGGCGATACATTCCCTGTGATATGTCTAATATTCCCTCTCCGTTGCTGATTGAGTTAGTGACCCATACGGAATAGGTGCTTACCTTCCGTTTATCCTTTGGTTGAACTGATTGAAGTTGCAAACGCCGTGAACTGTCGCGAATCTTCTGAGAGGGGAACTTTATGGTAGGCCGAGTTAAAGTGGATGACAAAGAGTACTTTGGTCCCCTTAAATCTTTTAAGGCTCCTCCGATAAAGGGTAGGTAAAGTAAATCAAATTTGACCTTCAGTTTTCGATGGTCGGCCACCAGCTTAAAGGCTCAATCCTTTTCTGCGAGAAAAACTGGATTGGCCTAATTTGACCGTGATTTCGTTATTATTCCTACCACTAACTAATACTCGAAGTGTTCCGTTTTTTAGACTTTTCCCTCAGCGGCTTTGTATTCAGGTCTCAAGTGAAATTTCCCTTTGCGTTCCGTTTTCCCAGCCCGAAATGTCATCATGCTTCCCTCTTTTCCCGATCCCACCACTTAGTTCTCTATTTCTTTTTCAGTAAGGCTGGATCTAGGGATGTGGACATGAACTACTCCTGTACCGTAGACTCTCATTTCCGCTTCACCAGCAGGACCCTTAGCTGCACTGCGACACCGAACTCACTATTTTCCCATTCTTTCATAAGCATGATGCCTATAGCTGGGACCCTCTGCTTATCTCTTGAGTATATCACTCGTATCCGTCACTCAAGTAGTCGTCTTTTCAATCCACTTGACCTCGCTGAGCTTCTTCATCTCCACTTTTATCAATACCAACCGTAATATATGCCATCAATTTTAAATTAAATATGAGTACTACCGTATTTTGTAACTACATTATTGCACACATATAAAAGAGCCATATCGGAGGAAAACGAAACATTCTCATAGTACTACTTAGTAAATTAAGACAAAACCTTAAAAAATCAGGGACAGCAATGAGATCTCTCATACCACTATCGGTGGTCAAGGTTTACATGGAGAGTCTAGAACGAGCAACGCTTCAAATAGCAAAGAGAATCACAAGATCTTGCTCACATATTTTGACGACGCTTTTATTTTTGATCAAAGGTTCAGAGAAAGCTATATAAATTTCCTCTGCTTTGCCATTTCCTCAATGGCATAAACAATGAGATTAAATTATGTATAAAAATAGAGGAAGAAGAAAAGCTTATCTTCATGGACTTCTACGTCGATGAAACAAAGGATGGAACTCTGTGTCACGCGGTTTACAGAAAGCCAACAAAGACTAACCTGATCTCCATTTCACCAGATACAGATACGTATACGGAGTTACCCGCAAGTGCACGTAAGTCCGATATATTACGAAGAGGAAAAATGATTTTCCTTGATCAGAACGCGAATCTGGATCCCTCAATATCGCGCCGATTACTTTAGCTACCTTGGTGTCCTTGAGAATATTTGTGGACATTAAAGGAATAAGACGGGGATGTCTGCCAACTTTCTCCCCTCTTATTCCGCCAATCGTTTTTCCGCCCACTTTCACCAGTCCTAAATGAATCATTTTCAGCTTATGTTAAGTGAAGAGATTCAAGCTTGGCTTTGTGGAACTCTTTTGATAATTAAAGAAAGAAGAAACTTCAAATCGTATTTATCCACACTGTTTTATTGACACTACCGACTCAGGTTTCAACGGATAATCGTAATTTTCAAGGTGTTGAACACAAGCAATGCACCTGTATACATATGCCTCTTGCATGGGAGGGGGGAGAGAAAATTAGGAGTAGGGACGGGGGAGGGGGTTTAAGCATTGGACGGAGTGGGCAGTGTAGGGAAGTGGAGGAATTTTAAGTAGGGGATAAAACATCATCTAGGGTTAATTTTGTGTGGGGGGGGTCGGTTGAAGGTGACGCAACCAAGTAAACCAGATACCGATCAGTTCAACAGAACAAAGCTCAAACAATAAACACGGTGAATGACAGTGAATTGGGTGAAGGGTTGGGATGAGTTACACATGCATGAATGATCCTCTTAGAGAAAAGATGACAGACAGCAAAGGAGAATGACCCTCAACCATGTGGTCAATTAACAAACATGTATTCGTTGAATTAACAATTTCATACATTTCCAGAAAATTTGACGTCTCACTTACTTTCAAAATTAATTAATTTATGATCAAAATCACGAATGTTTCAACATTATAAGACGTGTTTAGCAAAATTGGAGGAATGATCACCTTTCTCCACACACTTATAATGTTATTTAATTCTTGTACAAAAACTCCGTACAGCCTTATATATTTTGCTTGGCTTGGCATATATAATATACAGGTGCTTTGCTGGCGTTAGAAACCTTGAAAATGACGGTTGTCCGTTGAAACCTGGGTCGGTAGTGTCAATAAAACGGTGTGGATAAATACAATTTTAAGTTTCTTCTTTCTTTAATTCAGCATATATTACTTTTGTTACGACAATATACGCTTTAAATGCACCTGTCATACTTAAATCAATTACATATTAAACCATAGTATGTTGGGACATTATCGACGGTTAGATTTTTTCTCTTTAAAAAGGTGAACAAAAAAAGGACACGAAATGTTGGGCTGACACCGACTTACACCCGGATCACACCTAAACACTTTCATGGTTCATCATCGGCCGTGAGGTCTTTAAGATAGATAACACAATGGAAAGCTAAATATGAATAATTTTAATTTGCAGATGCAATAGTTGGAGACCCCTGCAAAGACGGCAAAGGATGTGAAACACTAAAACATGGAATATGCAGTACCACCACAGGAGATGGAACATGCATCTGTGACGATGGATACCGGAAGCAAGGGGATAAAAGCTGTGGGATGAGTGAGTTGTAATATTTAGACATGTAATCCGTTATACCTTTATGAATCAGTTGCCTCTCCAATGAATAGTTTTGCATTTGTTTATCCATCACTCCGTGAATATCTCCACCAAATATATCATGATACGCTGGTGATTCCAAATGAAACGACATTTTTATTTAAGACGTTGCATATACTACATAGCATAGGAAATGATGCGTTGCCTTACATTCAACATAGTTGTGACTATGTCTTGTATGCACAACCAAATATTTCCTCGTTGTTTGAGTCATAAACTTGAGCATTTGAGGTATATGCTGATAAACATTGGTAAAAATACATTTTAAAAGGAGTTTTCCTCGTCTAAAACGAAAAACGATCATAACATTTCTTTGAAGTGATATTCGTAAATGTTGCTTACTAAAAAAAGTCATTATTTACTCAAGCAAACGCTTTCCTTGACTACCTTACAACAATTACCTTGAAATTCTACATGTCATCGTGCCTGTCATAATATAATTCGTCTAATAGCTGGTACGATATCTCATGCCAGATACCATGCCACTCCTCATGGCTGTGAAACCGAATTAAACAAGGATAACGTCTACTAAGTACCAGTACCAAGGAAAAAAATCGATCACTACGTGCCTCATTTTGAAGCATCATGTTCCGAATTTTTTTTATTTCTCACCCAATATGGACAAATTTCCTCGAATTTCAATAATTACTCCTTTAAAACTCCGATCATGATGTCTTATTCTAGGATTAGGGGACCAATGCAACAGTGACGACGATTGCCAGGTGATTCCGAATTCCATTTGCACATGGGGTTCCGGGAGTGTTTGCGATTGTGCTGATGGATTCTACAGGGAGGATAAAGTCTGTCAGGCAAGTAAGTGTCCACGTGGTAGAAGTTAATAACTACGTTTTCCCCGTTATCCTATTCTTTTTGCGTTTTCTCAACCTATGGTGTAT
This sequence comes from Pyrrhosoma nymphula, assembly GCA_963573305.1. Classification (NCBI taxonomy): domain Eukaryota; kingdom Metazoa; phylum Arthropoda; class Insecta; order Odonata; family Coenagrionidae; genus Pyrrhosoma; species Pyrrhosoma nymphula. The sequence continues at coordinate 126,221,185 of OY754335.1, read as the reverse complement.
AACATAGATACAATTCTATGTTTCATGCAATAAAATCGCAAGAGGAAATAAAGACAAACGCTGTCCTATGGTCATAAATGACCTCATACCAAATACAATTGATTTGAATCTAAAAATAGTTCAATTTGAAGAACTAATCGGCAGGTTAAAGAAAATATTCGCTTGACACTGCTAGAGGATGCACTACATCTAACACTACATCTACATACATGCAAACCATTTAACTTGTGCTTGGCTAGGAGTGAATTTACCCTAACATGTTGTACACTTAATTCTAAATTTGTATCCTCTTTGGTCGTTAATGGTCAACCGTGGAATAAGAAGGCAAATGGGACTTACATTTCTGCTCAGAATTTAATGTTTTCGTCTCGGGAATTTTACGACTGCCCGAGTTCAGGTAAATGACAGAGAGTAGGTACTTTGTCCCCCTTAAAATATTTTATGGCTCCTTGGATGGTGGGCAGGGGAAATCAGCCAAATTTGGCCTTCTTTAATTTTCGACTGTCGGCCACCAGCTAAAAGCCTTCTTCTTTTCTACAAGAAAGGCTGGGTTGGAGTAACTTCATCGTGATTTTGCTATCAATCTTGCTGTAACAAATCCTCCAAGTTTTCATTTCTATTGATTTTCCCGTAGTAGCTTTGTATTCAGGCCTCATTTGAAATGTTGAATTCTCCAATGTTTTAGTTCCAAAGGATCTTGAATAAGAACTTACCTTCGCATCTGAAGTACTTGCATTTCTTCCTTCAGTTTCCTAATTTTCGTAGTTATCCATGGATGGCTTGTGTTTGTTCTCTATTTCACTAGTTGCTCTTCCAATACTTCTCGAATTCTCCTCTTCAAATATTTTTATCTTTCTCCGGTAGCAGCTTATTCTCAATGCTCTAGTTTTTTATCCAACCTTGAGGAGATTCTTTATATATAATCTTTTTCCGTTGCAACTTCGCGCTCCTTCTTCTATAATGTTATGTCTTCGTCATTTTCTTTCACCGAGGATGGTCAACTATATCTTAAATGCTGTTGTCACTATTTTGGAACTTGCATCTACTTACTACTACTTTTACATGAGTACTTGTTGCTCCGATTGATCTAGAAGAGAACGTATTCATCCAAAATATTTTTCTTATTGCTGAAATTCACTGTTGATTCTCCCTTGGCGTTTCGTTTTTCCAGCCTTATATTCCTTCCGGCTTCCCTCTTACCCCTATCCTACAACTTCTTTGTATTCTTCCATCATGATGACGGTCACTTTCCCCTTCAATACGCCGAAGACCTCTTCCATTTGCTGATACACTTTCTCTCTTTCTTGTTCAGTAAGGCTGGATGTACGCATGTACAATCGTAGACGTAATTGTAGACGTAATCTACTCCCGTATCCGTAGGCTCTCATTCTAGCTACACCATGAGGTTACTCTAGCTGAACTTCCTCACCAAACTCACTCATTTTCCCCATTCATTCAACCTGAGTATCATGCCAACAACAGCGATCCTCTGCTCGTCTCTTGAGTATAATACTCGGTATCCGTCTTTTAATTAGTCATGTTCCTAGAACATATGATCTCGCCGACCTCTAGTATCATTAAATCTAGCCTCTTCATCTCCTCCCTCACGTATTCCAGCTACCCGCTTACCCATATGAACTAAACCTTCCACGTCCCCTACTTCATTTGTGCAATGACTGATGTTATCCCCCCAAGCAGTCCCCACCGGGAAATTCGATTGGGGAAAATTTTAATTTCCAGATGAAGACACTAGGGTCTGAATGCAAATCAAAAAGCTGGCCTTTTCTTACGTTGGAAAAATGATATTCAATAGCAGCATTCAGAGGCATTAGTGAGATCACCTATAGTAACATCGCCGGCAAGATTTACATGGACGGTCTAGAACCAGAAGCGCTTCAAAATACGGAGAGCATAACCAAGTTCTGGCTCATATATTTAGTCGACAATTTTATTTTTGCACAAATGGTGAGAGGAAATTCAAAGAATGCCATAAATCCCGCAGCGGCATTCACAATTGGATAAAAATCAGACTTAAAATGGAAATAAATGTTTTTTTTCTAGACATCTGGGTCGATGAATGAAATGGAATCCTGAGTAACGCTGTGTATAGTAAGCCAACATCTACTAAGCGGACATCCATTTCATTTCTTACCTCAATTCGTCATGATTAATCACCATCATGAAGACGCTAATCTAATGTTACTTCCAGTTTAGCGGCAATATGGGTTTCGTGGGAGAATAATAAAACTAATCGCCATTCAACGTCAAAGTGGTTACTATAACGGAGCTATGCCCTGAAATTTTTATTATATCATTACAAAATACATGGGACACACATCAATCAAAGTTTTTTAGCTAAATGAAAAACAACTACAAGAAAGAGAGCTGTCTTTCCGTGCGTAATGCATACGACGGACAGGATAGGTTATTTTCTCAGCAAAGCAATAAATTCAGGCTACTTTCATGCGATATTTTAAGGTTGAACATCTCAAAAGAAACGCGAAAGACAGAAATCGATTTCAAACTTTACGGGAAACAAGAAATGCTCACTGGAACGTGTGTCAATAAATATTCAGAGGGGACTCAAAAGAGTCAAATCTCGGCTAGAAGAAAACTAACGAGCTATCAAACTGAGAGCATATAAAATTCGGCTGTTGCGGAAAAAGGTGCCTTGGGAAACGCAGTCTAATGGAAAGAACTAAAATCATTGCCTAGGTGGATATTCCAATTTTGACTAATCTACGATACCATCAAGGTAACAAGGAATTCTTAACAAAATATTAGGGAGATGGTGGTTTAATGTGGTTCCGCCGCGGCTGTGTGAGTCCAAACAAATACTAAATTCCACTTTTTTTATATTTTGTACAAAAAATCTTGCTTCCGCTGGTGAAATGCATTACCTATAGAAACTTAAAAAAATAAGGTACAAAATGTGTGGATTATTCCACGAATGTATTTTAAATTATCACTTTTTTCCAGCCATAGGAGCCGACTGCAGTGCCATTTCCAACGAATTACGGTATTTTCACTTCAATTACTTCAGTAATTCCCTAGTAACTAAAAGAATATCGTGGTAAGATGCCTAAATTCTATTTTTATTCAATTTCTCTGGATTATTTTCTTCTTAAAATAGTTTTCCGCGAAAATGGCATTATATTTTATGGAAAAAATACTATTTTTCCCCGTGTTTATTACATTCTCCCATTGAACACCATATGAATTCAAGTTCAATGTTACAGAATAAAATAGCGTGGAAAGGTATTATTTTTTTCATATCAGATAGAGGACAAGATTGCCACAAGTAGACAGAATGTGAATAAAATGGCATTTAAATCTTTTTACGATGGAACCACCTTAAAAATCAGCTTCACATGGAAATCAGTCATTTGTCAAACATTTTCAACTCACCCCTTTCTCCTCTTGTTTTCCTTCCCAATTTACCTGCCCCGTATAAATCAATAGCATATGATGACACTTATGTTAGGACAACATCAGCAGTGAGCGTTATTTCACTTAAAAATTTCAAAGAAAGAGACAAGACACGTCGGGATTACACCGACTAATTCACGGAAAACACCTAACTACATATATGGCTAATCATGAGCCGCGATTTTTATAATTAAAATAGATGATATATACAACGTTTGATAGTTACAACGTTCTTGTAACGGTAAATATGAATAAATTTTATTTCCAGACGCAGTGGTTGGAGACCCCTGCAAGGACGGTAAAGGATGCGAAACACTACAACATGGAATATGTAGTGCAACCACGGGAGAAGGAACATGCATCTGCGACAATGGATACCGCAAGCAGGGAGATAAAGGCTGTGGCATAAGTGAGTTATTAAAATGAAACAAGTAATCCATTGCACTTACATGTATCACCCCTCCAACAAAATTTGGCGATTCCAATTTGTTACATGCGAAATAAAATAGTACCTTGTTGTTTCACTCTTAAACGATGATGCCTTTTTTGCTATATTATTTCATATACAAAGTTTATAAAGTGCTTTTATGCCATATACATACTAGGTCCTTCTAAGCCACATGACTTTCAGAAGGTTCCTTTCCAGGCAGGGATGCCAGAAGGTTGTCAGAAGGTTCCTCTACGCAGACAAATATTAGTAGAAATACCTACATAAAAACAGGAACTTTCGTGGTCTAAATTATAATTTTAAAAATTAATTTTCTTTTATGTGAATCTCGCAAATGTATGTAAAGGAAAATAATAATTATCCTAATAAAATATCAGTTTCCCTTTACTCCCATAAAACAATTCTACGTGCCATCATACCAGACGATATATAATTAGTCTGATAGATGGTACGTCTCATGCCAGGTACCACGCTGCTCTTTATTGCTATAAAATGCATGGAAATAAAGTGAAGTCCTACTGATTGAATGAAAAACGAATAGTACACATTGACCACTGCGTGTTCCATTCTGGGGTGTTTCTAAATTCTGGGGTTCCATTTGGCTAAATCACTTCACCTTTCAACAAATCCCTAAGAAACATTCGCTTGTGATTTCTTCTTCAAGGATTAGGGGACCCATGCAACAGTGATGACGAATGTAAGGTGATTCCAAATGCCATTTGCCAATGGGGCCCTGGGAGTGTTTGTGAGTGTGCTGATGGGTTTCACGAAGTGGATAAAGTCTGCGAGGCAAGTAAGTGCCCACGCTTATAATTAAGGATTCTCCACTACCCTATCCTTTCTTCGTCATCTCAATCAATGATAATTAACATGGATACACTTCTAGGTTTCAATACGATACAATCCCGAGAAATTGTTTAACTCATTTCCTAGTACCTAGTAGTAGTATTAGTATTTTTTAACGTGCTTCGACGGCTAAGGTCATTTCGCACCCACTGCCTGCCACGTGTAGGCAGGGGCAACAGCACTCGGACGAATCGGAGGATCACCCCTCTTAACTCGAGCCAAGCCCAACGATGCTTAACTTTTGTGACTGATCGGGAACCGGTGTTTCCATCGTGGCAGGCCGTTGCCCGTTAGATGAATTTTTATTTTCCTTAGATGAATTGTTCGCGTTAGTTTTTTCTGCACATGTGACACCAAAATCAAGTATTCGTGCTCTTTATATTTCTCAGTTCTTGTTTTTTTGGTATCGCTATTATTTCACTCCTCTGAAAGTCCTCCAGTAATCATCTACTTTCATAGACATTTATATGTTTCCACAAAGGTTGTTCTTTGGCGTCTGAGGCCCCGGCTGTTTCCGCCCACCTCGCTCTCGCCTTTCATTGCACTTGGCTTTTAGTGGCTTCGGCCCTTGACGTAGTTCTTCGGTGTTTTGCTTTCATCTATTCTTGTCTACCGCATCAGTCAGTTAATTCCTGTTCACATATCTGATGCTACTACTTTTCGTTTTTCTCACTCAGAAGTGCCTCTTAACAATTCTTTTAAATTGTATACTATTTCTGTGTTCCCTTTTTCTATGTGTTCTTTGATTTCCTCGCAGAACTTTCTATGCAACCCACCTTCACCTTCTTGGATTCTCCTACGACTAGGTCTCTTAAAAATTCCCTAATATTCATCATAATTCATGACTGTTCTGCGTCGGCTCTCTTAATCATGAGTTTCTCTACTCCTTCATCTGCATTGTTCTCTTCAACTCTTAATACCTCTTTCGCACCCGTTTCATCTCCACTCTCTAGTTTCTTGTCGACAGATGGGGAGAATTTCTCTATTTTATCTTTTTTCGTCCGCAATTTCGAGTTCCATCTTGCTTTTGCTTTATCCTCCTTATTTTTTTGTATCTAAGGAGGTTTACCATGACTACTTAGTTATGATCAATATTTATATCTCCACCGGGATTGGTTTCTCACTGCTTCACTCGGTTTTCTTGTCTTACTCTAACAGTATGTAGTATTGTAGATTTAATAACTCCTCCTGTTCCTTAGTATCCTCCATGGGTATTTTCAACACCAACTATGCTCGAAGAGTATGTTGGCTTCTATAATATTCTTTTCATTGGAGAACGTAACTATTTGTAAAATGCATATATACTAACGGTCCCTCTAACATTGGGAGCATATCTGTGGTGTAGTACATGCTTGTGAGGCTTCGCCTCGTGACAAGCACTAGCGATTTATGATAATGCATAATCGTCGTAGTTACACTAACTTTAGGGTATAGTTTAATGTATGTTGGTGACTACTTACCCCCTGCTACACCCTTGAAGTGGCTTGCAGGGTATTTTGTAGATGAAGATGTAGATGTAATCTTCTGCGTTTCGTCTTTTGGGAATATCACTGGGAATCAGCCGTTCCACTGTTGGTCTGCCCCAGTATACTTGATCTTGCCTACTCCAAGGATGATTACCTCCAGCAACTTCAACTTCGTATTATCCATCACCTCACTAATCCTAAAGAACCTCATGTTCCTTGTCTTAATCCTGCAATAACTGGTCTTCACTTGCAGATGTATCCAACCCAGTAGTCACCACTTTAACATCCTATAAGGTAACTATTTAAATGTATGTCATTCAAATTATGTCTAGCACTAGCAAAAACCTGAAAAACGTGACGTATTAAATTTCACCCCATTCTTTAACGACTCCTGTCTCTCCCGGCTAGCTCCGGACGGGGTTGAGTACGAGGGCTTCTAACAAATGAAAAGAGTCGGGTCGAAGCCAAGCATATGGGCGCCAGCGCAGGTATGGGTGATGGAAAAACCGCCTGTACTCGGATGGGTGAGGAAAGTATGTCCTTTCGGTGATCCCCTCAGTGACTCACACCCACACTGCGAGTCACATAATATCATAGGAAATCACGACAAGGAAAGAAAAAGCATGAGGAATGTAGGAAGGGAAATATATTAGGGAGGTAGGAAGGGGAAATGAAAAAGAAAGGAATGCCCTAATTAAACTAACCAAAACCGATAGAATGACCATCGAATGAACTCCAACTTGCTGCTTATATCACTGTGGTCTCTACGGCTTCCCATAAGCAGCCTCTCTAGCTGTAACCGAAAAAAATAATGCCCCTCTCCCTAGTGCGTCGAACGAATTTATACCATGGCAAATACCACCACTACTCCCCGGTCCGCACGGGAACTAGCAAAACAAAAGTGGAACAAAAAAAAGGGATGCCTAAACTTGGCGCCAGCATACAAGATGTTACAATGAACCACCATAAAATATGCTACCATTGTTTAGAAAAAAAATAATAATTTATTTTGCCACAGCGCAAATGCATGGGCATACAGGGGTATAGAGTAAGCATGTAAGGTGTGCTCTTGGTACTGCATAATGTTTCTTGAGACACATGCATCTGTGGGTATTTCAAAATATTACCTAGACTTCCCATGGAAAAACCGAGTCACGAATTCTCAATAGCTACTGTTAAGGTTTTACTTCGTTCGCAGAAAATTAAATGTGAAATCTGTCTTTTGTGTTATTAGAAGCATGGCATTCGTAAAATGTTGTTAGATATTTTAGAAAATAGATCGTATTGGAAAAGACTTAAGTGTTGAGTCAGCTTTCGAGATATCTCGTAACTGAACTTAGTGTTATATATTCAAGGCCTTCGAGTGTGACAAATTCGAGGGATATCGAAGTATGTTTATATAGCTGTTACTTATCACTGCTTTTGAATGTGGGCGTCAAATTAGCTACTAGGGTCAGAATATCTTCGTTTTTATATTGGTTTAAGTTTATACGCTGAAATCCTTTCAAGAATAATAATCTACGTGGGAGAATATAGTCCTTGGACAGAGGGTGAAGGCATGGAGGACCGTGCCAAAAAATATAATACGCAGTGTTAAATCGACAACGTCAGATAAGTCGGAGAAAGGAAGTAGTTGGGATTACACGTCTGAAGAGATGATACAGCTCTCGGAACCACTCATAGCTCTTCACGCTAGAGAAAATACCCCCTCGGGGTGATGAATGCGATTGCATTCACAGTATCAGGCATATCTTGATAGACTGTAGCAGATGACTGGACATGCGTAACAAGCTGAAAATATTGAGAGACCTTGGCTCAATTTCAAGCGATGAATGAGTTTGCTATATGAGTCGCGTAAACACACGTAAATGTATCAAACACAAGGGATTTCTGAACAAAGTTTATTTATAATTATCGATATTACGAGGGCCGTTTTTTTTCAACCTCCGAAAGGCTATAAATGAAAGAAAAGTTCATGTAAAACAATCATTTTATTACCAAAAGTTTGGTGCATATACGGTTACTTTTCAACATAATCACCGAATAGATTGAGACATTTATCATATCTGTGAACAAGTTTTCCAATGCCCTCTTCAAAAAATGTTGCCGCCAGTGAATTCAAATGAGCATTGATGTTGTTTTGAAGATCTTTATCGGTTTGGAAGCGCTGCCCTGCTAGCCATGTATTCAGATAAGGAAAAATATGAAAGTCACTGGGTTCTAGGTCAGGACTATACGGCGGATGATCGAAAATGTCCCATTGAAATTGTTCGAGGAACCGTTGTGTTGCACCAGCAGTGTGTGGACGAGCATTGTTATGGATCAGAACGATTCACACTTGGCGGGAGAATCAAAGATGGCGGCCATGTTTACGTGGTTGTAGCGCAACGCAAACTGACGCTTTGATGTCGAGAATGGCGGAGTGTGTAGTGCGAGAGTTGCGCAGTTGCCTACAGCGCATTCCCGCTTTCTGCCGCTCGAGTGGCATCTATACTGGGTGATCGGAGGTTGAAAAAAAAAGGCCCTCGTAGTTTTCTTATTAATTTGGATAGCATAAATACCAAGTTAACTAAATTTTATTGCTGACTATATACCATTTGCGTAGATGTACAAAATGATTAATTATAATATATGATATGATAATTATAATAAAATGATTAATTACAAAATGATTAATAATAAAACTGTTAATTGCTTTAAAATGGAGGAACAGCGTTGCATTAAATATGAATTGAAATAATTTTCCTCAATGTTCTCGACATTCTAAAATAGTACGCGTCTTTTAAATGTCTGTAATACACAGTGTTTGTAGCAGTATCAGCTAAAATGACGTGGGAAAGTGGGAAGTTGGTTGATGGCACAACGTTTTCCAAATTTTTAGTTATTACAAAAAGGTTTTCATTTAATTTTCAGATGCAATGGTAGGAGACCCCTGCAAAGACGGCAAAGGATGTGAAACACTAAAACATGGAATATGTAGTACCACCACAGGAGATGGAACATGCATCTGTGACGACGGATACCGCAAGCAGGGTGATAAAAGCTGTGGGATAAGTGAGTAATGATATTGAGACAAGTAACCCAGCTACATGTATCCGACGCCTTCCAATAAGAGTCCTCGCATTTAAATTTCTATCACTCCACGACTCCCTGGAAATTTTACTCCTTGATGCGTTGATGATAGCAAATAAAATGAAATTTATATTTTCAATGTTTGAATACTGCAATATACAATGAATTTGATGGAATAAATACAACATATTGGTGACCAAAATGTCCTGAATGCAATACAAAACATTGCCTCAATGTTAAACTCTTAAACGTTGAATGGATATGAGGAATGTAGGAAGCCATATTGGTAAAAAAAATAAACTAAACCCAGATTTTCATAGGCCATCAGTTAGTAATTTACAAAAGCATCATTTGAAGAGGTTTTAAAAGGTCGGTAAATGAAATAAATCATTATATTAATAAAACAACTGATCTAATATCGGACGTTACATCATAATATACCACATTTGCTGATTTCATGAATACTTGCATTATCGGATTCTATTAATATGCATGGAACTGTTGAGCAAAGCTACGAATTAGGCTAACATCGACGGAACTGAGTTCCATCATGGTATTTCATGATCCAAAAACCTTTTATTCGTCGTCTTATATGGCCAAATTAGCCTTCACCAATTTCTTAAAAGAACTCAAATTGTGATTTCTCATTCTAGGATTAGGGGACAAATGCGACAGTGACGACGACTGCAAGGTGATTCCGAATGCCATTTGCACATGGGGTCCTGGGAGTGTTTGCGAGTGTGCTGATGGATTCCACAAGGAGGATAAAGTCTGCGTGGCAAGTAAGTGTCCACGCAGTTTAAGTGAAGAACTAAGGATTCTCAACTATCCTATCCTTCTTGCGTTTCTAAAACAATGATATAGAACATAGATACATCTAGGTTTCAATGCGAAACAAGCCCGAAGGAAAATTTAAACCAAATGCATTCCTGTGATCATAAATGACCTCATTCATGCGGAAAATTTTGTGCTTATACTCGCCAATGACACAATTACTGTTAGGTCTTACAATTAGTCCAAAATCGTATAACTTTTATCGAAAATTTAACTAGGTTACGTATATTAAAGTTGTATTCATAATTTGATGCGTATGTATCTAATCATGAATGCTTCAATATTCAGGAAGTAACTGCATTAAATATCTCATAAACCTTTACTAACATTATGAATTTATTCTGGGATCCAGAATACAATACTCAACTCTATAATGCATGTATGGTAAATATCAAAGGGAAGATAAGGATTTGTACACTTATGTGAGCAATTTAATTATTTTGGTAGTGCGTTAGTAGAAAATGGGAATCGTAGCAAACACAATAGGAGGAAAATAGCGTTAGCAAAGGATGCATTCAGTGATAGCAGGGAGCTGATAATGGTGGTCTTGGGTAAGGAAATAAAGAAGAGGCTGGTGAAGAGCTTGATATGGAGTGTAGCATTGTCTGAGGTAGAAACGTGGACTCTAAAAAAGGAAGACGAGAGGTTGATGAGGAGAGGGAACTTCCGAATGAGAATTTAGGGAGGCAAATTAAGTGGTTTGAAGAAGTAATGACGGGTGACATGTTGCTAAAGGCCGTGATAGAGAGAAGGATGTTGAGCAAGCGGAGAAGTGGAAGACAGAAAATAGGTTTCATGGACGGGATGAAGAAGGGTAGGACATACGCTGAAATGAAGAAAGAAATACTGGAGGTTGATAAGACATTCACATGTAAAAAATGTAGAGGATTTTTACCAACTTCCATAAAAACATACCCCTACCCGGTAGATTACTTTAATTCGGCTCTAATTCATTCTCTCGGCGTGGTTAAACAAGTAAAGCAAGCCTATTTCCTAATGTCCACCACTGGACCCACGTTCTGTAATTTGGTTTGGCTCATAAGTAATAATGTCAAATGTATATAATTGGAAGATCCTCGTTAGATTCTGTGTTCAGTCAAATAAACTCTTTCATGGGGAATTTTTACACTCCATTGCTATATATTTATCTACCAGTGCTCATATTGCGACGATATCAACCGCCCAATTTTTATAATGAATGCGGTTTAAATAACTGAGAATGTGAATTAAAGGAGTGTGGATTGCATCTCAGTAGCAAAATAACCGTTATGTATTCCAAAATATACTAAGGTAGAACGTTTTGTGCCCTTATCTTAACTGTAAAAAAAATGCGTAGGCTTTGACTTGTAATGGTTAAATAAATATGAATGATGGCAGATGATGCTTCATTTCAGAAATAGGAAGTCAGACCAGACCAGACTTCTCAGTGCCGAGAGGGATACAAAAGGTTTGATGCACGCGTCTGCAAGAAGAAGGATCATGGGAAAGGGGAAGGGCTCCACATCCACCTTCATGAAGAGGAAACAAAGGATATTGATATTAACATTCCGCTGTGAAATGGAATAGGCCAGAACTCCATTTTAAATTTTATATTATAGACAAAAATTCATTCAATGTTGGTCACTTCCATTAAAAACTTTGATTTTATAACAAATAACTGCTCGCTTGAATGCAACGTTCAGTTAAGTACTCAAAACATTTGCAAGTTTACATAATAGGTGCCTCTTCATAAAACCAGGCATATATTCTATTTATTTATGAACTTATGACGCAAAAATGTAAACTATTAGTGCAATGCACTCATACACATTAGAGAATGCCTATAATATTATTTGAGCCAATTTGGCTATGGCTATAAAGTAGCACCCATGTGGAGAAATATATACCTAGCAAAAAATGCATCTATGTATATGAGTGTATTTCTCTGACCTTAATTCATAAATATAAAGTACGAAATATACAAAATACTGCTATATTTAGAAACTAAAATAGTATGTTTATTAATTTATTTACGCAGCCCAAACCAACTCTTTCTATTCTATAAGTAAGGAAATTTGTATCGGTAAGATAATAAAGTCGAAAATTCTCATCAAATCCCTCATGAACCTCAGTATTTCATTGAAGAGGAACCACTAACAGTATGAAGGTTTTAATGCATCGTGAAAGTCTTTAGAGGGGTCGGTAAGTGCACGAGCGTGCCTGCTTATGAGAATCATATGTAATACATTTTTTATTTACTTTTAACTATGTCTGTATAATTTTATTATACCTTTGGAAAATTATTTAACATTAATAAGTATGGATTTGCAACTCCTCTCCGCCCTCTGTATCTGCGATCCTGGGGGGTTATTTTGTAATTTCACCTCAAGGAACAAGACGTCAAGGCTCGCTCCTGATATGGAGAATATTTCCGAAAGTGGAATTGTATACCGTGCCCGCCAGACGGCGAGACCACCGAATCGTTCATTTCTGCCAAGAATGGTTCATTTCCCGTGCTTTCGGTCATGGAATTAAGCTTCTAAACTTCCAAAGCTTGAGCACTTCTAGAGCAGAAAAGCTCAAATGGATAGTTTATTTGAGTTGGTGCTCTTTCGGGCTATTAGTGAAGTGGAATTACAAAATAACCCCACTGGAGGTTATTTCGTAAAATCAGACCTTTTTAATGACTCTTAGCAGAAGGCAGGAGACCCGTTTTGCTTTCTAAATTATCGGCTCACGATCGGCCAAGATCCGATGGTAGCTCCATTTCACGTTCCTTACATGGTGACATGGAACTAATGAAAGGTGGAGGCAACTGAAACGGATCAAGAGTCAAAATATACGGATCAAGAGTCGAAAGAGCGGGTGAGTCACAGAAAAGACTTGCAGATCACCATTTGAGAGCCGAGGATGGTCACGCCGCCTGGGCGGCGGAGTGGAACTACGAAACATGACGTAATTTTCCGTATTTTATGACTTATTCTCACTTAGGTGAGATTACAAAATAATACCCCAGGTGACACCTGAGTATGGTCGAAGGAACACCAGAATGGAAACAAAGCAACCCGCTCCAAATACCAGGGAAGTAAGTTTTTACTTTTTAAGGAGTCAGAGGAGGCTGTTTGAAACGAAGTGACCGACACACGTCAGGTCACCAGTGACCCTTTACTCTTTAGGAGATGGGGGAAGCAGCTTGGCAAGAGGGGTTGGTAAGACAAAAGTGGGATCGACGAAGTCTTAATGGTGACTCATCCCTTCCCCGTTGGATGTCTTTGTTGTCTTCCGCTGTCCAACTCAAAGTGCCCTGTAACCCAACGTCCATAATAATGGCGTAATTAGGTAAAAGTAGCGATGTTAATGGTATTTTCAAGGGCTAACAATACAAAGTTTAGGATGTAAATAACGATGAAGATGAGGAAACTAGGAGACGGGGAGATAAATAAACAAGGTAGCAAAAAGAGTGAGAACGTGAGAGAAAAAGCACGGAAGTAAACGCGGAAAGATGGACGAAAGAAAAACGAAATAAAAAGAAAAATACGACGTAAAGGGAGAGAAGAAAAAGTTAAAGATGTTCCGGAGAAGAAAAATCCGACGCATCGGGTTACACCCCGAAACAACTCGCAACCAAAAAAGCTGATTTCATTCTCGTTGAAGAGAGACAAATTTATTTTAAGGCTATAAATACTATAAGCTTGTTGGCGCAATGAATTTTACTGCTAAATCCTATAGTTTAAATTTTTCTCACCTGACCTCTTGGGGGAAGATTTCCCCCTTTTCCTCTCCCGTCGATACGCAACTGATCTCTACGACAAGATACTAACCCAGGACCACAGATCCCAGGACTTACCAGTCTAACTGCAGCGGTCTCCTCATCGTTTGAGGGACACTGTTTATTCCTAACAATAAGTTCTCTTAATTTTGCACTTCATTTTGTCACTACGCTTTTGAGTGATTTGATACCTTATTTTTTTCCTTTGCCCTCTCCTTGATTTAATTATCTCGTATCAATATTTTTTTGTTGTCTGTATGCATAACAAATGTATATGCAAATATCTTTTAACAAGTTTATCACTTCAAAATTTAGCAACATTCACTTCACAGAAGGCGTGAAATATTTTTGACAAATGGTGCACGCTATCTCTTCTCCCAACAGCCGTCATTTATATTTCTGAAATAAGAGCATTTCCATTTTTTTATTTAAATCTAAAACTATAACGTCAGGGTGTATCGCACTTAGTAAAAGAATATCCATTAAATTTAATGCTTAATTTTTCTTAAGGAAGTAATGCGTCATATGTAACTATCTCACATAAAAATAAACTGTATTGTAATTGCATAAATTGTGCTAAATGTAAGATTAATTTCAGTGACAACTGTATTGTGATAGAACAGGTTAGTTACATTAAACATTTAGGCATATATATTGATCAAAAGTGTAAATGGAAGTTTCATCTGAAAACATTTAAACCTGAAATGATTTCCGTAGTCTACTTCCTCTTCAAATTCTAATTCCTCAGATACATATGCCCCGAATCAGTATTGAGAATGGTATATTTTGCCCTGGGCAACTCCAGAGTACAATATGGAATCACATACTGGGGTGGAGCTTATTTTACTACCATTAAACCTTTGCGGGTAGCACAAAAATATCATTAGGGTTATGACGCGGTCGTTGCAAAAATGCCACTCATTCCCACTCTTTAAGAAACTAAATATCCTGCCATTAAGACACTTATTCATTTATAAAGTCCTTAGAGTATTTTACAACCGTATCGGCAAAAAGGCCAAACCAAAAAACCAATTCAACGATATTACAATGGGACTTTGAAATACCAAGGCCTAAGAAAGAATTATTTTGGCAATCATGTCAATACTTGGGACCAAAATTATTTCGTTCACTGCCAAATGAAGTGGCTAAGGCAGAAACGGAATTTGGATTCATTAAAAGGGTAAAACAATGGCTTATGTACAATGAAGAAGTTGAATGTTTACTTAAACAGGATATATAAAATGAGTAGCAGAAATACCCGTTGATTCTCAGCGGTAGGAATAAAAGTAAGATGTTGTGCAGTATTTTTGTTTATACAGAAAGGAACATTAATTTTCTATTCTTATCCTAGTATCCTTTCTCTTAACGGAAATTACCCGTTATTAGTTCAAGAAAATTGACACTAAGATGTGCCTGCCATAAACATTGATTTCTAAATCCGTTTCCTAAATCTCCCATAGCTTAAGAGGGCCATGTCAAAGGGTGGTTGTGGAATGAAGGATTTGGTCACCTGATAAAGGAAGAAAAAGGTGATTTAGTCTTCTCAGATGGAAGTCTAAACAATTGATAGCGTTATCATGGAAGTCAAGGCGAAACCATCCCAATTATTTCTTCCTATTACCTTTATATTATGGAGTAGCGTCCCCCTTTGCGGCTTCGCCCGCTCTCATAAATAAAGAACTACGAGGATTTGAACTAGTAATTGATGTATTATATTTTGGGTATCAATCTTCAGTATTTTATAAAAGTATTGCAAGAGAAAAAATAAATTTTAAGTACTTCTGAATTAGTAATATTTCGATCTTTGTTTCCCGTTGTTATCAAAATGATTTAATTGTTAGGTTTTCCAGTTCTGGAAAACCCTACATGCAATTGGCCATGGGAGAAATATTCCGTGCGAAGATTTATTCCAACGTATTTTTATATTTGGCCTCTCGGTTTGTTAATTGTAATTTCAAAAGAAACTCTAGCTGGACATTGTAAACGTTTGTATTGAAATGGTTGATCAGTAGGAATCATTAGGATTCTAGGAATAAATTCGATTTCCCAGTCGCTGGTCCAGTGAGAATTATAGCTTCAATGATATGGTCACGCATAGCTGTAATTTGTAACCTGAAACCATTATAGAGGTTGGGTGGTTAAAGATTACGTAACAGCATAATTGGACAACCAATTTTTAATTTTAATCTTTGTGTTGGTAATCTAGTTGGACAGAGACTAATGAGAAACGCTTGCGGCGACACTGGAGGCGAGTAAATGAGCTACAGTCCTCGCGAGAGTTTATGGCCTTTAGATGCGCAAAACAGAGGGGGTGAAATGTGTGGGAGGGGTAAAGTAAAGGAACGGAGGGGAAAGTGAGCACGTAGCAGACAGAATGACCAACATAGCGTATCAGCGTAAAAATGTAATTCCGAGCCGTATTGGACAATTCGACTTGTCGCGGAGCATGGAGCAGGTAGCTGACCCTTCCCCGCCATACCTCCGTTCCGAGGCCGGGGCTGTGGAATAGATGGTCTTACGCGATGACTCACAGCTGGGCATTTCAATTACTTTAAACGCATTAACATTTATTCAACATTAACAAAAAAATAACAAATATAGTCGTGATTCCGCTGAAACGCTGATTGAGTAGACACCAAACGTAGCGCAATTCCGTTGTTTTTTAATAACGTTGCTAAAATTTTCAGCCGCGTGAAATTATGTCATCGAGATTTTAAGACATACAACATAAAATTACGAAATAACAGTGCATTCTAAATTCTTTTTTTATTTAGCTAATGCAATGAATGGAATCGGACTTTGAATACCACTAGCTAAAGTTTCAGTCACTGAAATAAGAAAATAAAAAGTACTTGAAGAGATAATGTAAAAAATTGGCACTATATACATGTATATTCGATGAATAAATGGGACATTTAGAACACAAAAGAGTGGAAGTATAAGAATATATATTCTAGAGAGACAGAAAGAACATATATATATTTCATACAAAAATAAATTGGATAATTTCCGTAATTTATTATAGAAAGAAAATCGCAATAAATACGAATGTGATATTTGTTTTTGTGTAATATTGTAGAAAATAGTTAATACTTGTTGCAACTAGAAGTCCTCATCCAAGCCATCGACCTGAGATCCCTAGGCCGTGACCGCCTGGCGCGTGCTCAGGTCCAAAGGGACGACGCCCACTCCATAACCCACTGCGGCGAATAGCTGGGGGCATTCAAATTCTTTGAAGGCATATGACAAATTTCAAAGTTGGCAACGAAAATCTTAAACATTAGCCCGCCGGTGCCACCCTTCCACCCGCGGCACCGGTTTTTAGAAAATAGACCCTTCCAGTCCCAAAATCGTCTACTGCGCAACGCCATAAGCTTTCGTGACGACTGTAGCTCTACATAAACCGTGAACTCACCAACTCTCTCGTGGAATGCCGCTCGCCATTTAATGGGCGATTCTCATGCTACACTTTTACGGGGATTCCCATATCGTTTACAGGGATTCACGTATTATTTTTCACTTTTCAAATAATATTTCAAAGGAAAATCGGCAGATCTCATTATTGCTAAATCTTGAGCTCTAGAATAAAGCCTAAACTCGCCAACTCTCTTGTGGAATGGAGCTTGCCATCTAGTGGGTGATTCTCAAATTACACTGCGACGGGGATTCACGTATCATTTATCACATTTTAAATAACATTATAATGGGAAATCGGTAGATTTTATTATTGCTAAACCTTTCAGAGACTTTGAAGTTGATTTGGCTAAAATTTCGAAAAGATTGGTTTAGTAGTTTTCGCGGTTAGTGGTTCCAAACGAAAAACGGGCTGTAATTTTATATGTATAATATAGCATGATATTAAATTATATTAACTGAAATGGGCACATGAGTTGTATGAGTATGATCTTACCTGTACTTAATTTTGTGTTTGTATGTGAATATATACATATCCATTTATATTTAAATTTGTGCGTATATTTGGATGTTTTTTTTAATAGTCATGTGAGATTTATTTGTCTGCATGTGAGTTCTCTGGATTATGAACTAACCAAAATTTAAAAAACTTATTAAATGTATCACTTAGATATATAATAAAGTAACTTATAACCGAGAATTTACACTTGCTCTGCCGTTGTAAAATTATTTAACCCCGAAACAGGTGTTCCTCTGGGTGACCTATATTCCATCTATTATTTTAATTGTACGAAATTGTACCTTAAATGCTATACGAATGGATTAAAAGATATAATTATTATTATTATTATATTTGAAATACTAGAACGGAATTCAATGTTTTCTGCGATTGAATGGTGTGGATTTTGGAAATATTTTCTTATAGTGCCAACGGAAATGGTGTCGCTTTTCTTCAAGGTGATTATATAAGAAGTATTTTTTATTGTAATTTTTGTACATTACTACATGCGAGGCTCAATTAAACGCTGTAAAATGTATTCCTAATGTGCGTTTTTTCATTACCTTTCTTCTGAAATTAAAACAAATTGTTAATGACAAATGCTTAGTGATGAACTATTGGAAAAATAACAACTACACTCACACTTACCACACATGGAATTGTGAATCAAAAAGCGTAGAATGCGTAGAAAATGTTGGATATGGTCTGGAACGTAATATGTCGCGGTGTTCCATTTCCCATTATACAAGCGAATAAAACTAATAATCACTTTTCTTACCTTTAAGTTAGGTATTGATTGTTGCACAGAAACTGATATTTATAAATAACTTCATCAAACACAATTCAAAATCCGCATCTATTGTAATTTGTTAAAGATGTCCGAAGCAGCTCATCGAGGGAATAAGGAGAAGGAGACCAACGAGGAGCGGCACCGAGGACGTAGTAGAGGAGCAGCAGTAACCGGGGAGCAGGAGGAAACTCCCAGGAGAACCCGGACAGCAGCGGCACCGAGCCCGTCGAGACAGCCAATCCGCTTCGGCGATTGGCCACGACTCCGGGCTCCTTGCTATATAAAGCCGGCCACCACCAGGTCGACTTTACTATATATATCGGCCCACTTAGGCCGTTTTCTTCACTTCTTCACCAAGGACAAGGAAGGATCAGCCCAGCAGCCTAGCAGCACTCTCCGCCTTCGAGACCGCTCCGGCGTTCGCCGTTGCACCGTCTCCAGGAGCGGAAGCTCAGATAGGTCCTTCTTAGGACCAACGCTTTGCATCTCTTCCAGGCCGGCAATAGGAACTTTACATTCGGACAGGCTACCTTGGTAGATCGGTATCCGGTGTATAGCACCCTATTGCCGTAGGAGTCGCCCCGCCCGGGGAAGAACGACTCAGGGATCCACAGTACCTGAGACTTGGTCTCACTAACTGACAGCTTATACCTGTCCAGAAAGCACTTCCGTCGAGACCGCTTCGGCTTCGGCCGTTGCGCCGTCTCGTTATACGGTACCGTTCTCTCCTAACAGGCCGGCGATAGGAACTATACATCCGGACCGGCTACCTGGGTAGATCGGTATCCGGTGTATAGCACCCTATTGGCCGTAGGAGTCGCCCCGCCCGGGGAAATACGACTCAGGGATCTGCAGTGAAGTAAGGGTCTGGTCCTTACACTCGTCGGCTGGTACACTAGAACCTCTCAGTCGCCCCCGACGCACTCGTTGGCCTGACTGAGAGCCCCTTCCTGCTCGGCATTGCACGCTAACGCACACGTTAGCAGCTGAGTTTCCCACACAAACAATAGCGGCGCGAGGCTAACGTAGTTCCTCGTTCTCAGTCGCTGAACATTCTCAGAACATTTTCAACTCGCTGCTCGCCCTTGGCTACTATCCTAGGACGTGGAAGAGAACAACCATGGTGATGATAGCCAAGAAAGGCAAGGACAGCAGCAGAGCCGGGAACTACAGGCCCATCAGCCTCACCAGCACGGTGGGGAAGTGGTTCGAAAAGATAGTCGCCAGGAGGATGACCGACTTCTACGAAGACATAGGTGTCATGCCGCAACACCAATATGGCTTCAGACCCCACCGCTGCACCACTGACCCGTTAGCTCTGCTCACCAGTACCGCCATGGAAGCCATAAACAGGAACAGATACACTGCGGCTCTGTTCCTGGACATAGAAAGGGCGTTTGACAGCGTATGGCATGAAGGACTATTATATAAAATCTCAATGATGCCAGGAATGAGCCCTAACCTTCTAAGCATACTCAGCAGCTTTTTGGTGAATAGAGAAGCTAGGGTAAGGGTGGGTAAACACCACTCTGCACCCTTCCCCATTACAGCCGGCGTTCCCCAGGGTACCGTCCTTTCCCCCCTACTGTTCACTCTGTACTGCTGGGATATGCCAACAAATGAGACAGCAAAACCGGTCACCCTGTGCCAGTATGCAGATGACACTGCGCTGTGGTGTCCCGGAAGATCTCCGGAGTTGGCAACCAAACACCTTCAAGGCATGGTCTCACGCTTGGACGGATGGTTCCGAAAATGGAGGATGAAACCCAACGCTGCGAAGACTCAATTCATCATCACTAAGCCCTTAGGCAAAAGGCCTCCACCATGCACCATTCAACTGTGGAACCAACGAGTCACGGATGCAGGAACAGCGAAATACTTAGGAGTCACCATTGATCGCCACCTTACTTTCATTAAACATGTTCAGGAGGTCCGGGCAAGGTGCAGCAGGCGAAGCAACCTGATTCGTGCGGTCCGTGCTAGGGGGCGTGGGGTGTCGACGAGGTGTTGTTTACTCCTATACCGGGCTTTTGTAAGACCGGTAATGGAGTATGCGGCCCTGGCCGTCCTTCCATTGCGGCGGAACTTGCTTTCGTACGCAACCCTAGAGCGTCGGATACTGCGACAGGCCTTCGGCATGCATTACCTAACCCGGAGCAAAGCTGTATATCAACATACTAATTCTGAACCTCTCCTCCACAGGCTTTGTCGACTTCGATGCAACGCGGCCAAACGGATTGCTACCAACAACCCGGAGCTTCTACGGGAAATAATGTCCAGCGGCAGTGGCCCCCTGCCGAAAATGAAAAAGACGAAGCTGTACTCCACTCCTAGATTCATCGCTGACCATCTGCACCTCTATTATCCGGACATTACCCTGCCTCCATCAGATATTCGTCCAGTGATTCCTGCACCGCATCAACTCACCATCACGCCGGGAATCCCGTTGATTCCTACAGTGAAAAAGAAACGAAGGACCGCGGCATCAGCTGCGAACCCCCCGCCCCAAGCTCAGTGATTCCCCAGTGCAAGTGTCAGTGCTATATATCGTGTCAAAAACACTAGCCAAAGACTAAAATTCTGAATATCTATATACCATTGTTAAGTATTAAATATATATATATATATATCTATGTTAATTAATATCACCCAGTGCAAACCAGTGAAGTGGTCAAACCAAAGAGACTAATCAAAGATTACAAATCATCTTTATCATGTTATATATCTATTTATCCGTTGTTAATCTTCAAAGTTTATATCCGTTACTATTTATTATCTTTTTGTTACTACTTCTTTTGTTACGACCTGACGACGGTTTTCGCGGGTTTCCCGTCGTCCTTGGGCAAATGCCGGGTCAAGCCTTCCCCGCTATAATCCAGTGATAATTGTCCAGTGAAGGTGTTATCGACCCTGAAGAGGCGAAAGCCTACACCAGGGTCCACATTTGCTTTGTTATTTCTGTATTGTTACTTTGTTATCTTCTTCTATTCTCTGTACCTTGTTTTGCAAATGTGGAAATAAACACCTTGAATTGAATTGAAAAACCCTAATATTAGGGTGAAGCGGAAAAAGAAATTTTTGGCTAACACCCCCAAATCGATGGCTTTTGGTGTGTAGAGTAAGTGGTTCAAATTTGAGGCCAAAAGGATAAAATTTTCCTGAAGCGCCAAACGTTTGAAGTTTTTTTTACAGAGTAGAATTCTGATTAATACACAGGCACACTACTAGGAGAATTCTACTCTGTAAAATAAAACTTCAAACGTTTGGCGCTTCAGGAAAATTTTATCCTTTTGGCCTCAAATTTGAACCAATTCTACACACCAAAAGCTATCGATTTGGTGTGTAGCAAAAATCGATTTGGTGTGTATCGGTTAGCAAAAAAATTTTTTTTCACTCCACCCTAATATATATATGTATGGAAGAAGGAATGAACGCGATAAGTAAATAGATTGCATTAGTTTTAAAAACTATTTGTCAATAGTTATTAGTAAATTAGCTCATTATCACGTTTTTCGCTAGTTCAATTCCATGTAATTAATATGCTCATCCTCGCTCATATACACTGGTTTTTAATTGATTCATTTTCAAGCCTCAATCTTTCATTATCATTCATTAGAGTTATCTACCGGTTAGAGGTAGGTTATGATGGAAGTCAGAGAATATCCAAAAAACTCCTAGACGTGCAATGCCCTATATACCTCAAGTATTTCTTTCTTCATCTCACAAGTAAGTGACTTCATCTCATTGTCAGCGTACGGCCTACCTTTCTTCATCCCGTCCATAAAACCTATTCTCTTTCTTCCCCTTACCCGATTTCCAAATATCCTAGTTCCCTCTATCACGGCCTTCAGCAAACCATCATTACCACTTCCAGCCACCTACCCTACCTTCCCCTAATCAGATCCACAAATTTGCTCTTCTCACCAACTAAGTCAAGAACTTCCTCATTTGTCTTCCTTTCCATCCAACGCACCTTCTTCATCCTCCTCCACACCCACATCTTGAACACCGTCAGTCTATTTTCGTCTTCCTTTCTCAAGGTCCATGTTTCTGTCCCGTACAGCTCCACACTCCAAATCAAGCTTTTACCAGCCTCTTTTTTACATCTTTACTTAATGTCTCCGCCATCCGCTCCCTTCTCCGCCCTTCAGTCGCCCTTTTAAAGGCTAGCATGTCCTCTACAGGGATACTCCTGACTTCATAAAGTTTCAAAAATTGTGATATTAGATGCCTTACTCTAGTCCTCATGAAAGCGGGACATTCGCAGAGTACGTGTGATGTGGTTACGTCCTCGTCCTCGCACCATCTGCATCTTGCCGAGTCTGTAATTCTCAGGAGATGGACGTGC
The DNA here is from genome assembly GCA_963573305.1 of Pyrrhosoma nymphula. NCBI lineage: Eukaryota > Metazoa > Arthropoda > Insecta > Odonata > Coenagrionidae > Pyrrhosoma > Pyrrhosoma nymphula. The sequence continues at coordinate 126,198,291 of OY754335.1, read as the reverse complement.
CTCATGAAATGAAAGTGTCCACTGAGGAGTCCCACTATCATCCGAAGTTGTCCTCTGTTTAATAGAAAAAGCCTTCTTGCCAAACCCCATCTGGGTCCTCCTATCAGGAGATTGGCTTGCCTGAGGCCCTATACGTTCCGCCAGATATTAGAGTCTTGAGCTAGGCTCCACCCTTTGATCTGTGTAATCCCTGAAGAGGGTGCGATTGGGATAAAAGGCTCTGATCCAATTGGGTTCCCACTCGAATCTTCCTTTGCCAGTTCGTCCGCTATCTCGTTTCCGGTTATGCCTATGTGGCCAGGGACCTAGAAAAGTTCTACGTTTCTCTGCCTGCTGAGGGAATTGAGTGCTTCACGGCACTCCATCAACAGTCTTGATTTCCACCATGTAAATATGAGAGCTTTTAAAGCTGCTTGACTATCGGTGCATAAGTGAAGCGATCTGCTTTTACGACATAATTCCTTGCCAGCATGGGCACAGGTCAGCAAAGCCTGGAAAACTGTAGCATGCTCCCCCAAGGGAATTGAGAGCCTTTTATCAGGTCGGTGACAGTAAATCCCTGCTCCTGCTCTTCCTATCTTCCTGGAGCCGTCAGTGAACCAGACATATACCCCGTTTTGCAGATCTTTGCCTCCTTCCTTGACCCGCCATTCCCTTGCTGGAAAATGGGTTTTGAAGAGAAGCGGTGTTTTGTTGAACACGGCTATCATGTCATCTGTACCCATATCACAAATGGGGTTCGACTCCCTGAGCTCCGTCCATAGTTGTTTGTGGCCGGAAAAACTTCCCCTGTCACTCCATTGTCCTTGGCTCTTGAGATGATAAGCCGCCATCCTAGCGTAAGTTTCAACTTCCACATACAGTCGAGAAAGACTCAGTAGGATCTCAAGGGCCAGGGAGGGGGTCGTCCTCATAGCTCCCGTAATACCCATACAGGCCATTCTTTGCAGGTGGTTGAGTTTATTCCTGGCAGTGATCTGCCTGGTCTTTTTCCACCAGACAATTGAGCAGTATAGAAAGCTAGGCTTTACCACTGCAGTATAAATCCACTTGATTGCCTTTGGCCGAAGTTCCCAGGTTATGCCGAGAGCCTTCATGCAGCTTCAAAGGGAGGCTTATGCTTTCTTGATTTTTAGCTCAAGATGCTCTCCCCAGTTGTGTTTGGTGTCCAAAATGATTCCGAGGTACTTGAACGTCCGGGATAACTGCAAAATCCTTCTTTGTAGTGAAGGAGGAATAAAACCCTCTCTCTTCCTCTTATTGGTAAACAATAGGAGCTTAGTCATATAGGGGTTCACCGTCAACCCTGTGTCGTTGCACCAGACCATCGTCCTGTCTAGGGCTTTTTGCATAAGTCCGGAGACGGTGTCAAGGTATTTGCCGGTGATAAGGATCGCCACATAATCTTCATACCCCTGAGAATAGGTTCCAGTCTTGTTTAGCCTTGTGATGAGCTCATCGATGACCAGGTTCCATAAGAGTGGAGATAGTACCCCTCCCTGTGGGCATCCTCTGGTCATGGCCACCTCCATCGTGCTCTCCTTTAGAACAACCTTAACAGTTCTCTCTTCCAACATGTGTTTGATCCACGGACTTAGAATTTAAAGTACTGGTCACTTAATGAAAATCCTGTCACCGCTGGTGTCGCCGAAAGCAAATTTTTCCCACAGGTGGCAGCACTAGTAGTCGCTTTTGGTAACCTGCGTAGACTGTGATAGTGTACAGTGAATCCGCATTTGGCATAAAGCAATCCGAGAAAATGTACGACAATCCAGTCAACTATAACTGTTTACTAATTTCAAAATATCGCCTTCATATTTATCATTGAACGAAGTATGCCAGGACATCGTTGCATCGCCCCCGGCTGCACTTTGGCGTATGACAGTAGCAAGGAGAAAATTATTTTTTTTGGTTCCTAGTGATGTAGTATCACTAGACAAATGGTTTAAATCAATCCCTCGTAAGGAGTTTACCGTCAAACCTGGACAGAGGGTGTGCAAGAAGCATTTTTTGCCGTCTGAAATAATTAGGAAAAAGCCGTTGTACGACCGGAATGGAAGAGTCATATCAGAGGTGTGTATATAAGCATGATTGAAACCTCGGTTGTATTTTCTATGCATATTTCACATGTGATTATACTTTTCTTTCAGAGATTCTTTGGAGTAGTAAGGCAAGCAGAAGGGGCCAATGACCACCCTGGCACCTCAACATTCCTACAACTTTCAATACCTGCCATGTCAGGCCACTTCCTTGTCCTCCTTTACCCCTTCAGCTCCAGGGCTCATCGGGAGCTTCTCCGGTTCCCCTGGCCTGCCTAAGAAGGTCACCTCAGCTCTTTGCATCCCAACGTTGGGCCTGAAGGTAGGACCCGACATGAACACCGCAGATGCCTCGACCACCCCCAAGACAAATCTTGTCCCGTGGTCAGCCTCACACCTGTCGTAGGGCCTCCACAAAGAAGTTTGCAGCCTCGGGTTTGCCCTCTGGAGTCTCTCAAGGAGGGTCTTGGTGTCGGATCTGCTCTGTCCCGGGACCCACACCATTGTCCTTCTTCTCTTGATCAGGCTGTCGGCATTCCCCAACATTGACCTTGATGTCCTCAAAGGGCCCAATGAGATTGACCACTCTCTTATGCCAGGAGGCAGAGTAGTCATTGGTACAGGAAAATTCAACTGCGCCATTAATAAACCTGTTGGCTTCAAAGACTGGGACCTTTTCTGCTGGGGCTGTGTCCAAAAGCTCTTGGAGCCTTGCCAGAGCTAGCTTATGCCATTCCTCCTTCGCCATCATCTCTGGATAATATACAGGCACTATCGCCATCCTCTTCAGGTCCTTAGTAACCTGTGCGTAGGCCTGTGCGATTATCGAAAAAAATCTATATCGATCAGTTATAAGAATAATTGGAAATGTGGTCGATTCCACTGTCGGAAATTGAAGAAATTAAAATTAATTGAAGTAATTCAATTAATTGACAAAGGTCATTGAATTTACATCGAAATGGGTGTCAATTAATTGTTATTGCTCAATAAATTGACATCAGCTAACTAATTGACAGGACTCAATTGCATCGAGCTTCTCAAAGGCGTTCCTTTGGCAATCAGAAGAATGAAAGAACTATTTTGAGAAACACCAAAATGATTCAATCTTTTAGATTTTATTAATTATTTAAAGGAATAGATCGTTATTTGAAGATAAGCAGATGAGATCCTCAGGGTCTTCAACCGACAGACACTGGCGTGCGTCGATGACAATGTTCCCACCGAGACTGAACAACCTTTCTGCCCGTGGTAAACGTTTACTCCAAACTAGCAAACTAAAACAAGTTTCTACGTACAATTTACAACTCGTAGAGAATCAATAATCCTTAATTAATCGATTACCGGGCAGAATTGTAAATTGAATAATAAATGACAATTGAACAATAATTCACACTTGAAAATAATTGGCAATCGAGCCAATTACCGCAATCGAAATCGATGTGCTTAAATAATCGATCAATTGTAAAAATAATTGAATCGACGATTCAATTAATCGAATAATCGCACAGGCATACCAGTGCGTACGTAGGCGCTGTTCTGGACCTGAGAAGCATATATTGGGGTGTCCCCTGGCGTCCTCCTCCTTTTTATGGATGAGCTGCTCAAGGCCTCAGCAGTATCCACATCCTGCCTAGGGGCTCCGCCGGTGGACTTGCCTCCAGCAGTTCCTCCCACGGCAGGGGGGTGTTAAGGGCCCCCTGCACCTGTCTCAGCGCGCGCCTTCACCCTCCGTCTGCTTTTTTTAGTCCCGCCGCTCGGTCTGGCCTCTGTTAACAGGCCCTTTATTTTCCCCTAGATGCTCTTCAGGGTTGCGTAGGAGGCTCCTGAGTCCGGCTCCATCTCCTTGGTGGATTATGATGCCTCTTTTATTTTACACTCAGACGAGTCTGAGGATATATTGCCATCCCTATTGGGTGCAGAGGGAAGACCTAGAGGTTGATGTTCCCCAAAGGGGCCCCTTAAGATAGGGATAGGGCATAGGAGGAGCGACCATTAGGATCCTAATCAGGGCTCTCCAATAGTGCTTCCTCCATGGTGAAGGATAATAGACTGGATGACTCCTTGGGTGGACTCCGATTCTTAGCAACCTCAGAGGTTTTATTTTTTAAAGGTTCCATAAAATATCCCACGAGTAGCTAGGGAAATAAATTGTCCACCCATGCAGAGCCCCGCATACATGGGTAAGGCTAAAATAAAACCGGAGGTCGCCCTGTAGCCGGAGTCTCACCTGTTAACGACTTCTCACTCTCCGCCCCGCGGATGCGGTCATCCTTGGCACAGGGATGATGGGAGCTGTTTATCGACCACCAAGACTAGATCCGTCATGTTCTGCGGAAACCAGGGGCACTTCGGGGAGGATGTGGCTCTACACCACGCATGACGGTCTTGGTGTGCAGTGGTCACCACCGCCCACCCTAGGATCACACATCCCTCACCTCCGAGCGGTATATATGTATTGGCATTAGTAAAAATGTCTACATATCCGTAATGAATCCGAATATTACGGATGAGTTTACGGATTCATTACAGATATTTATAATTATATATGATCCAAATGGGTGAAAAGCCTTTCTCACATATTCCTATTTTGCCTATATATATACCCACTGCACGTTTTTCCACCTGACAGAAATGCTGACAATGGGACAGGTCTGAAGTGCACAAAACCCGGAAAAAATTCAAATCTGGACGCCTCTGCAAGAAGGCTTCGCTCCAACAAAGTGACCTCTGATGCATAACATTATAAACATAGCGCTGAAGAGCAAGAAAATCGATTCAGTAGCAGGTATGGAAAGAAAACCCGGAAAACAAAGCAGTTGAGTAGCCATGGAAAATTTAAAAAGAAGTACACCAAAGGATGGGAAGCAAAGGAAATCCTCGCAGATCAAAGGCACAAATTGAGAATTTGGAACAACGAGCACAGTTACCATACAAAAATTTAGTTTGAACCTCCTTCCATGCCTGTGTATTCGAAGAAAGGCTCAGAGGAACGGTCTTCCTGCTCTCTCCTTAGCTGGATAATGTGATGGAATAATGATATCTATCTCTGCAGTTAACCCCACGGAATTCCATTTTTGTTGACAAACAAGGGATATGGGCATTCGTATTTCAATTGTCAACCCTAGTTTCTGCCGGTCCCAGCATCAAGGGACATTTAATATCACTACATCCGCCCGCAATGTACGATACGATTTTACACTTTGCTAACTTATAATTTTGATTGTTGAATGTAATTCCAAGAGCAACTTGACAATGTATTTAACTGCAATAATTTTATGTTTGACGAGGGGTTAGATGGAAGATGGGACTTTCTAGTCCCAATCTCGCCCAATAAAGACGTTTTATTATTATTATTATTATTATTATACGCCATCAATCTCACTCAAAGTACAAGCGGGAACTAAGGATGTGATCAGAAAAGGCATTTTAGGTTTAGTGCCGGATCTGGGAGGCACCCGAACTGGGAGTCCAAGCCTCGGCGCCGAAGGTGATCCAAACCTTCACCGCGGGTGGTTTATGGCACCAACTGAACACCCACACTATATATAACTAAAACTAAAACTGTTTATAACTAAAATTAAAAAATAAATAGCAAAAATATGTCTTTCTTTGTGTTGTACTAGTCACTCTGAGGAAAATAATTTCTCATGGCAGTTATACGCTAGGTATTAACCATTTTACGAGCTTTAGTAAACCAAGCCAGTTTAATGTACATTAAATTACTAAAGCACGTAAAATGGTTAATATCTATGGTATAACTACGACGAAAAAACAATTTTCAGTTTTCTCTCTCAGAAAATAAGTGATTCAGCCAGTCAGACAACAGTGACTAGTAAAATTCAAACACGAACATAATTTATCGATTAATGATTATCCTTTAGAAGTTATAAACTATAGTGTAACTGATCAGATGGCGCCATAAACCACCCCCTGTAAAGATTTGGGTTGCCTTCGACGCCGAGGCTCGGACTCCAAATTCGGGTGCCTCCCAAGTCCAGCACTTAACCATAACGGATAGTTTCGTGCCACCCAGGTCCGGCACTAAGCGTAAAGGGCCTTTTCGGATCAAATCCCTGGTGGCAAAGAGGCCACCTATAGAACCACGCAGGGAGGGGAAATAGCGGAGTGTCTGGAGGAAGTCTTCAGTGGACCCACTGCTACGTGGACCCTATTGCTACATGTGAAGAAAATTTTTGGATGTAGCCCGAAGCATGGTCTCTTTTATTCCGTGTTATTTATGAATCTGAGTTAGTATTCTAAGAGGTTATATTTAATATTTCCTTCTATCCTTCGGCTGATTAATCGAGTGGGTATTTGAAAGCATTTTGCAACAAGCTCAGAATTCTTTGAGTCTCTTATCTCTCCTTCTCCATTGTCAAGAGATACTGGGAAGTCATCTCATTTTGCCTAGTCCCTTTTTGCTATAATTCAATTCCTTCACACAGGTATGTTTACCTAACCTTGTTCATGGATACTTTCCTGGGTTTTCCATGACGGCCATTAGTTTAATTGACTACAATCTCAGGACTCCACCTCTCGAGACACTGGTTATTATGCCATTATTTTCAAAACTATAATATTTTTTCCTAATAATTTTTAGAGAATTTTTAAGGCTAAATTCTAGACTCTAGTCTAAATCTAATCTAGAATCTAAATTCTATATAAAGACTATTTAACCACCGATATTAAATGGCAAAGATTATTTGTGGTATATAAATCATGGATGAAAAGATTACAACTTGAAAGATATACGATGCGTCAACCAATGAACTGAGTTTTTCCTCGAATCTTGTTTTGACCAACCATGTTATCTCAAAACGAGCAGCTGTCATGACCGTGTGGTGTATGTCATTAATTCGATTTATTTTTCCTCGTCTGATATGAATGTGACCACCGCGTGCAAATATTTGGTACCCCCTGACAATAGGCTACGTTATCACACGAAAACATTCTCAAGTGCTCCAAGAAAGATGGTGAAATGTCATCTAAGTTTTGTCTCAGCGTTATAATTGAGCAGTGGAAACTGAATCTTGTGAATGAAGGAATCTTAAAGTGGAAGTGATCTGAACATCGAGCTAAGAATGGAAATGGCACACAGTTATGTTTTCTCCGACCCTCTGCATGGAGAATTTTCAAACTCCCACTTATACTTCCTTGAAGGCACTCCAATCCTTCAAAATTCAGGTCTATAGACACATGCTAAAGTTCAGCCGATTGCAACGGGTCACCAGCATCTGAGGTCAATATCAGAATGAAGAATTAGAAAATATCATAAATATCATGGAAATTAGATAACTGTTATACTTTGGGCACATTCCCTCGGAATACATCTTTGACGCGGGTGATCCCTAGAGCTACACTAGTGGCAGCAATAACTATGCCAGAGAAGTCGACTTGTGGGAGCAAGACGTAAAGTAGTGCGCGTGAATGTCCTGTGTGAAACTTTCAGAAGTCAATTTTTCTATACTTTTTATGCTGGAATGCATTTTTCGTATGTATAGTGCGAATGATTTTTATTTTACTGTGGACATGTGAAAAAATTAACATTAACCTTAAAATGTGAATTTAATAATTAAATCTTTCATTTTTTATTTTTTTTCAAACAATTGTAACATTTTTCAATGTTTGGCATCTGAAATTTCCTAAAATCACAATTCCAGTGGGCAGAACTCTCGTTCTATTCTCAATTAGTTAGCAAGCATCCGCTTTCAACGATATTTAGAAACTCGTTTCAAACAAGTAACAGTGCTCGTCCCATAAGGTCCAGAATCGCTACTTTTGTTTGGGAGGCCTTTTTCTCATCATCTCAATGTGCGCACCACCACCATTGATGGCGAACTAATGTGATTTGCCACTTTTTCTAAAAAAACGGCATTACGTTGTTTTCAATGCAGTCATATATTGATCTCAGTATTCGTGTATAGATTAATGAAATGGGCAAGGACATTATCTGAAGACAGATTAGAGGAAGCTCGGAGGACAATGTAGTCAAATATTCCATTCGAAGTCGCAACTCATTCATTAGAATATTCCGTTCATAACGCACATCCTGAAATGTTTGCATGAGATAAGTTGTGATATGAGAATTCACGGATGTCACAACAAAATTTCGAGTCTGAAGACATTTCTGTCTGCCTAAGGACTGAGAAAATGGTAAGTAGCATTGATCACTATATTATTTCATTTGAAAAATAACGCAGTCCTTCCTAATTGTTATATTTCAGACTGAACTATTTTTTATGGCACAATTAATTTCAACATTGAAGGCTTTCTACAAATCAGCTAACCTATGGTTGCTAATCGTAGGCCGACTGCCTACTTTATGAACATTATATATCGTTGGATTACAAAAAAAAAACATTAAATGCAGTTAAGCTTTGAGAAAAACGCATTTTAAGGTTTATCGTTACCTGAGAAATCGGAGTACCGGAGAAGAATTTTATAATGCAGTGGTTAATAGGTAATGCGATGAGAACAGTACTTAAAGGGTTCTCGCTGACGATAGAACTTCATTTTCTGATTATAACTGTGTACATAACTCAAAAATGACAAAAGTGAACTCAACAGGTTTTTGCGGTAAGCCCACGATGTATGGTGTATTCTCAGGCGTAGACATACTTCAAAGTGAATAATTAGATAAAAACCTTTAATCGTTCCGGTCCTACGCAAGAAAACATCAGGCTAAATGCTCAATCATTGAGTATTCGACGACAAGATGTCCAAGTAACCAATAACAGCATTGGCATTGCCAACATTCTAAATCTATGAAAGTTTTTACACAAAGGACAATCATATGCACGACCCTGAAATCCCTGTCATTATTAAGCCTATGGGTAACATTTTTATGTATCGCAATAGGATAATTAAACAATGACACGTGATTAAGTGTAACAAGTCCTAAAGTACAGACCTGCTCACGTGCTCGTGAAGTCGGCTCTACATGTCGCACCATTTCTAGAAATCGTGATCAAGAAGTCATTATCCAAAGGTAAAGAACCATACAAATGGAAAGGAGCTAATATTACTGCAATATAAAATAAAAAAGAAACTAAATACGCATAAAACTAAGAAACTGTAATTCAAGATTATAGAGTGCAAAATGTTAGTTATTTAACTCTATCGCGCCAGCGTCTCACGTTGGAAAAACTTCTATCCTCACGAATGCCACAAAAATTTATTTGCAGATAAATTTTAAATGGAGCGCAAATAAATTTTGTACAGTGTACAGAGCTCACGAGCGGTAAGGACTAAGGAATAGCTCAGGTTCCCTCCACGTGGGACCGGACTCAGCTTAGCGCCGGACCCTATCACTTAGTGGTATCAAAGGTGGCTCATCAAATTCAAAGATACGAAAACGAAGGCGATCATGTTCCATCCCTTCCGAGGAGCACCGCTTGGAGTAGGCCGACTGGTGGTGGATGGAGTACATCTCCCGTGGGAGTCCAAGGTCCTCTACCTCGGAATGCTGCAGGACCATTTTCATCGGTGGAAACAGCAAGTAGAGCGTGTCCGTGCAATGGCACTGGCGGCACCTCTTCTGCTCCGGCCGATACTGCAACCACCGGTGCTAAGGATGGACACGAAAAGATGACTCTACAGGAGCTGCGTGCTGCCCTTCATCACGTATGCAGCTCCTGTATGTTCTGGAGTGCCCAAGTCAACCCATCAACGAATCCAGGGGGTGCAGAAGTCTGCACTTCAAATGATCCTAAGCCACTGATTCTACGAGCACATCGCCAGGATGCACCGAGACGGGAAATTGGAACCTCTTGACGTACTCCTGCCGAAGATGGCGAAGCAGTTCTTAGTCAGTGCAGCAGATTCCTCATACCGGGAGATAAGCAACCTTGCGGAGATCGTCGTTACGCCATGGGATTGCTACAAGTGACCCATCGCCTGCACCCACATCTATTCGGCTTATATCTTATACAAATTCCCTCCTAGGATGCGGCCGAGGCTACTTCGCTAGACGGTGCCACGTGGACGGTGCGTCACCGACAACTCGAGCAAAATAGAACGAGACCATCACGCCTTAGAAGCCATGGGCTTTGAAGACAACACCTTCCAGGGAGAGGAACCCGGACGAACCCATTGAAAAATCGGGTCTTCGAAAGGAAATACGGTAAGTAACATCTTTGTTGCTTGTAAAAAGGGCGATATTTTTTATGACAAACATTTTTGAACGTTAATTATTACCAAATAAATAGCCAGCAAATGTACTTTTGATTTTATCACGGAATAAAAATAAAATTTAAAAAGCTATTTAAATAACAGCACATCTTTTCAATCAAAATACGAACGTGCAAATAAACTCAAGATTCTGCACAATAGTACTAGCATGCATAAAAAATATTTTAAGCATTGAAACGAAAATCCGCCCCAAAAGGACTCATAAAATACAAAGTACATGTAGCAACTAAGTCTTCGTTCTTTACTCGGGTAATTTACTATGGATAACGGGCCATCAACTGTAACGGTGCAGAAGTCTGCATTGCACAAATGACCATTAAATCTCGTTAATATTTTCTGCGCGTACTGAAATTGCGCTCGCTAACAGCGGTTTTGGCTGGCCATGCAAAACGTTTTTTAATTCAATCAGCAAGGTTTGGCTTTTCACTTCGTGCTTTGCCACCAGTGTAAGATACCAGAAAACCCCCCTGTTGATGTTAATTGATAATTGCATTTTCAACGCAGCGCACTGAACCGCTGAATTCGTTCTGGCTCTCATTGTTTTCACTGTCTACTTTGGCCTTATCTTCTTGAGAGTTTGTATGTAATTCGTTTCTGGGCCCAGCGGACACGTAGGCACACATAGATTAGATGAGGTTTATCCAGAGTCAAAATGAAGAGTATCAGATCAGTATCAAACGGTAGGTATCCGATACTAACAATCGCCATGATCTTTCTGCAGCCAAGCAGAAAGTATCCTGGCAGTATCCATGAGTATCGTGGATTCCTATAGCCGAGACTCGTTCTAATACTCCTCGAGACTGGTCGGGACTGCAGTATCGGAGGGGATACTGGGTATCCGCTGTCCATATTCCGTGGATACTGACCCGTCGATACTCGATGGGCGGGAGGCGATGGACTCAAATTCCTTCACCCCGTCATGGTGGAATTCTAAAGCTGCGTGCCTGCTATTTAGTCTACTTGCATGCGAAAACGTGCATGATGCCTACCTTTCCGGGGGGCCTACATACCGGGTATGGTTTAACTTCAGGAATGGAACAGCTGGCTGACTGCTTTCCCTCAATCTCGTTGGGCCCGCACCCGGGGTAGGTACCCAATCACCGAGGCCTATTGTTTTATATTCTTTTTACTTAACGTGGATGGATTTATCTTGAACAATTCAGCAATTAGATACTCAATTGAGTGTGAGAAATTACACTCTTTAATTCAGGTCGTCACAAAATACAATCAATAGAATCAATAAACATAAATGTATAAGCAAACAGCATGTTAGTATGTTGCTAATCAGCTCTGATGTATGAAACGGCTCCCCTTTTGAGATTGATACAAAATGAACACTAAAATTTTACAGGTAAATTGATACATAACTAGCGTTATCATCTTAAAGATTTATTTACAATTCTACCGTATCTAATGACCGTGTAGTTCACTGTACCTTACTTGGGTTGAGCCCTTGGAGTTCTTTTTACTTAATGTGGACGGATTTATTTTGAATAATTCAGCAATTAGATATGTAATTGAGAGTGAGAAATCACATCTTTAATTCAGCTCGTGACAACTGTACAATAAATAGAATCAATAAACTTAAAACATATAAAGAAACAGTATGTTGATAATCGACTCTTTGGATGCCTCCGCGATACTATATGATACTGAGGGAGACTCGGTTGAGACTGTTCAAAAATCAAGCTACCTCCGCGAAACTATATGATACCGAGGGACACTCAATTGAGACTGTTCAAAAATCAAGCTACCTCCGCGATACTATGTGATACTGAGGTACACTCGGTTGAGACTGATGAAGTATCAGGCTGCCGGCTGCCGATACTGGAGGATACTGGTTTGATATAAGTCTGATACTTTATGATACTTTGCGATACCACAGCGAGATCAGAGCGATACTATTCGCTTTACTCCTGGATTATACCATCCTTATCTGGTGCTTTACCTGGTGGTAACATCTTCAGTCCATTTATGCTGTTTTTAGAAATTTCCACACCTTCTGTCACTTACGAATCACTATTTCATTGTCAAAATATACCAAAGCCCTGCCCGCAATTTTTGTCAACAGCTGATTTCCATGTGTTTTCATAGTAAAGATATGTTTTCTCAGGTGCGCATAATTAAAAATGTGGATATTTGAGGTGGGATTATTTTCTACTTAAAACATGTTTCTCCTTTGAATGGATACAGAAAAATGTTAAAATGTTTCATTAAGGCCTCGTCTAGGCCATGAATCTGATACTCATGTTTTACCTCTTTTATTAACTCTTTCATCTTTCCCATTCGCGAATGCAATGAATTCACCGTTACTTTTGAATTCCATCAGGACCACTTTCTTAGTGGAATATTTTGTCTAGACTCGACACAAGACCAGACTTCCTTAAATGTGCGACTAACGATTTGGCCGCATGAAACTGCTGAAAAACTTCTAGACCTTTACCCTTATCAACCCAACATCGAGAGTCAAATCTGCGTCTGGGAGCAGTGGCAAGCCAGTGGTGCGAGACAAGGAGGTTTGTCGTTATTTTCCAAAGCATTCGCAAACACTCCCGCATCAGTCACGAAAGATAACTCACTAAAATGCTTTTTAGGATTACCCATACAGGTTATGTTCACTTTTAATATTAGCCCTTGTCCTTTGTATTTCATGAGGAGAACTTAAAGTAAAATTATGCTGCTCACTAATGGCCAGTTTATGATGAACTGTACCGTGAGGGTAAGGCAGTGAAATTTCCTCACGGAATCCGTCCACCTGTCAGTAGTGGCCGCACATGCCCCTCCCTCTCTGAATGAAGTCGATGATATCGGGAAGTATAACGAAACACGCGTGAGACACCTGTTTCGGCAAAGCTTTTGATATTGCTGAGATATGAGGAATATGTTCTTTTATTCTACAGCAATGAGCACCGATTATCGATTGCTTGTTGAGTAATATTAGATAACCCTTCACCAACCTCCGCATGAAAGCGACGTGTCACAAGATCACAAACTCCGACACCTAACTGCTGAAATGGGTAACTTTCCTTTAAAGGTACAAAAGTTTATCAAACAAAATAATACAAGGAATTGATTTTATCCCCCCAAAGAAATGTAGCGAATAGGTCTTAAATAATGCTCCAGTACGCGACAATTTTCTCAGATTGCATAACACGACATTTTTATCTATATTTCTTATTCCATATTGACGAGGTGTATTCTGATGAGACTTTGGCAGCTTTCTTTCAATTAGAATGTTGATGAAAATAAAATACTTAGTAATCTATTTAACATGGCATGAATTCAATGAAATTAAATCTTCACTTTATCGACGAATTGCTTCAATTGCGATAAAAATCAGTATCGCGAGACGCTTAAGATGCCGGGTGGACTCGACCGATATTTGTCCGAATCCCAGAGACAGATGATTAATTTTGATCCCTCATCTCTGAGCTGGCCTGCTTGGACCTACTCCTTTATTTCGTCATTTCCGCGCAAGTCCGATTTCAGAGGAGACTGATCCCTCCACGGCAGCCTAGGGCGCGAAGTGAACCCGTCTGTCCACTTCGCTAGCCATTAGAGCGAAGTTTTCGCTAGGGAGTTGAAGGTTCGGCTGACTGTGCCTGATGCAGATCCCTGATAGGAGAATTATACGATACATGTATGGCCAGAACTTCACATGAGTGTAGCTGTCGGAGTATCAGGGTAAGCAGTAATGGGCCTCTGGGTAAGGCAAGGCTGCCCGCTTCTACCTCTGCTTAGCGTTTATGCCGAGGAAATGGTAAGAGAGGCATTCTAAGAGCTTGATGTGAAAATAAATGTAGGAGGACGACAGATAATGTCCGTTAAGACTTTCGGACGGCCAGGCTTTCGATCATCCAAGGGATTACTACTATGACATTATTCTGTCTTCCGTGGGATCTCGAGGCAATTTCCAGTGAGCTTAGTCCTGTATGATATTCGGCCCTCACTTCCTCGGCCATGTCCCCCTGAAGTTTAATGAAATAAAACGGAAGCGGAAAGTGAACAGGCCGTTCGCAAATTTCCGTGGGACCAGGCAAAGGAAGTGGGGGCTGAAATCTTTTGACTTGGAAAGGGCTGTCCCACTAATACCTAATCTCTCCGGGGAGAAGTATTCTACCATCTGAACCCTTCGACTTAATTTAGAAGTTACCATCTTGTCAGCAAGATAAAGGAAACTCCCCCATTCTCATGAATGCTGAAGATTATCGTAGTCAAATCTGCAATATTCTACTGAAACGAGCTTACCAAATTTGCTGCAAAATTATCATGAAATTGGATTACAGGTCTAAGAGATGGATTTCAGATGATTTTTCTGTTTCTCCTTGTGCACTTTGTCAATCAGAATTACGGACTGTAGGTTTTACGCACGAAACATTAATGAGTATGACCTCATGATAAGTGTTTCACTGGACAAATAGGTAGTAAAAATGTCCTAATAAATATTATTGTTCTTCGAAGTTATTTGAATTTGAGTCAGGCTCAGAAAGCAAAGAGTATTATGAATCCATGTGCAACGTTGTTGATATACAATGAGAATAAGATACCGGGTCTCATTGTCGATTAATATCATTTGGTAGTACCAATACCCAAAGTGGTGCATTGGGGACATGTTGAGATATTCCACCACAAAATTCCTAGTTAAGTATGAAAAACCTAGCAACGAAGACAAAAATTAAGACTTCCACCGTTGAGGTTATTTTTTATTAATATGGTGATCCCTTTATTCACCACCGTCCCTTGACGTCATCATTATAATCCAGCTAGATTATACATACATATATGAATGCATATCTCCGTCTAAGTATTGCTGTATCTTGCTCATCATTGATTAATATCTTCAACAGTTGACTAGAAGAGATTCACAATGAACTGACTCCGAAGTATTGATTGAGAAGCGCCTGAACTCATTGACAATAATCTAAGATGATTCAAGAAGTGGCAACTTTAGACTGTTATCTTTCCTTGCTGTCATCAGTGAAAATTAATTCCGACCGCTCCAATACTTCTCATTCCAGCCTCATTATAGGATTCATTTTCATGCTTTCAGTGGATACGGACGAATCCAGCCGTCATGATGGGTATGACAGACACAATAGTAAATATCTTGTTTAAAGTGGATATCAAAAGCCACGTGATTTTATTTAGGATATTTTATCAAAGTGCATAAGTCACAATAGTCATTTATAATTTTTTTAATCGCAAGATTATCATTTCACTGAAAGTTTTTACTGAAATTCGAATCAACCAAGTAAATCCTATGAATTTGCAATATTGATTTACTCCTATGCAGATCTTCACTCTTCTTCAAGGGATAAGAAGTCTGGGAAAAACTTTGAATGTTTGATCAGAGATATTGTAGAGGATTTAACAATTATCATTGTGTTACATTTAAAATAATTCACCAAAGACCAGCGCATTCCTAAGAATAGGTTATGCAAAAAGTGATTTTATGGCTCATAATGATATCGTTTGCTACTGTTCCTGTCTTAGATTGGCTATACTTTTGCATAGTATTAGGCGGAAGGATATTTTTGGCTTCCTTAATGCTCGCAGTAAAAACAACTGTGGACAAATTTATCTAAAATAAGAAGCAAGTTTTGTCTTTGATTGCCTTGAACGATGTCAACTACGACGTTATTTTTCTAGTCCAACATTTTACTTGCGTAACGTGTGGTGTGAGCACTGAATCGAGAGGATGAAGTTAAAAAATAATTCAAAAAGCTAAAGAGTCAACCGGTATTTACTTCTGAAACCCTTTATAATAAAGAATTTTTATTTAGTTTCGCCTTTCCAAGAACGCTGGCTCAAAATATTTTGATAACGGGAATTTGGCTCTCTTCCGGAGATGATTTATTACGGAAGTAATAAATAATCTCCGGATCTCTTAATCTACTGTGAGGATTAAGTATATTACACCTCAAGCGAATTAAGACTTGATGAAAAAACTCTGATGGCTAAGGATATATAAGGTGGTGCAGTTCTTTTACTTTTCGGTCTGAGAGCTGTTGCACAAGAAGAAACCGATTGTGGCCACAATACTGTATTTAACCTACCAGACTTACGGTGAGTTTAATTCTAAAACTTTTCCCTGGACGGATCGGAAAATTTGATACCCTTGTGACCTAAGACAAATACTATAGATTGTTTAAAGCAAAGTAAAGACGGAATGAGTTGCTAATAAACAACAAATTTGCCATGAGTTTTATTTCAGCATCCACTGGTTCACATCCAATGTTGCTTCAATAAAAGTAATGTATGCGTTAAATTATAGAGAGTTGCTCATGTCTTATTTTTAAATCTCAACTTACTTTTTTTGCCGACGTTTTGCCTTTTAATTAAAGCCCCTTCAGGGCTCATAGATGAGATCGACCTTCCTGCTATGGCAATGGCCAACATGGCTACATTACATGGCTTTGGTGACTACATTAATTAAGTGGCCAATAACCAATTCAACGAAATAAAAGTAATGCCCGCTAATTTTAAGTGGTTCTAGCTATTTGGGACTTACATATCAAAAGCATCCTTTATGAAAAGCGATACATATGTGAATACATCCACTTTAATGTTCTTGGTATTTCCGTGTAGGTACTTATTTTCCTTAATTACGAGTTAACTAATGTCATCTCTAGGATTATTTGTCCCAGGAAGTTATTAAAACAGAGCTAGTTTGTTAGACCCAACGTCGGCAAGTTAGCTCTCTTGACTGTGCTTATTGAGAGTGGGAAAGTGCTTCATGTTAATACCCACATACACGACAAAAAATTAAAAATTAAAATAATAGGTGTGTACTAAGTGCAGAAACAATGACTAATGATGCCTTGACCCTTAAGTCAATAACCAATTTTACCACGTGTGTTCAACAACCGGTAACCCTATCGCATTAAAAGCACACGAATAAAAGCAAGCCAACAACTTGTATCTTTGAACTCAATACTTTATGGAATGACTCGGTGAAATCACTGCATAATGAACAGCAACAATGACTTTGTATGATCCACAAAAAATATTTATTGGTACAACCAGTTTCGCCTTTTACGGCATCTTCCGGTATTCCTCAAGAAGCCATAACCGGTGAAACCGGTTGTACCAATTAAAACTATTTTGTAGAGCTTGAAAAGTTATTGTTATTGTTCATTAACTTGTATCATCGTCAACAAAGAGCCAGGCAGAGTTCATTTGTGCAACCAAAATATGCCATGGATCAACTGTTGCCATGTTGCAGCGCTCTGAGAAGGACGGACGGTGGCTGTTCACTTTTCATGGTAGGCAGTTCAACCCTTGCTCTCAGTGGCGGATACCGAATTATATTTTAAGGGGTTCATAACTGAAGAATATATTTTTGGGCATGGAACGTTCTGGGAGACCTGAGGGGGTACGGGATTTTTTGAAAAATGTGAACAAAATTGTGAACTTTTAGGCGGTCTGAGTGTTATTTTAATACAAAACTGTAGTTGATACTTACTCATTTGTGTACGTTAGTATCGTATAAAATGCAATAGTAATAATGGCTGCCTTTGTTTAATTTCAATTAATTTATTATGTAAATTAACTGTGTAAAGCAATAAATGGAAAAAGATTAAGTACTAAGTAAAGCGTAAAATTCTACTCGTTTTTTTTCATTAATTTCATTTTATATGCTTAAAGTTGATTTGAAAAAAAAATCCAGATAAGATTATGTATTTAAAAAACAATTCAGTTTCTTCAATTAAAAATATCCCTAAACAGAACGTAATAATTTTGAAAAGTGATCCATGAATATGAACGCATTGGTATTAAATTAAAACAAAATATCCATGTACTACTCTGTATTTCATTCTAAAAAACATTATGCCTCTTTGGAGAGGTCTTAGCAAAACAAAGGCATGATGCTAGAGTTAGCAGGCTTTGCATGAAACTATTTTTAAGGAGTTTCCCAACAAATTATTCAAAATGTGGTTGTTAATCGAACAGTTCAGAGCGTATACGGCTATTTTCCATTGTTCTTGAATGAAACCTTCTGTTTCGGATGCCATTACTAAAGAACTGTAGATCCGAAAACCTATGCAAAACTTCAAGTCTAAATCAAGATGATTGACAATGCGATCGACGATATGGCCTAAAGCAACTCCAGTCAAGCGACGTTCTCCTCCATCTAATTTAATATATTCCTCTCGAACCACATAGGTAGGCAATAAAAAATGTAATAAAATCTTTCCCCAGTACACGATTATGGCGGTACCGCAAAGAAATACTATTTGAAAAATACTATAAATGTGTGTTGTCTCGTTAAGTTTCCTTTATGCAGTTATATTAATCTCTGCCTTGCAACAAGCAATGTGTTCATTTTGAGTGTGCTTCCTAATACTTGTGGCATTGGACGGAGCACTCTCCAAGTGTATGTGCAGATTTTTGTCACTAGAATGTATCATAAATCAATGCAACTCTCTGAATGTTCCGTCATTAATTAGGTATTATTCAGTGTTTTTCCTCTCTGCTTAGATGGTTTTCAATGTTCTTACTAACCCTGTGATCTCCTAAGGGAGTGTTTAGCCTACCCTAAAAAAATATTTTTATATAGAAACCAAGCGCTGCTTATTTTCCTCTATTTGTGCCATGGGTTGCGAATGAATTTGATAGGATATTTCTGATGCAGCATTATAGTATATTGAGGGAAAACCTTTCCCAGCATCAACAGCGTCGATATTGTATTCGTTTTTTATCATGTACAACTTCGGCGACCGATTCCCTTTAAAGGTTGTCAAACTTTTTCAATGGTTCTTTAATAACTTTTCTCAAAGGAGTATTGTTTTAAAACCACATCCTAAACCAGTAGCTCAGCCTGGCTTTCTCACTTAATAATGGAAAATTATTAGGATGAAAAGTAACAGGATAACAAGCGCTCAATAATGTAGGTACATTAAGTTTTTATGCAACCAAAAACGGTGACAATTTGCAATTAAACTTTATAAAATTGTAAATAAAGTGACATAACAGCATTGCATACTTCAGTAAACGTAGAAAAAAACAAGATTTCCGGCGCAATTTATTGTATTAAATTCCGTTTTCTCATTTAGAAGATAGGGAAGCTCAAACTCGGGTACTTTGACTTTTTTCACAAACAGCAGACTTAACATTGGGGGAACTGGCAGGAGATGCTTTAGGGTCCCCCCTGATTACTTTTCATAGCATATGGTTGATACTTAAATGATTCTTTATCATCACCAGTAATCTGCCATGATTTTCCTAAGACCTACACTATTTGATAAACTATTGCCTAGTACCTTATTGGTCTTCTCATTCTTGCAGTTTTTGGAGGAGCCGTCAGGACCATTTTCTCGAGGTTAAAAGGAAAAAATGAGGAAGATTTCCAGTTTATTCCTCACCGTATTTCTTATGGTTGTAGCAGTGAGCTTTGGAACCGGACATATCATCATTACACCTCATCTACGAGGTAATTTTCCATTTTCTGAACACAATTAAGAGTATAAACGTTCCAAGGATTTTTACCCATTTACATGTGCAAGGTATGCATATTTCTCATTGCAATACTAGGTTTTCAATATGAAATGAACTAGGTGCAAATATCTTCATTTTCTAGTTTCATACAGAGGTTTTCTCTAACTGATACAGTAAAAGCCAAGCACCGGTACCTATATTGTTTACTCATTGAACATCAAAATCAGGAGATTTAAAGTTTTTTATGAAACGTTTGTAGTACGCCCACATGTAATACGAATAAGTACCTATTTAAAATATTTTAAAAGATATGTTTTAGCTCTTCCATATACTCGAATGTTTTTGGCATGAAAATCCATTGAATATTTTTTTCATCGGGCTAGATGTGTAACATCCAGCAATTTTTATTCAACGAAAGGTGCGTCATCTTTTGAAAACAATTAATTTTATATCTTTCAAAATCAATATCACCTATGATCCTTGAAAATATTAAAAGGTTCTACAGCGGCAAGATTGGTGCAACACTTGAAAAAGATTAAAAATATTCAAAAAATAGGGAATCGATGTGGTAGTGTCATAATATGATTTCAAATTTTAGGCTACAAAAAATATAGGGACCGAGAATTTAATATTGGAAATGGCTAGTTCAAAAGAGATTTGTGGAGATGGGACGGCATGCAACACCAACTACCAGCCGGAAAATTACGGAACAAAATGCTCCTTTGCACATTCTGGTTGCGATATCAAAATCGAATAGATCGAATTGATCTCGAATCAGATAAATTGGTAAAACTTATTCATGGTCTATTTATTCTGGAGCTTGCTGGAACGTCTTTAATCTGGATTTACTATTAGGGAATTTCTTGATTCCTTGTGAGTGTTTTTGTTGCTATGTGATCGTCCGAGCTGGAAGCAAAACGTGTGCAAAGTCCTCAAATGCGTCCGTAGATGCGAAGATACATAGATGTACAAAGAAGAAACTCGATGGGAGGGACGGGGGAAATATATGAAAGATGCTTCTACGACGGAATATCGAGAGGCTGCTGAATTCATTGATTATTTGACCTATAAAGGTACGTAACTCCACTGGATCATGTTTCTTCTTTTGATTTCATCCATGCAAAATGTATCGTTGAAGAGCAACGGCAATGTATTCTTATTTTTTTGCGAAATTCCACTGCAAAAAAATTCAAAGACACTTGTGGGTGACACCGTAAAGGTTATACCGAGGCTAGTACCGGTTTCCTCATAATTTGCCTTATTTTGTTTGATTTAAGGTTATCGGAATAGCTAATTTTAGTGAAAAAACAGACTATTCGCCTTCATAATGAATAATAATTCAGTGATCATTGTCGTCCCCGTTAATATATGAGTATTTACTTTATGATTAAAAAAATATTATTATCCAGTCACCACAATAAGAGGAATTGTTATGTTACTCTTTTATGGAAAAGTAGGGTTGAATCTTAATAAAATAATGCATTGCTTTTTTCCTCAAAGTTCTCACTATATTTGGCAACAGTCGCCTCTCAGATGCATTTCCTATTTGCTGCGAATTTCTTTCAGTACAAACGCCATGGACTTAAGAAGGAAGCTGGTTGATGGCAAAAAGTTTCCCAAAGTTCTAGCTATGGTAAATACGTTGTTCATTTAATTTTTAGATGTAATGGTTGGAGACCCCTGCAAAGACGGCAAAGGATGCGAAACACTAGAACATGGTTTATGTAGTCTCACCAAAGGACTTGGAACATGCCTCTGTGACGATGGATACCACCAGCAGGAGGATAAAAGCTGCGGAAAAAGTGAGATGCATTCATGTGACATGAAATCAAATTAACTTTTATGTAGCAGCTCTAAATAAAGTAAGAGACCATTATTTCACATTTCCAGGTAATTTCTTACGAATTTCTGCAACTTTAACTCTAGATACGTTATTCATGATCTTTGCTATTCAGACATGAACTTTCATGGAACAATGGAACGATACGAGTAAACTCTTCTCAGGCTCTTCACCAGTTTAAACTATTCATGATTGCAGACGTTTCGTTTGTTTACCAAAAGCCTACACACGCAGATCTTTATTTGAACGGCCACAGCTACCATCACCCCTTACAACGAGTATCTTTGTACGCTACGCTAGGGCAAGCGTTCGATTTTTACCAGGGCTGTTTTAAAGGCAAAGGAAAAATGTCTTGATAACAGAAAACTCACTCAACAACACTCAACCCGACGTGGTTTCAGGGTAAACCTTAGTGGTTGCAACACAAAAATCCCAAACACCAATATAAATTTTAATAATTTGAGAATATTTGTCAGTCTCTCGACTATTTATTTTTTTGAGGGACAATCATGGCTCTTCCTTCTCTAGGGCCGATCCCTGGTCTAGGTTATCGTCGCATTGTTCTACGACTTTCTCTGACTCGTGCAGTCATCTATAGTACCGCGTTCACGGCTCCTTTCCGATCTACGATCGCCGAGAGAGGTCAGGAAATTATAGAATAGCGTTGCATCTTAATCCCGTATCATGCGATACTTATGCAGCTCAATAACTAGTTTGCCACCACACACCCAACACCCTCCATCTCTCAGCATTCTCTTCGCCCGTCATTGCCTAATATAACCACCTACTCTTCCTCCTCCTATCCTCCTCGAGCAGTTTCCTCTCCTCACCTGACATACCGAGCACCCTCTCGTTCGTCTTTATTTCCAACCTCCGAACTTTCTCCATTCTCCTTCACACCCACATCTCAAACGTCTGTGGCCTATTCTCGTCTTCTCTTCTTTGGGAACACGTTTCCGCACCATCCAACGCTATACTCCACATTAAACTTTTCCCAAAAATATTATTTATATTCCTACGCAAGGTCCCCGTCATCAGCCCCCTCCTAGAGTTGAACGCTTCATTCTTTAGCAAAGTACTACTTTTAATGTCCTAGCAACTATACCAATTTTTCTCCTATGCGCTACCCAAGTAATTAAACTGTTTTACTTGCTCCAGTAGGCGCCCTTGTATATTTAAGAGCAACCTCGCTTTCTAAGATTGTAAAATCGCATTAATTTAGTACTTACACTATTGTATATTTTCCAAAATTAAGCAATTAATTTAAAACGTATTAAAAATAACCTACCAATGAAACCCGAGTGGAGGTATTGTTGTGAACCAAATGAAGATAACAATCAAAAGGCAACAAAGGTCTCAAGCGGATATTATCTGCATGAGTTGATTGTCCATAACGGGCAATGATATTAATTGTTTAAGAAGCTGATTGGAGTAATTAATCCTGCTAAGAATACTTAATAGATTGCATTTTTGTGTATTGGATATTACAGGTTCAGAGCATTGTGGTACGTTCCAGCGAAACCTTCACAATGACTCATGAGTTTACCAGTGGTCAATATGAAGATACCCTTTACTTCAACATGCTTTGCAAGGGAAATGATGTCGCCAAGCACGTGGCATCGTTTTCCGATGCAAAGATTTCCGAGCTGACAAGTTTTTCCACATCATTGTGACACAGGCTCATTTTACTACCCTCGTATTTCTCGCGAGCATTCTGTGCTAGAGCTGAGTGAGCAAGAGGAAATTGCTGTATTTGTAGATTAATCCTAGATCAAGTTCAAGAAGAATAAGCACCTCTCTCAGAGCTTTGCAGTCAAACGTATGGAGAACATTGCTAAAGGAAGGCATGAATCCATTAGATGTGCAGAGACTTCAACATCTTCCACGGAGGGATCTTCCCAGACAGCTGGGGTTTTGCAAATGGCTGCATAGCAATGGCGATTTTACACCAATACATCATATTTAATGACGAAACTCAGTTCCAAAAAGACTGAGAGAATATATATTATTTCTTATTTTTTGTCTTTAGAAAAACTGCATGCCACTACGGAAAGATACTTTCAACAGGGGCTCTTAGCTAATGCTGGATTTGGAATACTCAGTTAGTAGGAACAAGGCAGAATTATTTTATTATGCCGTCTAATATATGAGGTGTACTTTCTGTCATAGTTCAAAACAATTTCCCTTTATTGTAAGGGGATTTGCCGTTAGTTACGAGAAAGCAGATGTACTGACAACGTGAAGGTGCTTTCCTCATCGTTCCTCATTCCTTAGTAAACCAACTATATGAAAGGTTTCCTGAGTGTTTGATTGGTCTCAGTTATGCTTAGAACTAATCTCAGAATTATCCCTATATAACATTTTAAGAGTTTCGACCCTGAGGTTGAATGAAAGACCTTGGTTACCGAACTTAAGTTTAAACATGGTAGGCTATATGGTAGTAGTAGAAACGTGGTATCGACTTTGCATAATGGACGCACTGAAGCACATTGAAGAAAGTCAAAATAACCCTAACGTAAATATCTCACCCTAAAACAACAAAATGCATCTAGTTTGCTGTAGGAGTTGTTGTAAACTTATTATAAATGTACGATATGTGATTCTCTGACAACTTTCTCTCCTTAACCTGGATCCGCCAAAAATTACTTTTAAAGATAAATTGTTCATACTTTCAGAATATTCTTAGTACCTTCATATTATGGTGTTGTATTAGTTTTATCTTTATACAATCAGTAGATCTACAGATATTGGGTGTGACATAAATTTCACATTTGACGGATATGCTCTCTTTTAGCGAGGATAGAACTGCATTGGCTTCGATGCGCATTTAAGATAGTTACAGAGATTTTTATCAATGTTTAATATATTAAGGCATTGAATTTTACATTGATATTTTAAAACTTTCCGATCGATTACCATCTGCTACCTAAAAATGTAAGACATTTTTATGCTAACAGATAAAACGTTTTTATAAATATATTTACTGAGAAAATGTAAAACTTTTTCATTTAATTACTTTAACTCAATTTTTCCATTTTCACTTTACTCATGAAGCATAGGGATTATCGTGTAGAAAATAACATTTCCTTTTTATTATTCCTGACTTTTTTTCCCAATATTTTTTGTAGGTCAGAATTATCTTACAAAATGTTCATTGAGTGGATATAAAATGAACTTTTATAGATCAAATTGCATAAAATATGATGTAATATATTTTCCAAATAATGATCAGACAAATACGTACATCTAAGGAATACCAAATAATTCATTTAGAAAAGAAGCAGCAGTTAGCACATCACCACAGCATAGGCTAGTATTTCGATTTCGATCTGTACAAATTCAAGTAAGTTTGGGCGAGTGCTTGTCTGAAGTCCAACTTTGACGTACTTGAATTGAATATACTAATTAGTTACCAAAAGCTATGAACGGCGGCAACCACCAGGCACATGAAAATACTACACTGCTATTTTTCGCACGTGTAAATTCGAACTCCGCGCCGTCATATTCGTACATAATTTCGGTCCATATGATGTCTCCCAAATTGTATTACTCACCCGAATAGTTTTGTTCATTGCATCACGATAGCTAAAAAGTAAAAAAGATTGTGGTGTTATCCTTCTCTCGTTTTATCAATTATGAAAAAGCTGCCAATTCTCTCTAGTGTGTGGACACCATGTCACTAAACGTTATTGTGTCATTGTCAGCCCATCTCTCAAGAAAGAACCTAAGAGAACTTTTTTGAGATATTCCTTTGATTCCGATTTCCAGTTCTTTACTTTCAAATGGAAATCATACCAAATCCGATTCTCCCCAAGTGTACCTACTGAATGCACCATACCCACGAGAATGGAGATGACTGAGAGGACATATTCCTGTGAATAAATTATAATGATAATAATAAGGCCGTGAGGGAGAACTCTACTTTTCTCCTTCACCCGTTCCGTCTCTTTCGACCACCTCCGCCTGTTGTTGAATCTCCGCCACCCGTCCAAGAGGTTGAACGTTTCTGGAAGGAAATCTACGAAACGTCGAAGCCATTCAACGGAGACACTCCGGCCATAGGCCTCTTTAAAGAGGTTTGTGACCGCCACCTACAAGATGTGGATGGACCTCTTTCAGTCACCGAAAGTGACGTGAAGAAGGGCTTCTCTGGCAAGAAGAATTTCTCGGCTCCAGGAATAGATGCCGTGAATAACTTCTGGTGGAAGAAATTTACTTCCACCCACCAACACCTCGCCAGAATCTTCACGTCCTTTCTAAATTGTGGAAAACCAATTCCACCTTGGCTGACTGAGGGACGCACGGTTCTCATACCTAAGAAGGGAGACTTGTCCAATCCAAAGAACTACCGCCCTATAACCTGCCTCAACACTGTATATAAGGCGTTCACCTCGATCTTGAGCGACCTTAAGGGGGATTCACATTCAAGCATTTCACGCGTACTAAGCGAAGCGTTTCGCGCGCAGCCAATCAGGTGCCTCGCTTCGTTCGCCTGGCTACGTGCGAGCGAAGTTGAATTTTGTTCAACTTTCTACGCGCGCGACGCGCCTGGACGCGTGAAACAAATGGCGGACACATGGAGTCATTTCGTATTTACTTATAAGATTCACTGGGATATATTAGCATGCATACATGAATCGTTCATTTCTGTTAATCATTGCTACAGTGCTGGATATATAATAGTTGTATTATTGGCACATTGAGAATTTTATGGGCTAACTTTCGTGCATTAACATCCCAGGCGACAACGGGACACCGTCGCTGTATTCATTATAATTATCGATTTCCCCGGTAATGCCCGCCGAAAATGTGAAGTTGGATCAGATACGAACCATTAATAATTGTTTTAGTGTAAATAAGAACCTCAATACGTGAACAATGAGCAAAATAACAACAAAAAACTCCTCAAGGTGGGGACCGTCATTCTCAGGCCATAACCCGAGGTTCATAGAAAAAGTATGTATAGGCCACGATTTCGCAAGACAACGGTAGACCGGTCGGTAGGGCGCTTGACTGCGAATGAACTGTTGGAGGTTCAATCCCGAGCGGTGAAATTTTTTTTACCCTCAATATTTAACGTAAACATTTAATTTAGCCACTACTATAGCGATATATTTTAAAAGTAGTGAATAATCTTATGAAGGAAATTTTTTTGCCTTAGTTTTCGAACTAATTCCTAGTTAATGTTGGATGAGTAACATTTGAAACATTCTTTTCCTCGTAATTCCCTGTGCGAATACGTGCATTCCTTCTCCTAATGAAACGTATTTTTTTTTAGATAAAATGCAATTACGTTCTATTGAAAGTTGTTGCGGTTAATTTTCTTCATTGGTTGGAAAAGGACTATCTCATAAATGCAGCTTAACTACGCGTTTTGGAGATCTTGACTAAAACTATTATAAGAAGATGTTTTAATATGGTATTTCCGCTAAACGCTTTAAGGATTCGGGTGGTTTTATATATTATAATTGGTTAAGGGTCGGGCGGGTTATAAATTAATAATAGTTATTATATAAAATAATGATAAAATATCTCGCACCTAATTCTTAGGAAAATTATGGGAATGTATCCTTCTGGTCTGCAGTAAATATTATCAACTTTTCGGGCATTATTTATTATCAACTATCGCAACCGATCTTAAATTGGCCTACATTCTGGTTGGTATAATGTCGCATAGCAGTTACTGTCCATGTTCCTAGTGTCACGAAACCAATGATAATTTGAATAGGTACTTGCGATACCTACAGAACGATAGCTTATACGTTAGTAAATTAAATTCAATGGTATTCGGCATGAGCAGAAAACAGGCGCAAAATTTTACAAAAACAGCGTCTACAGTCCTTTTTTTTCTTCTCCTCGAAATTGTTCCTCCGCCAGAGTTGCATTTAATGATAGGTGTCGTGAACAATTTACATAAACATGTACTGAATGAATTTGAGCTAGATTCTTTTCAGTCGGCAGAAACATGCAGTGTGACTCGCGATATACCTCAAGGGAGTTCAACTTTCAATGGCATTCCTTACAAAACACTGTGAGTAAAGCCTGATTTACTGCGATCAAGAAGTCAAAATTTGAGAAGCTTGATATACATAACTGTATTTGAAATTTTTATAAATGATGTTATGGTCTGCTTTGGTAAAAACTTCAATCCCAACTTCAAAAATAAGATTGCTGCATACAAAGAGAGCTCTATTATGCTCAATACAACGGCAACACCTAAAGTCCACGCAGTATTTTTTCACATACCCGATTTATGCGACAAAATGCAAGTAGGCCTTGGTTTCTACTGTGAATAGTCAATGGAATCTGTCCACGCTGATTTCAAACTTTTTGGGAAAATCATCTAAGTATCAAATCTCTAAGAACCATCCGGAATTAACAGAAAGACTGCTTCATGTTTTTAGTAAATATACTTTTTATCGCTCATTTTAATGTCTATTAGTGCTATTGATGTTTGAAAAAATTTTAAGTTAATTATTACTGAAGTGGATTTTTATTTTTCTAAATTCATTATTTGACTTTGATCTAAAGCAATAATTTATTATACAGTAAGCTGTTTTATCTTGCAGAATAATGATAGTATAGATTATATAATAACAATATGTATGTTATAACATAGAATGGTAGTAAGATACAATTTTCATGCATTAAGTGACTCCAAATCATTACTCGTGCCATTGGTTCGAGATGATAAAATCAATTTAATATATATTTCCAATTCAATTTCATTAGAAATGCATTATAAAATTACCATAATTGAATATACGTGAACAAAGTCCGAACGTGGAATTTTCATCAACGAAAAATTCTGACGGAAAAATGCCATGTAAACAATAAAAATCAATTTTCTCACAAATCGCTCTACAAATTATTTTCTTTCGGGGATAAAAATATTCGTGAGACATCGTAAAAATGAAATTTGAAAAGATTTCATCGGTGTAAGCACTTTTAATTTTAAGTCGATCGAAACCCACCGTGCATTTACATGTCCTCATAATGAAATAAATACTTGTTTAGTCGCTCTCCTCGTACCACCTCGCTGCTCGCACGCTCCCGGCGCGTCCACGCACGCAGAGGCTCGACTTATTTTTACAACTTCATTCATCCTCCAATAGGTGTCACCATGTGCATTTCACGCGTACGACGACGTTGCCTCCGCTTGAATGTGGACCTTTCGTGCGTTTCGCACGTAAACTGTACGCGCGAGACGCGTGAAATGCTTGAATGTGAATCCCCCTTACCTACACCAAGTCCAGCCGGTGTGGGAGGAGGTGTACGAGCAGAGGGGTTCAAAGCGGGGAATCGCGGCATGCAAGGACAACCTGCTCATTGATAGGTGCATATGCCAGGATGCCATCCTGCATAAGCGAAACCTATCAATGGCCTGGGTTGACTACAAGAACGCATATTACGTAAAATCAGTGGGGTTTATTATTCGCACTAACATAAAAAAGCAGAAGTGCAGCATCCCAATCCGAAGAAAGTGCGATTAGTGTGGAGGAATACATTGTGTGACATTTATGTCACATTAGGCGAATCCAGGAATAACAACCCATTTTTCTCAACAAAACTTTAGTCTCATGAAAATTGTCTCTTTCAATTAGTAATTCTTATTTCCTTTAGGCATAGGTTTTTGATACCCTATTCTTAAAATAATCATTTATTTTCTTGTCTTAAATAGTTGATAACACTTTTATGGTTAAGTTTAATTTATATTTTTCCATGATAATATAATCCATGATATTTTATTAAAATTAGGACTGTCTCATTTCCTTTGGCTTGGTTGTTCGTCACATTAAAAGGTCAAACAACTTTTCGAAGTAAGTTTTGTCTTTTCTCATTTCAAACTGTATGTTATCCAATTCTTGAGAAATTGCAAATAATGAAATGATTATTATTTCCAGGTGCAAGGATTGGAGACCCCTGCAAAGACGGAAAAGGTTGCGAAGCTATAATCCACGGAAGATGTAGTGCCAGCATAGGAGCAGGAAATTGTACCTGTCAAGTAGGATTCAATGTAGATTATAAAGGGACCTGTGAGGAAAGTGAGTGGTCATGACACTGCATGAAACGAAAAAGGGAAGGGAGATATGTGCAATTACTCACACGTACAAACAAACATTCCATCTCGGCACTCCGGCGTTGGTAGGCCAGCACACCGACCATTCCAATTTCGGAACCTTTATTTCAACAATATATCGACAATCTATGGACTTAAAAGGGCCATTCTTCTTTCTGCCTCTTATGCAATCTAGCGGACCCGGCTGGACGATGGGTTGTCACTCTGATGTTTTCTCTTTTCATAGAATTCATCATGGCCAACGCTGGAAAACAAATGCTTGTTTCGCGTTCCTTTTTATGCTTCTTAGCCTATATATGGCTCAGGAGTCGGAAGCTGCCCTTCCACCTTCCCTTTCTTTCCCATCCTTGTACCCTTCCCCCTCCCCGCCGACTCAGCTAAACCTCGGTAATAAGCTCTCGCTTGGGGCCGAGGCGGCGATCCCTCGTGGAGGACCCACGAATCCAATGCCTCTTATGCACTGCAATTACCTGATTTCATTGCTCGACCCGGTCTGTAGAGTTACTCACTCTTGTTTAGAGATCGTTTCGTCTTAAGATATCATTACTTTCTCACGAGATTAAGACAATAGAGGGATGTGGAGCTATTTAAAATAATTTTATGATTCACATGGGTCCATCATTCCACGTCAATTCGACCAGGTAATCCGCAAACATGACCCATAGGGTAACCGATTTTGAACAAATTAGGTATATCGTCCTAACTTGACAGCATATTGAAAAATCCGAGGCCGTTTTGTAATACATTCAACCGTTTACGAGATATTGCAACGTCGCAAAATTTGAATTTTACAAAATTGCCTACACATGTCACGCCATGTCTCCAAGAATATTGAAGCAACAAATGTACAAAAGAGCTTATTTTAAAGTTTATAAGATAGGAAAGTATAATAATGGATTATATTTCAAAATTCAAACAATTTCATTAAGTTTATAACAATTTTAAAATTTCAAATCGATTTTTGACGATGTACCTGAAAATTCGATTTTGCTTAAACTTTATGTCTTGTAGATACAACCCTCATTTACAAATTTAAAAAGTTTGGTAGGGGTTATATTTCATTTCAGAAAGAAAAAAAGTTTCAGTGTAGGCGTAACGCCGCGGCGCGGCGTCCGGCTCGCGCGCCGACCGGTGACCGTACGGTACTCAGGTTCTCCAGATCTCAGCACACTTTCTCTTTCATCTTCTTCTCGCCTGTTTTAAGTGTATACAAACCCTTAAATCCCCTTTGCCCGTGCCATTCGCTATTTTCTTCTCGCAGATGTGACCGCCGCCTCCCACGAGGAGCGTCACCAGACCTTACAGCTGTCGGCCTCGGTGAATAATAGATAAACCTCGTCCCGTCTTGGGCTTCCAATGCTTCTTTCCTCTCAGCCCCTAAACTGTTTTACTCACATACTCTTTTAGCATGTTCTCCGAAACCATTTCTATATTTCTCATTTCAAACAAATCATGCCGCACAGTCGTCTCCCACCCTCACCCATTCACATCTTCTAAGTTGGGACTACAGCGGGAAAGGCAGAGCGCCACCCATAACAACTCAACGGAAATTTTGTTTCTTATAGCAAACGATCGTACAGGCAACCAATCTGTCACTTGTCGTGTGGCCTCTGTCAGCAAGGGTTCAGAATTTTAAGTAGACATTTTTTTAGTACTCCGTCAGTTTTAGTGTAATTTTTCATTCTGGGGTTGTAGCCGTTAAATATGAAGTGCTCCATTGGTAACGCTTTAAAAAAAGAAAATTTCCGGAGAGACTTGTGTTCAGGAGTTTTCACATCTACTCTACTCGTAAAATAGAATTGATCAAGTTGAGGAGTGGTGTGAGAGCTTTAACCACAAGTGTGCAGCCGTCACGATAAGGATACTTTATTTTACTACGAGGTCCGTCAAAGGCATTGCTGCAATCCCATTAATTTTCATGGAAACGTTTGCCGGATTAATTTGTGAACAATCTCTAGCGATCATAACACAGTGTCTGGAGTCATAGAGGGAAAGAACCTCGGTGTATAATGTAAAGTGGGTGTGAGAAAATTCACCAAGTCAAAAAAGATGGCTGAAGTGATGGTCCAGTTTGCTCACAACAAAAACCGGAAAATTAATCATCCACCGAGGACAACTACCAGAGGACCGTTTATGGTGCAGCAGGCCGTTCATGTGGAGCTACATCAGCAATGATATCTCAAGGTTCTCAGTCAGAGTCATCTGGTAGATCCACGAAAGAGAGCGGGACTGATGAAACCAATGGGAGTCCTTACTCTCCGGAATAAAAATTCGCTTAAGCAGATTGAACGAGACTTAAAAATCCCGGGATCAAACACCTATCACTGCTAAAAAAAAATTTCAGGAATCAAGTAAATATCAGGTAAAAAAGTTGAAAACCGCGACCACTGCTTTGCGATTATCTCTTCAGAAATTGAATGGTGAAGAGTTAAAAATTCAACAAAGCATTCCAGCATCTTTAGAACAGGAAGTTAACTTTTACCAGGCGGGTAGAGAAGTGATTATGCAGCTGAAGGATAAGTTAGAAGGAAGATAAGGAGGTTGTGTTTGTGGCCGATTTCTATGTGAATTTTTCATTTCTGTACCAAAGATTCAGTACAAAGTGTGCACTGGAATACCTGCCAGACTACAGTACATTCGTGTGCATGTTACTACAGAATTACGAGCGATCAAGTCCTGCCTCTCAGTATGGTTATTATTTCAGACTGTATGGAGCACAACGTCACTGCATTTCACTCCTTTCAAAGGAAGCTTATAAACTCCCTTCGAAACAGGGTACCTGACCTCGGCAAAATAATTTACTTTTCTTAGCTATACAAAAACCACTACAATATGTTGAATTTGTTGCATCATAAGAAGATTTCGGAGTTGATCCTGGATGGTATTTCTATGCCACATCTCACGAAAAGGGTCCAAGTGACTGACTTGGATGTACGCTAAAGCGATTAGCCACACGTGCGAGTCTGCAGCGCCCGTATGAGGAACAAATTCAGACTCATGAGGAACTTTACAATTGGGCCAAATCGAACGTGAAAGGGATGGGCTTCGAGTTGGTAGCTGACGAGCAAGTGAATGAGGAAATGAAGAGGCATGTGAGAAGATTCCGGGAGGCACCTGCCTTGGAGGGTATCCGTTCCTGCCATGCAGCTATACACCAATCGAAGGAAGACTTGCTGTTAAAAATGCTTTCTAAAGCACCCAAAGGAACAAATTTCCACTTTTGTGGTAAACATTTGGAGCGTTTGGAGAAAAATATGGATTTTTTGAAGGACAATTAAAAAGGTGAGTATATTTTCGGTGCGTGATAATTTAGGAAAATAGTCGTTGGCACGTCTATATTCCACTTCCATATTTTAGCTCTGCAGCAAGGAGGAAACCAACCACATTTATCAAATCTGGCAGCACAACAGTAAGTCATCAGAGAAAACGGAGGATAAACTGATTTTTTTATTTCCCTTCGATTAATGCCATTCTAATTAATATTGTAATTATTTGCAACCTCCACACTAAGAAGTAGTGACAAAAAATTGTGCATGAATACGCTTCAATATATTCTGTCATAAATTTAATGTTTAATTTCGGATACTGCTCAAATGGACTGTAAAATAAGGGTAAAATTAGTAGCAAAGCAATGAATAATATTTCCAAATTACCTAAATATCAAATTAGAAACTTATTCCATTGCCTTGCAGAGCATACTTTATTTTGTATCTGATTCCGAAGACTTACAAAATTCATATATGTGAACTCATGTTGGGGAAATATATGCATACTCTACATACATAACGATTTTGACAGTTAAAAAGAGGTTGCCGATTTAAATGATTGGCAAAAGAGGAAAAGAAGGGGAAGACAGGAGGCCTGAAAGGCTACAATTTGGGAAGAGAAACTTAATTTCCGTTGAGTTGTAATGGGTGGCATGCTTAAATCTTGTTGCGCAATAATGAAATATAATGACTGACTAGCAGGTTTGCTGAATAATATGGCATCAGAATATACAGGAATGGAAATATCATTACATGGCAGATTTAAAATTTCCAGACAAAATGCTTTAATGAACGAGGACTCCAATTCCTACCAACACTTGCTCCAATTATATGCCAAGCTTTTAGAATATTTTAATATTGTCATACAACCTAGCTGTGTACCGCAGGCCATTGCACAAAATGGTAAATACCATGATGTTGCAATGACTTGCATAACATGTTGAACCATACTCTTTTGTTTTTTTCAATTCATTTCACAGTCAATTGAATAAATTCAAAAAATTAATTGCAACAAGTACTGCATAGTAGCAGAAAAATGTGTCATTCATGATAATGCTAATTTTTTCACATGGAGAGCCCTTTTTCATAAATTTAAAATAGATAGATCACTTGAAATTGATAGAATTGATCACCGAAAGGTTACTCTGCCTTATTGATGACTGTCTTAATATTTTGAAGTACAATAGAATCATGATAGAATTTTCTGTGAATATCTATAGCACTATGATAATCTTAGTAAGTTAAGAGTGACTTCATCTCCTTGCATTAGGGTCCAATGTCAACATGATTATAGACATTGAACTTGCCTTAGACACCAATGTCAAAATGAAATAAAATTATCAGTTTAGATATTATTAGATATTTAGAGATTACAGTTTATAAGGTAAATCAGATTTTCATTTACCACAACAGCATATTCAATAATTTTTGAAAACGTGTTCATACTCGGTTGTCAAATAAGAAATGTATTATGTTAATTAATCGTATAAAAAACGTTCTCAATTTTCTTCCGAGCTTTATATGCAACAGCTTCTCTAAACAACTTAATAACAATCATGCAACAGGAGAATAATTACTTTTTTATTCCAATACTTCCGAGGTCCAATATAAAGGA
This sequence comes from Pyrrhosoma nymphula, assembly GCA_963573305.1. Lineage (NCBI taxonomy): Eukaryota > Metazoa > Arthropoda > Insecta > Odonata > Coenagrionidae > Pyrrhosoma > Pyrrhosoma nymphula. The sequence goes on along the minus strand of OY754335.1, from coordinate 126,163,823 downwards.
TAACCCCTAATGCTTTCTGGCATAATATCCAAAATCACAAATAAGTAGGTACTTGGCGTTCACGGAAATCCATCTCTTACAATCTTATACTGCACCCAACTGTCACCTCTATGGTTTCACATAGGATTCTGCAGCAGTGTAAAACAGTTAAATACTACTATGCTTTGTAGTAGTCGCTTCCAGAACAACAAATATCTAATGTATTTCGTTGACTTTTCCCATTGCCGTTTTGTAGTTGATATCCAAAGATTCCTGGCATCGGCTTAACAAATGTTCTGTCAACACAAATGCCAAACATAAAAACTGAATATTTTCTATTTTTCCATTAATTTTTGACACCCTCTATTTTCATGGCTAAGCGTACCTATTCATTTCTATTTTATTTATCAAACTAAACGCACATCTTGCCGATAACAAAAATGCAAGCCCTTACCTTGATAGTATTACATAAAGTTGTGTCGTGGATTTGCGTTGTCGAGCATGCCCTGCAATGCAATAAAAGGGGATTTAATTTCTGTTGGTTAACTACGAGAATGTCAGGTTTTGGTTAATATAGGAATTAAAAGTTGTTAATTAACTAGTAACGAGTGAAAGAGCCAAGAAGATCCTCACAACGCGGACTAAAACATTGTGTTTACACCCACCGCCCGCCGTGCGTTTACGAGCGAGCTTCAATCTTACCCAATACCAGGGTCGTTAGTTTCGATATTCATGTTGCTCTCGAAAGAGTATTACGATCGAGATATTGAAGGACCTTGATCCAATACCACGAGAACAAAGTAAGGCATGATGCATGGCATGCATAGTGATCACAATATAACCTAATGACAAGACATTTCAGGTGGATGATCTAATTACAATTTATGGCGTGAAATAATGGTCTTTTGACCACAACGTCTTTGATACGGTAGGTGGTAGAGGGATACGATGTTAGAATAGAGTTACTATATTAACGTACTCACCACTGAATGTCACGATAACGTACCTGAAAGCTGTCGAGATCAGGGAAACACTGGGTGGTGTGCAATCGCAGTAGCACTGGCATGAACTGGCATGTTATAATGTCGATTAATGCAGGATTCTTTGGCAAGAAGATGCCGGTCACATTTCATTTCTGAAAATGGTAACTCCGGTGCTTGAATGCTATTAAATTTGATTTTGCTCAACTCCAATATTTATCCAAGAAAAGAAATTGTAAGGACCATTTGCATTTTAATTGAAGACATTACGAAATGAAATGCGAAGTGACCTCATTCACAGCATATATATTTTGCGGTTGCTAGGTAAAAAGGATGCCTCCGTAAACGTTGGTAGCCCCCTGAGTACCTTCGCCAAACGAAGGAAGCCTTGAGAGTTGTTCACCTACTGGAATCCCATTTATGCTTGATAGATACTAAATGTTTTTGCCATATAATATTTGTTTATCGAATATTTTACCCCAATTTATCATTTCCTCTTTTCTAGCAATTTCCCTGATCGCAAATATATTCAGATTGGTTTAGTGGGGAAGTTGTTTTGTTTCTATGCGTGCACGACAATCAGTTTGACGGTCATGACCTAGCAGTGTTCCGTAGCAAATGTTAACAAAAACAATGGTGCCTTATACAACGACCTGTATCTGCCTAGCATAACTTTCCGTCAGCTACCCTTACTTACGCCGTAAAGGTCTTAAGCATACATCGATCAGTCTTACATCTCTCCAATATACTCCTATTTACACGAGTATCTTTGTTAGAAATTCCAGATTCACCTTGTGTAAATTGTTTTCAAAATCAACCGAACAAGCAAAAACTCCGTAGTTATACATTATATTCCTTTCTACAAGGCTTCTTATTACCGTAATTGCATATACATTTGCCTACTAAACCCCTATTCGTCGTCACAATAGCAGTCATTTGCTCTCGTCTCAAACCTTCAATTGAATGTTTTAAGTACCACCATCGCCTTTCGGGGATCTACATCAGTAATGGAACTTAACTACCTCGGCTTCTCAATTACATCCTATACATCGAAATGCTTGTAGTAAATCCGAGCTTCCGTAAAATATCGTATTTCCCGATGCCCAGCATCTTCAAAATATTTACATAAACTTATTTTTATGCATCTTGTCCGACTTCGTTATACAGACGGTGATGACGGACACAAGTTCTATCACGGGGAAAATTAAAATATTTATTCTCTTTCGACACCCTAGCAGGTAAAACTATCTCACCTAACTGTTAAAACGAAATCCAGTTGTCATTTTTCATCTCTAGTCGGCTTCTGGGATAGATGCACCTCCGATGACGACTGCAAAGCTGTGCCATATTCGGTTTGTACGGGAGACACATGGAGGATCTGCTTGTGCCCTACTGGATATTACATAGACAGTAATATCTGCAAGCCAAGTAAGTACCCACATGTTACACACGGACCACAAGGATTGTGACCTTTCATTTTTCTATCCTGAGTGAGACTCGCATGTTTCCGCTCCTTTCCCCCTCGTGTTTCCTCAATACATATGATGGAGGAAATGGGCATATGTTGAAATTTCAATGCACAGTTATCACGATAAATAGCTATTAGGGTGTATACAATAAAATATAGTCCTGTGAACGACTTTACAAGGAACGAATGTATTTTATGATTTAACAAGTAGGTACTGCATTGGTATATTTATCTCATACAATGAATTTTAGGCACTATTAGTAATTACAACACAGCTGTACAAATTGGTTTTCTTAACCCTAAGGGACATGTTTTGTATATTTCTCCAATTTAGAAAATTGGTGGATACATTAGTCGGATGGTTTACGCCATTTAGATTATCAAATCAAACCTCGCTGCTCGGCGGTATCTTCTGCAATTACCAGTGAAATATATTAATTCTTTGTGCGAAGTTTTATCTCTGAAGATGTAAGTTAGGTAACCCTCTTCCTCCAAAAATGGAAACATAAAACGAAATTACTTTTCGATTGCTTGTCATAAGAGGATTCAATTTCGATGTTATACCTCCAGCTGGATTAGGGGACCTTGTACTACCAATAATGGCTGCAAGGCCTTCCCAATTCGATTTACAAGGGTAAAATATGCATGTGTGGGGGCGGGTTACACGAAGGAGCCTGAAAACTAATTTAGGAAAAAAGAGATCCCATTTTTGTTAAAAGTATGACCGTCATAAGCGTGCGCACACTGGGTGCCATGGGTGCAGCTGCACCCCCAAAAAATTAGGAGGGGTGCCAAAATTTGGATGGAATACAAAACTTGGGAGAAGGCGAGTCCTGCTGAAAAGAACTGGAAAACCAATCAATTTAAACATTTTTAAAGGCCTGATTTTATTTTTTTTTCTGTAATAAGACTACTCAAACTATCATTGCATGTGCTTCTTTGAAATAGGACACGGAGCCCGAGTGTGGGGGCGAAAAAACGAGAATAAGTATAGTATTAGTACATTAAAAACATTCTGAAAAAGCTGATTACAAATATTTTTCGTATTTTTTCAATCGAACTACCTAATTAACAGTTACTCTGCATTTTTTTGACAAAAAGTAAATAACTTACTATTTAAGATAATATATGCAAGTACCTATCATCAAATCTATCTTTAATTTCAGTTTTTAAAAATATTTTTAAGACATATCTTATCCTAGCATCGAAAATTAAAGCAGAAAAGTAATACATAGATTTTTTGCTTTACAAAAATATTGGAGCCTACTAATTTTGTTGTGGGAGTTGCTTTATGGAACTGGCTTTCCTCCGAGCACTTGGGGTTAAGACTTATGGTTACGTACATGGGCAAGGGCAAAAGGCGGAAGTTATATCGTTGGCACCCCCAATAGAAACATCCTGCGCACACCTATGATAACCATACAGAAATTATGTACCTTAGTTTAATGTCTGAAATTTCATGACGTAAAAATTGAATCGTTAATTGATCAAGTACTTCCCAGGAATATAATTTACATTACATTGCGTGATATACAACGGGAATGTGAACCATTCTGAGAACAGAATTATAGAATTTTTCGCATCGTTGCATTTTGATTCCTGGTCCTTGATGTAAAACGGTATTTTACTCAATCTTGCATTCTATCAAGGGTTTAGATCATAGATTGCAATTTTCCTTGTGTTTTGATTTTTAGATGTGGAGCGTTCAGAAAAATAAAAATCGGTATCTATATTTCTAGGCGATGGACATTTGGTAAGTTCTTAAGTTAATAAATATCAAGTTTTTGGCTAAAGCTCTCAACAAGTCTAAGATAATCATGTAATAACGACTTAAAAGTGATTCAAGCTTAAGCATAAACCAAGAAAATAACTTATTTGCATGGAAAAGAGTCAACATACATAACTTAAGTTTGGAAAGTATACCAAGAAATAATAATTGAATTCGTATGTGCAAATTTCAGCAGAGGAAAAATCATTCGCCTAACCCGGAACTCGAACCCGGATCGAGCCGCATGCTTTAGCCAGTTAAGCTAATGAGGCATCATTCTTCCCTGTAGAAATTAATTCGCCTGTTGAACAAGCATCTTAAATGTTATTTATATGATTTTGTGGTGGTTTTACTGGCTTCGACATGAGAGGCTATTTGGAAGATCCGTTTTATATTTCCAACTAAGTAAAATGAATTTTCTCTTCTCAAACTTAATTGCCACATCTTAAACCATTTCGCATAGTTTTGTACCATATACGAGGTGAGATAAAAAATAACGGGACATTTTGTTTCTCTTTAAGGATATTTATTTATTAATTAATATCAATTTTAGCTCTTCAGAGTAATCCTCCTTAGATATAATACAATCGTGCCAGCATTTTTTCAATCTTGGAAGCACTTCTGGAACTCACTTTTCGGTATAGAGTTCAGCTCGCTCCTTCAGTGATTATGTTTTTATCTCATCAATGGTGGCAAAATGTCGTCATTTCATGCTCCTCTTCCACTTCGGGTTGTCCGGCGAATATGGTGGCTGAAGCAAAATAACGGTTTGTTTTTTTTACCAAAAATTCACGAATAAGCAGTGAGGTGTGAGTAGAAGCATTATCATGGTGCAATTTCAACGAGTTGTTTTTCCACAATTCTGTGCATTTTCGTCGGATTGCTTCACGCAAACGGCGTATAACTTCCACGTGGTTTCCATATAAAGAGAAGTTAACAAGGAATTCCACGCAAAGCATTTAAATTAATTAATTAATTCCTTATTATGGTCAGTACGACCATATACCAAGTAAATACAATTATTGAAAATCGGATTATAAACCCCGTGAAATTTAAAAATTTCCGTCAATTTTTTATCACACCTTGTATATTTCCCATGTTTTGCAATGAATGTGGGGAAAATAAATGATAAGTTAAATAAAGGAGAATAGATGACATCTCAGCAGCAAAAGTACCATTCCATATCATTCCAAAATTTACTCAGTAAGGAATGGAGTTTCTTGTAATAATCTGAACTGTTAAAAAATGCGTAGGCCGTAAGATGAAATGTTAAAGAAGCATACGAATAATGGCGAATGATGATTTATTTCAGAAATAGGAAGTCCATGCAAACCGTCCGCTGGGTGCTTCAACTCAACGTTAGAGTGCATGGGGAACCAAACGAGAGGACACACTTGTCAGTGCAAAGAGGGATACGAGGGGTATGATGAACGTGTCTGCAAGAAGAAGGATCATGGGCAAGGGGAAGGGCTCCACATCCACTTTCATGAAGAGGAAACAAAGGATATTGTATTCGACATCGGGAGTTGAAATAGAATAGGCCTCAACTCCATTTTACATTTTATAATATGTGCCTTTAGTTATTGATTGTCGATGCTTTCTTTCAAATATTTTTATTTTTAAGTTACTACCTGTCCACTCGGATTCAAATCACGCTTGAGCACTCGGTAAAAAAAATGCATGTTGACAAGAGTTGTATTTATTTAAAAAAATAAAACGCTACCTTCTTCCTGTATACTAATACAGTCCTAATAAAATTATAGCAATAAAATAATATTTTATACACTTTATGTGCACCATGGTGTATGAAGAAAATGATGTCCACAGCGGCCTCGATGGCCGAGGAACGATTTGATGACACGTTCATGGTTCTCCCGGCCATCGGTGTCTCAGGAATGGAACCCTGTTTACATAATGCATGTAGCCCGTTCTCAAATTATGCTGTTTTCAAACCACAATTGCCATTATTCGTAATATTGCTTTGGATGTAAATAGCCACCAACCTTTCGACACATTTTGGTTTCCATAATATGCTTGTTACACAACCGAAATGTCGAATAAGTAAAATTTTCTCAAAAATATGGGTGTTCGCAGGTCACACCGCACTTTTTCTACCAATTTCCATGTTTTAATGAGACTCTTTATTATGTGTTGCGTTGATTTAACGTTGACGAGTCTGTGTAGTGGTTATCGGAAAACAAGGACCCTAAATACACGGTTTTATAGGCTGAAGTTGGCATCACCAGCCTGCGGCGATGAGGATACGTAGCACGCAAAAGGGAACTTGCTTGCGACTTTACGAAAGCTTCTAAATATATCATTGGAAACAAGCTTATTACGGAATAAACCCAGGTGCTCACTTATCTGGATATAACAAAGGTTTTTCCAAACTAGAGATTTCCAGTAATACGGCTGTGGGCCTAATTTATTTCAGTAATTTTAATTATTAGAATTTCAAGCGTATTATTTCTCACAAGCACCCGATCTTTTAGCTTGGTATTCCTTCCCTATGGACTTTGAAGTTAGTGAAAGGGATGAATGAATTCTTCTCGGGTGTCCAACCGGGTTAGACTCTCCATTATGGTCGAAGTTTCGATGCCCGATGTTTTGATGCCCGATGCGTGCACTGTCACCAGGGGTGTTGAGTGAACTCAACACCCTTGATTAAACACTGCCCTGATAACGATGCACGCTTCGGGCATCGAAACGTCGGCTATAAATAAGAGGTTAACCCGGTTGGAAACCCGAGAAGAATTCATTCATCAACTGCGCCGGGAAAGCACACGACCATGCATACTGAAAAGGACTAGAAAAAATGGACAGAAAATGCGCAGTACCACACTCTTATGCGTTGGGCCAGTTAAAAAGGACAACCTTCAGCATCACTACTCGTGTGTCCAAACATGGTGAGATTGTTGGGATTTTACAAATGAAATGCGTAAACAATGGCTCTCAATAACAATGAATAAATAAAAATAAGAAAGAAATGCTCGAATTAGACATTACATCTACATTTACGAATTACCGCTAGGCCACCACTAGGGTGTGTAGTACGGGGTGATTCCGCACCAGGCATGCAGCACTCGTCCCAGCACAATTCGGGACCTCGCACGTTCCCCCGGCCGCTAGGCGCAGGCCAAAGAGCAGTCAGTAGAGCAGTGCGTAGTCCAACTAGAAACTGGGAGAGTGATACGTAAATGAACATGCAAACATGCAGAAAAATGCTATAAACACATCTAGTGGTTAATATTACTAATACTGTTAATTTAAGTATGCTACGAGATGCTACTACATGCAGAGAACCAAATAAAATAAAATAATGCCGGACATATCAAGCGGTGTAAAGTATTAGTAATGATGCTATGTTATTAAACACAAGTGAAAATTCTACTCTACGTAGTGAGGGTGGGTCTCATATGATTGATCTATCGCAACTATTATGATCCCTTATTGCACGTGGGAAAAATTACATTTTAAATCTATCGGTTCTGCAGTCAATTTCCTTTATCTTATTCCTGTGATCGCTTCTACCGTAGTACGTTGGTTCTAGCAATACCTATATGTTGAATGTGCGGCAAAAAACTGTCTGCTGCGAACTTGCACAAAAGATTTAACCTGATCTTCTCCCTACGATCAGTTACAGATTCCCACCCTAATTCCTTCAATAATTCGGTAACACTGCTTAGTTTGTCGTAACAACTTTTCACAAATCTTGCCGCTCTCCATTGTATTCGATCTATTTCAGAGATTTGTCCAGTTCGTAAGGGTCCCATATACTAGCGGAAAACTCCAAGTGAGGTCTCACGACTGAAATAAACATCGCTCTTTAACCTTTTCGTCGCATTTACCTAATATTCTTTTGATAAATCCCAATTTGCGACTACCGTGTCAGCAGATTTCCCGGACGTGTTTCCCCCTAGACAGGTACTGAGTAAAGGTCACACCTAAGTATTTAACTGACTCTACATTTGATAAGTTGGTTTGATTAATTGTGTACGTTTTGTTGACCTAGTTATTCTTTTTCCTAACATTCATAACAACGCACTTTTTAAAATTCAATTCTAACTGCCCATTATTGCACCATTCAGTTAAATAGCATCACGGTCTTTTTGTAACGCAATCTTCTCCGACTCTTTGCCTAGATCCCTGTACAACACTGCGTAGTCTGCGAAGAGGAGAATTTTTCTCGTAACAACGGTAGTGATGTCATTAATATACAAAAGGAACAATACGGGACCGATGACACCTCCCTGGGAACAGTGGCGGATACAGAAAAAGCTCAAGGGGGGGGCGCAAGTTATCGCAACGATTGTACCTTTCAAACTGACTGCCTGGCAGCGACTCTGCTACCCTTATATATGGGTCATTCCACCTCAATTCAACAAACGTTTGTCCCTTAGGGTCTCAGATCTTGATAAAAATTGGTGTATGGGTACAATATCAACTCAAAATTAATACCCTTAAACTGTTTTAGGAAAAAAAATGTTGAGCAAATTATGCATATTTTAATTTTTTCGCATTTTTAGCAAAAATCCGAGCCTTAAATCATATTATCACTTATACCTATCTCCGCTTGTAATGGTCATAAAGCAATGATTAATAGCTCTTATTAAAGATAAATCTTTATTGAATGCAAATATATCAATAAAATATAATTTTCTTCTATACCCTATTGTTGTTAATTACTAATGTTTAAAAAATTGTTAATAAACTTTTCTCAAATACTCCATCTCAGAATCGGCCGAAACTTTTTTTACGTAATCTAAACAGACCCAGATAACTATTCCAAAAATAAAATTTAGTGGAAATTCATAAATGCGTTTTTATAAATATTTAAAGATTTACAATTTTCTCTTGCGCGGCCCATCGACTCCCCCATTTGGAATACAGGCAGCAGACATGCGATGCAAGCCTAAAAATTTCCTAGTTGCTCAAGGTCGTGGCTTTATGAGATAAGAATATATTATAAACTATAAATGTTAACAACAATTGTTATTTGTTCTGTTAAATGGATGTTTGCAGAGAAATTTCCCATTTAGCCCCACTTTCCCTGCGCGAAAAATTTTCTAACTACTCCGACACAATTGATTGAAAACTAACGAGGAAGCAAAATTCTTTTATTTAAAACATATTTTAAATGGCCTAGTTAGCATGCTTTCCGTAAATATATGATGTCCTAACTTGTAGGAAGGGGACCTCTCGGAAATATTTTATTTGAGGAACCTGTTACTCCTGCCTGCAACCACAGCTGAATCCTCGTCCCATGCTTGGTCTGGCTTGAGTGTCTTCATTAAAACCACTCCATTTGATTCGGGTATTGCTGCATTAAACTCCCTAATGCCTGGTATACTAACTGCCTGACGAAATCTTTTCGCAAGTACATCGGAATGTTTTCAAATTTCTTCTTTATTTGCGTAGCCAAAATCTACTCCTAAAATATGAGCTTTTGTCCAGTTAAAGAGTTATATAGGTGTACGTATTTGTTTTTCGTATGGAAGCTGAATACCTGCTCTTGCTGCTAGTCTTTTCAAAGTTCCTCCCAGTCCGTCACTTGGCCTTTTACCATGCCGTAGCAAAGAAATGCCTTTCCGCAGAGACTGTGAAATATTTCCTGTGAAGAGATAAGTTCTGAATGTTATACCTACTTGTTTTTATATTGAGCAGCTGCTCCATCTGAATAATATATTACATTTTTAAGCTTCAGAACTTTCAATTTCAAGAATTTAAAGAGAAGTTCTTGAAAAAATGTACAGTTGATGTTATATGCTTCAGGATATCTGATACGATTACGCAGTTCAATGGGATTACATTATCCTGAACTTTAGGGCGATAATTGCAAGTAAAGAGGAGGTTAATATGATTTAAGGCTCGGATTTTTGCTAAAAATGCGAAAAAAATAAAATATGTATAATTCGCTCAAAAAATGTTTTTCCTAAAACGGTTTAAGGGTATTCAGTTTGAGTTGATATTGTGCCCATACGCCAATTTTTAACAAAATCTGAGACCCTAAGGGACAAACGTTTGTTGAATTGAGGTGGAATGACCCATATGTAGCTCAGTTGTTTCGAGGACATTCGGTGCCAGAATGTTCGCTCCCAGACTTTTAAGGAGTGTGAACAAATGCAAACAGTAGAATATTCGCGACTTTTCTCGAACAAATGCCAGACAGAATAACGTATCGAGATCACTAGAATGGCCGCGACTTTTCTCGTAGGTTAGCGTTACCAGACAGACACGTATAAAATACGTTGACGCGAGCGCTTGCTGCATAAGAAAGTACAACTACTCGATAACTCGACTCAAGAGTCGACTGACGAAAGAACCGAACGAATAGCGTTCGGGCTGACTGGCGGGGGCGGCGCGGGCGGCCCCGCAAGGGGGGGGGCGCGCGCCCCCCATATGTATCCGCCACTGCCTGGGAAACACCTTATGTTACTTTCACTACACTTGAACTAACGCCATCTAGAACTACCTTAAGTTCGCGGTCGGTTAAGAACTTTCTTATCCAACATATTAAGTTGTGGTGTATTCCGTAAGCTTCCAACTAAACGAGTAACTTCGAATGAAGGACCTTATCGAAAGCTTTTTTGGAATCTAGAAATATTGCGTATACTTGGACAAGCTTTTCTCCCTAGGCAAGCTTTTCTATCTTCTAAGTACTTGTAAGTTCAGTTATGAGACACCTCGATATGCAGAATTTGTTAACAAGAACGTAACACGTATTCAAAAAGGGAAGGTCTTGCGAAACTCAGTTGGCACTTTTTGCCCACGGTATTTTAGTCTCGGGTGAACATAACGTTCCAGTTGATGCAATATTTCTTGATTTTAATAAGGCATTTGATAAAGTTTCCCACAGTAAGCTACTCATGAAATTAAAATCCTACGGTTTAGACAAAGAAGTAATTTCCTGGATTAGAGAATTCTTAAGTAATCGCGTACAAAGGGTTGTATTAGATGGCGCTATCTTTAATGAAGTAAAAGTCACATCGGGTGTCCCGCAGGGAATTTTCATAGGCCCTCTTTTGTTCCTTTTGTACATAAACGACAGCGGTGAAACAGTTGACAGTACACTTAGATTATTTGCGGACGACGCAGTGGTGCATAGAGAAATTCATAGCCTTAATGATAAGGAAGCGCTAACTAAGGACCTCGAGGCAATACATGAGTGGTGCGATGCGTGGCAGCTAGAATTAAACCTGAAAAAAATGCGTGTTATGAATTTTTGGAAAAGGAAAAACGCTCCTTGTGACAGCTAATGCATAAACAATAGCAAACTAGATACTATAGAATCGGTTAAATACCTCGGAGGTCAACTGACTAATGATCTCTCGAGGAGTAAACATATTCGAGAAATTACCGGTAAAGCTAATCGTAAATTGGGATTTGTTAAAAGAGTACTTGGCAAGTGTGACGATAAAGTTAGGGAAATCAGCTACTTCTCCCTCGTTAGACCCCACTTGGAATATGCTGCCAGTATTTGGGATCCTTATGAGATAGGCTTGGAAACTGAGTTAGAACGCGTGCAGCGAAGATCGGCAAGATAGGTTAAAGGCCGTTATGATAATCTCGTTAGTGTTACTGACCTTTTGCAGCAACTGGGATTGGAAAAGCTTTCAGACCGTCAATAAACATTTAGACTCAATCTATTATGTAAGTTCCAAACCGGTCTATTCTCTGACGACGTTGATAATATTTTACGAAATCCGACATACTACGGTAGATCAGATCATGAGAATAAAATTAGAGAACTAGACTGCAGAACGGACAGATTTAAAATGTCATTTTTCCCACGAACGATAAGGGACCATGACAGCTGCCAATGATACTTTTGTCTAGGTTTTTCGTTAGGTAGTGTAGCTCTTAGTAGTATTAGTACTCCTAATACTTGAATCCTTATCTGTTACATAATACTAACAGCACGTCGTGCATGTTAGTTAGTTAGCAGGTAGTTCAAAAGTAATTTTCCCAGAGTCATATTGTTATAAAATGATACCCTGTCAACTGGAATGTCGTTACAAAGTTTATATGACAGTTTGTCAGTGAAAGGTAGCTTGCACCAGCGTGTGGGTTTGTCACTACTCGAATTAAGAGTCATAGATTTTATTGAGTATACTGCGTGTCTTTTGGGAGATCGTCCTAATAATTTATCTATTACGTTTGTGTCGAAACTATTTCTCAGTGCAATAAGTTTAATGATATGTATTTCTTTTTGGAAGTTTTCTGATGACATTGGAATACTATTCAATCTATTTATCATTGATATAAAAGATGCACTTTTATGGGAATGGTGGTGATTCGAGTTCGCCGGAATTATGACATCTGTGAAGGTGGAATTTTGGTAGATGGAGAAGACATGATTTCCCTTTTCAATGTTTACGTTCAGGTCCAGAAAGTTTAAAGAGTCTTCTCCAAATTCCATGGTGAATTTAATTGAATTGTGCAGAGAATTTAGGAAGTTTTTAAATGTATCCAACTGGCGCAAGCTGCCTGACCACAAACATATTACATCATCCACATAGCGGTGCCAATAACAAATATTATTAAGCAGTTAATTCTTGGAGTTGAATATCTCATGTTCCAACCTGTTCATAAAGATATCCGCTAAAAATTGTGACAGAGGTGACTCCATGGAGAGGCCAGAATTCTGTCTGTAATATTTTCCGTTTAACGGGAAATAGTTCTGTTCTAAACAAAATTGTAACAAAAGTTTGATTTCATTGGCAACAACAATATTAGAGTCTGTACTCTCAATTAGATTAGGCATTTTGTATTAAGATTTCAGTTATTAATTTCTCATATAAAATGAGAAAACTTACTGTCGGTTAGCAGTTTATTGTCATATGTCATATTACTTTCAATATTTTTTTTACTATGTCAATACCTCCTCACACAATAATGCTGTATCTAAGTAAAAATGAAAGGCTTTCCCAATAAAATCTTTTTATTCTTTCTAGGTAATCTCCAATTCTTTTTAATTCTGCTATTTTTCTTTCCATCATTTCTAATTTCTTCTTTTTATAATTTTGCTCATCTTCAAATTTCCTCTTCAATATTTCCAATTTTTCTTTTTCAACTGTATTATTTCCTTCTGAATTTCAAAAAACTGATCATCTCTCTATATACTTCCCTCTTAAAAGTCGATTTGCGTTCTAGAGAAGACAGATATGCTCATTAAATTATTAATCTCATGTAAATTTCTGTAGTTCATAATAATTCTAAGATAATACACTCAAGTTATACAATGCTAATGTTTTATAATGAATATAATATTATGCAGGTGGTGAAATGGTGCGTAGCAATTCATACGTTGCCCATGAACTATATTTAATCAGAGAAAAATGATCAGGTTGAAAAAAGGTAGCAGTTTTTTAGCTGAAGGCTTTCTGGTATGATAAATTATGCTCAACTTACTTTTTCACGTTGATACCTTGGCCCTAGGAGTTGTTATATTCCGGTTCGGTGTGGTTTGGTTTGAGAAAGTTTTTGGTACAGGGTGTAAGATGGATGGGCTCTGCTCTAAGGAGGAAGGATTGCTGTCTAAAATGTGTTCAATTGAAGGGGTGGTAGTTATTAGAATGCTTGAAAAAGAATCGTCATTGACATCAGAATTTTGTGGCTATGAAGAAATATAACCAATTCATTAATAATTATCTTTCAACTTTGCAATATTGGAATCACTTTTTGTTACTGTCATAGGAATATGCCTCTTTATCAAAAATTATGCACGACTATTCTATGCGTCCATTACCGTAAGTGGCGCTCTTTCCTATTAAAGAAATGACCCTTTACTGAAATTGAGTCGGTTCATTTTCTGAATGTCCAGTCCCAGTCTAACGGCCTTTGTTATAAGCAGCTGCCTTAGCCTTTGCACTGCATTTAATGTCCTGCCAACACTTCATAGGAATGATAAATGTATATCTTAATTATGCATTTTTTTATTTAAAATATTCAATTTTATAATTTAAGGCAACGAATAAAAATAACTATGAAAACATCTCATCACTCTTTGGAGTAGGTGTTAAGAGTGTTTCAACGTCGTCGAACTTATGGCATCCACCTGATTATAATTTAATGCAATATAAGGCAAATATTAAAAATTTAATTCTGAATACAGGTAATTAGATGATTTAAAGCAACTAATCTTGGTAATAAAATTTTGTCATTCATTACTTTTTTCCACGCCCTCCACGATTTTGTGGGACCGTGGCAAGCATTTAATTTGTCTGCAGCATATTGCCACAATTTCGCCGCATCCTTGGCCGTAAAGTAATCTGACATCTGATTTCTTGTAATGGTTTCACTAGCTGAAAAATATCGAGTATTAGAAAAATCTAGGAAGTGGAAGAGTTCTGTTACTTGGGAAGCCGAGTAACCAGCGATGGACGAAGTAAAAGAGAAATTGCCAGTAGAATTGCCCAAGCGAAAAGGGTATTTTACCAAAAGAAGATTCTACTTACAGCTGCAAGTACAAGCGTGGAAGTGAGGAAACATTTCATTAGAGCATACATCTGAAGCATTCTACTATATGGCAGCGAAGCATGGACAATAACAACAGCAGAGAAGTCCAGGCTGGAAGCATTTGAAATGTGGTGCTACCGAAAAATGATGAAGATAAAATGTATCGACCGAGTGACAAATGAAGAAGTCTTAAGAAGAGTGGGAGAAAGAGATATCTACTGAAAACCTTAAAAAGGGGACGGGACTACTTAGTAGGCCACATATTAAGACACGACGGCCTGATGAAGACAATCGTCGAGGGAAAAGTGAATGGGAAGAATGGAAAAGGCAGGCTTTTCATGAGATTTATGGAGCAAGTTGTGAAGGATGTAAATGAGAGAAGTTACGTCAATATGAAGAGGTTGGCAGATAGAAGAATTGAGTGGAGGGCTGCGTCAAACCAATCCTAGGATTGTTGACCGATGATAATGAGGTACTAATTCTTGTTATCAATCACACATTCGTAATCTAAGAAATATATCTTCAATAAAATCCAACAGGATATACTTCTGCTCCGCTGTTATCTTCATTTTGAATGAGCTTTGAATTATCGCGCTCATTTGTTGTGCATAAGCATAAACAACTCGCGGATTTTGCAACGTTGCCAAACCTGGCAATCGACTTCGAAGCCGATCTCCATGACTCAACTCGTGATAGAGATGAAACGTTTCAAACACACCAAATTCCGTTCGAGTTAGTAACCACTCGGAATCACCCGCTCGAGTTGTCAACCGAGCGAGATTATCTCGAGCGTTTCAAACACAATCCCATAGGAACCGATTTCAGTACTCTCACATGGTATGTTTTGATCAAATGCCTGTCAACAAAAATAATACAGTATGATGCCATTTGATGAGGCGAAGTGAAGCATTTGCCCAGGGTCCCACTCCGATGTGAGACCCGCGTTTTACAGGGCTAATTGCACACGGAAAGAAGAAGATAACATTGACATGTGAGAAAAAAAAACAGAAAAATTAAGTGATAGGGTTTTCCCGATAAGAATACATTTTCAATATAATTGGGAAGTCTACTTATTTATAAAAATAATTATACTATAATTAGTTCAATAAACTTAAGTGAAAGCCAGTTGGTCCCACTTCTCTACCCTCCATTGTTTTATTATTTTCGCGTCGAAAGATGATGGAATTGAATGGTGCCAAAATGTACTACCGAAATACCCCGTGACGTCGAGTTAGTGAACTAGCCTCATGACGCCAGCTGCTGCTTCAAGCCGGTCGCTATGCCGGGAGAGGTTTACGTACATTTGGGATCTTATAAGAAACATGAATATTGTGTGAATTCACTCTGTAGTCGAACGATCTTCATGAATAACAAAGAAAGGCTAGGGTATACCAAGCCCTGCTATGTTCCGATGAATAAATATACAGCAACATGCTTTAAATATTTCACATCTTCGCCGAGGATGGCAAACGGAATAAGTGGTTTCAAGCTGCGAATCAGTATTGGTTCGAGTCAGCTACTTTCCATTTCCACTGATTCCAGATAAAAAGTGAATCATGAATCTATAATCATTAACATTAGCGTTACTTGTTTTTATAAATAGCCATATTACTAGAGTGTCGCATTTTAAAGTTTATGTCCAGAACCAGCAAACTTTAGGATCGGAAATACATTAAGTGATTTCTCCACTCGATTACATTAATTGTTACCATTCTTCCTCACAACTTGCTATCACTTTGCAAATAATTTGGCGATAGTATTTTTTTTAACTTTCCTTTGCTTCCAATGTTTTTCTACTTGTGGCAAATAATATTGACAAAAATATCAATTTCAGTTTGCGATTGTCTTGAAAGATATCAACCTCAAAGATATTTTTATAATGGAACACCTTGAGAAAAAGAGAAAGTTGCTGTAAGCACTGAAATAAAAATAGCGAGTTTAAAGGATTTCTTAGAGTTAATACATCATACTTAACCCGGCGGTAGTCACACGGGGTGTCCCAGACACCCCAGCCTTGTATTCGCGCTTTTTTTTGTGCAGTTCTGAATTAAGTGACCTATAACTTTCTCTAGCTGAGTTTATAAGCTTTTGAAGAGATCCTATTTAAAAATTATAATCAATTCACCGCAAGATTTTATGCAAAATCACTTTCGTTGAAGCTCTGTAGCGTGGGGTGCGCAAGACACTCCGCGTGACCTTTCCTGTTACAGTTTGTCTCCTAAGATTTTCAGTGCCTGTACATGTTTTCCAGCCATTTTCTTTGATTTGATTGTTGCTCTTAGTATAATGTTCAATGGAATTGGTTTTTAATACATATATCCAAAAATTATTACATACAGGTAGACATTTATGTCTAATTTTGTATAAATAAATCGAAAGTTCGTAATTTTCAGCAGCTGAATGTAGTTTTTGTAGTCATTTTTTGTAAATTGTTGGTCCAGTTTAACTAAAATTAAATTTTCAGCTTCGAAGAACTTTGCATATATATTTAAGCTAACCAGCATTCAACATGGTGTTGTTGGAATCTATTTCACGCAATTACACCGTTTGTAAATTACATCGATTATTCTCTTGTAATTTGATGGAGACTAAGAGAAATACCACTGGTGGTTGAATGCGAAATGTTGTATTAGCGCCGCAACGGAACAGAGCTGGCCTTGTCAATACTTTGTAAATGATATAGATCCTTCTCTTGTAATTTCACCTAGTCTGAAGAGAAAGACCACAGGTGGACGATTTTGAAATGTTGTGTTAGAACCACAGGAGAACAGAGCTGGCAGTCTTAATATTTTGTCACATGCAGACTTCTGTAGAGAACGATACATTCTAAGAGAATTGAATTCAGTTTGCTTTGTCTCGTTGAGTGGTCTACTTGTGAAGAGTGAGGGGAGATATTCAGAGTTTGGATAATTTTCACCGTGGATTCTTCTTTGAAGTGATATCTTCTGAGCAAAACACGAAATCCAATTAAAAGTGATGTTTTTAAGATTACCCTCGATAAGGTAAGCACAGTAATTATTAATGTAAATCATAGCTTACGTTTTTCCATTTATTTACTGTGGACGATACGTCTTGTAATACTTACATCAAGTGTTTTCAATCTGATACATATCAGCTGTCTCTTGTGACAAAGAAAGTGCCGAGATACTTCGTCCTTTGAATGAACTTTCGGAGGAGGAAATAATTGATTCTGACGATAAATCTGATGAGGAAGAAGAATGAGTGTTCTATATCCGAGCATGATAGTGATAGTGAACAAGAGTGCAGTAATGCTGAACGTTTGGAAAAGGAAAGGGACCTTGTGTATATTGGGAAGGATGGAATTGCAAAGTAGAATGCCGAAGGGCCTAGACCCAGTGTCAGAACATCAAAAAGTAGCATCGTAACTCAGAAGAGTGGACTTACTGGCTGCAAAAACGAGTTTAGAGCACCAATAGATTGTTTTCGTCCGATGATCGATGAGTAAGTGATTGAAAAAAATGTAAACTGCACTAATAATCAGATAGAGAAAGTCACTGAGAATTATTTCCGTAAAAGAGTTGCTAACCAAACAGACAGGGAAGAAATAGAATGTCTTATTGGCATTTTACTTTTCGCGGTGGAAAATAATTCTGGGCGACAGAATTTATTAGAATTATGGGATCGTAGTGTATTAGGAGTAGAAATATATTATGCTTCCATTAGGCATCATAGATTTCTCTTCCTCCTTCGATGCCTTCGTTTTGACAACGTCAATACTAGAGGAGAGAGAATAAAGAGAGACAAGTTAGCTCCAATACTAGCTCGTATTCCAGATTGTTGCTGATAATATACAAAAACACTATAGGATTGGTTCATGTGCAACAGTGAATGAACAATTAATTCTTTGTCGGGGTAGATGTTCGTTCAGTCAATATTTACCATCGAAGCCCGTCAAGTATGGCATCAACATTTTTGCCCTTGTAGATTCAAGGGTATTTTATACTTTCAACTTAGAGATCTACGCAGGGTGGCAACCAGACGGTCCATATGCAGTAGATAATGGTTCAAAAGAGGTGGTAAAACGGGTGGTTGCTCCTATAATCGGGAGCGGGAAGAACATCACTGTGGACAACTGGTTCACCAGTATTCCACTAGCAGATGAAATGTTAAGCCTTAATTTGACCCTTGTGGGAACAGTGCGCCAAAATAAAAGGGAATTTCCACCGGAAATAGTAAACGTTAGAGGAAGAGAAGATAAGAGCAACTATTCTGCTATAGAAAGAATACGGTTTCCTACGTCTCAAAAAAAGAAAAGAATGTAATCTTGTTATCAACAATGCACAGAACAATTTATATCGATGAATCCACAGGAAACAAAAGAAAACCTGATATAATGACATTTTACAACTCTACAAAAGGAGGTGTGGACACTTAAGATGAAATGTGTAGCACCTACAGTACAAACAGAAATACCAGGAGATGGCCTATGACCATATTTTTTTCGTTTACTGAACACATCCGGTGTCAATGCATTCGCTATACATAGGGATATCAATCCAGAGTCAAAATTACGAAGGAGAAATTTTCTTCGTGAAATAGCACTATCCTTAACTTTGCTGTATATTGTAAGGAGATCAACAATGAAAATGATCCCCTAAGGCCTGAAAAGGAAAGTAGAGGATTATTCCCAAGATGAAGCTGAGGAAAAGGATATGAGGATAAAAGAGAGAAAAGAGTTGGAGATGTGTTGCTTGCCCAAGAAGTAAATATATACAGACAAGAAATTATTGTAAATCGTGTAAAAAATTAACGTGTGGTAAACATTTATTGAAAATGTGCAATGGTTGTCTTAGAAGTAAATGATTTACATGAAATATTTTCTCCAATCATTCATTTCTCTAAAAATTGTTATATTTATAGCAAAAAATTGGAATGGTACTGATTTACGCAGAATATTTTTAATTTACAATTCTAATGTTGTATATATTATTTATTAAAAGAAAAAACTCCGCAGTTAAAAGCAAGTAGATTTTTACGATAGAACATAATTCTATCGTAAAAATCTTCTCCAGAATAAATTTTGGAAAATCGATATATTATCGGCATCGAAGCTACTACGAAGAATCATTTACCAATGAAAAATACAGGTAGCTATCTAAGATTTGTTAACAAACGAATAAAGACCATAAATGATGAGATACGGCGATTTATGTCTATGGAATTATATACCGTGTATATTTCAACTATATTCTATGATTAACGATGACAAAAATACATTTTGGTAATTTGTACGGAGGAACTCGAAAATTCACTACTCAAAATCAGCGTAATCAAAAAGGTTTTCCTAAAAAATTAAATGTTTAGTGTTTAGTAAGTTAAAATCCTGAGTATTATATTGCTTTATTAAACAGAACATAATTTGAAATGCATAATTACAAAATAATCATTATTTACGTAGAAATAGAGGAGAAAATGGTGGGGTGTCAGGGACACCCCACGCGACCGTTCACGTGAGAAAATCCGCGCGACTACCGCCGGGTTAAACCATTGGCTTTTCTTATTTCGATGGCTGTAGAATGAAGAATAAGTTTTTTCAATGCCACATTTCCACGAGTTATGGCGCAAATACATTTGATAACGGAAAATTGGACCCCAATTTAAAAGGAGTTCATTTATCAGAGATGTGATTAATCATCTGTGAAAAGGATTATGTCTGTCACAACATGAGGATTAAGACTTGATATACTCTGATAATTATGGGTATATAAGCTGTGTGCTTTCCTTCCCTTTTTCATTTGAATTCTGCTACACAAGGAGAAACCTATTGCGGCCACACAATTATTGTAAACCAACTTGGAATCCGGTAAGTGAGATCATAAAAGTTTGCTATGGACGGGTTGGACAAGATGCGCTGTTAGGGTACATCGAAAAATTTTTTTTTCTTTATTTCGATTTGAAATTTTGGGAAAAAGTGCGATTCTAGCCACAGGTACACCGAAAAAAATATTTTTCGAAAAATATTAATATTTAGGGGTCTCACCCCCTCCCCCCAAACCCTCCTGTTGTTTTAGCCGACCAAAAATCGTCGTTTTGGGGCCAATTGTAGTGATTTTCTCCCGGATGTTTTTTTTTAATCGCAAGATTGAATTATCAGGGAACTCGATAATACTCCGACAGTTGTTAGTCACCATTTTGTTTTATTTTTTCAGATAACTTCAATAATGTTTGATGAAAATAAAGGGTTTTGAGCTGAATTATGGTGTATTAGGGTGAAAGCCAGTCGTTCCTCCTGAACATGGAGCCGCGTGGGGACGTGGGTGGTCACGAACACATTCTGCAAGTGAAAATATTCATTACCGCATAGCTAAAGGAAGTGCATTGTAGATTTTAACTCTAGATTACACTAAATTAACTAAGGTTTTATCGGGAATACGTGTACTTGGAAGTCCTTTTTTGACCTGAAACCTAGCGAGCGCAGCACGTTGTGACTCAATTTTGGCCAGGATGGATCCATGGATGGATGTAAAACTGAAGCACCCTATGCACCAGAATAAACTGAAACTGTCGAACGTTGCCTGAGTAGCTGACCTCACCGGAGTTCCTTTCCCTTTGTGGCCCTTATTGCAAATGCTGCCCTCGCTAACTATGGTTTAATTACCCTAGATGACACAAAAAAAGTCGTCGACCCTAACAAAGTAATAAGGGAAATGATGCATCACAGATGAGTCTTGTCAGACAACTTGGACGCGGAGCTTAAGGATCACAAGCTAAAGGCACCTTATTTTGACGGTAGGAAGGATGTTACTTGCACCTATGAGGTGAAGGCGTGCAGTGAAGATCGGCAAGATACGTTAATGGCCGTTATGTTAATCTCGTTAGTGTTACTGACCTTTTGCAGCAACTGGGATTGGAAAAGCTTTCAGACCGTCAATTAACATTTAGACTCAATCTATTATATAAGTTCCAAACCGGTCTATTCTCTGACGACGTTGATAATATTTTACGAAATCCGACATACTACGGTAGATCAGATCATGAGAATAAAATTAGAGAACTAGACTGCAGAACGGAACGATTTAAAATGTAATTTTTCCTACGAACGATAAGGGACCATAACAGCTGCCAATGAGACATTTATCTAGGTTTGTCGTTAGGTAGTGTAGCTCTTAGTAGTAGTAGTACTCCCTAATACTTACACATTTATCTGTTACCTAATACTAACAGCACGTAGTGCATGTTTTCTACATAAGTCTTGAGTTTCTGTCCATTTGTGTAGTTGCAAAATACATATATATTAATGGTTCCTCTCCATTGTGATAGTATCTGTAGTGTAGTAGTGCATGCTTGTGACGCTTCGCCTCGTGACAAGCATTAGCGATTTATGCTAATGCATGATTAGTCGTAGTTACGCTAACGTTAGTGTAAAGTGTCGTACATGTTGGTGAATATTCACCCCCTGCCACACACCCCTGAGGTGACTTGCAGGGTATTTTGTAGATGTAGAAGGGTGAAAATAAAAGGGCTAAAACTACGATGACAGAAGAGTGTATAGTGCTACTCGAGGAGCTAGGTAACCGTTGCACAGGTTACAAAACTCAAGGTGATAAAGGCAGCTCCAAAAGCATTTACCAAAACATAATGTTACCTAACGAAGAAGCAGCTTGATTTGAGTGAAATGAAAGCAGCAGAGTCAGACGATTGTGTGGGGAACACCGGCCACGTGGGAAGTGTGATACGTCTTATTGAAGTTAATCTAGGTAGACCATTGCAATTGCTTATTTGCACTTTAATGAGTTGCCTATCCGACATCTTTTCATTGCACTTGGCGAATCAACGTAGAGTCGTATGGCCTACTCAGATCCAATAGGCTAAAAGTTAGATATCTGCCACACCCTTCCAGTGGTGGAATTCGATTAAGTCCATTTCATCACCCCAGAGGTAGATATCGAAGTGTTATTGAACGATCGACGTTATTTGCTCCGAATGGCCATGGTGATTAGTTCTGGCGAGTAACCTGGCACTAGCAAAGTCTGGTCCTGTATGCACCTCAAGATGGTTCACTACAGCGGCTTGAATTCTCCGGGTCTACACGCCCGTGGCCCCGCATTCATCAAGTTTGGTATTGCTAGTGAAATATATTTTAAATGTCTACGTTCCAACGTGGTTCGCTGTGAAGACATCCCACCAGTGTTGACGACGCAAAGCACCTGTGGCTTCTCATTAAGCGGGCCAAATTACTGCAAAAGCATGCCAAAGACGTAGTTTTCCACGTCATTCAGAAAAACAAATTATTTGGGCATCCAGAAAATGTAATTCTAGCAATGCTTTTTTATAGAGGAAAAGGGTTAGAAAGCTGGCTGTTCACGTGAAACAGTCACGACGTGCTGTGCTAGCTTTCAGGTCAAAAAATGACTTCCAAGTACACGTCTTTCCAACAAAACATTAGATACTTTAGTGTAATCGAGAGTTCAAATTAACAATGCACTGCCTATAGCTATGTGGTAATGAATATTTTCCCTTCCAGAATGAGATCGTAACCCCACACGTCCCGACTCGGCTCCGAGTGTAGGAGGAACGACTGGCTTTCACCTTTAAACACTATAATTCAGCAAAAAACTCTAAATTTTCATCAAATATTATTGTAGTTATCTGAAAAAATAAAGCAAAATAGTGACAAACAACTGTTGGAATATTATTGAGTTCCCTGTTAATTCAATGTTACGATTTTAAAAATCCAGGAAAAAATCACTAGAATTGGCCCCAAAACAGCGATTTTTGGTCAGCTAAAACTTCAGTAGGGGGTATGAGAACTCTAAATATTAATATTTTTAGAAAATATTTTTTCAGTGTATCTGTGGCTAGAATCACACTTTTTCCCAAATTTTCAAATCGAATAAAATTGATGATCTCCGGCCTGACCTCGTGGAAATTATGGATATCCATGATGAGAAAACCACCTTTGTTATTTCCACAAACTTTCTTACGCTGACACGACGCGCGTTTCACCACACTGTGGCATACGCATGTGGATTTAGCGGTATGTTGAGGAAAGGAGAGGGGGTGGGTGGGGAAGGGGGAGGGGAGAGGATTTCTGTTAAGTTTAAAAATTAATACCAAAGAGGCTATGGAATTCTCGCATGACTGCTAGGCGACGCCGATGGCTGGGGGGAAGGGAATTGGTGGAGTGTTTAGAGGTGTTTTTTAGGGGTGTACTTGTCGAGTAATTGATGCCTAAGAATTCCCTTCAACAGATTCCTTATTGATTATTCTTTTACACACAGTGCTAATCCAATAGATGCTTTACAACGGCTAGTCACGTGCCATGATTTTTTAAAGGCTTTTACTGGAAAACTAATCATCCTCTTTTCTTTCTTATTATTGCAGATCAGTCAGTTGCCTTAAGATTAAAGGGAAAAAATGACGAAGACATTCAGTGTACTCCTCGCCTTAATTATTTTGGTGGTGGCAGTGAGCCTTGGAACCGGAAATGTAATCGCGAAACCTCAGTACAGTAAGTAATCCTTTTAATAGTAAACATTTTGAATAAAAAAGGACCAATGACTGATTTTCATACATAGGTGCAAGGTGATTTTGCATAGTTCTCAATTGAATCCTTGAACTAGGGTTCCAGCTTGGAACTAGTTAAATGCAGACATCCTCTCTAGCTGATAGCGTAAATAAAAGCAAAGCATCCCATAGTATTATTTTATTCATTGGGATTGATATTCAGAAGACTTTAAGATCACTTTACCCGGAGATAGATATTTTTTGAGTCTTTCATGAATATGTGTGCAAGAAATATTGCACCATGTAAAGTGAAATAATTGAGTGGCAGTTCCGAGATTTTATGGATTACGGCGACTAAAAAAAACACAGGGAGTATTCTCGATACTCCCGTCGGATTTTTCTTTCGTGAATGTGAAATTACATACGTTACTCTCGTTATTGGGAGATTCTTTTGTTTTTTGCCAGAATAAAATATGAAATGAAAGAAAGAAAATTATTCTATACATGACATTTATTCATCGAAATCATTAGTACACATAGCTAACCAATGAACAATTAGTCCATGGTAAGTATTATTTTCTGCTTTCCAATGTTATTTTTTTTATTTCTTGTGTTAGTATCGTCTAACTCACGTTATTAGCTGTCCGTAGACACCTCTATCACTAAATTAGACATACTCGTTCCGGAGATACAATTGAAATGAGCGCGCGCCGTGCCCACACAAGCCCAGAAATGTAGACCCCCACGCGCAGCGCTGTGACGTCACCTCGCAACCTCCCCTCCACCTGCGATAAACCACTTCCGGTAGTCAAGGAAACGGGCTATCCAGTCATAGTTTTATATATTCTGTAATCCTTATTGTTTTTGCATACGAGGCCCTCGAAAGTACACAAATATTGGTCGCGGCAAAACCTTACGTGACACCGAGAACGAACCATAAGATGTTCATTTACATTCACATCAATAAATAATATATTCTTATACCATTTAAATATATACACATTATCATAATTTATCCGTACTTGGCACAGAAAAAAGGTGATGCAAGCGTCACCTTCTGTTTCATTTCACACGTAGAACACGCCGTTTACGTAAGGGCCATATCAATGACTTCGTGATGCGCGACTGTTTCGAGGCATTCAAAGGCATCAGCAAGTCAAATGCTAAAGTTGATTTTTAAATATTTAGCAGCAAAGATTTTATTATTTTATATTATTATATTATATTATATATATTATATTTATATATTATATTATTATATATTTTAGATTATTTATTTGACTCAAGAAAATCATGAAAGGGCTAGGTTCAGCAGGCGCTGCATGGAATTTTTGCTGAGGTGCCTTAAAGGTGGTAAGATTCAGTCGGAGATGTTCTTTACTCTTGTCTATATACACCTCAATGGAAACTTCATTGCGCACCATGATCTTTCTCGGTTGTTACAAATCACTAGCAATTTTCACTTGATATCTACGATTAAATTGCGCAAAAAGCTGTGACTTCGCGTTCACCATGAAAAGATTTGGTTTATGTTATCGTATAGTATTATTTCACTCGAGTCCTGAAACCTGATGTTGATTTGAGTTTCTATATTCGGAGTGGAGTAGAATCCAGGATACTGGATAAAATATAACAGGAAAACTAAATCCTAGCGTAGAAAGAGCATGGTTTAAGAAGCGTACTGGCAAACTCACCGATTTCATAGCGTATTTAACTTGTTTGTCTATTCTACCATCAAACTTTTTCGGACATGTATTCTTCTTTTACTCATTGAAGCTTTTAAGATAAAAGGAATCACTGTTTTGTAAAACGTTTGTGTCTGTTATGTATCAGGGTGATCGTAAGTCCATGCATACATAACGAAACACAACTTTTCTTAGTTCAAGTTGTTAGTATCAGGAATGGAAAAAGGTTCATTCCCTTTGTTTTTGACATAACTAATCATATAAGGTGATGACTCATTGTAAGTTAATTTTTCGTTCTATATGAAATGACTCATACAATAATATTGAGAGAAAATTCGATATAAACATTTGGAGTCGGCGTTTTTCCCTTGTACAGGTATATTACCTGATGAGTAAACCAGTTGTAATTTTTCCATAATGATAAGAGAAAAACTTACATATTTGGTTTCATCAATTCCCCTATTTGTTATATATAATCCATCATTGAAGTAGATGGTATGTTAGCAGTTGAACTTTAGTAAAATTAGCAGTTTGAAAACTAGTATTTGGAATTCAACACAAGGAGTCACAATAAAGGGCCTTATTCTAAGACATAATCGAGAAATAAATATGAAATAAACAATGTAAAAACCATTGATACATTATAAAAATGGATTTTAATATATTCTTTATTCATACATTATATCTACGCGTCAATTGGTGAAAATGTTTTTGTAAACCGACAGTTATACGACATTTTAGAAATGTAGATTGCTTTTCTAGAGCTGCTTCAACAAACTCAATAATCCCTTAATATATTGAAATGTACTTTTTCGATAGTGCTGTGTTCATATTAACATGGCACAAAAATTAATTATCTTATTTTTTTTTCGTGATATAGTATGAAAATTGTTCGACGTGAATTTTCGGAAAAAACATAAAACGCAATTTCATGAAATCTGGCGCTACTATGAAGCAGTGTATAGAGCTTAATAATAAAAGTCATTTATGCAAAACTAACCACACTGCATTATCCAGACATTATACTACGTGAACCACACTTCCAATCTAGTTACAAGACAGTCACATAAATGACATTTGTCCACCTTTCCAGGACCGTAGTGTGATGGCCCCGGTGCGAATGATGTCTCCATGCGAGAGGTCTCCATTATGCCCCCGTAAAGGAGAATTTCAAATTTTCTATGCATGTTTTCCAAGCGTTTGTTTGGAAAACATGCATTTTGAGGTTTCAGCGTAATCAGAAATTTATATTTATTTCTAGAAAAATATTTATACGCTATCTCAGAAAGCCATAAATACAATATAATTAATTCAATGTATATTTTCCGTGGACGACATGCCTAACTCACTTTTTTGTATATTTAAATGGGTTCCTTGTAAAATAGTGAGCCTATTGGAAGATTGTGAAATTAAATCTAGTCCACAGAATTTATTTTTGATGATATCCTCTGAATTATTCATTCCGGCATTCACGCACTGAGATCGTTAAACTTCAACTCTATCACTTAGTATGAATGAATAACTTGCTTTGTCGCTGAAATCCGCGAATATCCTTCAAAAGAACCAACCCTATTTTTTAATGCTGCTAATGGTTGTATATGATGGGCAAGTAATTTTTGTGAGAACGGACACAAGGACAAGGTTCAGAATTGGATTGGAAGCATTTACGTAACGGAGAAAAGAAAAAAGAGGGGGACTATAGATAATTACGTAAATATTAGTTCACTAACATTTCCTTTGTTTGATAGTTATTCGTTAAATCCTGTGGGTCATCTTACTGTTTGCAAAAGAAATACCCTTTGAATTCTCTGAAACCTAATAAGAGTTTTATTTATATTTAAATGTTACAAAGCACAGTCCATTATAGAGTGTGGAATTTCAAACGTCTAAAACATTCTTCTAGCAGAAAGATATAATGTGCAGCTATTTCACCGTTGCTGTGTAAATGAATCAAATAATTCAAATGTAACAAGAGTGGAAATGAATAAGAAAGGAAAATAAACTAGTAGTGAAGATGCGTTAGGGAAGTGAAATAAATTGAAGAACTGGTGAAAGTCATAGGCAAACTAAAGAAAAGAATTATGGAACGTTTGGCATGCACCAACAAGGAAGGAATCGGAATACGCTTTGACAAGATTATGGGTAAGGTGGTAAAAAAATGAATATGTAGTAATCTCTTTTACACACTGCGACTAATTGCTACCCCAGGTACTGTTTCCATTTTATAGAGATCTCCTATTTTTCAAGTATATTACCAAACTTTTCACTCAAAAATAATGTTGTTTTAACACGGCCTTGTGTTATAGAGTTTTTCCATTCATATGATCAATGTATGGTATTTTAGATTGAAAAAATCTTTGGCTTGACCACGGATTTGAACCAGATGCTGGGCACATGCACTATTCTGTTTCATCAAAATTGAAGACTCATTTCCGAGTGTGTTTATGCAAAAAATATAATCTAGCTTTCGATCGTCTGCAATCTCTCAATTGCGCTCTCTTACTTTTAATCCTCTTAATCACGTGACGACTACACACGTGTTTTTACTAGAATTATGTTTCCGGAATCCCGAACGAAGATATTCATAGTACAAAATAGGAAGGAATGCCTATCTGTCATAATCCCATGGCCTCAACGTTTCCGAATAGGTAAATATACTTTTTATACTTAATTTGTTGGCAATCATATTATTGGCAGGCAATTTTCCAAATCAGCTTCACGTTTTATAAAAAAAAACGAACGATGTATATTTGAGGGCGCATATACAATAAAATGATGCAATAATAAGGTAATATAATCATAAAATTATAATATTCAAATTTCACGAACATAATGCCTTGCATTTCAAACTATTCCAGTTCATTTAATCTCTCAACCCAGTATAAGTACATACTAAAAAAAAAACATTTCATCTTAAAATCGAAGGGTTGAATATCAACCGCAGTCTCAACATCTCCCGAGTATTTTTACCTTCTTCAATTTACTCTATTATTTTCGAAAGTTTCTTAAAATTAAGTAAAGCGCAAGTTTTCGTTTACTTCTAATGTTCAAACTGTTCACTACAAATGATGTGCAAGTCCATTTTCATTTTGCGTGGAGTTTTAAATCTATAAAGGGTATAGCCAAGAAACGAATAAAATTTGGCTGCTGACACTATGTTTTTCTTAATGTACCTTTAAGTAGAGTTTGAAGAATGAATAGTTTTTATTACATTTCAAGACTAAGAAGGCTTGACTTCTTATTTTTTCATTTTTAATGCCAATTATGTTAAATTACTCTGGTGGCTTTTGCTTATGCTGGTGCCCTGTCCACGGTACTATCTCAGTTGGCGATGAGTAAATTGTTTTTATTTATTTCCGTATTTCTTTCCTCGATTAATCAAATTCTTGGAATAATTCATAAATGCATAAATATATTTTTTAAATATACACCTCTGCACTCGTGCGCGTGACTGCATACCACATAATTTGTGCAATCGCAGTGATTGGAAACATTGTCAGTAGTAATTGTAGGTGGGATCAGGTAGTTTCGTGATAGACTTTCTCCGTAGCTAGCTGTCTGAAAGTAGCTGTCACCAAAACGTGTTCTCTTTCCCTTGGAATTCACACCTGGTGTTGCTCTTCAGATACTAGTGCTCTCGAATTCCTAAATCATTCTCGGTTTCTTGTGAGTCATATTTTCTTCCTATTCTTCAGGCTTTTTTTATGTTGATCATCATTTTTTCTCGAGTCAGAAGTCAGACTCGGTGTTCCGACTATCGCACTCGTACATTTATGGTTTCATTATTGCTCTAAAATGCACTGCATTCATGTGATTCTGTTGATACCAGTACCATTTCTCCACAAAAATTAGAAAGTTATAGAAATTGGGCTTTTTAATTCTTAATTGTTTAAGCTTCTCCATTTGTTAAGGATTCTCTATTCTTTGTCCCTGAAGCCCAAGGATTTGATTCTGAAATGTTGTATTTTAAAGATAATATGCATATACTAAGGTATCATTACTACTTATAGACTTTAAAAATACCATTTTTTATAAGTAATATGATTGCGTATTTTTAAATTGATTTTTTCTGCTTTTGGATGAAAAATATTTCAAAAACTAAAGGTTTAATCTGAAGTTTAAATTTGTTTATATTATAAGGTAATATAAGGAATTGTTATAACAAGGTAGCTCTAGACAATTTATATTTTTTTTGTGTGAATATTAATGTAGGATCACTATTTGTTGATCTTGAAACGTATCATGTTTTTGCCGTGACGAAGGCATAAATACAATTCCAAAACGCTGGCAAGGAGTACGAAACTGGCTTTGATTATCTACGATCTCCCTACGCTTCTATCAACGCTCGACGAACCACACTGTACGAGTCACAAGTGACACTGTAGGAGTAAGAAGTCCTATTTATTTTCAATACTTGAATTATTTAGGCTGAAAATAATGGCAACTCCACTCGTTTTTGCCCACCATACTATTTGTTTCATCGCACTATAAGGTTCACTGACTCAACCTGCGAGCTGTTTCTCTAAACATACTTCCATCATCATTATAATTGTAGATGCCATCGGAGATGCGTGCGCAACACCAGATGACTGCAACTATGAAAACTCCGAATGCAATGACAAAAAGTGCAGTTGTGCAACTGGATTCCACGCAGACGATTCTTACAAAGTCTGTGTCGCAAGTAAGTATCTACTCGGTATTAATAATAGATCCAGTTTTACATCTCTGAATAAAACTTACGCGAAGCCTGAACCAGTGTTTTTACTGGAGTTATACTTCCAGCACTCAGTACGAAATAGTATAGAGAGCAAAGTGGAACGTATTTTTCCAGAAAAATCAACATGCCTTATTATTTCCTGAATTATAGTTTTAGAAAACCCTGTTTAATATGCCAAAGCGAAAACTGTCAAGCTAATTGCAACTTTATTGAACACCCCACCAATGAACTATTAACACGTATCTAAAAGTATTACCGGATTTTTTTAAACTTGGCGGAATGTAAATCAAATAATACAGGCGATTCACGAACATTTTGTTAATTTGAGTTCTCATCCCAGTCTTTACGCCTAGCAAATGAACTTAGAATTGTTTCCGTATCAGTCCTTCATATTTCCACACCTCCTTTTCGTAAAAATGTTCTCTAAAATATATTTTAAAAATTCTCGATTGGGTACTATAATAGAAATATGTTACTCGAATTTCAAGAAAAACAGGCCATTAAACCCGTTTATTACCCAAACCCAACTTTATTCCCATGGCCGTTTTGATTCACTCTACTGGTCATAGTAACTGATTTTAACTTTTATTTGTTTTGTAAGTACCTTCTTCCTTATTTTTTACGCTACTTTTTCTGCGAAATACGGTTTGGCTTTGGAGGACAAAGCTAATTTCAAAATGAACCAATTTCCACAACCAACTAATTTCCAACATTTCAAAGAATAGAAAACAGAAACAATGTCAATACCACCAAATGTGTACAATCTGTTTCTTTTCTCTTAACTTATATAACGCCTAATGACAAAAAAAGTTATGTGTAACTCCTCAATTCCAAAAGTTACTATGGATTTTCGGGACAATTTACTTTATTTTACCCAACTTTATTCCCATGGGCGTTTTGATTCACTCTACTGGTCATAGTAACTGATTCTAACTTTTATTTGTTTTGTAAGTACCTTCTTCCTTATTTTTTACGCTACTTTTTCTGCGAAATACGGTTTGGCTTTGGAGGACATAGATAATTTCAAAATGAACCAATTTCCACAACTAGCTAATTTCCAAAATTTCAAAGAACAGAAAACAGAAACAATCTCAGGAACACCAAATGCATACAATCTGTTCCTTTCCTTTTAACGTATATAACGTTTAACTTCAAAAATGTTATGTGTAACTCCTTAGTTCCAAGAATTAGAATATTATAAGTAAAGGTATTGCTATAACATGGTTGCTCTGAGAGATTTATATTTTTATTTGAGGGAATGTTAATCCAGGATCACTATTTGTTGACCTTCGCACGAATCATGATTTATCCGTGATGATGGCATTAATTCAATTCCAAAACGCGGGCAAGGAGTACGAAACTGGCCTAGGTTACCTAGGCTCTCCCTACTCTCTTACCTACGCTCAACGAACCACAATGTAGTAGTCTGAAGTCTTCCTTATTTTCAATACTTGAATTATTTTGGTTGAAAATAATGGCAACTCGACTCGTTTTTGACCAACATATTCTAAATACTATTTGTTTCATCGCACTACAACGTTTACTGACCCAATCTACGAGCTGTTTCTCTAAACATAATTCCAATTTCATTATTTAATTTTAGATACCATCGGATATCCGTGCGCCACTAACGATGACTGCAACTATTACAACTCAGACTGCAAATACAAAAAGTGCTATTGCGCAACTGGATTCTACCCAGACGCTACTTACAAAGTCTGTGTCAAAAGTGAGTACCTACAAGGCATAAATGATAAGTCTAGTTTTACATCTCTGAATAAAACTCACGCGACGCCGAAAACCGTGTTTTTACTGAAGTTATAATTACAGCACTCAGTACGAAATAGTACAGAGAGCAACCTGGAACGTATTTTTCCAGAAAAACCTTTATTCCTTATTATTTCCTGAATTGTAGTTTTACAACACCTTATTTAATATGACTAATCGAAAATTTCATGCTTATTACAAGTTTTGGAGGACACTAACAGCACGCTTTGCATGTTTTCAGCATAATTCTTGTAGTTCTGTTCATTTATGTAGTTGCAAAATACTGAAGGTCCTCCGTGCATTGCTAGCCTACCTACGGTGTAGAATATGCTTGAGTGGCTTCGCCTCGTGCCAAGCATTAGCGTTTCATGCTACTGGATCAATTGTTATAGTTACAATAACATTTATAAGGTACAGAAAAATGCATATTGGAGACTACTCACCACCTGCCACACACCCTTAAGGTTGCGCATAGATGTAGAAGACGTTTATTTGACTAACCTGTCATTGAATCTAAGGGTGCATGAACGTTTTGAACCCCTTCAAAAGAAATTAAAGGATTTTAAACTACACGGGGATAATTCCACGAATTGTTCGCAGATATATTGTTACATTTAGCACTCAGCCCATTAAATGGGCTTTGGATACATATATTGGTTTTCATGTAAAATGTAATAGTGCAAAGGAAGAAGAATTTGTTCCGTAATAGTTCTTCATATTTTCACATATCCTTTTAGTGACCATGTCCTGTAAAACATTGTGAACAAATTCTTGTTTGTGTGCTAAATTATAATATTTTACTTGATTGTCCCAACCTATTTCCCAGTGTTCCCAGAACTGAAGCGATCAACTTAACGGAAGCCACTCTCATCAAATCAGGTACTCCCTACCCAGTGATAAGTGAACTGTGTGCCCTTCTAAAAATGTGTGTATTTCAAAATAGTTTTCTTTTTAATGGTAAATATTACCAACAGTTAGACGGCCTGGCGATGGGTTCCCCTCTCTCCCCCATCCTAGCGGACATTTACATGGATAATTTCGAGCACAACCTTTTCTCTTCCAAACATCCGTTGACTACTAACATACTCCAGTGGTATCGATACGTCGATGATGTGTTTTGTGTGTGGACCGGGACAATGAGACAACTCAACTGCTTTCTGTCTGTGCTTAATTCACAGGATAAGCACATTAAATTCACAATGGAACTGGAAAGTGAAGGGAAGCTAAACTTTCTGGACTTAGGTATTAAAACCCACCACCAAAGGTTCGAATTTTCGATCTACAGGAAGCAGTGCTACCCCGACGCCATCATTCATGAAAGCTCCAGGCATAGTTTCCACCAAAAAACAGCGGCCCTCCACTCCATGATTCACCGGCTATGCCACATCCCGATGTCAGAAGTCAACACACAGAAGGAACTTCTCACGATAAAGGAAATTTTTTTCATTCTTTCTTCATTCTTCAATTCATTCTTCCTCCAGCCCTCGGACGGTAAGGACGTGTTTTCGAGCGCTCCCTAATCCGGTGCCTCGATACCTGCCTACACCTGCTGTCTGCCTACCTGCTCTCTGGCCACCCGCTGCCTGGTGCCTGAAGCTGCAACCTTAGTGTAGTGACATATATATTATTCGTAGTCTTCTATACCTTCTAACTAGATATTTACAAGTTAGTCGTTTAGTATATATTATTAGTGGTGTCTTCACTAGTATTAGTAGCAGATATTTACAAGTTAGTCGTTCATTATATATTATTAGTGGTGTCTTCACTAGTGTTAGTAGTTAAAGAGTGAGTGGTGTTTGAGTGAGTGAGTGTCCTTTCACGGCCGTACTATCCCGGTCCTTGCCTCGTGTTCGTCAGCCGAAGGTGCCTGCAGGAAGTGATAAGTAGATTCTTAATTCTACGCTAATATCCCATTGCCATATTATTTGCATCTATTTAATATATCATTATTTTCACGCTTCATTTATCCTATATTTAGTGGTTTTTATTGTTCTTTTTTGGTTCTTTGTTGTACTTTATTGTTGGTATTTTTTTTACATATCGTAAGTCTACAAACCTGGTGTTCCGGTATTAAAAGAACCTCTAATTAATTCAAGTTAGCCTAATTCTTAGCGGCAGACTAGTTATATATATTTTATTAAATATTCCATTGTTATAATCTTAGTGCATTTTTAGTTCTAAGTACTGTTTATCGCTATTTAATATTTTAATATAGTTATTTTTTGTCATATGTAGATAGTTTACACGCCATTTTAACCTTTTGATTTTTATATAGATTAAATTAATTATATACATTTAGGTTAGACCACTAATATCTAGTAAAATCTAACATATATAGACTGTTAAAATATCGATAGATTTTCTAGCGTTAATCTACTTCAATATATTTTATTTAGGTTGAATCGTACCTAGTTCGAAGAAAGGGTAGTTTTTTCTCTCCAAGTTACTAATCAACTCGTAACTTATTATTTTATCAACACAGTCTTAGGTCTACCATCTGACTACTAATCACTCGTGTAGAAACTAGCGTTAGTAGAGCCTTGTGAATTTAAAAACTTTTTAAACTCTAGTCCGCCCCACACGCAAGGTATAAACAGGCTTCTATTGTTCACCCCTTACACCTGTGCATAGAACCCCTCCACAGCTCACTTGCGTCATCTGTCCTCCAACTCCCCACCCCCCCACAACAACAACACTCTAGGAGTGAAGTCAGTTACCACCCGCTGTCAGCCCATTAGCCCATCCCCTTAAGGGAATAAAGTCGTAAAGCCTTCTGCACTCGTGAAAGGGTTTTTGAGAATAGAATGACTCCCATTAGGACTGCTCTTAACCTCTTCAGGGGCTCACCCGATCGCGAGTCCTTGGTGGCCCGGATCGCTGGGCTTGAGAAGACGGTGGACGAGCTCCGTGCTCTGGTGGAACGGCTGGTGGAAGGTCCTGGAAGGTCGCGGAGGAATGAGGAGGGCCCTAAGCGCTCCAAACGCGTCAAGGCCAGGGGAAGCCCAGGCTCTGTCGCGGGATGGAGAGTGGAGGACCTTTCTCGGACTTCCGTGCCTCCGGTGTCGTCTCCCTCCGTTGCTTCGGGGACATGGAAAGTGGTCTCGAGGCGTAGCCACGGGGTCACCCTCCGAAAACGAGGATTGGCAGGGGCGGAGGCTGAGTCAATCCCCGTCAGCAATAGGTTCGATGTGCTGGCGGAGGCTGAGCCATCGGAGCTAGAGCTGGGAGGTGGGTCGCCGAGTGGGAGTGGAGAGGGAAGGGAGGGAATTTTAGTGATAGGTAGCTCCAATGTCCGGCGTATAGTGTCCCCGATGCGTGGAAAGGCCCGACGGGAAGGAGGAGAACCACGGGTCACCTCCTTGTGTATACCGGGAGGAAAGGTGCCACAGGTGACGAAGGCGATGAAGTCGGCGGTCAGGGGCGCGAACTGCTCCAAGTTGCATGTGGTTGCCCATGTTGGGACCAATGATGCCGTGTTTATGGGATCCGAGGGGATTTTAGGCTCTGTGAGAGACCTATGCTCCGAGTTCCGCCGTATTCGCGGAGAATCTGGTACCAACTTGAGGCTTACCATATGCAGCTTGGTACCTAGGACGGATCGGGGTTCGATGGTTTGGAGCCGAGTGGAAGGCATAAACCAGAGACTCAGTGAAGTCTGTGGGAGCGAGGGAGCGGAGTTCTTGGACCTCAGGCCGGTGCTGGATTCGTGTCGGGTGCCTATAAATCGCTCGGGTGTCCACTATACGTACGAGGCATCGCAGGAGGTAGCGCGCAGGATACTTGAGCACACTCGTCGAGTTTAACATAGACGGTAGGATACAGGGCAGGTCAATTAGTGGGGTCAATAATTATGTGTTGCCAATTAGTAATTTAGCTAAGAATACTCTGAATATAGCGTCCAAGAATAGCTTAATTGAAGACAGCAATCTTGAAATTACCCCGAATCGCATAAACAATAATCATGAAGCATTAGTCGTTGCAGTAGTTAACTGCCGTAGTTTAAAAAATAAGATTCCAGAATTTCACCACCTTATTCATAGCACGGAGTGTAACGTCATTATTGGCACAGAAAGTTGGCTGACGGACGATATTTCTGATAGTGAAATATTTCCTAAATCATTCAAAGTTTACAGAAAAGATAGGTCCAACCGAACCGGAGGCGGAGTATTTATAGCTGTAAAGAAAACCATAGTCAGCCGAGCGGAAACCGTCCCAGATACCAGCATAGAATCTGTATGGTGCTCTATTAGATGCCCTAAATCAAAAACAATATTCGTGTGTGCATACTACAGGCCACCTAACACCGACGTCACCTCAATTTTAGAACTCGAAGCACAAATAAAGAACATCACATCCAGGAACACCGAAAGAAATTTAATCATAGGTGGAGATTTCAATACGCCCTCTATAGATTGGAGGACCTACAGTTACATATCAGGAGGAAGAGACAAAGATATATGCGATTCCCTGCTGCACACGTTCTCATCAAATGCCCTACATCAGATAGCTACGACGCCTAACAGAGGGGACAACATTCTTGATTTATTGGCAACAAATATACCGCAACAAGTAATTAAGGTAAACACTGTTGAGGGCATTAGTGACCATAGAGTAGTTACCGCAAAGTTCTCCTTGAGTTTCATTAAAAGTTTTAAACAAAGAAGAAAATTCTACATTTTTAAAAAAGCCGATTTCAATGCGTTTAAGAGTCATCTAAAAACTTCTCTTCCCGAATTCCAGGAATCAAGCTTAAAGTTAGACACGGAGGGTAGTTGGAAAGCTTTTCTTTCGATTGTACATTCAGGGATCAGAAGATACATTCCAAGTAGAGTAAAAAAAGAGGGCAGCGAACCAAGATGGTACAATGCAGAAGTGAGAAAATCGTTAAGACGTCAGAGAGTATGCCACGCCAAGATGAAAAAACTCCGTAGAGATTTGTCCACTAGTGATCAAAATTTAATATTTGAAAAATACAAATTGTCTAAAGCCACTACAAAGGAAGCCTTTCGGAATGCATTCATGGATTTTAAAAGAAAAACATTAGGAGAACAATTACAGGACAACCCAAAGGCATTTTGGTCATACGTAAGGGAAGTTCAAGGCAATAGATCAACAGTTATTCCACTACGAAACGAAAATGGCGAATTATTAACAAGCAGTTCGGACAAAGCCAACTTATTAAATTCTTATTTTCAAAGTGTGTTCACCAAGTCAACGCAGAGTACTTCCGTAAAGTTAAATGATAACTTCCAGCAAAAGATGCCGCCTATCGACATCTGCACTCACGGAATAGAAAACTTGCTAAAATCTTTAAGTCCAAATAAATCCCCAGGTCCTGAAGAAATTCCTGCCCGCGTGTATAGAGAATTAGCTTGTGAAATAGCACCCTACTTGCAGAATATATTTAGTAAATCCATCAACGAACACAAAGTACCCATGGACTGGAAAATTGCAAATGTCACTCCCATATTCAAAAGCGGTGATAAGGAACAGCCATCGAACTACAGACCGATATCTCTCACATCTATCTCTTGCAAAGTCCTTGAACATATAATTGTTAGTTCAGTTATGAGACACCTCGATATAGAAAACTTGTTAACAAAAACACAACACGGATTCAGAAAGGGAAGATCTTGCGAAACTCAATTAGCACTTTTTGCTCACGATATTTTAGTCTCGGGTGAACATAACGCTCCTGTTGATGCAATTTTTCTTGACTTTAAAAAGGCATTTGATAAAGTTTCCCACATTAAGCTACTCATGAAATTAAAATCCTACGGTTTAGACGACGACGTAGTTTCCTGGATTAGAGAATTCTTAAGTAATCGCGTGCAAAGGGTTGTATTAGATGGCGCTATCTCTAATGAAGTAAAAGTCACATCGGGTGTTCCACAGGGAAGTGTCATAGGCCCGCTTCTGTTCCTTTTGTACATAAACGACATCGGTGACAAAGTTGACAGTAAGCTTAGATTATTTGCCGACGACGCAGTGATGTATAGAGAAATTCGTAGCTTTAACGACAAGGAAGCGCTAACTAAGGACCTCGAGGCAATACAAGAGTGGTGCGATGCGTGGCAGCTAGAATTAAACCTGAAAAAATGCGTTGTTGTGAATTTTTGGAAACGGAAAAACGCTCCTTGTAACAGCTATTGCATAAACAACATAAAACTAGACACCGTAGAATCGGTTAAGTACCTCGGAGTTAAACTGACTAATGATCTATCGTGGAGTAAACATATTCGAGAAATTACCGGTCAAGCTAACCGTAAATTGGGATTTGTTAAAAGAGTACTTGGCAAGTGTGACGATAAAGTTAGGGAAATCAGCTACTTCTCCCTCGTTAGACCCCACTTAGAATATGCCGCCAGTATTTGGGATCCTTATGAGATAGGCTTGGAAACTGAGTTAGAACGCGTGCAGCGAAGATCGGCAAGATATGTTAAAGGCCGTTATGATAATCTTGTTAGTGTTACTGACCTTTTGCAGCAACTGGGATGGGAAAAGCTTTCAGACCGTCGATTAAAATTTAGACTAAATCTATTATGTAAGTTCCAAACCGGTCTATTCTCTGACGACGTTGATAATATTTTACGAAATCCGACATACTACGGTAGATCAGATCATGAGAGTAAAATTAGGGAACTAGACTGCAGAACGGATAGATTTAAGATGTCATTTTTCCCACGAACGATAAGGGACCATAATAGCTGCCATGAGACTTTTATCTAGGTTTGTCGTTAGGTAGTGTAGCTCTTAGTAGTTGTAGTACTCCTAATACTTGAATCCTTTACTGTTACCTAGTACATACTAACAGCACGCCTAGCATGTTTTCTACATGGGTCTTGAGTCCCTGTCCATCTGTGTAGTTGTAGAATGCATGTATATTGAGGTCACTCTCCATTTTGATGACATCTGTAGTGTAGTGTTGCATGCTTGTGAGGCTTCGCCTCGTGACAAGCATTAGCGATTTGTGCTGATGCATAATTAGTCGTAGTTACACTAACTTTAGGATATAGTGTGATTTATGTTGGTGATTACTCACCCCCTGCCACACACCCCTGAGGTGGCTTGCAGGGTATTTTGTAGATGTAGATGTAGATGAAATAGCGGTAAACAACGGTTACCCCACCAAATTAGTTGACACACTATACAGAAGAAAACGGGCCATAATGGCAGGAGAATTAATATACCGGACCTCCACCTCACCAGACAACAACAGAATATGGCGCAGAGTCCCTTTTTTAGGGAATTTATCCCTGAAAATACAGCGGCTGCTCCCTAAAGACACAGTTAGAGCAGCCTTTTACAATAAAACCACCCTTAAAAATCTACTCGGATCCAACAAAGACAAGGAGAAGATAGAGCAGCAGAGCGGCGTCTACATGCTCGAGTGTTCGGATTGCCCAGCAACATATATCGGGCAAACAGGGAGGAAGTTTGCCACTAGAGCAGCAGAACACCGTGCCTGCTTCATAAATAGGAAGGAGACCACCCAATTCGCTAAACATTTGCTGGACGAAGGCCACAACAGCGAATTCGTCCCAAAGGCCCTACACC
This sequence comes from Pyrrhosoma nymphula, assembly GCA_963573305.1. Classification (NCBI taxonomy): domain Eukaryota; kingdom Metazoa; phylum Arthropoda; class Insecta; order Odonata; family Coenagrionidae; genus Pyrrhosoma; species Pyrrhosoma nymphula. The sequence continues at coordinate 126,123,976 of OY754335.1, read as the reverse complement.
TCGAGAGGAAGGGGCGGAGATTAGACGCCTTGGAAGAGTTGGAAATTCTGAGTCACCTCACAACAAAACAACTCGTCAATGACCATTTGTATCCCTCACGCTCTCCCCTCCTGCATTTTCCCTACCTTACCCATTACCCACCCACTGAGACAACCGCTGCCCTACTCCCTTCTCGAGGGGACGCAGATTAGACCCCTTGGTTGTGCTGGATTTTCTGAGTCACCTCACCTCCAACAACTACACCCCACCCCCCTCCTCCCCCTCTCCTCCTTTAACCTCTTCCTTTCCACCCCCCCCCCCCCCACTTTTCCCAACGGTTTTGTACTATATATACCACTTATGCTAGACTTTCTGTTCACCTGATGATGTAGCACCGCTACGAAACCATGGTCGTGTTTAATAAATATCTAAGTGGAAGCTGCAGTGTTCAATCCTTTACTCCCAAGTGATTATACATAAATGAACTATCTCAATTTCTAAATGTAATGGTCGGAGTCCCTGGTAAAGATGAAAAAGTACATGAAACTCGAGAACATGGATTATGTAGTGCAGCCAATGGAGACGGGACATCCTAAGGTGACGTAGGATTCAATGATAAAGGACAAAACCTTCACGCAAAGAGGTGTGTAATGATGGAACGCGGAATATGAAGTACTTGCAGGCACTAGCTGTCTTTTTGAGACTAGGTCTTGAACAATTATGTTGTACCGCAAAATACTGCTGTTAAATGTCATGAAGAGTTCCGGATGATCTTTTAAGCTCAGTAGCCTGGGAAATAGCTTGAGTTGACCGTTAAACCTCAAAAAAGGGAAATGCCTTCATCATTAAAAAGAGAGAAGACACCTATCTTATTCTCCTCACCTTTGGTGCCTGAAAACTAATACATAATATTTTGCGCAACCAAATAAATGAAGAATTTTATTCTATAGCACCATCTCAGTTTATAAAGAGTAAACAGTTTTTATGTATCTCCGAGCTACCTTCGATATTTCAAATTATTTTAATAATTTGTAAAAGTGTACTTTTTTTAAATGCACACCTCTGCATTCGTGCGCGTACCACATTATTTTTGCAATCACAAAGATTGGAAAAATTGTAAGGGGTGGTTGTTAGTGGGATCAGATAGTTTCGAGATCATAGTTAAACTTTCTGTCCAGCTACAAGTAGCTAGCTGTCACAAGCACTTGTGCTGTTGTACATGAATACTAATATGTATATTGTAACGGTTGCCCCTGCTGAAAAGGTCGCCCCCTCCGATAATTTAACTACTGAAGGACGTGGGTGCGCCGGACAGTGCCGCATCACTACCCTGCGACCGCCAGGCCAACCCCGAAAGGCAATCGCACATGTACAGGACAGGAAATCACGAAATTATAAAAATTCAGGTTCCGATAAAGGACCAGCGACCAGCTCCTACCTTGTTGGGAATAAAATGCGGCCATTGCGCCGCGCTCAAGGTTCCCTTCTGGCACGCCAAGCACCCGGGACGTCGCCCGGCAACTAAATGAGCGCCTTTTTACCTCAGGACCAAGGAACTTCAATTGACAATGAAAGAATGTTCGTATCCATTCAATGACACAGTTTAATGAACATTAACCGACATATAAAAAAGTACCCTGAAGAGGTGAAGGATGAAATGGAGTGAAAGGAAATGAACAATTATATGACCAAAATGATGAATAATTGCGAAGTAATACACATAAGAAAACAAATATACAAGCATTAACACTTCTGGGTGCGTAAATTGCACACGAAAATTGGGATGATTTGTGATTATAATTCACTGATGGTTTATTTTACACCGCGCACTTAGCGCACGACCACGCCGACTGAATGACGAACAGATTCCGGAGACGCAAGAGAGGGACAATTGCAAACTTAACACGGCAAGTGTCTCCGTACGACAACACGAGACTTCCTGCGGACAAGATGAGGCTCACCGGTTCTGGAGTTTTTCACCTACGTGACGGCCGTTAGGCGAGGTGTCGATGGAGGAACTTCGTCACTCTAATATTGGGACACCACCTTATTCGGCCCAATTGTAACGCCGCTCTCCCCCAGATGACCGCAACTCACACTCGTCTCAACTCTCGGTCGCTCGTGCCTGCCATGACCCCGGGATCACCGGTGGTCGGCAAGGTGTCTGCTCTGTCTGCCTCTCACTCACTGTCTGACCTCTCGGCCACATGCACACACTCACTTGCTTCTTTTTTTAGTTCCAAAATTACCCACACCTCCACACACACACGCGCATCGATGGGAGGCTCGGGAACCACTTCGATCCCTTGCGCGGGAACATACAAAAAACATCATCACACTTAACATTTAAAAGTGACGAAAATAATTTCGTTACAATATATTGAAAAATAACAATTTTTAAAGAATATTGATTCCTTTTTTTAATTAATTTTCTGCGCCTTTAGAAATTAATGTATAAAAAACTAAAGGTACAATCTGAAGTTAATTTTTTTAATTCTAAGGTAATATACTTCAATAAGGTAGCCCTAGGTAGTTTTATATTTTTATTTGAGTGAATATTAAGTCAAGATCACTATTATTTGCCTTCACGCGTATCTTGCTTTAGCCTTGATGATAGCACCCCTTAATTGGGTTAAGCGACTATAGTCGCAAAAGGAAATCGCTCCCTGGATGGGGAGAGCGACTATAGTCGCACGCTTCCTTATTATGTGGTTCTTGGTGGGGATGGTGACTTAAGTCGTCTATTGTGATTATTTCTGTTTTTACTGCGAAATATATGATTCTAGCAACTCATTTTCTCAGTTTTTTTATCTAATTTATGGATTTATCTATCGGAGAGCGCATAGTGTATCGAGTTCTCATTTTCGGTTGAAATTTCCGTCTGTTGGGAATATATTTTCACAGAATTCTCGTTTGACATTTACATCCAGCCAATAATATCATTTGAATTTATGCCTTGCCTATTATCCAATGTATATTTAATGTTTATACATAATATCAAGTGTAATTTGTGTACTTATGTGCCTTGGGGTGGTTATGTTACATATTGCAAAATTCTTTAAACTCTTTTTTTACTCTTCCTAGTTTCATACTCAACGGCATATGATTTCAAACGCAATGTATTATCGATATGCTTTACACCAATCACTGCACATTTATTTATCAGAACAACTTAATTTTTGCCACACCGTTGTTTACAGCTTGTCCATTGAATTTTTTTACACCTCGTATTCTTACGAAAAACCTTGAATCGTCTGGTTATTTTTCGGCACGCTCGGACTAAATCACAACGTGATTTAGCTCAGCTTACAAGCAAGTAAGCAGTCGTTATGCGCAATTTACAATATTTTTACTACATTGCGTTTATCATGACATTATGTTCGGATATTCGGTGATGGTAAATCACGTAGAAATCTCCCGCACTCCCGAATTTCAAATTTCGGAATTTGGAATATGTCAGAAGAAAAACATTCCCAACCGTAAACTTCCATTTGAAAGAACCCATAACATTACCCGCGAAATTCAAGGTCAATTTACTGAGCACTAAGATTTGAGGGAGAGACCTGAACACCCTGCCTCCCCCACCCCACCACTACCCTTCGTCCTTATCTGGGGTCCCACTGCTTTGCTACCTCGGCCCATACCCTCTTTGTTTCGTGAATACGGTTATCTTCCCAGTGGGTGTGAATTGGCCTAAGGACTTCAGCACGTGTGTGTTTGTAAATCCCTTCCGTTTGCCTCCATATATTTTACTTTGAAGGAAATACCATGGTCGAAGCCCACGGTCCCTTTCCTTGTCGGTCTGTCTCCTTAGAAGTGGTGAATAGCTGATTCTTTTCAGACACTGACGCCTTCACCAATGTTTTGGGCTTTCACTCATATGCTCTGTTTGAGGGCAGTTAGGAGAAGATTGGAACACCAAGGAGCAAAATTATCCCGTTATTATTGGCCCCTCCCACGCCTGTAATAAAACCTCCCGCGCTTGGCAGGCCAGCAGACCCTAATATGTGGGGAAAGGTTTTTCCCTCAGTGAAAATTCGAGTTCCTTAGTGTATTCGTATTCTAAGCCAGTTTGTATCCTTCCTTGGTGGTGAGAAGACACATGAGATTAGTTCTTTAGCAGTGAATAGTTATTCGTAAATCCTTGGTCAAAAAGTTGTTAAGCATGGCGAAAAAAAGATTAGCAGAAACTGTTATCGCAGAAATGCTAGATCTTACTGGTGAAAGTGAAGACAGTTTTGAGAGTGAGAAGGATATTTTAGTGTCTGCTGAAGGAATTGCTGGGCCGAGTGCAGTTGATCCTGCTGTCAGGAGGAAGGCAGTGGAGCTTCACGAGTCTTCTAGCAGCGAATCGGAAGAGGAGAGCAGCGATGAGGAGGGACCTTTGCAGCCGGAGACGTCGGTTTCAGAGTGGACTGACTACGGTGAACCTCGACCCCGATTTCAGGCGAAGCATACTCCAGGACTGAGTCATGAGCTTTTGTGTAAGAGAAAGCCTATTGATATTTTCTAACACTTTTTTGATGGCATTATTTGTGATGAAATTGCCACCCAGATGAACTTGTACGCGGAACAGCAAATGGAAGCAAAAAGTAGGAGGTGATAGATGAAAAGAAGAAGTCGGGAAAAGGACTGGGTGGAAACAGACAAAGAAGAAATCTTGGCATCCTCACTTTTGCAGGGAATATTACAGAAACCAAAATTCGGGCATTATTTTTCAAGAAATAAATTACTGGCAACTCCTATATTTTATGAGATGATCACCGAGAAGCGATATTTTTTGCTATTCAAATTTTTGCACTTTGTAAACAACGAGGATTATCTCTCAGAAGGTCAAGTGTCCGCTAAGCTGTATAACATAAAACCTGTCATGGATCATCTTGTAAATAAATATCGGAAGAGTTAGATTCCTGATAAACTGCTATCTGTTGATGAAAGTCTTTTGCTTTGGAAAGGCCGCCTCGGATGGAAGGTTGACATACCAAAAAATCGTTCAAGGTTTAGTATGGAATAGTTTAAATTATGTGACTCAAAAACTGGGTACGTGTGAAACATTGTAAATGTGGAACATTTAAAATGAAATCATTGTGAAATGTATTTCAGTGCCCTTCGCAGAACTGTTCCACGAACACTTCAAGGCGATCTCATTATTTGAAGTTGGCCATCTGTGTCTTTTTTTGAGGAATCAAATGTGTATGACGCTTTTGTATATCTTGAAGCAAAACAACTGAATGCTTATAAAGTTGGCTATTTCAGTGTAAAACTTCCCATAAATTGTTTGTTTGCAAATTAAAATAATCTCCAAGGAAAATCAACACAAATTACATTTTCTGAATGGGAAAATGATCTATTGGATGCTAGAAAAATGTAATTTTTTGCTATCGTTGCAAACACTGTAAATGTAGCATTGTAAAATTGTAAAACTTATTTCAAGGCCCTTCATAAATGGTTTCTTCAGAAAATCTTCAATTACTGACATCTTGAGTTCTGCCAATTTACTTTTGTAAATTATATTATGCGTACAATATATCATTGAATGCAAAAACATGTCAATTTTTCAGTGTAATAAAAAAAGTATCAATATTGTAATTTCTTTAGTTATATGATTTTTTTATACTTTCGAACACCATATTTTAATAAATATGCAATTGAAAAGATTTAAATAGTAGCAATATTTTATTTATGCCCGTATCTGTGATTTCCGGAAACATCTACAACTTTACCTCGTTCAAGCAAAAAAAGTGCCTTATAAAATGATAAAAATATTTTTTTTTTATTCAGGAAATAAACCTTTGCAATAAGTTCTGAGAGGCATAAGAAAACATGCATATAGCTTTTTATTTTATGAAAATTGGAGGATTTGCTCCCCACCAGCTGAAAGATAAGGAAAAATCCGTCCTCAACGAAGGGGTTAGCTTAATTCCAAAATTCTGGAAAGAAGTAAGAAACTCGTTTTGATTATCAACCTACCACTCGATGAACCACACTCTAGGAGTCAGAAGTCTTCCTTGTTTTTAATGCGTGAATTACTTAGGTTGAAAATAATGGTAACTCGACTCGTTTTGGTGTAGCATATTCTAAATACTATTCTTTTAATCGCGCTATAAAGCTGACTGACAAAACCTACGAGAGGTTTCCCTAAAAATACTTCTATTTTCATTATTTAATTGTTGATGCCATTGGAAATGCGTCTACCACCAAGGATAACTGCAAGTATGAACACTAAGAATACGAAGAAAACAAGTGCACTTGTGCACCTGGATTTCATGCATACACTTCTAACACAGTCTGTGTCACATATCAGCATCTACGTGGCAGAAGTGATAAATCTAGTTTTTCATCTCTGAATTCGACTCACGCGACGGAATATTTCAACACTAGGAGTACCGGTCTTGTCACCTCTCCTAGAACTACCAAATGGAGTCATTTTGACTCCTTACTTCTTATTGTTTATTTTTGCAGTTTCTCTTTGCATTTATTGTTATATTGCTTTATTTTATAATTTTTGTTTAATATGGATATATTTTAAACGTGGTTTTAGCAAAAAATAATGCTTTATTATTTTATGCGAAATCCGATAGTATTGCTTTGGCAATCTTTTTGTTTACATGTTATATTTTTTTAATGGGATTATCACAAATGACGTTGATAAAACAACAAACAAACTTTTTTACAATATTTTATTATTATATTTGAATATTCAAACGAATTTCGCAGGCTACATTGAATGCGGAAAGATAATTGAACAAGAGCGAGAAATAAGAGAATAGATAAGTATATGGAATAAAAAGATTTTTATTACAATTGGCAAGCCACACATTTATCTAAGATGCTTCACAGTTCAAGAATCGTCGTTCATTTACGGCAGTACATTTTCCACACAAAGGTATTCGGCAGGTCATACAATTTTCGACCAATCGATTCTTTTCGCATTTTTTTTACCTGGCAAAATTTTGTTTGCAGAATCCCGTCAGAAGAATCTGCGTTAATGGACACGCCACGCTTTTGCCTAGATCTAACGTAAGGATCAGCCAACTCAGTGACGAGCTTTTTCAACAACTCAGTAACGAGCTTTTGCGTGAAATATTTGCAGACCTTGTACACTATCCTGCAAATTTGACAGTATTTTCAAACGAGTGGATAGGCCATCGCCGAGTACATGTTCATTCATTCATTCATTACAGTAATCTACCGGTTAGAGGTAGGTTGTGATGAAAGTCAGAGAATATCCAACGAACTCTTACACGTGCCGTGCCCTTTCTACCTCTTGTATTTCTTTCTTCATCTCAGCATAAGTCCTACCTTTCTTCATCCTGTCCATAAAACCGATTCTCTTCCTTCCCCTTCCCCGCTTACCCAACATCCTTCCCTCTATCACGACCTTCAGCAAACCACCGTCCCTCATTACCCCTTCCAGCCACCTACCCTGTCTTCCCCTAATCTCATCTATAAGTTTCCTCTCCTCGCCCACCATGTCAAGTACTTCTTCATTTGTCTTCCTTTCCGTCCAACGCACCTTCTCCATCCTCCTCCACACCCACATCTCAAAAGCCTTCAGCCTATTTTCGTCTTCCTTTCTCAAGGTCCACGTTTCTGCCCCATACAGCGCCACACTCCATATCAAGCTCTTCACCAGCCTCTTTTTTACATCCTTACTTAAGGTCCCCGTCATCAGCTCCCTTCAATTATTGAACGCTTCCTTCGCTAGCGGTATTCTCCTCCTAAAGTCTTTGCTACTATGTTCTGTTTTTTCTAGCGTACTACCCAAGTAACTAAATTGTTCTACTTGCTCCAGTTTGTGACTTCCTACTCTTATCACCAGCTTCGCTTTCTTTGTCCTAGAGAATCTCATTACTTTTGTTTTCCTATTATTTATCTTCATTCCTTATTTCTCACACTGCTTTTCCAGTGCATCTACTAAAGTTTGCAGTTCTTTCGATGAACGACTGACCAACGCCTGGTCGTCTGCGAATCTAACCGACTTTATCCACTGGCCTCCTACTTTCATTCCCACATCTAGCTCATCCCATGCCTCTCTTACCATTTCATCAGCATATATGTTAAAAAGTAAAGGCGACAACGGGCACCCTTGCCGTACCCCGCGACCTATAACTGCCCACCCTGATTCACCGTCAGCTACCCTTACCTGACCCCTCTGCCCCATATATATGTTTCGGATGAGTCTCCTATCACGCCAATCTATTCCTATTTTCCCCAGTATCTGCATTAGTTTCTCCCAGTTTACTCTGTCAAATGCCTTTTCGAAATCTACAAAACAAGCGAAAATATCCTAATTATGCTCTATGTTTCTATCTATAAGTGTCCTCATTACCGCAATCGCATCTCTGGTTCCCCTCCCATTCCTAAACCCAAATTGGTCATCACCTAAATAGCACTTTGCTCTGCTCTCCAACCTTCTATTTAGTATTCTAAGCAACACTTTTTCTGCGTGCGAAATAAACTGATTGTTCTATACTCCTCACATTCTGACGTTTTCTTCTTCTTCGGGATAGGTATTAATACTGTTTTCACGAAATCCTCTGGCCATACTCCTTCCTCGTTGACCCTGCGAATAAGTTCGAAAAACGATTTTCTCCTATTACTACCTAGACTCTTAAGTAGCTCCGAAGGTAGGTTATCGGCTCCCACGGCTTTTCTACCCTTCATCTCTCTTAATGCCCTCTCTATTTCACTCTCAAGTAACTCTGGTCCGAGGCTATCCTTATCTATTGTTTCTTCGTCCTCTAGATCTAGGTTAAAGGGTCTATTCTTGCTGTCATATAGCTCCTCTACGTATTCTCTCCATCTTTCTAGGATATGTTCCTGTTCGATTAATATCTTCCCTGTTTTGTCCCTAATCTTTGGTATCGTTTGACCTCTCTTACCACCCGATAACATTTTCACCTTGGCGTACAAAGCGCCCACTTCCCCCTCCTCCTGCATCTTTTCCATTTTCTCAAATTGTCCCTTCCACCAGTTTTCTTTTGCCCGAATCGTCACTCGCCTGAGTTTATTATTCAATTCCTTGCACTTCCTCTTCCCTACGTCGGTGTTCACGTTTTTCCATATCCTTCTCTCCTCCATTTCCTTTATCATTTCTTCTGTAATCCACTGTTTCTTAACCCTCTTCTTTTCCACCGTTCCTATTGTTTTCTCTGCCGCTCCTACGATGCCTGTTTTTATAATCTCCCATCTCTTCTCTATGGTTCCCATCCGCTTTTCTTCACCTATGTTCTTTTCTACCAGCTCTTGGTACTCCCTCCTTTTCAACCCTTTCAATGCTTCAAGGTTCCACCTCTTTATCTTCCTACCTTTACAAAGCCTTTTAAATCTAACTTCACACTTCATCATCACCAAGTTATGATCCCAGTCCACATCCTCCCCTGGATAGCTACGAGAGTTTTTTACACTGTTTCTAAATCTCTGCCTCACCATTATATAATCAATTTGGTATCTCCCTGTATCACCCAGGATTTTCCATGTATACCTACGCCTGGGGTGATGTTTAAACCAAGTGTTTGTCACTACTAATTGATTTCTTCTACAAAATTCAACTGCCTTTTCACCGCGATCACTTCTTCTTCCTAGCCCAAATCCTCCTACTTCTAATCCGTCCCTCCCTTCTCCCACCACTGCATTCCAGTCACCCATCACTATTAGGTTTTTCTTCCCCGGCACTTCTCTAATTATTTCTTCTACTTGCTCGTACACCTCTTCCACCTCTTCCTCCCTATGGTTGCTCGTAGGCATGTATACCTGGACCAGTACGAAATTCGTCGGCCGTGCTTTTATTTCTACCACTAGTATCCTGTCGCTCACCTTTTCAATGTTTACCACCCTCAGTCCCAACTTTGTGTGCAGTACCATGCCTACCCCCCGTTGACTCTCATCTCCCCCACTATAGATCACCCTATAGTTATCACTCCAATAGTCCCCGCTATCCTTCCATCTAACCTCGCACAATCCCAAAGCATCTATTTTTCCTTTTTCCATCTCCTGCTTAATATTTTCAAGCTTCCCGGCCCTCATCATGGTCCTTACGTTCCAAGTTCCTATTTTTACCACTGTTTTCCTCCTCCTCTTCCTCTTTTTCTTCTTCTTCTCCCTCCTTTCCCTTGTATCTTCTGATGATGATGCTGTGCAAGGATTTCGTGTGATGACGGCCTTGCCTCCCCCGCTGCCGGGCACGACACCCGCCCTAGTGGGCGGCGTCCCGTAGTTGCCAGGAATCAATTCTCTTTGAATTACTTTTATGTTCTGGGAAGTGATAGTTGAGAGGTATTCCCACGCGACTCAACGGTATTTTTAATGTGACACCATCACGGAACTACCTTTCGTCTGGCTCCTACCCTTCGACCTATCTGGCATGGGTAGCCCTACCAGGAGCAAATTACTTACTCCTGCCAGTCCAGCTCTAGGGGTCATTGGAACGCACAAGCCCTTCCACCACGTCAAGGTCGTAGTTCGAGGAAGAGGAGTACATGTTACTGTAGTATATTTGCGCGCCAATTGGTATACAACATCTACTCCGTATTTAGTTTCACTGTAAAACTTACGTTTTCAGGAGTTTTTTTTTAGCGAAATCAGAAGCAATTTCGACTTCTGGATGGATGGAACTAAGAATAATGGCATTCTTGTTTGGTTTACCTTGATATACAGTAAGTGTGAAATCATCGCTGTTTTTTTAATTATAGGTGTACAAGTCTTCTTTCATTTATTTGATCTGTATTGGTACTTCTCGTATTTTTCTATTTACCGTTCCCACAATGCTAGTACCAAGGCTTTTTAGTTGTTCAGCGACATTGACTGAAGTAAAATTATTATCTACGGTAAAATTTCGTCCTTTTTTCAGAAACGGCTGCATTAATTTCAGTACTACGTGGTCAGCAAAATGGCAATGAGCATGACGTGAATTATCTTTTCCAACATAAGGGAAGCCATTTGCAAGATATTTGCTATCCTTGTCAACAGCTAGCCAATATTTATGGCCGTATTTGTCCCGCTTAGAAGGAATATACTGAGTAAAGTTTTAGACACCTAGTTTTGCTGGGGAAAAGTTGTTCATTAACCGTTATGAATGAACTGGTACGAACAAGGTTTGTAACAAGCAATGCAATTATCAATAAATCTATCCCACACTATTGAAAATAGAGCAAACCTTTCAGCTTTGAGTCGCTGGGATCGATTTGACATCTTATCAAATCTTAGATAATGCAAAATGTTTGCAAAACGGTTCCTAAACATCGTCGTTTTACAAAATTTTATTTCCCATTCGTTTGACCAAATACTTGTAATAGAGTGATCATTCGTGCCTGATATTCTGCGGGCGTAAAATATGGCAATACATGCATATAGCTCCTCATCGGGAAGAGTAAAATCTTCATCATTTTGCCTGCGTGCTTCCGGAATTGTACATCGCTTTATTTGAGTCAGTATACGCGAGTTGATAAATAATCGCTATGCACTCAAAGGACTATCACTAGTTATATTTCTTCTCGCGTGTCCTGTAGCTCCAGGCGCTTCTCTAAGTATGTTTTAGTTTACACGCCTACCAGGTGAGTGTTCTCCAATCGTAGCGGTTTCGATCGAATTCCATCAGCTGACACAATCGTTCCTGGAGAGTCATCATTGCCCACTGTAGTTGTATTTCCTCCATCGTCTTCACCGCCGCAGGCATCTGTTGAGGATGCAATTTTGCGTCGTTTGATTCACCTTCCGGTATAGAATGCAAAATAGAAAGGATTTCTTCTGGCTTTCGCCTACTTCTTCAAGCCATATTCCCAGTCAGGAAAAATGAAGGCCTAGCTTCACAGGAGTTGGGCAGTCCACTCGAGAGTTCACAGGATTCACTAATGCAAATCAAGGGAAGCGCACGGTTGTCCTGTGCGACGCGCGGCAGCCCAGCGCCGGCAGGGCCGAATATGCTAGGACAGTAACTTTGCTTCATTCCATGATTTATGTTCCTGGTACATCAGTATATTAATGGAAGGATACAAAGCTACTTTTACACGTTTGAAAATCAACTTCCACGTAGTCGAGGCTGAAACAATCGAGCATGCTAAACAGTATTGCGCTGCAGCGAGACTGACGGGTGACGAGAAGGGAGGAGGAAGGGAAGCGAGGCAGACACGACGGCTTCCAATCACACGAATTTGAAACCGTTTCATATGGATGGCATATTCACCACTTTATCGCAGAGTAAAATAATATCAGTACATTCCAAACCATGTGTTTGTAGTTCCAAACACGGACCCGTAAAATTATAAATGCCTTCCAAATCTCTCAAATATTGGCCAAAAAGTGTAATAATTATATATTTAGCTAATAATTGCTTTAAATTTCTTGTGAACATGAGAAAAAATTAAACATATATTAGTATTTGGCGAAATACTAGCAAAATACAGAAGGGAGTCAAAATGACTCCCTTTGGTAGTCAAAGGTAAATTTTGACAAATGGGTAATATTTCTTTTAACTATTTTTATCGCACAGCCTTCATTTGTGTCTAAAATGAGTAAAAGTCACGGAATCTCAAGCCGGAATTCGGAATATTTTAGTCAGGGCAGAGAAATAAAAATCGCGAGGAGTCAAAATGACTCCATCGGTAGTTCTAGTGTTAATCGGATGGCTAAATTAATGAAGTGTCTAATTATTTCAATTGAGTTTCTTTTACCCTTCGTATCTGACAGGAAATTATGATTTTAGCTGAAAAATGTAACATTTTTCTCTGAATTAAACTATAGCATATTTTCATGACAACCAAAAAATTGATTTTCAAAGGATATACTCGAATCTAGAATTTTAAAATATTGCGTTTTCCTGCAGGCCCATGATAGTACGTAGATAGAAAATCTGTGTAAGAATGGTTCGGAGTCCCAAGATCCCCATGGTAGAACGCTATAAGGGGTAATCGATAAATTAAATGCGTAGTTACAACAAGAATACACTTCAATGTCTATTCTGAAATTAGCTCTCATAGGGGAACAGTATAAATAAAGAAAACAATTACGTCGTAAAAGATACACATAAAGGAATTCAATATTACACACGCAATAAAATGTGCAATAATGCGACTAGTAATGGTAATAATTCCTCTGTTGCTACAATAAACACAGAGTTGTTTATTATCGTTTAATACTCAGATGTATTATACGTAGTGCAACAGTCTGCCTCTCATTACGATTGCGAATATTTTTCTTAGACCAATTCGCACATCATAAACGATACAAGTTATTCATGTATGTTTAAAAGTATTAAGTGCAGTAAACTTACATTCACTCATAATTGGGTTTCCCCTGCATGAAAGAGGACCAACAGTCACTCATCTCTACGTACACCTGGAAAATGGTCAGCGTATCTTCTACAACAAACACAACGTACAAAATAGGTTACGAACTCCTCAAATGACCATGCTGACAGTTTTCTTTAAACTTTGTGGTTTTCTTATAAAATAGTTCAATGTTATTTTACAGCATTTGAATTCCAACGAAAACCTTCCGCTAGTTAAATATATAGAACCTCTATTATTGTATGCTACATAATGGTGCATAACTCATATTTTATCGATGCGGTAAAGTTTTGTTGCCCTTACATTATGAAAAAATAAGCTTACATAATCTTGGCGTATAAATTGCAGAGATATTACTCATGTATAGCTTTTGGCAATACCTCAGAGTAAATATTACAAAATTATGCTTTAAAATCCCACCAATTCTCCAAAACATCCTGCCTGTAGTCTCTCATCATTGGCATTCATCGAATCTAAAATGTATTTAGGGAGGAATCCATACCGTTTCATTTCTGCTGACTCTTTCAACACTATTTATTTATCAGGGTTCCATAAATTGTCATCCTTCATTTGCTAGATTTATACGCTATCACAGAAATCCATAAATACAATATAATTTATTCAATGTATATTTTCCTCGGACAACATGCCTTACTCACATGTTTGTATATTTAAATGCGTTCTTTGTAAAATAGTGATCTAATGTGTAGATTGTGAAAGTAAATCTAGTCCACATAAATTATTTTTGTTGATATCCTCTGAATTATTCATTCCGGCTTTCACGCACTGATATCGTGAAACTGCAACTCCATCCCTTAGTTCAAATGACTAACTTGCTTCACTGCATTCATGTGATTCTGTTGATACCAGTTCCATTTGTCCACAAAAATTTAGAAAATATAGCAATTGAATTTTTAATTCTTAATTGTTTAAGCTTCTCCATTTGTTCAAGATTCTCTATTCTTTGTCCCTGATGTCCAAGGATTTCATTCTGAAATGTTGTATTTTAAAGAAATTATATGCATATACTGTATCATTAATACTTATAGACTTTAAAAATACCATTTTTTATAAGTATTATGATTGCGTATTTTTAAATTTATTTTTTCTGCTTTTGGATGAAAAATATTTAAAAAACTAAAAGTTTAATCTGAAGTTTATATTTGTTTATATTATTAGGTAATATAAGGTACTGTTATAACAAGGTAGCTCTTGAATTATTTAGGATGAAAATAATGGCCACTCGACTCGTTTTTGACCACCATAGTCTAAATACTATTTGTTTCATCGCACTACAAGGTTCACTGACCCAAACTACGAGCTGTTTCTCTAAACATACTTCAATTTTCATTCCTTAAAGAGGAAATCATATAATACTGGGGATTCCAGGACATTTTGTTAATTTTAGTTCTCAGGCCAGTATTCACGCATAGCAAACGAACTTAGAATTGTGTCCTATGTGTCAAAATAAATCTTCATTGGGTACTAAATTAGAAATATGTTACTCGAATTTCAAGAAAAACAGGCTATTAAACCCGTTTATTACCCAAACCCACCTTTATTCCCATGGCCGTTTTGATTCACTCTACTGGTCATAGTAACTGATTCTAACTTTTATTTGTTTTGTAAGTACCTTCTTCCTTATTTTTTACGTTACTTTTTCTGCGAAATAAGGATTTGGCTTTGGAGGACATAGCTAATTTCAAAATGAACCAATTTCCACTACAAACTAATTTCCAACATTTCAAAGAATAGAAAACAGAAACAATCTCAATAACACCAAATGTGTACAATCTGTTTCTTTTCTCTTAACTTATATAACGCCTAATGATTAAAAGTTATGTGTAACTCCTTAATTCCACAAATTACAATATTATAAGGTAATATAAGGTATTTTTATAACAAGGTAGCTCTAAAGAGAATTTATATTTTTATTTGAGTGAATATTAATGCAGGATCAATATTTGTTGACCTTCAAACGTATCATGTTTTTGCCGAGTTAATGGGTTTAATTCTATTACAAAACGCAGCAAAGGAGTACGAATCTGGCTTTAATTATAATTTACGCTCTCCCTACGCTCTTACCAACGCTTAACGAACCATACTGTAGAAGTCAGAAGTCTTCTTTATTTTCAATACTTGAATTATTTAGGATGAAAATAATGGCCACTCGACTCGTTTTTGCCCACCATATTCTAAATACTATTTGTTTCATCGCACTACAAGATTCACTGACCCAAACTACGAGCTGTTTCTCTAATCATACTTCAATTTTCATTCCTTAGATGAAAATTCCATTGGAGATGCGTGCGTCACTAACGATGACTGTAACTATGAAAACTCCGAATGCTATGACAAAAAGTGCGTTTGTGCACCTGGATTCTACCCAGACGCTACTTACAAAGTCTGTGTCATAAGTGAGTACCTACGAGGCATAAATGATAAGTCTAATTTTTCCTCTTTGAATTTAACTCATGCGACGACTGAACCAGTGTTCTTACTTGCATTAAACTTCTGGTATCCCATAGGAAATAGTACAGAGAGCAACGTGGAATGTGTTTTTTCGGCAAAATCTACTCGCCTTATTTGTACCTAAATTGATATTTCAGAACAACCTTTTAACATAGCAAGCGAAAATTTTCAAGCTTTTTACAAGTTTTGGAGGACACTTACACACCATGCATGTTTTCAGCATAATTCTTGTAGCTTTGTCCTGTTATGTAGTCGCAAAATACTAATGATCCTTCGAACATTGCTAGCATACCTACAGTGTAGTATATGCTTGAGTGGCTTCTCCTCGTGCCAATCATTAGCGTTTCATGCTAATGGATCAATTGTTATATTTACGCGAACATTTATAAAGTACAGAATAAGACATATTGGAGACTACTCTACACCTGCCACACACCCTTAAGGGTACTTTGTAGATGTAGAAGACGTTTTTTGACTAACCGGTCATTTAACCTATGGGTGCATAAACGTTTTGAGCACCTTCAAAAGAAATTAAAGTTTTTTAAATTATATGGGAAGAATTCCATGAATTATTTGCGGATATATTGTTACATTTAGCACTTAGCCCATTAAACTGGCTTTGAATACATATATTGGCCTTTATGTAAAATTTAATAGAGCAAATGAAGAAGAATTTGTTCCGTAACAGTCCTTCATATTTTCACATATCCTTTTTGTGACCATGTCCTGTAAAATATTGTGAAACAAATTCTTGTTTGTGTAGTAAATTAGAATATTTTACTTTATTGTCAAGAAAAACATACCCAAAACCCGTTATTGCCCCTACCGCAACCTTATCCATACGGCCGTTTTGATTTACTCATAATATAATAATTGACAAGTCAATGATTATAACTTGAAATTCGTTTTGTATCATCTTCCGTCTATTTTCACGTTCCTCTTTCTGCGAAATACATGTTGGCTTTGGAGGACAAAGATATTTTCTAAATCAATAATATGTTTTCATCTATTTGCTGCCCAATATTTCAAAGAACGATAAACAAGCTGCTATTTTAATTTCACGAGAAAAGAATACAGTCTGCTTCTTTTTCCCTAGCGTGAATTTTATTCGTAGAACTACAAAAAAATAACGTCTAACACTTAAATTCCAAGGACTACTTTGAGTTGTCTGTACAAACTACTATTCAGTCGAATTTTCAATTGGTTGATTTTTTGATACAGCAAAAGTAGTAGCAGCATATAAAGATGCCTTGTTGATAATTAAGTGTTCAAATCTCAATTTCCAAATGCAAAGGTCGGAGACCCCTGTAAAGATGAAAAGGCACAGGAAACTCTAAAACATGGTTTGTTTAGTGCAGCCACAAGACACGGGACATGCAAAGGTGAAGTAGCCGTCTATCTGATACTACGTCTTGAGCTCTTGTGTTTTATGTACTACGAAATACTGCAGTTAATAGTCTTGCTGAATTCCGGATGATATTTGAAACTCAGGAGCCTGGGAAGTGTCTTTAGTTGACAATAAATCCTCGAGGAAGGGAACTGCCTTAAGCATAGGAACGAGAGAAGCCACCGATCTTATTTAGCTCACCTTTGGTGGTTGAAGACAAAAACGTGTCGCAGCCAAAGGAATAATAACTTCCCAACTATAGCATGTTTCACGATTTCTTCCTGAAGCAAAAGTTTATCCTCAAGATAATCCAATGGAGGCCGCAAGATAAAACTTTCATTAGTGGAGGGAATGCTGTAGGATAGTACGCGAAATATATCAAGAACTAAATGCTTCTCCAAGTGACGAAAACATTTTAAACGCCACAAACTGAATTTCTTTTATATCAAGTCCTTTACCTCGAAGATTTCTCCCAGACAAAATGGGAGAATATGTACCACAGCAAACATTGGTTTTTTTGTTATTATTTGATAAACATCGGGGTGGATGGAATACATTATCTTTATAACTGCATGGGTGGTAATATTTTAAATATTTTGAGTTATAAGTTCCTATTATTTTTTTGTTTACACTGTGTGTACAAATGTATTTTTTGGTGTTTCTAGGTCATTGGCTGCATTAGGTTTCAGTCGACTCCTTCTCATAGCTAAATATAAAGTTATGGAAATCAGCATTTATAACCAATTTCTTTCATGCAGTAAATTGCATCTTGAATTCTATGAAGAGTTCCTGGCGTATTTTTCTCATAAAAATGGATAATATTACTGTCAACTTATACTAAACATGTGATAAGACCTTCTACTAGCTCTAATTTGATAAAAACCACCATCTCTAACTATGAGCAACTCCAAGACATTTTCATGAATTTGTTTGCTCAACCCTTGCCATTTGGTTTATAATTTTTCCATCACCGATCTGATCTGACATCCGTATATGGTTTGTATGATATCCAAAGATGCGTATTACTTAACTCTCTCCTTCCGAAAAAGAACGTCACACAAAATTACTTTTCCATCGTCTATATAAGCAAAGTCAATTCCTATTTTATATTTATAGCTGAACTTGGGGATCTCTGTACCACCAGCAGTGACTGCAAGGCCGTTCCGAATTCAGTTTGCCAAGCGAACACTTGCCAGTGTGCTGATGGATTCTACGAAGAAAATAAAGCCTGCGAATCAAGTAAGTGTCCACGAGGCTGCTTTAAAAAATCCCATCATACAGCCTTATGATTACATATCTCTTTTGCTTCAGTTACAATCGTGTATTTGTTTTGATTTCAGCTTTTCAGGATGTTGCATGATGTTATGCTCTTGCCTTCGGTCACAATTATTGTATTTTTAAAGCGCGACCTACGCCGGCCCTTCTGCCGGCTTCGTAAAACTATAAATATGTAACTATTACCTAGTAACTAGTAACTAAGTCGAAGCCGGTGGAAGGGTGGGCGAAATCTCACGCTTTAAAAATTCAGTCAGTGAAATCGAAAGCATAAACGTGAAATAACACTAGTATATTGCTTTGCACACGCCATCTTGTCCGTTTTTAAGGATACCGGGACTAGCCATGGTATTTACCTTCACGGAGTCAACCGCAAGTGCACATAATTGCGATATTCCACAGAGGAAAAATATCATTCACCTTGACCGGGATTCTAACCCGGATCTCTGGATTTTGCACCGAGTGCTTTCATTCACATCAACAAAGCACTCGGCGCGAAATCGAGGGATCCGGGTTCGAATTCCTGTCAATGCGAATTATTTTCCTCTGTGAAATGTCGCACTTACGCCATAATCTTCTACCCCTCCTCCCACACCATTCAGTCCAACACGAATCAGCCACGCTATCCGATTTTAATCCTTTATCTCGACATGAACAAACATATGAATCAAATTCCTTTCATGTCCTCTATTATTCATGAATGCAACACCCATATTTGTATTGCGAACTCATTCCTAGCCATATTCATTTTGCTTTCATTGCCAACTTCTCAGATACTCAGCACCTACTGAACATAGCCAACTTACCCTTTAACACCGGAGTACCGCTATCGTACAATTAAGTGGGGAGGAGTACACTTTTTCACACTGTAATTTTCGCTTCCCTAGACCAACACCCATTCCTTGACATTCTTCTCCACGTACTACTAGCGAATTTAATTCCAGCACTCGTGCACCATTTAATCTCTTCATCTACCTTCATCTCTGCAAGGATCTCCTTCATTGTCTGCACTGATATAATATAATTATTCAAAATATACTTCCTAAAACATTCCCTGACATTGCATTCACCCTACTCGATCTAGTCACTTCTCTTATTTATTGCATTTATTCCCTTTTTTCACATTTCTTTGCCTTTTAAAAACATTTCAAAAAGCTATTATATTCTTTTCAAAATCACTCTACCCTTTCTCAACCTCATTTACACGCATACATTCCTTACCTTTGATGTAAGAACGAAGGTTTTTGCGGTGGTTTATGATGAACTTCTTCATATTTTCGGGTTCTACCGCGTTGGTTGCTGTGGTGATGACAACAGTTTCGCTAGCACTACTGCCAGCGTATTCAGGTCGAAGATGCCGGTTCACAATCGCAATTGAAGACGCTGGCAGTAGTGTCAGCGAAACTGTTGTCATCACCACAGCAACCAACGCGGTAGAACCCGAAAATATGAAGAAATTCATTCCTTACCTTTGTTCACAACGTTTTTGAATCGATTCTCTTTCTCCCTATTAACATAAAGTACCTTGCTCCGTTCTTCCTCTAATTTACCTGTAAACAACCTCTAACACGCCTGTTTCTTCACTCACTGCATATTTCACTCAATCTTCCTCCATGCCTTGCCTTTCATATTACCTTCCATCCCTTTTCCTCATACTCGTTCAGCATATACTTATATATCTTTGGAAACTTTCCCCAAGCATCACTCACACTTTCTTTTTTGATATATTAGTCTAATGTTCGATATATTAGTCTAATTCAAGGACAGAGGAAAAATGGAAGTAAAAGATTTAATAAGAATCTCTCTTTTTTATGGAGTGTCTCAATTACTATTTAAATGTAACCAAAGAAAAACCAATAAAAGCCCAAAATATCCTTTATCATGATATTTTTGTAGTAATACGTACGTTTGCAGTGGCAATATTAACCTAATTTCAAGTTAAAAAAGTAACCCATTCGATGTCATTAGCTGCAAAAGCTGATATATTATGTCCTCAATGTAAGCATTGTTGGCAAAAACTACTACACCCCTTAGATCAATATCAATGAAACTGAATGAAACTTTACAAAATGTATGACTGAAGGGGGATATTCCATTCAATGTTCTGAAGTGCACATCGGAACACATCAGTGCACTAAATCGCAAACGAACGACGTTGAATGGAACGATGTGCGCTACGGAGAAATGTTTCGTAACCTACCGGTAGTTAGCATTTTGTGGTTGAGCAGCAGTACGGCTGAAGTTTTAGTTTAAATTTGTTGAATTCATTCAACATAAGTATTTAAAAACTTTAGCTTTTTGTCGATAATTAATTAAAAAGCCCATAATATGCATGTTTGGCACCTTTAATGAAAATCAAAAAACTTGACAACAATCATGGACGCCATAATCGACGTTCATTTGTCGTTTAGCGCACATCTCTTTTACGTATCCGTTTTGAAGTTCACCACATAGTGCACAGGGTCTGTTAAACAAATGAAAGGCAAGTGCACCGTGGAGTTGCAATGTGATCAGCGTACTTGAGTGAATGGAAATTTTCCAATGTAACCCATTGAAATTTCAATAAGGATGAAAGAAGTTTTATTCTTTTTTTATAGCTGCCTAGAGTTTGTTTGTTTATTCCAACACTTTGAAATTGTTGAATCTGTTAGCTTAGATGGGCCCGTGAAGCAATTCCCGCGCTCGGGAGCATATGCTAATCAACATTGAGAGCTACGTTGGGCATACGTTAGAAGCCTATTTTCGCAAACCTATTATAGCTGGATACTATTTTTTTCAAAAAGATATTCATTAAATAGATGAATGAGAGCTATTACTACCAAAAAATCTCATTCGAGCGATGGCCGTTTAAGTTTCAATTTTGCAAAGGCAAGAAAAACCATTTTCTAGTTTTGGCTGATATTTCAGATTAAATTAAAAACCAATAGATGTGATTTAGAAATCCGATTTGAGCAAAGAATTGGAGAGGGTTCCCGTTGAATTGAGCGGGAAGAAGAAAATATTGAAATATTTACATAGAACTTAAACAAAAAAAACAGCAATATTATTTTGCGATGATGCAAGTTCTTAATGAAATATTATATGTAAAAATATTTTACCTCACATTTTTGTAAAAGCAGTGAAACATTTGAAAAAGGTCATGTGGTTTTTTAAACATAAAACCAATTTTGGTAACAAAAAATACATAAAACAAAAATCTATCACTTGCGTTATCTGCGAGAAAACAAATTTCCTTTCCCCGTCAACGCATCAATATCACGGACTGGTAAACGTGCATGCGTTTCATATCATTTTCGCATTCAAGCAATGAATACGTTTTAAATATAGGAGGATAAAAAAAGAACTAAGAATGGCATCAAAGTAGTAAAAATACTAATGCATCTCGTTCCAAAATTTACTGAGTAAGGAATAAAGTTTTACTTATAATCCGAACAGTGAAATCATTCGTAGCGTGTGGAATGTGGTGGTGTAGAAATGATTAAAGATGATGGTTCATTTCAGGGTTGGGAAGTCCATGCACACCTTCCACCGGGTGCCCTGACTCAACTATGGAGTGCAAGCAGAACCAGACGGGGAAATACACTTGTCAGTGCAGAGAGGGGTACGAGGATGATGGGAATGTCTGCAGGAAAAAGAATCATGGAATCCACATCCACGTCCATGAAGTGGAAGTAAAAGATATAGACATCGACATCGATTCGTGAGACGGAAAAATATCTAACATCCATCAAGAATGTAAAAATTTGGACAGTCAATAATTTATTATCAATCTTGCCCTTCAAACTCCCTAATCATTTAGAAAATTTCTATTCACTCTGATGCTGGATACACTTGAATTCCCAACAAATTTGTGAAACATACTTTTCATATGTATTTCGCGGTTCAATTGATTACAACAGGATTTCAGTAATTTTAAAAATCATCATCACTAACAGCGATTCCCGTATCTTGTCGCATGCATGAACTTTATGGAAGATTTTTTTATTGCCAAACAGTGATAGCTGGTTGTAATGAAAAATTAAAATACTACACCTCATGATAAAAGTTCTGGTTTACTTACAATTATCCCACTTACATTACATTATTTACTTATATGGCTATTACGGAGTTAATATCAGTGCTGTAATTGAATGTACCAATGTAATCACCTTTAGAATTCTAACGACATATTTTTCTATTTAATACAATGATACAATATACAAAAATAGTACATACTTCAAAAAACTAGGAATGTACACTAGGTCAGCAACAGACTATTATCTGTGACATGTATGACTAAAGGCGAAGCGAAAGGTTCCCTGACTTCCACCAATCACTTTCCGCTTTGAAGACATCAACAGCATGGAGGAACGTCAGCAAGAAAAAGAATCATGGAATCCACATCCACGTTCACGAAGTGGAAACAAGGGAAATAAATGTTGACATTGCGTTATGAGATGGAAAATGTCTTCATTAGATTTTAATTTCATAATATGTACAAAGTGTGATTAATTATCGTTCCTTTACTCAAAAGCGTTTATTTCACTGCAAATAATAGTCCTCTTGCATACAAACGACTGTACAGAACCAAGTAAACTTCTACAGGATTAATGAGTAGTCCCTCTTTTCAACCTCAAAATATGCTTTAATATGATTACAGAAACTTTAGAAAACGCCTAAGCGTATACACACAAACGAAAAATATTAATGCTTTGCACTTATAAAGCTTCAAAACAAATACTGGGGTTGCACTGTAAACAATTTGATGAATGGCAGCAAAAAAATCACCAGGTTATATAAATTAAAACCAAACCTTCATAAATACCTATATGGATACAATTCTGTCTTCTGTGTATAAATTTCATGAGTACATTTTAGTACATCAAGAGTACATTTTAGAATTAACTTTTGCATCCTCCATCAAATGTTGAATTCTCTAAGTAAATGAATATCAAGTAGGCAACACTATCGAAGAATCTCATTCAATTATTGGTGAGCATCTATCTTTCCTTGAAGGAGGAGACCAGTATAATGGATATTAACTCTAAAGCCGCTGGGTTTACAATCATGACCTATCCTAAATTTGAGGTTAGAGCAGGTCAGTAATCTTGTTATACAGCCGTTTGAATTTAGAATAACGATAACGGCAACGCGGAAGAAGGTACCGTGGTCCCACCCCAAGTTACGGAAAACGAGTGTTTTTGTAGATTACGTAATCAAATTAATAAACGTTGGTTTTCATTATAAAAAATAAACTTCATTTTATTAAATTGCCGTTCCTGGCAGATCAGCGTACATGGTTTAGTTACGCATCATACTTAAGCTTTTTTTATGCACATTTCCAATATTGAAAGATGTTTTAAAACTTGTGAGCTAGAATTCTGAGTAAAGGAATACAGGTTGCCTACTGCCACAGCCACAAACAATATCTATTTGCTCATAACTTGCTTTAAAATACATATTATTTTTTCTTAATTCCATAAATACAAATTCAAGCATAAACACATAAGGAAGTCTGCAGCAATTCTTTTCAACATATTGCAACAATTTTTTCCATACATATTGGCTTAATTTTTGCCAGATCCCCTCCCTAGGATCCTTACCGGATCCAGGAACGCATACTCGAATACCAAATGTTGAATAAATTTACTACATCAAGGGAAATTGGTAAAATTATGGGTGCTTCGTAATAACTCACCCCAAAACCTACCCCCCTCAATGCGTCTCTGACCCTCTTAGCATATCCCAAAAAATACCTCCCGAACTCAAGTGTTCTTGCCATCACGGATAACTCCCGCACCTCCACCATTTAGTCATTTGACTCCCGAAGCCAGACAGCAGACCCATTTCCCCTCATTACCTTCGTCATCGTTGACTGCATTTCCACCAACGTCCTTCCAGCATATAGCCCCCCGCCCCTACCACCCATCCCTTTCCTGCGTAGTCACGCACAACTCATCACCCCCACTTCCTTCACCATCGGCTCGTCTCCCCACACCACAAGCCGACTTCAATGTACCTTTCACAACTCAGCCGCTCCAAGGTCGCCCCAGCGCCGACACCGGTGAATAAACGAATCAAAAACATCGCACATTTGTACAACGCGTAAGAGGATAACAGAAGACGTGCAATATAAGGCAAACCATATCACCTTTTCCTTCATGAGAAAAAAATGGCAGTGCCGATAGATGGTCCAAACAAGCAAAAAGGGATGTTACTTCTCTCTCGTCTCTTCCCAATACAAACATACACGACTATGTATTAGCAGTGGGGGAGCTCCTCAAAGGAGGAGACAAAATTACGAACGCAACTCGTGTCTCTTATCAACGGGTTTGCCTCTATCTCAAAACTGAGAATTTATGCGATCAATTCCTGACAGAACACGGTGGCAACGTGTTCTACGACACTTGGTTAGCAGCTAGACGATTAATAACAAAAACCCAAAAATAAATATTCCGAAACTTTTCACCAGAAATTCCTCATGGAGAACTGATTGAAGTATTGAGTCAGGAAGGCAGAATTGTTTCACCGATGTTGCCATATCTTTAGGCATCAAGAGGGATGGATATGAAAACCCATCGATTTATGGAGACGTTAGAGATGGAGTTACACTACCGGATTCCTTCGTCATCAATGTCGGAGACACACCTCACCATATCCATATTCAACTTGATGACGAAAAAGGTTATATCTGTGCCCAGGGGGACATTCCTGCCTCTAAATGTTTCAGAACCAACTCTGACCTTCAAATCAACACCAGTCAGTCAGCACATGTTACTTAGCGCTACAAAAATGAGTGTAGACCACATAAAAAACCAATAACTCCTCAACAGCAAAATCAAGAATTGAAATCCGAAAAATAAGCATCTCATTTACCTACAAAACAAAATATGCAGGCGGAAGAATATTTGCCACCACAAGAAACACTTCTTCCTCCACATCCGAGATGCCTTTCTCTTCCTTTACCTCTTCAACCATCCTCATCACTCCTCCTTCACCGATTAACTTTTCACAAATTCCTATATCAATCTCACAAATAACCGACCTGTATGGAGAAGGTAATACTCCTCCACAATCCTAAAACTTGCAGGATTCGGAGTATGATTCATCACATACCACAGAATTAGATGACATGAAAAAAGATACCTCTTAACCTACCCCAAAAACGAAACAGAGTGAACAAGGTGAAGGAAAAACTACTTCGACTTCACCGCAGAGGAAAAAGGCGACTGGAAAAGGGAAGTCTGTCGATAAGGTTGGACTTTGGCAAATAGAAAACTATTACCAGGAAAATTTCGGATTCAGCTCCATACCTTCCCCAGTCTTACAGGACTTTCTTGTGGCGCTAAAGGGTGCTGAACCAAAAGGGAAAGCCAGAAAGTTATTAGGATACACAGAAAAGCTACTACAAAATTTGAAAGATTTAGATGACAATATGGTTATACATGAGCCACAGCTTTAAAGCAGCGAATAAGGCGTCTCATTGAAGGCCATCGTAAATAATAACTCTCCAAAAGAGTTTAAACATCAGATCATTAAATGTAAAACTTAAGGTAGTGCAACGAAGTGGGCCCCAGCTGACTTAATTCTGCAGAGCAGATTCAGATGACATATTATTATGTACCCATACCCACTTTACTTGACATTCTCCCGGTATCTATATTGTCCAGCCTTATGTTCTTCTATAGACAGTATTTCAGTCCAAGATTAGTCCTTGGCCAGGTGAGCGTGTGGGGCTCAAACTCAATAATTGACCTGGAATCATCTCATCCCACAAACCCTTAAGGAAGCTTGCACGGTACTTGTTTAACCTAGATGTTCAAAAAGTTTTCGCCGGGATTCTAACCCAATGCCCCCAGGCGCGTATCCGCGCATTCTATACGCTAACAACCACACCACCAAAGCAAATTGCCACGAAATAGGAGACCAAAAAATATTCATGTTTTCCCCTCCCAGCGACAAATACATCGAAAGATATCCGAGACGTTTTTAAAATACGTAATACAACAGAAACTTACCTCAAAAATTTATGGTTGAATCTAAGGGGATTCCCAAGCCAAGTAATTACGTTTTCAGCTCTCAGGTGTGTGGGAAGAGAAACATTATTCACTTTCATTATTCCTCCAGAAGAAACACAAATCTCAAAGTTATATTCTGTGCGACCAACTCCGAATTAACCTAGACACTGGTTTCAACGGTATCACGTCGCACAACACGTTCACTTTGCGGCTGCTTCACACTCTGCAAGGACCAGAACGAGAGCTCCCTCTTTTTCCTTCGTTTCAGAGACAGCCGTGCGCTCCATTTGACAGTGTAAGGTCAGTTCGCTCCTGACCTCACCGTCAAGTTTAATATACGTCTATATGTAGAGGTAAACGGCCACTCTGTCTCTGTTCGCTTCCTTGCTTCCAAAATAATATGGCTAAAGCCTGAATCACTCGGTCATTTATCGGTCGTAATTCTAAGCATCGTTTGTGCTAATGCTTTCCAGTGGTTGGTAAATCATGACTCACGCTGTCACATTTCCGATCACCCTGTCATTTTTAGTATAACTGCTAGCATCAATTCTACAAACAAGATTTTCTTATATCATTAACATCGAGTTTGATCAAAACGGAAATAAGTAAGTTCTCGCAATGCTATAGGCCACTTAATTCATGTCATATTTTCGTATCAACTAGAAATAAATAACTTCCAATTGTACCTACATTCATTGTTTTATTCATGACATAGGTGTCTTTGTTGAATGACTCAACGTCAAGTACAAACGCGACGTAAATTTCCTGTAAAATGAAAAATTATGTACGTCAACTGGACCTTAGGACGTGAATAAAACAGTTTGTGTGGAAGTTTAAAGGAATACTATTCATTGACATGAATTTACCCCAGTAAAAAGAAACAATCAATACGTTCACTGTTTAGAATAAATGTAAAAACATGGAATTAATTGAAATCCAATGGCGCTCTAAATTATATATTTTAGGATAACAATTACGGCTAATTAGTGCAAATTTGAGGGTATATTCCATAGCTTCTAATTCCAATTCAGTTAGGCCGATTGACCTCATTTATTAAAAATCATGCTTTTTATAATGAATAAATGAAATAAAAGATTTCTGTAGATAAAAATAGGGTTCAAATGGCAATAACAAGAAAGTATTGGTAACAAATGAATTACTACTTTCATTATTTTTGTGGATTATAGGCAAATTTTTGGACCTTATGCAAAGCCTCTTGATGCAGGAAAAGGGTTTTAATGACCCAAGTCAAATTCAAGCAATGAAAGTCATCAAATTATTTTTTTTAAGGTACCTAAATCCATATATATATATACATATGTTAATTTCATTACCAGGAATGTGTTTACTTGTGTGTGTCAGGAGGATGTAGTGATGGTTACACTTACAAGTATATGAAAACACCCAGTCGTAGTGGGAGAGCATATCTAAAACTGAAAACTTTTCTTGTGAATTTTATGAAGAAATTAACAGATATTATTACCATCGATGGTTATTTTTTCGGAGATGATTAATTGCAGTTTTCCAAAGTTGATAATTAGTAAAAATAGTGGCTCTCGTTCGAGTAGGGTTGGTGACTCAATTTCCCAGGAAATGTGGCATTTATTTCATAAAATGAGGAATGTGGACATGCATTTTCCTAAAACAATGTAATACTGAAATCAATGGTATCATATGATTTCCTACATTTTGGTGTATGTATTTACAGCTAGGGGTATATTTTGGTGTTTTTGATACTCATATAATTGCATAGTCTTGTCTATCATGACGCTAAAATATTAAAACAAAGTTATATATCCATAACAAAGGGAGTTGTCCTACAAAGCTATATCCATAACAAAGGAGTTTACCTACATTTGGGTTGATCAGGTTGGGTTGGTGTATTGCCAATACCCATCAGATTAACTTTGTCCTTGTTATCTACTAACTGTGATCAGTGCAACTTTCCAATTAAACCAGTTAAATGGATCTGGAGTTTTAAATTTTGAGGGTTAGAATTCCAGACATTTGTAAACTCATCCCAGATAGAGAAGTATTGTTTATTAGATATGAGAACATACATAGACGGTACGTTTAGGAGCCCGACATTGATCAAGATGGATGTGAATATTGGTGATTACGCAGCATTACATGCTCTCATTTGTGCGATACAGTTTATAGAATAGCATATTGAGAGCCACCAGATCAACCAACCAATCAGAACACCTAACCAGCATTATAAGCAACCAAGGTCAAAGTAAAGTTTACCGGAATATAAAATAGGTCGTTTAAAATATATGGATTTAAATTAGGATTGAGGGAAGATCTAGGGCAGTGACTCTAAATTAAACATAACGTCTCGTGAAATGTAAAACAGTTACTGTGATTTGGCTTTCTTGTATGCAGTTCAAGTATTAACAAGCAATTCGGAAAAACCAATTTATTTAACTCCTACTTTCAAAGTGTGTTCACCAAGTCATCACAGATTACATCCGTAAAGGTAAATGATCACTTCCAGCAAAATATGCCACCTATCGATATTTGCCCTCACGGAATAGAAAAAAACATGTTAAAATCCTTAAGTCTAAATAAATCCCCAGGCCCAGAATAAATTCCTGCCCGCGTGAATAGAGAAATAGCTTGTGAAATAGCACCCTACTTGCAGAATATATTTAGTAAATTCACTTTAATTTTTAGCTCTACAAATAGTTTCGACGCATTAATGCGTCATCTTCAGGTGCAATTGCTGGTTCCGGGTGATAGGAGTACATATATATGGGTGATCAAATGAGGGAAAGGGCAAGGGGGGAGGAATGGGGGGAAGGGAAGGAGGGGGCGGGAAGGTTGAGAGTAGATTTTAGGGCAAGAAGGACAGTATCGGGGAATGGGTTTTAAATTCAATGTAATTTACTAGACTTAGTCCTCTCTTCCTCCTCTTTATGATTTCCCATTGCTCGAGGGTATCTAACAGTCTTCCCTTCCGTTCAAAAGTCGAAGTTGAACGGAAGGGATGACGGTGAGACTTTAATCTAAGTTTATCAATAGGTAGTGTAGCTCTTAGTAGTAGTAGCACTCCATAACACTGGAATCCTTATCTGTTACCTAGTACTAACAGCACGCCATGCATGTTTTCAACATAACTCTTGAGTCTCTGTCCATTTGTGTAGTTGCAAAATACATGTACACTAACGGTCCCTCTCCATTGTGTGCATATATGTAGTGTAGTACATACATGTGAGGCTTCGCCTCGTAACAAGCAATAACGTTTTATGCTAATGCATAATTTACCGTAGTTACACTAACTTTAGGGTACAGTGAAAGACATGTTGGTGACTACTCACCCCCTGCCACACACCCCTGAGGTGGCTTGCAGGGTATTTTGTAGATGTAGATCTATGCACAAATATTTGTGCAGGAGATGAAAAAAACCTACTTCTCAACAAATATTATCTTATATACGATAATAAAAAGAATGTTTGTTTTGCTCATTCTTTATGGACTCCAAAACCATTCATCCGGTTGCGATGAAACTTTGGTGAGTATTTGTACGCGTGCCCATATCAAGGTTTCTGAATTATAAAAATGGCTATTTTTGGGGTTGTTTTTACCCCAATATTGTTAACATTTACTCCCATAAGAAAAGCATTGAATTCGGTGCAGGTTTTTCTTTAATTGCTTTTTTTAAATTACTTGCACTCAAGATATTGGATGGAAATTTGTATCATAGAACAAATAAAAAAATGCAGCATTTAATTCTTTCATTCAATGTTCTTATACGCTTAGTTTTTGTGCAATTATTGAATTTTTATCACGAAACCCATCATTTCTATACCTTTTCAACAATACAAAATTTCCTTGGCAACCAGGCGTGAATATTCACTTAATTGCGATTTCATGAATGTCTGTTCACTCCTGCTGCACTTAAAGACCAGGTTCAGTGACTAATTCGATAGTTGTAGCCAAACGACTACAGTTCCCCGTTCGCCTTGCATTCTCAATGACATTCAACAAGGCACAAGTTCAATCGCTACAAGTGTGTGGATCAAGCCTGGAAACTTCATACTTTTCCAACGGTCTTTACGGATTATATGTTGCATGCTCACATGCGAGACAGACCAGTAATACCAAATTAAACACCAGCTGCTGAACCCAACCCTTGCCTCAAAGCGTCACATCTTTGGAGACGTGCAGAAACTCACGTTAACGACCAATATGCGCGTAAATCTGCAGCACAATGTGTCAACCATATTTTAAAAACAGCTATTGGACATTGGTAATTGAAAATTACCAGTTGATGCCGACACAAAACCTATTTCATTTCCATTGAACTTCTGTGTCATTGTTCCATTGATCAAATAATTGATTCAGAAAGTTTTTCCACAAATTGTCACCAATTATAAAAATCACCAATGGTTTTGCGAAGGTGATATTTTGGCAGCAAAAAACACCGACGTCAATGCAATCATCTACGCCATCCACGGACAGATTTCGGGCGAGTCTGTCACCTACAAATCGATTGACAGAGTTATGAATGCGGACGAGATTCTTAATTATCCAATTGAGTTTTTAAATTCGTTGGATCTTTCTGGTGTATCACCGCACAAATTGTCGCTCAATCACAGAGCATCAATAATTCTTCTGTGCAACATTAATGCACCACGATTGTGCAACGGAACCAGGCTCACTGACAAACAACTGATGCCAAACGTCTTCTAAGCGACAATTCTGATTGGAAAGTCAAAAAGTGAAGATGTGCTTATTCCACGTATTCCCATCATTCCTACCGACATGCCATTTGATTTCAGACAACTACAGTTCCCCGTTCGCTTTGCATTCTCAATGACAATCAAGAAGGCACAAGGTCAATCACTTCAAGTGTGTGGATTAAATCTGGAAAATCCATGATTTTCAAACGATTAATTATATGTCGCATGCTCATGAGTGGGAAAACCGAAATTTTTTTTGTTTTTGAAGAGGGTGGTAGGACCAAAACTATTGTATATCCGAAAGCACAAGAATAAAACTTTCAACTCTATTTTAATACACATAATATAATTTACTTTCATTAATTTTGAACTTGCAAATGTGCCTGCTTTGTATATGTGTGCTTGCTTGGAAAGAGAAAGAGGCATTGCAACTCATGCTGGGCACAGCTAGTGTGCCATATTAATAGGCGAGATTTGTAACATGAACAGGCAAATAACACATTATTTTTCCAAATATGAAACCAGCCGACAAACTTAAAAAGGCTACGCAGGACCGAGTTGATAGTCGAAATATTGAGGAAGCAAGTGGAAATGCAAAACTGTACATACATCAATATCAATCACGGCATTCCCTTTGGGGATAGGCAAATTAACAAACTTGTACTTGTAAACTTAATTATTGCTGTTAGGCCTAGAAAACTGGCTCTCTTTTGATGATTCCCTCCATTTCGCCAAATATTTGCAAACCTCTGTGCCTCTCTTATATTCATGTATTGCTTCATGGACGTTCTTCTATTCTGAAGACTCATAATTTTCCTTCTCTTTAGACTCTCTTCTACCAAATTCTCCCGTGACTTTAGCGGTCTACCCCTTTCTCTCACACCATGGGTCTCCAAACTTATCGTAACTAGGGCCACAATGGCTACTTGAACACTTCTCAGAGAGCCGAAGTAAAAAAAAAAGGAAAATCTAAAACATGAGTTTTACCTAAATCATAAAATTTTAATAACTTATTACAGAGAATGTGAAATTAAATTATCGTATATTGATGATGACGAACGCTACCAGCAAATTCTCATACTTTCATCACAAAACCATGAATATGAACGATGTTACTGTGGTTGTGCTTTTAAAATCTTATTAAACAGAGATTTAAATATTGAAACGCTAATTAATTACAAGTAGCCACCATCCAAGGAAAACTTATGCGGCGCATTTCCGCATAATTCTTCTGCAGGCCGGATAAAATCATCTTGCTGGCCAGATGTGGCCCACGGGCCGTACTTTGGTGGCCCCTGTCTTACACCATTCACTCTACTATCATAAACCTGTTTCGTAATTCTATTCTCTTCCATTCTTTCGACATGGCTTAACCAACAAAGCACGCTCCTTTCGTATATGTCCGTTCCTGGAGCATCCAACGCTAATTACGTCCCTAACCCTATTCATGCTAACAAATGAAAAAGTAACTTTGTTTTCTTCCACAGGTTTATTTTCCTGGTACAACACGTTTTGACACATCGGTGTCATCATCAGGTACTTAACACCTATCTGTATACCTGAGTACCTGATGTTGTAACTGTCTACCTGAGTACCTGATGATAACACCGATGTGTCGAAATATGTTGTACCAGGAAAATAAATCTGTGGAAGAAAACAAAGTTACTTTTTCATTTGTGAAAATAAACTTCCACATAGTTGAGCCTGAAACCATGGAGTTATTCATCCTACTTTTGCCGCTAACTTCTCTCGGGTACCCAACTTCCACTGCATTTAGCAAACTTTTATGCTTATACTGTTAGGTGATGTAAACTTTCCGGAAATATTGAAGGACAGTAAAAAAAAACTTTTTTTCAGTTTTATTCCCGGAGTAATTGGAAGTTTTGGGAAAATACCTCTAGCATTGCAAAAAACATTCGTTATGCTTGAGTCAATTCATCATTGTAAAAAAAAGTTTAGAATTCGGTAAAAAAAACTAAGCAGATTTTAGTAAACAAAGCATTTTTAGAATAAAATTACATCAACAAAGCAATCCTATATAACCATATAAAAATTAATCTAATAATGTGTAGTAAATAAAAAGCGTACTGAGAGTAACATTAAATAATTTGCTTGAGTATGGTATATTAAACTTTTTCCAAAAACTAAATACCTGTTATTTTTACTATTGAGGTAATCAATTTGAGCACTTATAAACCCCTATTTATTTTCTTGCAATGCAAGGCAGTGGAGTTCAAATTGGTACGGTGGCTGTGGTACTAGCTTCCACGCTGAAGGTGTTGGACATTTCCATGGGCAATTAAACTCTTACTCTGGTGCTTTAATGAGATAACTAATTTAAATCGCTCCCTCAATGGGATGTCATGTATGACCCTGGCAAGTGCAACTTTCGCACAGATCGTTTCTTGGTTGAAAATCGAGATCTACAATATAATTAAGCAAATTGTACCAAATATGCTATTTGCCTTTTTTTGCCGAGAAATATCCTGAACTTTTAAAATCCTATCCACATTAGCAACGAAATCAATTTTACGTCTCAGATCAGAAAGGTTACAGAATTACCCCCCCCCCCCTGTTACGTTTCCCCCTGGTCTAAGGTGATCATTTTTTCGTGAAAGAGAGTTAATTTACATTTATTATTGATTATGCAGCTTTATTTAGAAGCAAGTAATTATCCAAGTATATTTGCAGAATGCTATAAGCTAACTGATAAGCCATTCTATTATGCAACACGGCCACCATTTTTCAACCAACTGGTTGTTGATGCCAACTACAAAAGGGCAATGGAAGAAGCAGAATGAAGAATATGAGGGTATTGTTATTAATCATTTTGGATCTTTGTGATGGATGGAAAATTTCAAAGGACACAGAACCATCAAGGAAAAGGACTATTTGGGGCCCTGCACGGAAAGATTTCATTCGTGAAGTAAATAAAATACAAAATAAAGCTTCGTTAAAAACTGCTATGAGCGAACAAAATGCGTTAAAAGGATGATAGCAGTAGGAGACTCAAGGGCTACATGCTAGGCGTAGGTTATTTGAAAAAGTCCGATTAGGTGAGCTTCAGTACGACACGGAGGACATAATTTTAACACCGCGCTATATCTCGAGCACTGATCAAGGAGGCAAAATAAGAGAGATACACCGACGAACTTATAAGTACAAAAAGACCTTCTTTCCACCTATCGATAGTAATGGGCAAGGGCCTAGCCACGTTGAAACACCTGTTCCCGTCTGATCACCGAAGTTAACCTACGTTGGCCCCGGACGGGGATTGGAGGGGTGACCCTCCTCCATACCTCTACCGGGGTGGATGGTGAGGAGACACTCCTCCTGACCGTTAATTATAATATTATTGTGTTATTAATCCGTGCTCCAGACCTATACCGGGAGGCCGGAGGGTAGACCCAGACCGGGAAGGTTGGAGGTAGGTGAACCTCTTCCATACCTGTACCGGGAAGGTTGGGGAAGGTATCCTCCTCCATACCTCTTAACTTGATGCCCTTGGCTTCTCTCAGCACGTTAAATGTGAGACGGCACAATGGACCAAGATACATGAGTGCCAGGAGGGCTCCAGAAGGACTCGTTCACCCATACGATCTATCATTAGTTGTTATAAAAACTGCGTCATATTAAAATAAGACATAAATTACAAACAATTCACCTCTGACCTCTCTCTCCTCCTTTTCCCTTTTCCTTCCCCTTTTTACGCCTGTTGTCCTTACACTTCCTGCCACACGCCTCTGCGTTGTTTCACTATGTGGTATTTGGATGCAGATCACCTTCACGTTGAATGAACAACACCACACCAATTGTTTTGCCATGCCTTAAAACCGAAGAACGAAACGCAGAGGCTGCTTAAGTAGTTAAATAATAGCTACACGTTATTGAAAATAGTAGTAGTACAGATTGTTTTGCAATTAATATTACTCAAGCAAATTATACCATAGAATATCTTAACTGATGAGTACTCAAGCATTGTGCATTTGTATTTTGAGTTATTTTGCTCATGAGCTTAGCTTATTGTCGATTAAGATCATTGAGTTTTAATTAATATATATTTTATTCAAAGAATAGGAGGACATTGTAGGATCGTTATTTATAGGGGCGGAGACGTCCCACGGATGTCATTTGCACAATGAATGAAGTGCGGTCCGATAATTATTAAAATGGCTTTTTGGAGAATTGAGGGTAAGAGAAATGAAACTTTGCATCAGCTTTGAACTACTGGAAACGAATAGTGCCGTGGAGTCCATATGAGTTTTACGTCCCATCTGAAGGACGGAGTGCGGAAATTGAAGCGCTGTCCACATACCATGTAAGTACGGGTCAGGATTCCACTGAAAAATTCTTATTATTTTCACGATGTGAATCCAGGCCCTTTGGTATGTGGAGCCAGTGCAACAGCCACTTCACCAACTTGATACCTACATTGCTGAGAGAATCGAATAAAACTCATGTTATTATTTTAGTGCTCAAGACCAAACGATAAAAACTTGGAAAGGGAAATGCTTCAAATTTCAAACATTAAACTAAAACTAGATTGAGTAGCTCTCTTCGTAAGTTTTGAAGTATTAAAAATGTGGAATAATGTAACACGCCATTTTGGCCGTGTTGGCATAAGTATACGATTAAGGACGCCATTGTGTATATTTTAGGAACACGTGCTACCGCGAGGCAACAATATCGTCTATGTTATGAAAACAACTTTAAACAATACCATTTTCTGTTTACGTAAACAAACTATAACAATGCCGTCTATGTTATGAAAACAACTTTAAACAATACCATTTTCTGTTTACGTAAACAAACTTATAATAATGAAAGGGGAATAGCCTATCAGATACGAGAGAAGGGGAGAAAACCTGGAATGTTCTAGAACATACAGGAGGGGAGATGAGATAGTATAAAAGGGATTGTCAAACAAGGAACGAGGCTTCTTCTTCTTCGTCTTCTTAACAAGGGAGTCACAAGAGACGTTTATCGAGTGAAAGTCATACGAGAGTTTTTGCAGTGATAATTTGCCGGGAGTAAGCAGCTTTGGACAGCAATTACCAACGCCAGTGTCCTGTGTTAAGGAAGGATCCAGGAATCCGATAAACAGATACTGGGGCATAGAGTATCGGGAATTCACTCTGTACAATATCCGGTGAAGTAGAACAAACATTATAAATTAATACGAATATATTTGAGAAGGGAACAAATATTGATTAATTGAGTAACTAAAGTGAATTTGTTTCATAATTGAAGAATAAAAGGGTTATTATAAATATATGTACTGTTCAAGTGTATCATTTAGTGCATGAATTAATCCATTAACCTTTGCCGCCAAGGACTACCAAAAGGATCTCTCTCTCAAGGTAAGAAGTGATAAAGTGAAGGGTACCTTTTGTGTGTCGGGCTGATACAAGTATATAACGTCGCGTGTTTAGGACCGCGCGAAAGAATAATTATTAGAACCCCTGTGATAAGGAAATTGATAAGGGGGGGGATAGTACATTAATTGGCGCCCAGCGTGTAGGGCCTGACTACTCATTAGGTGAGACCACGAGAACCGGAGAGAAGGAGGATCATCCCGAAGGAGTGAAGAAAGAAGATGGCGGCCAACATGAAGAAATTTCCGGAGCTGAAGTCGGCAGAGCTACGGCAATTATTACGAGAGAGGGACTTGTTAGTAGGGGGAACCAAGCCAGAATTGCAGCAGCGATTATTACACACGCTAGAAAAGGAGGGAATAGATATAAGCACGTATGAATTTAGGGTCGATAGTGAGGAACCGGTGGAAACTGAGATGCAAGCGCTATTTAGGCAATTAAAAGAAGAACAAGATAGAAGAGATAGAGAGAGGGCAGAAGAAGCAAAAGAAGAACGAGAGAGAAGCAGAACGATCTTAGAGGAGATGGCTGAAGGGCAAGAGAGAAATAGAACGATCTTAGAGGAGATGGCTGAGAGGCAAGAGAGAAGACATGCAGAATTGTTGGGGCAAATTAGGGAAGAAGCAGACGAAAGAGAGAGAAAGCTTTTGGAAGAAATGGCAAAAATAGCAGGAGAACATAGACAGACGCAGGAACGTATTGCATCATTCGAACATGGCTGTGATGAAAGGTTTGCCAAAACAGACGGGGCGTTAGCAGAGATATGCAAAGATGTCGCGAAAGAAATTAACGGAGTAGGAGCGAGGCTGGAGGCGAGCGATCTCAAGGTCCGAAAGTTAGAAGCGAGTTACGTGAATTTGCATGAGAACGTGGAGGAAAGGTTCAAGAAGATGGCGGACGAGCTGAGACAACAATCCACCACAAAAGCAGCTGGGCTAGATGAAGAGGCAGTCCGACGCATCGTCCGTGAGGAAAGCAGGAGACCTAACGTCACAACGGCACCCGCGGGAATGGTACAATTAAAGGTCCCAACGTTCGACGGGAGGCATACATCAAGACCCATGAAATACCTACAGGAGCTGTGCGAATACCAAGAGATATATCGGTTACCTGACCAGATGATTCTCCAGGTCATCAGACAAGGAATGGTTGGGAGAGCAGAGGAATGGTTCTCTGCGACCCGACACCTGTATGAAGATGTGAACGCTTTCCAAGCTATTTTCACGGAGCAGTTTTGGGGAGATGAACGTCAAATGCTGATAAAACGGAGTTTCGACACGGGAAGATACAAGGAGAACGGAGGGCTCACGCGAGTAGAATATGCGACGGCCAAAATTAGCGTAGCGAGGGAGTTGACGCCGCCAATGGAGGACGGAATGATCATTCTAATCCTCAAGAAACACTTTGGCATGGAAGTAAGCGTCGGCATGATTTCAAATAATGTAAATACAATCCCGCAATTCTTGGCGTTATTGGCCCGCTATGACAACATACCGCGAGAAGACGGAAACTCCGAGGCGACTGGATACCGAAGATGGGAAAACCAATACCCAAGGAACCATGGAGACCGTACGTGGAGGACACCGGAAGACACATCCCAACGCAACCAGCAGTACAGATGGGACTCGAAGAGGTCACAACCACGAGAGTGGCAAGCGTCGAGCCAGCAGAGAGACGGACGGAGAGACGATAACTTTCGCGGCGAGGGATACTCTCAACGGCCGGGCGAGAGACCAGCTGATCGACGCCGAGGACAAAACAATATGGCGGAGGCGCGCCCACCGATGAGAGAGCGCCCTGTCAATTCCATGATGGCGGAAGAAAGCAACGCCGCAGGGAAACCGGAGCAGGAAAACTATTAGCGGCAAAGCATGACGAAGGTCCCAACATGCCGAGGCCGGAAGACAGAGAGGGATTCTGGGACATACCGAAGGAGCAACGGGCGAAGATACGGAAAGTGAGAATGAAACGGACACCACCACAGGAAGAGAAGATGGAACCCCACATGGAGGAGGAAACGATATGCAATGTTTTTGAGTCACCTCGAGATTTCTTGACGGAGAAAGAAGCGGATAGGCCGGAAGTAATTAAATGCCCGGAGATTAGGGTTCAAATGGAAGGAGTGGCTGTGAATGCACTGATAGACACGGGATCGGAGCTAACGTGCATTAGCGAGGAGTTTTATCGGGAGAATCAGAATGCACTGCGAAACGCTTTGGAGGTACCAGTCAAAGGAATCCGGATAGCAGGAGCCGTCGGAAGGAAGAGAGCGAAATTTAAAATAGGAGATAAGGTTTTAGTACGTACCAATCCGGTATCCGATGAGCAAAGGGAGATTTATCACAGCTTCCTGGCATTATACGAAGGTCCATATGAGATTTCAGAATTCCGAGGGCCAGCCACGTGTGTAGTATTTAATCCACAAAAGAACGAAATACGAGGCACTTTCCACTTCAGCAATATTAAACCATATAGGGAACAATAGCACAGCACTTGGTATCACTCACATCACACGAGCACACGAGAAGAAGACCGTAGTCCAACTGACCATAGCACGCAGTCATTAAACTGAGGAAACCTGCGCCGCAACATTATAATTTGATCCGTTCAAGCAAGGGAGAACTGTTTACCGATAATATACATTGTATCAGGGCCCGACATGCGAGGGGAGCTTACGAACGAGAGAGAGA
The DNA here is from genome assembly GCA_963573305.1 of Pyrrhosoma nymphula. Taxonomy (NCBI): domain Eukaryota; kingdom Metazoa; phylum Arthropoda; class Insecta; order Odonata; family Coenagrionidae; genus Pyrrhosoma; species Pyrrhosoma nymphula. The sequence goes on along the minus strand of OY754335.1, from coordinate 126,084,830 downwards.
GGTTGAACTTGGCGGCAGGTGGATTAGCACAATATGTATGTTTCGTGATATCTTTTCTCAATGTGTGTATATTCAGTGTCATGTTGCCATTATTTGATTCGTGTTTTCTTATGTATGAATGGGCTCGTGGACGTAGATTGAGCCGGAAGGAGGGAGAGTGTATCACCTGAAGGAACTTTAAGTGCTGTGAAGTGTATATGTGTAATGTGAATTATGGCCTTTTGATAACCCAGTGTTTTTAAGGGGTTAAAAGTGAGAATGAATGTTGAGAAGAAGATGGACAGTTTTATTATTTGCACGTTATATTCACGTTCAATGTATCAGTTAATAACGTCGATTTATATAATATGTTCTTGATTTTAAATTACGTGAATAAGATTTTCATTGGTTATTTGCCTATTTCAAGCAAGGAAGAAAGGGAAGAGACCATATTGTTATATGGTGTATCATATGTCTTGAGTTAAAGGAGGAGACGCTGTTTGTAATTGTGTTTATTGATATAAATGTATTCATGTGTGATTTCTGCTGTAACACAATATACTTGGGCACAGACATTATTTAGAGGGAGGCTAAAGTTTGAAGGCGTTGGGGCCGCGTTAGTTTACATTTGAAGGCTTTAAAATAATTCCTTTCTTATATTTCCAAGTCAATATTTTAATGGGGCTAATGTAACACGCCATTTTGGCCGTGTTGGCATAAGTATACGATTAAGGACGCCATTGTGTATATTTTAGGAACACGTGCTACCGCGAGGCAACAATATCGTCTATGTTATGAAAACAACTTTAAACAATACCATTTTCTGTTTACGTAAACAAACTATAACAATGCCGTCTATGTTATGAAAACAACTTTAAACAATACCATTTTCTGTTTACGTAAACAAACTTATAATAATGAAAGGGGAATAGCCTATCAGATACGAGAGAAGGGGAGAAAACCTGGAATGTTCTAGAACATACAGGAGGGGAGATGAGATAGTATAAAAGGGATTGTCAAACAAGGAACGAGGCTTCTTCTTCTTCGTCTTCTTAACAAGGGAGTCACAAGAGACGTTTATCGAGTGAAAGTCATACGAGAGTTTTTGCAGTGATAATTTGCCGGGAGTAAGCAGCTTTGGACAGCAATTACCAACGCCAGTGTCCTGTGTTAAGGAAGGATCCAGGAATCCGATAAACAGATACTGGGGCATAGAGTATCGGGAATTCACTCTGTACAATATCCGGTGAAGTAGAACAAACATTATAAATTAATACGAATATATTTGAGAAGGGAACAAATATTGATTAATTGAGTAACTAAAGTGAATTTGTTTCATAATTGAAGAATAAAAGGGTTATTATAAATATATGTACTGTTCAAGTGTATCATTTAGTGCATGAATTAATCCATTAACCTTTGCCGCCAAGGACTACCAAAAGGATCTCTCTCTCAAGGTAAGAAGTGATAAAGTGAAGGGTACCTTTTGTGTGTCGGGCTGATACAAGTATATAACGTCGCGTGTTTAGGACCGCGCGAAAGAATAATTATTAGAACCCCTGTGATAAGGAAATTGATAAGGGGGGGGATAGTACAATATATAAATAGAAAGGAAGATATTTCAAGTAACTACACATTCTTATAGATTACCCTTATGTCAATAAATAATAAGTTGAAAGCAAAATTGATAAATTTCATTTTACTCTTTTCTACGAATACTATTGAATTATTATAATTTTCAGGTAGGTATATATGAGCATTTTCTGGAAAATTTTGGAATTCACTTATTCTGCTTAACTCAAGTTGACATAGGCATTAGTTTACTTTGGAGCATTGCCTATTAGGTAATAGTGGTACTTTGGTGATACACTTTGGTGGTACTCTTTGACTTTCAACGCAACAGTTGAAAAACTTTACATCGATGAAAATTATGACTCCTACAACTTCATCACTGCAAAGCGGACATGGCATCGGTAAGGTTATGTCAAATCTGTGTAATTATAACTCATAAGGTGAGAGGAAAGGTTTTCTGCATGGGAACTCTAAAAACCTAACAAACCCGTAATTCCATGCTGAACTTAACAGTGCGAAATTCCGAAGCAATAGCGTTTCCAATTTTCCGTTTTTTCTGTAGATTGTGAAAGAATATGGTAGTATTTTCATACCATCAATACAGTTCCTGAAAAAGATTCACATGTACACATGCTGAGAATTCAGTAGGAATAAGTAAGTATAACTCAGAATCACCAAAAGAAAACCGTCTGTTTTCTCTGAGACAAAGCTTGCCAGATAAAACTAATAGAAATACTACATCTAAACACAAAAAATCTGGTTATTTTATAGGAATAGACTCCCTCTGATTTGGATTGGATCCCTTTGCATTGGGTTTTAATGCATCAAAATGGAATGATCAAAAACCAGTGCAAGCACTGGTATTACGATTATTAAACTTTTTGTAAAGTTGGCCTTGCCCTGTGTAGCAATGTTGTTAGTATGGCTTATAATATATTTAAGCGATAAAGTATGAATGCCACTAAAACTGGGATATCTTTGCTGCAAATCACTTTCCGTTCACCCCTTCTTTGAGAAGTCTTATCGCCTTTTATTTCTGTGATACTAGTAGTTTTCACTTGTGAGTACTACTTTGGCTACAAAAAGTGACGATATTCGTCTATGATCAATCTAATGTATCTTTATGACTGAGGATGGGGCAATAAATGAGAGTTACACAATGCTAGGGGATGGATTATCCAATCAGATGGCCGGAGCAGAATTCTTGGGAAATGGGACGTTTTGGCGCGGCCACCTTGGCGCAGACCCACTTTGGCGCGGGACTCCTTGGCGCGGGACACCTTGGCGCGGAACACCTTGGCGCGGAACACCTTGGCGCGGAACACGTTGGGACGAGAACGGGTGGATTTTAGAGTTGACGCTAAAATAACGTAGGAAATTCTGAACGTTTAAATTCGTATGAACCTACGAAGTTAACCGGTTATGATAATAGTCTAATGTACCGGGGGTAAAGCGAATAGCATCGCTGTGATCTCGCTGCAGTATCGATTAGTATCATTAAGAATCAGGCTTAATTCAAACCAGTATTCTCCAGTATCGGCAGCCGGCTGCCTGATACTTCAACAGTCTCAACTGAGTCTCCCTCAGTATCTCATAGTATCGCGAAGGTAGCAAAAGAGTTGATTAGCAACACACTGTTTGTTTATATGTTTTACGTTTATTGATTCTATTGATTGTATAGTTGTCACGAGCTGAATTAAATAGTGTGATTTCTCACACTCAATTAAGTAACTGATTGCTGAATTATTCAAGATAAATCCATCCACGTTAAGTATAAATAATATAAAACAATAGATATCGGTGATTGGGTACCTACCCCAGGTGCGGATCCAATGAGATTGAGGGAAAGCAGCCAGCCAGCTGTTCCATTCCTGAAGTTAAACCATACCCGGAATGTAGGCCCTACCGGAAAGGTTAGATATCATGCACATTTTCGCATGCAAGTAGACTAAATTAAATAGCAGGCACGTTAAATCAGGCACAATTAAATCAGCACGCAGCTTTAGAATTCCATCATGGGGAGGGGATTTGAGTACTTCACCTCCCGTCCATCGTGTATCGACGGGTCAGTATCCACGGGGTATCGACAACGGATACCCAGTTTCTCGTCCGATACTGCAGTCCCGACCAGTCTCGAGGATTATCAGAACGAGTCTCGGCTATAGGACTCCACGATACTCGAGGATACTGCCAGGATGCTTTCGGCGTGACTGCAGCGAGATCACGGCGATACTTAGTATCGGATACCGTTTGTACTGATCTGATACTCTTCATTTTGACTCGGGTACGCTTGTTGCTTCTAATATTAATGTTTTTTAAATATAATTTCATAGGATTTTAATGCAGTAAAATGCATGCAATCCACCCGTTCTCGCGCCAACGTGTCCCGCACCCAGGTGAGCCTGTGCCATAGTGTCTCGTGCGAAGACGGTCGCGCCAAGGTGGCAGCGTCAAAATGTTCTACACCCGAATTCTTGGACCGTGATCGGCATACTTTTCTGAGACACCGAGGTGAACGATTCCGTTTCCGAGTGTTGTGTTGCCATGGTTATCGACTGTCACTGTCACCCTCGACATCTCCATCCCTCTCACGAGCGTCTCCTCCACCTGTTGATGTCTCCAAAGCGGAAAGTGATTGGTGGAAGACTCGGAATCTTCCACTTCGCCTTCAGTCATACATGCCACAGATATTGCTCACCTTGTGTACTTACATCCCTAGTTTTTAAAACTGTGCACTATTTTTGTAGGTTGTATCATTGAATTAAATATAAAAATATGTATTTAGCATTATAAAGGTCATTATATTGGTACGCTCAATTTCAACACTGATATTACCGTAATAATATCCGTAATAGCCATAAAAGTAATTTATGTTATGTAAGTTGGATAATTGCAAGAAAACCAGAACTTTTATCAGGAGATGTAGCATTTTAATATTTCTTTACAACGTATACGCTATCAGCGTTCGGCAATAAAAAAATCTTCCGTCAAGTCCACGCATAACATAAGATACGGGAATTGCTGTTGGTGATGATTATTTCAAAAGTTACTGAAATCCTGTTGTAGTCAATTTAGCCGCAAAATACATATGAAAAGAATTTAACACAAATTTCATAGGAATTCAAGCGTATTCAGCATCCGAGTGAAGAGAAATTTGCTGATTGATTAAAAATTTTGAGGGGCAAGATCGATAATGAGTAATGGACTGTCCAATTTTTGACAGTTTTTATGGATGTCAGATATTTTTTCATCTCACGACTCAATGTCGATATCTATATCCTTTACTTCCACTTGATGAATATGTATGTGAGTTTCATGATCCTTCTTCTTCTTGCAGACATCCCCATCATCCTCGTATCCCTCTCGACACTGACAGGTGTATTCACCCGTCTGGTTTTCCTTGCACTCCAACGTTGAGTCGAAGCAACCGGTAGAAGGGGTGCATGGACTTCCCACACCTGAAATGAACATGTATCCAGGATCATTCCCTTATTTTTTTACAACATTTCGTAACATATGCAGATAATTAAATTGTATCGTGAAATTATCCTCTTTGGAAAGCAATTTTTCTTTAGCAATTAGTTTATTTGTCAAAGGTATTAAAACTTTATCAGTCCATATGCGTAAGATATACATTCTTCTTTCGGGATTTCCCGCGTCTGGGTTTTCAAAGAGCAAAGTTTCCTCTCCTATTCTGGATGCCACCTCAGTGTTAATGGAAGTTGCCCTTCGTGTATCCTCTTTATATTCTAATTTTTTTAAATGTTGAAATGGGATGGAGGAGATTGGGTACAGAACAATATGGCTGCTTCATAATTCCCATTTCGTCATTAAGAGCATTCTAAAATCACTGTCAATCATACCTCTTTCACCTATGTTAATCCAGGATAAATATATGCTAATTGCAACATTTTTTAATCCTGAAGAGGTCTCCGACAAAGGAATGAGAAACGGTGGAATGTCAAAATCCAGAAAGGGTGAATCCAAAAAGAAGCGAGTTAATTTCAAAAAATAAATTTATGTGTAATTTGTTCCATTGAGTAAAATAATAGATTCCCTTTCAAAATAATCGCTACGTTTTTCACGATATATCCAACATTTACTCGCAGCATCACCTTTTTGCAATGTTTCCATGGCACAAACGTCATTATCCCGTTTCAAATGCAAAAACCGACAACCGGTAAATGAAAACTAAATTTTGGTGGTATTTTAGAATATTTCAAGAATTTTTTACTTAAAAATTTCATTTTAACCATTTCAAACACTAAAAATCATGCCTGAGGCAAAAAAAAACTCTTAAACATGGCAGTGAACCATTAATGATCAATTACTGGGCCAATATGGCACTACGCCAGCCAAGATCCCAATTACATAGTTTTATCTCATCGTTAGTCAACTGCAGCCTTCTATTTTATCCCCTTCTTAGCTAACTCTTTAATGCCCTTGTACCATGCGTTGTATCCTTAGGACCTCATAATCTTTGTGCAAATCATACATTTGTATACCTTGACTGGTGTTACCCTCCCAAGAGTCCTCAGCCCCGAGAATGAACGATAAAAAAAATTTCTAATACCTATTCATACCTATTTCAAAAGTCTTTTAGTGACAAAAGCGCGAAAATTGTTCATCTAGATAGTCAGAATATGGTATCGTAAACTCAATTTCTGCCCTATTTTAAAGCAAACCTGAGGTTGAAATAAATTCTTTGGACATAAATGAGCAGCTTTATTTAAAATTTAAGGCTCAAAACTACGAAATCATTAGTTATACCACCCCTAAAATGATATGGAATACACTTTCCCTAAAACTTCGGTGAAAATTTTAAACGCAAGTAAATATTCAAGCATATTAATGAGGTTCTTAAATAATTGCATCTAGGGTCATAAAAATATGTCCATTAATGAGCTGATTTCTAATATGCAATGTTAAATTAACATGAAAGCGTTAATTCTCGTGGATAATAACACTCGCATTGGAACCAAACCCCGAATTGTAAGTCTCCCCTGAAACTCACAGGTTGCCGAAAAAATGTATCCGGCGCATAATTGGTTATCTTCTACGGTCACGTACTCATCTGCACTTTGAAGTTAAAACCATTATCACAAGGGCCTTTTGCTAATTTATGCTGAATCCTTCCATAAACATTCTTAAAAAGTTGATACAAAGATAAAAAAGGTTCCACAGAAAATTCGTCAAAACCAGTGATTCCATTACCGGTGTCTAGCATATTCTCCCATTTATTTGGTAAACAAATTTGAACTAAATGATTTTGTTATAAGGCAGTAATATAAACGAAGCACTAAATAAATAATAGCAATTATTACATAAACAGGTAGATGCATAGCAAGGATAAGTGACTTTTGCCATCCTTTTTTAATTTTATTTAGATGTCAGCAGGGGAAACATATTAATTATTTATGCAATCTGTGTCTATAATATTTACGACTAAAACTTCAAATATTTTTTCCACGCCGTAAGATTAAAATGAAATTACAACAGAAGTTCATCTTGATTTATTAAAAAAAACTACGTTCAGTAAAATAATAATTGTTAAAAATTATTTAAAAAGTATAAGAAATGTACACCTTTACTTAATTCTTTTAATACTTTCTGTAAGGAGCGCGTGAACGTGAAGTTCATTGGGAACAGAATACATTTAGGACACAAAAAATAGTAAAATTCCTATAGACTTTAACGACGTCATCCGTTCCTGTGCAGAGAAGAAAGGACGTCGCATAGCAATAGCAATTCAATCTTGTAATTATAAATGTAAACGTTCACATTGGTAACATTGGTGGTTGTCTATTTCATTTCTAAGAGTTCTTACCCTCTTTCTATTGTCAAATTAGATTAAATAAATATCTAATAAAATAAAGTAAATTTTTCACAAAATTACCAAGAAAACGCTCACTGATTATCTTAAATGCCTAGGGGCCATGGGTCCAAAAGCGTGGTCCTAGCGGTCCTAGCGTTAACCACCAACTTACCGTGGAGGCATTGGTTGTTCCCGTTGGCATGGAAGCCTTCATCGCACGTACAATTCCCGGAGAGGCAGACCGAGTGTCTCACAACACAATCACTGCTCCACCAGCAGCCGTCGCCCAAGTATGCATCTGCAAAGGAATGTATCCATTAATAAACAAGACTCAGGGTATTCCATACTCAAAAACTGAGGACTGAAAAATGTTCATGCTTATACTATGTAACCTCTGAAAGTACCCAAACATATCATATTAGAATGTATTCTATTTAGGGAACTACATGAAAACCCCATGTAAGTTTCCGAAAAGTTACAAATTAATATAAGATCACTAAGGGAAATAATTCAATTCTTAAACGGTTATCGCCATTGCATTAATGCCGTATTCAATTTCATCACTGATGGGACTTTTTTAAAATAATAATAGCTTTATTTTACAAAATAGCTTACATTCAGCAATTTCCCTTTGGTTGGGTTACATTGGAAAAAATTACAACTTACACAGTTACAAGTATACTTTCTTTTTCTAGTCATTATGAATGATTTTATCCAGTATTGCCCTGCTAAGCTGATGCTTAACAGCAAGTTCCAAGTGTACAATATTGTATTGCAATCACATAGAAAATTATTATCTATTAATAATGAAAAAAAAAATAAATATGGAGAAAAAAAATTATGATAGTGCAGTTGAGGTCCCACTAAGCCAAAGCGGCTTGTCAGCAGGTGCCTTTAGTTACTGTAGCTGTAGTAGCTGTGTAGCGTTTTGGACAATTACGGAGCTTAACAATATTAGCCTATAAGCCACTCTTTTAGTGATTTTTTAAGAACAGATATGCTATTCATATCATGCATTGACATAGGTAATTTCGTATAAAATCAATGGTCTGCGAGTTCACTTCGTGGAATGAATACATCTTAGGAAAAATGAAAACTTGGTTATATTCCACACAAATTTATTAAGAACACGACCGGTTTCGGCCTTTTCGGGTAATTCTCAAGTGTCAAAACCGGTCGTGTTCTTAATAAATTTGTGTGGAATATAACCAAGTTTTCATTTTTCCTAAGATAGGTAATTTGTTTAACAACCCAGGGACTACATGTGCCAAAGATCTCTTGCCATGGAGGTTAAAATACTTAGGTACAGACAACCTATTTATTCGACGCAGTTGCATGTCAGTATTAATCACACGTTGCTTTATTAATTTGCTGTCAAAAAAGTTGTCACAAATTAACACATATTTATACAATTTTTTTAATGGTAACAAACACTGATTCTTATATACTTCTCTCACATTGTTTTCCTCGACCATCAAATGCACAACCATTTTATTTTGTAAAGTAATAACCTTATTCAGCAAGGTGGAGTTTGTGCTACCCCCCAAATCGTCAAACCATAACGTATTACGGCCTTTTTAGTTTAATTTAATTCTAATAATATAATTTGGAATTAAAATATATTAGACTTGAATTTTTTGCAATTTAATTTCAAAAATAAACTGTATAAGGCATCAATAATGTAAATAAAATTGCAAACTTAGACACCTGCTAAACATTTCATATGCTAACAAGTTTTTAGCTGTTTTTATTATTTTCAGTTGAACACTCAAATTAAATGATATTTCACAAGATAATGGCTAAAACAAACTGCAAGACAATTCATTTCCTTTTGCTTGGGGTATTATTTCAATAAAATCATGGAAATAAAATATCCAACACGCAGAAGAAAAATTCAAGCAGCAGGCATTGATTAGGCAAGGATGAATAGTTCTCGGGTTTCCAGCCGGGTAATGGTGTTAAACTGCACCGACGTTTCAATGGCGTAGTCTGGCATCGTCTTCAGGGTTAATGATTTTTGCAGGAATGGTCATATATTTATAGTCTCACATTTTGACTAGGTTTTTCCTGATTCGTCAGTTTTTTCCCGCCTTTCTTTTAGCATTCTCAAAGTAGGTTTCCAAGCACTGCTGAGTTGGAAACCTCTATCTCGATTCCAGTTTTTACTTTCCAGCCTATTCTCCACAGCTTCTTTCACAATGCGATCCCAATAGTCCTTTGTTTTGCAAAGCACTTTGGTGTTGGCAAAGTTGATCCTATGGCCATTTTCCAGGCTGTGTTCCGCCACCGCCGATTTTTCCGGATGGAAGAGTCTGATGCACCTTTCGTGTTCCTTCAGGCGTGTTTCTACGGTGCATCCAGTCTCACCGATGTACACCTTTCCGCATTCACAAGGAATGCTGTATACTCCAGGTGTCTTCAACAGCAGCTTGTCTTCAGCGGTTCCTAGGATGTTTTTAAGTTTTTCCGTTGGTCTGTGGGTCGTCTCGATCTCGTGCTTTGCTAGTATCCTCGAGATCTGGTTGGATACTTTTGGGATGAAGAGGAGACAGGCTCTGCTTCTTGGTTTGGTCTGTGTCTCTCTCGTCTTCTGAGTGATGGTCCTTTTTTGGGCCAATTGGATCTCCCTGTCTGTGTATCCGTTGGTACGAAAGGTCTTTTCAGGTGCTCAATTTCCGAGTTATGGTTCCCCTCATCCGACACTGACTTCGCACGGTGGAACAGCGTAGTCATCACTCCTATTTTTTTGTGCGGGATGGTGGTTACTTTTCCCGTTCAGATACAGGTTGGTGTGCGTCGGCTTCCTATACACGCTGTGGCCCAAGCTTCCGTTGTTCTTTCTTTCGATGAGGATGTCGAGGAAGGGCCGGCGGTTGTTCTCCTGGGGAGTCTATAAATCTCATCTTTCTTGACGGTCGACATTATCGGTGATTAATAAATGGACTTGGCTCGATTATTTTGCGTATATTCGCTTAGTAGCCCAATATAATATGTGTGTACTCAGATAAATTGCTTAGAAGTAGCTTGATTGAACTCTACCAAACTATTCAAAGATGGTTTTAATTTTTTTTTTCAAAACTATAGATGAGAATGACGCTGAGAATGACAAGTCAAGTACTCGTCGCAAGTTCTGTGACGCCTAATAGTGCTCATAAAATTATATAAATTTTAATTCAGTTAATTTTTATTTTTCAAGAAAAGAGACTTCAAATAAATTTTAACTGAGAAAACACTGCATTTGGTTTTAAAATAAATCAAAACACTTTCAATTTTGTGAATTTTTATTTGTTATATCTTTAGCCTCTTCCTTGAACTACGACCTTGACGTGGTGGAAGGGCTTGTGAGTTCCAATGACCCCTAGAGCTGGACTGGCAGGAGCAAGTACATTGCTCCTGGTAGGGTCACCCATGCCAGATAGGTCGAAGGGTAGGAGCCAGACGAAAGGTAGTTCCGTGATGGTGTCACGTTAAAAATACCGTTGAGTCGCGTGGGATACCTCTCAACTATCTCCTCCCAGAACATGAAAGTCATTCAAAGAGAATTGATTCCTGGCAACTACGGGACGCCGCCCACTAGGGCGGGTGTCGTGCCCGGCAGCGGGGGAGGCAAGGCCTCCGCGGTCGTCAACATACGAAATCCTTGAACAGCAGCATCATCATCGGCGGATACAAGGGATAGGAGGGAGAAGAAGAAGAAAAAGAGGAAGAGGAGGAGGAAAACAGTGATAAAAATAGGCACTTGGAACGTAAGGACCATGATGAGGGCCGGGAAGCTTGAAAATATTAAGCAGGAAATGGAAAAAGGAAAAATAGATGTTTTGGGATTGTGCGAGGTGAGATGGAAGGATAGCGGGGACTATTGGAGTGATAGCTACAGGGTAATCTATAGTGGGGGAGATGAGAGTCAACGGGGGGTAGGCATGGTACTAAACACAAAGTTGGGACTGAGGGTGGTAAACATTGAACAGGTGAGCGACAGGATACTAGTGGTAGAAATAAAAGCACGTCCGACGAATTTCGTACTGGTCCAGGTATACATGCCTACGAGCAACTATAGGGAGGAAGAGGTGGAAGAGGTGTACGAGCAAGTAGAAGATATAATTAGAGAAGTTCCGGGAAAGAAAAACCTGATAGTGATGGGTGACTGGAATGCAGTGGTGGGGGAAGGGAGGGACGGATTAGAAGTAGGAGGGTTTGGGCTAGGAAGAAGAAATGATCGCGGTGAAAAGGCAGTTGAATTTTGTAGAAGAAATAAATTAGTAGTGACAAACACTTGGTTTAAACATCACCCCAGGCGTAGGTACACATGGAAAATGCCGGGTGATACTGGGAGATACCAAATTGATTATATAATGGTAAGGCAGAGATTTAGAAACAGTGTAAAAAACTCTCGTAGCTATCCAGGGGCGGATGCGGACTCGGATCATAACTTGGTGATGATGAAGTGTGAAGTTAGATTCAAAAGGCTTTGTAAAGGTAGGAAGATAAAGAGGTGGAACCTTGAAGCATTGAAAGGGTTGAAAAGGAGGGAGTACCAAGAGCTGGTAGAAAAGAACATAGGTGAAGAAAAGCGGATGGGAACCATAGAGAAGAGATGGGAGATTATAAAAACAGGCATCGCAGCAGCGGCAGAGAAAACAATAGGAACGGTGGAAAAGAAGAGGGTTAAGAAGCAGTGGGTTACAGAAGAAATGATAAAGAAAATGGAGGAGAGAAGGATATGGAAAAACGTGAACACCGACGTAGGCAAGAGGAAGTACAAGGAATTGAATAATAAACTCAGGCGAGTGACCAATCGGGCAAAAGAAAACTGGTGGAAGGAACAATGTGAGGAAATGGAAAAGATGCAGGAGGAGGGGGAAGTGGGCGCTTTGTACGCCAAGGTGAAAACGTTATCGGGTGGTAAGAGAGGTCAAGCGATACCAAAGGTTAAGGACAAAACAGGGAAGATATTAATCGAACAGGAAGATATTCAAGAAAGATGGAGAGAATACGTAGAGGAGCTATATGACAGCGAGAATAGACCCCTTAGCCTAGATCTAGAGGACGAAGGAACAATAGATAAGGATAACTCGGACCAGAGTTACTTGAGAGTGAAATAGAGAGGGCACTAAGAGAGATGAAGGGTAGAAAAGCCGTGGGAGCCGATAACCTACCTTCGGAGCTCCTGAAGAATCTAGGTAGTAAGGGAAGAAAATCGTTTTTCGAACTTATTCGCAGGATCTACGAGGAAGGAGTATGGCCAGAGGATTTCGTGAAAACAGTATTAATACCTATCCCGAAGAAGAAGAAAGCTTCAGAATGCGAGGAGTACAGAACAATCAGTTTAATTTCGCACGCGGCAAAAGTGTTGCTAAGAGTACTAAACAGAAGGTTGGAGGGCAGAGCAAAGTGCTATTTAGGCGATGACCAATTTAGGTTCAGGAAGGGGAGGGCTACCAGAGACGCGATTGCAGTAATGAGGACACTTATAGATAGAAACATAGAGCATAATCAGGATGTTTTCGCTTGCTTTGTAGATTTCGAAAAGGCGTTTGACAGAGTAAACTAGGAGAAACTAATGCAGATACTGGGGAAAATAGGAATAGATTGGCGTGACAGGAGACTCATCCGAAACTTATAAATGGGGCAGAGGGCTCAGGTAAGGGTAGCTGAGGGTGAATCAGGGTGGGCAGTTATAGGTCGCGGGGTACGGCAAGGGTGCCCGTTGTCGCCTTTACTTTTTAACATCTATGCTGAGGAAATGGTAAGAGAGGCATGGGATGAGCTAGAGGTGGGAATGAAAGTAGGAGGCCAGTGGATAAAGTCGGTTAGACGACCAGGCGTTGGTGAGTCGGTCATCGAAAGGATTGCAAACTTTAGTAGATGCTCTGGATAAACAGTGTGAGAAATACGGGATGAAGATAAATAATAGGAAATCAAAAGTAATGAGATTCTGTAGGACAAAGAAAGCTAAGCTGGTGATAAGAGTAGGAAGTCACAAACTGGAGCCAGTAGAACAATTTAATTACTTGGGTAGTACGCTGGAAGAAACAGGACATAGTAGCAAAGACATTAGGAGGAGAATAGCGCTAGCGAAGGAAGCGTTCAATAATAGAAGGGAGCTGATGACGGGGACCTTAAGTAAGGATGTAAAAAAGTGGCTAGTGAAGAGCTTAATATGGAGTGTGGCGTTGTATGGGGCGGAAACGTGGACCTTGAGAAAGGAAGACGAAAATAGGCTGAAGGCTTTCGAGATGTGGGTGTGGAGGAGGATGGAGTAGGTGCGTTGGACGGAAAGGAAGACAAATGAGGAAGTGCTTGACATGGTGGGCGAGGAGAGGAAACTTATAGATGAGATTAGGGGAAGACAGGGTAGGTGGCTGGAAGGGGTAATGAAGGACGATGGTTTGCTGAAGGCCGTGATAGAGGGTAGGATGTTGGGTAAGCGGGGAAGGGGAAGGAAGAGAATCGGTTTTATGGACGGGATGAAGAAAGGTAGGACTTATGCTGAGATGAAGAAAGAAATACTAGAGGTAGAAAGGGCACGGCACGTGTAAGAGTTCGTCGGATATTCTCTGACTTTCATCACAACCTACCTTTAACCGGTAGATTACTGTAATGATGATATCTTTAGCACTGGAGCTGGACTTCATTTACCACTGTTTTTGTAGATGATCGGGCACTTCTCGCACCTTGTAGGTGGGCAGGATTGAGGTGGTGTTGCAAGTATTGATGCTCAGAAAGGTTATACTTGTGTCAAGCACCGAAATAAGTTCTAGTAATGCCGTTTCGTAGCTTAGTAGTCCGGCAAATATCGGTTATAAGGCGAGTTTAGCACATAATATGGCACTTCATGACGTTCTAGTGTACCAGGATCAGAACGGGAGCCTCGGGAGGCTACAGGACCCCTTTCACAAATGTAGAGCACTAAACACATGTGTGCCGGAAAAAAGAACACCTTTCTAGCTCTTCTAGTTACCGAAGAGTACGAATTCCAGGGAAACTCCAGTATTTCCAGGTTTTTCCAGAATATTATCGTTATCCCACCTAGGAGCGGTTGGGACTTTTGATATGTTCATCTGAAAAGGGTCCTGAATACATTTAAAAATTATTGTTATTAATTATTTCCGGGGAAAAAACCTTATTTTCCTGGGCTATAAGCTGCATTAGAGTTTAGAGCCACTTATTATTGTCTGAATTCTCTCTGGACCAGAGAGAGGACGCTACGAAAATTAACATTTTCATCATCAGTTCTATAGGTGGAAAAAATAGTTTAAGAATTCAGCTCTATTTTAGCAAGAACGCTTACCTTTTTGTCGCAACTGTTAGTTAGCAATTGAAATATAGTACGGTAATTGCTTTCAAATCATATCTATAGCGGTAGATTTCCCATAAATTTCAATTTTATCTCAAAACGGTCCTATATTCTTTTTTGTCGTCACATATAAGATATCCTCATTCATTTTTAGTGCGTTGATTTTCGTGGAATGGACGATGTTTGTGGGGTTACATCAAACTACCTTCTCATTACAGTTTCTCAGATTTTAAGAATTCTTATTTATTCTGTAACTACGCCTACCATTTTGTCGAATTGATTTCTATTTCTGAAGTGTTTCACATTCAGCTAACTCTTTGTACTTGTATTTACTCGAACTTAAACCGTTTCCTTCTGTTTTCCAGTTATAGATAAAATGAATTTTTTAAATCGCGGAGTCAAGTTCGTTAATATGCAAAATCGGAAATGGAGGAGGTTCGTGAAAAAAAGAAAAATACTATAACCCACTAAATATTAAATACAATGCATTCCTTTAAATGTAATATGATTCTTAAACGAAATTCTACTTCGACGTATACCTGAACCCGTATATCAGGCGTACAAGGATTAAGTTTTATAATGTACTTGTGTAAATAACAATGGGCACCAATATTTTATATTTCTGCAGCATCCCAATCCCTTATTCTTGTATGTTGGATATATCTATTTCATAAATATTAATTCGGTCTACTAATAAATCATTAAAGCTAAGTTTAGGATAAAAATGAGAATACCTCATTGCATAAAAATGAATAAATTCCATCGATAGAAAGCCAGCAAGAAGAAAAATATTTAGATGTTTCAATGCTACGTTGATTTGCCAAAAATTCGGAGATGGAGTCAACGTGCATGAAACGTTACAACAACCAACATCAACCTCATATGCACCACAATGTATTCTCAATGTAACATAGGTGCTAAATTGTGTCAACGTAAACTGCCACTAAGGGAAGATTATGTTAATTAAAAATTGGCTTGGAAAATAGATGGAAAGATTCCGGTTAAAGATTGTTTAAATAAGATGTTTTTATGCAGTCAAAATACCAAAGTATTGGCTTTTTCATACTCGAAACAAAAACCCACAAAACTTTGTCTACTTGCGAAAAATATTTCCACATATCTAGTCACGTTTCATAGCAGCTTACCCTTCTCACATTTGTACCCGACACCATGGAAGCCATCGCTACACACACAAGTCCCGCGGGAGCAGAAAGAATTCTCCCCAACACAATCCTCGTCCCAGGAGCAGGAATCATTCAAGTATTTATCTGCAACGGAATAGAGCCATTGACAACCATTTGGAGGGAACATGCCATTACTAACAGTAACATAATATTGATGCATAATATTCATAAGTGTATAGACATTCAACTCATAAATGGTGGCATTGCCTGGTAAAATACAAATCAGTGCATATAGAAAATTTTAATGACACCCTTTGTCGTCGCAAACATGAAAGGTAAACTCACCCCTTCTGCATTCAGTGTAGTTAAAAGCATCGTGATATCCTTCTACACAGTGGCAAGTTCCATTTATACAGTCGGAGTAGTGTACATAGCATTCGGAATCTTGGTAGCATCGTTCATGCAATCCAGAGTCTGAAATTTAATAGAAATTAGTCAATTATATTTCAATCTAGGAAGAATATATTACCTTCTAAAAAAGACATCTCGCTAACCTTTCTAAGATGTAACACATAGGGTCTATGTATGTCAGGAGGCCTCAGGCTCCTAGCTCGACCACCTGGGATTTTGACGGCATTTTGTGGTTTGAGTTCCACATGTCTCAATAATATTAGTGTACCTATTTATTTTACACCAGTGGGCAAATTTTGGAGATAGAATTCCATCGATAGAAAGCCAGCAAGAAGAAAAATATTTAGATGTTTCAATGCAACGTTGATTTGCCAAAACTTCGGAGATGGAGTCAACGTACATGAAACGTTACAACAGCCAAAACCAACATCATATGCACCTCTATGTATTCTCAATGTAACATAGGTGCTACAATTTGTCAACGTAAACTGCCACTAAGGGAATATTATGTTAATTAAAAATTGGCTTGGAAAATAGATGGAAAGATTCCGGTTAAAGATTGTTTAAATAAGACGTTTTTAGGCAGTCAAAATACCACAGTATTGGGTTTTTCATACTCGAAACAAAAACCCAAAAGCTTTTGTCTACTTGCGAAAAATATTTTCAAATATCTAGTTACGTATCATAGCAGCTTACCCTTCTCACATTCACTGTACCCGACACCATGGAAGCCATCGCTACATAAACAAATCCCATTGGAGCAGAAAGAATTCTCCACAACACAATCCTCGTCCCAGGAGCAGGAATCATTCAAGTATTTATCTGCAACGGAATAAAGTCATTGGCAACCATTTGGAGGGAACATGCCATTACTAACTGTAACGTAATATTGATGAATAATATACATAAGTGTAAAGACATTTAACTCATAAATGGTGGCGTTGCCTTGTAAAATACAAATCAGTGCAATTAGAAAATTTTAAGCAATCACTTTGTCATCGCAAACATGAAAGGTAAACTCACCCCTTCTGCATTCAGAGTAGTTAAAAGCATCGTGATATCCTTCCACACAGAGGCAAGTTCTATTTACGCAGGTGGAGTTGTCAACATAGCATTCGGAATCTTGGTAGCATAGTCCATTCAATCCAGATTCTGAAAATTAATAGAACTAAGTCAATTCTATTTCAATCTAGTGAGAATGTATTACCTTCTAGAAAAATACACCTCGCTAATCGCTCTAAGGTTTAAGCACATAGGTTCTATGCATGTCAGGAGGCTTTAGGCTCCCAGCTCGACCACCTGGGATTTTGACGGCATTTTGTGCTTTGACTCCCACGTGTCTCAAACAAAATAGTGTACATAATTATGTCCACCGGTGGGAAACTTTTGGAGTTAAATCCGTTATGTCAGCCCATTCCACGACCAAGTGCAGGGTGACTGTGGTATTCTTGAAATTTAGATACATAATATCTCTGTAGATTTTACTTTACAATAAATTATACTTTGGTACGTTAATTTCAGTTTCACAGCCATCTGGCACGAGGCCGTGATAAGGAATCAAGCAAAAGGCTCTATCCTCAATAATTTCCACCAGGGAACCTAAACTATTACACAATTTCGATTAACATATGCGAAACTTAACTCAAAAATTTCATCAAAATTTGATATGGTCGAGCTGGGAAGTCAAGTGCACCTGACATATTTTTTTTCCCATGTCGCCATCGTGAAGCCCATCGGACTCATTTTTTGACTTAAGATAACGGACTTAATTCAATGAATTTGAAATTGTATGTTATATTTTAACAAAACACATTATCTCTTAATTGCATAACATTTAATCATTTATAAAAGCTTGCTGTCTCAACTGTTTTAACAATTACTATCATTAATAATAAAATATTTTCGCTGAATTATTGCGAAATTGTGAAATTTTTGTGTAATTTACAAAACGGCTTCACAGCCCATTTATTTATTTTTATTAATCTCTTAGCGTGCCAATTATTTACACTATTGGAGGTAAATAATACAAAGCTTGTAAGAGCGATGTTTTAAGCAATAATTATTATTCGTGGACTGCAAAACATATGCTGTTAATTCCATTGCTTGCAAGAGTAGTAATGAACTCTTATTTACTTATTTCTCACAGAAATACATTTTATGTAGTTAAATTGAGACCTTGACTACATTTTATTCTCAGCGTGCAACTCCAATGTTGTCATAGAAGGCACTAGTTTTGCCTGGTTTTCTCATATCCAATTGTGTAGCCTAATATCATTTGAAAAGAAATGGTGATCATCGTTCTTTTACACTCAGATGTATGTGATCAATTGTCTAGTTTGCTAATTGGCAGGCATCTTTCCTTTTTTGGTTATTTTCTGTCCTCAGTGAGGTGAGGTTTACATTCATAGAGAAATATTTTATTCTACTGCTGGAAAAATTACCCATAAGATAATGAGCAAATACTGCATAATATTTAATGAGAGGCTTTTCTACAAAGGCATCGATCGATTATTGATGTCATCTATTCGTGGAATTCTATCAGATGAAGTTTGGTAATCCATATAACCAATATTCATGATTTTATCTGGCGACAAGACGGTTGAGCCAACTTCATTTGGTCGCACTTAGCTGCACACAAAAATGCACTTTAACAAATGAACTCATAAGATTGTGCAAATAAAAAATAAGTATCTATCGTGATAACATAATTATTTCATAACAGTAGTTGTGTTTATTATCAAGGTCTATGTTCCACACAAACGCAAATGGGGGAGATCTTTATAAAACTTCTTCCATTGCTAACAACGATGTCCCCAAAGCCTTTGATCGTCACGTAAGGATTATGGGAGATTCCATGATCCGCTATGCAGGAGAAGAAAGTAGAAAAAGTGGTGCCTTGGTCGAGTGCTTCCCTGGGATGAGGATTGAACAATTAGGCCTGCGTATTGATCGCTTAAGTGGAGAGAGAAATGAAAAGGTGGTATTTTTACATATCGGAACCAATGACTTAAAGTCTAAATCAGTTGACTATATTATGGGTTTATTTTGGGACCTGTGCACCACTGCTAAGGAAAAATTCGAATTTGCAAAGATTATTGTGAGTGGAGTGATAAACAGAAGGGATGTTCAATGGGGAAAAATTAGGTACTTAAATGAGTGTCTGGATTGGGTCTGCCAAAAGAAAGGACTCTACTTCGTTGACCCGAACTGTTGGATAAAAGACACGGACATAGGGCAAGATGGTCTCCATCTAAATAGGAGAGGTAGCAAAAAGTTCAGTGAGCTGATAAGTGATGTAATAATGGTGTTCTCCAACGAGAAGGGAAACTAGTTAGGGTATCGAGTGGTGGTACCTTGTCGGTTGAAGAAACCTTAGACGAGGACATGAGTACAGAAACCTTTCGGGCGGAAGGAGATGAAACTCACCAGCTCGATGGACATGAAGGAGGTGGATTTCTGGAAGTGGCCAAGCTTGGAAAAGATAAAGGTAAGGGTTTAAGAGTTTTGCTGGTAAATTGTCGTAGCATTAAAAATAAAGTTAGGGAATTTGTGACGCTGATTGACGCATGTAATCCTGATATTGTGATCGGTACAGAATCTTGGCTTGGTGATCAAATTATGTCTAGCGAAATTTTTCCGCAAAATTTCACGGTTTACAGAAGGGATAGGCATGGAAGAGGAGGAGGTATATTTATCTGCGTACTTAACACAGTCATAAGTTCTCTGGATTGGGTAAGAAACGATTGTGAGATGATGTGTGTTCAAGTAAGAAGTCGGAAAGATGGCAGATGTTTAAAAGTAATATCGGCGTACAGAAGTCCCAACGAGGGATTGGGCACCGTTGAAATCTTAGCAGATGTGTGTGCGGAAAATCCCGCGGGACACACACTGATTGCAGGGGATTTAAACCTTCCGGGTATTCAGTGGTCTAGCGAGGAGGCCGCAGTAGGGGGTGGGAGGGCTCAGGAAATAGTTGACCGTCTCATAAAGGAAGAGGGCTTTGTGCAGATAGTGGGAAAACCCACGCGGGGGATGAACACCCTCGACGTTATATTATTAAGACCAGACAATTGGGTTCGGAGCGTTGATGTCTTTCCGGGAATTAGCGACCATTCAGCTGTGTGCGCTTATCTCAACTGGGAAGGCGCTAAGGGTGAACATGCTGAAAGAAAAATGAAAATATGGCAATATAACCGAGGGGACCGTAACGGGTTTCAAACGTTCTTGAGAGACAAGTACCCCAAGTGGGTTAGTGGAGGGAAAAATGTAGAAGAAATCTGGGAGGGATTTAAAAATATATTGGAAGAAGGTTTAAACCTCTTTGTCCCAAATAGATCTATCAAGTCGAATACGGATCCCGAATTTTACACTAAAAATATCAGATCTCTGAAAAGAAAAGTAAGAATTAGCCACAGAAAACGAAATGATAGCTTGGATTCATTAAAACATTATAAAACATTAATCCGTACATTAAATAGGGAAAAGAAAATAGCCAAGGATAATTTCTTACAGAACGCAATCATGAATGATAACGGCAACCGGTTTTTTAAATACATGAGGAGGATGAAAGGTAACAAGGTAGCAATAGAAGTCGTAAAAAATCTGGATGGTACCCTAATTACAGATGATAAAGAGAAGGCCAATGCTTTCAACAGTTGGTACGCAAGCGTTTTTTCGGGGAAGGGAAATAAAACAGTCTCAATAGAAAATGTAATACAGTGTACAAGATATGAGAAAGGAAACGGGTTAGTTATTTCCAGACCAATCCAAACCTCACTCTCCGAAATTTGCAACAGCATAAGAAAAATGCGTAGAAATAAGTCAGTTGGTCCCGATGGTATTTCCATTGATTTGCTAAAACTGGGTGGTCTAGCTGTTTCGAAATATATTTACCATTTATTCAATGTCACCATGAATAATAGCGCCTTACCTGGTGACTGGAAGAAAGCCCGAGTAATTCCAATATTTAAAGGGGGTGATAAAGTCCTTGTTGAAAATTACAGACCGGTTAGTTTGACCTCCGTAGTCTGTAAGTTGTTAGAAAAGATAGTGGCTAATTACCTTCGGGATTTATGGGAGAGCGAAAACTGGTTGTCAAATCGACAGCATGGATTTAGAAAGGGTCACTCAACTGAAACTCAGTTGCTAGGGTTTTGCCAAGAAATTGCTGACTCCATGGATGTGGGAGTAGAATTAGATGCGATTATTGTCGACCTTTCTAAAGCATTCGACAAAGTGGATCATAAACGGCTTATGGAAAAAATGAAGAAATTACCGTTGCATGTAGATGGAAGAGTTATATTGTGGATTAAAGATTTTCTCAAAGATAGAACCCAGAGGGTTAAAGTGGGTGAAGAATGCTCTGAACTAGCCAAGGTAGCATCGGGTGTCCCTCAAGGCAGCGTCCTTGGACCTTTATTGTTCTTAATTTACCTAAACGACCTTCCAGGAATGATAAACTCTAGCATAAGACTTTTTGCAGACGACTGCATCATTTATCGAAGAATAGGTAATCTGAGCGACCATGAAGCCCTTCAGGACGATGTTAACAATTTGATGAGTTGGGTATCGTTAAATGGGATGGATATAAATGTACCAAAATGCAAGTATGTTAACTTTAGCAATAAAATTATTTCCACAAATAGAATATACGAATTCTCTGGCAATGCAATTCCGAAATCCGATAGCTGTAAGTATTTAGGTGTTCATTTGACCAATAATTTAGACTGGGAATTAAATGTGAATTGCATGACCAAAAAGGCGTTCAAAACGCTGCATTGGGTAATGAGAAACCTCAAAGGCAGCCGTAAGATTACAAAGAATATGGCCTATAAAACACTGGTTCGCCCTATCTTAGAGTACGCTTCTCTTGTATGGGATCCACACAAAAAAGGTCAGGATATTAAATTGGAGAAAGTGCAAAGAAAAGCAGCCAGGTATGTGTTAGGAAGATATAAGAAAACGGAAAGTGTTGAGAAAATGATCCACGAACTAGGATGGGATAGCTTAAAGCAAAGGAGGAAAAGGAGCAGGCTATGTGGGATGTACAGAATAGTTACCGGGGAAAGAGCATGGGACGACCTAGGGAAGGAAATATTAAAGCCAAACTTTGTTGGAAAGAATGATCACCAATTTAAGATAAAGTGCCGATCACAAAGGACTAATGTTAAGAAGTTTTCATACCTAAATAGAACAATACTTGACTGGAACGATCTACCAGCAAGGGTTCTCGAACCCTTCCCAAAAAATGTAAATATATTTAAGAATAGGTCGAAAAAGGATGTTTTTATCATTTAATTGTAAGGTATTGTTAACCAGGGCGATGATGTATATTGTTCGTACCTTGTTTATCTATGTTACCACCGGGCCAATTGTCCACTTGTAACATTGTCAATATAATAATAATAATAATAAGTACTTCCATTCTATCTGTTATTGTTCAGGGTGCAAGGTTTCGTTAATTTTTACCGTGATAGCATCCAAATTCTTACCTATAAGGTAACATATCTTAGCTGTATTAGAGTTTAGAGCCACTTTTTATTGTCTGAATTCTCTCTGGTCCAATTACCTTGGACCACCCTTTGACTAATACTATAATTTTATCGGTAGGTATCATCGTATATATCGAGCTACCTTAACCCATGAATATTTTTAATGTGCTTTTAAATATTGGCTGATTGTTTAATATCTTCTTTGAATTTATATGAGTGGAATTATTACCAACACTGCCTATTTCCGATGGTATCTGGAAGATATTATTCCTTTTCAATTACTTTATATAAAGAAAACAAAGACCTATGTCCCCTGACCATGAACACGAACTAAACGACGAAAGCCAAACAAAACTTTTGGCATAGAAAGTCATGTACATATCTCTATCCAACAAGGAAATTGACGGCTTGTAAGTATTTTGAAATTCTTTTTAAATAAATTAAAATCCGGAAGTATTTGGTTTATTTTGCAAGATCACGTAAAAAACTGTAAGGAACAGGTTCATTCCAGGAATACGGCCAATATATTTAGTTCTACTAGCACAGGTGTAATAAAACCAGCTAGAATGCCGTCGCCTCTGACTCTTGCAGACTTGAAAGGATATTTTATAATTAACGGGGCCTTAGATTTTGACGAAATTTGGCAGGCAGGTAGTCATAAATTTGTGATTCTTCTACCTACATCCGTCAAATCCGAGACTCACGGTTATTGGATTTTCTCACGTGTATCGCTTTGATCGGACAGTCAATGATCGTTGGACGAATGCATGAAGCATAGGAAAATCTTTTTCTGACCTCTGAGAAGATTCGACAAATATTTTGGCATTTCGTAAGGAAAGGGGAAATTCTTTGTCAAAAGAAACGTTTGGAATGAATGATAACCTAATAGCAAAGGAAGTTGTGGCAACGTTATGTCAACGTTCACAAAGTTTCTTTGTAACGAGCAGGTTGTTCCATGGTGTGGCAAAGTTTAAGTACAACGTTGTCCCGTAACTTTACGTTACCGTCGGACTTTGTGCACACACAATTAAACAACCTACAAACTCTTTAGCCTCACGGCTTAGGGAAGTGTCAGATGGGCATTCGAGGAAGTAGTCGTCTATGCCTATTTACTGTGAACTCCTCTCATTAGTAGCCCTCGGATGATCACGACTGGTGTCACGGAATCACCATCACGGCGTTGGTGGTGGCAGGGTAACATCCTCGCCTGCTAACCCGAAGGTCGGGGGTTTGAGTCCCGCATCTCGGGTAGCTAATTATCTACTCAGGTCATGGATGTTATATAAATGAGTCAAACGAAAGAATTTATTGTGCAGTTCTAAGTTAGTTTAAGTAAATTCGGCATTAATACTATAATAACTATACCAGCCGAAGAATAAGGAATTTCAGAGTAAGTAAAAGGGTAATAAAATATATAACACTTTTTCCAACGCTTCGAAAATTTATATATTTTCATCATCAGAGCTTTAGGTGGAAAAAATAGATTGAGAATTAATCTCTATTTTAGCAGGAATCTTTATGTCGCTTCTGTTTGTTAGCAATTGAAATTTAGTGCGCTTATTAAATCATATCTATAGCAGTAGATTTCCCTTGTATTTTAACTTTACCACGAAACCGTCCAATACTCTTCTTTATCGTCACATATAAGATACTTTCACCTATTTTTAGCTCGGTGATTTTCGTCGAATAGACGCTTGTTGGGTTACATCACGCTACCTTTTCATTTCAGTTTCTCCGATTTTCAGAATTCTGATTTATTCTGTAACAATGCCTACCATATGGTAGTATTCATTTCTATTTCTGAAGTGTTTCACTTACAGCTATCTCTTTGTAATTGTGTTGACCTTAATTGCTTCCATTTTTCAAGTTACATATCAAATTATTATTTTATAAATATCAGTCAAGTTCGTAGATGTGCAAACTCGAAAAAAGGGGAGGTATCGTGAAAAAAAAATCAATATAACTCACTGAAAATAAATAAAATGCATTCCTTTAAATGTATTATAATTCCTAAAACAAAATTATACTTCGACATATACCTGTACCCGTACATCAGGCGTAAAAGGATTGATTTTTATAATATACTTGTGTAAATAACAATGTTCACCAATATTTCATATTTCTGCTGCATCCCACTCCCTTATCCTTGTATGTTGGATATATCTATTTCATACATATTAATTCAGTTTTCTAATAGACCATTAAAGCTAAGTTTAGGATAAAAATGAGAATGCCTCATTGCATAAAAATGAATAAATTCCATCGATATAAAGCCAGCAAGAAAAAAAGTATTTAGACGTTTCAATGCTACGTTGATTTGCCAATAACTCGGAGATCGAGTCAACGTGCATGAAACGTTACACCAACCAACACCAACCTCATACGCACCTCAATGTATTCTCAATGTAACGTAGGCGCTAAATTGTGTCAACGTAAACTGCCACTAAGGGAAGATTATGTTAATTAAAAATTGGCTTGGAAAATAGATGGAAAGATTCCGGTTAGTGATTGTTTAAAGAAGACGTTTTTAGGCTGCCAAAATACCACAGTATTGGGTTTTTCATACTCGAAACAAAAACCCAAAAGCTTTTGTCTACTTGCGAAAAATATTTTCACATATCTAGTTACGTATCATAGCAGCTTACCCTTCTCACATTCACTGTACCCGACACCATGGAAGCCATCGCTACATAAACAAATCCTATTGGAGCAGAAAGAATTCTCCACAACACAATCCTCGTCCCAGGAGCAGGAATCATTCAAGTATTTATCTGCAACGGAAAAGAGCCATTGACAACCATTTGGAGGGAACATGCCATTACTAACTGTAACGTAATATTGATGAATAATATTCATAGGTGTAAAGACATTCACCTCATAAATGGTGGCGTTGCCTTGTAAAATACAAATCAGTGCATATAGAAAATTTAAATCACTTACTTTGTCATCGCAAACATGAAAGGTAAACTCACCCCTTCTGCATTCAGTGTAGTTAAAAGCATCGTGATATCCTTCCACACAGCGGCAAGTTTTATTTACGCAGGTGGAGTTGTCAACATAGCATTCGGAATCTTGGTAGCATAGTCCATTCAATCCAGAGTCTGAAAATTATAGAACTAAGTCAATTCTATTTCAATTTAGGGAGAATGTATTACCTTCTAGAAAAATACACCTCGCTAATCGCTCTAAGGTTTAAGCACATAGGGTCTATGCATGTCAGGAGGCCTCAGGCTCCCAGCTCGACCACCATGGATTTTGACGGCATTTTGTTCTTTGAGTTCCACATGTATTAAAGGAAATTGTATAAATGGAGTAAATTGGTCCAACGGTGGGAAACCTTTGGGGATAATTCAGTTTTGTGACCCCATGCGATGACCACGTGCAGGATGACTGTGACATTCTTGAAATTTAGATAAATAATATCTCCTTAGATTGTAATTCACAATTATTTATACGTAACTACCTTATTTTTAATTTCACAGTCATATTGCACGAGATTGTGTCAAGAAATCACGCAAATGCTCTATCCTCAATATATTTCCACCGTGGCCCTAAACATTAACGCAATTTCCGTTAACACATGTGAAACAAAACTCTAAACTTCATCAAAATTTGAGATGATCGAGCGGGGAAGCCAAGTTCACCTGACAAGGTATGACCAGTAGCGTTGAAAGGTAGCATCCGGGGCGGATAACGTGGTGTCACCCCAATAATTAAAAACTGTTAAAATTAATAAAAATCCGATAAAAGAAATAAGATCAGGTTTCACTCTGTGGAATTCAATTGTATAACAATAATAGTCAATCCACAATTTTGGTCAACACAATTACGAACAATCCGGATTTCAATGTATGTGCGTCATCATCAGGTACTTGAATGACATGGAATGGAAGGAAATGCGGGGTTAAAGATATTGTTTTTGGAGGGGGAGGGGAAAGTAATGGTTAAGAATTTCGTCGCTTAGATCGGTTTTTTTTTCATGTAAAGGAAAAAATCGAAGGAATACTTCTTTGACTTCCACGTTTCTATTACCAATAAAAAAATGGAAGTAATATTTAGAATCAGCATAAACAATTGATTGAAGAACACCTTTTTTAATAAATCATCTGAAAAAAGTGTCAAAATGCATACTGGTTTTATCGTTCAACAATGAACTATATTTTCATCTGGGGACTAAACACACTGTGTTCGTCAATGAATATGAATTATCATCAAGTTTACAATTTGAATCATCAGATTCACGGAAAACCCATGTATTTTGCACATGCTCATTCATTTGTACTACGTTAAATAAGTATTTTACAAAGTATGTGTATACTTTGTAGAAAATTTGATTATAACGCCCTACGGCATTCACCAATTCTTAATCTCCATTGCTGTCGGTCGTTTAATTGCTCATCTTCTTGATCTCTCTCCAGAATCTCGATTTTAATTCCTTTAATCCAGTTCTTCCTGGGTCTATTTTTTCTTACTCCCGATCATATTCTACGACAGGACCTTTCCCATTTGCTGGGCGTTGCCACACCATTCTAATTACTTTCGTATTCTGTATTTGATTATATCAATCTGGGTGCCCATAACTTCCCTAGTTCTGTTGCCACGGATCGTTTCCATTTGAGATGCTTCTCTTCTCCAAAAGTACATATCTACCACTCAAAGTGTTAGTTAAATATCTGAGGAGGGACATAAATCAGAAGACTGCTTTGCCCACTAGAGTTTTTAAAAATGTATTTCCTCTATTTCTCTGTGAAAATAACATTCTAATTAGTCCATCTTTTTAAGCCTTTCTCCTCAGAATTTTATCAATGCCGCGTAGTGAGATGAACGACAATTAAACATGAAAAGGAAAGAGCGTGTACCGAAAAGGTGAACTAGGATGAACTCCTACTAAAGTTTCGTTATTTAAGACATGTTTAAAGTAATATTTATTTTCACCTAAATATTTTAAGTGACTATGCCTTTTTTAAAATTAAAAGTTTTAAATTAAATGAGCCTTAGAGAATATTTTATAGACTAAATATTCATGCCAAACATGAGATATTTTTTCATTTCCTATAAAACATTAATTTGCTCACCTATCAACCAGCTAATTCATTACATCAGTTGATAAATGAAAAATGTCATTCCGCACAAGAGATGAGTGGATTTATGCCCTAAGCAGAAGGTGCAATTTTTTTCCATGGTGGCTAAATCAATGATTTTATCATCATCTCACAATTGAATAAAGACCGAAAATTTAAATTCTTCAGTTATTTCATCATAATTGGCATTGATGCGAATGTTTTGTACAAAAAGTACAAAATATCACCTTTCTGGAATGATTTAGTTAAACATTGACGAAGGAAGAATCTACCTCCTACACTTTATTCACTGAATCTTCCCTTCTGCATTATTGTATTAATATGTATTAAACAGCTAGCTTTATTAGTTACATGTTTCATGTTTTTTTAATAATTGGTAAGAGATCATGTTAAGGACCTTTTTATAACCTATTAAATTACCTTACTTATTTTGTCTTGGGTTTTCCGTGAAAAAATATAATCATCCAACATCTTTTGACTTTCTGGTTTACCTATTAAAATTAATAAATAATGTCTTTATTTCCAAATATTTGCAATGTTATCACGGATATGAATTACCAACTCACCTTTAAGACATTCAGTGTAGTTCAAATTATCATGGTATCCTTTTCCACAGAGGCAAGTTCCATTTACGCACGCTGTATTTTCATCCCTGCAGTCCAAACTTGTGTGGCATTTCCCATTCAGGCCAGAATCTGTAACTGAGAATTTCACAATCACTTCGCTTTTATTGGGGAGGGATGTTTTAATCGTAATTATTATCAGGTGGAGAAGTCTTTGTTTTTATTTAAAAGATGTTAATGTTACAAAAGAGCGATATAAAATTTCTAAAGATGTCATAAATTCAAATTTACCATCTTAGCATCAGCATTCAATGTAGATTTTCCCATTTATGCCCACATGTATTGTCAAATCCCCTAAAAATCTTCATGCTTGCATCACTTTTGATTCATATCACTACTACGTTTACCTCACGGCAACAGGAAGACGTGTTTTTTACTCACTTTCCTATTTTTCTGTGGTCATCTCGCGGCTCAAATTTTTGCTTCGGAGTGATCAAGTTTCACAAGAAAAGCCAAGGATGACACACATTCAGCGGGATGTGCTACATTTACGTTGTTTGTCCTACTATGGCCCTAGCTCTGCCAAAGGTATTGTAAATTTATGTGTATTTGAAATTTTCACCGATATTTAAGAAGCAAAGTAAGCATAAATTTATACATCATGAAAGTCCTTGGTATGATTTGCAAAAAAAGGGAAGTCCACTACCTATCAAGGCACCCAAAATATAACAAAAGCACAACTGTAGACAAATAAACAAGTATTTTGATACACGAATGAAAAATCAACTTGGTTTCCTTCCACAGATTTATTTTCCTGGTACAACATGTTTCGACACAGCGGTGTCATCATCAGGTACAAAGTTTTAACAATTTCCAAGAGGTATATATACTCCTAAGGGACTTGGCGGAAGGTAGGAGAGGGCCTGAAACCATGGAACGTATTAAGCACGCAAGTGTAGCGAAAAAGGCCAAACTCTACCGGACCGTGACAATCAAATCCAGAATGCCGTATTTAAACATGTATTTCAACAGTAGATGCCTCGCTTTGGGAGTCATCCCAAATTATGTCGGCATAAAGACCAACAGAAGATCATCAGCTGGGAGATATGCAGTCCAGACAGCACAACGCATACGGGTGAAGAAGGAACTCCAAGGCTGGTACGCAAAGAGGAACAGCATTGAACAATATAGGTTCCTGGTACTCAGGTTTCTGGTTCTGCGATTAAATTATTTAATATTATGCGACAGTTTCGCCGTGCTATGCTGCAGGCTTCGTCGGGCTTTTAAGAACAACAATGGTCTTTTTTTCAAAAAGTAAATATATAAACAATTCCAGCAGTTGATGATTTTGAGAAGTAAAAAACTTAATTTCGAATAAGTCTCTTCCAGGTATAAGGGAGTTTATAACTATCCTCTCTATTGATGTTATTTGGTCTTTTTTCTGTTTCAATCGCCTCCCTAATGAGCCGTGGAAAGTAACTGCTTTCTTTGTGTAGTACTCTTGCCGTCTCGATGTCAATGGCGTGACCTTCCTCTAACGTAGTGTGCTCAGCCACGGCAGAGTGATACCAGTCTTTCTTCCGGATTGCACGTTCATGTTCCTTTAATCGGCATCCAATTGCTCTCTTAATTTGCCCCACATATGATCTACCACAACTGCAGAGAAGTTCGTACACACCCTCATACATTGTGGGTGGTAATGGATCTTTAGTCCCTCGTAGATGATCTCGTACTCTGGAGGTAGTACATGTATAGAAAATAAAGTATCGTGCATGGGATCTACGGGGCAAGGGAGAATGAAAGAAAGTTCCTCGATTCAAGTGTGGAAGGTTTAGGCAAGAGTGGCACCCTACCCTACCCCTACCCTAAGGGTAACCCCTCCGATTTACAGTTACAAAGAAGGACAGGGTGTTGAAACTTCTGAGGGCAGAAATCGGGAAATTGTGAATTTTGGAATCTCTAGTAGAAAAATGGAAATACATATTTCGCGACAGGGACGGGGAAAATTTCTTTGCTTTGCCAGTACGTAGCTTTCACTACTCTGGAATCTTCTCAAGTACCTATTTCCCCAACTTGGGTCGGGGCCTAGAGAGGTGTTGAACCTTTTTCTTGGCCACTGGACGGAGATAATCTCCTCCCTTTTCTGCTTGGGGTGCCCATTACGGCATGCGGTCGCGGTCAACTATTTTTTATGCGATGGTTTTTCTAAAAACATTGTTGTTACAGGATCGATATTTATTTTGCTGAAATGAATTATTTTCGTTTTACAATGCCTTTACAGCTTTTAAACGAAATTCTACCGCTAATATTAAGCTCTCCAGTAACAAAAAACGTATAAATGGTTAAATAAATAATTTCGTCATTTTATTTCGCACTCAGAAATGATTTTTACGAGTATTAACGTAAAAATATAATAAATTTAAAAGGTCCTCATTCAAGATATTGGCATCTTCAGTGCGCGAATCAAATAATCGGTAATTAGAAATTTTCACCGTGTTAATTCATGAGATGTACGATCTACGGAACTCTTGTTTTTGGAAATTTATGCACAGATCACATTCATCAAGTACAGATATGTAGATTATGTAACAGTTTCGGTTTTTCGGTAGTATTTCTTCACATTTGTAGCTATTTATAATAACTATGTACAAAAAAATTAAAATACTACAATAATTAGAAAAAATTGTAGACGTGTCTCGAAATTTATAATTTTCCTTTGCATAATGAACAAAATAATCAACAAAGAAAGACGCAAAATAGGAATATATATATATGTTCAGAATGATATAAAGTTAATTCAAAGGAATATACAATTGTTATTATTCTTAAAAGGATGTTGAATGCTCACTTCAAGAGAAAATAAATCGGAAAAATAAAAATTTTACAGAAAAAAAAGTATAATAGCTATCTCAAAACGGCAAAAAGGACTACAAAGACTGGGTGCTATTTGATGGCTGAAAGACAAGAGGGAGGCACTGAGAGATGGCTCAGCGTAACCCAAGGCCATTGAAAAAGAAGCGGAGCAAGACTTCAATTGACGTCCTCAGTCAGCCAATAGCATGGCATAGGACGTCAATTGACGTCCTCAGCGTTGAACGTGTTAAGGGATGATTTCAGAAAAAATAGGCAACCTCTTCCCAAAACACCGGTTTAGAATAGTATTCTATGACAATAACAGCCTTTAAAAATTTCTGAATAACACAAAATGCAAAATTCAACCATTAGAAAATAGTGGAGTATATAAATTAAAGTGCAACGACTGCAGTGCTATATATGTGGGACAGACAGGACGCACTTTCCAGACAATAATAGAAGAACATAAGAGATTTTTCCGGAAATGTAAGCTATCGCAGTCCCACTTCGCCAGGCATCTATGGGAAGAAAACCATAACAGCGACTTCATACCGGAGATATTACACCGAGAGAAAAAAGGAAGGAAGATGGACAAAAGGGAGGAGCTGGAAATAAGAAGGAACATGAAGTGAACTTTTACTCAACAGCATCCTTTTTTAATAACATTCCCCCTCCTAGAAGTCTCTCTTTCCCTCATGAAAAAACAAACTCCTGACCCTCCCACCCCACTCCCCACCTGCTGCTAAGCCACCGCTTCCTTAATCCCTAACCCTCGAAGAAGAACTACACCTAAGAAACCCACACACGTGTCCTTCACGGGTTTTCTAGATACCTACGCCACCCCGTACCTCTCCCCCGGTATTTTTCCCCTCCTCAACACCCCCTTCACTTCCCTCTCCTACCTTCCACCAAGTCCCTTAAGAGTATTTCTTACCTCTTGGAAATTTTTAAAACTTTCTACCTGATGATGACACCGCTGTGTCGAAACATGTTGTACCAGGAAAATAAATTAGTGGAAGGAAACCAAGTTACTTTTTCATTTGTGAAATTCAACTACCACATAGCTGAGCCTGAAACCATGGAAAGCATTTTGATATATAGTCACACTATAACATTCCTTTTGATTCGTGATTAAATGAAGAAGGGAGCAGTTTTTGGGGTTTCATGAGGACAGGGTGTGGATTTATATTGGTCCAAGAGGCTACCAGAACTCTTCGGAACCAGTAACCTCTGGGGCTTGAAGTCCCTGCTGATCTCGTAAACCTTATACATTATTTGGTCCTTATGTCTTCTGGTCACAATTTCACTTTGAAGCATGAACGAGGATTTCATTCAACCATTCTCCACCACACATAAATAAAACGCGTTATCGAGTGCTCTGAGACTAAATGAAGGAGCATTCATCAAGTAATGTCGGAGAACAGCCAAACCGTTGGTGACGTGATAAATCGAAACTCGAATCGTGCATGGGTCTGTAAAATTTTAGAGTTTTAAAGACATAATACACTAGGTACAGAAAGTTATAACTGTGTATTCTTCTCGACATAACCAGGTGCCCTTTTTCATGTCTGCTAGCGTTTCGGAAATAGACTTTATTCGTCTTCAGGGCTGTTGATGACAAAATTAAAACCCCTGATGACGAAGGAAAAGTATACTTTCCCGGTGGGAGGCTCGAAAAAAGAATACACTTCTTTACAAAAGTTTAAATAATGAGCGTTAAAGTTGGAAAAGTTATTTGTTTTAGTCCACTCACCAAGCTCACATTCATTGCTCCCCAAGGGCCGGTAACCATGGCCGCACGTACAAATTCCGTAGTTGCAGACCGCGTACTCCACGCGACAATCCTTGTTCAAATAGCAGCTTTCATTCAAGAGGGCATCTGCAACGGAATACATTCATTACCCACCATTTGAAGGAGACATTTTTTGCTTATATGACGTGTCTTAATCTACGGTTACATTCATTCATTTTGCCATCGGAGTAACCCATTTGTCCAATATCTACGCTACCTCTGTGGTCGTAATTGTGGCAAGGTGGAAGAATTGATGCGTTCAGCCTCTCCAATGTTGATAAAAAGATTGGTTCCTGACTAATTTAGCACCATTTTATCATCGTTGTAATCTTTTAATTTTAAGCAAAGCAAGGTTTCAAGGTTTTTTCTTTTGGCCTTACCCAGTGGAGGAGATAATTTTTGAACAAATTCGGGTTAATCATCCTTGATTATCTGACATCACATATGTGAAGCATAAGAGCGCCAACTTTTCCCTCTTAATTATAAAACACTCAATTTTCAGCAGCAACACCTCAATCAACAGGAGTAGTTCATGAAGATAAAATATGCCATGGTTTACCACCGTCTTCTTTTTAATTCGGTGCCACCGCTGCCATAGAAATAGGGTATATGACTGACGCACTATGCTGGAAAAAGAGCACGAAAAACTATTACATTTTAACAATGCTATTCGTTTTTAATATCAAGCCTCTGAAACGTAGTTAAGAACCAGTGATGATGCCAGTGATATACACTGATACAGCAAAGAATTATTCGTAATGGTTAAACCTCTATAATGTTATATTAACCGCCAAGCTCGCGATTCGATAAGAGGAAAATCTCGCCGGCCAGATCAGTGAATTCCCATCGTGTTTGGCAGGTCAACATGAGTGAATTTCCTGGATATTCCGTAATATGCGATTTTTTTATGATACGCAAAGGTGCTGAATGATCAGACAGGGAAGGTATCCTTGCCGAGAGGAGTTATTTATGTCAAATAAGGAGGAGCCATTCAATATTTCCAAGGCACAACCCTTATTTATATTTTACGTGCTTTAATATATAAGGTCGTATATAATTTGTTGTCTTTTACTTGTACATAGGGGTAATATCACTCGAACGAATACGAAGGTTACCCCTCCAAATTAGAGCACAGACAACGACTTTAACCTGAGGTGATGGTTCAAGAATCGGCATTTCCATCGGAGCAGGCATTTTTCTTTTACTGTTGTATTTTATATATAGAGGTAATATAAAGGTGAAGGTAGTTTTTGATGGACGCAATCTCTTTCTTTTCCTACCGCATTACCCAATACAGCACTCCTCTTTTTCACGATCATCCCTCTCTTCACCCACCATCCCAAGCACTTCCTCGTTCGTCTTCTATTCCCCCAAACGCACCTTTTCTATTCACCTCCACACCTTCATCACAAACACCTGAAACCTATTCCTATAATTTTTCTACGGAGTTCGTTTCTTTCTATACAAGGCAAAGTTATAAAAGAATATACGCTCTCTCTCTCTTTTCTTGGCATATGCAGGTAATATCTTCGTCGTTCATGTTTTATTTCTGACGAACGCCTTCTTTGCTAACGCTATTCTCATTCTTAAATATTTACCACAAAGCCCCTTTCTTCTATCATACTACATTAGACGATACTTATTTTGATACAGTGTACTTATACAACTGTTAAATTTCAGTGTAGTTTCTTTGTCTAAGAATATTTCTTAACTTAATTTTCGTTACGATTTGCCTAATTTCAAACCAACAGCCACCCTTGCCTGCGCCGGTTACAGTCGGGTTTTATCGATTCGTCAGTTTTTGTCTTATGCTCACCGAATTTAGGATTGATCACTTATTTCACATTCTAAACAATACTAGGGGTGGGTGAAAGCGATTCAACAACAATTAACATGTGAAAAATACGGTACTTATCTTGATTAGGGATGGATTCCTCGATTGCTTCGGCAGCCATAACAGACGACAAAAGACGATCGAATCAACAAGCGGCGAGGCTAGTTGCCAGCTTTTGCTACCAAAATGGTAATAACTCAGAACTATCAAAGTCTTTAGAATTATTGTTAGGAGTGAGGTTCACATCATGAAACTACAGCTTTTGTTCTTGTTGTGGAATAATACTGTCAAAGGTTTTAGTCGACACTTTTCTGCGATGTTTTGCTGATCTAAATGGGAAGCCAAGGCCAGTGCAAGACAAATATATTTTGTTGTACAAAGATGATTTTATTTAAGAATTTCCCCTTCTATTTTACATTATTTTACTTCATTTAGAAGGAAAATACTTGGTTAATTTAATACCTAGTATTGAACGGAAAATAAAGTCAAAGATACTTCCCGTTGGTTTATACGAAGTAGTGCAATTAATGTCGCCTAGCCGCTTGTTGATTCGATCGTCTTTTGTCGTCTGTTATGGCTGCCGAAGTAAACAAGGATTCCATCCCTAATCAAAATAAGTACCGTATTTGTCACATTTTAATTGTTATTGAATCGCTTTCGCCCACCCCTAGTATTGTTTAGAATGTGAAATAAGTGATAAATCCTAAAATTGGTGAACATCCAACAAAAACTGACGGTTCGATAAAACCTGGCCATCACCCCTGCTCCCTCTGTGTAGACATTAATTTAAATTGTATATCCTATCTGTCTAATCTACACTTTGTTCATGAGTTCATTCGTTGGAATGCTAAATTATCTTTTTCAACATGTTTTCAAAATCCAAAAAACAGGCAAAAAATTCTCATGATCTCATTCTTCTTTCAATTGAAAATTTAACCGCCGTGGTAATAGTCGAAGTACAAAATTTTTCCGCGTGTGAAATAAAACGAAATATAGTATATTCCTTGCATTCAAATAATATTTCCCCCCTTTGGAATATGAATTAAAACTGTTTTCAGGACTTAATCAGGTCGTATTCCCTCCTCCTTGATTCTATAAAGGAGTTAAAAAGTCTTCGACTTTCATTATTTCCCAAATCTCCAGCAACTTTACAACTTAACTTCGGTTGATGTGACAACCCCAGACGCCAAAAAAATGACAAACGCCAGAATTCGTCGTACTCAGTTTATGGACAATGGTTTGCAATAATTAGAGGTGAATAGCTCTACTGAATACAGCCTATTAAATATTTTCTAAAATAATAACAAACAGGATAACACCTTACGCTGAAGAGACGTTAGGAAAGCAACAAGCAAGTTTCCGTAAAGAAAAATCCACAACTAACCAGCTATTTATACCAAAAGAGTTACTTATGAAATATTGGGAATGCGACAGAAATACTCTCATATTGTTTGTAGATTTCAAAAAAGCATTTGACAGAATAAACAGGCATAAAATGTGGGAGTTTTTAGAGACAATTTGGTTACCAATTAAACTTGTTAACCTAGCAAAACTGTATGTATCAGGATCTAAATTCAAAGTAAAAATTAACAAATAATACTCGACAGAATTCAAAGTAAATATGGTTGTTAGACAAGGAGATGGTCTATCATATCTGCTGGTTAACTTAGCATTAGAAGAATCTATAAGAAGAACAAGCGCAGTAGGCCAAGGCTTGGGCATAAGTTCAAAGATAAAGATAGGTTCTAGCATTTGCAGATGATGTTGCATTGCTAGCAGAGGCCAACAGAAGACTTAAAAAGCTAACTGAAGTCCTTATAAATCAAGACAAAGAGGTTGGATTGAATGTAAAAGTGCATAAAACCAAATATATTAAAGTGAACAGGAGGGCAGTGGAGGATGAAGACGATGCATTCTTGGAAGCCCTAGCAGATTTGAGTCATGTAGTGAACTGAAATACTTAGGTGTAACTATTGATAAAAATAATGATGAAGAGACTGAAATTAATCATAGAATGAGCAAATGGAAACATAAGCTTTTGGGCTGTAAGAAACTTCTGAACAGTAAAATCTTATCTAGGAAAACCAAACCTATGCCATATACTGCTATGATATCACCTGTGATACTATATGGATCTGAGGTCCGGTCTAGAAGTAAAAAGACTGAAAACAAACTTATTGTATTCGAAAAAAAGATTCCACGAACAATAATGGGACCAATAAATAAAAATGGGTTCTGGAGAAAAAAGTCAAATCGGGAACTAAAAGAACTCTACCCAGACCCTTATAGAGTCGCGCATGCCAAGAGAAGACGTTTGAGATGGGCGGGAAACGTGCGCCGGAGAGAAGAAGAGTCAAATCTACGACTGATGATAGATGGAAAGCCGAGAGGAAAAAGACCCTTAGGGAGATCCAGACTACGCTGCACTAGTGGGTTTAGCCATTAATGGGTCCATATAGACATGACAATATTGGGAGTGACACAGAGGGAAATGGCAGAGAGACAGAGTGTTTGGTGAGGCCAAAAACCTCTTAGGGTTTGAGTGGCCATGAAGGTAAGGTAGTATTTATTATTTATTTGTCATTAACGAATACTAAAGCAAGTCAGTTTAATAGCATACATCAAAACATTTAGACCAAATCTTTCGTTTGCCCACAAAACCAACTCGCTGGCGCAACGGAGTCACTTGGACCCATGCTTAAATATTTTTTCAGTATTTGTGCAGTATACCTAAGTGCAGAATATGGGCGCGTTTTTTCCGTCACTTATTAATCTTAAATACATACCGGAAAATATATCAGATGAAAGGGTAGTAATCACGTGCTTTCCATCATGACGGAAGATTGGCTACTGCCTCAGGAAATCCCGTGAAGGATTCACTTTTATCATACGCAGGAAAAGTA
Organism: Pyrrhosoma nymphula; assembly: GCA_963573305.1. Classification (NCBI taxonomy): domain Eukaryota; kingdom Metazoa; phylum Arthropoda; class Insecta; order Odonata; family Coenagrionidae; genus Pyrrhosoma; species Pyrrhosoma nymphula. The sequence continues at coordinate 126,047,115 of OY754335.1, read as the reverse complement.
GCAGATCCTTTATATAATATATGGCCGCGGATTCCAATATGGCCGCTGGTGCTACATCTCGTGTTTTTCCTCCGTTCCTCTAAGTACCATAGCAGTGTTAATTTTGCACCCCTGGGTGTATTCCCTCTTCAAGAATGAGTTCGAGATCGAGAGGTTTTCCTCGATAAGCAGTGGATATTCGCAAATCTCGTCGAACGGACTCTCCGTGGCCGGTCTACCGATCTTTCACCGCCGCACAGTGGCGCGAAACGCCATTGTGCCACCCAAATTACTCTACACCTCACATAGTTCAACTGTTTGAGCTGGGTTTTTTTTTAATGTTCGTCTTGAATTTGCCCATCAATCCCTCTTTCGGGTTTGTTGATTTCGGCTCATATATTCCTGGAATTTGTCACCAAACCTTGTTTTTTAAACAAAAAAAAATGATTTTTGCGCAAATGTGACCCTACGGAGCGCAAGAATGTGTTTTTTTGAAACATTTTCAGCTGAGAATCTTCGTTTCGATTAATAATAAAATAATGTTTGCGTGAAACTGCTGATAAAAATTTTTCATATCCCCAAAAAAGGCCAAAATGTTCCAAAACTTTTCGTGGAGAAGTGATTTTCTTACTGAAAATATGTGCACTTTTGGAAGAAAAATTACTGAACAAAAAGTGTTTTGTATCATTTAAGGAATACTCACAATTTTTTTCAGAATATTTGGACACATTTTTGGACATTTCAAAAAATGGCCAAATGCGAAGATGTTGCTAGTTATGCATGGTAACCAATGCCTGCTTCTTGTCATGCACTTTTAATTCATGGTCCAGCTATTAAAGGTGCATTTACATTGCCCATTGGTCTTCTCTCTGAGGAAGCTCAGGAAGGCCGAAACAAAGATTTTAAAAGGTGTCGAGAACACAATACTCGAAAGGCTAAACCAGAACTGAGCAATGAAGACAATGAGATATCTGTTTGTCTTCAGATCCATTTATATATACCATGAGAACTTCGGGCGAAAATAAGGCGAAGGAACTGCTTCCTGAAGCGAAAGCATTGCTTATTCCTGTTGGCGATAATGAATTCGATTCCGATTAAACATTCTAAAAATCTGATTTTAAAAATTATTAAAGATTATCAAAAAACAAAAAATAACACCAAAAAAAATTTAAAAAACAAAAAAAAGAGGGATACTAGAATACTTAACCTCCTCGTGGTGTATCCTGGGTCACGATAATGAACTATTTACCATAAATCTTACTACTTATTCAGCAGAAAACTATTTAGACTTGAATGCAACTGAAAAAAATGAAAAATGTTTGTATTTGACCATTTTTTGAAATATCCAAAAATGTGTCCAAAAATTCTGAAAAAATTGTGAGTATTCCTAAAAGGATTCTAAACACTTTTTGTTTAGTAAGTTTTCTTCCAAAAGTGCACAATTTTTCAGTAAGAAAATCACTTCTCCACGAAAAGTTTTGGAACATTTTGGCCGTTTTTGGGGATATGAAAAATTTTTATCTGCAGTTTCACGCAAACAGTATTTTAGTATTAATAAAAACGAAGATTCTCAGCTGAAAATGTTTCAAAAAAACCATTCTTGCGCTCCGTAGGGTCACATTTGCGCAAAAAATATTTTTTTGTGTAAAAAACAAGATTTGGTGACAAATTCCAGGAATATATGAGCCGAAATCAACAATCCCGAAAGAGGGATCGATGGGCGAATTCAAGACGAACATTTAAAAAAAAACCCAGCTCAAACAGTTGAACTATGTGAGGTGTAGAGTAATTTGGGTGGCACAATGGCGTTTCGCGCCACTGTGCGCCGCCTTCCCACCAACTCGGAGTCGTCACCCGGCAACCGCGGTCGCCTCTCCCCGGCATGGAAACGCCTCGCGCTCCTAGTGCCTCTTTCCTGGGACGTGCACATCAACCCTGGCTCCCTGGATGCATACTACCAGAATGTGAGAAGTCTGTAAAATAAGATTTCAGTGGTGTCTTCCCATATCAGCTAGCTTTCCGCCTTCGATGTGATCGCCCTGACAAAAACTTGGCTCAGTGCAAATGTCTTTGATAGTGAATTGGTTTTCTCCACCACTCATCAATCTTCCGCCGAGATCGTGGTTCCCGTGGTGGAGGTGTTCTGCTGGCGATTAGTTTCGATTACCCTGCCACTCGAAGGACTGATCTTGAGACCGATTGTGAGATTATTTGGACACAAATCCGCGTCAGTAACAGCCCCAGCGGTGATCATAGTTCTAAGCTTTTTATAGACTGTTACTACCGCCCACCTAACGATGATTTGTCGTCTTTGGAGGCCTGTTTTGATTCTGTTCTCTGTGCCCGTGCATAAGGTGATGTCCTGCTGTTCGGTGATTTTAACTTGTCAGTCAATTGGACCTCTTCCTCATCCGGTTCACCATCCAACCAATTTGACGATTTCTTCCTCGACCATTTTCTGGACGGTCTCGGCAATGGTCTCGGCCTCCATCAGTGCAATCCCTTCCCCACGAGAAAATCGGCAACGCTGGACTTCATACTTTCCTCCACCCATATGCATATGCAGCTCGGACAAAGCCAGCTTATTAAATTCTTATTTTCAAAGTGTGTTCACCAAGTCATCGCAGAGTACATCCGTAAAGTTAAATGATCACTTCCAGCAAAAGATGCCACCAATCGACATCTGCACTCACGGAATAGAAAACTTGCTAAAATCTATAAGTCCAAGTAAATCCCCAGGTCCTGAAGAAATTCCTGCCCGCGTGTATAGAGAATTAGCTTGTGAAATAGCACCCTACTTGCAGAATATGTTTAGTAAATCCATCAACGAACACAAAGTACCCATGGACTGGAAAATTGCAAATTTCACTCCAATATTCAAAAGCGGCGATAAGGAACAACCATCGAACTACAGACCGATATCTCTCACATCTATCTCTTGCAAAGTCCTTGAACATATAATTGTTAGTTCAGTTATGAGACACCTGGATATAGAGAACTTGTTAACAAAAACACAACACGGATTCAGAAAGGTAAGGTCTTGCGAAACTCAATTAGCACTTTTTGCTCACGATATTTTAGTCTCGAGTGAACATAACGCTCCAGTTGATGCAATTTTTCTTGACTTTAAAAAGGCATTTGATAAAGTTTCCCACAGTAAGCTACTCATGAAAATAAAATCCTACGGTTTAGACGACAACGTAATTTCCTGGATTAGAGAATTCTTAAGTAATCGCGTGCAAAGGGTTGTATTAGATGGCGCTATCACTAATGAAGTAAAAGTCACATCGGGTGTCCCACAGGGAAGTGTCATAGGACCGCTTCTGTTCCTTTTGTACATAAACGACATCGGTGACAAAGTTGGCAGTAAGCTTAGATTATTTGCTGACGACGCAGTGGTGTATAGAGAAATTCGTAGCTTTAATGATAAGGAAGCGCTAACTAAGGACCTCGAGGTTATACAAGAGTGGTGCGATGCGTGGCAGCTAGAATTAAACCTGATAAAATGCGTTGTTGTGAATTTTTGGAAACGGAATAAAGCTCCTTGTAACAGCTATTGCATAAACAACATAAAATTAGAGACCGTAGAATCCGTTAAGTACCTCGGAGTTAAGCTGACTAATGATCTATCGTGGAGTAAACATATTCGAGAAATTACCGGTCAAGCTAATCGTAAATTCGGATTTGTTAAAAGAGTACTTGGCAAGTGCGACGATAAAGTTAGGGAAATCAGCTACTTCTCCCTCGTTAGACCCCACTTAGAATATGCCGCCAGTATTTGAGATCCTTATGAGATAGGCTTGGAAACTGATTTAGAACACGTGCAGCGAAGATCGGCAAGATATGTTAAAGGCCGTTATGACAATCTCGTTAGTGTTACTGACCTTTTGCAGCAACTAGGATGGGAAAAGCTTTCAGACCGTCGATTAAAATTTAGGCTCAATCTATTATGTAAGTTCCAAACCGGTCTATTCTCTGACGACGTTGATAATATTTTACGAAATCCGACATACTACGGTAGATCAGATCATGAGAGTAAAATTAGGGAACTAGACTGCAGAACGGACAGATTTAAGATGTCATTTTTCCCACGAACGATAAGGGACCATAACAGCTGCAAATGAGACTTTTATCTAGGTTTGTCGTTAGGTAGTGTATGTCTTAGTAGTAGTAGTACTCCTAATACTTGAATCCTTATCTGTTACCTGGTACATACCAACAGCACGCCTAGCATGTTTTCTACATGGGTCTTGAGTCCCTGTCCATCTGCGTAGTTGTAGAATGCATGTATATTGACGGTCACTCTCCATTTTGATGACATCTGTAGTGTAGTGGTGCATGCTTGTGAGGCTTCGCCTCGTGACAAGCATTAGCGATTTATGCTAATGCATAATTAGTCGTAGTTACACTAACTCTAGGGTATAGTGTAATGCATGTTGGTGATTACTCACCCCCTGCCACACACCCCTGAGGTGGCTTGCAGGGTATTTTGTAGATGTAAATGTAGATGTAGATGCATTCCGTGGCAGCAGGCAGAAATATTTTCAGAACAGACCACGAATCCCTGGAGTGTTCTTTGACATTCCCTTCTCTCAACGAAGGCCAAAATCCCGCGCCTCCGACCCCTCCCCGCTCCATCGGGTGTTGGAACAAAGCGGACTGGCCTGCCATTAGCCGCACTCTCTCGCTACGTCCTTGGGACCTCCTGGAGCTTGGGTCACCCGAGGATGCGCTCCAACTCTTTTACGACCTTCTCCACGCGGCCATCGCGGACCTCGTCCCTTCTCGACGTCTGTAACAAGCTTGCTGCCTGGAAACTTTGGAAGCGCTCTCCCAACCCCTACACCCGTGAGACCTTTGTCCATCTTCGCCGCCACGCTCGACATCTTCTCCGTCGTGACTACACGGACTACATCAAAAGAATTACTTGTGACATCAAGGTAAACTCCAAGACATTCTGGTCGCAGATTAATACCAAAAGAAAAACCCGTCGCATCCCGCATAAACTCTCAGCCTGTGTAGTGACATATGAAAGTGACGCCAGGCCCTCGGGTTTCAATGATTACTTCTCCTCTCATTTCACCCCTTCTCCTCCTAATATGAACCTCCCCCCTGTTCATCCGGTTGCCGCTCTTTTCCTTGTGTCTATCTCCACCTCTCCTCGCGAAATCCATAAGTATCTGTCATCCCTACCCATTAGCAAATCAACCGGTTCGGATGATATTTCCTCAATTTTTCTTCATCGTGCGTCTGGCGCTCTCTATATTCCCATCTCCATCATTTTTAACAGATTCGTTTTATCCGGAACTTTCCCAGCGCAATGGAAGAACTCCAATGTAACCCCTATTTTGAAGTCCGGTCCTAAGGATAAAATTCAAAATTATCGCCCCATTTCCATTTTACCAGTGTTGTCCATAATCTTTGAGCGTATTATCCATGATCGCATTCTTTATTTCACTCTCCCATACATTTCACCCTTTCAGCATGGTTTCCTTCCTGGTGGCCCCTGCCTCACTAATCTATCCATTTTACATCATCACGTTATTTCTGCATTCGAAAACGGGTCGCAACTCGACGTTTGTTATATAGATTTCTCTAAAGCTTTCGATTCCGTCAATCACAACCTCCTTCTACACAAACTTCAGTCCCGTTACAATATACATGGCCACATATTATCCCTTATTTCTAACTTTTCGAATTCTCGCAGCCAGCGGGTTTTAATAGATGGAATTCCCTCGAAGTATTTGCCAGTTACCTCTGGAGTCCCCCAGGGCAGCGTTCTTGGCCCCCTTCTATTTGCACTCTATGTAGACGACCTAATTGAAGATGTTCTACCCTCGGGTTGCAGCATTCTTTTATATGCAGATGACAGTAAAGTATTTACAGCTATTAACAGTGCGGTGGATTCCCTTAATTTACAGTCATCTCTAATTGCCATTGATAGCTGGTGCGCCAAATGGAAACTGCGCGTGAATCCTGAGAAGTCTGCTGCAATATCCTTCTCCTTAAAACGCAAAACCATCTCCTTTACCTACGAACTTTCCAAGCATCCTATACCTTCTGTTAGTTCCCACAATGACCTAGGGGTTACCTTTGATCAAAAGTTGATGTTCCATGAACATATTTCTGGTATTTCTAAAAAGGCAATGTCGATAGTGGGAATTCTCTATCGGCTCAGAGAAATAACGGACCCATTTGCCCTAAAATCTGTGTTTCTTGGATGAGTACTACCCATCCTAGAATACTGCTCTCCCATCTGGTCAACTTTGTCCTCCACCACTCTTAAATTACTCAACCGCCCCCTTCATTTCCAATAAAACATTTAGTACCTTTAAGCATGGGAAACGTCAGCTGCGTCATAATGTCAATGGAAGGAAAGGTAGTAGGTCAGTTGGTGAGACAAAAACGGGAAATCAGAGGTCAGTAGATTCAAGTCATTTATAGAGTGAGATAAAAAATTCTGCAGTGCCCGGAAGTAGGAATACAGGGCCTAAAAATAAATTAATCGAAAAGAGGGAATCAAAAATACTCCTAAATTGCAATAATATGAGTGATGAAGTAATAGTCGAGGTAGTAATTAATTGCCGTAGTTTAAGAAATAAGATTCCTGAATTCCACCATTTAATTCATAGTACGAAGTGTAACGTCATGATAGGAACAGAAAGTTGGCTTACAGATGATGATTCAGATAGTGAAGTCTTCCCAAAATCTTTCACCGTTTATAGGAAAGATAGAGGTAACCGAGCTGGAGGCGGAGTATTTGTAGATGTAAAGAATTCAATCGTCAGCCAAGTGAAAACCTTACCGGAGACCAGCGTTGAATTTGTGTGGTGTTAAATTAAATGTCCTAAATCGAAAACTATATTTGTATGCTCGTACTATAGACCACCAAACACAGATATTTTTGATTTTGAAATTTGGATTTTGAAACCCAAATAAACAGCATAGTATCCAAATATCCTGATAGAAATCTGATATTAGGCGGAGATTTCAACTTACCCTCTATAGATTGGAAGACCTATAGCTTCATACCCGGTGGGAGAGATAGAGTCATTTGCGAGGCGTTACTGCACGCTTTTTCATCAAACGCATTGCTTCAAATAGCTTCCGCTCCTAACAGAAGAGAAAATATTCTTGATTTGTTAGCGACAAATATACCACATCAGGTAATAAATGTGAGCACCGTCGAGGGAATCAGTGATCATAGGGCAGTAACAGCTAAGTTTTCTTTAAATTTCGCAAAAAGTTTTAAACGAGAACGAAAAGTTTTCATATTTAAAAGAGCTGATTTTGATGGATTCAAGAGTTTTCTGAAAAATGCTTTTCCCGTGTTTCAAAAATCAGTAATGGAGTTAAATGTAGAAGGGACTTGGAAAGCTTTTCTTTCGCTCATAAATTCAGGAATCAAAAGATATATCCCTAGTAAAATAAAAAAAGAAGGTAGCGAACCGAGATGGTATGACGTGGAAGTCAGAAAATCGTTAAGGCGACAGAGAGCGTGCCATGCTAAGATGAAAAAAATCATTCATGATGTATCTCCTAGTGATCGAGAGTTAATAATTAATAAATATAAGTTGTCTAAAGCCGCTACAAAGGAAGCGTTCAGGAATGCATTCACTAATTTTAAAAGGAAAACACTTGTAGAGCAGTTACGGGATGACCCAAAGGCATTTTGGTCTTATGTTAGGGAAGTTCAAGGTAAAAGATCTACCGTTTGTTCGCTAAGAAACGATAATGGAGATGTGTTAACAAGCAGATCTGATAAAGCCAATTTATTAAATTCCTACTTCAAGAGCGTGTTCACCGAGTCATCTGAGAATTCATCCGTGGTGGTTGATAATCACTGCATACGAAAGATGCCTCCCCTTGATATTAGTGCTCACGGAATAGAAATTTTATTGAAATTGCTCAGTCCACATAAGTCACCTGGTCCAGACGAAATCCCTTCTCGCGTGTATAAAGAACTAGCGTCAGAAATTGCCCCCTACTTGCAGCTAATATTCACAAAATCCATAAAGCAACACGGAGTACCAAATGACTGGAAAATTGCCAATGTAACGCTCATATTCAAAAGTGGAGACAAGGAACAGCCATGTAATTACAGACCGATATCTTTAACGTCCATTTCATGCAAAATCCTTGAACACATTGTTATCAGCTCAGTAATGAAACACCTAGACACGCATAACTTGTTAATGAGAACTCAACACGGATTCAGGAAGGGTAGATCATGCGAAACTCAGTTAGCGCTGTTTGCCCACGATATTTTAGTCTCCGGAGAGGACAACATTCCAGTGGACGCGATTTTTCTTGATTTCAAAAAAGCATTTGATAAAGTGCCCCACGGAAAGTTATTAGTAAAACTAAAATCATACGGCCTAGACGATGATGTAATTTCCTGGATCAGAGAACTTTTGAGCGATCGCGTGCAAAGAGTAGTATTAGACGGCGTAGCCTCCAACGAAGTTAGAGTCACTTCTGGCGTCCCTCAGGGTAGTGTCATAGGCCCACTCCTCTTCCTACTCTATATCAACGATATTGGTGAAATAATAGAAAGTAAACTTCGATTATTTGCAGACGACGCTGTAGTATACAGGGAAATCCGTAGCAGTGAAGATAAGGATAAACTAACGAACGACCTTACTGCAATCCAAGCATGGTGCGATGCGTGGCAGCTAGAGTTAAATTTGAAAAAATGCGTAGTAATGAAATTCTGGGGGAAAAATAACTCCCCACAACAGAGCTATTTCATTCAGGATACCCAATTTGAGGCGGTAGAATCAGTAAAATATCTCGGAGTTAGGCTCAATAATGATGTATCGTGGAATAAACATATTCGGGAAATAACAGGTCAAGCTAATCGTAAATTGGGATTTGTTAAAAGAATTCTAGGCAAGTGCGACGACAAAGTGAGAGAAATAAGCTACTTCTCCCTCGTTAGACTCCATTTAGAATATGCTTCCAGTGTTTGGGATCCTCATGAAACAGGCTTAAAAACAGAGTTAGAACGTGTACAGAGAAGAGCAGCCAGGTACGTGAAAAGCCGTTACGATAGTCTTGTTAGTGTTACTGACCTCTTAGAACAACTCGGATGGGAATCACTGTCAGACCGTAGATTGAAAACTAGACTAAATCTATTATGTAAATTCAAGAGTAGTTTATTTTCCGACGAAGTTGATCATATTTTACGACCGCCAACGTACTATGGTAGATTACATCATAAAAATAAAATAAGGGAGATAGACTGTAGAACAGATAGATTTAAAATGTCGTTTTTTCCGCGAGCGATAAGAGACTATAACGGCTGTGTAAGGACTTAGAAATAGATTAGTTGACTGGTAGTGTAGCTTACTAACTTATGTATTTCTTAAAGCATGTTTACGGAGTTTTATTGTGTTTCTAACAGCATGTTTTGCATGTTCTAGCTTCATAGGCAGATTGCCCTCCTAAGTAGCATGTAGAATATTATGTGTCATCGTACATGTGTGGCGTGCATGTGGGGATTCTCTTGCATGCTGCATGATGGTTTTTAGTTAATGATGGAATTGGTTAGTACCCTTAAAGCCCGTTTCTCACGACACTTGATCCAACACAATGTCTAGTATACTCGCTAGTATGCTAGATTTCCAGTACCGTGTGAACACAACCAGTATACTTGCTAGCAAGCATGCTAGCTAGTATACTCGCTGAGCCACTGGATTTCGTACTTGATGCGGTACTAGCTTGCTACTAGACCCAGTAGGACCCAGTGGTCATCTACCAATCACGTTCACGTTACAGACGCTGTGCGATCTTCTCTTTTTTAAATTAGTATGGAATCATATGGAATAATTGCTTAATAGCAAGCACAATGTCGATGATCGTGTGAAACCTTCTAGTACGGTTTCTAGTATACTGGGTTTCGTCCTCAATATCAAGTACCAGCTAGCATACTAGGTCTTGTGCTGGATCAAGTGTCGTGTGAAACGGGCTTAAATATTCATGACCGTGCGGTGTGCATGTGGCGGTCCGCTTGCATGCTGCATTTTGGTGACTTGTCACCCCCTGCCAAACACCTTAGAGGTGGCTCGCAGGGTAATATGTAGATGTAGATGTTAACTTCTTTTTATCCATAGTCCGTCGTCGCGTGCCCTCCCTTAGACATAGCTCATGTGAAGAAATCCTATCATCTCTTGGCCTATCACACCTCTCCCCTCGCCGGCTGACTTCGGAGCTTAAATTCCTGCACTCCATCATGAACGGGTCCTTCCGCTCTGATCTTCTTTCCTATTTTTCACTCCGCATTCCAGCCCGCATCACTCGCAATATGAGTCTGTTACACACACCAAAATTCCGTCTCTCCATTTCCCAACGATCACTATTCTACCGCCTACCTTCATCTTTCAATGCCCTAACTAATAGTCACCCCACACTTGACCTTTTCTCCACACGCAACGTCTTTTTCTCCCAACTGAAGCGTAATGCGTAACATTCATGTCATCTTCGCCTCATTCTTGCCTTGTTTATATTTTGAATATTTCTGTTTTGTTTCTACTACTATTGTTGTTTTTTAAATTTATTCTGTTTCCTTGTAAAATGTAAAGGCCTTAGTTGCTGTTTTTGGAGTTTTTGATAAATAAATAAATAGATAAATAAATAAATAAATAAATAAATAAATAAATAAATAAATAAATAAATAAATAAATAAATAAATAAATAAATAAATAAATAAATAAATAAATAAATAAATAAATAAATAAATAAATAAATAAATAAATAAATAAATAAATAAATAAATAAATAAATAAATAAATAAATAAATAAATAAATATTAGATAATTCCAAGCTTCGACGCACAACGAATAAATTTGCCTTGGCGTTTATGCGTACAGAATTGATGCGCACGTCATCAGCCTGCCCGTATAAGATAAATCGTAAAGTTTATGAAGAATCAACGCAAAAACCTATATCGTCATATTAAAAAATTGTAAACATTCGCAGCATAATCATAATAACAGGTCTTTGTTCAAAAGAAAATTAATGGAAATATGTGCTTTATCAAAAACATTTGCTTCATTTTTAAGGTATGCGTTTATATTTTGGAGAGTTGGTCATGTTTTTTTTAATCTCAATTGCGCATGTTTTGCCTTTTAATTAAAGAATCGTCTGGGCTTAAGGTGAGATCAACTTTCCCGCTTACCTAGATGATGCTTCCCTTAAGCCCTGATGATTCTTTAATTAAAAGGCGAAATGTTGGCAAAAAGGAAGTTGAGATTTTTTCAAAAACACTTGACCAACTCTCTATGTTATAAACGCATACATTAATTTAAGTGGTCAACAACAAATTCAACTAAGCTTATTTTTCAGGATTTATTTTTAACAGAGGCGAAGTAGTATGAGAATACGATAACCATAATGTAACCGACAAATAACACACTCTTATTTGCAACATGTTCCTTTCCAAATTTAAATTATAAACTATATGTATTACAAGTCTGGGCTTTGATGATGGTATTCCCGAGTCCGGTGCTGACTTTCAATACCAGAATGACGACGACGATCGGTAAGAAGAATGATTTCTTCATTTTTCTCTTGATACTTTAGGCCGCTGTACACTACACTGAGGACGAGAAGAGAAAGAACAGGGTAAGATATTATCACTACGATCTACGAAAAATCATAAAAAGCAGCTTGCAATAGTTTTAACCAAATTGACCGCAAAGTAGAAGCAGTTTTAACAAAGAATGCGGCATTTCATTACATTTTGTTGCGAATATGTTTTCATTACTATTGGTTGAAAAATATTTTGATGCCCACCCATCAATTTGAATACATCCGGAAGTGCCCTGCCCTGAAAATTTTAAGACAGTGGTGATGGTAAATCACCAGACTAATCTACACTGGGGAATCACTATTCAACTCTAAGGACCCTTATATTAGATAAACCCACAAAGCATGATTTCGGATCTCATGGATCACAATACCTAACGAATCAATATTTGTTCTCATATCCACCCCATGTGCAGTCTGAAGCGTCCAGTAAATCCCTATTAATTTGAAAGGAATGTTCCTGTAGTCACAAAATGTTGTGTCTTTTAGAAAAAATTATATTTTTCGATTTTTTCCGTGATTCCCGGTAAGAGAGACCGACATCACGGCTAAGGTTGCTTCCTACTAAGTCACTGACTACTCTGAACTTGTATCGAATGAATAGGAAGTAAATAGTTCATACCAGTGTCATAGCCAGGATTTTGATTTTGGTTTGGTAATCTGAATTTGGGGGTATCCTCTCTTGGTACAGTTTCATTCGTTATTGCAGTTTATTTATGGATACTTTTTTATATAAAACGGCTTTGTAATTACCTTTGATCTCATCTCGAATCGTTGTAATTTTTGACCAAAATTATGCATGGTAAAACTAAACCAACAACATGATTTGAAATTTCAGGGGGGCTGAAGCCCCTCAAGCCCCCCCCTCCCCTGTCTACGTAACTGGTTCAAACTTTATGCTGTTTTGGTGCAAATTTTACGCAGTTTAAACTCGGTGGTTACAAGATAAAAGCATATATAGCAGAAGAATCATTTAAGGATAAATTAGTGAGATTTGATGACTAAATATTACGACAGATTATGACAGATTACGACAGATTATTATTAATATACATCAACAAATTATGATTTATATTAGTATAAAATAAAAACAATAACATTTTACTGAATAACAAATGTATCAAATATCAGTCTAATAGACTGTCATCACTATTAGCGTAACCTGTGTCACTTCAAGATTTCAGGGCTAAATAAGCATAGAAGATATGTTTTAAATAGCAATAAAATTGAATGATCTGGAGAACACGTGGGTGAAAAAGGTTTGAATTTCACGACTCGTTTTAGAACACAACCCATAGGCTATCGTCGCGTATTGAGATTCAGGACCCTTGGTGACGTATTTCTTGACGTTAGGGTTGCATACCCAATCCAAACCCAGCTATTTCTTCTTTTTTTTAATTGAAGCATAAACTATAAAAAACATGTGGTGGTGACTGACAATTTAAGGAATTATTAGCGCTTTGAAAATTTTGGACTCTAAATCCAATTATTTTTTCACACAATGAATTGAAATAAGACTTTTCTCTTGGTCTTTATCATAGCAAAGCTAGATTTTCTATAAAAATTCGGCATTGAAATCGGATAACGAATTTCAAGGTACTTTTGCGCGAGATCATGTACACATTAAACCTTTTCTTTTCCAGCACCTCAATTTCGCAGACCAACACAAAAATAATCCTACCCTCATCTGAAGAAAATGAAATAGAACATGGCCAAACAATTATGCATTAAAATGGACTGGTCGTAAAATATCGTCGCTTAAGTGTCACCGAAAACTACATTAAAGGGCATTAGAAAAGTTACTTCACTCTCCAAAAATACGTTGCCAAGCTTGGATGCGTGTTATCTTCCCTTGCGTCTCAAGTGCCCACGTGTATTATAAGCCGGTCAGTACAATATTTGATAATCCTATGTATTTAATTAGAGTGCAGATGGCGTATCGAGGCACGAAAGTGAAGGTGGTTATTTTGGGAAAGTATGATCCGTTTTACATGTAAATCGCGCGAAATCTGTCCATGAACTTCTTAAATAACACGATGGTTTTATGTAAAGTATTTACATTTTGTAAATTTGTAGACAAATCATTAATACGCAGCGTAATTTTGGTCATTAACACCCATTGTTTCAGCATGTTTACAGCGTGAATGATTCATTTAATATGGCAGATCGCACATTTTACGGATCAAAATTCCCGTGGTTTCTCCGTGCTCATGGTTCCATCTATTCCCTTTTTTAGTGAATGGATAATTGTAACATGCATGCACAGTCGCTGGTACAATTATTATTATCGTCATTGGAATTTAGTCATAATTGCACTTTAAGATAACCCGAATTGGCTTAGTAAAAATACTCACTGCACGTGGCAGCTTCAGACTCACCTGATCCTTCGGAGGCTATAGCATGCGCAAAGAAATCTTTCCTCTAGTCACAACTGCACCCGACTGGATTGAGAATGAAAACGAACTGGCTTATATAGGTCCAATCCTCATCTGTTGCTCCGATCAATGCTTAACCTTTACAAAATGGACTCAAATACATGAGCCTGATAGAGCAAGCATATCTTTAGAGTCAGAGTTTTTCCTCACAATCTCTTTTTTTACTTTTTCCTGACTTAGATAATGACGGACGTCAGTATTCTTAAAATCGTGCAATTGTGTGTGTGTGCAAGTGCAACACATGATGAGGACACTCCACTACGCTATTTCCACATTTTCGGCTTCTCGGAAGGCGGCCTTCTTCAAGGGGGGTGGAGTAGAGAGGACTGAATGGAGATGAGAAGATTTGGAATGATAAAGTAGGAGAGAGATCGATGAGGGGGCGGGAAGGTGGGGAGGGGGGTGAGGAAGGGAGAGAACGTGGGAGGAAAAAGGAGGGTGAGGTAGGAGTAAGGAATAGCCAGCGGACCCTGGGAGAAGAGGGTAATTATGTAACTTTATGGAACAGCAGCAGTCAGTTTCAGCAGTCATCAATCTGTAGATTGTTTTACTGCATCTGTCCCCTCTAGTGGTGGAATAAAGTGTTGTCGGAGCGAAACGACTTCAGCTACAACTGTTTCCATCAGAAAACTATTTCAAATAACTGTTGCAAACGACAGGTTAGTTTCGTCATCCTGCCGCAGCTGCACCGTTGCGCTCCTGTGTCGTGCAGTGGCAACTGATTGCTGAAGCTGACTGTTCCGTCTTCTATTTTTCTCCAGTTGCACTAAATGAGTGGCTGCGTTGCGGTCATGAGCTACGATTATAATCTTTTGAAGGTGGTTGCAGGTTTATTCAGCCAACACATTTCCGCCCATCGTGTCGTTGCAGATAGAATAAGAACTGTGAAGTACTTATCTTTCATGAATCCAAATGAAATTGTTACTTTATCTGAGTGAAAAATGTCTTATTACAAAGAATACAGAACTACTAGTCATGCTGTAACAGTACCAATCGATGGCATGTTGTTTTGTGTGCCTCTACCTGTTGTCCGCAACAGGGTTTTTCGTGGAACTGTTTCGTTTTGAAACTGATTTGGCTGCGAAACAGTTGCAAAGAAACTGTTTAATGCCACCGCTAGTCCACTCCGCTCTCCTACAAGCAACTGATTCGTTCCAACATCTTGATCTTCCTACCTTATTCTTTCCATTGATATATACTTGCATTATGTCTCTCTTGAGGATTTTATGTTGCAAACATTTTTATGAGGCTTTCTCTTCTTCTTCTCATTTTTTGTTTTCATTGAAATTATTTTTCCACCAACTCTTCGTAAGACTTCTTCATTAGTGATTCTCTCCGTCCATTTGATCTCTCTCATTCTTTGATAGCATCACATCTTCATAGATTCCAATCTCTTTTCTTCTGCTGGTGTTATTGCCCGGGTTTCACTGCCCTATAAGACCATGCTCCTAAGATATACATAAGTCAATTGCTTCCTTTCTTCCAGACTTGAGTTACTGGATGTTCATACTCCTCTTCTGCTAGAGTTCCTAATTTTTTTGGGCTATGCTGCTTACAATATTTTTCTTTTTTTAATCGCTGGTGATACTACTTCCAAATAGCAAAATTTTTACGCAAGTTTTGGCTGTCCATGTCTGACAGTGATTCCGTCTCCTGGATTTACTCCACGGACCACAATACTAGTTTTTTAAAGTTAATCTTGATCTTATATTTCTTCATAGTTCAGTAACTTTACGAACTTGAGTCGAAAAATAAATTCGTTCGTTACAAATAAGGTTTTGAAAATTTGGGCGGGAATACGGGAATGGAAGGCGGGCATGGTGGTTGGATGAGGACTGATGGAAATAATTACTTGTGTATGTTTGTTTACTATATGCGTAAAAAGAAAGCTTGTTGTCATTTTGTGTAACTGAGATGTCCATGAAGGGAAGTGATATGCATTTCTCAACCTCACACTTGACGGAGATTGGTTGTTTAGGTAATTCAAAAAAGTTGTCAACTGAACTGGCATTGATGTCAAAGATGGTCAAGATACTCTTAATATATCTGTACCAGATTTAGGGAAGAATTGGGATGTATCTCGGCACTGTTGTCCTAAATGGAACATGAATAAATTGGCCAGGAAGGGATAAATATTTGGTGGTATCTTCAGAAATCTGTTTGGGCAGCCACCTTTTCTTTAGAAACTTCAAGGCTCAGGAAATAGGAACACTGGGGAAGAGAGATTCAACATCGAAGGAAACTAGGTTTTCTGAATCTTTTAGGGTGATTTTCTGAATTTTATTAATGACAAGCAGGCCACCCGGCGTTGCTCGGGAAGGAGAAGGGGGATACTTGGAATTCATGGTAACATAGCAGGATTTGTAGGTAAAGGAACAAAGCAGGTTAGGTGACGGTCATCTAAATAAACAGAAAACAGTGTAAAAAGGCAAAATAGAAAACTCTTTATTTCCGGAATGCGAAACTGATGGGGGACGGCTAACAGAACTTATTTATAGACTATGTTGGCAGTTTTTCCTATGGGGGTGTATATGTACAGATGGTTTGCTGATCCCACTCTAGAGCAGGCTACATAGAGCTGGCCATGGGCAAAACAGTTTTCTTCCAAGTGTATGCCTACCGTTTTGAAAGTTTGTCCCTGAGACTTATTTATCGATTGCAAACGTGAGTTCCACAGGAAACTACAGGCGTTTGAAGTGAAAGGGCATCTCTGTTGTAATTAAAGGAACGATGAAGTTGCGAAAAAAGGCAGTATCGGAAATGGAAGCCGCCAAATCGGCCTTCACATCGCACACAAACTCGTGGGCGATTTACCTGTGAACGGTGAAGTTGCGAAAAAAGGTAGTATCGGAAATGGAAGTCGCCAAATCGGCATTTACCTCGCACACAGCGCACACAAACATACTAACATGGCAGATTGAATGGGGTTGTTATCGGAAAGTGTGAGAGTAAGCAGAACGCAGGGATGGGTGCTAGGTGGCGCTGAGCGCACTTGCAGGGTTCGGTAATGAGAAAACGACGCTAAGGACGCGTCGGACGCAACCGAAAGTAGCACTGCTGGGTTTGGGAGCATGAGATGCACCTATGTACCAACTCTGGTTGCAATCCGTACTGCCGTATGGAAACGCATAGCGGACGGACAAACAGACATCCTCTTTTATATATATAGATAAATATCAGTAGTTTTACTGAGGCTAGATTCGCTGTGGCAATGAAGGCTGAATAATTCTTGCATTAAGCATTTAGATTGGTAGTGGGTTGGGGAGTTTATGGCTGGTACCATGGGGCGAATAGAGCATTCTTTCTTGTAAATGTTTCCAAGGCCATAAAGATGCGGAAGACTAGGGTTGGACGCGTGGAGTTAGAATTTGAGCCATGCCGAGTAACAAGTGTAGGTACACCTGGTTGAGGCTGCATTGGCTTCTTGGATCATGAAGGTAATAGGGCTTATTGACACTTTAGGATAGCGGTAGTCTTCGAGAAGGGTAGTCATGATCTGATAGTAGGTGTCTTTGTATAATAGCATAAGAATAACACAGCAATAACCAATATCGGATTATAAGTAGAAGAAATCTTTGGATCTGAGAATTCGGAAGATGGGAAAGAATTTACTGCTCTCCCTAATGTGGTGCTGAGTATTGGAGACATTTACGGAACAATTATAAAAACTTTGTTAACTCCACTAATTATTTAACAATACGAACCGGGTTTCAACATTTGGTGTCATCTTCACCTGATCAATTCCACAAGGACAAGCCTACAACCGTTTCCTTTGTGAGATATAATATTTAAATATATACAATATTAAGAATATTGTATATATTTAGTAAAACATGAGTTATTTTTCATTAAAATAAACAATGTCTTGATTTTTCGATATTCCAAGTGGTAATCGTAGTCCTCTACTCTATAGAAATAACATTACCTAAAACAAATAAAAATATACCCTGACGAAAGCTATCCATGAAAATAAACTGATGATCATTTAAAGTATGTAAACCAATGGGGAACATGCATGGAATTTGTTTCTCCCGTTACTGTAGCCCACAATATAGAGAATTTTCTCACGAATCCGAATATGTAAGCCAAAACTGTCTCCGTCAATTACGAATACTGTAAAATGCTAATTAAAAGTTAGCAAAAATCGACGAAAGTCACGTGACTCGAAACGCTTTCTCATTGGCTTGACGTCACCGAACGGTACTGAAGTCCTCGCAGCTGCAGAGATAGGCGCCTCGTTGAAGTTATCGGAGCAAATTCGCTATTAAAATTATTCTGGTAATTTCTCGATAGAAGAAATGACTGAAGTGGGTTTCAAGAAGGCACAGTCGGATAATTTACCGATGATTGACTCACTTATGGTGGCCGCCTTCCTGAAAAAACAGCGATTGTTTCGTCGCTGCCGAGATGCGTGGAGTAAAAGCGAGCAGGAAGCAAACTATTACATGCATAATAAAAACTTTAAGTTTTAATAGGTATATAAATATATAAATTTATAAATGTTTATTTTTAGAATATAATAAACTATCCACCGACTGCGGTAAATTATCATCTGCCCATAATTTTATTAATACCTAACTTTTCATGCGACACATTATGCGGTTCCCTTATATCAGCTACGTTGTCGTTAAAATACAACTATGGAAAAAATTAACTGATGTACAAACAGCTTTAAATTATGATTAATGTCTAAAGAATTCTAAATTATCGCAACGGCTTCAGTCGCCAAAAATACGAGTCGGCATGTTAAGTTTTGCATTAATATGTAGCAAACTCAATGTGTCTCATAATCTGAATCTATTGATTTTCAAATTTCCTTATTACCGAAACTTAACCCATGCAGTCGTAATGTTTCCCCCTCTATTGAATAGATATAAATCTGTATTCGTATTACCTACATTTTTATTGAAGACTATATTAGGGAAGTCCATGGCAAAGCAGCATACTTGCTGTATTGTAGATTTCGGCTTTCAGTCTGTAGTTATTAAAGTATGAAACGTATTTCCAATGTTACGAATTCCTCTAGTAGCTATTGAAATGGCGTAAATTTTTATATTTTTTCGTTTTGCTACCCCGAAGAGTTACCTCGCAACAATCCCCCAAGTTCGGATTTTTCGTCCGCTGGGACGCGCAAGTCTGCGGTTATTCGTCATTTACTCCTAAACGATTGGTATCTGTCCTTTTCGACTATTTTATTGTGTAGCCATTAAAATGTCCTAAAGATTAATACCTTTCGCTTCTTCATAGACCTCACGATAACCATAAAACAATCATCTGAAATAGAAAATTATGATAGACAGATATAAGAAAGGCAGAATATAAGCCAAATTTTCCACCCTTTCTTCCAAGTATCCGGTGGCCTAGGTGTAAGGTTGTGGAGTGGAAGGTTGGGAGATCGAATTCACTACGGGGAAATTATCTTTCTTCTTTTTTTCATAGCAAGTTTCACTAACATCTTTGGAAATTTTAGGTTCATCATCGCAATACCTTTTAAAACTTTTTTCTTTATTTTACTCCCTACATTTTCATTAATGACGGCGAATGCCCAACTCCGAAGACCCGGTTTCTTGGCGAAACCTTCTAAACTAACATTCTCACCTCCAATCAGTTGACGGCGTTTTATAGATCTCATCAAGGCCTACAACCATACGCCTACCCTTACTCTCTATCAATTATAGTTCACAAACTAATAGTAAAAACGTGTAACAGACAAATCATGAACTAATAGTGAGATATAATAGGTACCTATTTCATGAGTTATCTAACGATTTTCAAAGCCATAAATGTTACTGCTCGTATATAAATAACGTTCAAAGCTTGGAAATTTACTTTCCCTGTGACTTTAGAGACGTAAGTTGTATTAAATATATTAAGGTAGGTTTACATTCAGCTTACATACTTCCCTTTTCAATTCATATAAGGTTTATTCCCTTTCATTCTATTTATGGATATATATGGATGAATTGAAAAAGGGAAGTATGCAAGGTCAATGTAAACGTGCCTTAGGCGGTAGAATACTAAAATAATAATACTTTTGTTGAAATCAAGTCATAACTAAAATTCCGTTCATAAATAATATTTTGCCTTTGATATGATAGTTTTTCACTTTCTAATTTATATTACGTGGCAATAACATAATTTGGCTCATTTATAACATGTTTTACCTCACAAAAATAAGGTTTGCAATACGTGGTACCGGCACTTACGTTGAAATGATCCTCGCAGCAATAAGCCGTTGAAAATTTAGAGAGAGAATTTCCGTCTCTTCTGCAGGCTATCAACCATTCTCTTCTTCGAGTCTTTCGGGACGTAAATAAAAACCTTTTCCGGCGTGGAAGTTGAGGTATTTGAGCAACAAGGCACGATGCAGGATTTATATACCTTTCCCGGTTTTTTCTCGTTTAGATTCATTCTGCTCAAATGAAATGATCAAGTAAGATTAGTGAATATCATTAAAGATGAAATAAATGCAATCATTTACGCCAAATGCTCGTTCCATCAACAACATCCGCCTACTTTCTCGTCAGAAGGTAAACAACAATCTCTAGCGATACCGTTCCGTGAAGTCACGCATCCATTCCCCGATGACGTAGTGTTTTCAAGCTGGCGAGAAAGAATTATTTTTAAAGACTGATATCTCAGTAAAAAACCGCTTGCCATCTGTGAAATTTTCGCTACATCCATTTTGGATAGTGTCCTTCGGATATAAGTGGTTATAAAAATAGTGCATGTTCCCGAAGCTTAGTGATATGTCATATAGATTGAATAACCGTTAACCGACTCACCTTCGCTCATCTTTGCAATATGAATTACTGTCGTCACTCCTGCTCTCTTGTAGATTGTCATTCATCTACACCTACATACTACCCCGCAAGCCGCCTCAATAGGCGTGTTAGGACACCAGCCGTTTACATATAAAAAGGAAACGCTTTAATGAAATTACGCCTAGCATTTATTATAGTCCCTTATTGTTCGGGGGAAAAACGAATTCCCATACCTATCCGTTCGGCAAAATATCTCTCTTAATTTATCGTTTCTGTCGGACCTGGAAATATAGTGGGGTTCTTATATGATGTTCTCCGTGTCGCTCTGAAAGATATCTATTCTCAATTGTTCAAGCAATCTAAGCCTAGCGCGCAGCCTCCGAGTCTCTAGCGGATCCCAGCCTAATTCGTTTAACATCTGTCATTAAAGGTGCCACTTGATTTTCAGGTAACTGGTGCATTTGCAAGTAATACTTTTTCTAAATTAATGACGTCCCGGACGGCTTACCGCAAGAGATCATCAGGAACGCTGCGGAACTTTTCTTTGCAGAGGTATACTACATCATTTATCTTAAATTTCTTATTTTTTTGCCATTTGGTTCTTAATCCAGGCCCAAAATAACCCAATTACGTTGAACTCACAATGTGCCCCTTGAGTTCAGATCAACTGACACCTCTTCCCGCTTCAATGATTTTTCGGTTTATTCGATAATCTAGATTTTTCCCGATTTGTTCAGATCTTCATATTCATCCTGATAGCCGTCATTGTATATTATTGGCTCAATTTAATTGCTTATTAGAAAATGAATTATGGTGTCCTATGTTGAGTTCATTTTTGGAGTTTTTGTTTCAGAATCCTGCATTGTATGGTAAATGGGACCTATTTATTACTAGAACGCAATTATCGGCAAGTATTCAAACCTACGACAAAAGCATTCCTCTAAATCAGCAGCATTCATTTTGTAATGGTAATCGGTCGATCCTTTTTGCCCCTTGAAAACCGTATGTATTTTATCGACTACAAACATTCCTCTCCATCCACCGATCGCCAGAATTATAACTCTTTTGCCTGACACTGATGGAGCTGTTATACGAACTTTCCAATCATTAATCTCTTGCTTTTTTGCTCTGTCCCAGTCACTTGCCATACTTTCGAACCGCTTACTTTTACATACTAAGCAAAATTCAGATTTTGGCTTGCTTCACAACATGTTTAATCGGTTAAAAATATCCTGCAAACTCTTTCTTATAACCGATTTGCAGTAATCAAGAATATTAGACACTAGTCCAATATTTTCGCCCTTCCAAAGAAAAAATAATTTCATTGGAATGAGTGTTGGAATTTTGAGGGGGGAGGGATTTTTTGCCCGTAAAGTGATATCTTCTTCTGAGAATGGTTAGACTCAGATCAAAACGGAATTTTCAAGTGAATCAGGAGTGTTGTCTCAAGCAATGTGTCTCACTCAACTAAAGTAGGCACCGTAAAAGATTAAGTTCCCCCGAAACCGCCTCCTAGTAGATGTTACCTTTCCCTGTTAGCAACATATAATTTTAATTCATTCAAAAGAAATGACAAGTACTCAAGCTCGGCTTATTTTTATTCTCATTAATATAGCTTATTTTAAGTTAAAATATGTCTAGCACAAGAAAAGTAAAAACGGAAAAAACAAAAACGCGAAAAGTGTTTATTCCAGATTCTAAATTACTAACGCTCAACTTATCCACCAACAAATAAAAGACTACAAAAATTGAGATTTTGCTCATGCTATCACTTTGTTGGAAATATGCCTTTGAAATTGAACTTTAAGAACAGGAAATGTCCATTTAAGTTCTGCCATTTTCCGAGGAAATTTCAAAATATCGATAACGAAACTATAAAGTGTTAAGTAGAGTTTCGTGTAATTTAGTGATAAGAGAAAAACCTCCGGAGATTATCAAGCCTCTTGAGACGAACAAGATTCTTGCATTTCAGGCTTCAGATTATCCCCAAGAAATGCACACCTAATTGAAATTCTATGATAAAACCTCATCCAACACATTCCAATGTATTTGACATTAATTCGCTGAACAAAAGAAAGCTGTATGAAGAAATACTGAAAGTTTGTTCCTTTATTCGTACATGACAGACACCAATAAACGACCTCAATGCATCGTAGTTTTTTGGTACATTTTGTTTTGAGCTGCAAAAAAGTATTTCTGATATCCTAAAACACGTTTTTGCTTTAGTTTGCGGATATTTGTTTATCTGAGAAATTTAATGTTGCTATATGTACAAGAGAATAGTTCTTGTGATTGAAAAAAAGTAAAAGCCAGTGCATGAAGAACTATTTGCTTGCCGTTCTTTTTTTTGAGTTATTTATAAAAAAATAACTTCTCATTTTATGTTTCAATCAATTCTTACATTTCTACTTTTTTTTCATTACTTAGAGCATGAAAGCATTTGGTCCTAAATGCTAGACAGGAGAAAACCTAGAGAAATAGTAGTATCTTTTTTCCTGCCAACATCTCTTGAAAAACGACATGAAATGCGATGTTTGCATGCATCAAATCGCCATCAAATAAGGGCGGTTTCCTTTTAGAGTTTTACCCAAATTGCTCCAATGATTGTAGATTCTACTCAATGTCACATTAGAATCCATTTAATCTGAGCTCCAGTGGACACGCGAACAAAAGCATGAGGAAGCACCGGTGTCTCTGGTTGAAAGCTTCTTTCGGCTTGGAGGAATTGGCTTCCTCGTTAGTTAGGACTGCGGCGACAGCTCTCACCACAATAACAGGCGGTAAGGTAAGAACATCGATGCATACATCTATAGTCCCTGGTGGAAAATTTCCTATAAGAATTCTCTAGAACATAGGGAAAAGCTAAGGAAAAATTGAAAATTCCTTTAAAAATATTTCTTTCTGACCTAACGAAATGCCCTAAAACTCTAAGGAATTTTTTCCTAGAACTTCTTTCCTTATAAATGACTGACTTCGGTCAATAATTTCCCTAGACAAAATATACTTTAAGGAAAACCTTCAGGCATACGAAAAATTACGCCATTAATTGAATAAAGTGCAGTGTGCAATGCATAGAGTAAATGACTTCAGAGGAAAAAATGTATATATTCATAATGACAAGAAAACGATTCTGAATAGTTTCATTTATACAACTTATCGAAATTAAATATAATAAGACAGACAAAATATTCCTCCATAAAAAAAGATTTTCCACCATTATAAAAATCACCTCTCACAGTAAACTACATTTGGTGTAAAACGAATATATTATAGGCCACTGAAATTACTTTCAAAAGGATTTCCCAGGGGAAAATGCATTCTAGGTAAGTTATATCTAGAGATTTATTTTCTAGGGAAAACAGGGGTTCAATTTTCCAGTATATACACAGACAGGGACAGGATATGTAGATGTATATATCTAGCGCAAATGAACAAGAACAATGATTTTTTGCGTGACCGCGTTGATAGCCATTTACAATTGCTTCTGAACATTCCTTGAATGCCGACGGGTAACTTCCAAAAGCGGATGCATTTTCAGGGCGCTGCTCGACCATTCTGATGTAATGACTGTTCCAAAGCTGAGAATATTTTTGAAAGTTCAAACGTAGGATTCAATGCCACCATTCTCCTGGAGAACGCCAGGTATTGATAAAATGGATATGAGTAAGGGCCAAAAAACAATTATATGAACTCATTCCCGTTAAAATTCTAAGCACTGTTTATAACAATGAGTCGCGGAGTACGCATTCTGCTGATTGCATTTAAGGATGTTTTACTTTTTACCTTAGAGGGATGTCATCCCTCTGAAGCATAAATTCTCACAGGAAACTCGAAATAACTGTGTTAAATAACTGTAGCAGTTTGATTGACCCCGTAATGACAGTACTAACCATGAAAATAAAAATATCGGATTGGTGCTACTACATATCTGAAAACCTTTAGCATGGCTTAGTTGTTTTCAAATAAGGCTGTTTTTCAATCATATGAGTATCATATTAATCCTGTTTCATTCTGAGAATCGATGTTGAAATTCTCATTTCAAATGCCTTCTCAATTTCTGACTTTAGATGCTTAGCCACATAGTAGGAGTGAACGGTATTTATCATGCCTCGAGCAATGCACAAATGCAATAGCATTGACATAATCGTCATATATCCCCTCACGTTGGAGCTGCTAGCGTGATTGGAGGAGAAATGACTGTCTACTCTGCAATCCGGTTCTAAACGAGAGACCACATGACAATTTTTGTGATATGCGAAACTGCGTATCACCATAACTTTTCAGACGTAAATATTTCGTGTATCGCATTGCCGATTAGAGATACAAGCACCGATTTCTAGCTTTAAACGTCACAAACAGACAAGCTCCCAAAAGGGGTACTTAAAGTGGATAACCGCTTTGCCGTAGACTGAAAGTCGATGCCAGAACAACCGAGTGATATATGGATTTCATCACAAATAACTATTACCCTCCCAAACATTGCACATTTCAAAATATTCGAATCCCTCTTTAAAATGACGGAAACAGCTGTCAAAATGCACGAGAAATGTTTTACCTCTGATCGAAGCAAATGCTAATCACTAATCTGTATACAAATTGTTCCTATGGATGATCACAACATTGCTACCGCTCATGCGCTCGTCTTTAGGGCCCCAAAAAATGACCCACACCACAGTTTCACAGCTCGAAAACGGAATTCTGTCACCAACTCTTCAGCGCGACATTCATCTCGTCCAAGAGGCTCTCGTAGGAACTGTGGGCTGCAATTACTATGTGTACGGATTCAGAGATAGAAATACTGATGTAGCTGCAGGAACTGTACTGAACTGCTCCTTCGCAGAATCTTCGTTAGGGAAACTCGATTAGGCGAATGAAATGTTCCAATACCGTTACAAGATTCTTAGTATCGTAAAATTTCCCATTTTACATAACCTCTTTGAAGCCTGAGGGTAGAATGTGGGGGAGAAGGTTAGTGAAATCCAAGCTGGTATCATTATAAATAGACATTCGTGATCCATAGCAAAACTACACACTTTTCAATGGTTGAATGATGTGGATGTTAAGTATATTTCCGGAGCATGCCCATCCAAAGAAAACAAACTTCACCGCAATCACGCGTAAATTATTCATTCCCTTGATTATATATCCCCGCAATTTATCTATTTGTCTGATTGTATCTTGTCTGCACGTATTCTCTAGGCTACACCAGCATTATAGACACTGTTGAGAACAGTGACAACACGCGCAGCTTAAACAAGGTGAATGTGTATCACTTGGGTCCGTACCATTTGAACAATTTAACCGCGACATAGCATTTCCAGTTCCCGGTGCGCGGAGCCGGACCCCGAAGCACGATCTAAAAATAAAATTTATGTACAGTATCGAAAATGGTTTTAAAAATTCTCCTCAGAATAAACATGGTTTCATATTAACATAAAAACATCACTTCGTCTGATTTTCGTGTAATTAACGAACTCACGTACTTCTCCATACACTCCAATTGTCCAACACTTAAGTATTGTCTTCACCGGTCACCAGAACGGTCACCAGATTGCACATTTCAAATCGCCATGCCCGTTTCTAAATGGGCCAATATTATGCAGCTACGACCACCCACTGTGACTTAGGTCATGCGAGGATATTCTTTAAAATTTTGCAGTAACTTTGTGTAGACTATGCAAGGTTGCAAGCATTTACACCTTGTGCAAATTTCCTTCCTTACGGTTACGACGCTCTTCCTGCCAGTTCTGGCACATTTTTGCCAGTATGCCACAAGAGAATTCATATCCTAATAAGTCCCTTGTCCAACTTTCTCTATTCTAATCGAGATAGGATCCCTTCCAAAAGGGCTCTATTGAAAGCCAGCATACTTACGCTCACCAATAGGAGGTGCATACATGCAGTGTATTGACAAATCTGGACGTATTCCCTTAACCAATAAAAATACGAAGTTGATAGTCTTTACTGGTCTCACTTACCAAAATCCTTGCAGAATGGAAATCGCTCCAAAAGTAACTGTGTAGCTTCGGCTGCTTACCTGAGTAAAATGAAGCAGATGAATTCAATGTACAGTATCTATCTCAGAAGTTCTAAATGTTTATCCCACCAGCACCACCTTGATATATAACCTTTTAAAAGGTATCTTCTCGTATCGGTGATTATGAAAGCATTTTATGAACTGACTTGGAAATTTATTTCGTCAACCCATCAAAATACAAAGGAAAGCCGCGCGTTCAAAATAGCCACAAGAGAGTATTAAGTAATATGCGGCTAACAGACGGACTAGAATAGAAGCCGCTTCAGACTTAAGAGTCGGCATGAAAGGCTCTGATTACTTGATAAAATTCAAATCGTGCAAGCTTCATGGCTCGAGAGAACGCCTTTCCCTTGGCAATATTAGCAATCGTGTCTTTTTAAATTTCATAAGCCTTGATTCATAGCCGGCCATTTATCATTCATTTAGATGCCATGGCTACAACCACAGTTGCTGTAAACCAAATAAGTAATTAAACATGCTGAATAAATCTAACCACTTAAAGAAACAGATATTATCCTCACACGTAACATTGGTAAGGCCATGCATGAATTATAATCAGACTGATTCTTAGTCGGAAGGAAGTGGGATCGTGAGTAATATTTTTTCCCTGCTTCAAGCCTCAAGCTTAAGAGGCATTTATAAAAAGAAATTTTACTATGTCCCACATTCAGGGAAGTAAGCACTTAGTGTATTAAGGAGAGTAAAAGGCTCGCGAATGCTGGAAAGAAAGAAGTGTGTAGTATGTTGATTTTATCAAGTAATGACCGCTTATCTACAGGAGAAAAGTTCGCGGTATGCACGAAAGTATACCTTACCCCTTTGTCTTATTGCATTGAAACTTGGGTATTTTAGGGTTAGCATAACATAGACTAAATGTAGTAGGAATGGGGTGTCTGAGCAGTGTATGCGTTAGGTGTAGGTGAGATAGATTTAGGCATCAGTGGATGATAGAATGTGGAATAGGTGCTCCGATAATGGACATATACGAGAGGAGCATGCTTCATTGGTTTGAAAAAGAGATAATAGATTTAGTAAATTTAGTAGTACCGAGGAAATAGTTGAAAAATAGCCATTTTTCTAGATCTAATATGGGGAATACAGCTTTTTTTTATTTTGCGTACACCAAAACGGAATAGAGTGATAGGTATGGTTACTTATTTGTAGGGAATGTTTTTTGTTAATGTATTCTTCCTCTTATATCTCCCATATTACATCCCTTCAATATTAAGTCGGATAAACCAGAAGAACGGAACTTCGAGAGAAGATGACATACAGATAGGGAAACAAAAAAATATCCGTTATTATTGTCAATTTAATTAAGTTATTTTCCGCAAAAAAAACGGTGATTTGAATCAGGGAGACAGAATACGGGATAAAATTATGAGTTAGAGTGGAAGGAAGGAGAGAAACCCCGCGCCAGCATAAGTTTTCTTTATCAACAGAATTTAAAAAAATAATGGCGGGAGAAAAGAACGTGATGAATTACCGAAGAAAATTATTATATCTTAGGTTAATAGATATTTAGATACATATTAGTATATTTAGGTTAGATATTATTAACGGTAGATTTAAAAGGAAGAGAGTAATAGTCTCTAAAAATTTCAGGCGCAAGCCCTAATCTCCTTACGCGATTTCATTCTTCATTTCAGTATACGTCCAAATTTTTTCACCTCGTCCATAAAGCCCGACCGTAAATATCTTTCTGCCTTTCGTGACCTGTTCCAACCACCTTCTCTGCTTCTTTCTATTCTCCTCAAGTAATTTCCTCCCCTCATCCATCATAGTCGTTTCCTTGACTTTGAGGACTTTCTTTGTCGTCTTCCTCATGCAACGTAAGCACTCACACCGTATATACTCGGCATTCCTAGATTCCCGGTCAAGAAAATAGCCTCCAAAAGGATATGCACTCGATATATACGTTTTTACATCAAATAATGTTTTCAAAATGTGACCAAAATATTTCAGAAGAAAAATAAATAATGACTTGCATCAACGTATTTTATTTTCCCAAAGCATTCATTGGTCGTGGTGATTACTAATATTCAGTATATACATATTTTGCTTGGCACAAATGGTCCGAATGTCGTGAAGAAAACGAAGCAAGTACCTACATGAAATTTTTATTTTAGAAAAAGAGGAAATTCTATGTTTCGCACATCCTTTTACTTCACTGTTTTTGAGAGAGAAAAAATATTACATCTTTTTCATTAATGGGCGAAATGCCCCAGAAAATATTTTTGCAGCATTGACGGTGAGGATCGCATCCCAAATCCTGGGTCCAGGCTATTCCACCTAATGGAGACAAAGAAAATACTACAGAATTGCATCCGGCATTTGAAGAGGTCGGCCGTTGGCGAGAAAGACTAATGCGATGAATAACGAATATGTGAGAGTACAAAATAGATCTGAGAGCCATTAAATATCTAAGAAATGTGGAAGTCTCCTCGTGACTGGGTTATTCAAATTATATAATAAATACTATATATTCTCATATATATAATTTAAAAACATAGTGCCACTTTCATTGATGACAGATCTAATTCAATGAAAATAGGGGTGAGCATCTAAAAATGCCGTCTGTTCGACGAATATAGTTATGAGCGACCCAGCCCGAGGAGGCCACTGTACCGCCATTTCACCTGAACCAAGATCCATGAAAAATGCATGTAATGAACAGTTGTAATGTGTCCATTTCTTCAATATTTTTGTCTTTATTTTAAAATTATTTGATGTTCTGGTAAAAATAGCTTAATTATTAGTTTTATTTGCACAAATAGCATTTGAGTGGAATAGAGAAAGTATTATTTTGGTATGTGATTCATCAATGCTTGCTTTTTTGCTAGTTTCTCACTTATGAAGTTTAATAGATTGATTTGAACAAAATATTGGGCAGAATTTCGCTGACCGTTTCGTTGGATTCTAATAATCGTAGTTATAAACATAACAATAAAGTAAACAAATATGATAATAGCTTCATTGTGTGGCGGATTCTCCAAATAAAATATGTATGAAGGGTGTCTTTATTTATTTCCATTTTCGATCAAAATATCTTTGTCTATTTCCTTCGTTTCTATTTCATGAATGTGAATGTGGATGACATTCTCTTCCTTCTTGCAGGCGCCGGCTTCATCCTGATAACCCTCCAGGCACTGGCAAGTGCGCTCTTCCTCGTTGCACTTCGCCAGGGGGTCTATACAGCCGCTGGGGGGTTCGCAAACACTTCCCAAAGCTGAAAAGGAAATTTTCAAAGTACTATTATCCGTCAAATTTATCTTTGCCACTCAAATTGGGGCGAAAGCTTCTGAGTCATATTCCCATGACGTTCCCCCGGCAGTCATAGAAACCATGGGAGGTGAGTTGACCATATCGAACTATAATTTGTTTGAAATAAGCCAACATACGGTTTATTTGTATTTCCAGGGATATTCAATACCTCGTTCATTATTTACATCTGTCTGAGGCACAAGGAAGTAATTTTTTGCATGATAAGCAATATTTAACCCAATATTCAGATGCTTAATATACCGTAGGTCAGCAAGAAGGTTAACA
The DNA here is from genome assembly GCA_963573305.1 of Pyrrhosoma nymphula. Taxonomy (NCBI): domain Eukaryota; kingdom Metazoa; phylum Arthropoda; class Insecta; order Odonata; family Coenagrionidae; genus Pyrrhosoma; species Pyrrhosoma nymphula. Next base: position 126,016,762 of record OY754335.1, on the reverse strand, counting down.
AATTATCAGCAATTTATCTTACTGAATGGCAATACGACCGAAATGGCAATGCATGCGGTGTAATCGGTTAACCACGCCTGGAGAGGAACATATCTGGCTGGAGAGCTACATATCTAGCTGCATGCCGATACGAGGCATGAGGCTTCGCCTCGTGACAAGCATTAGCGATTTATGCTAATGCATAATTAGTCGTAGTTACACTAACTCTAGGGTATAGTGTAATGCATGTTGGTGATTACTTACCCCCTGCCACACACCCCTGAGGTGGCTTGCAGGGTATTTTGTAGATGTAGATGTAGACGACCTTGCTGGCGATGCATGCGGTGCAATCGGTTAGCTAGGCCATATAGCTGGAGAGCTATATGGAATTGCTGTCTTCCTAGAAATATCTAGTTGAGCAGATAGATAGTGTAAGACATGTCTGGCTGTGTAGCTAGACATCTTGCTGTCCCATATACTGCTAGACTTTCTAGCTATGCAGCTATAATTATAGCTGCACAGCCAGATTTTCTCAGTGCAAGCAGAGAGGGGAAATCGCATTATCGACGGTTATTATGGTTAATGTCTCCCCACGGAAATCGCAGGATAGTGGCGGCCTACAAGCCTGGCAACTAAACCATATCTATATAAGCATATAAGCTCTGTCCTGGGCTTTACTGGCAACACAGTGCTAAAGATCAATGGAGTTTGCCAAAGTATCCTAGAGGAAAATGACGCTTGCGGTCATAAAAACTACCACTCCAGCTATCTAATAGGTACATTTAGATCCCCGAATCAAGGGCCTCTCGTTACGCTCAGATTTCAGTCACGAAAATAAATTGAACATAGGGTCACATCACTCCTTCTTTTGAGACCCGTGATTTTCTGAATACCGCGTTGGTCCATTGCCTCCAAGACTGAAAGTTATGAGGGCCTTCGTAGTCGGCATCTTCAGCTCCGGATTGCTTAATGCTCGTTTGTTCCGCCATACAAACCACACCGCGCTCAAATTTTGAGCATTGTTTGAGATTTTGCACAACCATAAGAAAAAGGAAGTAGATTGCAGCAGCCATATTTTAAAAGTTTATTTTGTCCATGGACAATAAGGGACCATAATAATTGCGATAGACCTCTTATTAGAAATACTCATCCGTGATTGGCAGATTAGACGTTGTACTTGTGTTTAATAACTAATCGTCATTATTATTACAAATACCTTACTCTAGGGTTTACCCAGTTCACCCACGCCGTGGTTCAACGTCTATTATTGCACACCTGGTGAGAAATCACCCTGTGCCACATTCCATGAAAGTGAATATCACGGTACATGATAGAAGTAGATTGCACAACACAGCTACAAAAACTGAGCTGGGCATCATTATCAGGCCGTAGGTTGAAATTTCATTATAAGAGCCAGTTGCAAAACGGGTAACAAGTTGCGGCATAAATTATTGCAAGAGACACAGATGCACGCAAAATTCTTCCATTTAACAGTAAATGTAGCCCTCACCGGAGATGTTGCCTCTCGTTTCCATAGCAAATCGGTCGAGAATCGGATTTCAGAGGAGACATTTTTGGACGCCATTGCTAGTGAAAAGGACCAATAGAAGGAAAAGGACATACTCAGTTTCCTAACTCACGGCGGATGGACGTAACACGGCGATTAGCCAATGAAAGGCATTTCCTCTTCCACCTCAGTTTCTAGCTCCCGGCGGCCAAAGATCGTTATCAGCTCTTGCAAATAACTGCATATTGGGCTGAGAGGAGATGCGTTAACCACTGATTCTGAGCCTTAACCAACGAAGCATAACATTCCTTACCTTCTATTTGATCCGGGCTTTGGCCTGGGACTCGCGAAGTTGAAACAATCGCCGACACGGAAACAAAGCAATTTACAAGCAATAAATTTGGCAACACAGACGATGCGAGACCGAAGTGAACCTCATGACAGCCGAAGAGAGACTGAGTCCTCCGCCTCAATGCATTTCATGTCACTCCTCTGTGATTGACTGTAAAAATGAAAATTACACCGGTGCATTCTAGGTCAGCCGCCATGAGCTTAGAAAAGGATATGGTGAGAAGGGGACTCCACCTGAACTCGGAATATGAGGGGAAAGGTGATTGTATATTAATGAATCGGTTTTCCCCGAAATTTCCGCAAAATAACTGTGCTCTCAAACACCGAGCTTCATCATTGAGAATTATGGGGGGAAGGGGAACAAGGCGAAGGAAAATGTCGCGAATGGGATAAACAAACAACAATGAAAGTACGAGAGAAGGAAAGAAGGAATATAACTAGAAACAAATCGCGCGTATTTAATTCCCTTAAACTTTCCCTCTCTGACTCTTGGTATAGCTCTTCGGACTTCCTATGTACTCTACCGAAATTGAAGGTGACCGGAGTATAACCCTTAGTCAAAGGTTAGAGATGATATATGGAGTCCAAAGTGGCCTCTCCACGAGCGAGGAATGGTTTGGGGACAAGTTCATGGTTCTCACGGCCACCGCCAGGTGTCTCACGATCGAATCCAGGCCGAAGATTTACATAGCGCTTATGGCCAGCGATCAAATTATGTTTTTTTAAGAAAAAATATCATAATTTGCAATATTGTATGAAGATCCATCAATCAATCAGCATATTTCGATCATAGGGTCTAAACTTATTCATCGCAAATAGCGCTGCCAGCCATTGCCGTTCCGTAACACTATAGTTCCTAGCAGTACTATCACGGAACACTTTGTAAATTTCCACAACAAGTTTATTTAACCGATCTAAGTTTCAGCAAAGTAGTTCCACTATCAAGGATTATCAAGGATAATGGCAATGTTTTGCTGAAACCTAGGTTGGTTAAATAAACTTGTGGAAATTTACAAAGTGTTCCGTGATAATATTGCCTGTCACACATTACCACAAATTATCGCCTGATACTCTAAAAACTATTGTTTCTTCTGGCAGAGGAGATAGCACGAGAACAATAGTCCACAACACGCTCTTTTCCAACGTTTTAACTAGGCCTACATTCGCTCGTATTTAAGACAAATTATTACTATTATTATCGCCGTAGTGGCAACCCTGGATTTCAATCTTTACCCTCAACAAATGAAGGCCTCCCTGACGAAGTGAGGCCCAACGTTGGGCACCAGATGTTGAGTCGCCTTCTGTATGCTCAGCAGATCGGTCGACGATCGGATGCCAGATGAGATATTGTTGGGTGCTGTATAGGTGAAAGGAACTAAGGGAAGGGCAAGTGAGAAATAGGCAGAGTTCTGCCGGCACTCGGAATAGGAACGGAAAGGTAATTGCATACACTTAAATAAATCGGGTTGACCCGCTTTCCCCTCATAATAGCCGTTAACTCAAACAATTAGCTTTATCATCGAGAATTACAAGGGGAAGGGGAAGTAGGTGAAGGAAAATGCCAGGAATGGGAATCGCAATCATGTGGGGAAGGAGGTGAGAAGGTAGGATGGAAAATTAACAACAAGATAGAATGATTAAAACTTTCGCTCATGTCGAAATTCCACAAAGTAAACGCTTCAACCATCTTGTATATGAATAAACAACAAACCCACGAATTTTCAAACCAATGTAGCTGATATGCTCCACCCAAACACAAGCTAGGGACTAATTCCGATTGACCAGGACCAGGTTCTCTAATACCCCGCTTATATTCTCTCATAATTTTGCCACCTCTCACAAAACTTATGAAAATAGTAAAAACAACAGGCGATTCCGCGGCAATTCAAACCAGTTAAATTACATAATAACGCCTAAGTTAGTTCCACTATTCCCACATCTCATAAGTTCCTACCTAATTTCTTCGACCCCATAATATTGTGTGTACCCGAAAGAACTGGGAAATATTCGGGATAGATTATAGTACTATCAAAAGGTAAGCGTATCAGTCTGCCAGATGGAATGGATTAATGTCATTTTCCTTTAAAAGAATGGCAGGAGCAATGGAAAAGAATTTTAATTGACAACAGATACTTTGATGCTCAAAACGAAATGTTGTAGTTTCCGTTGAGCTTCGAAAGATGTTTAAAATTTATTTCACTCTTCAGACAACGACTTTTTTTGCATGTCTAATTGTTGGGTTGGGTTGTATGGGTTGGACTTTTTAGGGATGGCTTAGAAACCTTAAATAAATTAATAATATCAACTTATGGTCGAAATTGTGAGCGTGTGAGCTCCTACAGTGACCAAAAATATCATTTTGACGAGGATGAGCGACGATATGGGTACTTTCACATATCCCAAGGCAGCGTCAAAAACTAAATAAAACCCATTGAAATTTTCTTAAAAAAAACAACAAAAGTTTATGAAAATTAGTCAAAAGATTTTCAATGTCATTTTCTGAGTAGTCGTTAGGTGATTGCAAAATATCCTCCGCTAAGTTCTACGTTTCGTTCATTCTCTCCCTTACACCAATAATATTAGTCTATCTCTTCCTATACAAGCTCCGTCCCGCTTTCTAAATCGGACTTACTACCACTCCCCTAAGCGTCTATTTAAATGGCCACTCAGCCTCATGAAACTTTTTTCCCCAACTGCCTCCTTTCCTGTCTCCACCCATACCTCCTCCCACGATTCAGCTTCGACAAGTTTTTCAACAATTGCATTCTTGCACCCCCTCCCTCCATCAGCCACCCCCTCTCAAACTCAAGACCCTCTAAAAGACATGGACGAACACAGATATACGTGCCCTGGGTGGTGATAAATCCACCCATGCAGGATTCGAATCCGCGCCCCTCGGGCTCGCAGGCGAAGACTTTAATCCACCGCCATTTGGGTCGACATGGCATTTATTCCCACATCTCTTTTTCTAATCCAGAGTTAATCACATCTTTCCAAGTTATTTTAGCAACTAATAACATAACCTTCATTTTAAAAGCTGCCATCCCTGCTATGCTAAAGAGTTACTCTTATTATTCGCGGTCCCCAAATATAAAACAACCATGACTCTCTTGACATATTTCTTTTCAAATGTCTCCACTCTCTCCTCCACAGATGGTATTCCGAGCACCTCCTCTCTTAGAAATTCTTTAATAAAAAATATTTCTCCAATCTGCATTCCAGTGATAATAAGTTAAACAACAACCTTTCCCTATGCACTACTTAATTTCCTGGCGTTGAATACCTCTGACTAACCCGGTAAAACCTTTCCCTATCGTTTCAGACAGCCCCATCGCTTCAAATAGTTTTCGCCAATGCCCCTGCCTCACCTTTAGACGTTCCCTTACCTCTCCGGCTTCTTTGAAACCATCGGACTCCTATTCAAATCACGGAAACTCACCGAATCCCTTACGACCCACCGGAAATCGTGCAAGATCCAAAATTAGTCCTACCCTTGTCACCCAACTTCAAGCGGACGAAATTGGGTTGACTCATACCTGTCGTTCGTCGGAAGTGACATTATACGTCTATCAAGTTATTGAATGCAGGCGTTCTCAATCTGCAAAATAGGAAAGCCGAGCAGAAGACTATGTTCAAGGTACACATCGATAAGCTCAAGCATTATTGTTTATATCGAAACATGGAAAAGCAAGGGTTCTCAAAAGAGCAGACGTTTACCTTCCTACGCTCCGCCGGTCTCAAATCTAAGACCGAAGGTTTCGTCTCCTCGTGCCAGGATAGTTTCACAAACACCCTCGTATACTGTCACCTTTTATTCAAGTCGAAGGTTGCGGACACGATATGCAGGGCGTACCGAGCTCAGCCGGAGACTTGAGTCACAAGTCAGCGTATATAGCTCGACACAATGCGGCTCTTCGTGTGTTATTTTTTCACCTTCAAAAACCATTGTGGAATTGACAAAATCCTGTGCTACCTAATGCCCTTTGATATATCCTTTTCCATCACCAGGAGGAACGAAGCCTGATTTCGTTCTCCTTGAGCACCTCACACACGCCATGTTTATGATCGAGTTTGCAGCTCTTACTGAATCCAACATGAACGTGAAAAAGGAGGCAGAAAGGACTAAATACTAAGACCTACGGTTTGAACTTCAGCAAATCCATCCCGGAATCTCTGTATAACTCATAGTCAAGGTGGCGTTAAGAGATCGCTGCATATGAGCATCATGATCACTCCGGCCTGCGGTTTACCAGCGGAATCACTTACCAACTCCGTTCGCGCGAACCACGCGCTGAGTAATTACCCATCCGATGGGAGTTAGACGTGGCTACAAAATCGGCCAAAACCCTCCCGAGCCTCCGACCATTACGACGACAACAGAACCCAATGTTTGCTGGAGACTCGGTGGTGCATGTTATTCAAAGTAACTTAACAATAACAATAAAACACATATTTCTTCGATGAAAAAGCTCTCAGCGTATGATTAACACCAAAATAAATAGTTTCAGAACATAGGCACATGAATATGTAAGGACACTCACAATTTTATCAAACATTTTACAGGAAGCTAAATGACCAAATATAAACATACAAAAATTCCACCATAGCTATTCAAGCATACTTACGGGCTTTGCACTTCCCATAATACTCTTCATATCCATACAGGCATTCACAATGACTGTTGTTACAATTCATTGTTGAGTCACTCAAGCAATCAGCTACTGTCATGCAGGCCTGATGCAAAACTGGGAAAAATACGACAAAGGTTTATGATTTTCTTCAATATAACAGAAAGCAATTTAGCAATTTTGTTAGCAGCTTTAACGGTTTCAAAGACAGAAAAGGTCTTTAGGTGTATTGGACAATGCCACAAAGAAAATTGAGGGTGAACTAATTCCTTGTAAAATGGAAATACCAAACGTATTTACATTTTTGTTTTCACAGTGGGCAGTCATCAGTAACAACTTGAGAAAGCATTTTGTTTGCCACCTTGTGTATGTAAAACATTTCGCTAAGTTATGCACGGCGAACTTGCAATTCGAAACGATATATATCTCTAAATTAGAAACTCTTTAGAATAAGAGTCTGAAGACAAAATTTATTTATATGGTTTCAAATATTAGCCCAGCGTTGAGAAACATGCTCTTATCATTGCAATACAACACTCGCTGGTACTTGTCTTCGATTTTTTATCCTTTAAGTCTCTCAAACCCTCTCTCCAAGAATGCGGAAGTCATGCAATGATGCACGCATAGCCTCCATCCCTTTCATTTAGGGCTGTCAATCTGTTGCGCTCCGAACTCGGAAATAAAATCGTCACTTTTATTAATTTATGCACCGTTACCGTAAAATGAAAACATATGCCCTCCAACTGCGTCTATCAGTCAATATGCTATGGGGTATCACCTCCTGATTTTCATTTGCAACTGCCAATTAAGCTTACTTCATCCTAGATGATCTGTCCTCCGTGAGACGACTGTAAGACGAAATTATCTATGATATTCCGACTCCATTCTTGTCTTTTGCGTGATGTTTTGCCACTTTTTGGTACCTAGTATCTCTTGTGTGTTACCTATTGTAGATATTATAATTAAGTAACCAGAGCTTCTGGTTCTCTTCAATTACAATTTTAGCAGGTGTTGCAAGGTTAAATCGAAGGAGCTCTCTAAAAAGTCCTGCTTTCTCTCTCAGTGAAAAAAATGGTTACGCGTCCGATGCGACCTTATGAAAAAAATCCGTAAAATATTTTCTCCATTGGACGACGAAAGTAAAATTAGCAGAAGAGGTCCAATTAAATGCTTCATTTTAACATTTTAGGAACATGTATCCAAAAGGTAAATTGACTTGGTAGGTCGATCATGAATCCTGTCCGTTTAACGGAAGCAGGATATACCCTGAAAAACCCTGTCGACCAATCCGGCGTGAGATATGGCCAAATCATATTGGTCAGAACCCGGCCACGTCATAAAACTTTAAAAATTGCAAGATCATCGCCAGAGAAAATAAATATTTCCCACGGCTGATACGAGAGGCAATTTAAATGGTAACAAAACGCAGAAAATTTCAACCCGGAAGACGGCTATCCTCTCTCCTCAACGTTCAAACGTCTTTTCCAACAATTTAATTCATAGGTCCATCCGGCCAATCAGCGAGCGCCTGACTAGCTCAAGCGTTAGGTAAAACGATAAATGAATCTCTGCTGCTCATTCAGGACCTGAAGACGCTAGCTGTAACGCAAGCGAAACTGTTGTCCATAAAAATGAATCAACTCGGGAAAACCCGAATAAACAGAACTCATCAAAACACCACGGAAGCGTCCATGCCATCTTAAGCATTAACGGTCTGATGGAGATATTTACTCGTATTCTTTCAAATATTTCTATATCATTGCAAAATAGTACTCGCTGGCACCTATACTCGATTCATCATCCCCTTGAGCTCTCAAAACCCTCTACTAGCAGGTAACAAGCGATGTAATGACTCATGCGCAGTCTCCATTCGTTTTATTAAGGATGATTAACCTGGTGCGCGGCGGTGTATGAGAAAAAATCGTCACTTTTAATGATTTATGTGCCATTGTTGTCAAATGAAAAGTATTTACTCCAACTCCGTCTTCGCTGAAACCTCTAAATTTTCCTTATCCACCAGCAAATTAAACTTGTATGCAGCAGAGATGAACGCTCATACTTGAAATAATTGCAAGAGAGAATAATATCTGATATTCCGTCATCATCCTATTCAATATTATATCTCTAAAATTAGACTTCAATACAGACTTTGTTTGATTTCATAGTATCTGACCAAATAATTTCTTGAATTTTCACAATCAAATTCACGTGCATTCGGCCAAAGACAAATTCTACTGGTGCGAAATAGAGCCGTATTAAATAAAAAAAAACAAATACTTGCAATTAAATTTTCATTTGTCAATTTAATGTAATTCTAAATCAACTTTGGAAGTTTATAGAAGTTAATTTTACACTGCGGAAAACCTAATGCCGACACACTTCCCTAGATAGTAAATATTTTCACTATAAATTTAATGGAATTTGTTGACTATGGACATTGAATATTTATTTTCGTTTTAGTAAGTCTTGTGGCACTGGCATATTAATGGGCATATCCCACTATATAGAATGAGTCATTAATACACACACTTCAAATTCAACTCCCGTTAGAAAAACCTTGATTTGAATTATTCCATGATTGTCATGTGCATTGATAAAAGCCCTGGGGTCTCTTCTATTCCTAACTGAGCGAGGATTGACAAAGGCAACGGTAAAGCTGTACAAACACATCATAAACTCCGTCACCATGTATGAATATAACTTTTACGCGTCCGATGCAACCTCAGAAAAAAAAGCTGTTAAATATTTACCTAATTGGACTAAAATCGTAATTCGAGCAGTAATGGTCTAACTACAAGCTTCATTTCGGCATTGCAAACATTGGAATTCTCGATCCGATATATTCGGCGAAGATAACTTCCAAAATATTAAAAATTTGATTTCTATAACCGGAGCAGTTAATAATAATAATAAAACGTGAATTGTCGTAGACCCTTATCGGTCTTCCAGATATTTTGGTACAAAAAATAAGGCTTGCACAAGATAAAATTAATAATAGTAATACTTACAAGAAGTGTTTACACAAGAAAAATTAAAAAAAATAATATTACATGGTACACAATGTACACAACAACTGATTGAATACTCTATTGCTTTTGAATTTACAAGTACTATCTCTCGATAATGTTTACTCAGGAAAAATAAAAAATAAAATAATAATAATATGAAATGATACACAATATACACGACAACAGCAACTTCCACATTTACAGTTTCTTGGTGGAAAATGAAATGAAAAACAGTAAACACTAAGGTATTTTCGCCAAGGCAGCTATTACCTTTCGTTCCTTGTAATCTCAGAATAATATGCTGCATGAGTGTCTACATATTTCTTTTTGGTTTCTTTCCTTCGCAGGTTAATCTATTAATCTCGTAAAGAAACTCCCAACTCTTAATGTGTGAAGGATGAATAGTTCTCGGGTTTCCAGCCGGGTAATGGTGTTAAATGATGTGTGAAGTCTAAAATTTGAATGTGTGAAGTTTTTCAAATCTTTCTCATTCATCATCATTGGTTTGGTCTTCAATTGGTCTTATTATTGGTCCTTTGGTCTCCTAAGATTGGTTGACTCCTGCCCTCAATCGTTTCCCATCTAATGCTAGTTCCCTTACTCCCTCGTAGTTCTTCTTGTATACTTCCTCTATTTTTCTTAAATTTCTCCATTCTTCGTATATCCAAAGTTAAATTGGTTTTGGGGGCCCATGCACTGATATTCATGCCCGTTTAAAGACAACTATATTTCAGGAGTAGATCTGTAGACCAACCTGGTTTACGGTTTGGCACCCCATTTCAATGGCTCCTTGGTACGTGTTGGTACCATAGAATGAAGTCCTTTTTCTAAGGGAGAAGGAAAATTCCCTCTATTAAAAAGATTGCCTTTAGATACGGGTGGTAGAGGTGTCAATGGCGCATGCATATGCTATCTTGTGATGAGTTAACAGATTGAAGGTGAGAGACTAAAAAATATGTCTCCCTTTCACATTCTTCTTCCTTTATCCGTTGGAGCTATTTGGGACCTGGAGGGATATTTTGTAATCTCACTTAAGCGAGAATACGTCATAAAATGCGGAAAATTACGTCATTTTTCCTAGTTCCACTCCATTTCCCAGTTGGTGTGGTCTTCTTCGGCTTTCAAGTGGTGATCTACCAGGTCTTTTATTTGATTCATCCGCTCTTTTGACTCTTGATCCGTATCTTTCGAATATTGATACGTTTGATTTGGCTCCGAATTTCATTAGTTACATCTCATCTGTCGTTAGGAACGTGAAATGGAGCCACCATCGGACCTTGGCCGATCGTGAGCCGACCATCAAGAGAGCGAAACGGATCTCCACCTTCCCACAAAGAGTCATACAAAATCCATACTAAATTATACACTTTGTATTTTTTCTACAGTTTTAATTAGCTTTGCGAAGCGTTCCGCCGATCTACGGCATCATCAGGTACAATTTTAAAGATTGTTTGTCTCCAAAGGATTAAAAATTGATGCTCTCGATCAAATCGAGATTAAGGCACTTGGCAGACCCTAACACGGCCCTTTGTATTGAGCAATTGTTCCCGCAGTCCTCTCCACTCCTTTCCGAGAAACTAACTTTAAGAAAAATCAACTATTCAAGCCATCTATCCGCGCCCACACTTCTAAGCCAAGGTATCACCGCCACCTCCCTCATTCAAACCAACCAACCTACGACAACTTAAAAACGGTCAATAAACAAACAATCTTAAAAATTGTACCTGATGATGCCGTAGATCGGCGAAACGCGGCGTACCGCTAATTAAAACTGTAGAAAAAATACAAAGTGTATAATTTATTATGTATACTATTAATTTCTACAAAGTAAAGTCTAATACCATAGAGTGTAGCCATAAAAAAAGTGAGATTACCAAATAACCCCCCTAAAATCAACCAATATCCTACGCGATGCGACAATACCGATGGAAAAGGCGTTAAGTAAAATTTTACTAACGTAGGTTCTCTATAACATTCTCCTTACGGCGTAGCTACCTCTACGAGTTACCCTGTATGTCATCTCAAGGGTGTGTGGAAGGGGGTGATCACACAAAAGGCATTCACTCACCGTCTAATACGCTACCATAATGTTATTCACTATTTTACTGAATGCTCTGGTTAAATAACGCATGTTAACGGAGATTTTACATATAATAGGGTGACTAACTTGTTACTTACTAAATTTTACTTACGTGGGATGGACACTGAAAGATTACGTCCATTTATGAGGGCCATTAGTTAAGAGTTCTCAGTTATGCTAACATGCATACCCCTATAGATCAAACTAGGTATATAGTAGTACTATATTAGTAATTAGATCGAACTTGCAATAGCAGATGGTAATAAATAATCAGCACATAATAAGTCACCATGCTTTTCGGTGAATTTTCGTCTCAATTAGATGGGAATTTCCTGAATTGTACAAGAATTCCCGCTAAAAGGTAAGAAGGAAAATATAGTAAAATTTAGCACAGAGCGGTCTGAGAACCCGACGTCGTGATTTGACGCATAAAATGAAAAATAAAGACAAAAATGCATTCTGGAAGCCGATGCTATGATAGTAATAATTTCTGAAAGACTTCAGTATGCGGATGAATAATTTTAACAGAATCGTTACTAACAGAACGGCAGCATAAGTGATTATATATTAAGACTAGTCATTTGCACTCGATGCTTAGTAACATCATCTTACAATCAAAAGTGAGACCGAAATTTTTAAATTTTACTTCGTCCTACTAGAAAGCTCTTAACACTAGGATGTAAATGTGCATATTTTTTACGCATTTCATTCTGAAATTCGAGCGTTACTGTGCAGGAGGTATTCCCCCATCTCATTATACTCTCTCCAATTACTTGCCTCTAGAACAGTGTCAGAGATAGAACTCCTTTTGTGAACAGTTTCTGACGCGAGGGCCTTGTGGAAAGTGATTTTGCATATGTTTACCAATGGACGTAAATTACCGTGTTTATTTATTACGCATATTTACCAGTAACCTACGATATCTGAACATAAGAAATATGCATGTTTACCGAATAACCACAGTTATTTTAGGGTAATATTTACGTGCGTTTATCAAAAATGCCCTATACATCGGTAAATATTACAAAAAATACTTCAAAGTCCCAAAGAGGTTAATCTACATAAAGCTAGTTGTTTCCGACGTAATATTATGGAAATTAAAGTTCATTTTTAATAAAAAGGTTTTTTTTGAAAACTTTATTTTTTCCGAATGAAATTTTTATTTTCACGACCACGGTTTCAATGATTAACGTCAAGAGATGATGACGTTAACCATCCAAACCATGGTTGTGAAAATTAAAATTTAACGCGGAAAAAAACAAAGCTTAACCATTTTATTCAAAAGATCACACTGTGTGACTAGCTTATAAATCTCACCAGCAAGAGAGATATTCGAGTTCAAATCCCGGTCAAGTCCAATGTTTATTGCTTGAGATCTGAAAGGTGTATCTCATTGTGCCCATGCGCGTGACTTTGGACATATAATTTGTGTATTCTGCAGCGATTTAGAAATTACTTATTCGATAACAGATTACGTAGAAACTGATATCTTGATACAATCTGAAAAATAAAATCAATTTTAGTAAATATTTTTGAGCTTCCCTAACTCTGCTGCTTTCAACAGCCCTGATGACCAAAGTGAAGTCTCTTTTCAAAAAGTCTGCAGACAATGAGAACATCACCCGGTGGGAAATCCGAGAATTTTTCATATCCATAATTCGACGAGAAAGAATTAAAATCGATTTAATTTTCTGTTAAATTGTTAGGAATTTCATTCCCAGGTATAACGTGATAAAAGAAATGCAGGCAGCATCGTTATCACTGATTTCTCATATACGGAAAAATGGTCATAAAAACTACAGGATAAACTATAAGCCTAATTCATATGGGGCTATTAATGATCAGTTAGCCAAGTTAGGGGCCGTTTCCCGTTCTGCATGTACATACATTAGGTCAAAACCTGATAAATATGGAATGAAAATTGATAAAATGTGTGATAACACATGTTCTTGACAGCCTAATTACATCTAAATATATGGTAGACGATGTACCGCAATAAGGCTAAAGGACAGTTCCCGGCTGCCAAGGAACTGCTGACTTATTCGTTCAAAAGGTGTCTATTAAAGGCACAAACTGTTATATCACGATGGACAATTTGTTTTTCATTATACTTCTAGTTCAATCTCTTTAGAAAGGCCAGTAACTGACAGTAATTGACACTGTTAATAACGAATATGAGAGAGTTATCGCCCAAATTCACTAAACTAACATGTAAATCAAGAAACATTATCAATAAATCGAAACGCTCCCTTATTTATCACAAAATAGAAAGGAGAAACACATAGGTGGCATTATTTCATGTCAACTTTTAAGTGATGTTAAGGGTAAACTGAGCCAATTCCCGCCATTTCCACATTCTCCCACCTTTCTATGGCTGGTGTCCCAACACCCTCTACCACATAGGAGGGTTCTTCTTTTCTTAGGTGACTAGTACGTTGCTGTACCTTCCCGTTGCCCCTTAATATGTTTACAAATGGTTCCTAATTCTCCCCCGTTTGCGTCAATCCTGACATTCCTCTCGATCTATTACCAGTTGCGAGTCGCAAGAGCAAATCAAATTCTGGATAATATTCACTTGCAAAGTCTAACCTACTGCCTTGTGTGTTTTTACAAAATGTGAAGGGGAATTTTATTTCGTACCATTGGTAAATGCTGTTCAACCATTCATGCAACTGAAAGTTTTATAGTCCCAGTTTTATAGACTATGCGAAATACTATCTATTATTAATATTGAAGAATACTTACCACCTTTGCAGTTCCCATATGATTCCTGATACCCGGGTTTACATATACAAGATCCATTACACTCCATCGTGTGGTTATTCCAGCAGTCAGCGTTAGTAGTGCAGCTCTCATGCAAATCTGGGAAAAAAGACAAATCGTATTATCCATCCTACAGTTAGCACCATTAGTACAGAGGTTCTCTTCAGAAACTTGGTGGATATAAGGCACAATAGCGTGACAAATGCCTAAGGGAATGTCCTCAAGACTACTCGGGTAGAATTATTAAACGGGCATTGAAATTATCCAATTAGCCTTGTTAGGATTCCGTCAAGCAAGTGGACTTAGAGAATGAGTTTATAAATCTCCAAACTTTTAGTTTCATATGGTTAACCTTTTGATTAAAAATACTTGCCGGTAAGTACTTTTTGTGACATCATCAGATATTTCTGTTACGTGAAACGTATTCTCGCAAGTGACTGGGTAGAGCACTTTGCGCGATTATGAAGGATCCAGGCTCAAGTACCGGTGATGGCGGATAATGTTTCCAGAGTGGCATTATTGGACTTATGTGTCACTTGCGGAAGACGCTGTAAAAGTAATACCGTGGCTATTTTACGGTATCCTAAAAATTTGTCAAAATAATAACCCCCTTAGTGTTCAATGTTTGCCTCTAATATTTTGTGCGGCACCACTGTGTGTATGCTTTGACTTCTTCTTGTCATTTTACGTCCACGTAGCAGTCACGAATATCTATTTCCTGAAAGCCTTAAAAACTCCACATCAGACAAGGACGCCTGGGAAGTTTAACTAACTAAAGCACTCGGCGAGATACCGAGGGATCGGGGTTCGAATACCGGTCACTTCCAATGATTTTTGCCAGGGATCTCTAAGGTGAATCACATTGTGTCCGTGCGCGTGACTGTACACATATCAATTGTACATTCTTCAGCGATTTAAATATTTTTTTTTCGATAACAGATTCCGTAGAAACTGATATCTTGATAAAATCTGAAAAATAAAATCAAATTTATTAAAAATTTTATTAGCATCCCTAACTCTGCTACTTTCAACAGTCATGATGACCAAAGTGAAGTCTCTTTTCGAAAAGTCAGCAGGCATTGAGAACATCAACCAATGGGTAATCCGAGAAGTTTTCATATCCATATTTCGACGAGAAAGAATCAAATCCATTTAATTTTCTAATAAATTGTTAGCGATTTGATTCCCAGGTATCACGTGATATAAGAAATGCAGGCCAGATCGTTATCACCGATTTCTCATATATGGAAAAATGGTCATAAAAACTACAGGATAAACTATAAGCCTAATTCATATGTGGCTATTAATGAGCAGTTAGCCAACTTAAGGGCCGTTTCCCGCTCTGGATGTACATACATTAAGTCAAAACCTGATAGATATGGAATAAAATTTTTATATAATGTGTGATGATACATGTTCGTGATAGCCTAATTACATCTAAATGTATGTTAGACGATGTACCGCAATAAGGCTAAGGGAAAGTTCCCGGCTGCAAAGCAACTGCTGAATTTTTCGTTAAAATGGTGTATTTTAAAGGCACAAACAGCAAAATCACGATGGACAATTTGTTTTTCATTTTACATATAGTCAAATCTCTTTTAAAAGACGAGAAACTGAAAGTAATTGAGACTGTTAATAACGAATATGAGAGAGTTCTCGCCCAAATTCACCGAGCAGACATACCAGAACAAGAAACATCATCAATAAATAGAAACGCTCCCTTAATTATCAATAAATGCGGAGAAATGCATAGAGGTGGCTTTACTTCATGTCAAATATTTACTGATATTAAGAGGAAACTAAGCACCCGCATTTTCCCCATTCTCCCACATTTCCATGGATGGTGTCCCAACACCCTCTACCACATAGGAGGGTTCTTCTTTTCTTAGGCGGCTAGTACGTTGCTGTTCGTTCCCGTTGCCCTTTTTTCTGGTTACAAATGGTTCCTTTTACCCCCATTTTGCGTCAATCCTGACATTCCTCTCGATCTATTACTAGGTGCTAGTTGCAAGAGCAAATTAAATTCAGGTTAATATACACTTTCAAAGTCTAACCTGTGCCTTGTGTGTTTTTTACAGAATGTGAAGAGGAGTTTTATTTCGTACATTAGGTAAATGCTGTTCAACCATTCATGCAACTGAAAGTTTTATAGTCCCAGTTTTATAGACTATGCGAAATACTATCTATTATTAATATTGAAGAATACTTACCACCTTTGCAGTTCCCATATGATTCCTGATACCCGGGTTTACATATACAAGATCCATTACACTCCATCGTGTAGTTATTCCTGCAGTCGTCGTTAGTAGTGCAGCTCTCATGCAAATCTGGGAAAAAAGACAAATCGTATTATCCATCCTACAGTTAGCACCATTAGCACAGAGGTTCTTTTCAGAAACTTGGTGGATATAAGGCACAATAGCGTGACAAATGAATGTCCTCAAGACTACTCGGGTAGAATTATTAAACGGGCATTGGGATTATCCAATTACCCTTGTTAGGATTTCGACAAGCAAGTGGTCTTAGAGAATGAGTTTATGAATCTCCAATTTTTTAGTTTTATATGGTCATCATTTTGATTAAAAATACTTACAGGTAAGTACTTTTTGTGACAACATCAGAGATTTCTGTTGCGTGAAACGTTTTCTCGCAAGTGACTGGGTAGAGCACTCTGGGCAATTATGAAGGATCCAGGCTCAAGTACCGGTGATGGCGGATAATGTTTCCACAGTGGCATTATTGGACTTATGTGTCACTTGCGGAAGACGCCGTAAAAGTAATAGCGTGGCTATTTTGCGGTATCATCAAAATTTGTCAAAATAATAACCCCTTTTGTGTTCAATGTTTGCCTCTAATATTTTGTGAGAAACCACTGTTTGTTTGCTTTGACTTCTTCTTGTCATTTTATGTCCACCTAGCAGTCAAGAATATCTATTTCCTGAATGCCTTAAAACCTCCATATCGGACATGGTCGCCTGGGTAGTTTAACTAACTAAAGCACTCGGCGAGATACCGAGGGATCAGTGTTCGAATACCGGTCACTTCCAATGATTTTTGCCAGGGATCTCTAAGGTAATTCACATTGTGTCCGTGCGCGTGACTGTACACATATCAATTGTACATTCTTCAGCGATTTAAATATTTTTTTTCGATAACAGAATCCGTAGAAACTGATATCTTGATAATATCTGAAAAAATAAATCAATGTTCAGTAAGTATTTTTGAGCTTTCCTGTCTCTGCTGCTTTCAACAACCCAGAAGACCAAACCGAAGTCTCTTTTCGAAAAGTCAGCAGGCATGAAGAACATCAACCGGTGGGGAATCCGAGAAGTTTTCATATCCATATTTCGACGAGAAAGAATCAAATCCATTTAATTTTCTAATAAATTGTCAGCGATTTGATTCCCAGGTATCACGTGATATAAGAAATGCAGGCCGCATCATTATCACAGAATTCTCATATATGGAAAAATGGTCATAAAAACTACAGGATAAACTATGAGCCTAATTCATATGTGGCTGTCAATGAGCAGTTAGCCAAATTAAGGGCCGTTTCCCGCTCTGGATGTACATACATTAAGTCAAATCCTGATAGATATGGAATTAAACTTGATATAATGTGTGATAACACATGTTCTTGATAGCTTAATTACATCTCAATATATGGTAGACGCTGTACAGCAATTAGGCTAAGGGACATTTCTCGGCTGCCAAGGACCTGCTGGCTTTTTCGTTAAAACGGTTTCTATTAATGGCACAAACTGCAGCATCACGATGGAAAATTTTTTTTTCATTATACTTTTAGTCCAATCTTTTTTGAAAGTCGAGAAACTGACAGTAATTGAGACTGTTAATAACAAATATGAGAGAGTTCTCGCCCAAATTCACCGAGCAGACATACCACAACAAGAAACATCATCAATAAATAGAAACGCTCCCTTAATTATCAATAAATGCGGAGAAATGCATAGAGGTGGCTTTACTTCATGTCAAATATTTACTGATATTAAGAGGAAACTAAGCACCCGCATTTTCCCCATTCTCCCACCTTTCCATGGCTGGTGTCCCAACACCCTCTGCCACATAGGCGGGTTCTTCTTTTCTTAGGTGGCTAGTACGTTGCTGTACGTTCCCGTTGCCCTTTATTCTGGTTACAAATGGTTCCTAATTCCCCCCCCCCATTTTGCATCAATCCTGAGATTCCTCTCGATCTATTACTAGGTGCTAGTCGCAATAGCAAATAAAATTAAGGTTAACTTGCAAAGCTAAAACCTACTGCATTGTGTGGTTGTACAAAATGTGAAGGGGAGTTTTATTTCGTACCATGGGTAAATGCTGTTCAACCCTTCATGAAACTGAAAGTTTTATTGTCTCAGTTTTATAGACAGTAGGAAATACTTTCTATGATTAATATTGAAGAATACATACCACCTACGCAGTATCCATTTGTTTCCCAATGCCCGGGTTTACATATACAATATCCATTACACTCCATCGTGTGGTTATTCCAGCAGTCAGCGTTTGTAATGCAGCTCTCATACAAACCTGGGAAAAAAGATAAATCGTGTTAATCAATACAGTTAGAACCGTTAGCACAGAGGTCCTCTTCAAAATCTTGGAGGATATAAGACACATTAGCATGCCAAATACATATGGGAATATCCTCAATACCACTCGGGTAGAATTATTAAACGGGCATTGAGTTTATCTAATTACTCTTGTTAGGATTTTGACAAGCAAATGGTTTCAGGGAATGAGTTCATGAATGTTCACACTTTTAGTTTTATGTAGCCATCATTTTGATTAAAAATACTTGCAGGTAAGTACTTTTTGTGACAACATCAGAGATTTCTGTTGCGTGAAACGTTTTCTCGCGAGTGACTAGATATAGCACTCTGCGCGATATTGAGGGATCCTGGCTCCAGTACTTGTAATGGCGGTTAATGTTTCCACAGTGGCATTAGTGGACTTACATGTCACATGCGGGCGACGCCGTTAAAGTAATACCGTGGCTCTTTCGCGGTATCCTCAAAATTTGTCAAAATAATAACCCCATTAGTGTTCAATTTTTGCCTCTAATATTTTGTACGGCAACACTGTGTGTATGCTTTGACTTCTTCTTGACATAGTATGTCCGCCGAGCAATCACGAATATCTATTTCCTGAAAGCCTTAAAAACTCCACATCGGACAAGGACGCCTTGGAAGTTTAACTAACTAAAGCACTCGGCGAGATACCGAGGGATCGGGGTTCGAATACCGGTCAAGTCCAATGTTTTTTCCTTGGGATCTCTAAGGTGTATCTCTTTGTTACCATACGCGTGACTGTGCACGTATCATTTGTGCATTCTGCAGCGATTTAGAAATTATTTATTCGATAACAGATTCCGTAGAAACTGATATCTTGATACAATCTGAAAAATAAAATCAAATTTATTAAATATTTTTTAGCATCCCTAACTCTCCTACTTTCAACAGTCATGATGACCAAAGTGAAGTCTCTTTTCGAAAAGTCAGCAGGCATTGAGAACATCAACCAATGGGGAATCCGAGAAGTTTTCATATCCATATTTCGACGAGAAAGAATCAAATCCATTTAATTTTCTAATAAATTGTCAGCGATTTGATTCCCAGGTATCACGTGATATAAGAAATGCAGGCCGCATCATTATCACAGAATTCTCATATATGGAAAAATGGTCATAAAAACTACAGGATAAACTATGAGCCTAATTCATATGTGGCTGTCAATGAGCAGTTAGCCAAATTAAGGGCCGTTTCCCGCTCTGGATGTACATACATTAAGTCAAATCCTGATAGATATGGAATAAAATTTGATATAATGTGTTATGACACATGTTCGTGATAGCCTAATTACATCTAAATGTATGTTAGACGATGTACCGCAATAAGGCTAAGGGACAGTTCCCGGCTGCCAAGCAACTGCTGAATTTTTCGTTAAAATGGTGTCTTTTAAAGGCACAAACAGCAAAATCACGATGGACAATTTGTTTTTCATTTTACATCTAGTCAAATCTCTTTTAAAAGACGAGAAACTGAAAGTAATTGAGACTGTTAATAACGAATATGAGAGAGTTCTCGCCCAAATTCACCGAGCAGACATACCAGAACAAGAAACATCATCAATAAATAGAAACGCTCCCTTAATTATCAATAAATGCGGAGAAATGCATAGAGGTGGCTTTACTTCATGTCAAATATTTACTGATATTAAGAGGAAACTAAGCACCCGCATTTTCCCCATTCTCCCACATTTCCATGGATGGTGTCCCAACACCCTCTACCACATAGGAGGGTTCTTCTTTTTTTAGGCGGCTAGTACGTTGCTGTTCGTTCCCGTTGCCCTTTTTTCTGGTTACAAATGGTTCTTTTTACCCCCATTTTGCGTCAATCCTGACATTCCTCTCGATCTATTACTAGGTGCTAGTTGCAAGAGCAAATTAAATTCAGGTTAATATACACTTGCAAAGTCTAACCTGCTGCCTTGTGTGTTTTTTACAGAATGTGAAGAGGAGTTTTATTTCGTACATTAGGTAAATGCTGTTCAACCATTCATGCAACTGAAAGTTTTATGGTCCCAGTTTTATAGACTATGCGAAATACTATCTATTATTAATATTGAAGAATACTTACCACCTTTGCAGTTCCCATATGATTCCTGATACCCGGGTTTACATATACAAGATCCATTACACTCCATCGTGTGGTTATTCCAGCAGTCAGCGTTAGTAGTGCAGCTCTCATGCAAATCTGGGAAAAAAGACAAATCGTATTATCCATCCTACAGTTAGCACCATTAGTACAGAGGTTCTCTTCAGAAACTTGGTGGATATAAGGCACAATAGCGTGACAAATGCCTAAGGGAATGTCCTCAAGACTACTCGGGTAGAATTATTAAACGGGCATTGAAATTATCCAATTAGCCTTGTTAGGATTCCGTCAAGCAAGTGGACTTAGAGAATGAGTTTATAAATCTCCAAACTTTTAGTTTCATATGGTTAACCTTTTGATTAAAAATACTTGCCGGTAAGTACTTTTTGTGACATCATCAGATATTTCTGTTACGTGAAACGTATTCTCGCAAGTGACTGGGTAGAGCACTTTGCGCGATTATGAAGGATCCAGGCTCAAGTACCGGTGATGGCGGATAATGTTTCCAGAGTGGCATTATTGGACTTATGTGTCACTTGCGGAAGACGCTGTAAAAGTAATACCGTGGCTATTTTACGGTATCCTAAAAATTTGTCAAAATAATAACCCCATTAGTGTTCAATTTTTGCCTCTAATATTTTGTACGGCAACACTGTGTGTATGCTTTGACTTCTTCTTGACATAGTATGTCCGCCGAGCAATCACGAATATCTATTTCCTGAAAGCCTTAAAAACTCCACATCGGACAAGGACGCCTTGGAAGTTTAACTAACTAAAGCACTCGGCGAGATACCGAGGGATCGGGGTTCGAATACCGGTCAAGTCCAATGTTTTTTCCTTGGGATCTCTAAGGTGTATCTCTTTGTTACCATACGCGTGACTGTGCACGTATCATTTGTGCATTCTGCAGCGATTTAGAAATTATTTATTCGATAACAGATTCCGTAGAAACTGATATCTTGATACAATCTGAAAAATAAAATCAAATTTATTAAATATTTTTTAGCATCCCTAACTCTCCTACTTTCAACAGTCATGATGACCAAAGTGAAGTCTCTTTTCGAAAAGTCAGCAGGCATTGAGAACATCAACCAATGGGGAATCCGAGAAGTTTTCATATCCATATTTCGACGAGAAAGAATCAAATCCATTTAATTTTCTAATAAATTGTCAGCGATTTGATTCCCAGGTATCACGTGATATAAGAAATGCAGGCCGCATCATTATCACAGAATTCTCATATATGGAAAAATGGTCATAAAAACTACAGGATAAACTATGAGCCTAATTCATATGTGGCTGTCAATGAGCAGTTAGCCAAATTAAGGGCCGTTTCCCGCTCTGGATGTACATACATTAAGTCAAATCCTGATAGATATGGAATAAAATTTGATATAATGTGTTATGACACATGTTCGTGATAGCCTAATTACATCTAAATGTATGTTAGACGATGTACCGCAATAAGGCTAAGGGACAGTTCCCGGCTGCCAAGCAACTGCTGAATTTTTCGTTAAAATGGTGTCTTTTAAAGGCACAAACAGCAAAATCACGATGGACAATTTGTTTTTCATTTTACATCTAGTCAAATCTCTTTTAAAAGACGAGAAACTGAAAGTAATTGAGACTGTTAATAACGAATATGAGAGAGTTCTCGCCCAAATTCACCGAGCAGACATACCAGAACAAGAAACATCATCAATAAATAGAAACGCTCCCTTAATTATCAATAAATGCGGAGAAATGCATAGAGGTGGCTTTACTTCATGTCAAATATTTACTGATATTAAGAGGAAACTAAGCACCCGCATTTTCCCCATTCTCCCACATTTCCATGGATGGTGTCCCAACACCCTCTACCACATAGGAGGGTTCTTCTTTTTTTAGGCGGCTAGTACGTTGCTGTTCGTTCCCGTTGCCCTTTTTTCTGGTTACAAATGGTTCTTTTTACCCCCATTTTGCGTCAATCCTGACATTCCTCTCGATCTATTACTAGGTGCTAGTTGCAAGAGCAAATTAAATTCAGGTTAATATACACTTGCAAAGTCTAACCTGCTGCCTTGTGTGTTTTTTACAGAATGTGAAGAGGAGTTTTATTTCGTACATTAGGTAAATGCTGTTCAACCATTCATGCAACTGAAAGTTTTATGGTCCCAGTTTTATAGACTATGCGAAATACTATCTATTATTAATATTGAAGAATACTTACCACCTTTGCAGTTCCCATATGATTCCTGATACCCGGGTTTACATATACAAGATCCATTACACTCCATCGTGTGGTTATTCCAGCAGTCAGCGTTTGTAATGCAGCTGTCATGCAAACCTGGGAAAAAAGATAAATCGTGTTAAGCAATACAGTTAGCACCGTTAGCACAGAGGTCCTCTTCAAAATCTTGGAGGATATAAGACACATTAGCATGCCAAATACATAAGGGAATATCCTCAATACAACTCGGATAGAATTATTAAACGGGCATTGAGTTTATCTAATTACTCTTGTTAGGATTTTGACAAGCAAATGGTTTCAGAGAATGAGTTCATGAATGTTCACACTTTTAGTTTTATGTAGCCATCATTTTGATTAAAAATACTTACAGGTAAGTACTTTTTGTGACAACATCAGAGATTTCTGTTGCGTGAAACGTTTTCTCGCGAGTGACTGGATATAGCACTCTGCGCGATATTGAGGGATCCCGGCTCCAGTACTTGTAATGGCGGTTAATGTTTCCACAGTGGCATTAGTGGACTTACATGTCACATGCGGGCGACGCCGTTAAAGTAATACCGTGGCTCTTTCGCGGTATCCTCAAAATTTGTCAAAATAATAACCCCATTAGTGTTCAATTTTTGCCTCTAATATTTTGTGCGGCAACACTGTGTGTATGCTTTGACTTCTTCTTGACATAGTATGTCCGCCGAGCAATCACGAATATCTATTTCCTGAAAGCCTACAAAAATCCACATCGGACAAGGACGCCTGGGAAGTTTAATTAACTAAAGCACTCGGCGAGATACCGAGGGATCCGTGTTCGAATACCGGTCAATGCGGATGATGTTTTTCTCTCTGGAATAATCTTACCACAAATGATCTAAGGAAATGCAATTAATTAAGAAATATGAAACAATTTCCATCTATTGAACACTTGAAGTAGGCGCTGACTTGGCTGCCACTTTGACCCTCCGGCACTTCTGAAATTTTATGGAACGTTACTTCAATATCATCTGGTTTCATGTCAGATCTATGATGCTATGTTACCGTAGATGCAGAATTTGATGCTTTATTATGATGCTATGATACGATCACCTTTCTTTCTTTAAAATTATAATTTCTTTTTTCGAGGGCAAATACACCTTCTTCCTCATATCTACAACTTTTTCTGTATTTAAAAATATAAATCTCAATATTTTTTCCTTTTTACAAATTCAGTTTTTTCTTTGTTTTATCTTTAAGAACTATTTTAACGCCTTGAACATAGAACCCACTCCTAAAATCCTCACTCAATTTAACGTTGAGCTACGCTAAGTTTACACTGAAGGTGACGCGTGATTTTTTTACCCGGTAGGAAACTTGCAGCTGTCATCCTTTTTACGATGACGTTCTCAATTCCAAGAATGCTTCATATTTTACTCATTGATGTATGTACACAAGTAATTTGATTCACTTTTCATCATTCACCATTCGCTGGTAAGTTAATGCAGCCATTAGGAATGACGAGCCTCAGTCGCCATAATACGAAAGTAAATTCCAAAAGTAGTAACGGTATACTCCTTATATTTCCATGCGCTCGTTAAAAAAACCGAACGGATGAGCAACTTGTAGTTCATATGATGCTAGTAACATAATTTTATCCAGCCAGCTCAGTTCCTATAGGAAAGACAAGCCGTGGCCGTCATGTATAATGTGTAATTTCCGAACCACATCCGTGAGTTCAGCGAAACATTTGAGTCGACTTCGTGTTTTCGGTATTTTTTAAAAAACCGATTGCATGAAATAGTTAGATCAAACGTATATGAGTTCTTGCATAATCACCCCTGTGGATTTAGACGATCGAAAAATATGCGTTCACCTCAATGGCATCAACCGGTTTCATTCTTGACTTTCCGTAGCATGACAAGGCGAAATCCACGAGATTATAAGACACCAACCTTTGACCGGGCTTTAAAGTTTTGAATTGCAAAGAAAAATAATGATCAATATATCTTATCAAGAAGTAAATATTCCATTGCGAATCTTTCAATCCTAAAATGAAAGTTATCTTGATGGCTTCCGCGACGTGTTCGTTAAGGTTCCATCTCTCATCTCCAGGATTCCAGTAGGGTGGCTTTTATTTCAGATAGCGTTTCTCCTCCTATCCTGGAGGCTTATTTAGGTCGAAGGTGATTCCATTATTCCGCCTTATTGAGGACGGGAAGTTGCGTCTGATTTGCTGTTGCTATGCGCACCAAGAACTTTGCACGCCATTTTTCTCTTTACCAATGCCGAGGCCCGCAAAAACTCTCACCCATGTGGAATCAATGCCGTAGCCATCATCTCAGTTGAAGATTTTTTTCAGTTTTAATCAGTTCAGGGTACTAGTTTAGAGAAAAACGCTTTGGAAATTTACAAAGCTAATATTTATGCATCAAATTGCAAAATTCTTAAATATTTACGTAATCATATAATTCGCAGAGTGCTTTTAATTTCCAACGAGTATTTGTGCTCTGGCATAAGTTTCATATTTCAGTTCTATTGAGGACAAATCACTCGCAAATTTACGAGAAGCTGAATTTTTCATAGGTACTCCCGTTACTAGGCCATGGATGAATATGTTTACAAAACAATGGGGCATGGCCAACAATGTAGTAAAAAATACGTCCTACCTATTTGGTCGAAATCGGAGAGTTCAAGGGCAATTTATGGTTCGAATTGACGTGGAATGACCCAGCTGTCTCAAGTGAAAACAATACGTTTCCTTTAATTATTCGTTCACTTTAGAATGCCACATATTTTGTTTTATATTAACGTAAATGCCACAAATATCATTCTAAATTATAGATTATTGTACACAAAAAAAATATTATTGCTAAAAGTTTAACATAAAAAACACTATGCTTATGTAATGGATGAAAATAAAACACAAATAAATATTTCTTTCTTTTAAGGATGCATGTTTACGAGAAAAATTCAGGGGAAATATAAGCATAGAATTAATTAAATTAGGGTTTCTTCAAATTTTTCAAGAACCTGACACTATGTCAGCACTATTAAACCAGCACCCGATAAATCTGTGTAAGTTTCAATTATAATTAATTGTTATCCACGGTTATACGATGGTAAAAAATCCATGTTAATTAAATTTTACGTACCTGATCTGCCGTTAGTACAAGAAATCGCTACCAGGAGTAAAATTCCCATAGAAAAAATAAACTGGTGAAACTTCTCCATTTTTTTTCGTCAATAATTTTTTGGCTTCCTGTGAAAACAAAGTTTTAGCTGTAATGGTGATAGGATTGTAAGATGTAATAAAAGATATTGTGCTTGGTACCATTTTATTCGAATGACTGATTGTTAGAGTTTTACATTCTGCATTGTGAATTTTTCCTATAGCTTCAGGCTCAAAATAGGCCATGCGATGCTGAAGACGTGAAGCATAATTTAAAACAAGTAGGTAACAAGACCAAACTTAAGGTTATCTTAAAGAGAATTTACTCGGTACCTACCTACAAAAACAACTTCTTTGAAGTATTTAGAGAATATTTATCGGCCCAGTACTCTCACCAAAATGAACCTGCCAATCAAACAATGCGAGGGAATATGAATTATCTAAGGCGATATTCCACAGAGGAAAACATCATTCTCCTAGACCGAGATTCGAACCCGGATCCCTCGATTTCACGCCGAGTGCTTTAGCCAGTTAAGCTACCGAGGCGTTCTCATTCCCTATGGCTTATTTTTTTGGGGATCCGGGTTCGAATCCCGGTCAAGGAGAATGATTTTTCCTCTGTGGAATATCACCTTAATATGCACTTGCTGGTGACTCCGTAAAAGGTTATACCGTGGCTAGTCATAGTATCCTCAAAATTTGTCATGAAGTATCTAACAAAGCAAGTCAATAGGGATTTTCTGTTTCCGATAATAAGACAATATGAGATGCATTCTTGGCTATTCAAGCGATACTCATCGAAGACCATCATTTTAAAAACGTTGTTTACATAAGTGTACCATATTAACCAAAATAAAAACCAAGATACATCTCTTAAATGTAAGGAGTAATAATAACTCATATGAAAAAAAGAAAGCGAAATATATCCATGTCAAACTTTCTAAAAACTATGGCAAACAATAGCACACTCATGGCTAAGGGTGACTTCAAAATAATACTTTTTCTGATCCTTTTAAATGCAGACTTAATTTAGAAATATCAATTGAAACTTAAAAATGAAATGCCAGTGGGATGGACTAGTCTGCGAGTAAATTTTTAAATGGCCTGCAATGGTAATGTATTGTGACTATGAATCCCTTCATGTTCAGCGGAAACTCAGACTTTAGTGATAACTTCACTGCGTAGGTATTAGTACCTATGTGTGGTCTTAGGACAACTTAAAAATACAATCCTTTGGTGGAATAATAAAATGATTGGAACTTATATAGTTGCTCTAAAAACTCGTACAGGATATTTGATGCACAAATTTTTCTACATTACTAAATGCTTTGACATCTACTTATCTAATGTGACATTTCACAGAGAAAAACATCATTCTCCTTGACATTAACAAAGATGTAAGTCAGCTCTACTTGATATTTTTATATAAATCTAAACTTAAGGAACAATTTAAAGGAATTATAGCCACGTTAATGTTAAAAACAGAAATGCACGGCGCCATTAACAGTTAAAGTGGAATCTAACTGAAAAATTCAGACCTCGCAACTCACTATCCCCTAGGAAAAAAATCGCTCATAAATCAAATATAGATATTAAGGCCGGATTGAACATCAAATATTATGTTCGTCTTTGTTTTGAATAGTCACGTTGATGAAAATGGTTTTTTCATTGTAGTTATACGATATGTATTAACCATTTGACGTGCTTCAGTAACTTTAGTACAATAAAACTGGCTTGGTTAACTAAAGCACCCAATGTGGTTAATATCTATCGTACATCTGCGATGAAAAAGAGTCGAGACTCGGGAGGCTTCACGCTAGGCTTAGTCAACTCAAAAAATTCAGATCAGGTGATTGTCAGGATTAAGACGTTATTTTAGCCCTGTATTAATTTCTAGAGCTATTTGTGGTGATAAAATAAGACAGATATTTCCCGAAGTGATATGGATGCAAAACATTCGTTATTCCCTAGCACAATTAGTGACTACAACAGAAACAGAGGGGAACACTAACACACTCAGTTGATTTGCTGTTCACATTCGTCCATACCCTCTTAATATCTCTATTTTTTCGGTTGGTGTCCAAATATCAAATCAATGGTTCACAGTTCACTTCGTGGAATGAAGACATGATGCTTTCAAAAATAAACCTTGTTATACTCGACCCAGTTTTATTACAACTCGACCGGTTTCAACCTTTTCACTCTCTTGAGAATTGCCTGCAAATGTATAAACCGGTCGAGTTGTAATAAAACTGTGTGGAATATAACTAAGTTTATTTTTTTAAACATGGTGTCCAAATGACGCGAACACCCCTGCGGTGGCTCGCGGGATATAATTTTGACGCCATCGTAGGTAAAAGAAAAGACATTGTGACTTTACCGTTTATCTTCTACAGGATACAGGCACCAGAATTTCATCGGCTACTGTCCAAGGACCAACTCCGGTTGCTTTTTATATCAAAAAATCATGATTACTTTTATCGCAAACAATCCAGCCTTATCTGTCGCATCGTTTTTTCTTAATTTTAATCGCTGTACACCAGGATAAACGCAAATGTTTGCTGCGTATTACGATTCTTACACATCAAAATGGGTGTACCATGAAACGAAAAGGAAAAACTAAGCTCCGCTCAGTTACTAGCTACCAAGCAATGATTTATTTATTTATTTATTTAACAACCAAAAACGGCACAAAGGCTTTTATATTGGCTGTCTTCAATAAATAAATAAATAAAAGCTTATAGAGAATAGCATAAATTAAAAAAAAAAAAAAATGATCAAACGTAAGAAAGGAGACTAAGGGTTGGAGAGAGGTGAATTTTTCAGGTGGGAGGATTTGAAAATAGCGGTAGAGGAAAAGAGGTCCAGGGAAGGATATTTTGAAGCCAGGGAGTTAAACAAGGAGGGGATTCGGTAGAAAAGGGAGCGTTGAGAGATGGAAAGACGGAATCGGGGAATATGAAGCAGAGAGTTAGTATGTAAGAGGCGAGGAGGAACATGAAAACGAAAAAGAGGGAGAATTTCATTGGTCAGGAGAGATCCGCTGAAGATTCTATGCAGGAACATTAAATCAGATAAGACACGGCGGTGAGTTATGTTGAAAACCCCGAGGGAGGAAAAGATAGAGTCATGGGTACAGTTTCTGAGTGTGGGGATTCGATGGCGGGCTACAGCGAGAAAGAAGTTGACAGGGCGTTTGAGCAAGTTTAGAGTAGTGGGGCAGGCGGTAGACCAAATTGGTGAGCAGTATTCCAGGATGGGGAGAATACAACCGAAAAACACTGTTTTTAGAGCGGTGGGGTCCTGAAGGTCAGTATGTCGATAGAGCATACCAACTATGGCCATTGCTTTCTTCACAATCATCGTAATGTATTCCTGAAAATTTAATTTGTCGTCAAAGATCACTCCAAGGTCGCAGTGGGAAGTTACAGGAGGGATAGGTTTGTTTAAAAGAGTGTATAAATGTTTCTAGGGATTGATTTTTAGTGAAAACTTAATTTTTAGAGCAATCACTGGTAGTAGGTTTCAAGAGCGTACTCAGGACTAGGGATAGGCAGCTTATGTTGGATCGTGGGCGGGGGAGGGAGGTTGGTGGGGAAGAGGGGGTAAGTGACAGCGGAAAAGTATAACAGGATACGTATTTCTCGTAAAATAAAACGTAAGATTTTGAAAAGAACTGTTAAGATTAGTCACTATAGACGAAATTATATAAATGCTTCACGGGTATTCCACCAGGTAATAGGCATCATATCTGCCTACGTTTCGACGAACGACTTTCTCGTCATCATCAGGGATTCTAAATGCCGCATGAGTGAAAATTGGCTATTATTTATAACCCGAAACATCCATTAATCCATTATAAACCCACTTATCCATTTTATTACCGTTGGCAGAAATGATGCCTATTACCTGGTGGAATACCCGTGAAAAACATATACATTAGATTGACCGGGAAAATTTTCGATCATTTATACACTTAAGTTTTTCATTACTATTATATTAATATCATATCTTATCCGCACGGTTAATTTTTAATTTACTTTTAAGCTTCTGGGGGAGGCAGCTGCCCTCGCAAGTTACGCCCATGGAAGGTTCCACGTCAGTTTGTAATCAAACAACCCGTAAACAACATTTCGTTACAGACGTTTCGTAAACGTACAGTATGTAACCGAGGCAATGGGGAACTTTTATTTTCTTCGAACTCTATACGTATGTAAAGTTCAAATTCTCAAATGAGTCCCTCTGGACAAAAGTAGTGTAAATCAATGTTATGCCATATTTCATGTACGCATTCATCTACCTATACTCTGTTTTGTGCAGGAGTGTTGTGAGTCTAGCTTTTTTTTTTCCTCTAGACAGCAGAACTTGTGGATTAATTTCTTATTTATTATACCTTTAGCCTCATTCTACAAAAAGTAGCATTTTTAACTTGCACTATTCTAGCTCTCAGCGGGTCGAGCTGTCTGTTGGAGCCCGCCCAGCAGCACAGGATATCATCTACGTACCTAAACCAGTAAAAAGCGTTCTTTGAGTTGTGGTTGTCGGAACTGAGAATGTTACCTTCTGTACAGTCCATGAAAATGTCTTCTATCGTGGGAGAAAGGGGTGATCCCATTGAAAGTCCTTTCTATGGCTGGTAAAACATTCCGTTGAAGAGGAAGTAATTTTGGTCACACGCACATCGGAGTAATCCCTCTCTGTCTTGTGTATGACTGAATGTTTGTGATTGGACTTTTTCGGCATCTGTAAGTGCCTCGTCGGTGGGTATAGAAGTAAACAAATTCTGAACGCCAAAAGACACTTATTTTGCATTTGGCAGCAAATATAATTCTGCAAGCATTTGTGTTAGGCTTCGGGAATTCTTGACTGCATATATGGGCTTGTATTCAGTATCTATAGTGTAGTATATGGTTGATTTTTACTGCTAGTTTGTGGGATGCTGCTCCTTTGCTTTGGTGGAATTGGTACCTCTTCCTTGGGAAGTTTGGGTAAACCGTACATTTATGGAGGTATTGGGTTCATTGATCAGTAGCCTTATCTGCCTTGACAACGGTGAATTGGTCAGGTCTTTCATGAAGTGTTGTTTCCTCTTCGGTCGGTGTAGGGGCAGCGGTGGCAAACTTCCTGTTTATGATGGCCATGATGACTTTGGCTAGTAGTGGTTTGGTTCCCTTGGACTCACTGCTCAGTCCAACTTCACAGTCTGCCTCGATGTTTTTGTACTGTTTAGTTGATTTTGGTAACACCAGGGTGTAATTCAATCCTTTGTTGAAGATTTCCAATTTAGTTGGAGAGATCTCGTGCTTTGACGATTTCGCCACCCTCGGGAAGAAATCGATGTCTTCATCTCCATCTGGTTGAGAGCGTTGCCGATAACTTACGCTCGTTTGGCTTTCCGTGTAACTTCGGAGTTTCCTGTTGATCGTGCTTAACTTAGGTTCACTAAATTTGTTTTTCACTCGCACCAGTGCCAAAAATTACGCATATTGGAGTTAAAAACACAATTTTGAATTGAACAAAGATGAATAATGTCGAAGAGGGTCACGTTTACTGTACCAGTATTTTAAGTCATACTGTACCCAGACTTTTTTTGACTGCAGAGATGATATTAAGAGCTGATTGTGTAGAGCACTTGGTTTTGATGGAAACGTATTCGGGAGTAACCCCTTATTTCAAACACTGGCTGTTGAACAGAATGCTGAGGGAAGCTATGTGGCTATGAATTCACAATTTAAGATATTACTTCGCCTTCGTCGCTATGCTGACGTGACGAATAAATTTCGTCGATTTAGGCGATATTAAGTTGAATTTTTCCATGGTAAATAACTTGGATATTTGCTATTTTCCACAAACACATCAAATTTAATCTATGACCCGGGATTCAAAGTTATACATCTGTCATCATGTCATCTTCAGGTGAGGAACCTCCCCCCCCCTCCTCGTCACCTCGTCACATAAGCTCTGGTATGCACTTCCTCACTTGAAGATGATGTATAATATTGAAACCTGGGCCGTGCATTAAAGTTTATCTGCTTGTGGTAAATTGCACATATCCAAGAGCAATCATGGAAAAAATTCACATAATATCTCCTGAATCAACGAACTTTAATTTAGTATTTTGGTCTACCATTCACAATGCAAACTCTGCCCAGTGTTCTATATCTGTAACTCCTTGACTCCCCTCAACGTACGCTTCAATTATCACCGCTGAAATTGTAATAGCCCTTTCCCAATCTGCGTCTCTTACCGTAAGGTCTCGCTACACAACAAATTGTTTAGCCACTGTTACAATGTTTCAACTCTTTTCTCCCTCCCCCCAACAGCTTCCCCCACTCGAATTCAAAACGGTGGAAGTATATTACATTTGGCTATTCAAGGATTTCCGTCCTCCAGGCATCAATGCAGTTTATTAAACCCCCCTAGTTACCTCTCCAATCCCCCCTGCCTGCCCTTCCCTTCCTTTCCTTTCTTCTCCTCTAATCCGTCCCTTATTTCATTATAATCTATTGTTTGGAAGAAGGCGGTTCGGCTGCCAAACATTTAAAAGTTTAATTCTGAGTTTATTTCTCTTTATGTGCCTGTGTTTGTTCAGCCTTTGACGTTTTTAAATACTTATTTATATTACGCGTAATATACGTTAACACACATGCATGCAAACAAACATATTTATTTAACATTTAAAATTATAGTTATAAAGACGACGTGGTGTTAAAATACATTTAAACAAGGCATCTGGATTTTTTTATGCATCTAAAACAACTTTTATTTCATGAATATTACAAAAAACTACTTCCACATCCTTAGTCTTATACAAACATACGTTTGTTTCTTTCAGGTACTACATTATCTGGGAGGAAAATTAAAAAAATTCAATAACAGAAATATCTCTGTAATAATGTTACATTTGGCTTTGGCAGCCCTAAAAAGATTTTTCTACGCATATTAAAATCTTTTTTCCTTGGCAATAGACTTGTTTCATTACCACTTCTCAAGTTGAATTTCTTTAATAGTTTGTTGAGGAACAAATGGCAAAGTGGCACTGTGTTAAGATTGAAGGACAAAGGAGAAGAAGAAAGAGAGAAGAAGAAAGTATGGAACGACATGTATGCGTTATCGTTCGGACTATTCTATTCTGTGAAAACGCCCATGTGTTTCTTGTATTTTTATATATGTCTCCCCAACAATCAATATCACAGTTTAATTTTGAATTAATGAGTGCAGTATATATTACTTTCAGAAAGGATAAAGGGCCTTTCTTTCGGATTATGTGTATTTTTAGAGGCAAAGTCTTGACTTATATAAATAGTTTCAACAAAAAGCGCAATGAATTTTAGGGAATTATCATTTATTTCATTAGCATTCTTGTCACCAAACCATTGAAAGGCACTGCCGCTGAAATTCAAGTTCATTTTATTGTTAAAATTACATTCATCAGAAAAAAGTAGATATGATAATAATATTCCCATGAACACTTTTCCTCGTAAAACGCGGAACTTTGACAAAACTGAATGAGAACCTGAAAATGTGCTAAGGCCGGCACTATCCACGAGAATATTCATGGTACAGTCAACTAAGGTTGTATAAAAGTAATCACATATTCACACATGATCACGTAATCACAATGCTTAAGCAGCATTCTCTCAATACAACCTAACTTTCTGTTAGCTGGAACGCATATTTATCGAATATGTTTATTCCAAGATAAGTCCTGAGCCATTTTGATGCATAAATATTGAAAAATCTTGGCATAAACTTAGGGATAGTTTTTTTAATTTTGTATGATTGTTCTTGTGCATTTTTCATTCTCCAGAAATTTACTCCCACCTATTTTTTTAGGTATAGCTCCAACTGCCATTTTTTCACCAGGCTTGGATTGCTAACATGTCCTTTTTAAATTAGTCTTAGTCTTACATCTGGTAGAATACTTGAATGACAACTATTTAGTCAGCAAAATGTTTAAGTATACTGCTAACTCTGATAATGACGTCAGTTATGTGTAGGAGAATAGAAGATTACCGATCTCACTTCCTAAAGAAAGATCCATTGTGACGTTAGAGGTATAATCCACAATACTACCTACAAGTAATCTTTGTTCGCGACCATTTGAGGCCTGAGAAATCATGAAAATAATATTTTTAGGAGATAAAGCTGTTGGGATCCCCCCTTTGTCTTCAACTACGGAGGAGGAAATTTTTAGTTTTAGTCTTGAAATCGCAGCAGATGAATGAGTTTTGCAAGGAAAGAGATTAAAGATTTAAACATCTCTGAAATCTGCTTTGACGTAATGATGCTCATCGAATATTATCTGTTATCTCATATTTTGCTTGAACCAGATAACCAAACCTTTCGACCCATGCTTTTGACAATACTTGACCAAATTCTAACGGAAGCTGTAAAATAATTCTCTTATCGAAGCAGCTTGATAATCCTGTTGGTGATTGACAAGCTATCGTTGATCACACTTGAGGAATGTGATTTTCAGTAAGCGTCGCAGAAATCACCACGGATAAATTACTTTAGAGTGGAAGGAGATTAAAGGTTTGAAGACCTCTTCAACCACAGTTGACACCATAATTCCCTTCGGATGTCCCATATAATCTTAGTTTATACACGAACCAGATTTCCCGGAATCATTTCGTTCATCCGATGGGTGTTCTTCAAATCGACCCATATGTAGTAATATCTTCTTCATAGATTTCCTATTGCGCACTTCTTTCCTCTTTCTATTTGTGCTCACTGCGGAAATTTGTGTGCGTCAACCAGTTCGCAATAGTGTAATTCGTTGGAATACTTACCTACCTCATATCCTCATCTCTCACCCTATACACCTCTATGCTGAGCATTAATACCTGTTGTACAGGAGCAACGGAGATCATCCGACTTAGCTCAGCCCATGTGCTCAGCCACGGCCCCTTATTAACCGAAAGATTACGTCGACTGCTCGCATCCTGGTGATTATTTCTGTTGATTTTAATGGCTATACCTCTAAAAGTATTCTGGCAGTATTTTTACAAATAAAAATTAAAGGTATTGGTAATATCGTACGATGTATAATTTTACGTGTAGTGAAACATGTATTATGCGTTTACTAGTGATTTATCGGGAGAAACGCAAGAAAATTACAGAAGCGTTTCGTAATCGGTATCCCAGCAGAAAAAGTACCAACCTGCCTTCAGTTTCAATATAAATTTGGAGCATATTTTACATCTACTCATTTTAAATTAATATATGTCAGTTTAGACCACTGAATCAACGTATAAACTGCAAAGAAGGTCTTGCCATATTATAAGGGCATCGCATCAGCGCTGGATTAATTTGCGCTAATGGTTGTCGAATGTCCAGATAGCCAATATTCGAACTTAAAGTTAGTTAAATGCTTCAATATCTTTTTTTATTAAACAACAACTACCGAAAACAGTTCTTATATGGCCTTTATATTGGAGTATTAGCAATGAACAACGGACGAGCACACACAAGCATGCCCTGGAATGTAAAAAATCCTCCCCAGGCGGGCGGGACCCGCGACCTTCGGGTTAGCAGGAGAAGACGTTAGCCCGCCGCCACCGAGGCCATCTTGAACAAGATGGAAGTGAGGGAAATATATCCGTAGTTACCAAGTTCATCCTTATGGTCAATCTGAATCATAGGAGTAACGTTTGTGATTTTCCAATCGTTGGTGTCGGACCTGATGATGTCCGGGTCGTGAATAAAATAAAATATGTGTGGAAAATTAAGTAATTAATTATTTCATTCGTTAGTAACGCAATGTGAACAACCAGGTTTTGTGTTTTTGGCGACACCACCTTGTGAGATGGTATCGACTATTGTGAAAGCTAAATTTTTTTGGGTTTTCTTGGTTTGCAAAATGTTGGCGAAAAGTAATTTGTCTGTACTCTGCGTAGTGCCGTAGTGGGAAAAACATACTTTGCTTCGTACGTCCATCCCTACACATCACAAAAGTATCGTCCAAGTATGTAAGCCATAGTTTTAGCCGCCATGTTTCTATGCTGATAGATGTCGTCTCAAAATGCTCCATGCAATAATTTGCTATGGCAGAGGAAACGGGAAAGTCAATTTCTGCCCTCTCTGATAACTCATAAACGTTTCCATTTTACTTGAAGTAGGTCGTCGTGATACGAATCTCATTGAAATTGGCAATTTTATCACCAAATTTCTCGCAAACAACGTCAATGACTGCCGGTGCCGATATCTGGGTGAATAGTTACACCACGTCAAAATTTTCCGTATTTGGGTTGCTTTGTGACAGATATCAAGGTTTTTCTGCTCCCAGAAGAATGTTTTTAATGAAAACCAAAAATAAAAAATCCCGCTTTCCGCCAAAAAATAGTCTTACCTTTTGCAGGTCCCTAGCAATCACACGTTTCATGGTTTACAATTGTTTAAATCAATTTTGTCTCTGAACGATAGGTATTAAAATTTATCCAGCTCTCGGATTTGATACAGGCCTGGTATGCTAATTATCTAGGGATGGCCGATTATGATGATGACCTCGTCCTTTGAGTCCTGAATTTCATCTAGATTGGCAGGCCATCTCTTTGGTCCTCATCATAACGTTTGCCATAAATCCATCAGCTTTTGCATCAGTGAATCTACTGGGGAAGAGCTGCCCCATCGCAGTTAACAACTACATGATCTCCGACCTTGAAGATGCTTTGTTGAGTAGCCAATCAGCCACTATTTCGGAGTTGATATGTCCGAGGACTAAAGGTATCCGATTGGTCGGATTCATTTGTATCAAATCAACACGTACGCCCTGGTGCGATATTCCATAGAGGAAAAATCAATAGCCTTGACCGGGACTCGAACCCGGATCCCTCTGTATCTAGCCGAGTACCTTAGCAAGTTAAGCTACTAAGGCTTCCATCACCCCTGTGTTTTTTTAGAGTGTTTCCCGGAACAGGTTGTTCAGGACTGCCAGACATAGATATGCTGTAACAGAAGTAGTCTAGAAGTTGCTCATTGCGCCACCATGCGAAAGGTTATTAGCCAAACATGGAACACAGTCAGGTGTTCACTCTTTTGGCGAACTAAGAGGATACCGGGAATAGCCACGGCATTACCTTCGCGGAGTTACCCGCAGTCCTGCGAGTGCACATAGTTGCGAAATTCCACTGGGAAAAAATTAACATTCGCCTCGACCGGCACTCGAACCCGGATCCTTTGATTTCACTCCAAGTGCATTATTCAGTTAAGCTACCGAGTCGTCCTTCTCCCCTTTGGACCTTTTAAGGAACAAGTTGTTCAAAGTTTTTGTTGGCTTAAGCAGGGTAACCGGAATTTCTCTTAGTTGCAACTTATAAGACTGTGCTACTGAGCACATAGTATAAAAACATCCCATTAAGGAACAATACAATCAGCAGAAGTAAGTGAAAGTTGAAAAAATATAAGTGGGAAGTGCTTTTTAAAACTACAATGTCCTTTCCTTTACATCCTATAACAGCGCACTACTTTTTTAAAATCACAAGATTTGCTGCTTCTTTATGTGGACGGTGAAAAAACCGAGTGCGATAATCATTCCAGTCAAGGAGAATTGAAAGTTTCCATTTCCGAGGGTTGATGTTTTAGAGCATCTTTGCTGTCATTATTTTATGTTCCCCCGAACATCTCCATCGAGAACATTCCGAGTATGTGCTGAGAATATATTGACGAGCACATGCTAAAGGAACATTATGAGGATGTGCTAAGAATGTTTGGCACAAAGGAAAATTTTAAGACCGATAAGCGTTCTATATAACACTTTTCCCTAATATATATAAACATCAACGACAGAGCACTTTGAATATTCGAATTTTGTATCTGTGTGTGTACATGCTGTATAAGGGTGGGATTACTTTCGAGGTTTCCTGGTGAGATAGAAAAACGGACGGTATCCACCAGTTTTCCGACGTCCTTCCGTCTAGGAGGAGTATATTACGATTGACGAGTGTATCAGCGCCAATTTTTGATCAAAATCAATTTGAGTTTTTAACAGTTGTGGAGCAGCTTTTTTCATAAGAAGTAACCAAAATATTATTTAAAACCCGTAAAAATATTTTACTAACAGTATACTGGCTCTTACTGACAAATAATGCTTCAATACGGTTTGTTTTGTTTCATTGCAAAGTTAAAAAAGTAATATCTACAATCTAGAATTAAAATTTTGTAAATACTGAAAATGAAAGCACTCTCTTTATCAGAGAGGAGGAAATGGACGGCAATCATCAACAATAAAGTTATCCCACGAATGGTAAAGATGGGCATACGTTCGATAAATCGGCTTCAAAGAATAATATACAACCTCGTTGCACATACTCCAGAACAGCGGTTATCAGCTTTTCTCGTTATCCAGATCACAGAATTTTTCGGCCTCGCAGCCACCTACAACGCGAAATCATTTTTTTTTTTATTTTGATTATTTAGCTATTTCCTGCAATTACGAACACACTTCTACCATCATTCTACTTCAATCACATATCCCTAAACCAACATGCATATACCCCTCAGGGAAAGGGGAAACTAATTTGGGGACTTCTACTCTGGGGAGTAACAGCCTCCTGAGAGCAAAAGTGGAAGATAAAATCAATTAATGAACTTTTATGGAGATTTTAAAAATTAATGATCGGTACTGAGCTAGTTATGGATCTAATACATCAAGAAAATGAAGAATGTTAAATGATATCAAAATCTGCGAAGAGATTCGGTTAGAGCAGTGGCAAATTAATGTTCATCTACATCTACATACTACCACGCAAGCCACATCAATAGGCGTATGGCGGGGGGTGTTAGGACACCATGTTCGGGTTGATGATTACACAAGATTAGTATGCGGCAGGATGTGCTATGGCATCAGTGTAATCAGGAGTAAGAATTGTATCATTCACTCTAAAGAGCAACCAGAACCAATATACGTCGGCTACATTCCTGCAATTAATCTTATTTTAAAGCAAGTAGCCACAATTAGCGAGTGCAACTAAAGTAATGAAAAAATGTGTAGTTTTCTCCAGAACGCTGTATGCAATTTACTGAGCGCTATATTATTATCATCCAACAAAAATTATGAAAATCAGTGACATAAATTACTCACTCAAAAATAATGCTATCAATTTTTAAACATTTCATTCATAAAGCTCTCAGTTATATAATTAAAAACAATCAGCCAAAATAGTGAAAAACAAACCATCAAACATATAAGAAACCGCATTAATATATTTGTAAACGTAGGTATGTACTAAGCAAGGAAGAATTTAGAAAATTCAAATCCAACATATTAAAAATGTAAGAAAGAGAATGAAACAAAAAAATTAAATTATATCCTACAAAAACCCGCAAGTAAAACTATTGAAACAAAAAAGCCCAATTAAACCTAGTTTTATAAGTAAATTAATCGATTGTGGCGATACTTTGTGGAAATAATAGATATAATTCATGATGGGAAAAAACACAGTCCAAATTCCACTATTTCATATATTGCTGTCGACCGGTTTCGAAATCTAAAGCGTCATTATCAAGACAAACAGAAATAATCTTTTGTCTTGATAATAACGTTTTAGACGTCGAAACCGGTCGACAGCAATAATAAATAGTGGAATCTGTACTGAGCTTTTCCCCATCATGAATTCTAGTTTAATTAGACTTTTGCTACCAAAAGACTGGGTTTCATTGAGATTTTTGCAATGCTTTTGGATCAATGGAAACTACAATAACCAGATCTTACTACACATGAGTGATAATTGACTGAGTTTTGGGCCACAGAAGAATGGTACGACAGTGAAGGCAGCCCGCCAACCGAGTTCCCACTCACAATGGTTGGTTCGACAGAAAACTCTTATCGATAAATAAATGGTTACTGGCGCAGCTTGAGCGTACATATAATTAAATCTTTTAATCTCGTTTATCAAGTTAGGAAAACTATATAAAGGTAATGCCGAAGAAGGCATCACCATTGAGCAAATGATAGAAATAGAGTTTATAAACAACACGGTAGACAGTGACAATGGAATAACGAGGGAGGAATTTGATATTGCGTTAAAGAAAATGAAAGATAAGAAGGCGGTTGGAGTTGATGGAATACCAGCAGACATTTTAAGAAATTTATCGGGTGAAAAACTGAAGAAGGCACTTGATAGTTTGACGCAGGCCATATACGATAAGGGCTTACTACCCTCGGACTTCCAGAAATGTGAATTGGTGCCCTTACCCAAGAAGTGCTCAGCGAATGAATGTAAACAGTACCGCACGATAAGTATTATCTCATGCCGCAAAAATTCTGAATACCATTATTCTGCAGAGGATTGAAAAGAAGATAGAGGAACAATTAACAGAAGACCAAGTTGGGTCCAGACACGGTAGAGGTATGAGAGAAGCAATACTGGCTTTGAGACTCACCCTGGAAAAAAATACTACAAAAAGGTGACGAAACATTTATAGCCTTCGTGGACATTGAGAAAGCATTTGACAACGTAAAGTGGAAACAACTCCTCCAAACATTACACGACGTAGGGATAGATGAAAAGGACATACAAATAATCTGGAGGATGTACAGAGAAGAGACAGCTGTGATTAAAAGTGGAGAATGTAAGGCAGAGGCTTCGATCGGAAAAGGAGTGATATACGGTTGCTGTCTGTCACCTCACCTATCCCATTTGTATATTCAAAAAGGGTTAGATGAGGTGAGAGAACATTGGAAAGACCATCGAGGAGATGAAAGGGGCGTAAAGATCCAGGGAGTACTGGTGGATATGCTACGTTTCGCTGATGATATAGCCGTGAAAGCAAAGAGTGAAGATGAGCTTACACTTATGTTAAATCAATTGGTAACTATACTTGGTGGCCAGTATGATATGAAATGGAACAAAAAGAAGACGAAGATACTCAGAGTGGCGAAAACCTATGAGGCTAATACAAAGGTTTCCATTCATGGTGTGCAACTGGAAAGTGCCAAAGAATTTACATATCTAGCCGGTAAAATAACAGCTGATGGAAGGAGCAAACGATAAATAACTAACCAGGTGAATATGATGAAAGTAGCGTTCAACAAGAAGAAGAGGTTATTAACAACAAGGAATATTAGTCTAAACTTCAGGAAAAGATTGCTCAAAGTGTTTATGTGGAGTGTCCTAATGTATTGTTCTGAAACTTGGACTGTTGGGAAAAACGAGCGAAGGAAGTTGGAAGCATTTGAGTTATGGTGATATAATCTGGTCGTAATAATAAAGTCGGCTATTGAAATTCGTTGGACAGATAAGATCTCCAACAATGAGGTCTTTCAAAAATTTCAAGAGCATCGTACAATTTTGGAGAGCCTGAAACGGAGAAGAGATGAATGGATTGGACACATCCTACGGCACGAAGACTGGCTTACGACCATAATAGGGAGAGTACTATTCCTGGAAAAAATTGTACATGCCGACCAAGACTGACATATATCAGGCCAATAACACAAGACGTCGGCTGCCACATCCTATGCCGAAATGAAAAGATTAGCAGAGAATGGAGGAATGCGATAGGAATACCTATGTAGGAATGCGATAGCTGACAACCAGCTGATAACCACAGAAGAAGATCAAGTTGCTGAGATATGCGTATTCAAACAAATTAAAATAACGTGATCCCAATTTTTTCATTTATTCTTAATAGCTGTTTGACATGAGTGTCTCATCTATGACTTTCGAGTGACTGCTCTCTGAGCGCACAAAGCTAAATGTCATTTATAATCAAATCAAAAATATGAACAACGAAGGAGGATATACAAAGCCATTTCCATTCATTAATTCCAAGATAGGTATATGTTGAACCACAAATAGCAATTCATCATCAATCAAATATTAAACCGCACGTATTTATCCAAATGCGGAAAATATTCATAGCAATATCATTCTTGGCGTTATTTTGCGTTGTACATTATACAATTCGCTAATTAAAAGAAGGTAACTGCACTACAGAAAATTTCGTCATAATATTTTCATGATTATGAATCTACAATAGTAGCCTTGGCTGCATTATACCAAAGCTCAAACACTCCATAAACTGCCGTGGGGATATTCGATGCAGCAGGACCCAGGTCTACGCCGTTGACGAAAAAATGTAGCGTCCCAAATTTATTCACCATGACACCAACACGATCACCGACCTGAAAAGATCAACGCCAGGGCCATTAATGGAAAAATAGAAATAAATGATGATCGAAAATTTTAATTTTGTAAAACAATTGGGAAAGGCTATTTGGAATGATTTCTGTATTAGGCTTACTTTGGGTTTTTTAGACTTAGACTTTGACTTTTTAGACTTATTGTTAGACTTTGGGATGATTTCTATAATAGGCTTACTTTTTTCTTTATTTAATTTTCTTACTTTGCTGTTTTTTCATGCAAATATTGATATGGTTTTACTTTTAACTTTATTTTATTATTTTGCTGTTTTTCACACAAATATTGATTTGGTTTTCATAGGGATATCAACCAATACTAATTAGATTTCACTGTACAATTGAAATAAATGTTTATTTATTACAAATATGAAAGGAGATCACATACCTTTAAGTCATTGAAATTTCTTCCGTAGTCCTTAAAAGTTATAACCGAATTTATATACACATGTGAATGGTACATATGCCAATATCCAGACCTGAAAGTGCAATCAATCCATTAATCTCACGAGATTATACGACGCACAAGTAGTTGAAAAACATAACTTTGGTTAGTGTGAAAAATTTTCCTCCTATCCTATCAAATGGGTCAAATAAATGTTGCATAAAAACATTATTCCTTTTCATTTAAAAATGTACGAGTTAGGTACACACATTGTTTTAAAACTATCAATTAGGCATTTTGTACTATGGCATGGTTATAACTATAGTTTTTATATGAGAACATGAGAAAATTATTTTTAAACTAAGGAGGCAAAGCCGCTGGCAATCAGCGTCAGAGAAACTCGTAGTGAAATTCTTTTTCTGCATTGATAAAATAATATGTAGAATGTTTTCTCCCACTTCATGAAATATTTTCTACGTTTTAACCACCTCAATACAGCAATTACACCACAATATTGGGTTTAAAAACCATTAATTATCAAAATAACTTTTCATAAACATTATGCCATGAGGGTTTGCATCGGTCAAACTTCATTTTGCCCTCACGTTAAAAAATAAGACGCATGTTTAACAATTTAGAGAATTGAAGTCTTTAATTGCTTTATTTCTAAATCCCTACATGAATGTCCGTCACTTCACGCATATATAAAGGGACTGCATGAGACTGTTCATGAGTGCATAGGTTTAATTTTTCAGCCTTTAACCCACCTCTTAAAACATTACGATCAACATATGACAAACCAATATTAAAAGGCTAAAATTTCAAATTTTACCCCTTAATACTATTCTCTATTGAGTACTAAAGGTATAATTTTTTAAAAAGATCATCAGTCTATAAGAAGAAATTAATTGAAGAAATCTCCACCTTTTCATTGCCTAGATAGAAAAAAATAAGGGAGAGGAGCTAGTAGGAAAGCCATGAAGTCACCATAGCAGGAAATACATTTACATATTATTCAGAAACCGCCTCGAGGATATGCAACATAGGAATCATGTGCAATGTATGTAATAAACGATATACATATGGAAGCAACGTAATTCTCCTATAGTTGTATTTTAACATTTCCCTGTACCAGTGAATATTTAATGTGAAAATCAAATTGATTAAGGGTGGGAATTTTAGGTACAGCTCTTTAAGTAGCTTCTGATACATGATGTCTTCATTTGAGCTCCCCATAATTAGTAAAATAATTCAGTCCTGGAATCTACCTGTGTGTTCATTTTAAA
Organism: Pyrrhosoma nymphula; assembly: GCA_963573305.1. Lineage (NCBI taxonomy): Eukaryota > Metazoa > Arthropoda > Insecta > Odonata > Coenagrionidae > Pyrrhosoma > Pyrrhosoma nymphula. The sequence goes on along the minus strand of OY754335.1, from coordinate 125,972,594 downwards.
TTTTTTCCGTTTTAAGGTGCGTCTGAAGTTTTAAAACGACTTTGATTGACTAAGTTATTAGTAGCAAATTCGATATGGCTTGTAAAGATACTAATGGACATATTAAACACTTAGGTAGTCCCAGTGTGCGCTTAATGCACTGCCAATACCCTTTGAAAGAATATAAGAGGTGCTCATATTCCCAGGTAAATCTTTGTAACAAACATGATGATACTGATCTCGTAATTCTTTCAGGCGCAACCTGTGCAGCTGCTCAGCTTTCTAAGTCGACCAAAGTCATATAACCAAGAGGCTGCTGTTCTTCGAGATTTCAAAAGGTTGTCGAAAAGGAGGATGAGGTCATCAGGCAGGCGATGAAGGGCGACTTTCCCCATTTGTACGTTTTCACCGATAGCTGAACATATTTCAACAGTTAATTGCGGATACATTTCATCCAAGTCATTACACCAAGTAAAACATTGGCTGTCGCCATGACCTAATCTTGAAAAGGACAATAAAAACACCAAAGTAGAGTGTTTGATGTTGATTATCGTAATGCATAGACCAGGAGGTTAAAATCGGACGCTATTATCCTTTTCAAATATCTTGGGGGCTGAGAGGAATTTTTCTGAGAGGAATTGGACGAATTTTTCTGAAGTTAGATCAAGAGCAATAAAATTTTCGTCCCTAAAACATTCAAGATATGGCCTCTAATCAAAATCCTCATAGGCGTTTCCAAGAAAATTCCGACATACACAGATGTGTACAATAGTTTAGCGCTAATTATTATAGGAAATCTTTATTAGACAGTTATACATGCTTACAAAATAAAACATCTGTGCTGAAGTGGCTATTAACGTGAAACGTTGTTGACGGTAGCTACGTGGTTGCTACACAAATCTAACATGGTGCTTATGAGAGCCCCACCCCTCAGACATCGGCTATTACTAGTGCTATACAATCTTTTATTTTTGACTGTTTTGTAGTTACCATGAGGAAATAAACGAAATCTTACTGGTATTTATGCCTTCTTTTCAATTTCTTATTTAACTTTTTGGTATTTTCTTTCTTTTTTTGTAAACTTTCATATAATAATAGCAACAGTTTAGTAAAAATTATCACATGCTTAAATTATAAAAATATCAACGTGCTGCAGAAAATATAATTTTGACAATGCGTTTCGTATTTGAAAATTTCGATTTAACTTACTACATTCAGTTACATGTTTGCATTCATTTATCTTTGTAGAAAAAATTGTCAATATTTAAGAAAAATAAAAAAAATAACCGCTGCAAATTTTTCAACTTTGGCTTTAAAACAGTTATCATATGTTAACGCTAATTAATGACGGGTATTGAATTAGCTGTTGAATTAGTATCTTGGTATCTTTACCTTGGTTATGAAGATTAAAAATTTAAGCTGGTAAACGATTATCCGATTACTTACTTTAAGGTATACATCTGATCAGGTATGGTAAAGGTCTCCGGATTATAAGTGGCAACTCCAATTCCCATGCAATAAGGATACTTGTCAAGTTTTTTGTCGAGCCGCACTTCGAATAGTTCATTCGTTTGGAGAGGCCGGTGGGTCAAAAGCACTCCGTTAAGAGCTTCGTCTGATCTGCAACACAAAGAATTATCAGTAGTGGGAACGAAAATTTGATTTTTAGGTAATTTAAGGTAGTTGTAGCGAGGTATCACCACACAAAGAATTTGGTCTCGCTATAAATTAAATAATCTCATCCTCATAATAATATTTTTATATATATTATAGCGCCACTTATCGCATTACTTTTCGAGATATTTTCCGAAGTAAAGAAGCCGTAAACCATTTAATATGGTATGATCATGCGCACCTAAAAGGTTTGATTTAAAAATTAGACTATAATCTCCAACTTTTTAAAACTGCTATAGCTAATGTTAATTCTTTATAAATTTCTTTTTCTTTCTTTTCTTTTCTGGTTTAATTTCTTTTTTAAGAAAGCGTAAACACTTAGTTTATTCTTTAATAAGTCTTTAATTTATAGTTTTAACAAATGTTTACGTATTTAACATTTTAATTTTTATTATCTTTATTTTCTTAGGTATTTTCTTACTTTTAGTGTCTGTGAAGGTGCCTTGGATCTTTCTATTTCGGTTTCTATAATTAATTGGTTTCAATTATCATAGTTTTGACGCATACATCTCGTCAGAACTGTTACGGTGTATAATCTGTTTTTTTTTTCAATTATTTTTAGAGACAAAACTTATTACTCACCGTAATAAGTTTTATAACATAAAAAAATATTATTCCCCTATGAAAGCATTATTAGCGTAGGTACGGCGTAAAATAAATTGAAGAAGTGCCTGAAATCTATACTTAGTTAATTACTGAGAAGTTTATTCCTAGAGTCCATTTTTTGCGACATCACTATTACTATATCTGCTTCATGTTTCTTAGAATTACTTAAATTTTTAAATAACAATTCAAAAATGGTGTCTATTGTGTCAAGAGAAAAATATCGCTTCAACTAACCTTACCCGTAACGTTTAATTTCAAGCAAGGTACAGTGAAAAACGTAATTCATCCGTGACCATAGAGAAGATAAAAAAACCCAAAATCCAATTTCCAGCATGAAAACGGAATATGAATGCGCTTCCGCACAAGCAACACTCACCTAATCTTTTGTGCCGTTCTGCCGTCGTCACTGATTGCTGCGTTCGTTCCGCACCTTGGGTGGAATGTAAGTCGATCAGTGGCACGTGCCGTATCATTGGCTCGGTTGCCTGAAAATTTCAATGAAGCAACTATCAGTCACTCTAGAAAGAAAATTTCCCATCAAACTCGTTTAAAACATGAGCTTCGACCACCTTCCACCTGAAGACCAGCGAAATTGTTGTCATCCCAATCAACACACGAAGTGAAGACCCAAAATATGCGGGGAATAATCACAAATCAAAGCCACGATAACCTAAGAACCAACATCTAAAAATCATTTAACTGGTTGGATTCTGTGTTACATTCGCTCTATACCGATTCGAATTTTGAAAGGTTTCTACAACCCATGTGAAACTCATTAGTATATCTTGATATACAGCTTAATAATAGTCCTCATCCTTCACAAATGCACTACAGTCTTTTAAACCCCATTATTTACACTTTATTTTAAATTATTTACAAATTGTGATATGAGGGATTCGGTAAACATTCTCTTAATTCATTCTTAATTAAATAGTTGCAAGGCTGCCATATCCCTTCAAAGTAATAGGCTGAGGACAATTCAATTCTTGAAACTATTAGTTGACATTTAATATTCACCATATATCAACTCAACATGTCCTTCAAAAAGATATGGCTTACGATGACATTGCAACTGCTGCTAAACTTGTACGCTACTCACGTTTAAATTGTTATTAGTACTCGTAGAGCGATAGGTGCTCTTAGTTCGAACTTTTAACTTGTGCCATTAATGCCATTGGAAACCACACTACCAAAGACGAAATTTTGAAAGGTGCCCAGAGAATCCTAATGATTCTTGACTCCGCCGAAATACAATGCATGCTCTGTCATTCCAAGGTTGAGTAAGAACGTACATTATTTCAAATCGAGACACCGCCTATTTCCGGGTGTTTCTCAGTGGGTCAATTCGCAGGCATACATAACAACCAGATAGGTTCCGGATAATGGTCAGGGTAGTTGAGAAAAGCAGAAAACGCACATAGATGTGAGTCACCATCACTAAGGGGCAGAAGAAACGAAACTAATCCGATTCAGATTACTATAGAGGCGATATCTCGGTGATTCCACCGACCGACCTCTGACCTCCGACACCGCATCGATTTTTATTGAAAAACCCATGATTTGTTTGAGATGGCAATGAAATATTTTACTTATCGTGAGCATACATTTGCTTTATACTACATATAGGGACATGATTGATAATTTCGTGTATAAATGCGTTTAGGACCCGAAGCAGCGGCGCATTACATCGTGGTACCAAACATTTAATGTTTACGGCATTTATTTTTATTTTGAATTGTTATAACGCATTTCTCTCAAAATACCACCGATCTCCTAGGTGGCCTAATCTATGCACGTGATTAGTTCGGCTATTTCAATGTTTCGTTTAAGGAAAACATTCATTTGAATGTGTCAGCATGATCGCTCATTAAATATTAGATCGCACTTTTGCAACGTCTTAGCATGGGTTATCTTAAATTTTAAAGTTTTCGAGCGATCTAAAATCACCCTGTTGACATTTGAATCCAGGGGGCTAATTCAGAACTAAAAAAAAAAGAACTGTAAAGTATCAAATTACTACAAATCTGTGTCAGCAACCTCTCCATCGTGGCAAATTCCTGAGGTTTTTTTCACCAAAATCTCACATTGTTGATGGGGTGCCTCCGGCAAATTTAATTGAAATAGTTAAGGTCAGACGCTAAACTGATATTTTTAGGTCGTATTGACAGGAATGGCCCATCTACATTACACATTACTGCTTAAAAACTACCAGTAATCAACTACATTTCAAAAGCTCACTGCGGATCACTCCTTTAATGTGAACAGCCTGATCACACTGGTAAACAGTCTGTGCCAAATCCAGAGCAAAGTTGTTGGTCCTGGAATCTGATTTGGAAGCGTGGAACTTTGTAATCCATTCTCCAGCTGGGTCCATTCGACTGTTAATTTGAAGGGTAAGCGTCTTATTCTGAGACAATCGCGGGTCGCACGGTGAATCTATTGAGACTTCTGGCACTGCACTTTGGATAGTAATAAGTAACACGACAAGCATGAAGGGGAAAGACATGTCGCAAAGGAAGCTTATTCTCTAGGACGCATACATGAAAATGGCCTCAAAGTCTCAATATTCGATTCAATAACGTCTCGTCCTCTATCTTCTCCATAAAATGTTTTCATTGGTTGGCAAATACTTCGGGATGAAGTGGGAAGAGATATATGCTGGGTATAATTTGAATATTATCTTTTAATGTCCTTATTTAATGGACGGCTCATTTCATTTCCAAAACTTCAGTAGTTAAAATTCAAGCTGCTTAACAGTGTTCATTCTTCCTTTTTTAGAAAGCTAAGGTCACGGGCGACATTAAAAACGATATATTCTTTTTTTTCAATCGATTCTATAAATACTATGTTTTTTTCTAACCGGCATGGATAAACACTTCCACATACTAGAAACAATTGGTGAATCGGGCCTCTCCTGTTATTAACAGACACGATGCTGTCAATGAGTCATTATATATATTTTCTAGGAGTAACATGTACCCCAGTAGCAGAGTTGGTCGCCGCAACGTTGCAGCGACGTAACAAATGTCGTCCTAAGGTTGCGATCACAATGGTCCGTCGCAGGAACGTTGCGGACACGTCACATTTTGACCGTCGATTAGTGACTGACCTGCAACCAATTATCAACTTTGGTCGGTCATATATTTTATTTATTTGAAAAAATCTTGTTTATTCTTAGTAATATTGCATTTATATTCGTACTATGGTGTCATATAGATTTCAAATAATTAATACCTGAAAACTGTTATCGTGATGTAATGGTATTTCCTCAAACTATCACGGAATTGCCATTTATAATAATTAGTTCTTGAAGTCACTTTAAGGCACGGAAGTGCCCAGATATATAAGGCTTTCTAGATGCCAATACTTCAATTCGGGTGCGAGGTAATGCGCGTAGTTCCGTAGGGTAGCTGAAAATCGAGATAGATACGTCGTTAGGTAGATACTAGGTAGGTCAAATAAAACATTAACTCATATACCGCGTGATAGTGTATTCATAGTATATAAATAAATATTATATTTTTTTTTATTTTGAGAGAGCAGGGAGGAATACTGGTCTGGCGCAGTTTCAATTTCTTCCTAGTTCCAGACCACCTATAGACCTCGAACTCGAACCAGGTTCCAGACCTGTTTCAGATTAGTTACAGACCAAATATTTTAACCTGGGATGTCTTTGGGCATTTGGGGCACCAAGGGTCAATATACACAATTTTCCTATCGAAGGGGGTTTATGCAAGCGTTTGAACAGAAGAAAGAACCATGTAATGCGGCCCAAACGTTTGATTAGCTTATCGTAATGGAGTATGGTACCCAAGCAATTTTTTTTCGGAAGGTCGCAATGCGACGGTCCCACGACGTTGATTCCCGGCAACTTCACACGTTGCTGGAACGTCGCAGTGACGTAACCGCCACTCCTGTAACGTTGCGGGACCGTCACATTGGTCGCAATGCGACGTGCCTGCAACGTTGCGGGACCGTCAACTGCTACTGGGGTAGGTGCACTTTGTCACTAACTTAAGATTGACTTGAACGGTCAATTTTGACTAACAACTCCAGGAATGGTTTGGGGAGCAGCCCTTCAGGAAAACGGGAAAATAATGGCTCAAGCTAACACTTTTCTGATCACATGTTCTTTTTTACTATGATTTTTAGCATAATTTTCACATCCGAGGTACTGCGATATCAATATATTTTGGACGAAACAATGCAATATCATACTAAGGATTTGCATTTTGAAATACTACTCAAAAATTGCAATCCTATCATAGTTTACAATGAACTTAAGGAAGTATAAGTGATTCATTAATTTACGTAGAATTTGATGATTTTTACCTCAAGTTACAGAAAAAACTCCCATATTTTTAATAATATCAAATTATTAACCCCTTACCAAACTACTTTTCGAGTCGTATAGTACAGGTCATGTACACAAGGAATATCCAAATTTAATTAATTTGGTTGTCGATCTGAATTAAATGTCAACTTTCTTGAATCATTATTTTCCTAAGAATTTATTGTCTTATCATTCTATTCCCAGGAGTGTGTGCGAGAGCTGAGCATCACCCCTCCTGTCAGTGATGTCAATGGTGTCGAGGTCAGTTTCTTATGGAAGCCTACTGGTTGTCTTGAACCTTTTTCCTTACTAAACAAAGTATCATTGTTAGGTTTAGTAAAGACTTGTGTTAAATGATTCCTAAGTATGTAAAACTACAGTTTAAAAAAACATGTATAGATGATGCATCCAAAACGTAGGACCCAAACTTTGTAGACACAGTAATATTATTTTGTGACTGAATTTGTATATAAAACACAGCAATATTATTTTGAAATTGTGAGAACATTGGATAGTATTTTTGAATGAGGGAGCATAATCATGAAATGTTTTTATGGTTGAATTAGCTGACTGTAATTTTCTTCGAGTTCCTAATCATTTACCCTGGAGAGGGAAGGTACTTGCATCTATTTGTATCATATTCATGAGTTTTGTCAATGATTCATTAATTGTGCTTCTCATTTTCATTTAGCTGAAATTTGGATGTAAAAGAGTGTGCAGGGAGAGAGTTATAAAGATAGACCATTCATCGATCAACTTGCTTGTAATGTAACATCGATCAACTTCCTGGGGGCTATTGAGCTGAATCTACTCAAGGGAGGAAATGGCTTCTATGTCGCTGACAGGAAGCCTCCCTGACCGCTTCAAAAGCAAGGGCTTGGAAGCAAGGGCTGAAATAGACAAAGGTGCCACAGATGATATAATGGGTAACTTTAGCAAATTCAGTAAAACCTCTACCTAGTGAACCTCTTCTTATGGTAAACCTCCGGTTATCTTATTATCATCTAGGTCCCGCCAAATTTGTATGCAACAATATAGGGAAACCTCTTCCTAACGTACCTCTCTAATTTCCATAAACCTCCGCAGTTCGTATTGAGACAACAGAGACTGCGCAACTACCTCTACGGAACGAAATATTCAGCGACAATTGTTTGCCTTACTCCCACATTTCTTATCTCATATTCCTTGGAAAGGTTACAACTTACGAGCGCTGTAATAACAACTTCTTATACCTTTCCGACGAGTATCATTCATGTGAATTCTTTCACCACAACGTACAAGAGTAATTATCAGCCGCGAATGTAACTAAATCGGAATAATTTAAATAGCTTAGCGTTCAATTAATCATTTAAAGAGATTTTTTACCAGATATGACTTCTTTTTACATTAATAGCCTAAAAATCTCGTTTTAGTTACGAATATGACCAGTATTCAAAATGATTACCGCTTGGTCACATTCGCGCCCTTTCACGTGCGCATTGCGGCATTCGTATGTTTTATCTTAGTATTCGCGCCGCGAATTCTAACTTCCATGATCGAGACGACCACTTTGTAGCAATTCATACTATCAACCCACACGCAGCATTATTCGTCATTTGAGACGTAAATTAGTGTTTGATATGAAGTCGGACGATGAAATATCCCTATTGCGTTGCTAATCTAACTCTCTCGATGGTTTATCCCTTTGCTGATTCACCGAAGTTCGTGTGTTGCAGTTCGGAGATCAATCTTCGTTAATTATAATTTGAATAGTTTCATTTTGATTAAACCATCTACGAACTAATTCTAATCTACGATCAATTGCCTTTCAATCACGTGAGTGCCATTTATTGTTCAATAACCTTATTACGAATGAGCCTATGAGCCTACCTATTGTCTATTTCTGATAATTTTCTTTGTGTAAATATTGGCATTTCTCATTGGTTATTTCCAATCGCATTTGCAAATACTGTGATAATAAGAAAGAAAACAGCGTAAATGAACTGATTTATTTTAGGCCTAAAATGGACTTGACAAATCCCAGAAAAAGGCGGCTACTGAAGACAAGAGTTAATTAGCAATATTCCAAGCCGTTGATGAGGGGAAGCGAAAGATAGACAGCTGAAATCTATGTAAAATTATAATCCACCCTGACATCCATTTTTCAAAAACGTAAAGAAACTGAAGAAGCTGCACGTAGAGGCTGCATTGATAAGAAAAACTCGAGCAGTGAAAAGTGAGCAATTACATAAAAATGTATTTGACTGGTTGATGGAAGCTAGGGCAAGAAATATTCCCATTTCTGGACCTATTCTACAAATGACGGCAAGGTAAATAGCCTTACAAATGGGAATAGAAAATTTTCAGGTATCTAATGGATGGTTGCAGAAATTTAAAGACCGGTGGAATCTAAAAGCTTTGAAAATGTGTGGGGAAGAAGCGTATGTAAGTAACACAGTGGTGGAAGATTGGAATAAAAACTCTGCAGACCATTTTAGTGGGGTATAAACAATGTGACATTTTCAATGCTGATGAGGCAGGTTTTTTAATAACTTGTATCCTGATAGAACTCTTTCAGTTAGAGACCAGCCTTGCCATGGAGGAAAAAAAAGCAAAGAAATATTCACAGTTCTATTCTGTGCTAATTCTAATGGCTCTGAGAAATTGGAGCCACTTATCATTGGCAAATATAAAAAACCTAGATGCTTTAAAATATTCAAAAACTTCCTTGCTTATACAGAAAATCGAAAAAAAACTCATGGATGACATCACCTTTATTCTGTGAGTGGTTGAGCATGTTAGCCTCGAAGACTGGGGTGAGCAACCAGAAAATAGTACTCTTTATTGACCAGTGTGCGGCATATAAAACTGAGGGGATTTGCTTACGAAACATAAAAATAGTGTATTTTCCACCAAACACCACCAGCAGATTGCAACCCCTGGATCAAGGAATAATTCCCATTGTGAACAGAAAGTACAGACAGCAACTGGTGACATACATGTTGAGGACAGTCGATGATAAAAATGACATAAAGAAGTGTTTGTGGAATATGCTTCAAGCAATGCATAGGCTATGCCTTTCATGGAATTGTTTGCAGTCCGAGGTGATTGAGAAATGTTTCATCAAGGCAGAATTTATGGGGGGCAGTAGTGAGGAAGACAGTGAACTTGAGGATGAGCCAGCAGAATGGCATGAAATAAATAAAATAATGAATGTGCAATTGCCGTTTAATGACTTTGTTAATGCTGATGATGTTTTGCTTACATGTGCCCCAAATGTGGGGGAGATGATGGGAGAGGTAGAGGTAGAAGTTGGAGAGGTGTCACCAGCAAGCAATTATGTGGAAGAAGAAGAAGATGATAATGAGGAATTAGTTTCCGCTCCAACCAGAAAAGAGGTTCCGGAAGCTTTTCATGTCATGGAAAGATTTTTTTTTAATATGGAGGACTGCAACAGTGAGAGCATGACTTTATTAAATAAGATAGAAATTATAATTTAAAAGAATTTTCAAAAGAAATGAAACAAGCTCATATCACTAATTTTTTTCAGCAAAAACTACTTAAAGTATTGTTCCTTTTTTGTTACTACACTAATAAAACTATCAGAAGTATGTATATTTAAAAATGCACAAATTTAGTGATTAAAAATACAGCAGGAAGTTCATTGATTAAAAGGGCCACTAGGAAGAAATTATGTTCATCCCGCATCCTGAGAGTCACATAGTGACCACTGTTAACATATTACCTGCCAGGACAACATTTACTTTCCAGACTTCCCACCTGTTAATAAATATTACAAAAGGTCTTTTTCTGATCAAAATATGTTCGAATTCAGAGTAATGCTTCAGAATACCAACTGGAAAAATGTATACAGTGCCCCGTCATTTGAAGATAGTTTCTCCTTTTTTTATGATACTTATCTACATTATTTTAATGTTGCATTTCAATTATTACTAAAAAAATTAACCAGAGTGTCTAATCCCAAACCTTGGATTACTGATGAAATCCGTGTCTTATCTAGACAGCTCAAAAACATGGCATCAATAGTGCGATTCACTAAAGATAGGGAACAACATGAGGAATAACGAGAACTAAAAAAACACTGCTGCAAGATCCTACAAACAGTAAAAAGAACATACAATAATGAAATATTATTGAAATGTGACAATAAGTCGAAAGCTGCCTGGGAAATAACTAATAAAGATAAGATAAAAATACAGTGTTACCAACTTTTAATAATGCTCCAAACTACTTGTCACTGGCTGATCAGTTTAATAATCACTTCACTTCCCTTATAGCATCCTCCCATGAAACAATTAATTTTCCCCAGCCTCTTATAGGATCATCCTTTTTCATCAATCCCTTTTTGGAAAATGAGCTGCTCAATATTATAAAACTTCTTCGGGGCAAAGTAAGCCGATGACTCTGATGAAATACCCAGAAAAGTGATTTTTCATAGCTTTGACCTAATTAAGGAACCGATGCTATTCCTTATCAATGAGTCGTTGGTTCAAGGCATCTTCCCAGCCCAGCTAAAAATTTCTAAAATTATACCAATTTATAAAAACAAAGGCTCGTGCGTCGTGCGACGATTTCAACAACTACAGGCCAAATGCCATTCAAAACACATTGTCAAAAATATTTGAAAAAGTTCTACATAATAGACTAATCTCCTTCCTGGAAAGACATAATTTACTTTTTCCGTTCCAACATGGCTTCCGCAAGGTAAGATCCACCCTTTCCGCTACCTACGAAGCAGTCAACTCCGCTTTGAAGTCCCTAGACCATAAAAGTGAGACTATAGGGTTATTTTTTGATTTAACCAAAGTGTTTGATCGAGTAAATCACCATATACTTCAGAAGAAATTTAAAAGGCTGGGTATCAGAGGGAAACCCAATAAATGGATTGGCTCTTTCCTCAGAGATCGCTTACAGGTTGTGTTGTTCATGGTCAACGGAGTGAAATATGCCTCCTCTCATCAAAAAATTGTCCTGGGTGTGCCACAAGGATCCATATTAGGACCACTTCCCTTCCTGCTCTACATAAATGACCTACCTCAGGCCGTCAGTAACATAAATGGCCTAACAGCAATCCTTGATGCAGATGACACAAATGTCATTCTATCCGACTCATCAAATCCCAACCTTATTAAAAAGGCAAACAGAGCCACGGAGAATATTAGGAAATGGTGTCAAGAAAACGGACTACATTTAATGAAAATAAAACCCAAATGTCTAAATTTTCCTATTGTAATAATGTTAAAGAGAGCTGTCTAGTAAAAATAGGTAATCAGTCTATTGTACAAACCTCTACAGTAAAATTCCTTGGGGTACACCTGACTGCTAATATGACATGGGAAAAGCAGGTTGAGGAATTAAAAAGCAAACTACATTCAAGCTGCAATTTATTTAGACAACTGAGACACACTACAGGCATTGATGTCTTATTAGAATAGATTATGCTGAATTCCATGCTAGGGTGTTACAAAGCATACTGTTCTGGGGGCATCTCACTTCCTTGACGAAATATTTATCTTGCAAAAACGAATAATCAGAATCATCACCTTCCATCATCTACAATCCCCCTCCAATCCCATTTTCCGTTCCCTAAAAGTTCTTCCACTCCCCTGCATATATCTATGTATTTCATTTCCTGCATATATCTATTTCATTTTACGTATGAAAAAAAACTTGACTCAGTTCTCCACTAATTCGGAACTTCATGATCACAATACTAGGAGAAAAAAAACCTTCACTGTTACTCTATTAGAACAAAAAGGTTAAAATGTGGACCACAGGAAATGGGAACTAGAGTTTATAATAAATTGCCTGCAGAATTAAAAATCTACAAAGTGCTAGACTCTTCAAGGTAAAACTTAAAGAGTTTTTATTTATAAGACTATATTATTCAGTGACTGAGTACATGAGATATGACTCTCCTGAATGTTAAATAATGTATTTTTTTGTGCATATTTATTTCATTTATGTAATTTTTATGTGACCTGGCTTTAATTTATTTTTAAAAAATTGATGTGCTTAATGCTTTACTACGTAATAAGTGATGGAAATTGATAACTGTTTGTTAAACATGCAGTATATTGTACCTGATTATCTTTTGATGTGCCATATATTGGTTATAGTAAGTTTTTACTGTACCTGATCTTACATGGAACATAAATTATTATTATTATTATCTTCTTTTTAGTGAACCTCCACTTATCAAAATGTCACAAATGTTGGCCCCTTCCATTGAAATATAAACAGGTTTTACTGTAAAAAGAAATTTTAGGTCAAATGATGAGATGCAGGTGTGATTGCAGTTATGATTATTAGTGATATGTCAGTCTACACAGCTTGGGGAGCACCCTATAGGGTTAACTGGTTAAAGTTCTTGGCGCGAAATCGAGGGATACGGGTTTCGAATCCCAGTCAAGGCGAATGATTTTTCCTGTAGACTATGGCAGGGTCGATTGTTGACCCTGCAATTATGCGTGTTGACCAATTTATTATTATAAAGACTGACATGCTGAAAAATTATAGACAAGGTGGTATTATTCCAGTTCAACTAAATGCGAAAATGAGATTTTTAAATTAAAGATAAGAAGAACTGCTTAACCCTTAAGAATGTGCATGGCTTCTTAAAACACACTAATTTTAAAAACGAAATGCTATATTTCACCTCATGAAGTAACTTCAAAACTGAGATAAGAGAGGGAATTATGCTTGCGTGGCTGAATAAATGAATGCTATGCAAAAAGGTGTTAATTTTAATTTAAATTAGATTTATTGCTCATTTTATTTGAAATCTATATTTTTCGGAAGGGCTTGCAACTCTTCCTCCACCTAAATACCCCGACAATAAAGAGATAAATTTATGAACAATTCAGCAAAATCATTGGCCATGAAATAACAATGGAAAAATAATTTTAAAAAATAAATAGTTTATAAATAATGTTTCCCTTCCCACAGGGCCATCCCAAGGGATTGAGGGGCCCTGTGCAAACAAAAGTCGAGGCCCCCCTAACTTTGCATTCCCTTTTCGATACTGTAGCATCTTTTAAGCATATTTCATGGAAAGAAGGAATTAACCTACAAATGGATAGTGATTTCAAGATATTTACATATATACTAAGTAGTAGGCAATGTCGGGAAATGGGTGGGTTTCACCGCACCATCTGAAAAAGGCAAGTCCGTACGGGGCCCAGTGCTATGGCACCTGCCGCACTACCCTAGGGATGGCAGTGCGGCTTCCCAAGGACAGTCTTGATACAGAGGAAGGGCTTTCGTGTTCCAATGACCCCTAGCGCTGGACTGGCAGTAGCAGTTACTATTTCTTCTGGTAGAGCCACCCATGCCAGGTAGGTCGAATGTTAGGTGCCCGACTAAAGGTAGTTTTAATGAGTCTCATACGTAATACTATTTGGCATGTAAAATGGAAGCCTAGCAACTAATCATTTCCCTAAAAATGGAAATCAAATATGGAGAATTGAATCACGGCAGCTAAGGGATGAACATTTTGGTGGCCACTATGGTGGGCCAAAATTTCCAGATAGTTTTTTAATGAAATAGGCCTCAAAGTTAATTATGTTTCCTTTTGGCACAAACATAACCTATACGAAATTTACAGTCAATCAATCCCGGCAACCCGTGCAATAGGAGTGTCAAACTTACAATTTTGTTGGTGAGAAAAATTATTTTCCTCTGTAATCCAATATTAATTGTAAATGTCAATGTCTTTTCCCTGTAAAAGGTATGCACAATTATGTATTCACATTTTTCAAGGTTAAAATGAGAAAATTTCAGTAATCAATAGAAAAATATTGGCTTTAGAAAATATTTGGCCACCGGTGGCCAAATGATATGCAGGTAGCCGTTAAGTGCTCCTTTATTTTTGCAGCAATTTCCTAACATACTCATTACCCTTCTGGATTTCCATCAAGTAAATAAGCAAAATGAAAAATAATATTGAATTAAGCATGTTACCAACATATCTTAACTAATAATAATAATACTGTCTGCACAATAAAAATTAACCAAATAATATAAAATAGTCAGTATGGACATTTCACCTAAGATTTGTTGTCATCAGGATGATTTATTTTTAATTATCAGTAACCACAAAACTACTGTTTTTTCAGCTACATACATAAAAACAAAATCTTCAGATCTATTCCAGGAGACCATCCTAGAAAGAGGGGGTCAAGACCTATTAAAACCCTACCTTTAATTAATAAAATAATAATATGGGCGTATGCCATGTGTTATTTCGGTTAGGCCCGACGTTTTGTGACCTACTGCTGGTCATTTCTTCATGGGAATGAAACTTGCTGCCACTGTTTGCTCAATTATATATCTATCCCCTCTAAAATTGGTTCAAGTGGGATAGTTGGAAGGGGGGAGGGAGTCAGGACAGGGGGGAAGGGGTAGGTAGAGAGTTTTTGTGGATGACTGGGTTCCATGTGCCGCTGATTTTTAGGCCACCATATCTACTTAAATTATGTTTTTTTTTATACTTCGATGGCCTCGGGAATGAGCCGGGGATAGAGTTTTCCCACCTTAGCCATGACTTTGGATTTTTCAAAGTCGATCGCGTGTCCTAAGTATTTGTGGATTCAAGGTTTCTCATGATGAGTTCTCTATGTACCAAGTAGGCAATCCTTGACATATCAAGAGTTTACGGACCCTCAAGCGTGTGGTATGGTGCCTGGCATGAGACTTCGGACTGCCTCTTGAATCAAGGCAATCTAGGATGACGAGAAAAGCAAGAAATCAGAAAGATCTGCTGATTGCGACAAAGTCACACAGTTGAAATTGTAATCAAATAAAGTTAAAATAACTACTCAAAGCATTACTCCAACTGACCAAAAATGCCACCATACTCAACATACTCAGACTTTTACCTAGGGGCGGCCCCAAACCAGAGGCTCGGGTGGGGCAACCACTGGCTCTGGAGGTATGGAATACTTCCCAGGAAAAGAGGAGTCCAGGGGTCTCATCCCGAAAATCATCATTAACTATGTGCAAAAAGGAAAAAGAAACTCTTATTTAGCTCAACACATATGGCTACCATCATACTTCATGGCATAAAATAATTTTGGCTTTTAGTTTTGGGTAGATGAAAAAATAAATAAAATACGCCTGGGGGGGGGGGGACAATTGCCCCTACTTACCCCCCCTTGGAGCCACCAATGCATTTGCCTCAGGTGTGGTGCTGCGGATAGTGCTTTGCTGAATTCATGCTTGGTGGGGCAACCGTTGATTGAGAAAACGAACATATTAGCGCAAAATAAACCTTTTCAACTTTTTGTCATCGCAATCATGAGGTTAATTCTATTATGCGAATAGAATATAATTAATATGTAAGGTATTTTGGTAACATGAATTACTCAATTTCATTTGTCATACTGATTACTCACATGATGGAAAACTGAAAGTTTAATAAGTAAACTAGGGAATAGCTGCAAAAGTTAACAAAAGTGCTTTGCGTGTCGCCTAGCCACAAGGGGCCAAACACTTTTTACAACGATTGCCTATTCAGCTAATGATTACGGCAATTCATTAACAATAATAATAATAAAAATACCGAAAGGGTACGAAAACCGGACCACCAGCCTCCACGTGGCGTACCTGGTAACGGCTTTTCCGGCTAATGGTGGACGTCTGCGTGTGGGACTAACCACCCCACACGCAGTAAATCTGGTTAAAAAAAGGAATAAAGAAAAAGCCACCCACAAACGGCCCCTTTCGGATGGGGGCCCTAGTACAGTTGGGTGTGGCAATGAAAATTCACCACCTCAGAAGGGAGCCCGGATGCAGTGGACGGAAGCCCTAAGGGGCGACCTCCTCGCATGCCACGCTGCCAGCGAGCCCGAACGCAGGGGGTATATGGCAAGGATGCACTCTTTGTGGTGTGAGATACATCCAGAACACGACCACCTATCGCAGCAGAATCTGCGCGATTATGCCAAACATCTGCGGAAAAAGGAAACTCTCCACCAACCGCCAGTTCAGATGAACACACCACCGGCCAGACCACCCTCCCCGACACAGGCAGCCTCTCCACCGCCTGAGGCGAGAACGACATTCGTGTCTGTCTCTCGGCCAAATGGGGAAGAAGCTGGTCAGGCCGTCGCTGAACTACGAACGCGGTTGTTAAGCACCATTAACTGTGATGAAGGACAACCTAGGCAGAGAGACATCCACCGGAAGATCTCTCTGCGGGGTAACCACCTGCCCCAGTTGAATGGTCTTATCGACGAAATCCTAACGGAAACGTCGGACCCTTGGACGGTAAATTGCGTGGTCTATGCTGCTGCCAAAATTATGGCTCACTCCCAAAAGAACACCTCTTGGGAGGACAAAGCAGCAAAGAGGCTTGAACAGTTGGAGGCCAAGATCACGCAGGCGAGACAACAGGCGTCGAGAATTCAGTGTGTGATGGAATACATCTTATCTGGGCGAACTTTCACTCCTAAAGTTCGGCGCATAGCGCGCAGTCTAAGGTACAACCATCACACGCTGAATAAAAGCGGGCTGCTTACCATTAAGCAGCACGCGGTCGATAGAGTACGGGCACTCACCACGGCCCGGAAAAAACTCCTGAAGACGAGTAGAGGCGTGAGAGAAAATGCCACCTTTCTCCTTCAGCAGTCCCGTCTCTTTCGACCACCTCCGCCTGTCGTTGAACCTCCGCCACCCGTCCAAGAGGTCGAACGTTTCTGGAAGGAAATATACGAAACGTCGAAGCCTTTCAACGGAGACACTCCGGCTATAGGCCTCTTTAAAGAGGTTTGTGACCGCCACCTACAAGATGTGGATGGACCTCTTTCAGTCACCGAAAGTGACGTGAAGAAGGCCTTCTCTGGCAAGAAGAATTTCTCGGCTCCAGGAATGGATGCAGTGAATAACTTCTGGTGGAAGAAATTTACTTCCACCCACCAACACCTCGCCAGAATCTTCACGTCCTTTCTAAATGGTGGAAAACCAATTCCACCTTGGCTGACTGAGGGACGCACGGTTCTAATACCTAAGAAGGGAGACTTGTCCAATCCAAAGAACTACCGCCCTATTACCTGCCTCAACACTGTATATAAGGCGTTCACCTCGATCTTGAGCGACCTTATCCTACACCACATCCAGCCGGTTTGGGAGGAGGTGTACGAGCAGAGGGGCTCAAAGCGGGGAATCGCGGGATGCAAGGACAACCTGCTCATTGATAGGTGCATATGCCAGGATGACATCCGGCATAAGCGAAATCTATCAATGGCCTGGGTGGACTACAAGAAGGCTTTTAACACCACTTCGCATGAGCTTTTGATCGCCATGCTGAAGTTGATGAAATTCCACCCTGAGGTTGTGTCCTGCATCCAACGCCTGTTACCACTCTGGAAAACGCGCTTCCTTCTGACCTCAGGCAAGAGGTCAGTTTCCACAGAGTTGGTAACATACCACCGTGGCGTTTTTCAAGGCGACAGCTTGAGCCCCTTTCTGTTCTGTATTTCCCTCCTTCCCCTGTCCCTTAGGCTGCGACGAGGTAAAGGATACATGTGTGGTGTTCCAGGTGACAGGAAGCATAAGGTCACCCATTTGTTTTTTATGGATGACCTGAAGCTGTACGCTTCTAATGAGAAAGACCTTTGCACTGCCCTGGACACCGTACTGGAATACAGTGAGGCTATAGGAATGGAGTTCGGATTGGACAAGTGTGCATCCATCCACTTGGCGAGAGAAAGATTTTCGGAGATCAAGGAAGACGTGCAACTTGTTGACGGGAGCGTCATTCGTCACCTCGAGGACGATGACAGCTACGAATATCTCGGCGTCCCCCAGCGCCGAATGCAGGAGGTTGCAGCAGTGAAGGGAAGGGTCACCGCCAAATACAGACAGATTCTCAGCAACATCTGGAGTTCTGAGCTGTCAGGCAAGAACAAGGTTCTTGCCACGAACATGTTCGCGGTTCCTACACTGCTGTATACCTTCGGATGCATGAACTGGAACGTCAACGAGTTGCAGAACCTCGATAGGGGAACGAGGAAGATGATGACCATCTATAGAAGTCTTCATCCGAAATCTTCCGTCGCCAGATTGTATCTCCCTCGCAATGTAGGTGGTAGAGGACTATTGAGTCTGGAATGTCTCCACAACAGAGTTGTCCTGGGTACAGCTTGCCGAGTTTTGAAAAGCAAGGACCCCCTGCTCAATCTTTTGAGTGATCACGAGAGTGCGGGAGCAGGGGCGTTTCTCTTCCAGGCGGCAAAGAGGGCAGCGGACGAAACCGGTCTCGACTTCGACCCGTCATCCGACGGAAGCGACAATGACACGACCATCTTGTCATTGAAGGCAGACGTCCTCAAGCTCGAAATAAAAAAAGCGGAGCAGAAGGCCTTGCTCAAGGTGCATACCGATAATCCCATGCATGGAGGTTTCTATCGAAACATCGAAAAGCATGGGCTATCGAAGGAGCTGACGTTTGCCTTCCTACGCTCCGCCGGTCTGAAGTCCGAGACCGAGGGTTTTGTCCTCGCGTGCCAGGATGGTGTCATAAACACACTCGGGTACCGCCGCATTATATTCAAGGCTGAGGTTGCGGACACGAGATGTAGGACGTGCCGAGCCCAGCCAGAGACTTTGAGTCACCTTCTCTCCGGCTGTAGTTATTACGCCAAGTCAGCGTATTTAGCTCGGCACAACGCGGCCCTACGAGTGTTATACTTTCATCTTCGACACCATTATGGCATCGACGAAACACCTGTGCTGCCCTATGCCCCTGGAGATATTGAGTCCGTCGTGGAGAATGATAAATGCACAATCTGGTGGAATTACTCCTTTTCCACCACCAGGCAGTTGGAGGCGACCAAGCCTGATATCGTTCTCCTCGACCACCTCACACGCTCCATGTTCGTGATCGAGTTTTCGGCTCCGGCTGAAACTAACATGGATGCGAAAGAGGTGGAGAAACGGACGAAATATCAAGACCTGCTTTCCGAACTTCGGCAGATGTACCCCGGACACTCTGTGAAACTGGTGGTCGTCATTATAGGTGTGCTCGGTGGAGTTAAGGGCTCGCTGATGAATAACATCAAGTACATTCCGTCCTGCGTGGCACAGGCGGAATCAATAATTGCAAGCATGCAGAAGGCCGTCATCCTGGGGTCACTCCGTCTACTGCGGACGCATGACCCGACCGCAGCGTAGCCACATATCCGATGGGCGTCGGACGTTGCTGCGATTACTGCAGAACCCCTCTCGAGTCACCGGCCATTATGACGGCAATGAAACCCGATGCTTGCCGGGGACTCGGAGGGTCATGTTACAACTGTAACAATTAGTAATATTTATTAGACATAAAACAAGATACAATTTGCATTAGTCTTCGTCATATTAATATACAGAATTACAATCTTTTTATTACAAATACAGAAAAAATTATAAATATTATTAGTACAAATACAGAAGATGTTAAATTACAAGAAAATCATATCATCCTTGTCGCTATCGATGAATTCCTCAATGGAGTAAAAGGCCTTTTTTATGAGCCAGGCATACACAACTCTTAAATTTTTCAAGACTGACAAGTTTGGCTTCGGCAGGTAAACTATTATACAGGTGCAGCTTAATTATGTGGAATGATTTACAAGTTTTGGATAGTCGGCAATAGGGAACATTAAGGATATCTCTATTTCTTGTGAAATGGTTGTGCACATTTCCTCTTTTCTCCAAGGAGTTAAGATTTGCCTTTACGTCACAAAGACACTTCATTATATACAAACAGTACAGGGTCAAAATGCCGAGCTTGGTGAAGAGTGGCTTACAGTGATCCCTGGGCTGGGCACAAGAAACTACTCTAACTGCCTTTTTTGGATTTTAAATAGGCTTAAGGAGGATGGAGAATGGCCCCATAGCTCGATGCCATAGTTTATATGGCAGTGAAATAAGGCAAAATATGCTGGGGTAATGTATTCTTTTGGGATCAGTGCTTTAATTTTGCGTAGCATGTACACTGCCTTTGATAGTTTACCTAAAGTGGTTAATACATGAGGTTCCCAGCTTAATTTGTGGTCCAGTTCAAAGCCGAGCAGCTTGATAGTATCATTTGAGCATGCTGTATTACATAAGGAGAAAGCAAGTGATTGGGTTTTGTCATTGTTTAAAACAAGGCCATTGGCAGAGAACCATTTAGTTGCTTCAGACATAATCAACTTTGATGCGGTGCTGGTGTTGAGCAGAGTATTTGAATTATAGATGAAAGTGGTGTCGTCAGCATAGAGTAACGATTTACAAGAAATATTTGATAATGTTATGGCCATGAAAAATGTGCATAGTAGAAGTGTATACCTTTCACGGGGAAAACATATCGACATTTACCATTATCAGATAGTAGGGTAAAAACCATTTATCAACCTTAAAAGTTGCAACTTGCAAATTTTTAGGCCTGCAGTCCAGGTTCGTGTGGTGTTGATTGACTCCAAATTTCATATTTGTTATGTTTGCATCAAAAGCAAAATATTTAAGCTTCAAGACCTTAATTTATGAGACTGAAATTTTGAACCCCCCCCCCCTATAGTGGCGAAGTATGTACTTGTGTGTACATATAAAGAGATTCAATTAACCTTTTCACTGCTAAGCTTCATCCCAGAGAGCGCTCACCATAGCGTGCAAACTTTTGTGTTGGTATTTAAACTCCTGCACTTTAAAACATGTGCGTGTGTATCGCTGATGGCAGTGCTCTGCCCAAACACATAGGTATATGCGTGCATAGCAGTAATAGGGTTCATGATCAAGGCTTGTAAGAATGGTACACTCGACCAGAACAGTCCACCTAAGGCTCATTATATTCCTTGGAACATCCTAACATAAAGCAGTGGACTTTTTTGCTTTTAGATCTTGCAGGTCCCTTTCATGGCCATGCCCTGTTAATTTTTGCAGATGCAACATCAAAATTAGTGGAAGTTGCATTCACTGAAGGATCCTTCTCCTCTAAAACTAGCATCATCCAAGTACATATGTAAATATGGTTTTCATCCCAAGAATTGTCACATTCAATTGTAACTGATAATGGGCAAGCTTATCAGTCACATGATTTAAAAAATTTCCTAGGGAAGAATGGCATTCAGCATTAATTCACCCCACATTATCATCCTGTTTCAAATCAACAAGCTTAGGGCACAATCCTAACATTACAAAAAACTGTTGAGGAAGATTTTACCTAAAGAAAGGACATTTGAGCTACTGAACAGCATTCTGATGTAGAGGCCAACACCCAGCACTGACATAGGACTGGCTTCCTGAGAAATTTTCATGGGTAGGAGACTTAGAGCCTTGCCGGATCATTTGCTCCCTAACAGTCAGGTTTAAATAAGAGGGGAACTTGAATGAGACTCATAAATTTTCTCTTGTTGACCTAATGTACTTCAGGGAGTATCGCAGGGGTTAGACTTAGTGTAAATTAGGGGCAAATGTGGGCATTGACGGCCCTAGATATTTTTAGGTTGAATAGGGGATGGGAAGCTAAAAGCATATAACTATGTACTTTGCCTGGATGGTGATTAAATTACTAGCAGTTAGTAAAATTATGTAAAATATGGTTTAAAAATTTAGCAAAGATAAAGCAGAAAATGTTGGCTAAATTTGTATGTTATCACATACAAATTTAGCCAAAAATAAATTCATTGAACAAATGATAAGCAAACACTGCCATTTTGGAAAGCCGAGAAAAATTCTATCCTCATATTTCACTGTATTGTATAAAATCTACTGTTAGGAACTGAAAAGTGATTTAACTATGTTATACCTACATCCCATTCTCTTGGACTACAACCTTGTCATAGTGGAAAGGCTTTCGTTCTCCGATGACCCCCAGAGCTGCACTGGCGGGAGCATTGTTCCTGGTAGGGTCACCCAAGCCAGATTGGTTGAAGGTTAGGAGACAGATGAATGGTAGTCCACGCAGCATCTGTACCTCAGTGAGGCGGCTGCAAAAGGTGTCTGACCCCGGTGGGGCCACCTCTGAGGTGATGGTGTCACGTAAAAAACACTATTGGTAAGGCCACGGAATACTATCTTAATTAAAACAAAAACCTTGAAATTATGGACAATTCTCAAATGATAATGAATCATGGCAACTATGGACCTCGGCCCAGAGGGCCGGGCATCATGCCCGGCAGCGGTGGGAGTAATGCCCCTGCGGTCGTCATCACACAAAATCCTTGCTCAGACATAGTAGCAGCAGAGGAAAAGAAGATAAGGAAGAGGAGCGAAAGAAACAGAATAGGCACGTGGAATGTTAGGACTATGCTGAGGGTGCGGAAGATAGCAAATATAAAGCAAGAAATGGAAAGGGTGGGTGTAGACTTAATGGGTCTGGGTGAAATCAGATGGAAGGATGATGGAGACTACTGGAGCAACGACTATAGAGTAATTTATAGTGGAGGGAATGAAAGTCAGCACAGGATTGCATTCGTAATGATAGGGAAACTAGGTAGAAAAGTAGTGCATACATAACAGGTGAGTGATAGGATTATAGTCGTCGAACTAAAGGCAGATCCAACGAATTTAGTTATAATCGAGATTTATATGCCTACCTCTAATCATAAAGAGGAGGTAGATGGGGTATACGATCAGCTAAAGGAAATAGTTGGTAGGATACCTGGGAGTAAGCACTTAGTAGTAATGGGGGATTGGAACGCCTTGGTGGGTGAAGGAAGAGGTGGGCGATTACGGGCCAGGAAGGAGAAACGACCGTGGCGAGAAAGCTGTGGAGTTTTGGCATAGAAATAACCTACTAATTACAAATACATGGTTCAGACATCATTCTCGACGTAGGTACACTTGGAAGAAGCCAGAAGACACAGATAGGTTCCAGATACATTATATAATGGTTCGTCATGGATACAGGAATAATGTTAAAAACTCGCATACTTATCCAGGAGCTGATTCAGACACAGACCACAACTTATTAGTCATGAAATGTCAAGTAAAACTGAAAATGATAAAACAGGAAGGAGGTTATGAAAGTGGAACACGGAGGGATTAACTGGGGCAATGAAGAAGAAGTATCAAGAGAAGCTGAATGAGATAATGGGTGAGGATCATGGAGTTAGATCAGTGGAAGATGAATGGGGAAGTTTGAAAAATGGAATTGTAGAAGCTGCGAATGCAACGGTAGGCGTAGTCAGTGCAACTAAAATTAGAAAACCGTGGATCACGAAGGAGATGATAAGGGAGATGGAGGAGAGAAGGAAATGGAAGAGTATAAACTCAGAGCTAGGTAAGAGAGAGAAACAAAGGAAGCAAGAGAGGCATGGTGGAGAGAACAGATCGACTCGTTAGAGAAATACCAAAAAGAGAGAAGAGCAGATGCATTATATAGGAAAGTAAAGGAACTGGTGGGTGGTAATAAGGGAATGCGAATTACAATTATAACAGACAAGACGGGAAAGGAGATCGTAGAACAGAATGAGATTCAGGAGAGGTGGAAGGAGTATGTTGAAGAGCTGTATGGTAAAGAAATAAGGCCCAATAGGTTAGATATAGAAAGGGAAGACGATATCGACAGATGGCATCGGACCAAGTATCCTAAATAGCGAAATCGTAAGAGCTCTACAAGACATGAAAAGGAATAAGGCGGGTGGAATAGATGACATACCTGAAGAATTTTTAAAGAGCATGGGGAAGAACGGAAGAGGAAAATTTTTTACGCTTATTCGTAGGATTTATGAGGTTGGAGTGTGGCCGGATGACTTTGCAAAGACTATAGGACAATAAGCTTAATATCCCACATGGCCAAAGTAGTTATGAGAATTATAAACAGAAGGCTAGAGTAGAGGGCAAATGAATACCTGGGTGACGACCTGTTAGGGTTTAGGAGAGGAACGGGAACGCGAGACGCTATAGCGGTGATGAGGACGCTAGTAGAAAGAAACCTAGAGTATGGGCAGGATGTTTTTGCATGCTTCGTAGATTTCGAGAAGGCGTTTGATTGGGTGGAATGGACGAAATTAATGGGAGTGTTGATGAAATTTGGGGTCGATTGGAGGGACAGGCGTCTGATTCGAAATTTTTATATGAAACAGACGGTGCAGGTTAGGGTAGCCAATGGAGAATCGGGATGGGCCACAATAGGATGGGGAGTGCAGCAGGGGTGCCCACTATCGCCACTGCTTTTTAACGTGTATCCAGAAGAAATGGTAAGGGAGGCATGGGGGGGAGGAGGAGGTAGGAATAAAGTTAGGAGGTGAGCTAATAAAATAAATGAGATTTGCAGATGATCAAGCATTGGTTAGCCAGTCTGCAAAGGGGTTACCGTCAATGGTGATTGCGTTAGAGGTCCAGTGCGAAAAGTATGGGATGAAGATCAACCATAAGAAAACGAAAGTAATGAGATTTTCTAGAAGTAAGAAGGCGGGGCTGAATATAATGGTGTGAGGGCAGAAGATAGAGCAGGTCGAGCAGTTTACGTATATGGGTAGTATTTTGGAGGGGAATGGGTTTAGTGGTAAGGAAATCAGATGAAGACTCGCTGAAGAAGGATTTTCGAAGAGAAGGGAATTGATGAGGGGGGTCTGAGAAGAGACGTAAAACAGATGCTGGTGAAAACTTTAAGATAGAGCGTGGCGCTATATGGGTCGGAAACTTTGTCATTGCGAAGGGAGGATGTGCGTAAACTTGAGGAGGGCAGAACACTGGAGAAGCGTGGAAGAGGAAGGAAGAGGATAGGTATTCTGGACGAAATAAGAGGAGGTAGAAGATATGAAGAATTGAAGAGGGATCCAATTGCGCGCCATCCTTAGGAGGGAAAGCAAGACATTGGCTATGAGGTTGGGATGCAGAATGGAGACTGTCCAGAAACCTACCGATCAGCTAGTAGAATACTTGAATGAGTGCCAATTTAATAACTTGACTTAATGATTCTTACAATTAACATACGCCGCAACACGAGATCTTAGCAACCGCGTACGGTAATTCTACCATCGGCAATCGTCATGAGAAACAAATGTTTTCATTTTTTAAAGAATTGCTGTCTGTTACCCTCGATACGATTGCTAAGAATTATCACACGCCCTCAATGCAAGGTACCGTCGTCGCGTTCGCTACCCGTGGCGTGATCGCAGCGCGGAGCTGTAAAGGCACCTCCCGAAAGCCGAATGGGACTATCGCCGCTGCGAAGAGACAAGCGAGTGGCCAATACGACCCGTTCGACCACAGCCTGATTGTTGCGCTGCTTCTAGCGGGCGGAGACATACCCCATTTATGCCTAGTGTTCCATTTTTGGAACACCTGACGCGACTTTCTAATTTAATGACTACGACTCATTATACACAAATATGCCACGGTTTTTCTTTCTGTACCACTTTATAAAGATATATTGTATTACGGAGCGCAAAGAATTAGTCAGTTTTGCCAACCCATCGCAGCCAGTGTGTTGAGAAATATCTGTCTTTTTTTTCAAGGCAGTTTTTCTGAGACCATCTCAAATTTTATATTAATAACTATTTGCCATTACGCCCAAATGTTGTAAATTTTTCCCTGCATGATCAGTAATAGTTAATCTATAGTGCTTTAAGAAGAAAATTTTGAAACAATGTATTTTCTTTTAGTTATAAGCTTTTATTTAACAGTGTTCCATTTTTGGAACACTAGGCAAATCCACTACTATTATGCGTGCATTCAGACGCACTGAAATATTCACTTTAATTTTAAATCAAGTAAGCAATTAGATGTTATGTGACTGAGGGAAACGATGCCATGTCTTAGCTATAATCAGTTTCCATTTCAGTGAAATAATAAATACATCTATAACCAACTCATCAATTGTGAACAGAGAGATGAAAACATATGAGTCACCCTGTGCACTCTTCTATTCGGGACCAAGCCCCCTGGGTCATATTGACGTCATGAACACTAATCAATGAGCGAAGTGCGGCTGCTTGTACCCAATATTCTTCTCCTTTTCTTTTTAGCAGAAAGTTTAATGTAAGTGTTCGGGCTTCGCACTTGTTCTGCACAGAGCGGCACGCCGCCCCCCCACTCCTGCCGTATCGGCGACTATGGGGTTTTTCCCGGGTAATGCTTATTCCTTTCCCTCTCCGTGTCTAACAAAGGGACTTTTAGCCTTTTCTTTAAGGCATTGAAATCCTCCGCGCCACTGCCGGCCAAGAGTGCAGTGACCCTTTCTCTTGGTCCTTGGGCCATAGCATGGGTGACGCCAGGGGCGCTTGGGTTTTTACAGTAGTAGTATGTTGAGTGCGATCTCGTGAAGAGGATGTGTCTTGCGTCCCGTCCGTTAGAAAGTGAAGGGTGACCGCGCCTTTAGCTAAAAGTACCAGGATGTCGAGATATTTGACAGTGCATGAAATAACTGATATATTAGAGACAGAAGATTGCATAGAAGTACGTGATATCATCATTGAACCCCCTGATAACGCAACAGAACCTGTGTCTGACGAGTACTCCGGGGATGAAGATGGTGGAACAATTAATAATCTTCCCGTTTCATTGCTGCGCGCTCCTGCTCATCTCATTCATGGTTCTTCTGACGAGAACTTTGACCATGCTGACCTTTTGCTGATACCGGATGGTGAAACTACTGAAAATGACGGTGCATCGGCTTCTGCTTCGCCTCAACCTCATCTTGCTCATAGAAAAAAGGTAACCAAAGTTGTGCGTAATTGGAAGAAAGCCGATCTGACTGCCCAGCCAGTAGGAGGTAGAGTTTCAGAAGAACAAATCACGAAAATGAAAACCCCTACAGAATATTTAGAACTCTTTCTGGATACTGAAGTGATTGATATGATTGTCAAATATTCCAATTTATATGCTGCAAGTAAGGGCGTAAACCTTGAACTGACTGTCGGTGAGTGTCGGTGTTTTTTGGGAATAATTTTCCTGAGTGGTTACGTCTCTGTTCCGAGACGGCGTATGTTTTGGGAGCAAAGACCAGATTCGCATAATTCTCTAGTTAGTGGTGCAATGAGACGTGATCGATTTGAAACAATATTTTCAAATTTGCATGTTGCTGACAATTCTAACTTGAACCACATGGACAAGTTTTCCAAGCTGCGACCTCTCATAGAGCAACTGAATGACAGATGTATGAAATTTGTACCAAATGAAATATACTTCAGCTTGGATGAGGCCATGATTCCCTATTTCGGTCGTCACGGGTGCAAACAGTTCATTCGGGGTAAGCCTATTCGGTTTGGGTATAAATTCTGGTGTGGTGCAACGCGTCTAGGCTACATTTGCTGGTTTCAGCCTTATCAAGGAAAAAACCCGAACACTCAATACCAAGAATATGGTGTAGGTGCTTCAGTTGTTTTGCAATTTACTGAGGCACTCACAATGCAGCATCCTGGTAAATACCATTTTGTGTTCGACAACTTTTTCACAAGTATTGCACTCCTTGATAAACTTCATTCAATGGGCCATCAAGCAACAGGCACAGCGAGAAAAGATCGCGTAGACAAACCTCCTTTACTATCTGATGTTATCCTAAAGAAAAAAGATAGGGGCACATTTTATTACCGAATTGATGGAAAAGGCAATATTGTTTGTAGATGGAATGATAACAGTGTTGTGACTGTTGCATCTTCTGGTGTCGGTGTCAATCCTTTGCAACAGGTCAGTCGTTATTCTCAAAAGCAGAAAAAAAAGATACAAGTTACTCAGCCAAATTTAATCAAGGTCTATAATCAGTATATGGGAGGAGTAGACCGAGCTGATGAAAATATTGACAAGTATCGAGCATCAATCCGTGGAAAGAAATGGTACTCGAGCCCTCTGTTATTCTGCTTTGAGCTGTCTTTACAAAATACTTGGCAATTGCATAAAATAAACGATGTGAAGCCAATGGATCTTCTTGAATTTCGTCGCCGTGTCGCCTGTCACTATATAGAGACATATGGTAATACTGCTGAGCCTGGTAGGAAAGGGAGACCATCTATGAAGCGTAACCTTGACTCACGTCATGACGGCATGAATCATACGATTGTAAAGCAAGGAAAGCAAACTCGCTGTGTCTAATGTCACAAAAATACCACTTTTCAATGTAAAAAATGCAATGTATCCTTGCATGTTAAGTGTTCACCTGGATATCACTCTTAATAGTGAGTTAATAAATGTCTGAATCAAATGATTTGCTTGTTATCATTGATTACGTCATGGTAGTGGATTTGCCTAGTGTTCCATTTTTGGAACACCTCGTAATTAATAATTGGCAATAGGTACAGTTTTTTAATTCGGATATTGTTTTCATACGTATTTTTATCTATAATATGTAAAAATCAGGGTAAAATTCGCATTTTTCAAACCTTCGGCATAAATGGGTTAATAAGCCAGGCGGGTTGCGTTTGAAACTCTCGAGATATATCCGATCACGTAAGGAGTCACTCGGTACATACAATGACGAACTATTCTTAAATCATGATGTCTTTATGCTTTTTTATTTTTATGCTTGAAAAGGGTAACTTCCCGGCCTATGTTCTTAATTTTTTATCCTGTGCAATAAATAAAACCTTTCGATATTTTGGTGTTTTTGAACCTTTCGGATGGATAGCTTAAGCTTCCAATATGTTGTCTATTACGCCGATAATCAGGATTTTTTAACACGATCAACAATATTCCGATGAGAGAAACTCGGAAGGCTGCGTGACATTTTTAAGATTGATTCAAACACAAAAAATCTCGACCCATTCGTTATTGTACCACGTGACTCCTTAGATATATTAGCTTAGTTATGAGAGTTTCAAACACCCCCACAGAGCACGGATCGCAGAAATACGAAACCAACTGAAACATAGGCGCGCTGCTATTAACACTGTCATGCTATATAGGTGGCTCGAAAATAGACCGCCAATTTATTTCGTTTCATGGCATCGACGTACGCAGGTTCATGCATGTATGAACGAAATGCCCTCCGTCCTCAACATTGGAAAAAACAGTCGAGCGGAAAAAAAACTGCCGTTGAAATCGCTGGGGTTGATGTGTCATTTTGACTCAAAAAATTGCCTCGGCCGACAGCGGGGGGGCGGGGGGAGGAGGGATTGGAGGGGAGGGTAGAAGGCTCGCGTGAACATATATGCTGGGATTTATTTTGGTTAAAAATAAAGCAAAGATAAGGCAGAAAATGTTGGTTTGGTTAAATTTGAATGTTATCACATACAAATGTAACCAAAAATCTATTCATTGAACAAATGACAAGCAAACACTCCCATTTTGTAAAGCCGAGAAAAATTCTATCCTCATATTTCAGTGTATTGCAAAAATCTATAGTTAGGAACTGAATAGTGATTTAAGTATGTACTTGTACATAAATCGAATCTTTTACACCTAAAACCCTTTGATGGTCTTCGCCATGGATTTGCTCATTTGACTATATTGTGATTGACTAAAAAGAGACTATACTGAATTTAATGTCATTTACCTGCAAGATGGTTTAACCCAGTTTGTTAAATTACCTGATGTATGAGGAATACACATACATGGAAAATTATGGCCCAAGCATTATCTGAAGCAAATTTAGGAATATGTATTTTTAGGTCTTTTTAACACGCTTTTATTAGCTTCACCTGTATGTTTGTTTGTTTGTAACCGACTCCTTTGGACTCGATTTTGACCCACTTTGAACGATCAGATTTCCTTTAAACCTTGTAGACTCATCAAGGACCGATGACAATACAATAATTTGATAAGATTTTCTCAATATTCTAATCAGGCTCGCCAGGATTAATAATTTTCTTCAATTGAACAGATCCTTTGCGTGAGAATTAGAGGGATAGAGTATGCGCCATCATTGTGTTGATCGAAAGGTGTAGTGGTTAGCGTCGTCAACTCTCACCGAGGGGGGCCTGAGTACGCGGCTCAATGAAGGACGTTTTTTCTGTTGTCTTTAATTTGATCGTTTAACGGCCAGTGATAATTTAATTTTAATTGCAGCAAGCTAGGACGGGAGAAGAATTTTTTATCGTCGTATTCGCTTTTCGTATTTGCTAAATTTGTTTGTCTGTTCGTTTGTAACCGACTCCTTAACACTCAACTCCGAAATAATTCCTAACGATTTCACTCCGAAACTAAAAAAAACTCTTTAATGATAACTCAAACTAAAAAGTGAAAAATAAATATAGTTTAAAAAACTAAAATACACGCTTTAATGATAACTCAAACTAAAAAGTGAAAAATAATTCTCAATATAGAAATAAAAAAATAAATGAAAAATATTAATACTGTCGTGAAAAAAGCGTGGGGTGCTCGATATATCAATTCTTGAAAATATTCAATCGGTACGATTAGTAGAAAAATGGTACTAAAAATATGGCTCAAAGCATATTCTTTTCCCGTATTTTCCATTCAGTAATTTGGGTAAACAATTACAAAAGGCATATCAAATTAACTAAGCAACCCCACGCTTTTTTCACGATAATATTAATATTTTTCATTTATTTTTTTATTTCTATATTAAGAACTATTTTTCACTTTTTAGTTTCAGTTACCATTGAAGCGTGTTTTTTAGTTTTTTTAACTATATTTATTTACAATACAATCAAACAAAGAATGAATTAAAGTGGAAAACCAAAGTACCAAGTATATCTACATCTACATACTTCCCCGCAAGCCGCCTCAATAGACGTGTGGCGGGGGGTGTTAGGACTCCAGCCGTTTACATATAAAATGGAAACGCTCTAATGAAATTACGCCTAGCATTTATTACAGTCCCTTATTGTTCGGGGGAAAAACGAATTCCCATACCTATCCGTTCGGCAAAATATCTCTCTTAATTTATCGTTTCTGTCGGACCTGGAAATATAGTGGGGTTCTAATATGATGTTCTCCGTGTAGCTCTGAAAGATATCTATTCTCAATTGTTCAAGCAATCTAAGCCTAGCGCGCAGCCTCCATGTCTCTAGCGGCTCCCAGCCTAATTCGTTTAACATCTGTGTAACGCTGTCTGTACGCCCGTAGCAGTTTTTGACGAATCGCGCAGCTTTCCTTTGTATTTTATTGAGTTCTCGGACTAAGTCTTTCTGCACCGGATCCCATATGCTCGCTGCATATTCAAGGTGTGGCCGGACGAGTGCAAAATAGCACCTCTCTTTTACTTTTTCATCCGAAAATCTTCCCACAATACGCTTGACGAATCCTAGCTTCTTCAGAGCTCTGCCACAAATATTTCTTATATGTGCTCCCCACGATAGGTCCGAAGTTATCGTAACTCCTAGATACTTCACTTCATCTGTCGCCTTTATGTTAACACCATCCACAGCATATACATGGGAATAGTTGGACGACCTCCGCAAGAAATGTACCGCCGTGCATTTGCTCAGATTAAGTTCGAGTCCCCACTCTTGGCTCCACACATGAACGTTGTTTAAATCCGATGATAGTTTCAAAGTCAGAGTGATCACTAATTTCACGATAGATGACAGCATCGTCGGCAAATAAACGTATTTTACTGCTAATTCGAGAGCATAGATCATTTATGTATATAATGAACAAAAGGGGGCCGATCACGCTTCCTTGCGGGACACCTGATGTCACTTTAACTACATCAGAGCTAATTCCGTCAAGAACTACTTTTTGCTTACGATCACTCAGAAAGTCGCGTATCCAGTTTACTACTGTTTTGTTTAGGCCGCATGACTGTAATTTGTATAAAAGTTTGTTATGAGGTGCCGTGTCGAAAGCTTTCTTAAAATCTAGAAATAATGCGTCAACTTGTCTTTTCGATTCACCAGATTTGAGAACGTCATTACGTTACGACTGTCCAGGAACGTCATGTTATTGCTAACGACGATATGTTCGAGTATCTTGCCTATAATCGACGTTAATGAAATTGGTCGATAGTTCCCTGTGTCGTGCCTGTTTCCCTTTTTGAATATCGGTGTAACGTTTGCAATTTTCCAGTCTAATGGTATCTTTCCTTCAGACAATGACTTCTTGAATATTATGTCTAAGAACGGTGCGATCTGTGGCGCTAACTCCTTGAGGTCACGCGCGGGTATTCCCTCCGGACCCGGAGATTTACTATGCTCAATACACTGTAGCTGTTTAGTTATCCCATCGCGTTGAATAGTGATTTCTTTCATCTGTTCCTCAGTGAATGAAATTTCAAAATTACATGCAGTATCGTCTGTAGTGTATACACTTTCGAAGTGGGAATTTAACGTGTTAGCTTTGTCAATATTTTCGGTGACAAGTTTGCCATCTTTATCAAATAACGAATCTACGGTTGAAGATTTTCCCTGAAGCTCTCTCGCATACCAAAAAGATTTCGGATTTTCTTCGAGTAATTCACCAAGTACTTTTTTCTTGAAATTTCGCAATGCAGTACGCATTGATTTCTTGGTTTTTGAGCGTTGTGCAGCGTAACTTTCTTTTGCTTCAAGTTCCTTCGATTTGTCACCTAACGTAATGGACTTTTTGAATAAGTTGTACAGTTTTCTCTGTCTCTTAAGGTCCCTCCTAACATCATTGTTATACCAGCGAGGTTCTTTACTATCACATTTCAATTTTCGCGGAATATATTCGTTGATTCCCTGGCGTAGAATTTCTAAGAAATATTTCCATGATTCATCAGTGCTTTTGTCCTCTGTTTTAGCTACGAAGTCAGTGTACGAATCATTAAGCATCTCGCCAAATTTTATGAAGTTGCATTTATCAAATAAATATTGCGTTTCGGTTTTACAGCAGACTCTACTTCAATTTTTAAGGTTGCAAAAATTACTCTGTGATCACTTATGCCGTCAATAATATCGAGTTGTTTTATCAACTTAGGATGGCTTACTGCAAAAAGGTCTAATATTTTATTTCCTCTAGTAGGCTTGTCAACTACTTGGGAAAGTGAGTGATTAGCAAGTGTGTTGAGTAAGATTTCGCTGATTTCCCTATTCCTAGAATGCGGTTTTACAGCATAAGAATCCCAATTTATAGATGGCAGATTAAAATCTCCCCCAATAATTATTACACTTTTACTGTCTCTCACAGTAAATGCAGATATTTGATTTTCTAATTGGTAAATAACATCAATTTTGGAGTTTGGAGGTCTATAAAAAGAGCAAACATGTATACTCCTTTTGTTTCGTTGTTTAATTGTACACCACACGCTTTCTATTTCATTGTCAGTTATTTCGTGGGCGGTGCTGTGAAAATGTGATTAAACTGCTATAAAAACTCCGCCACCTGTCCTATCGTTTCGATCGCATCTGTAGATTTTATATCCTGGAGGAAAAACTTCGCTGTCGCTTACATCCTAAGTAAGCCAGCTCTCCGTTCCTATGACCACGTCTGCGTCCTGAAATATATGCTCGATTTCAGCGCGCTTGTTTTTAACGCTACGGCAATAAACTACTATAAAGTTTATGTCATATTTTGTAGATTGAGTGTCGGTTGGTTCTTTTCCACGCTTATGGGTATTAGGTGGGCGAATTTCACTGGAAGTGCTTATTACATTTGATATAATTTCTTTCACTGGAGTACGCGTTTTGGGAAAATTGTCACTATTTATCGGCTTTAGCGCTCCTAAGTTTACTTGTATGTGAAAATTTTCGCAATGCGGATTTCCTCGGAGGCTACGTTTGGTTAAATCTTTACAAATCCCACTAGATGGCCTACCCTCTAGTCTAAAAAAATATCTAGTGCTCAAAGATCCTACGAGCCACCCGTTCAGACGCCTGTCCTATATAGGCCTATGCCAATGATAGGGCTTAATGAAATGTAGGACAAATTTAACATATTTTTGGGCAAATATTCATGGTTTCTTTAGCATAAAGAAACATATTATTTAAATTAATTATAAGTCATGCTGAAAATAACTAATTACCTATTTGTTGACTAATTAATTTCTTGAATATACAGGCAGTCCCCGAGTTACGTAAATCCGTACTTGCATTAGTGGCAACCTTACCCAAAAAAAGACGAGAATTAAGAAAGTTACGGAATTGGAAGGATGGTTGCCTACTTTCAAGGAACGCATGTGTCGTAATGTTAGTAAGAGCTGGCCTTCCCCGTGTTTCTCCGAATCGACTGTAATCTTGAGAGCAAGGACTCAGTTACAGAGTAATTTTCGACTCCCATAAATTTTGACTTACGTCGCTAGTGTCGGAACGCATCTATCACGTAGCTCGGGGACTGCCTGTATACTGTAACTTACAATGCAACTGGGTTGATCTATTGGCCTTCAGTGCCCATGATAGAACAACTACTTCTTAAGAAAGATTGTGCCATCCTAGGTGACAGTAGATAGCTATAGAAGGGCAGGATAGTACTGAAGAGGTTTTCATACTAAAATGTTTACAATTTAATGGATCATTTGTAAAATAATAGGGTAAACATTAAAAGTTATTCTCCTGAAATGTTTATAAGGAGTTAATTTCCGACCTTCAATGGGAAAATCCATTGTTTTATGTGGCAAAATACTTTCTTAGTAGGAAAAGCAATGGTAATACGCTCTCCAATAGATCTATATATCTCCTAAAGAAATGCTCACTTCAACTAACCCATAGTCTGATGTATTATACAAATCTCTCTCATGGCATCAAGTGATTGTAAAGACTAGTCTTGCAGTTAGCATTAACCAAATATTAACTGGACGTAAGAGGATTTTTAAAAACATCTGAAAAAAGGGGGGGAGACAACAGTGGAGGCGAGGCATTGCCCCCCCCCCCCCCCCAAGCACGATTGTTAGGGGGGGCGGCAGCACCCCTCCCCCACAGAAATCAGGGGTAGTGGCTTACTTATTAATGGACACAGCCAAATATTTGCAAATCTGGCAGTACTCTCCTTAGCTAGCTTATACAGATTTTTCAATGAGTTTGACCAAACCTCCCATGATTCGGGTGGTTGTTGCACCCCAGGCATTAAGTGATTGTAAAGACTACATCATCTTGCAGTTAACATTAACCAAATATTCTAAACTAGACCTAAGAAGATTTTTAAAATCATCTCAAAAAGTGCATGCATGTATTTAGTTGTTTTTGCAATACCATGGGCGTTCTTGGATTATGAATTTCCCAATTAGAGGCTCTTCAATGTAATTACTTCGCTTTTACTTGAAAATGGGTGAGGAAAACAACATTTATATCTCAGCGATGGTGGAAAGATGGAGCATTAAATTGATTGTAAAAATTTGCATAATTATAATTTTATTATTTTGTATAAATTATGTACACAAAATTCTTCTCGATAAATTTTTTCCTCCTTTTCCGGCTATAAAATTGCAGCACTATAAACTTTATATTTTACTTTATTATTAGAAATACAAAGTAAGAGCAATTAAAAAATGATGTCACAAGATAAAAAGCCGGAGAAGAGTAATAAAACAAAATAAATAAAGCTTCAAAAAGGATTACAATATATGGGGTCTCAGCATAAAAAAATAAAAAAACTTCCATAAAAAACTATGTACATAATATTAAAATCCTCCAAATCAAATATTGCAAAGAGGAGAGTATTGCAACCAATAAATGATAAATGTTTTAAACAATTGTAACTAAATTTAGAAATCACAGTTTCACTTCATCTTCCGCCGAGCTTGTCCAATGTGACACTCGCTAACCCTCGTTGCAAATCTGAGAGAGTTTAGTGTCTCCTCAACACATTCTTCCCTTGGGGAGATGTTTATGAGCATAAGAGTCTTAGAATTTCCACCAAGGCTCGGCTGCAGCAAATGTGTTAGTTTAGAATTCCTGTACGGCACATGCTCATTCTGAAACAATATCAAAGGAAATGATTACTTGGTGGAAAACATAAATAAACAATGGATGCATTGACGAATAACCTATCAATCCAAGTAAAATTAACAAAAAATCAGCATTCACAATGAATTTCTACAAGTCTATGAATGAAACAGAACTGAAACATAACACCTTCAAATACTTTAGAGAAGATGGGCAGAACTGAAATAGGTTTGAAGTCATTCATATAGAACTTCTTTCCACCCTTAAAAATAGGAATAATTTTTGCAGATTTTAATTGGCTAGGGAAAGCCCCAGAGGTGAAGGAGGCATTAATTAAATGTGCAAGTGGAGTGATCATATGTTGTTTGACAGAGCCTTCACATCCAGATGAGTAACCTATCAGTAAGTTGACATGAACATCATCAATGGGAGATCATTTTCACATTGGTTGCCACGCCAAAAATTTAAATAACCAGACACAGCTGAAACAAGATAATTGAAAGCACAACAATAAAGTTTCGATTATATTTTTAAAAACTGTCGGTCCCCACCATAAGCCGCTCTTCGAAAATACCAAGTTTCAAAAATCAAATACCTCAGGCCCAGTCCCCAGGAAAAAATGGAATAAATTTCCACGACTTTAGTGAAAAACTTAGCAAAACTTTCTTTTTGCAGAAATGTACACCTAAAAAAAACAGCGTTGCCGAATACGATGCATCAAACACGTGAATGATAATACATACATTCTTTACTCACATAAACCAGAAACGCCCAGTAAATTTCCACACAAGTCCCTGTAGTATTAAGAGGGTTGCTACCGATCAGAAATTATGAAATTCCAGTACTTTATCAGTTGTGGCTTTTTAATGACTACATTGAAGAAAGATGTTGATTACACATAAATTGTTAAAGTTAATGTTTCTGAATGGAATTTCATATAATGTTTATGTACAAAATGAACAGTAGATATGATAAGATTACACAGAAAGACTTCCTTTATGATGTCCATCGACATTAAGTACTTGATCGTATTCCAAAGGCTGTGAGGCAAGGGGGCAAATTTCGTATTGGCCACTGTACTACTGGTGCATGCTTGGATTTAGGTGGGACAGGAGGATTTTTTTCCCTAAGTTCATTCACATATTTTATTTCACATAGCTCCTATTTTAGGGACGTTCATTGAACTACAGTTTAGCCATACACTGCTTGAAATTTTCTTGAACTAAAGATGCCGCAAATTAATATTGTAAAAAAATTGTTTTTGGTCACACTCATATTTCAGGAATATCTACAAAATGATTTTCCACTAAGGTAAAGAATAATACATTTTCTGAACCATGAGGTAGAAAGAAGTGATTATATCAGTAATACAGAAGTTTTTTTGTACTCATATATTCTACTTCAAGGATGGTAGTTCTTTAGTAGGCAGTTTGTCGAACAACAAAATAATAACAATGTTATTGGAATAATTTCAAAGAGCCACTAGGTTATTAAAAATAATCTTGTTAACGTATGCACGAAATCTTCCACATTAGGGAAGAATGTATGTACAGTTCTGCTAAAAAAAATCGTACCGCCAAAGATTTTTAAGTCTGGAGTGTACGACTATATGGCAACGTGGCTGAACTACGCCCCCCTGAGAGGGGGAGCACCAACCTCTCCAAGTGGAACAAGATCCCTCCCTCCCCATAGTTGGGTGAGTTGAACCACCCACGGAAGGAAAATTTTGACCTGCGAAAAG
This sequence comes from Pyrrhosoma nymphula, assembly GCA_963573305.1. NCBI lineage: Eukaryota > Metazoa > Arthropoda > Insecta > Odonata > Coenagrionidae > Pyrrhosoma > Pyrrhosoma nymphula. Next base: position 125,934,616 of record OY754335.1, on the reverse strand, counting down.
GATTATTTCCGAGGGGAGGGGTAGGGTTTCTTTTCTTGTGATGTGTGAGTAAGAAGAAAAGGGAGATCTGCGAAGTTCAGACGTGCCAGGATCCCTCGCACATGACTGATGCAAGCAGCCATGGAAAACAAAAGCCTTAGGTCTAAATCCCTGGAGTTCCTTTCGTTCCTTACGAGTACTTTAATTTATACGTGTATTCATTAACGTAAATTTTTTCAAATGTTTGATGCATTTTCACTACCTGGAAGTCCTTGTGATATCGAAATCTACATTATATTTGAAATGGTGTAATATATTCTGGATTGAAACTATATCACTCAATTTCGCTCTGAAGTAACCGATGATGTCAGGCTCGTATTTGAGTGCACAACTGTCCTTGCAAAGCATTACGGGAAAACATTTTCTATGGGCGATATATTTTTGCGAAAACAATTGTTTAATTTTAAAATGATGAGCTTTGAATTTCACATTCTTTTAGCAAATAATTTCGTGATAATTTGAGACTCAGAAAGAAGGATGTGCAGAATGAAAAATGCACCTTTCACACTCATCTCATCCTCCTTGTGTATTCGGTCATTTTATTATCCAATGCAGAACTTCAAATACGTGTATATTATGTGTTCACTAATGACATTATACCGTATATGAATGACTAGAGCTGACTGATCATACATTAGTGGTTGTATCAGGTTCAAGTGGTCAACCTCTTGCTTCACCGCCATTACTGCGTTTTCCATTCCCTATAAGTCAGATTTTTCTCATGCGAGATCTATAGAAAAAACATTCGTAATAGCACTTTCTACAATGCATTTTGGGGTTTTTCCTCTAACCTAATTACCTAAGCAGCAAATATTTTATGGCGAAGTAAAGAAAACTGAACCAATGTCCTTTAAATAGTACAATTAATTATGACGATTTGGAAGTAATAGGAATGTTGATACCACAAGGACTCCCAGACAAAGAAAATCTAAATGCTATATATTTAGGATCAACCTACTGTAAGCTTATAATGCTAATTAATACGAGTAGGAAACTAATAAAAAACAAAACTAGTAAGGAGGCTGTAAACCAAAGAAGTGGGCATTGAGTTTCCATGCTTTCTAGTAGCTGTGAACGAGAGATGATCTATTCCCATGCTTCCACACATCCACATGAAAAGAAACAGCTCGACGGACCACACCTCTGCTTCTTCACACCCACTCGAATAAGAAGCCAGTTCCCCCCTCCATTGTCACTTTTGGCAGTTTAGGACCTTTCCTCGAGCAAGGGTGATGGAAGGGGCTTCCTTTGGTTCGAAATGTTTATTGCTCTCTCAGGAAAGTTTGGAAGGACCAAAGGCCTCTATGCAAAGATCCTCGCTAATAGAGTTAACTCACTGAGTAGATTGAAAGAAGCATTTGAGAGACTAGAAAAGTGAAATTATTGGCATCAGGTTATTTTTATGGAAACTATGACATTTAATCCAATTTCCACCACGAAACAATAATTAAGTACTGGCTTAAGTTCATGATTGAGTGGATCGAAAGTTTTTTTTCCCAGGCATTCCAATATTGGAATAACATAGCAACGAGCTACATTAATCCAAATAAGGCTTCCCTTGTTTATCAAGAAAAATGGAAAATCAAAGAAGTGCAGTCATATTGTTCCAAGCATAGCGAAAGAACTTGATATGATATTGGATACTCTATAAAGCCTACTAATTTAAAATGAAAACATTAATTAGTAATAGTTTGTGCATAAATACATCGCCCCTGAAATTTTCTTTCCCCGAATACTTTGCGATGATAGGTGTGCGCTAAAATTTGAGCCTGACATTATGGGTTACTATAGAGCAAAATAGATTGATCCAGTTTTAAATCCCTTATCCAAAATACAGTGTGTCCTCGTTTAACGATGTCCCATTTAATGTTGTTTCGCGATAATGTTGTCCAACAATTAAAACCCTTAATCTTTCAACTTCGTCAATGCTTCACGATAACGTTATTCAAATTTTGCGCAGCCAAAAATGAATAACAAATAGGACTTTGCGTAATCTGATGCGTAATTTCCATTCGGCAGAAAAGTTGGGCAGTAACTCCCCATAGCATAAAAGGTTCACCTGAGTTAATAATTATTGCGTTATTTGTTTCATAACTGCTATAATTGCTTATTATTTACTACGCTGTTATTGGGAGGCAATGCATCGGGTGATTTAAAACTCTACCAATGTAAGTGTACCATCTTGAATGGCATGTTAATAATAATACCATGTGTTAATGGTAGATCCAGGGGCAGATATCTACGGGGAAAAATACCTGAAAATCCCATGCCACCATAAGGTAGAATGGTGGAAGAAAAGTTGATTCACTGCTGTTTGAGGTGAATCGAAAACGTGTTTTACGTGTTGAATTAGTGTGTAAGAGGAAGTTTGATAAACCCTCCATGATGCAGTAAAACGTCAAGGGTGATACTGTTCCAAAAAATTTGTTATGAAATAACAAAAATTTTGTCCACAGCACCGAGCTTCCCTACTTCACTCACTACTTTAATTGATTTCCTACGTCTTCGCAATCACAGCGAGCGAAATTTTTTCCGTTCGCTGCATTCACACGCTCCAGCAGTGAAGGACATAAAATTCTATTAACTCAGAGGGAAACCGGTGCTAACAGCACTAATTATCAGAAATATAGGAGGGAAACCTGGTGCTTATTGTTTTAAAAATGCCTTTTCAGTTTGTTTCATCTAAGATATGAACCTCTCTGACTAGTGGTGCCATCTGTTCGACTGCCAACGTAATTATAATATGCCATAAATCGGTAGAGATGACGCAAGGTAGTCCATAAAAACACAATTTTTTAAGGAAATTGGCAATTTTTGTGCATGAATCCATTGATAACGCCTTTCAACCAGGTCCCCTGTATTTATCAACAGTAAGTTCCTTTTGTGCCGCTAGGATAGGGAATAATTCAAAACTTACTTTTGTGAGTGTAAATATTAAAGTTTCACCATTAAAATGTTTTAGAAAATTAGTTTGAACGCTTCATTCAATTTGGCCATATATCCAACTTTTTATCGCTGTGCTGTGCAGAAATCGTTATTGTTATGAAATGAAGAATTGGTGAGTTTGGAACCGATTTTAATTTTTTACATCGTTTTTTATGGAAAAAACTGCATCGTTTGAAATTGTTTCGCTTAACGTATACATTTTCAGGAACAAGTTAAAATCGTTAAACAAGGACACACTCTATTGTTCTTTTATTGTGAATATCGCAATTTCTTGTAGCAAACTTAATATTATAATTCCACCTACAAAAGAATTATCGACACACCTAATTAGGTCAAAGTAAAAGTTGTAAGCGCACTCCTGAAAGATGCATTTCCTGGCTTACTTTCGGAAAGAATTAGCAGCCATAAGCAGAAATTAAACGAAAGTCGGAAACGAAGTAAATGACTATAAACAATCCGTGGGAGTTCATATACATATAAAAGGGATTGCACTGCCACCAAAATACAAGTTAACAAAAATTTGTCGAAATTGGAATAATTCTTAACATTAATGAATATGCTTGCAAATTTAAACAATAATAAAAACGAGTCCATATCATTTCCAAGATGCCATAATTAATTTTTGTCATTTTACCCTAAATTAGTTCAGTTTTTTTCCATGAAATCATTTACTGTTTCTGGAATTAAGTTTGGAGAAAATCCACAATGCACACCGTAGGAGTTGCTTTTACAAATGTTTTTCTTTAAATTAATCGCACATGGTGCGTGATAAAATCTGACTGAAGGGGAATTAGGATTTTCAGTAATGGCAGTGAAGCAAAAGGGAGACATACCTTATACGATACGGGGCCTTATACGATTACCGTAGGTAAGAGGCGTTTTAAATTATAAGGAGCTCTGAGAGAAAACTCAAGTCAATCATGGATATCGACTAAACTTAGTTTAAATAGTCAAGATATGAGGTGTTTTCATTGAAAATATATGAATATTGTTGCCTTCAGACGTAGACTTGGACTAGAAGATAATCAGGGAAAAAGGAAGGCTAATGAGATATCGATGTTATTAAGCAAAGTGATCTTTATTTTGGATTCGTCAATTCGTTAGGGATTCCTCAGCTCCCTTGCGTGAAAAAAAATATTGCGATAGCCGAACACACTTCTATCTTCTCTTCAAACATTTTGTTTAGGAACTGTCCCAATACTGAACTGTAAACTAAGGAAAGGAGTAAAAAAAGGCCGCACTCATAGGATACCAGAATGGAAGGTGGGCACAATCGAGATAACAGCCTGCTTAATAATCCTTATATTAAATTATATCTTTGGTTCATGGATTATACTCGCTTTTAATTGAAGTTCAAAATTGAATAACCAAATGGTCACTGCCACAAAAATAATAGTATCAGTACGGAACCTGCATTATTTCCATCCGCACGTCCCTCTGATTTTCTGAACTCCGCATTCTCACGAAATATTTGAAGTAAGAACGTAAAGTTCCAACACCCTTCCAAACTCTAAACCGTGAGCCATGTCATTCAATACATGCCAGGGTCCTTTACATGGACGAATCAGACATACGAAAATAATAAAGCCTCATTATTAAAAGCATAGAGTTAAAACTAGAATGCTGACAGGTGTCATTTCGACTCCTCTGCTCTGAGAAATAGATGCTATTTTTTTCGTTTCAGTGTCTAAGCCATTTCCCTTCATGACTTTTCTTAATTTTGCTCTTATACATTGTGACAAAATTTAAGACCCCTAAGTTTCAAAATGGATAAATAAATTGCAGTTTTACCCAGAACACCCGAGAAGCGTCAAATCGACTCCGAGGTACAAATGTATTCAATTAAGGCGATTGCCACTCTCTATTGCTATAATATACTGCACATGTTATAGATATGAGTATTCTCAATGTATTTTTTCATTCTGAGGATGTCAAAATGCCTCATTCCCACTCTCCCCCCTCTTCCAACCTCCTACATTCACTCCATTGTGGCTTGCTGTCATAAGGTGGGACACAGGAGGGGGAACAAAGGAGGGAGGGGTGAAAATAGGAAGTTGAGAGGAAGACAGTCTGTTATGCAGAGATTTGTGCTCCTCGTTCTGGGCAAAGAACGCTCCTAGAACTCTAGCAACAGACTGCCTACTGTTGGAGTACCTCATTTTTATATTGTGAGGATGGCACAAAGGAAACGGCTGAAAGTCAAGGAAATATTTGATGAACTACAGAGAATAGATAAAAATGACTCTGAAGGGGGGGATGTTAGGGATATTAGTGACGAGAATATCCTGGTTTCCATAACTGACTCCAGTACATTGAAGATGATGAAATTCCTCCAGGTCTGCATTCTTTTTTTGTTTCTCTACTGCATCAAATAATTATTTGAGCAGAACATCTTTTTTTATTTCATCACATATAATGCTTCGTATTTTCCCCTCTTTAGTCCCTCCTCTTCAGCATCTTGTAGCATCATAGGGGGGTGTATCATCACATATCTACGCTGAGTTTTGCTCCATTTGATGTTCACGGTGGTGCTTCAGTCAACGGAGGTGGATCTGGACAGCTCAAGGCACTCCAAAAAGGCACGAGTGTGCTTTTTTGGAGTGCCTTGCACAAACTGAAAGCTCAAGTGGCTCAAAGGTGGACTACACGACGTATCGTTGAGCAAGGATCTCGTCACAGGCCAACACCTCAACGTAAAAAGACAGCAGATGGTAGCCAGAAAATAGTACTGATTTCCAAAGATCGGACATCGGTAAGGAGTCTGATCCTCTTATTGCCTCTGATGGTACAAAATGGCAGAAAATAGCTACATATATGCAAGGTTTTTGCTGGCAGGAGGCCTCATCAAAATGTCCTTCGTGGAATACCATGGACTACACTTCAGGTAAAATGGCAGGTATCTGAGCATAGCACCTGTAGTGCATGGAAGCATTTTTGTGGATAGTGCGATGCTCAAACATATTTCGGAATGCACTCAAATTACGCACACACACACAAAACAATAAATATTCTTTCTCTCTCTTGAAGAGCTACAGGCATTCATTGCAGTGCTTTATGAACGTGGCGTAAATGGAGGCAAAATTGTTGACTTACACACCTTGTGGTCTGAGTCATGGGGCTGTAATTTATGTAAACAGACCATGTCTCGCAGCTGATTCACAGAAATAATACAAGTTCTAAGATTTGATCAAAAATCAACTCCTCACACTTGTATTAGGGAGGCCAAATTTGCTCTAGTATCCATGACTTGGGATGGGTTTATTCACAACTGTCAGTCACATTATAAACCAGGTGAACATATCATAGTTGACGAGAATCTGTTTCCAATAAAAAGTAGATTTAGATTTACCCCATTCATGGCATCAAAGCCGGACAAATATGGGATCAGGTTCTGGTTTGCTGTGGATGTAGAATCGAAATTTATTTTGAGTGTCTTTCCATATCTTGGAAAAGACGATCCTCGACCAGGTGACCAACATCTTCCAGAGTATGTTGTTATGCGACTAACGCAGCACCATACTTTGGTGCTGGCAGAAACGTCAATTATTTTACGTCCCTTAGGCTAGCAAAAGACTAACATCAGGAGTCTTCTAGTATCGTAGGGACTGTCAATAGGAACAGGAATGAAATACCAACTTCTGTGAAGGTGATGCCTGAACCATTGCACACCACTCGTGTTTTGAAGCATGATGACATGTCACTCTCTGTATATCAAGGAAAGAAAAATAAAAACGTATTACTGCTATGTACTCTCTATCCTGATGTGACCATAGCTAAAAATGAATGGAAAACACCATAAACCATTGCTTTCCACAATTCTACTTAGTTCGGCGTTAATTTTGTAGATCAGATGGCCAGAAATTACTCCACTACATCTAGGAGGCCTGTGCTAGTATTATTCAATCTGTTACACCTGACTGCTATAAATTCCTCGATCGTATTAAAAGAAATGACTGGTACTAAAATAAAATGGAGAGCATTTATACAAAGGTTGGCAGAGGAGGCACTTCAAATGGCAAATAAAATAAATTAAAGGAACATATGACTTATTGACGGCTGCATTGACACCAAAAAGAGACAGAAGTTCCAAATCAAGAATTGTAAAGGTAATATGACGTAAGAAGGGTATGTCAAACTTGCAGAAGGATGGTGTGTGGAGAGTGTGCTTCTAAAATAATTTAATATATATTGTGTTGACTGTACAAAACATTAGCATTTTCTTCGGCTGAGCATAGACCCGTCCATGATTATAAAAATTTCTTCATCTGATGTAAACTTGAAACTAGGATAAGTTTTATATAATGTTGGCGAAAAGTGCTGTTACATAAATTTTAAAAATAAACTCTTATGAAAAGTGTAAACAATGTGTTCTTCAAAATAAATTTGCAAACTTTCTTCTTCATATTTTATTTACTAGCAAAATGCTGAACCGGAATTACAATTAAGCATTTTCAGGAGATTACATTAATATTGTTTGCTTTCAATGTCAGTTAAATCGTCAGATATCATAGGAAACAGTTAAATATCCATAAATGTTCCAAGTCATTAATATTTATATTTTTCTTAGAAAAAATAACTCTTTGGGATGGAGTCGAAATGACGCACAACGAACGTTCAAGGAGAGATAAAAGTCTGGGCGTCCTAATGTTAAGGCTTAATTTCACGCCATTTCACTTAAGCTAGGCGTTGAAAAAATCGAGCAATAAATGGCATAAAATAAGTGTCGAGAGCACGAAAATGTTGGCATTTGGTGGGAACATATTTACAGATCTAATTTCGCTACTGTTACTATTTTAGGCTTCTTTTCCTTTCTCTTTCAATAAATTATCTCCTGTGAAGCAGGAGATAATTTATGCCGTCAAAATGCTTTCCGCTGCATTATAAGTTTTATATTACATAAATCTGTCTTAAGCGGCATAGATGTGGCTTATAACATATAAAAGAATGTTGAAACAAGCAGAAATACCAAGAAAGTCATGATGTTTTCAAGTAATAGAATTATTTGAATAAATGTAAATGAAATAAGTCATAAATTCTCTTCGACACGGTTCGATCTCGAGCGACGATTCGTGGTAATAGCCTTTTCTAGAGAAAAAATAACGGAAGATATGTCATTTGCAGAGGGATTATTCCCCGTACTTTGATGGAGCCTTTCAATGGATATTTGAGTCCTGGCTTCTACATGGTATATCTCTATTACGAGAGAGATTGGGTGACTTTGGCCGATAGACCGATCATTCATCTACTGATTTACGCTCATGCATTACCAAACAAGAGTCTGAAATCCAACCCATCTCCTCAGAAATCCCTTAGCAGGTCAAAATCGTCCTTCCAGTGGAGGTTCCCTCTTGGTAAGCGAGTTCGGAAGGAGGGCTGTTGTTCCGTTCGGAGAGTTTATTGCTCCCCGGCAGATCTCCCATTTCTTCTTAAGGCCGTTTTACACGATGAAAGATTTTGTACAAACGAATGTACGTGAGATTGTACGTTTGTCTCAACGAAATTAGAACAGGTTTCATTTCCCGTGCAGGCATTGAGACATTCGCACAAGCGTTCATACAATTTGCCGCTTTACACGATACATTTTTCCTCATGCAAGAGTTCACGGAAGAGTTTGTACAAACAAATGTACCATGTAAAACGGCCTTTACTCACATCACAGGAAAAAAAATTTTACCCCTCCCCTCTGAAATAATCCTGCGCGCAGGTCAAAACTTTCCTTCTGTGGGTGGTTCAACTTCCCCAGCTATGGGGAGGGAGGGCTCTCGTTCCGCTTGGAGAGGTTGGTGCTCCCCCTCTCAGGGGGGCGTGGTTCGGCCACATTGTCATTAACTCTGGACTTAAACATTTTTGGTGGTAAGATTTTTTGAACAGAACTGTACAATGAATAGATTAAATGCTTGCAATTAAAGCCATGCTCAAGGGTTGAATTTAATATCACTTAAGTGACCATGTATCACCATTGCAATGCAACTGTGCATCACAAAATTCCATTTTGTACATGACATTCATATCAGGATGAAGGCACACTCGGGGCTACCCGTTACGGTGTTCACATGGTGACGTATGGTAAGTCAGCTTCCAGTTTAGTTGCAAAATAATCATCCATTCTTATCATACAAGGAGTCTTGAGGAATAAGTAGAAAAAAAAGGTAGCTGCTCTTCCTCATACCAGTTAATGTGGACACAACAGCCGTCAGTAGAGTAACACTCATTTCACTGCAGGTGTTCTTTGTGATATGGCTTAGGATAATAGAATTAATTAGGATCACCGCTCTTAGAATTTCAAACAAATTAGTAGTAAATATGTAGCTGTTAGATGATAGAGGCACTGAGAAGTGTAGGAGATAAATGAAATCTCTTGAGAACTAGAAAGAAAAGGAAGGATAAACTAATTCAGCATATAAGATAAAAGTTACTAATGAAAACAGCCAGAATGAGAGTAGGACCTTGGCTGTGATACAAGGAGCAAAAAATGAATGAAGAGGAAACAAAGAAATATGTAGAGGTGAAGAGGCTAGCTGATAGAAGAATAAGGGTACTGACCGGTGATAATGATGACAAAGGCATGATTGCAATTCCATAGGAGGTAGGTCAGTTCGTATAACAGCACATTCAGAATAGACATTCAACAAAGAATGAAACATATTCTGAGGCATGTACAAAAACAACTTTGGTCCTATTACCTCAATTCATTTTAACTTTTTCAGGAAGTAACAAATTCCCTTCCATTTTAATCATTAACAATTCCTGCATTTCCTATGCACATATTTGAGCCTCTCAATGAAAAAAGTTCTTCACTATGTGAAATTAGGCTTTCGAAGGTACAATCATGCTTCCTTAGATATTTGAGACATAATGCTCCTATAAAAAGGGAAATAAAGGCTATCAATGAACCAGAGATTCTGTAGCTCATTCCTTTTGATTTTACCGACTCATGCTGGAGGTTATTATGACTTGGAAATGTCTACGAAGGAATTATCTGTACACACACAATCTGAGGAGAAACAAATATTCAGGTCTTCCACTCACTTTTTGAGACAGAAAAGTGAGAAAGTGGGTTATTTTTGCCAAAAAAGTGAGTGGAAATGCAGAAAACATGAGAAAATGATTAGAATATTGGCGATTTTTTACCCAATGTTAGACTTCTGGCAACAACTACAACCCTATATTTTTTATTTTTTTTTGCTGGAACTCTTTTTTAAAGTAGCAACAGGGATAAAAATTACAATACATACAAAGAATTGGACAACGAAAACTTGTATTTCAGACTCTAGAAAACATAATGAATTTAAAAAATTGAGAAATCTCAACTAGAGATGAACGATATTAAATGGATAAGAATAAAGTACATAATGTGCCATACATTAGGAGATCAAATTTAAAAAACAATTATCACAAACAATATTTTAGTCAGAGTCCACCTGTGCCTCGGGATCATCATCCCGCTGCTTTTTGTGATTCTTAAAAAGCTGCTCTAGTAGAGATGATATCCTCTTCTCTACTTTCTTTTGAAAAGGCTCCTTTTTATTCAGCAAGTCACCTGCCTGTGACCGCAGTGTTTGTGCCCCCTCCAACATACCTTGGGCGATCTTGACTTTTGTCATATCTTTTTTGGTAATAGCCTCCTCCAGTTTCTTTTTTGCCTCGCTGACTAGTTGATCAGAAGCCTTGCGCTCCTCAATCTCCTTCTTACTTGTCGCATGCAGGGCGGCCTCTCACCTCTTTCTCCAGGCAGGTGCTCTCCTCCTCTTGCAATCACTTCAGCTCATCTTCTTTTAGTTTCCGCTGAGCCTCCAGGTACTCTTCACATGCAGCATTTCGCTGCTGCATGCTTGAGCAGCTGCAACGTCATAGGCACAGGTTCAGGGATACCATTGTAGTCTCGAGGGCCATCCCTGATGTTGAGCCTGGCATTAAGAGTATGCTCCAGCATAGCCGACCTGTCAGCAGGGAGCTGATTTCTGGAAAAAGAAAATCCTCACTCGATATCAGAACTGCCATGGGCCAAACAGAGGGCAGCCTTCACCACTTAGCTTATGAGTGGATACTTGGGATCACTGGCAACATCTATCTTGGTAAATATCTGGGTCCAATAATCGTCAATCCTAGTTCCAGGTTCTTATGGCAGAAGGGTTTCTAACTGCAACAATCTCCATGTCTCGAAGGCCATCTTTGTCCACTTACACTGGAGTCTGCAGCATCTCGTAAATGGATACAATGTTCTGCAAGTAGCTTTTCTTGATGCTTTGAGGCTACAAACATTCCAGGTGAAGAGCCTCTCTTTCATTCACCAGGACTGATTTCTGGAGAAGGTGGCTCACAGCCACCTGATAATGTTTTAAAGTTTTTTGGTAAAACTTCAAACTCTAGAGAGGCGAGCACTCCTGTTCGAAAAGAAGCTGATCGGCATCCTCACCAATGTCAATGTTGCTCATTTCCATAATATTGTTGGCATTGAGAAAGAAGGCTTCTTTCATGCAGTCTTGCTTGCTCGTTACCAGCTCTGGCTTGCAGAATCCACTTAGCAATAGGAAGTATAGACTTTTAACCTTTTCATACAAAACATGGATCATAGGCTGATCATGTTGAAAAAGTTTTGAAAATCTTTCAAATACTTGAGCACTATACAAGACAAAGGGAAGGTTTTATCCTTAAGTGCGTTAACAATAGCCTGATAGCACTTAGATGCAAGGAGCTTTTCAACATCTTTGCCTTTCTGACATGGTAACACTATAAGAAAATTGTGATTGAGAGCTGGTAATTGCTCTTGAAGTCACTCTGCTGCTGGGGACAGGGTGAGCCACCGGGAAACAACATGCTTAAGAAACTCATGCATAGGCACTTTCTTCTCTGTTTGAGATTTTTCAAACACCTTAAAACGACTAGGATAGTATAGAAAGTCATATACAAGAATAATGACATTAGATACCTCCACTCCAAAAATTTCAAGCCCTTTCTGAAATGATGTATGGAGGATGTGCAGTAGGGATGGGCGATTATAAAAAAATAATCGATACTTTGTAAATAGATTAATCGCAAGTATGCAATTAATCGCGCTCGATTAATTGCTTTTACTAATCGATACATCGATTAATCGATTCGATTATGACAACATCCAAAACATACCTTGCAAGGTTATGGTCCCTCCATAAATAAAGTAAAAAAGTTTCATTTACATTTTATAAGGTTAATGCTATCATAAGTACAAATTCTAAAATCTAGGTAAACTTCCAGGAGGCGTGTCAGGGAGCAGAGTTGTGAAAAATTTCTTAATTCAATTTAAATTTTGGACGATTGCCAAATGTTTACGGGAGCTGAAGCTAAAACTTGCAATTTTGATAAGTTAGTACTGGTAAAGCGGCTTCTCAGATCAGATTGTATTAGACTCATCTCGGAAAAGAGTCCCACTAACAGAACTGATGTTGCTACTCCTGGCAGGTACTTCCTGGCTACCTGATATAAGTGAGGGTATCCAGTTTCCATTGATTCCCACACTGAAAAAGGATTCAAATAGCGGTCAATGACGGGTGGTTGAGGAATTGCCGTAACCTAAATGGTGTCCCACCGGCGACATCTTCATTATATAGGGTTCTTTGTGATGCTGTTTCAGTATTATCAAAGCTCCAGAGGTCATCTGATGGTACTGCATCATGGTCAGCGTGTGAAAACATCTGCAGGACGTTCACCTGATCCTCCTCGTGAAACAGCTCAGCCATGACAGCGATGACGGTGCTCATGGCATTAGCTGCAGCGATCGGGCTCATGAAGTGAAGTTTTTTTAAACCGTGGGTCTAGCATCGTGGCGATTGCATAATGCTTTCTGGACTCAATAGGATCGAACCGTAGTGGAGCTGGACCGTCGCTACGGTCCAGCTCCGACAGAATCCGCCTGAATAATCTGGATCTACTCCTGATGGCTCACTCTCTCCAGGTCTGTTGTTGCTGCCGCTGCTTGTTTCGCTTGCCGCTGCTGAAGATGCCATGCCTCTTGCGGTGGCTCCAGAAAATAGTTGTATTGCCACAGAAAGCATTTCTTGCATTTGGCCTCTTTATTGTTCAGCCTCATGAAATGCTTCCACACCGGACTAGAAAACGACATGATGATACAATTCACTTCCCACTAAGTCCGCGGGCCGGGGAGAAGGGTAGGGCTGTGCTCGCCATGTCCAGTGTGACAGGATTGGGCGGTTTTCCACCATTTGGGCGGATCGTAAAGCTCAGTACGCAGTATAAAGTAACGTTTTGCGGGAAGCCGCCAACAGTGTGGAAAAAATATTTCTTTGTCGCGAACTTTGTAAAAGCATTTTTGATAGCATAGAGAGGATACCAACAAACACATTCTCACCGATAAAAAGAAATAAATCCACATTGTAACCAATTTTATCATCAAAATAACAAGCGAACATAAGACAAGGCTATGCCTGCTGAAGCAACATCTGACACGACACGTGAGTGGCCGGAAAAATGTGGTGCCATGTTGAGTTACGTCGCGTCGTGCGCATTCTATTTTAACCCCTTCCCTGACGAATTATTTCGTAAATTCTCTTCCAAAAAAGTCACATTTATTTATTTCATATTCTTCACCTTCAATATAATTGGAAAAAGGAAATATAGTCGATTTTGCTGAAATTATTTTTTTAAATATTTATTTTCAAGGTTAAAGATTGCTAAAATTGACGATTTTTTGCATCCGAAGTGTTTTTCAACACCAATTTTTGAATTTTTTAAATATATTTACTCAAATTTTACTTTTAATGTATTCAATAAGCATATCTTACGTATCATCTTAGTATTTTCTTTCTTAGACATAATTTTGAGCATCTACTACGTAAAAACAATAAATTGTGTTCTTTAGTTCCATAAAATCTGAAAGATAATACTTCTGGTCTTCTTTCCGCTCGCCGCTTTTTTCACGGCCTTGCGCGAAGGAATACCTCCCTGCTTTCATTCCCACTGCGTTGGGAAGGCTATCTCTACCTCTGCCTTCCCCTCCGCTCGTCCTATCTCTCCGAAGAGCGATGGCCTTGGCGTGTTGCGGGTTGCATAACTGTTTTTTTTTTTTTACGGCACAGGCTTTACCCTGGAAAAAATGTAATACCTATCCCATTGTGTTGGCTTTTACATACTTACGCTCACAGAATTGTTCTTCTATCATCCCTACGATGAATCATGAATGATCTGAATTGTATATCCGGTACTTAGATCAAAACATATTTGGTTCTTGAGTATTTTCTTGTTATATGTTACCACCCGACCAAATGGTCGACTTGTAACAATTTATGCAATAATAATAATAATAATAATAATAAGGGTACGAAATCCGGACCACCAGCCTCCACGTGGCGTACCTGGCAACGGCTCTTGCCGGCTAATGGTGGACGTCTGCGTGTGGGGCTAACCACCCTACACGCAGTAAAACTGGTTCCCAATAGGAATACAGAGAAAGCCACCCACAACCGGCCCCTCTCGGATGGGGGCCCTAGTACAGTTGGGTGTGGCAATACAAATACCACCGTAACGGGAGCCCGGATGCAGTGGACGGAAGCCCTAAGGGGCGACCTCCTCGCATGCCATGCTGCCAGCGAGCCCGAACGCAGGGGTTATATGGCAAGGATGCACTCTTTGTGGTGTGAGATGCATCCAGAACACGACCACCTATCGCAGCAGAATCTGCGCGATTATGCCAACCACCTGCGAAAAAAGGAAACTCTCCACCAACCGCCAGTTCAGAGGAACACACCACCGGCCAGACCACTCTCCCTGACACAGGCAGCCTCTGCACCACCTGAGGCTAGAACGGCACTCATGCCGCTGTCTATGTCAAATGGAGAAGAAGCTGGTCAGGCCGTCGCTGAACTACGAACGCGGTTGTTAAGCACAATATCTTATGATGATGGACAACCTAGGCCGAGAGACATCCACCGGAAGATCTCTCTGCGGGGTAACCACCTGCCCCAGTTGAATGGTCTTATCGACGAAATCCTAACGGAAACGTCGGACCTTTGGACGGTAAATTGCGTGGTCTATGCTGCTGCCAAAATTATGGCTCACTCCCAAAAGAACACCTCTTGGGAGGACAAAGCAGCAAAGAGGCTTGAACAGTTGGAGGCCAAGATCACGCAGGCGAGACAACAGGCGTCGAGAATTCAGTGTGTGATGGAATACATCTTATCTGGGCGAACTTTCACTCCTAAAGTTCGGCGCATAGCGCGCAGTCTCAGGTACAACCATCACACGCTGAATAAAAGCGTGCTGCTTACCATTAAGCAGCACGCGGTCGATAGAGTTCGGGCACTCACCACGGCCCGGAAAAAACTCCTGAAGAAGAGTAGGGGCGTGAGAGAAAATGCCACCTTTCTCCTTCAGCCGTCCCGTCTCTTTCGACCACCTCCGCCTGTTGTTGAATCTCCGCCACCCGTCCAAGAGGTTGAACGTTTCTGGAAGGAAATATACGAAACGTCGAAGCCATTCAACGGAGACACTCCGGCCATAGGCCTCTTTAAAGAGGTTTGTGACCGCCACCTACAAGATGTGGATGGACCTCTTTCAGTCACCGAAAGTGACGTGAAGAAGGCCTTCTCTGGCAAGAAGAATTTCTCGGCTCCAGGAATGGATGCCGTGAATAACTTCTGGTGGAAGAAATTTACTTCCACCCACCAACACCTCGCCAGAATCTTCACGTCCTTTCTAAATGGTGGAAAACCAATTCCACCTTGGCTGACTGAGGGACGCACGGTTTTAATACCTAAGAAGGGAGACTTGTCCAATCCAAAGAACTACCGCCCTATAACCTGCCTCAACACTGTATATAAGGCGTTCACCTCGATCTTGAGCGACCTTATCCTACACCAAGTCCAGCCGGTTTGGGAGGAGGTGTACGAGCAGAGGGGCTCAAAGCGAGGAATCGCGGGATGCAAGGACAACCTGCTCATTGATAGGTGCATATGCCAGGATGCCATCCGGCATAAGCGAAACCTATCAATGGCCTGGGTGGACTACAAGAAGGCTTTTGACACCACTTCGCATGAGCTATTGATCGCCATGCTGAAGTTGATGAAAGTCCACCCTGAGGTTGTGTCCTGCATCCAACGCCTGTTACCACTGTGGAAAACGCGCTTCGTTCTGACCTCAGGCAAGCGGTCAGTTTCCACAGAGTTGGTAACATACCACCGTGGCGTTTTTCAAGGCGACAGCTTGAGCCCCCTACTGTTCTGTATTTCCCTCCTACCCCTGTCCCTTAGGCTGCGACGAGGTAAAGGATACATGTGTGGTGTTCCAGGTGACAGGAAGCATAAGGTCACCCATTTGTTTTATATGGATGACCTGAAGCTGTACGCTTCTAATGCGAAAGACCTTCGCACTGCCCTGGACACCGTACTGGAATACAGTGAGGCTATAGGAATGGAGTTAGGATTGGACAAGTGTGCATCCATCCACTTGGCGAGAGGAAGATTTTCGGAGATCAAGGAAGACGTGCAACTTGTTGACGGGAGCGTCATTCGTCACCTCGAGGACGATGACAGCTATGAATATCTCGGCGTCCCCCAGCGCCGAATGCAGGAGGTTACAGCAGTGAAGGAAAGGCTCACCGCCAAATACAGACAGACTCTCAGGAACATCTGGAGTTCTGAGCTGTCAGGCAAGAACAAGGTTCTTGCCACGAACATGTTCGCGGTTCCTACACTGCTGTATACCTTCGGATGCATGAAGTGGAACGTCAACGAGTTGCAGAACCTCGATAGGGGAACGAGGAAGATGATGACCATCTATAGAAGTCTTCATCCGAAATCTTCCGTCGCCAGATTGTATCTCCCTCGCAATGTAGGTGGTAGAGGACTATTGAGTCTGGAATGTCTCCACAACAGAGTTGTCCTGGGTACAGCTTGCCGAGTTTTGAAAAGCAGGGACCCCCTGCTCAATCTCGTGAGTGATCACGAGAGTGCGGGAGCAGGGGCGTTTCTCTTCCAGGCGGCAAAGAGGGCAGCGGACGAAACCGGTCTCGACTTCGACCCGTCATCCGACGGAAGCGACAATGACACGACCATCTTGTCATTGAAGGCAGACGTCCTCAAGCTCGAAATAAAAAAAGCCGAGCAGAAGGCCTTGCTCAAGGAGCATACCGATAAGCCCATGCATGGAGGTTTTTATCGAAACATCGAAAAGCATGGGCTATCGAAGGAGCTAACGTTTGCCTTCCTACGCTCCGCCGGTCTGAAGTCCGAGACCGAGGGTTTTGTCCTCGCGTGCCAGGATGGTGTCATAAACACACTCGTGTACCGCCGCATTATATTCAAGGCGGAGGTTGCGGACACGAAATGTAGGGCGTGCCGAGCCCAGCCGGAGACTTTGAGTCACCTTCTCTCCGGCTGTAGTTATTACGCTAAATCAGCATATTTAGCTCGGCACAACGCGGCCCTACGAGTGTTATACTTTCATTTTCGACATCATTATGGCATCGACGAAACACCTGTGCTGCCCTATGCCCCTGGAGATATTGAGTCCGTCGTGGAGAACGATAAATGTACGATCTGGTGGAATTACTCCTTTTCCACCACCAGGCAGTTGGAGGCGACCAAGCCTGATATCGTTCTCCTCGACCACCTCACACGCTCCATGTTCGTGATCGAGTTTTCGGCTCCGGCTGAAACTAACATGGATGCGAAGGAGGTGGAAAAACGGACGAAATATCAAGACCTGCTTTTCGAACTTCGACAGATGTACCCCGGACACTCTGTGAAACTGGTGGTCCTCATCATAGGTGTGCTCGGTGGAGTTAAGGGCTCGCTGCTAAATAACATCAAGTGTATTCCGTCCTGCGTGGCACAGGCGGAATTACTAGTTGCACGCATGCAGAAGGCCGTCATCCTGGGGTCACTCCGTTTACTGCGGACGCATGACCCTACCGCAGCGTAGCCACACATCTGATGGGCGTCGGACGTGGCTGCGATTACTGCCTAACCCCTCTCGAGTCTTCGGCCATTATGACGGCAATGAAACCTGATGCTTGCCGGGGACTCGGAGGGTCATGTTACAACTGTAACAATTAAAATAATAATAATAAAAATAAGGGTACGAAATCCGGACCACCAGCCTCCACGTGGCGTACCTGGCAACGGCTCTTGCCGGCTAATGGTGGACGTCTGCGTGTGGGGCTAACCACCCTACACGCAGTAAAACTGGTTCCCAATAGGAATACAGAGAAAGCCACCCACAACCGGCCCCTCTCGGATGGGGGCCCTAGTACAGTTGGGTGTGGCAATACAAATACCACCGTAACGGGAGCCCGGATGCAGTGGACGGAAGCCCTAAGGGGCGACCTCCTCGCATGCCATGCTGCCAGCGAGCCCGAACGCAGGGGTTATATGGCAAGGATGCACTCTTTGTGGTGTGAGATGCATCCAGAACACGACCACCTATCGCAGCAGAATCTGCGCGATTATGCCAACCACCTGCGAAAAAAGGAAACTCTCCACCAACCGCCAGTTCAGAGGAACACACCACCGGCCAGACCACTCTCCCCGACACAGGCAGCCTCTGCACCACCTGAGGCTAGAACGGCACTCATGCCGCTGTCTATGTCAAATGGAGAAGAAGCTGGTCAGGCCGTCGCTGAACTACGAACGCGGTTGTTAAGCACAATATCTTATGATGATGGACAACCTAGGCCGAGAGACATCCACCGGAAGATCTCTCTGCGGGGTAACCACCTGCCCCAGTTGAATGGTCTTATCGACGAAATCCTAACGGAAACGTCGGACCTTTGGACGGTAAATTGCGTGGTCTATGCTGCTGCCAAAATTATGGCTCACTCCCAAAAGAACACCTCTTGGGAGGACAAAGCAGCAAAGAGGCTTGAACAGTTGGAGGCCAAGATCACGCAGGCGAGACAACAGGCGTCGAGAATTCAGTGTGTGATGGAATACATCTTATCTGGGCGAACTTTCACTCCTAAAGTTCGGCGCATAGCGCGCAGTCTCAGGTACAACCATCACACGCTGAATAAAAGCGTGCTGCTTACCATTAAGCAGCACGCGGTCGATAGAGTTCGGGCACTCACCACGGCCCGGAAAAAACTCCTGAAGAAGAGTAGGGGCGTGAGAGAAAATGCCACCTTTCTCCTTCAGCCGTCCCGTCTCTTTCGACCACCTCCGCCTGTTGTTGAATCTCCGCCACCCGTCCAAGAGGTTGAACGTTTCTGGAAGGAAATATACGAAACGTCGAAGCCATTCAACGGAGACACTCCGGCCATAGGCCTCTTTAAAGAGGTTTGTGACCGCCACCTACAAGATGTGGATGGACCTCTTTCAGTCACCGAAAGTGACGTGAAGAAGGCCTTCTCTGGCAAGAAGAATTTCTCGGCTCCAGGAATGGATGCCGTGAATAACTTCTGGTGGAAGAAATTTACTTCCACCCACCAACACCTCGCCAGAATCTTCACGTCCTTTCTAAATGGTGGAAAACCAATTCCACCTTGGCTGACTGAGGGACGCACGGTTTTAATACCTAAGAAGGGAGACTTGTCCAATCCAAAGAACTACCGCCCTATAACCTGCCTCAACACTGTATATAAGGCGTTCACCTCGATCTTGAGCGACCTTATCCTACACCAAGTCCAGCCGGTTTGGGAGGAGGTGTACGAGCAGAGGGGCTCAAAGCGAGGAATCGCGGGATGCAAGGACAACCTGCTCATTGATAGGTGCATATGCCAGGATGCCATCCGGCATAAGCGAAACCTATCAATGGCCTGGGTGGACTACAAGAAGGCTTTTGACACCACTTCGCATGAGCTATTGATCGCCATGCTGAAGTTGATGAAAGTCCACCCTGAGGTTGTGTCCTGCATCCAACGCCTGTTACCACTGTGGAAAACGCGCTTCGTTCTGACCTCAGGCAAGCGGTCAGTTTCCACAGAGTTGGTAACATACCACCGTGGCGTTTTTCAAGGCGACAGCTTGAGCCCCCTACTGTTCTGTATTTCCCTCCTACCCCTGTCCCTTAGGCTGCGACGAGGTAAAGGATACATGTGTGGTGTTCCAGGTGACAGGAAGCATAAGGTCACCCATTTGTTTTATATGGATGACCTGAAGCTGTACGCTTCTAATGCGAAAGACCTTCGCACTGCCCTGGACACCGTACTGGAATACAGTGAGGCTATAGGAATGGAGTTAGGATTGGACAAGTGTGCATCCATCCACTTGGCGAGAGGAAGATTTTCGGAGATCAAGGAAGACGTGCAACTTGTTGACGGGAGCGTCATTCGTCACCTCGAGGACGATGACAGCTATGAATATCTCGGCGTCCCCCAGCGCCGAATGCAGGAGGTTACAGCAGTGAAGGAAAGGCTCACCGCCAAATACAGACAGACTCTCAGGAACATCTGGAGTTCTGAGCTGTCAGGCAAGAACAAGGTTCTTGCCACGAACATGTTCGCGGTTCCTACACTGCTGTATACCTTCGGATGCATGAAGTGGAACGTCAACGAGTTGCAGAACCTCGATAGGGGAACGAGGAAGATGATGACCATCTATAGAAGTCTTCATCCGAAATCTTCCGTCGCCAGATTGTATCTCCCTCGCAATGTAGGTGGTAGAGGACTATTGAGTCTGGAATGTCTCCACAACAGAGTTGTCCTGGGTACAGCTTGCCGAGTTTTGAAAAGCAGGGACCCCCTGCTCAATCTCGTGAGTGATCACGAGAGTGCGGGAGCAGGGGCGTTTCTCTTCCAGGCGGCAAAGAGGGCAGCGGACGAAACCGGTCTCGACTTCGACCCGTCATCCGACGGAAGCGACAATGACACGACCATCTTGTCATTGAAGGCAGACGTCCTCAAGCTCGAAATAAAAAAAGCCGAGCAGAAGGCCTTGCTCAAGGAGCATACCGATAAGCCCATGCATGGAGGTTTTTATCGAAACATCGAAAAGCATGGGCTATCGAAGGAGCTAACGTTTGCCTTCCTACGCTCCGCCGGTCTGAAGTCCGAGACCGAGGGTTTTGTCCTCGCGTGCCAGGATGGTGTCATAAACACACTCGTGTACCGCCGCATTATATTCAAGGCGGAGGTTGCGGACACGAAATGTAGGGCGTGCCGAGCCCAGCCGGAGACTTTGAGTCACCTTCTCTCCGGCTGTAGTTATTACGCTAAATCAGCATATTTAGCTCGGCACAACGCGGCCCTACGAGTGTTATACTTTCATTTTCGACATCATTATGGCATCGACGAAACACCTGTGCTGCCCTATGCCCCTGGAGATATTGAGTCCGTCGTGGAGAACGATAAATGTACGATCTGGTGGAATTACTCCTTTTCCACCACCAGGCAGTTGGAGGCGACCAAGCCTGATATCGTTCTCCTCGACCACCTCACACGCTCCATGTTCGTGATCGAGTTTTCGGCTCCGGCTGAAACTAACATGGATGCGAAGGAGGTGGAAAAACGGACGAAATATCAAGACCTGCTTTTCGAACTTCGACAGATGTACCCCGGACACTCTGTGAAACTGGTGGTCCTCATCATAGGTGTGCTCGGTGGAGTTAAGGGCTCGCTGCTAAATAACATCAAGTGTATTCCGTCCTGCGTGGCACAGGCGGAATTACTAGTTGCACGCATGCAGAAGGCCGTCATCCTGGGGTCACTCCGTTTACTGCGGACGCATGACCCTACCGCAGCGTAGCCACACATCTGATGGGCGTCGGACGTGGCTGCGATTACTGCCTAACCCCTCTCGAGTCTTCGGCCATTATGACGGCAATGAAACCTGATGCTTGCCGGGGACTCGGAGGGTCATGTTACAACTGTAACAATTAAAATAATAATAATAATAATAATAATAATAAAAACCACAGCTAGTAACTATTTCTAAATAAGTAGAACTTCGTACATTTAGAAAAAAAAGTCCGTCCGTGAAACCATCCGAAATATGACACCAATAATAATGGAAAGAACAAAAAATATGCAGAAATTGGAAAAAAATTGAAAAATCTCACTGGAAACTGAAAGGAATAATTTTATTCTTTGCAAAATGAAAATTTTATGTTTTACAAAAAGGTCCCTTTCACAAACATATTCGCAAACTTTTGAAGTAAAAACAAACAAATTGAAAATGCAAAATAAAACGTGATATAGAAGTACTTAGAAGGAAACCTTAGTATGATATATTTTAAAACAAGGAGTAATACACAAAGGTGCATCACAAGTTTGACAAATGTATCTCGTTTCTTTCCTCACTGGTTTTCCCCTAGAGTCTCTTTTCCTTGTGCATACAACACACTTCCTCGTCGGATTCTGCTTTTTTTCAGTGCCCGGAATTACATCCGGGAAATGCCTCTCTGTCAAGCGGCGGGGGTGCGGTCCTGAGGGTGGTCGACCGGCCTTAGGGGAAATCACTTGAGGGTGATACTTGTCTATAATTTTTTCAATTAATTCCAATCTATAGTCCAGGTGAGCTCTTCTCCCTCCTTTTTTTGTGAACAGCACAAAAGAGTTCCACAGACATAGCTCCATGAAATGAAAAAAAAGCTTTTTGTAGTACTTCTTCCCCCGTTTCCGGGGTATCGGGTAATCAGCGAGATGCTGATCCACCCTGTCAACACCCCCCATTGTCTCATTGTAGTCCATAACGAGCTTAGGTTTCAATAATATTTGTCCCCTTTTTTCCACCTCCTGCATATCGCTGCTGTGGACTGTCGACAATAGCGTCACCTCTTTTTTGTCCTTCCAACGAATCACCAACATCTTTCCTTTTTGGTACGAAACCACTTCACCCCTCTTCATTTTTTTATTTTTCAGTCCATCAGGCATCCCTTTTCGTGTTGGACGCACAGTCCCGTACAAATCCGTCCGCCGAGAAATCAAAGCCTCGGCCAATTCAGGCGAGGTATAAAAATTGTCTGTCGTTACACAGTACCCTTTATCAAAAAGGGGTTTCACTAGTGAGAGCACCACCTGCGAGGACATTGACATGCTCTCAAAATCATTGTCCAAAATAGTCCCTTTTCCTGTGTAAACAATAGTTGACCAAACATAGCCACTAGTTGATTCGCACAACATGAAAGTTTTTATTCCGAACCGGGCTCTTTTTTGGGGGATGAACTGACGCCAACCAAGTCTTCCTTTATATAGGAGAAGACTTTCGTCCACCGTTACGTCCCTTTCCGGAGTGTATAAGCTCTTGAATTTTTCTTCTAGCATGGTGTAAATGGGCCAAATTTTATTTAGCTTTGGATTTGGGTGACTTTCCGGTTCGTATCCATCATTGTCACAAAAATGCAAATATTTTCTGATCAGAATAAAACGCCTGAGTGACATGGTTTCTCCAAAAAAAGGTGTTGCTAAAATTTTCCTCCTAGACCAATATTGTTCTAGTTCTGGCTTTCGAACAATACTCTGCAGTATTGTCAAGGCTAAAAACACTCGCAATTCTGAACTGCTGATGTCCCGCCATTGGTTTCTTGAACCTGATGGTTTATCACGGAGGCACTGGGTCGCATAGCGGTTCGTTTCATTGGTAATGAAATCTATCACAGGATCATCAAAAAAAAGTTCAAAAAAGCACAGAATGTCACCAACTCCAACACACTCAAAATTTAGGGATGGCTCTCCTTCAAAAGGGAACCTAGAGGGTGTAGGCGGCCGAGTATTGTGCACTTCACACCACTGTCCTTCCTGCGCGGGTTCCTCTTCATCCTCTGTGTCGGAGAATGAATGCTCCGAGTAGCTGGATTCGGATCCCGAATCTTCAATGTCTTCGTCTTGTAGTTCGTCCTCTGTGAAGTCGCTTTCATTGTCACTCGCCATAGCTGATTAGCCACGAAACACCAAGAGAGTAACGTCCAGACAGCAAATGAAAACAATCTCCGACGGTAGTGCCGCTTGCTTCGTGAATGATGCGTGTTTGAGTAAAGGCAGATGTGTTTGCTCGAGAGTACAAGGAATAACTAAGATACTTTAGAAATTTTTTGACGTTTCAGTTTTGAAATAATCGCCCGAAACAAAGAACAACGACTGGCCGGGGAAATCCTTAGGTGAAGCCGGGGAAAACCTTCGGTGAATAGACGAGGGAAAACCCTTGGTACGTTGACCGTAGAAATAAAGAAAGCATTGGGGTTGAGGGGGCATTCAAGCAGTATTTTATGACACGTTCCAGCTGCTACCTGCGTACATACTTTTCCATGCGTATTCTAAGAAATTTCAACCCCTGCCAATTCTGAAAATTGTCCTCGAGCGTGAGAGAAACGATCCAGGGAAGCTAATGGGTAAGTACGAGGGTATTATACCCTTTGGAGCCGTGTAAGCTCGGCCCCAAAAAGGGTAGGATAATCCCTCCTGGGTCGCTAAAATCACTTAGCCTACGTCCCGGAAGTCAGCGGGATCCCCAGTCGAAGACAATTGGACGGGGGGTTCTGTTTGTTGTCCTGCGGAGGATTTGGGAGCATATACCCCTCTGTTATTATGAAAAGGAAGAGCCGGAATTCTGCAGATAAGAGTAGGAGAATAATTCTCTTTTATCCACAGACATGTCAGAAAATTAGTTTTTATTCTCCCGCGTTCTCACAGAAAGCTGCCCCTAAGATTGCCCTTCATTGAAGAGTCACTCTTATGTTACAATAAACTTCCTCAACCTGAGATAAGGTAATAGACAATAATAAACCAAAGGAAAACAAGCTGAAAAATAAAGAACCAATGGAGAATAATTTCACCTTTATTGCACAAACAATTAGTTGGAAGAAGTGAGACCATTTTTCAGAATAAATTGTATTATCTAAGGCTTTCATAGTGATGAGGACAGTATAAAAATTTCATAAAGAAGTTGCTATCTGATCTTAGAATGAGCACATTTTGTATAACATAGCAGAAAAATGTAGATTTTCATCTTTCCTTAGGAAAAAATCATGGATGACACAATGTAACGGCAAAGTTGACGCCAGCACCGCAGAGATGACGGGAAGAAAACAATGAAATATACTAAATTGAGAAAAAAAAGAATGTAATAAAGACTGCAATACCAAAATCAAATGTCTAAAATGCAGTCCAAGTCTATTTAGAAGATTCACTACGGGGAATTTATGAAATAAATAATCCTAGATGTTTTTACGCGTCGCGCGCGTAAGAAAAAGCGGAAAATTCGGTTTCTGCTACTCTGCCAGTCATGGGATAACTTCCAAAAATATCCGCTAGATGAGTAAAAAATCCTACCATTCATGACATCTAGCGATGAGATATGGAACTACGAGTAAAAGCAGTGGACGTGACGAGTAAATTCGGTCGGAACTGGAAAGGAAGAGCAATTCCGTGGCAGGACGAGTTAACTCGGCCGCGTCAAAAAAGGAACCACCACTTTGGACGAGTAAACTCGGCCGCGTCAGGGAAGGGGTTAATACCTCTACGGCGTCATCGCGCAGAGTTCAGCCACAGTCCAATTTTCGAACTGAAGACGAATGTGAACCGCTCTATCCATCATAGTTCACAAGATTGCATAATAATCGGTAATCGGTCAACTTAATCGGGTATACATAATCGATTCCAAAATTTTGATTAATTGACAAAAATAATCGATTATTCGATTAATCGGTATCGTAATCGCCCATCCCTAATGTGCAGGTTGCAGAATCCAATGTCAAGTAGTCCTTTGTGAAAATCAGATTTGAGTTTCTGAGAAAAAAGCCTAACAACGACTTTGTTTGCAATAATGCCGTCGCAAGAGACCATGGGCATTTTCCCAAAGTACAGTGAACCATTATCCAGAAAAATTACCATTTTTTGAAAATACAGTCAACTCTCGATTATCCGGCTTCCAATTATCCGGTTTGCGGATTATCCGTGCTATTTTCTCATCCCTACACCTCAAAGTTTGAAAAATATTCCAATGGTAAAATTAAGTAAATTCTTTGAAAGTTCGATGTATCTAAATAGAATTGCAAGTTTGTAAATGTCTCTTTTTAGTTTGACTTTTTTATTTAATCACAATATTATGGAAATTGTTTGCTTCGTTTAAGAATGATGAAAACTCAGCCGCATCTGCTTCTGAAATTATTTTATTTGTTCTTTCCCATTACCCTTTGCCACTGAATATTCTATCATCCTAAAACAAACAGAATAGTAAAGATACAATGGAATTAATTTCAAAAAAACTACTTATAAATAAACTAACTTATATTATACTTAAAAATAACTACTTATTGTTCCGTATGTTCTTACTTTTCCGCCTGAATTAATAAATACTGGTCATTATTCGCTGTTGAACAATCATTTGTTTTTTACCAGATAAGATTGTGCCAGCTCATTTGTGTGGAAATCTCAATAACTTCAAAGTTCCATTCATTACTATAGTGCCGCGACAAAGCTGATGCAAATGGCAAAAAAACGGAAGAAAATTGTCCTTTTCATCGCGAAAAACTAGAATTGATTAAAAGAAATGAAAAAGGAGAGACTCCGCTTAAACTGGCAAAAGAATATGACGTGGAGTTACAAACAATTTGCGGTTTAATTAAGAATAAAAGTAAGCTGATGAAGTTCACTGCAACCTCGGACAGCGGTTTGGGACCCTCAAAGCGTAAGACTATGAAACGATCAACCTTTAAAGATTTAGACTCCGCCATATGCTTCTTTGGTTCAATCAAAAACATGGTATACCCGTCTCAAACCCCCATGTGCGCACAACAGGCGAAACTTTTTCATGAGTCTCTAGGGACAGAAGGATATTTTAAAGCTTCTTCTGGGTGGTTGACGAGATTCAAGCTGCGACATAAAATTCGTGAAATTGCTATTCAGGGAGAGCTATTGAGTGGCAATGTTTCAGCCGCTGATTCTTTTCGCTTGGAGTTCACAAAATACGTTAAGGAAGAAGAGCTGGCACCCGCACAGAAGTTCTGGCGAGTGTTGAAACTTAGCTGGATTACATGCGACAATTTGATTTCGATTATTGCGACGTAAAAAAGAACTGCATTAAAAGAAAACATGAAGAAACCAAGTAAACAGCAAAAAATAACTTGTTATTTCCGAGATTCACGATAAAAGAATGTGCTCTATGATCTTCGATAATGATTTTTACATTGACTTCAAATACGCAAGACATGCTATTGTTTTTATTATCGATATGGTCAAGTTAAAAACCCATTATATTTTATTTCAAGCATTAGAAACTATTGATTAGAAAATATTGATATATGAACATTGAAGATTTCATGATATTCGAAATAAACAAACTGGAAAATTAATATTTCATTATTCACTTATTTTCTTGGCGTAACACCTGCTGTCAATTGTAATGCGAAATATTTCTAATCCTACCAATGCCAAATCTATATATTATATCACGATATATCAGAGGCTCACTATTATAACAATGTTTTACATTATATAATCACTACGATGTCATACATTTACTGAAAATAAGCAAGATGTCAGCTTTTATTATACACGTGGTCAAGCTAAGTAAGTACCCATCATGTTGTGTTTCAAGCATAAGAAGCTATAAATTTATAAATGTTTACGATATTATTATATTTCGAAATAATATAAATATTTAGTATTTCATTAGTTGTCTTGCAGTAACCACTGCAGTCTGTTATGTGAATTAGTTTCCATCCTACGAAGTGAAATATCAATATTACGACCGCATTTTCCATGTTTTTCGGTTATCCGTGTTTTTCGATTAACTGTGCCTCGTCGTGCATCCATTAGCACGGATAATCGAGAGTTGACTGTAGTGAGAAAAGTGAGCTTTTTTTGAAAATAGTGAGAAAAGTGACCCGGTTTTCTAATAAGTGAGTAAAAGTGAGTCAGAGGAAGCCCTGCAAATATTCCACAATCCTCTGAATTATTGTACGAAATATGACTTGAAAATTAATTTTAGTTACATACATAATTTATTGATAATGACCAAGAAAGAGATCCACTGCCTCACTTACACAAGGTACTAAAAGCACTAAGCCAACACACACAGGAAGTGCCTAAAATGATAGTGCTCACTTATTGAAAACAAACAGATTATGACTTGGAAAAGCAATTTTCTAGGTATTCAAAACACACATTTTAGGAAATGGTTGAAGGCTTGACCTTAGCTTAAGGCTAAAAAAACATGATATTGATTAAAATTTGAGTTACCTAAGAGAAACAAAAGCTATTAATCCCTTACCTTATTGGAGAGGGCCAAAATTACATTCCCGAGGTTTGACAGTGACTTGTTGATGCTTTTTGTCTCCATCACCCTTAAGTTCTCTGAAATATCTACCAATCTCTCCGACCCAGCCAAATCTACCAAGCTGAGAATAGCTGCAAAAAAATGAAGATCACCCATTACACCAAAAGAAAGGACAT
This sequence comes from Pyrrhosoma nymphula, assembly GCA_963573305.1. Taxonomy (NCBI): domain Eukaryota; kingdom Metazoa; phylum Arthropoda; class Insecta; order Odonata; family Coenagrionidae; genus Pyrrhosoma; species Pyrrhosoma nymphula. Next base: position 125,906,316 of record OY754335.1, on the reverse strand, counting down.
AGGTTTGCTACAATAAAATCTCCACAAAGTTCATTTGTGGTGACATGTGGAAAAGCTGATTTGAGAGTTTCTTTCATTTAACCAAACCCATGTACATGTGTATTTCATCCAAATGATTAAAAATTGTTAAAAAATGAGGCATCCTTGACATGTAACGACACTCACTTGTATGGGGCAGATGATTGCAAGCTGAGTAAGAAATTCATCTGGCTACTCCTCAATACCTGGAGAGGACATTTGTGCCATTTAGGACAGGTGGATTGGGAAGTCAAGTAAGTGCTGAGAGGCCGGGCCAACCTCTAATAAAAGGTACCAACCACAGTTTTGCCACGTCTACACTGGCCACTGCAGTTTCGTGTAAAATACACTTAAGTGTATTTTACACGAAAGTACACTTTGTAGATGCTCTCTCACCACTTAAGTAAAGGGTCCAATTAAGTGGACTTGGATGATATCGATAGTGTACCGTCAAGGTGGTTAAACTCCTGTCATCGATAGGTCAAGGAGTTTCGATAATCATACACATCATGGATGTTTACATCGTTTATATGAGGAGTTGAGTGATTAAGCAGGTCCTACAATTCTTTTACATTTGTTTACAGGGTTACACGAGCCTAGAAATATCTTATCTCAGATAGATTAAAACTTTTTCAATTAACATTTGTGAAAAATATAAAATGCTAGATGAAGTGCATCATTTCACAGTAGCAGAAACATTTTTCCCCTCGGCTACCACAACCCCAGTATCATTTTTTATAAATATTTGCATGAACAAGAGGCATATTCAATAAAATTAGATGTAAGGCCTATCATTTACTGACCATTATTTCAAATATTTCCACATGATCTCAGGCATTTCCATATAGTTATCCTTAGTAAGTGCACAGTATTTGTCCAAAATCCCTCTCTCCGAGATAGAAAAAATAGTGAAACCTGAAATACTCACGGTGGCAGTAAAAACACCACCATTTTTATTTCACAGTCTATTAGAGCACATATTTAGGTCCAATTAAAAAAAAATTGGATGAGTTTACCACTCTGCCTTAGGTTGATAATTGTGAAAATATTAAGTCATGTTTTTGAGTTCAAAAACTTGTTTAACTAACGACTAATGACATTATGGTGGCCAACATAGAAATACCAGGGCAGTAGGAAATATTTCTATGGAATTAATGTACTTTGATATGCAAGAGGTAAAAATTTCATGGTGAAATGTTAAATGGTTACTGAGCAATGAATGTTTACCTTGTGCCCTGTACTCTGAAAGTCGAATCCCCCTACCGGCACTTCTTAGCTAATTTCCCAAACTTTGAGCCCTCATATCTTACAAACTATGAGAGTGAGAGAGGAAATAATTTTCATGGCTCATTAAATTGGTGATAGTTGCTAGTGACAAAAATTTCATAAAAATCCAAGTCGGTGGGTTACATTTTCCAAAATGTTTTGGGTGATTTGACATGGAATAACCGATCTACATACTACCCTGCGCTAGCCACTGCTTGGTAAAATGAGGGGGGAGAGGACAGAGGTGAATCAACAATGTGTCCTATGTTAGTGTCTCACTTTTTGTTATAATAGAACTCTTTTATCATTCAGTTAGGTAAAATCAATGCTGAGAAACTTACAATCGGAGCTCTTTCCTGTTTCACCATGTGATATTTGTACTCTTAGTTTGAATATGAAGTGTGACCGGGATGAATGGTCATTATGAACTGTTGCAGCAACAGCTCTGTTAGCCCTGGCAACGTCCAGCCACTGATTAACTTCAAGAGCTGATATCACTTTCTTGACCTAAGAAGATAAATTACAAGTTCTTATAAAAATCAGGTAAATGAGTAATAAATTAATCAAGAAAAAAGTTGCAACATGATTCAAAGAGGAATTTATAGTGAAAGATTTAGCGGATAGATAAAAAATATTGTAGTACCTTCAAGTTTGTTACAACCATATCTCCTCCAGGTGAGGTAGGATTTCTTAATTCACATGGCTTATCAGCTTGTCCAGCATCCAATAAGTCACGAATTTGTTCATTGTATATCTCCACAAATGAAGCTTCAACTGCATAAGTACAACCCTGAAATATTTCAATTTTATAATAGAAAAAGCCAAAACATGAAATTTGAATTGAAAAAAGTATAGTCAGTTTCTTTTAAAATAAAATTTGAGTGACACTTAGGCATTCCATTTCATGATGGACCTCTTTTCTTTACTTCCTTATGGATCAATGATATGGCATATACAAAAATAAAATACATAAATACACTATACTTACTTAAATGCAGTTAGGACTGGAATGGGGAGTTAATTAGGTAGCTACAATAAGGGTTTAATGGATCCTACTGAAAATGATTATGATGAAAGTTGGGCATCATCAAAAGAGAAAAGAGATAGTACTTAAATATAAAATAAAATTGAGGAAGACTTGAAATGATTAATAAACAATCAAATTGCATTGCAAACCCTTGCATTGATTTTTGACCCCAAGGAGTGTCATGCGAAAAGATGGGGAGATGATGCATACAGTCTGGCATTCACATGTGTTCTGTGCCACAATGCAAATATCAAAGTGGCAGTGAAACATGATTCTAGGGGGAAAAATGGCTTAAGAGATGATGTGTTGAGATCCCAAAAGAGAAATAAAAGATCAATCATATAAAAAAATTGAGGAGAAATAGTTTAGCAAAATTGAAATTAAAGGAAATGCGGAAAAAGAAATGAAGGGGATGCACAAAATGATTGGGAATGTTAGGTGGATGGAACACAAAGAAATATGTAGGTCTTGAGCAGGAGTGAATGGTTCTAGTGCATAGAACCTGCTGTTCTGCAGATGACCTTATGACCCTTATGACTAGGGATAGGAGAATTTTGCGATCGCGAATTTAGGCAAAAATGTCCTAGGAGTGGTAGTTAGTTACAACATACTCCATACTGACTTGGGAAATGACTTTTGAACTCGCGAAATGTCGCGAATTGTGCCCCAAAACGCAAATTTTCATTTTTTATGAGAAAATGGTTGAAGTACATTTTAAACACAAGAAAAACATTAAAACGGCAAGCAAATGTTCTCAATTCGATTTAAACGAACTCGCGTGCAAATATTCCTGAGGTATGCGGAAGTTTGCAGTTCATCGTAGCATAACCGGGGTTACGATAACAATCGCGGGAGTATGACATCGGGTGTTTTCGATTTACGGCGCTAAACGGCAATACACAGCTCGTCACGCCGCAGTGCTTTCCATTTACAATTAGTGGAATAACCATCTATCGGCATCTATGATCGGTGGCTCTCAGCTCCAAGGTGAGTCGAACAAAGGAAAACAATATGCGCATTTATTCTAAGTAATCTGCTACAGCAGAGTTTCCCAAACTTTTCCTGCAATGGAACACTTCGTAAATCCTGAAATTTTAACGGAACACCTTGTGGACTTCACATATATTAAACCATTGCATTTAGGTAGCAGCATATAAACCCATTATAGGTTACTCTGAACACCCATTACAGGGTGGCTACTGATATTAAATTTTTAAATTCCCTGACTTTTCCCTGACTATTCCCTGATGGATTTAACAATTTCCCTGACCGATCGCCAACAGGTCACCTATTATCGGAATATTTTATTTCTGCTGAATTAAATTTTCGTCAAAACTCAGAAAATGTTAAAAGCTGAAATCAATGCTTTAAAATCTACACGTACATCCTAATGAAAAAATATATTAAATCTTCATAAGTTAAGCTCTCATCCAAATTATAGTCGTGTCTCGGTAGTTCTGGGAAGCTGAGAATTACTGAAAAGGCATCGAAGGGAAAGTTAATGGCCAATTTACTGTCGGACTCCGGCAAAACTAGGGTGCTCGAAAAATACAAACCAAAGCCAAGTTTTTGGACTGGATCAAAATCGGATAGCGCGAGTGACATTCAGAAGCGAATAACAATTTGATTAACGTGGTTATAACCCCTTGATTGCAAGAGTATTGCTATCAATTGCAATGTAAAACTAGTTGGATAAACAAACAAAACGTAAGCGCGCCACTGCGAGCGAAGACAGGAGGCAATTGGCAACGGCAGCATCATATTCAGGAATATCATGTTTGAGGTGGTATTTGACCTGACAAAATTGCTTCGAGAGGGAGGTAAGGGGGCTATTCACCAATTACGTCGAGCGTGATAGGTGGGGAGGGGAGGAGGGCTCTTCTTACTGTTTCACGAAGGGGGATATGGGAATCGAAGATGATCTTGCGTAAGATTTTGTTTACACGTGACATCGTACTTGTATTACGTGTACATAACCATTTTAATAATTATTGTCTCGTAATTTTAGAACTACAAGCATGTATTTACTACGAGCTAGTATGCTCCAGCCGTTCCAGCTACCTCTCAAGCTAAGTCTTGGAAGTTAAAAAAAAATGCGAGGTAAAATTTTCCGAACAGCATAGCCTCGGATTCCTTGTGATTAGCGTAATACATTGTGATCATGAATTTTAACATTACTAGGCAAATATCGAAATAAGAATATGCAAAAGGGATATATTGTACGTCTGATTCACTACTAAATAACTAAGATTCACAACTGAATGTGCCACGAATTGATGGGACTTATTCTATGCACGTCAGCGATGGACATAAGTTTTAGTTGGTGAAATGTTTTGGTGAAATAAAGGGTGGAAAAGGCTGGCCGATAAACGTAATGGTAGAAAATAATGATAATTTCCTACCCCAGTTTCTCCCTGACTGTTACGAAAATTCCCTGACTTTTCCAGAAATTCAAAATTCCCTGACAATTCCAGGTTTTCCCGGTTTTCCCTGACGATCGCCACCCTGCATTAGCCTTCCGCGGAAAATAGTTTGGGAATCCCTGTGCTACAGATTTGAAGACGAGACGATCTGTGCATGCGTGAATAGCCGCTTTGAGTTGTTTCATTTCAATGGGATAGTTCACCAAGAGATTTTAAATGCTAATTATAGTTTTGAAACTAAAGAGAGACTTATTTTTCCAATTTTTTTTATTTTGTTCTGATTTGTTCATTAGACTCTACTACGGATTTGAAGACTAGACAGACTGTGTATGCGTGAATAGCCGCTTTGAGTTGTTTCATTTCAATGGGATTGTTCGCCAAGAGTTTTTTAAATGCCAATTCTGATAGAGTTTGAAAAATAATGAGAAACGCATTTTTCTGTTTTTTGATCCGTCGCCTGCTTTTCGAATTATCGGCGGCGAAAAATCGGGGTTCTTAACCCTTTCACGTAAGAGAACCTACATGAAAAGTTTTGAAGTCACTCGCTGCTCCGTCCAATCACGCTGGGCACTATGCAGCATTCACCTTTCCTTGCTTTCCAGCGAGCGAATTACAAACTGAACCGGATCTCTGATGTTGTCACGAGCTTTTTGAGTGGGCGGCAAGTTTCGCGAATTTTTGTTTTTGATTTAAGAGTGGCTGAATATAGAAGAATTTTGTCTCCACCGAAAATCTATTTTCCAATCCATCTACCGAATTCGAGAATTAAATTGCAATTTCGCATCATAGTGAACGACCTTATTGCATTGGGGTTGTTCCATTGCAATGGTAGCGTAGCTAGCTTTAAAGCACCAATCAAGGCCAACTACGACATCAATATAATTGTCGATATACTTATTTATTGCGTGGCGCCAAGATTGATTTTATTGTTTGAATCTCTAGTTTTTGGCCATTTCCGTCAAATGACTGTTTGTTTTCCAGTGACAACTGTTAAGTATCCTAGTTTTATTCCTGGTTTCTGTGCTTTCAAGTGATTTTGACGCGTTATTGAGATGCCGAATGCAAAATTAAGCGCAAGAGACCGGGCTTTCCAGTATCAAAAAGATGGATTTTAATATATCGATAAAAGTATGGTCATGTACATATTCTACAACTGTCAGGTTGCTTGGGAAAGACTCAATTGGAAAAATTTAAAATCTTCGAAGCACGTAACTGCAGCAAAAATTCACACGGATGGAAATTCTCTAAAGTTACATGTCAATAAACGAAATGTATTAAATTTTATTTTTAAATTTAGTGCCACTTTTCCAGGTTCCGCCACAGAGGTGATTGCCTTCAGTCATAACATGGCTAGAAGGGGAAGTGTCACATTATAACACAGATCATATTGGGTTAAACTATATTATAAGTGACCCTTTTCTAGACTTTGAAATAATCAGTATTTTATATGCATATATATAAATTTGTGGCCACTGTGAAAACACCGAAATGTCTTGTTGAAAGTACAGAATTCCTAATTTCAAAGTACCACTTTTCTCCCTCTCAAACCACCGAAAAATTCCTATCCCTACTTATGACCCTTAACTATGATGGGGATAAAGATAATGATAGGATAAAAGGGGGTGGTAATTGGAAATACTTTCAGAATTCCAGATAAATGTCACATTGCATCATGCTGCATTATATACACTTAAAAAAAAGAAAACAATTATAGGACTCACAAGTTTACAAATTTCTTCCAGTTTTGCAAATATCATGTCCACACTTCGTGGTATCATCCCTCTCACTTCTTGCTGAAGACCTCCTTCCATTGTATAGGTTTTACCAGACCCTGTTTGCCCATATGCAAAGACACACACGTTGTAGCCATCAATTACTGACTGAAACAAGAAATGGAGGGAATGAACTGATTAAAAAAGAAAATTCTCATCTATAAATTATTGGTGTCAGTAAACCACCATTAGTACATGTATGAAGAGCCTCTTTTAATAAAGATAATGCTTATGTAATAACTAACTACTAAGGCATTTTCGTTAAAAAAATTTCACGAGATCTCGATGAATTCTAGTGAGAGTTGCTTTACAGCACACCATTATCACCATTTTGTTGCTCTGACAATTTACTGTCTTTTCTCCAGCAAAATCTTCAGGCACGTCTTACCTGAAGACATCAGCAGGATGCCAGAAGAGGCACTAGGCAAAGAGACTTAACTCTATCCAGAGTAAAACCCATAGAGAAATCATTTAGAAATTCTTGTTCAGACCACAATAACAAGTCGAGTCAACGTTATGAGACTAACAAGGGTGACCACTCCTACAATATTGTAATAGTACAAATGATGTAAGGATATCTACATGGAATTGCTTAATGATATGCAAGTTTCCTCCTGGTAAGTACAATTAGATTTTATGAAAGACTGGGTCAAATTGCGTAGTTAGTGTGACACAGCATTTCACAGGTTAGGTATATCATTTATAATTACTCTTGGGTAGTTGCACAAAACTGAGTGCATCTTATATGCCGTCAAATCAGCAATTCCTCTCTTTAGCTGTTAAGATCTGTAACCAACACACTCAACTCAATTTCTTTCATGTTTAAAATAAATATTATCAAAATTTGATGAGATGTAAACTCATTAGTAGTTGACTGCAAAAGAAACCCCGGCCACTGGGGTGAGTTGGAAAAAAATTGTGTTAAGAGGGGGACCTTAATTCATCTAGGTGAATTTACAGTAGGAGGAATAATCATGTCAAATAGTAGAGATGATGGTAATAAATAAAGTCTTAATGAATGGGCATCACCATAACTTCATACCTTCCATGGGGAAAACACAAAGGCATAATTTATGGTTGTGCATTGAAGAGACAAGGCTACACCAACTGAATGCAGAGTAGGATAGTTGTTGGGTGAAAAAGTAACAAAAAGATGTACTACTTTGCTCTAGTTAGGAATAGGCCACAAGGTTTGGGGCCCTCCTCAATAAGATTCAATATGTGAACTAAATGCAATAAAAGATAAGCCACACAATGCTTCAGAACTGCTTCGATCAAGCAGAAAGAGGGTCACATGTGATCAAGGGACTAGATTGGGAGCCACTAAAGACTCTGGGGTCACTGACAACACAAAATTACTTGGAAACTTCAGATAATGCCAAGTTTCAGGATGACATTGAGGACAATATGTTAAGTATACCTAAAATCTCTAGAACTGACCAGAAGCAGCAAAGTAAGAGAAATACAAAACCAAACAGGCATAATGAACAAGTCCTCCTTCCCATGCACCATTACCAAGTATGTATGTATGTAAAAAAAACAGAACGGCACTAATTCGCCAAAATAAATCTCACTTTTAGTCCCATCCTTTTCCAATTCCCTTTCCATACTCCCACTCTTCTTAAAGGCTGGCATCCCAGCATCACATACCCTCATGGCTGATATAATCAATCATCTACCTACGTAGATTATTGTTACATAGGGTCGAGGGTGGACAGCAGAATTCAGTGAAGTGAGTTGCAAAAAATAATGTTAGCCACTATCACCATAGAGTAAATAGCTATTCACAGTAATTCCATGAACCACTTCCACACTTCATCAGATAGCTTTAGAGAGGACCCATCACATAAATTGGCATACATCATGAAATAAGACTTAAAATAAATTTTGATCGGTCCCCTCTTCAAAATATCTTCATGGCCTAGGAAGGAGAAGATGAAGTACCTGAAGGTATCACATTTCGGGAGGCAATCCGGGCAAATTTTTTTGCATTAACTTGCATAGAGCTCAGATTCTTTCCCACCTACACTTGCTGAACTCTGCGCAATTGTTTTTGCCACTATCAAAAAGAAATTTCACCCTCTAGGAAAATGATAACACATCCATACAGACTATAGAAAACAATGAAGCCAGGACTGCCGAAGTAACCTCTTTGCTACAGTAGGTTAAGCCTTTTCGAAATATCTTCAAAACTTGAGTAAAAAAGCTTGCCAATGTCCATCTCCTTATTTGGAGACACTAACATTGGGTTGAAGCCATCGGCCCCAAATCTGTAACACCTAGCTGAAAGTACACCCAGAGATCAAAGAGTTCTCTCTAAGGGGCACTTGCACAAACATTTTGAATGGATAATAAAGCAATGGTGGAGCCAAAACTAGCTGAAAACATAATTTACTTGTATTCATTGAAAATTAATTACCTGGACCAGCTCAGCAAGATCTTCAAATATTTCTGCTTGATCTACAGTAGAACCAAACACTCGATCAAAAGAAAATGAGTTCTTTAATTTCTTTGGACCTGCAAAAAAAAAAAAGTTTTATTTACCACTTGCCTTCACTTCAACAATGAGGAGAATAAATTTGAAAAGAGAGAGACTATAACCTTTAAAAATATCAAGAGAACTTTCATCAATTATACTTATGTGCTCAGTTGAATTGTTCTTAGCACTCTCTGAAGGCAGTAGAGGTCTAACACGGCAGAACACCCTAATGTTGCCCTAAATTAAGAAAAAAAGTTATTAAAGTAAATATCCCACTGGCTTTGTAAGTGAAATACATACAAGTAATATATTAGCAGATATCGACATTAAAAATAATTGCAAACAGAATAATGTTAAGATTACATTCAATGAGACAAAAAATGCTATCCCGTCATACTAATGTGTATTCTTGATAACACGATGGTTTTCTCAACACAGAAAAATATTCATATCTACTTCTAAACCTCAAAAGCTTCTAGCCAAGATTCCAACTCCAGAAAGAACTTTTTTTCTGAAGCATATTTCTGATATTTGTACTAAGACTTCTTTTTTTCAAACGAATCTTTTCTTAAGAGCTTCGCTCAGACTCTCCTTTCCTTTATTGGAGTACATGCTTACCTATCCTAAGTAACGACAATATGTATTATTCTATCTAATGCCCAAAGGTATGACCACAATCAAGAACATTTTGATTGATTCCAATTACTGTGTGACAATGGATGATCAGAAAATACTATGCCGAGCAAAAATTCCACTCAGGAGGACTCAAACCAGCAACCCTAAGGTTGGCCAGCTGGGACTCTCCCGATACAACTGTACTCCTACACCATTTCTCATTCAAAATACTCCAAAGATATAGGAACTGTAACACCTGCACTATTATTGCCACTTCAAACTTTCTAGTTCTGGAAAACATAATTGTCTCCATCATTTATGAATAATTTCCTCCGTACCTTTCACACTGTAACTTGAAATGCACCTCACGATGAAAGGCTGTTCTTAAGCTGACTGGTTAATTCATCTAATGATTAATTTGATTGCTTCAGGTTAGACTTTGTGGAAGTAAAAGATATACATTTTGAATAAAAAGACTTAGTACTTTCCACACATTATTTAAAACTGAGACCGGTTTCACCTTGATAATGTATTTTCTAAGTACAGAAGATGCCTCATCAAGGTTAAATCAGTCGCAGTTATTAATAAAGTGTGGAAAAGTAGAATTTTTTTCAAAATGGTCACCTAATGCTATCTAAAAATTGAAGTACATGTATCCAAGGAGAGGACATAAGAAACAAGCAACCACCGTCCATTGTAAAGACATCTATTGGAGGCACACAACCATTCCCACACCTCACACAGAATCTCTCTCAGCAATCACTAGAGTTATTGGCTAGGAATGAAAGGAGTGTACAGCCGCCAACTCTTTAAATGTTTTCCTTACTGGATGTAACGTCATGCGATACCCAAATAAAAAAATGTTGATGTTTATCTTGTTTAAAACAGAGGCTTCGTTATTCGGTATTATATTATAATATATATACTTTGCTATTCGTTATTATAAGGCGAGGCATCCAGTTGTATTGCATTCAACCAGTTCATCGCACATCGGCTATAGAAGAGTGCCACACGGTGGACAACATTACTGCCTATGAGATAGCTGGGTACCAGATTTTGTATCGGTATTTTCAGTGGCAAGAGTGATAAGAGCATTTGTGCTGTAAGCAAAGGTATTAGCAAAACGGCATTCTTAGGGAAAACTAAGAAGGAATAACTAAGATACGTGGATGAGGAATTATGGGCTATGGTGACTGCTGCAGATAAGATAATACAGTTCAAAAAAAAAAAATTTTGGAAAACATGATATGATGAGAACTTTGCTCAAAATGTTTTGGAAACTTCCTGGGAAAGAGAGGTGAAGAAGGAAGAAAAACGTAGGCAAACAGAACTGGAAGAAAAACACTTTCAGAGAGAGGCAGTTGAGGGAGGGGGCAAGACTAACGTCGTGCCAAATAAAAATTATGATCGCATTGATGTTGTCCACCCACTTTACCTCCCTCCTACTGCAGAAGACTTTTTCAGTTAGTTCATGAATAATGCTTTTGATTCCTTTTCCATGTTCTTCAGCCCTGATATTTTCGATCTGTTACTACAACAATCTTGTATTTATGCAGGGTCGAAGGGTTTGCAAAATTATGATGTCAGTCGAGAGGAGATGTACTGTGCTGTGGGTATTTTACTTTAGTCGGGTTATCATACGTTACCCAATAAAAGACTATATTGGAGTAAAGAAAGTGATTGTGGAGCAGAAAACGTTAAAAATGACATGGCCAGGAATAAATTTGAAATGATTCTACACTGAGTAGAAACTAGAAAGTACCTACAGCAACTCTTCTAAAAAAGTATCTATCAACTGACCGAACAAAGTCTTTTCAACAAGAGGAAGAGGGGTGACTTTGAATATGTGTCGAATGGCTCATTGCTCATAGCAAGATGGAATGACAATGCTGTGGTCACTGCAATGACTAACTGAACTTCTAAAATGGGGGCAAAGCAGTTGAAGAGATATTTTTCTATTGAACAAAAAAGAGAATATCTCTTCCAATGCCAACCATTATCCGAGAATATAATGAGAATATGGACGGCGTAGACCTGCACGATCAATTTGTTGCCAAGTACCGCACAAATGTAAGGACCTAAAAGAGGTGGTGGGCATTTTTTGCTTGGGGACTGGATGCATCGTGCACTCAGGGATGACTGTTGTACCGAAAATTGGGGCAAAACATACCTCTACTAAAGTTTCGGAGGGAAATAGTGACATATATGGGGGCATTATGGTGCCAAGGAAAGACAGCCTCATTCACATAGTCCCATGGAGGACCTTCACAGGACAAAACAGATCACATTATTGTTTGTGGAGAAACAAAGTATGAACCGGTTGCCTTTTAGTGCTGGCTATTAAATCCATTTCAATCCTACTAAGGATTGGTTAATCATTATTTCTGCACATAACAGACTTTAAGGTCAAACTGGATATTAATGGGTCTATGCTCTTTTTAGGACAAAAATTCAGTACAGTGACATTTACAATAATAGTGGCTACCCTAACATGCAAATAAAAGTAAATGTACACACAAATTTCATTTTAGGTACTGATATAACATTCAGGAGGTACATACAAGCAGATAGTTGGCTTACCTTGAGTTCCATCACTGTATTATGCATCAATCTACGAACGACCTCGAGTGCCTTCACTTTCTCCATTAGTTTTCTGCTTTCTTCCCTGCACCCATTCAAGCAACTTTCCTTCTCAGCAACTATTTCATTCAATGAACAAATGGCATTTTCCTGTTTATCACACTTGCTCTGTAACTTGGTCACCAACTCCTGACACTGTGCATAAAGGCGACTTTCAGAGTCCAGGCGTGCAGTCATATCCCTGAGAGTAAACCATATGTTCATTCAATACATCAATCCACAACACATATGGAGGCAAACATCGACAACACGAAGAAAATTAACCTACTTCATCTCTCTTTCCAGGGTCAAAACTCTCTCCTCTGATGCCTTGCTCCGGCGTTCCACTTGATCACACTTGCTCTGTAATACGGTGACCAACTCCTGACACTGTGCATGAAGGTGAATTTCAGAATCCAGACGTTCAGTCTTATCCCTGAGGATAAACCATATGCTCATTCAATACATCAATCCACAACACATTTTGAGGAAAATATCAACAATATGAAGACAATTAACCAACTTCATCTCTCTTTCCAAGGTCTGAATTTTTTCCTTCCATGTCTTGTTCCAGCTTTCCAATTTTTCCTTCTCCGAATTCCTTCTGTCCAAGGTTTCTTTTAATTTTTTAATTTGCTCTTCAGCTAGTTTCAACTTGCCTTTTACATCCCATGGAGCCAGCTTTCCTTTTTCTGGTAAAATATGATTAAAATAAAAAAGACATAACAGATAAATAGCCCAGCAGTATTTTACATCCACACAATGGCCAAGTCTCCACACCACATGCATCAAAGGTTGAAAAGACCATTGGAGAGCAGTAGTTCATGAATCATGACATAAAAAAGCATGGTTGGCCTACTCTGAAAACAATTTGGCAAAAATAACTCAACTTCTTTATTTCATCCCACTACTAGGCTGAACACCATCTGTTAGGTCGTATTTACAATTGCATATCACAACCCTACAAAACATCCCTTGCAAATTGAATACATTTCAAATTATTCCAGGTACAAGTACATGGATGCAACTTAGGTGTCATGTAAGGAGGCAACTTGAGATGGATCACTCCATGTTAATTCATCCAGAAAAATGAAAGATTGACACCTACCAACACAGATTTCAATGAAATGTAGCATTTTTTATCCTTTTAAGTGGATATGAAACCATGCAAAGTTTTTCTTCCTTATCCCAACTAGTTTTTAGGCAGGCATTTAAAGTGTGCATAAAACTGCAGTTTTGCCATTCCCGCAGCATCCATAGACGCTAATTCTTCCACAGGAAAAAAATGTATTTGCCTTATTTACCACTCAATTCTTATGAAAATTTGCAGTTTTATCAAGGGAAACCACGAGAATTTCCAAAAATATTCACTTAAACTCGGAGGTAATCATATATTTTCTAAATACTTTAGTTTCACAAGATTTTATAAAAAATAATAATCTACCAAAGGCAGTGTTAATCAAGCAAAACTTTATTTTCCATAATCCTAGTTATTTTCCACCACCTCCGAAAATTAAAGTCATGGCATTTTGTGTGCTTTTTGAGATAAAAAATGTTACATATACAAAATGAATGTGTTTCACTTTTCTGATAATCAGTATTAGGCCTACCTACGATTATTTAAAAGATAAATGTACCAGTTCTGCATTCAATATTTATTATCAGATTATGTATCACGGAATATTAGCAAGACCATATCTACTTTAGACATTTTTGATAATACAGGTCCTGTTTGTTTGACTCGTTAGAAGATTTAAGTTAAGAGATATATAAACAGAGCAAAAAAAAAGATCTCTCAATGCTAGAAATCTAAGGCTCTACATAAAGTACTGTTGAAGCAAACATCTACAACCAAGCATAGTGAGTTCGAGAAGAACTTCCTTACAGGCTGATCATAAATGCTTGGATTTGACATTCTCGGGCAAATGCATATTAACACAAATTTCAGCAACTTAACTCCTAATCACATAACTTCCCATACTTTGAGGTGTTTTGCAAAGCTACTAGTCAACTATCCTTATCCCTGATAAAAATATTTCCTCCATGAAGGATAAGTGGAGTGTAAAGGAAGCAGACTACACTCCATGAAGGGTAGCACTACCCTTCCTTTACACTCATTAAAATCTCTTCGGCCTACCCTAGACCTACACTCCATGGAGTGTAAGGGAAGGGTAGAGCTACCCTTCCCTTACACTCGCTTAAGAAATTTCTCGTCTTACATTCTGCGTATCGTTGCCCTACACTCCCTGGAGTGTAAGGGAAGATATGTTTTATTCCACATTTCAATGCCAATCTCAGTCTTTAGCTTTTCATGGCAACTGGAAAAGGACCATGAACTCTGAAAAATATTAAATTGAAGTGATTTCATTGCATTCCGGAACAATTATTTATTTTTATTATAAACTGAAACTAAATTGTCCTCTAAAGCAGCATCATTTAGTTTATGACGTTTAAATCTATAACTTAGGATTGAATCTGCAATACTATTATCACCTAAAAGATCCCACCGCCGAAAAGATATCCTTTGTACTTTGACCAGGGCTTTGACGTTTTCAGAGAAACTTCAGAACCAGCGCTCTACTTCTTCGCTAGAAATTGTCGTACGGTCTAGACCATTGTAGTACGAGAAGCGTTTTGCATAAATTTCTCATATGTACTTGCTTATGCACAATTAAGCAGTAACTGGCGAAAAAGTATGATTAAAACTCAAGGCATTTTCATGCGTCATGCAGATGAGGTGCACCCTTTTTCTCCTCTTTTGGTAAGTCAGTCTCCCCCTGTTGCCCTTTCCCTTTCTTTCCCCAATGAAGGTTGAGTTGTATTATTTCCAGACACCTCATCCTCTTATGTCTCTAAACCACTCAAATTTTGACCGCTCTCTTTTCCAGAGGGATGGAGAGGGATGTTCAGGAATGGTGGGAAGAAAGGCGCTCCAATGGTTTCCAGATGTTGCCAACAAAGTGAGAAGGACCCACACGCGGGGTTTCAAGGAAAAACTTTTAGAAGCTTTCCTTGCAAAAGGATGCATATTCATGTGATAAGTTGTGTTTGGAGAACCCTAAAACCATCATCTTGGTGCTTTGCTGGAGTCTGAAGTGCCATTGAAAGTAATTAGTAGTTCCATTCATCAGATTTTCGCTTCAACAACATTGTGAGCGAGTGTTCCGTAAGTTTTTTTCCAGAGAGGTTACAGTCAGTAATTTTTATTATATTATTACCATATATATTATCATTATTCGGATGCTAATTTCCTATACTAGGATATCCATATTGAATTTAGAACCTCTTTATATATGTTGAAAGAATCATGGTATTATATTTTTGCACAAACTAATAACGAATTCCATAGATGCACCTGTATTACTACAGGCCATCAATTTCAACGTTCCAACAGGTGGTATCAGAAATCCTACCATTTTTTGTACCCCACATCACCCTACTAATTATTCTTTCTTTTCGCCATTATCAAGACTAATGCGAGACACAAATTCTACTTGTTGTGATATTGATATATAATAATAATAATATAGTTTTATTGTTCCCAGATTTACATCCGATCAGAACAATTTGCATTAATCACATTTGAGCTCAAAAATACATATACATTTGGTGCGCAAAGAACGAAATTAAGAAAAAAGTGTTACCATGAAGTGAACAACAAAAAACCAACATGCCACATGAATAGAATGAATCTCAGAAACAAAACACAATAGAAATTATGGAATAAAAAGCAAGTTCACACAATGATTTAAATATCAACAGGATTAAATATTTTTATATAGTAATTTTTAAATAAATAACAATGGTAAATGTACCACAATATACATGATTATAAAGCATTGAAATGAGCAAATACAGCTTATGGGGGGCCTGTTAGGCACGAATATCATTTCTTTTTAAATTGGGGCAGCGATGAGGAATCTTTGATTGATTTAGGTAGGTAGTTCCAAGTTTGAGAGGCAGCAACGGTAAATGATTTATGAAAAGTGGAGGACCGATAATGTGAGACATGTAGGTAGTTAGGGTTGGCTCTAGTAACTATATTTGGCAATATGTTTCTCTTGGGATAAAAGTCAATTATGTCCCACATAGCAGAGAATGTCTCTGAGACGTCTCTCACAAGTCTCAAATGTCTCAGATATCGCATTCGTCTCAGAGACGTCTCCGAGAGATCACTTATGAGACGATAAAATTTTTATTTACACTCAGATTCCTGTAAATACCCTTATTCTTCAATCCTGTACATTTGTAAATACTTTTTAAATGAAAAAGAGGACGATTTATTAGAAACGAAAAATCGACTGAGTGATGTTTCAGAGACGTCTCTGAGAGGTATCATGCAAAATATCACGATAAAATTTTTATTTACCCTCAGATTCCTGTAACCATCCTTTTTCATCAATTCTGTTCATTTGTAAATACTATTCACATGAAAAAGAGGACGATTTATTGAAAACGAAAAATTGACTTAAGAGTGATGTCTCAGAGACGTCTCTGATAGGTCTGATGCAAAATATAATTTAAAAAATAAAAATATGCCCTGATTACCCATATTAATCTTCACATCTAATTTTGACAATTGACTAGTCAAAATGTATTAGGGTTGCACTTCAGAATATCCGGATACGCATGGTCTGTACATAGGAGGCACTATTTTATATCCATAGCGCGGAGGATTACCACGTAGCTGTCGTGTGACGGGGCCTTCAGTGCTCCAACCTTAGCTTGATCTTCTCTTTAAGGCAATTTTCATTTTTTTTTACTCAAATTCCATCTATCACCTTCATTTCATCGCTCATTATCATCAATTACTCTTTGATTTCATCGATAGAGAGATTTAAATCCTGCCTAGAACACTGCCAAAAACGGTGTTTTGTGTCAGAGTTGAGCTTCGTCCACTGGTCAGCGAGTCCAACCATTCTAGTAAGGTAGTTTCTTGCAAGGTGAGTGAATTTCTTAATATTATTATTATGATTTAAGCTTAACTTTATGTGCCTTCTGTAGAGCCTTAAGAATGCAAATCATATTTCCAGAAGGGTCACATGGCAATTTCCATGCCATTATTTTTTACGGCATCCCATTGCGGCATGGTCGGCATAGTAGGTACCAAGATGGCTATCATATGAGATCTTTGTGAGGACACCAGCCTCAAGTTAGGTACGTATTTAATTGTGGAAAATAATGTAGTTCAATATAATGTATAGGGGCAAAGCCCATTTTCAAGTACGTAAATTACGCACCTGTTTGTTTCATAAAATTATAAACTAGTAGTGCAAATTACTAGTTACAAACGGAAAAAAAAAAACACACAACAGAACAAATAACCTATCCAATTGATAGGTGGGCAGTTTGGCATGTGCCAGCTGTCATTGTCCCAGCTTTCTGACGAGATCCTAACATACCTATATGTTACATTATATTTCTGGATATTTCTGAGCAAAGTTTTAATAATTCTTCTTATGAGTGTATTTCTACGGAGTTTCTATTTGTACCTCTCAATAGCCTGAAAAAAGCTCAGCAAATGTTTTACTTGGTAATATTACAATTTTAGTTATCTTTCCAGGGCGGTCGTGGGTAAAGACGCAAGGGAGGCTGCTAAAGAAGACTAACGTCAATTGTATGTTAATCTACATGTTAGTGTTATTACGAAAATAAATTCATTGAAAGTCATTCATCATCTTGATTGAATGATCTCAGAGACATCACCTGTGATGTCTCTGAGATCCATTTGAGACCTCTCAGAGACATCTCAGTGATGTCTCTGAGAGGTCACGGAATGTCTCTGAGAGATTCAATGAGACATTTGAGACATCTCTGAGACATCTCAAAGATGTGTTTCTGCTATGTGGGGTACTGTGGGTCATCGTGTTTGAGTAGGGAATACATGAAACATGCTAATTTGAATTTCCTTCTTGTTTTTATGTCCATCCAGGAAAGCTTGTTAAAATATTATTAATATAATAAAATTATTGCTGAAAATGACCCCTAAGTTTTTGGCCATCTTGGAGTAAGGTATATAATTTCCCCGGACCTCAACCATAGGCAGTTCAGCCATATTAAGTCTTGACATGACCCTGGAGTGACCAATTATCATGGATTTGGTTTTATCACTATTTATTTTTAGAAAGTTGTCTCGTGCCCATGAGACGATGGCAGATACGTCATCGTTTACTTGTCCAATGGTCTCAGGGAAATCACACGGGTGACAGTGCATATAAATTTGGAGATCATCAGCGTACATCATATATTTACACCTGGTAATACATGCTGAAATGTCTCCCACATACAACGAAAATAGCAATGGCCCAAGGACTGACCCTTGAGGTACACCGCAAGAGATGAGATAGGAGCCCACTCAGACAAGTTGCCATCAGGGTATTTTACAGATTGGCGATATACAGATCTTCGAGTATGCAGATCAAAAGTTATCTGAACGATATTGTGCAGTATTTAAGAACAAGATGTTATGAGATACATAGATACAATGAAGGTACATACAAATGAAATTAATATTGTTATTCCATTTTTGAATTAGATGTATATATATGTATATATATATATAAATAAACTTTGCCACAGGTGGGGCGGAATTAAATATAGAAACACAAAAAAGAAGAACACTCGCAATATACGCTCTGATATTTCGGCAGCCGAGAAGCTGCCTTTCTCACAGAAGGAAGGATACAAAATGATGGATAGGCAGGGGACAAGGGATAGAGTGAGGTAGGAGGAGAGGGAGGAGAAAGGGGTAAGAAAGGGGAGAAGAGGGGGGGCGGGAGGGGGTCAGAAGAGGAGAGCGCGGTGAGGGGGGGGAGAAGAGGGGAAGAGGCGGGAGAGGGTCGGAGGAGGAGGAAGGGATGTGGGAGGGAGGAAAGGGGAGGGGCGGGAGGGGATAAAAGGAGGAGAAAGGGGAGAAGGGGCGGGAGGGGTCAGTGAGCCCGATTTAATCCGGGGGGATTATAGGCAGAATAAAGCCAGATACATGCCATTTCTAATGTACGTAATTGAAGGGAAGAGGCAGAGGGAGGGAGGGAAGACAATATGCCTGCTCGGAAGCATTTGTCAAAACTTACATTGTGGGAGGAAGCATGGACCGGGACGGGGAAGGAGGCATTGGGCGAGGACAGCTTGCAACTGGCTCGATGGCCGGTCAATCTAACACTTAGGGCGTTAGTGGTGAGACCAATATAATAGGAATCGCAAAGGTTGCAAAGGAGGATGTACACAATGTTGTGGGAAGT
Organism: Pyrrhosoma nymphula; assembly: GCA_963573305.1. Classification (NCBI taxonomy): domain Eukaryota; kingdom Metazoa; phylum Arthropoda; class Insecta; order Odonata; family Coenagrionidae; genus Pyrrhosoma; species Pyrrhosoma nymphula. The sequence continues at coordinate 125,886,856 of OY754335.1, read as the reverse complement.
GCATGACCGAGAGGGGACGGAAGGAAGTGGGTGGGAGAGGAATTTAGCGGGGAGGGGGTCGGTAATAAGGATAGGGCACGTTTTGCATCTCGCGCGATGGCAGGGGTTGGGTGGGGTTTTAGAGCTAATATAGGGTTTTGTCAGCGGTTTGGTGGTTTTTAGGATGCTGGAGAGGTTGGGGGGACTCCTGAAGGTGAGAGACGGACATTTGGGGAAAACCCCCCCCCCCCCACTCACCCCGCCGAAGACGCCTACGATCCCACAAAACAAGAGGTCATAAACCTCTCTTCTTCTTCCCTTACCCCTTCCGAACTCTCTGTTTTGAGCAAAGGTCTTTCGTTTTCGCCGACACCTAAGGTTAATCCTGTCAAACTTCTCACAGACACCCTCAGTTTTTGCCGAAAATTAAAATGGAAATTCTTTTGGGAATCCCAGCGCTCCCAACTGCCACTTCCCGATAATTCTTCTCAAAATTCTGTACATCCTGCCCTGACCATTTTAAAACCGCCCTCTTCACATGAACCCAAACCTTTGCTTTCCAATCATCCCTTAGAAGTGTTCACGAACCTCCTTCTCTCCAAAATTGCTGATCCATCCTTCCTCACTTCCTTAAAGCCCGCACCCAACCTATCCTCGTCGGAAATCAAAGCCTTAAAAGACCTTTCTCACAATCCCAACATAGTCATCACACCTTCTGACAAAGGCTCTACTGTGGTAGTACTGAACTCTTCAGACTACATCAACGAAGCCCTCAGACAACTCTCGGACCCCTCTTCCTACGCTCCCGTTTCTCACGACCCAAACCCAAAATTCCACGAGGAGATCATCTCTTTCCTTAAAGACAAATGTCCCAAGGAAGGTCTCACTAGCAACGATATTTCTCTACTTTCTCCCGATCATCCCCGCACTCCCCATTTCTATATCCTTCCGAAGATACACAAGCCCAACAACCCTGGCCGGCCAATAGTTTCCTCTGGCCACTCCCCTACTGAACGCATCTCCGCTTTCGTCGACCATTACCTTCAGCCTTTAGTCCATTCCCTGCCTTCCTACATCAAAGATACCTACCATTTCCTGGATCGCCTCCTCTCCACCCCCCTCCCTAATGATTCCGACATCATCATGGCCACCATTGATGTTACCTCCCTCTATACCTCCATCCCCCACGCCAAAGGCTTATCGCGCGAGATGCAAAACGTGCCCTATCCTTATTACCGACCCCCTCCCCGCTAAATTCCTCTCCCACCCACTTCCTTCCGTCCCCTCTCGGTCATGCACTTCCCACAACATTGTGTACATCCTCCTTTGCAACCTTTGCGATTCCTATTATATTGGTCTCACCACTAACGCCCTAAGTGTTAGATTGACCGGCCATCGAGCCAGTTGCAAGCCGTCCTCGCCCAATGCCTCCTTCCCCGTCCCGGTCCATGCTTCCTCCCACAATGTAAGTTTTGACAAATGCTTCCGAGCAGGCATATTGTCTTCCCTCCCTCCCTCTGCCTCTCCCCTTCAATTACGTACATTAGAAATGGCATGTATCTGGCTTTATTCTGCCTATAATCCCCCCGGATTAAATCGGGCTCACTGACCCCTCCCGCCCCTTCTCCCCTTTCTCCTCCTTTTATCCCCTCCCGCCCCTCCCCTTTCCTCCCTCCCACATCCCTTCCTCTTGAGTGTTCTTCTTTTTTGTGTTTCTATATTTAATTCCGCCCCACCTGTGGCATATATATATATATATATATATATATATATAATCTTTGGAAGTTTTCGCCAATTGGCCACAAATATATAAATTCAAACTTACAGGAGGTAGGAGAGATAGGAAAAGATAAAGAATTCGTTCTTACGGAACGTTTCGAACCAGTTGGTCCTTCGTCAGCTCTAGAAGTCCTGACTTCTAGAGCTGACGAAGGACCAACTGGTTCGAAACGTTCCGTAAGAACGAATTCTTTATCTTCTCCTATTTCTCCTACCTCCTGTAAGTTTGAATTTATATATATATATATATATATATGGGCAGTAGATTCAGTCCCTCTTACGCCAACCTTTTCCTCGGTCTTCTCGAACAGAACTTCCTCTCTCAAAACCTTTTAAAACCTCTCCTCTGGCTCCGATACATAGATGATATTTTCCTACTTTGGCCACATGGCATTGACTCTCTAAATTCTTTCATTTCCTCTCTCAATGCATCATCCTCTGTATCTTTCACCTCTAATATCTCCTCCACCCAAATAACTTTCCTAGATGTCGACATCTCTTTATCCAACTGTAAATTTAGTACCTCTGTCCATATTAAACCCACAAATAAACAGCAATACCTTCACTTTAGTAGCTGTCATCCCTCTCATACAAAGCGTTCTCTCCCATACTCTCTTTCCATCAGAGGTCATCGAATTTGTAATAATCCGGAGTCCCTTGACCATTTCCTATCCAACCTACACCAGTCTCTTCTCCGCAGAGGATATCCTGATACCCTTTTGTATAAAAAAATACTCAGAAAGTCTTACCAACCTAAACTAACATCAGATTCAAACCCTAAAAATCTTTCCATCTGCACCACATTCTTCCCAGGCATACAGTCCCTAAAGCACCTCCTTAAAGAATTATTTCCCATCCTTTCGAATAACCCAACAACTACTAATTTATTCCCTAAATGTCCATCCGTTACTTATAAGCGTCCCCCCAACCTATCAAACTTATTTAAGGCCACGAAACCTCTCAAAAAATCAGTTATTCAATCCAAAACTCCATCCACCCCTTGTAACCGTCCTAGATGCAAAACATGCTTATTATTTACCACGAACCGACTCGCGAATAAATTCATAAATTCTCATCTTCCTTCCGTTTCCTCATCCTCCTGTACCACCTCTAACATTGTGTATATACTTATTTGTAAGCTATGCCCGGCCTTTTATATTGGACTTTGTAGTACACCACTTAATATCAGGATAAATAATCACCGTGCCTCATGCAACCCATCCTCCCAAAACTTCTCTCACGCTGTCCCTACTCATGCTGCTTCCCATACCACTAAATTTGATAATTGCTACAATGTAGCTGTTCTGGCCTCTCTACCCCCCACAGCCACTCCAATTACTTTGAGAACATTAGAGCAAGCTTGCATATTTTATTTTAACGCTCTCCAGCCACCTGGCCTCAACCGGTCCCATTAATTTGTAAACATCCTCCCCTCCCCCAACCTTCAACATTGTAATTTTGTAACATCTTCTCCCCTCCCAACCTTCAACTTTGTATCTTTCTGTCTCTTAACTTGGTCATGGCAACTTCACCATTTCGTCTTTTCCATTTCCCTTACCTCCATTCCACCCCTCCTTTACTTTTCACCTTTCCCCTCCTCACTGCTCTCTTCCCCTCACCATCCCAAACATTTCCTCTTCATTCTTCCTATACCTTTCGCTGAAGAAGGTGGCGGCGATCCACCGAAAAATTTACTACCCGTGTGAGTGTCTTTTTTATGTGTTCTCATTTTAGTCACACTTGTGACAAAGTTTTTATATATTTGTGTTCACGCTCGTGAAAGCTTCCAATGATTATATATATATATATATATACAAACTAGTGGTCTGTTACCTCGGGTGGGGGGGGGGAAGCGGAACAGGAGAAGGGAAGGGGACTGGTGGGGAGCGGGAGCAAGGGGTTGCTATTGGTCAGTGGGCCAAGTTAAGCCCGGGCGATTCAAATGCTCTTAAGCACCAGATGAAAGCCATCATCTTCCCATCGTAAGACCTTCAATAAATGTTTCTCTCTCTCTATATTAGAAGCCCTCCCCGAATCAGCAACTAATATTGAACTGAGGACTCGCGAGATGGCTTTCATCTGGTGCTTAAGAGCATTTGAATCGCCCGGGCTTAACTTGGCCCACTGACCAATAGCAACCCCTTGCTCCCGCTCCCCACCAGTCCCCTTCCCTTCTCCTGTTCCGCTTCCCCCCCCACCCGAGGTAACAGACCACTAGTTAGTCTCTTGTCGTTGACGATGGCGGCTTGCCCGTCGAAACGTCCGGAAATTATTCTGTGAGTGTCCTTTTAATTTTCGTGTGCCTGTGTTTTAAAAGTATATTTATATTTGTGTTTTTATTCGCCGAGTGCGGTTTCTCAGAAGATATTATATATATATATATATATATATATATATATATATATATATATATATATATCAATACAGATATGTATTTTTTTGTGTGCAATCTTGAACTTAGACTATCTTGACATTGTATTAGGTTTTGTAGGTTTTTTAAATGGGTTATTTATACCCGTAAATAAATAAATAGATAAAAAAAAATCAGAGGATAAAACATACCAAGTTTAATCAAAATCTGAGATGGTGAGTGTCATGCATACAGCCTAAATTAACCAAATAAGGACAAAGATGGGTAGCTTCCATGCCCACGGCAATGAAATCAAAAAGCTATGTTAATCTAACAAAAAGAAAAAAACAGACATCGGCAGCATAATATTGATAAGAATTGGCAAGGCCAAGTTCCATCAATACTATAAATTTACCAATATTTTCTTGTAGGAATGATTAATGAAATGGTAAAGGACTTTTTATAAGTCGTCCACTAAAAAAAGTAGGCAGCAAAAGCATTTTCACTTACGTGTTTCAGGTGGTGCCATCGCCATTCTCTTTGCTGGGATGACATTTTCTTGTTTAATATTCACAGGGCGCTTCACCGCACCAGTCCGAGGCTTAGGGACAGTCCTCGCTGAGCTAGGGGGTGCAGGGGGCTGTGTCCTAGGAATTCCATTTCCTGGAGTTCGAATGTAAATGCACAACATTAACATATATACTCACACCTTATGTGCATGCATATTATGCACAAGTATACAGAACATTTTGACCCCCTACTGACTCATAAGGCAGGGGATGTAAAGACAACAGGAATTTAAGAATAACAGCTCAAGAAGTAAATGTATTTATGTTTCATTAACAGTTTGGGAGCTTTATCGGGGCTTATTTTACCGCATCTGTTGACTAGTTTATCCAATGACTATTATTAATGTAGGAGAGAATACCATTGATGCATAATAAAGCTCCATCACAATTCCATGAGGCCATTAATTTTTCCTCATATACCGACATCACAACATCGACGACTACACTTCTCTATAGTTAGACAATAAAATAACCCAATTTGCTTGTTTATTTGGTTTAGTATACAGGAACTATGAGTACTATGTGGAAGAGACATTGTCGAAAGTAATCATGGTTGGTTGGTAATTTGGAGATCAAACCGAGAACAGATCGCTTGCGCCAAGAAGATTCATAAGCAATGATATGAGAAACCCGGCGTCGACGTAAGTCAAATCTTAACGAAAGGCACCAAGGGATCCAAAATATAACTTCACCACACCGATCCTCTTGTAAAGAATACTATAGGCATTATGAGTCGATTCCCAAACCCAATGAGTTCCCCAATCCTAAAAAGCTATCTTAAAATAAAATCACGGCATCTACTTTCTGAGTTGAACAGTAAAACGAACTTGTCTTACCAGCACGTTATCACAATACATGCTCAAGTTTACTAATTCCTCCCAGTGTCCTACATTTGTGTTCATCACGTAACATTGCGAACAAGAGGTTAATCTAAACCCGGATTTACCTGTAAAAAGTCCACCGTTTATAGACGCAGCTGACACTGATCGTCGAAGCCGAGGAGCACTGAAGTTAACTCGAGGGATCCTGGACAGGTTTCCAGTAACTTTGAACAAGCGATATAAACGTAGATACAGTTAAGAATCAACAAAAAAAACACTTGTATTAGTGAAACTATGACGTATTTACCTGGGGTCCCTTGCTCCATTTCGTCCGAACTGTCAACACGGTCTGAATTTTAAATGTGGAATCACAAACCACACAACGCTCACCACACAACTTCAACCGCCGTGCCTGAATTTGAACTGACCAATCAGTTACCGTTCCCGGGGTTCCCGCGGTCGTCGCCAGTCGTCGCTTCTCAAGGGCTGCGGCTACGAGGCTGCTGGCTGCTGACGCCTGGCGTTCAAAAACCGAACGATGAAGTATAAACAGGATCAACAGGATGAATAGCATGAATAGGGAACCGTAGGGAGCTCTGGGGCATTCCGGGAATTATATTCATAGGCGTGTCCAAGGCTGGTGCCACTACCACTAGATCGAGATTCTTTTCTTAATGTCTCGGTCTTGGGCCAAATGATCACTGTCGTGTGTAATCTTTGGCTCCTTGGCACTGAGAATTGTAATGCATTGTGCGTATTCGGTGGAATGGGAAAGGTGTGAGGAAGAATTACGTCTATTATGTTATCCGATCCCCAACATCTCGTCAGTGAAATTGAAGTGTAGGTGATGGCGTGGTGAGAGGATAAGAAAGACTAATCAATGAGCCTTGGCGAGTGATGTGGATCTATCTTATTTATTCCGAGGATGGTTATGGCTAAAGGTTGGTGCCTAATTTCTACTTAAGAGTTTTTATTTATTTAATGTTCACCCAGCATATTTGTGTATGTGAACTTCCATGTACCTAATTATAATTACAGGGTAAACAATGGGTTTTAAAGTTCCTTAGTGAACATTGTTTTTTGTTTTAAAGTTTCTTCAGCTTAGGATATTTGTTTATTCAGTCGCTGCACTACAGCCCACACAGCACAAAAGGCCGTTTTACATGATGAAAGATTTTTACAAACGTGTGTACGTGAGATTGTACGTTTGTCTCAACGGAATTAGAACAGGTTCTATTTCCCGTGCAGGCATTGAGACATTCGCACAAGCGTTCATACAATTTGCCGCTTTACACGATACATTTTGCCTCATGCAAGAGTTCACGGAAGAGTTTGTACAAACAAATGTACATACCGTGTAAAACGGCCTTAAGTGAATAATATGCACATAATATTCAAATATTATGCCGCATCAATGGTATAAAATGTGCATAATATGTACATAAAATGTGCATACAAATGGTATAATGTCCCCATAAATTGCGATATATACACATAATATGCAAAATATATGCACTGAATGGAATGGCATTTTTTGTGCATATTATGCACAATTTATGCCATTGATGTGGCATAATATATATTTGCTTATTATGCACATATATACGCAATTGATTAGGATATTATACCATATATATGCTCATTTTATGTACAAATTATGCACAATTTATTCCATTGATGTGGCACCTAGGTAATGCCAAGTTCGCTGCCAGTAATGTCTGAAGACCTGTGTATACCATTGATACATACGTTCACAATGGTGGTAGAACATCCTCTGAATTAGGATGGTCTATTTTATCAACTGCTCTTCGTGCATTGGTTCAAGATGATGCAAGTATATGCACAATGCAAATAATTTTTGTTCGAAGTATTTTTTCCTGGGATAAAATTTGTGGTCCAGGGTAACGAAAATTTGTTCACTCGTGTGCGCATGCATCGTCTTGTCTTGTTGATATAGTCATTATGAATTATGTCGTTTCGTTTTGAGGCTGGTGCCGAAGCGAGCGCGAACAATGATCGCGCAAGTTGTTATAGATAAATGATGCATTTTTGGTGGCTTTCATTCATCAATGAATCCGCGCGGGTTCTGTGTATGAATTACTAGCTTTGTTCGCGTCGCTTGCTCCCTCTGTGACTTCTGTACCCGAGGGAGCAGGAGAGAACAGCTGACGTCAGAGAGGTTCAAAGCAGTCGACGCGAACGCTTTTTGCTCCTAAAAACATGGCGGACGATTTATTTTGCTCCAGTATATTACAAAGGCTTTTTGAGAAAAGTTTCTCTGACGAAGATAGTGCAGAAAATGTATTAGCATACTTCATCCACAACATAGAGGTTATTAGATAATATCTCTGCATAAATTTTACGTCACGTATTTACTTAATTCAGCTGTGTAGTTACCCCTGCTGAATAATCAGTTTTGTATTGCTTTGGTTTCAGTCGTAAACGCGATGGGAGATGCTCTTTATTGTATCCTGCGCGTTATGGGTTCCCTGTCATGCTTGACTAGCTGTGCTAACTTCATAAGCGCCAATCCACTGCCACAAATGGACGATGTAAACATGAGTTGTCGGTGGTTTAAGAGCCAAGAAAATGTTATACTTAAATTGTGTTTGGAGATTATTATGCTTTCGTATATTGTGAGTGCAGTGATTTAGGAGAAATTTAGCTTTACGTTGTGGTAATACAATTGTTGTTGTTATCAACGCTAATGTACGAAGGATAAAGTACTATTAAATGTCGAAAGCGTGATAAAGACCGATGTAAACATTAAGTTGTCGGGGATTTATGGTCAAGAAAAAGTTCTTCTTAAATTGTGTTCAGTGATTTTTATGCTTTGATTCATTGTGAGTGCAGTGATAAACGAGAAATGTGGCTTTATGTGGCGATAATATCATAGTAGTTGTTCAACGCTGATGTACGAAGGATAAAGTACCATTAAATCTCGAAACGTGATGGCTTTTGTGGCTATTGTTGTGCTCATGAAAGTAAGTGTGTACCCTAAAAGTATTCCATAAATTCGCAAGATTTGCATGATAAGTGAAGTGAATTTTATTGTGATACCGATCTGTTACAAGTTGGTAAAAATTGCGTTTCAGCTGCCTAGACGAAAGCTCACCTTAACCAATGTTCTTATCGGTGTTTAAGTAATTCTTGTGAATGAGCTATATCCAACGATAAGGGACGAATATTGAGAATTAAGCAAAATTGCATTGAAGTCTCACCTTTTAATTAGGTATTAGGTAATGTTTCTACTTTGGTTGAAAAAAATTGTACCAAATGAATTTTAATAAATGTCACCATACTCGAGCAAAGAGAGTTTTATCTTCTTCGGAGCATGAAATCATTCCCTTTAGTTGTAATCCACGGCAGAAGTGTAGGTACATAACGTTAAATTTCTTGGCCTACTCATAATTGTGACGATCTCTGCTGGGCTATCCATTTTGAAAGTATCGCCAAATACTATCAACCGGTGTGTTTATTTCACAGGCTACATTAAACACCCTAAAACTGCTATACTTTGCAACTACATGTACACACCTGTATTTCGTACGGAGTCATGTTTTGTGGACAAGGGAGTATGCAAAAACGTTCTCTTGATACAGAAGACGGCAATATGTAGAAGAAGGAAAACCACTATTTATAGGATCCCTCAGATATTAACCTTACCTTGTATATATAAATATAACTCTGTAATGTTTGTCATAAACAGTAGCCTGAACTTTATTCAACGATAATGCATTTATGCACTCATTATACTCAGCAGAAATATTACACCGCATGTCACAGATTGAAGGCTGAGTACTTGCAAATATATTGGGTGCTGCATAGTGCTGTAAATAATGTTACACGCTTCAATAAGCAATTGAAAACATTTATTGTAGCTTTTTCCTACAGCATCAAAGGTTTCCAAGAAAGCAGTGCAACAACTTTATTGAAAAATAATTTGTGTTTTTTATTTATATTTGTACATTGAGGTACCTATTAAATGTCTTTATTGAACTATTCAATTCAAAGAGTGTAACACCTAGCAGTAGCAATGCAAGGAATCAAGGTGAAAACCCATTTCAAATTGTGTGGTTTCGCTGATCAACGACTTCTTCGAAGATTTATGTGAGTTTGTTTACTCCATAACTTCTCATTTTCTTGGGTTAAACAAAATGATTTTTGGTGAATTTCAACATTTTCATTGCGTGCACAGTATTCTGGAACTACGACCTTGTACAAAACCTTCTTGACTCGAGTTAATTTCTAATGCATGACTCATAAAAACAAATCAATCTAAAAATTATGCCGTTATTTAGAAGTTAACTCATTCGACTTTGTGGTACATCTCAGTGATGAAATTGTTTTGGTAATAACTGAATAACTCTCAGTATTTTACGGGCTTTTCTTCACAAATCATCGTGCAACCAAGGAAATAGACGCTCAAAATGCTTATAATTGAGCTAACCTTTCGTCAATCGCTGGTTTCATGTGATGCACAGCAACTATTTCGACATGCGAGTGCCTATCAATGGCTTTTCTAATGTTTACAGACAGTGAACTAAATGCTGAGAGATTTTTAAAATGTCAGCCTAAACTCTTAATTATCAGTCTTTTGGATTAAGGCAGCAAATATTCAATAATAACCACGAGAAAATTCCCTGTATATTATTTTAATTTACTCCCCGGACCATATAGCAGACGAAACCCAGTCAATTTTCCCATGATTCTCTGCGCTGCTCCTTTCTGCCACTTTTGCTCCACCTCGGCAGCAGGAGCAAAAGGTACAGGTTCAAGTTGCTCCTTTTGCACCTGAACTTGCGACGCGAACGCGTTCGTCACTTGCACCTTTTGCGACGCGAACGCCAAAGGAGCAAAAAGGTGCAGAAAAGTGCAAAAGGAGCAGCGACGCGAACAAAGCTACTGTCTTCCATGGCGTAATATCGTATTTCGATTGATCCCTTAACAGTTCTACCATCTTAGCTTTGTCTGAAACACTTTATGTGCCACTCTTTGTCTTCTTTTAACGTTCCCACTTGCCTCGGTTCGTCAATGTTCTTATTATAATTTTAAACTTAAGTTTGCATTTCATCATGGCCAAAATGTAGTCATTGTCGATGTCCGCTGTAGGGTAGCCAGAGTGCAGCCATTTACTTAAGTTGCTTTCATACTGGGGATCCGGCTATTTCACTGCTTCCCCTTTGATCTCCTTGCTTTTGAAACGTAAGTGTCCACCCTCCCTAATTACGCACCTAAATCTAAACGCCAATTATAACATCTATTTCTAACAAGTTTAATTTGCAGGATTTCCATGTTGTTTTTATTGCTCGATAGTGCCACAATTTCGCACCGGGGTCATTGCAAGTCAGTTCACCCAGTCCATGTCACTCACCGACTAAGATTTTCATGAAAAACTTTTTACTTGCTAATATCATGAAGTTTGTGAGCCATACAAAGTTTTACCTCTGTATGCGACATAGTTTCCAGGTTATAGGAAGCCAAAGTTTTGGAAAACTGTTCATAAAGGTCAATTCCACAGTTTCACTTTTAGTGGATAAGGAAACAAGTAATAGCTCAGTTACTAATGAGCCCATCGCAGTCAAATTTTTATCACATTACAGTCAAAGTGTCTAGATTTCACTGAAAAAATTTTTATTATATTTTCCTTGCTATGTGAGCCGCTATCAGTGTTAATGAAGTTTTTCAGCACCAAAACTTTACTTCCTTAAATGAATGAATGAATATGGGCATTATCACTCAAAGTCAAAGGAACTATCGAATCAATTTTTTCTTAATTGAGCTCAAACATGTACTCTGTGATACTGACAAGGAGACATCGCAAGACTGATGTTTGGGATCCATATGACGCAATTATTTACTGAAACTACAGATAGAATGCGGAAAAAGTGTCACGGCTTTCTTCCATTTGGGCCCAGGTTTGAGAGAAAAATGCAACAATAGAATTTCCCTCCGTATAAATCCTTTGCAGTGCTCTCTTTCCCCAACTGAAGCTGTCGCCGTGCGGTTATAGGCACTGGGCCAGTTATCCCCATAATGTGGTGTGGGTTCGAGTCCCAGTCAGGATAAATAGTTTTCCTTCCATTATTTTACAGAATCATTGTAAATTTCCCAATCCCATACATTTACGGCGGTGACAACAACATTTTTTCGTTTTCAGCCTGTTTGCTGCATTTTCAATCAACCTCAATTCTTGTTTGACCGAAAATAGGCTTCATATGCCGACAGGTCTAATATGTTTAGATTTTGAAAATACAGTAGATTCCGGTTAATTGGGACACATCGGGACCAATGTACTTTGTCCCAATTAAGCGGCTGTCCCGTTTATCCGAGGTATCCCGTAAATATGTTTAAATAAGCGTTGAAATGAATGTCAGAAAGCTAAATGACAATTAAAATGCAAAATGTTTTATTAACTAGTATATAAACAATAAATTGATAAGAAAACATACATTATAAACATTTTTGGAAACCTTATGTCATAAAAAAATCTCTTGGCATCTATCTACTTCGGATAAATTCCCTTTACGAAATTGTGCAAAAGAAGATTTTGTGATTAGATATAGAATTTACGATGGAATGTTAGATAAGAATAATTGATGATCTAAAGCTTCATTTGCATAGAAATCAGGGAGTTTACTTTTATTTAATGTGTAGCACCTCGTTGAAGGAATTTGTCCAGGGTGTTTTGCTTCATTCTCTTCCCCCTCGTCGCGCAGACAAAGTCGGCACAGGCATCTAATGATGACATCGGACGTCCTTTGTTGCCCTCTTGCATGAAGTAGCGTCGCAACCCACCTATAAACATCCTGGCATCTGCAGAAGTCACTCGGCTACACTGAGATACGTCTTCATCTCCATCATTCTCCTCGTCTTCAACCAAACCTTGTTCTATAGCTAGTATAGTTTCCACTATATCATCTTCGCTGCTATCATTGTCGTCATTACAGTCCATATTCGAGTCGATCCTTTAAAACTCTTCAAAATTCTTTACTTGAAGCAGCTCGGAAAGGGATTCATTTTTAATTTCAGATTCAGGTTCTTCCGATATTTTTGCATTTGAGTGCTTAAAACTACAATGAATAAAACAATTTCTGATCGTTTTACTGATGACTTATCGCCTGCTATCTGCCAAAAATGTTTCTGCTTGCAGGACATTCACTTTTGAGCTCACTTCCTTGGTAGTTGAAGACGATGCCAGAAGATTATCTTCTATTGATGCTAGAATGTGATCAATCAATTTTGCATGGTATATTGTTTCCAATTTTTTTGATTCCCATGTCCATTGGTTGGACAAGAGATGTTGTGTTTGCTGGTAAAAATTCAAACAACATTTTTTTAAGAAGTTGGAGTAATTAGAGTGAGCTGTACAATTATCCAGAATAAGAATCAGTTTCCTCGATTTCCACGCTAGTTCCTTATCCCAACTGCTTAACCAATGGCTGAAGAGGCCTGCAGTCATCCATTCATTTATATTGGCGTAATATTCCACCGGTAAGCTGTTCATTCATAACTCCTTAAAGCAGCGAGGGTAAGCACTTTTTCCAATCACCAAAAGTTTCCTTTTATCACTTCCCGACATGTTTGAGCAGCAAAAAACAGTAATCCGTTCCATCGTTTTTTTAGACCCACTTAGTTCCACATTACTGCACCAAAATGAGCCATTAGGTGTGGCTCGGTAATACATGCCGGTTTCATCGGCGTTGTACACGTCATCTGCACAGAATTCCTGAGGTAGGGTGGGTAGCCTCTTGCATCTCCATTCCTCTGGACTTGCAAAATCAGCACTGTGTTTTTCTCCGTGAGCATTTTTTAACTTTATTTCGTTTCTACTCTTCCATTTAGATAGCCAACCATCTGTTGACTTTAAATCAGTACGGCCAAACTTCAAAGCTAACTCCTACGACTTCTTTTTTAACATAGGTCCACTGACACTAACTCCTCGTCCACTAACAATGGAAAACAATTGATTAAGAGCGTCCTCGACATCAGGATTCTTACCTTGGCATTGGCGTTTTCGGGTAGCACCTTGTTTCCCTTTACTGCTCCAATCTTCTCTAAGTTTATCCTGCTGCTGTATTAATCGGGCTATCGTTGATCTCGGCACTCCTGATAGCTCCACCAATCGAAGAAGACTGGTTTGAGGTGGATGGTCCTTAATTCGGTCCAGTATTGTAATTTTTTCAGCCAGTGAAAAATCCTTACGCGGCATGTTAACCTGAATTAGGAATTTTTTTCGGGGGAAATTTCTGGAAATTAGGAGGAATCACCTCCACCCTTCTTTCCTCAAAACATTTTATCTCATGATAGATCGCCTACAGCCTAACCTTCACCCTAATGGTATACTTCGCTAATGAAGCCAATTTGTGTACCTACACTTTATGCAGCTCCGTGACCACCAAACCCAAATCCCCTTCTAGCTGGACTACCAGAGAACGAAGGTGAGTGTACAAACAGTGAAGCATTAATTGAAAGCGCTTTCATGACAGACTTCGTTTAGCGACGGTAAATGAGACAGTGAAGGTGGGAATAGATTCCCACGTGGGGATTGGTTCAAATGCATAGGGAAAAAATACCAAATTATTTACAAGAGCTTAAAAATGTGTATTTCTTCAAGGGATTAGGAGGCAAATACAGCCGACGCATGGCCCAATTAAGCGGCTTCCTGTCCCAATTAACCGGAGAAAACTCAGGGACTTTCTTCAATTGGGTTCTGTTCTTCATGATTTGTCCCGAATAAGCGGCTGTCCCAAATAACCAGTGCCCCGATTAACCGGAATCTACTGTATAAGGATACTTCCGTGAATGGGATGGGCTTTGATTGGTCGTGGCTCCTTCTCAAGGGGGGAAACAATGAATGGATTATTACTTTTTAATATACTGTGATGTATGCGCTTAAACTTTCCTAGGAACCGTGCTCAAATAATTACTTTTTTAACTCAATCTTTTGTTCAGTAGTGAACATGACATAAGTAGAACAGAGATGGTACCTGTTTCCAAGGTTATATAAAAAATATTTGCTATGGCCTTTTTGCGGAGCAACGTATTATATTGAAGTGAAGCCTGTATCGTGGGGGAGAGGAAGATATTTCAGCACAAAAAAAATATCACGTAATGATAACACTATTTCTTTTCCCATCTCATGTTTAAAACAATTGAAGGAATTGAACTTATCATTCATGGCATCGAAATGTATACTTTTGGATGATATTCATCGTGAAAAAATTCATAGCAAAGAATATTTCTGCACCAAGAAAATTTGTTTTCTGCTAACAAAACATTTGCATCTGCTTGATACGATCGCTACGCTACGAAATGAAGAGTGGCTCAATCATAGGAGGATGCATTTCCAGGAGTTGCAAGTGTACATTTGTTTTCTCCGCAAAAGACTTTAGGCTCACTCCAACTTTTTAAAATCCACAAAAATATGAGAAAATATAAATAAATGGTCTAGAGTTTGTACAGGATCTGCCTTCAAACAGATGCAAATGTATTGGTGACAGAAAACAAATGTGCTTGGTGCAGAAATATTCTTTGCTTTAAATTTTTTTATGATGAATATCATCCGAAAGTATGAAATTCCATGCCATGAATGAAAAGTTTAATTCCTTCAATTGGAATAAACATGAGGTGGGAAAAGAAATAGTGTTATAATTACGTGATATTTTTTGTGCTAATATCTTCCTCTCCCCCATGATACAGGCTTTGCTTCAATGTAATATGTTGCTCCACAAAAAGGTCATAGCAAATATTTTTTACATAACCTCGCAACAGTTACCATCTCTGTTCTATTTATACAATGTTAACTATTGGACGATAAATTGAGTTACAAAAGTCATTATTTGTCGTGGTTCCTGGAAAACTTTAAGTGCATACATCGCAGTGTATTAAAAAGTAATAATCAGTTAATTGTTTACTGCCTTGAGATGGAGCCACGACCAATCAAAGCCCATCCTATTCACGGAAGTATCCTTTTATTTTCAAAATCAAAACATATTAGGCCTGTCGGCATATGAAGCCTATTTTTGGTCAAACTAGTATCGGGGTTGATTGAAAATCCAGCAAATAGGCATAAAATTAAAAAATATTGTTGTTAGTGCCGTAAATGTATGGGATTGGGAAATTTACAGTGATTCCGTAAAATATTGGAAAGAAAAAATATTTGTACTGACTGGGACTCGAACCCGCATCACGTTATGGGGATAACTGGCCCATTGCATATAACCGCTCGGCTTCGGCTCCTGTTAGTGAAAGTGAGCCCTGCAAAGGATTTATACGGAGGTAAATTCTATCGTTGCATTTTTCTCTCAAACCCGGGCCCAAATGGAAGAAAGCCGTGGCACTTTTTCCGCATTCTCTCTGTAGTTTATGCAAATAATTGCGTCATTTGGAACCCGAACATAAGTCTCGCGGTGTCTCCTTGTGAGAAAGAAAAATGGTGGTCGAATATTGATTCCAAATATGACTTTTAATTTTTAAAACGTTTTTCTTGCCACAGATGAAAAATTGAAGGATCATTCCATGTCAATTCACCATGACTCCCTCTGGTGCAGATTTCCATGAAGCTTTCATCACTAAGTACCTGCTGCTACCAAATTTGAACCCATGCACAACATTTTTCATTCCTAAGCCCCATACTGTAATTTTCGCTGAAATCCAGTAAAACAATGGCTTCATTTGGCTGGAGGTTAATTTTTAGTTCTTTCAGATAATTCGACTGAGATTTGGTTACGAAAAAACTTATTTCCTACTCCACGAAGTTGGAGACTAGCTCCAACTTCGTTAGTAGTTGTTCTGTTTCTTGCCGAGTCACTAGTGCCCCTAATTTTTCTTTGACTAACCTGACAAACTTATCCATGTCATTTGCCTTTACTAGTATCTTAGGACAATAACAGCAGCAGAGAAGTCCAGGCTGAAAGCATTTGAAATGTGGTGCTACCAAAGAATGATGAAGATAAAATGGATCGACCGAGTGACAAATGAAGAAGTCCGAAAGAGAGTGGGGGAAAAGAGGTCTACTGAAAACCTTAAAAAGGAGACGGGACAACTTAGTAGGCCACATCTTAAGACACGACGGCCTGATGAAGACCATCGTCGAGGGAAAAGTGAATGGAAAAGGCAGGCTTCGCATGAGATACATGGAGCAAGTTGTGAAGGATGTAAATGAGAGAAGTTACGTCAATATGAAGAGGTTGGCAGAGAAAAGAATTGAGTGGAGGGCTGCGTCAAACCAATCCTAGGATTGTTGACCAATGATGATGAGTATCTTTTGGTATTTTTGTCATATTCTCTGTTAAGAAACCATTTTCTAAGACTTAACATACGTTTTAGTTCAAAACAGAAGTTGCTGAGTCAATTTTCCTTTTAGCATATGCAGATTTAATATGAGATGCAATCGCATGGAGTTTGAAAGGAGACAACCCAATTTCATTTAAGGATGAATTGATTTCTCTAAAGAATTTTCTTTTGATATTTTTTTTTACAAATTTAGTACACTGTAGTAACTGTTTACTATTGTGTTAAGCTCTTCAGTGTGATAGTTTTCTTTTTTACAGTGCTCATATATGTCAACTTTCTATCTACATTCGTTTCAAATTTTCTGTCCAGGGATTGCTTTTATAATGACTGGAATATTATTAATCTTGCATGAAAATTCTGGTGATACTGTTTTTAGAGATTTACTATTTTTTCTTATGGTACCTAAATGGATCAAAACAGGAGATTTGGTAAGTTTCATACTTTTTTAGGTAGTATGTTTTATGGTGTTCACAAATATTCAAAAGAAGATCCGAAATTATGCCACTCCTCTGAGTTCAAGGAGATATTTTTCTGATGCACTTAATTCTTCTCTGTTTTAGAGATTCACTGACCGAGTGTAGCTAGTTTTATAGCACTCTGTCCCACACAGTTCTCCCTAACTACAGTTTTCCATCTGTTGAGATTGGGCCATTTTAAAAGCATCAGCCTAAATTATAAATAATTTTTTCACCCAGAGCACTCTAGCAGTCAGGCACTAACTATCAGCGCAACAGCGTGACAGGTGTACTCTTTAATTGAATATCTGGCATATTTAAGTTGGAAATTACCTATTTATTTCTCATGTGAAACTTGAAAAGGTAATTGTATACATAATCAATTCTGCATCCTGAAAAATTCTGGAACTAGATTGCAGTGCAATAATGCCGTCCAGTCCTTCTCTTGGCGTTTTCGCAGTGTACTTTCTCAGCCATCTTCTTTGTTTACTTACGGTTGTGATGGCGATGTCTCATGTGGTCCCAGGTGTATTTTAAATGTACGCTGATAAACATACCATCTTTATGTTTTTCACGCATACTTATTTTTCCATTTGCGCCTGAAGCAATAAGCGCTAGTAGTAATCCATACGAGATCGCAATTCCATCAGACCCTTGATAAAAAGTGTTTATGTACCTGCAAACTTAAAAACAGACACCCACAAATCTTAAATTCACAGTACAATGCCTGATGTTCACGCAACCAAACTTGGAAGACAGGTGGGGTAGCAAAAGGCTAACATGACCTACTAGTGGAAAGACAAGATTGTATGGATAGATTTAATGGTCAGACTAAGTCCCTTTAAGGCAATTTAAAGTGATTATATTTTGTATGCTGATTTTTTATTTGACGTTCTTCAACTAAAACATAGTAGTGATGTGTGTATTAATACAAATTGGTTCAATTTAACTTGGAATCACCTTACTTCCATATTTTGAGGTGTTTTGCATAGCTACAAGTCAAATGTTCTTCTACAATGAAGGTAAGTACAACAATCATGCTTAAAATACTCAAGGAATCAATTTTTATCCTTCTTAGGAGCCAAACAGGGCTTGCAGATTAAAATATTCTTTGGTTCTTATTTTTACACTTAATACTAACTTCTTGTCATAAAAATTTGTTAAAACATTGAAAACAGAGGTATTATATTTGTGAGAAGGCCTAACACTGATGATCATAAGTGTGAAGGGTTAATATCCATTTATAAATACCCTACCCACTTGGTATTTGCCTGACTCACATCACTATGCCCGACTAATATCATTATTATACAGGGTGATTACAAAAGAATGCATCGGTTTCAAAGATCTGTATTTTTCAAATAGTATGAGGTACAGAGCTGCGCGACCTCTTAAAATGACAGGTACATTCTCTAGTTTTGTAGATAAAAACATCACAAATGTTCAATATGTCCTCCTTGAGAAACCCGAACAATGTCAAGTCGATATTCAAATTCCTCTCACACTCTGTGAAGCATGTCAGCAGTTGCTGTCTTCACAGCCATATTTATGCGTGCTTTCAATTCCTTGCTGATAGTAGGCAGTAGGTACCAGCGCAAAATGTTCGATTTGTGCGGTGGATCAATATCAAATACATATTAAAAAGCAAGACTCATTTGCTAAATATTTTATTGCTCATGAAGAGCTAACACATCTCTACAAAGACAGGGAAAGACTGGCGAAGAATGACAATGTGCTCCAAAAACTTCGCCCAAAAACATTTTCATCTCATCTACAATTTCACACTCATTTCCAGTGAGTGATGTAATGATCCATGTACCAAAAATCGTGTCCGTTCGCTTGCTCTGTCGATTCCTATTAATCCGTCCGGCTCTCTCTGTTACACTCTGAATAATTAACTTCATCCAGGTGGGTTATTAGCCCTACCAAGCTAGCCAGTTGGAGCCCTGCAATCTCTGGTATTGGCGGAGGTCTCGCAATAGGCGATACTTGCACCAGCACGGTTCCACTGTACTATGATATAATAGCTCGAAGAAGCTATACCTTAGATTTAAGTAAAAATTTGGCAATTGAGGGCAAGAGAAACGCTCTAATCCCCACAGCAAAATTTCAAGAGTGGTAGTCACCACAGCCATCCTCCCTTTCTTGTAGTGAAATGTGTGCTGTGATGTGAGAATAACATGTGCCTTTGCAACAGCAATTGCCCACAAATTACAATAACCTTCACATGATTTAAAATTACTCTAGCCCACTTTTAGCACCTTTAGTAATTGCAAGTTCTAACATTATGATTTCTCCATAATGTACAGTGGAAATAATAAGGCAGAAATAAACAGCTATCCCTAAAAATTTCAAAAGGTATATGAATGCTCACAAATTATAAGCGGTGAGATGGTGATCTCTCCAACAACTTTCAAATTCACTTTTTTGTAGATTTTCGCAACTCATTGTATATCTTGCTTTTAAGGCTTTTATTTCTGCGAATAATTATTTAATATTTTAATTTTTAATATACAGTAGAACCTCTCTTTTACACTTTAGATGGGGACGAAAGAAAAAAGTGTAAATTGCGGGAAAATGTAAATCGAGGAAAATATCAATTTTTAGGAAATAGAAGCAAAATCATAGCCTAATGTTAAATAAGTTTATTTTATTTCACAGGTGATGCTTTATATTTGATGGGTCATCAAATAGAGACATAAATAAAGGAATAAACAAAAGTTAACAAAAATTAAAAGTATTCTCATATTTTAACTAAACTTGATTTGAGGTGGTGTCTACCTACATATATTTCTCCTTACATCAAGGGTTCACATCAAGTGAACATTTGTTCTTCAACAATAGTCTATGTCATCTGTGTCTGTGTGTTGGCTGCATAGGTTGTAGGCAAGGTCTTAATGTTTTTAAAACAACGTGGATTTTTTGGACTTTCCAAAAACAAAGGACTTCAGTCTCTCACTGCCATCTGGATTAGCTCCTAATAAAACAGTAAGAAACTTTTACAGTGTTACAAAGTTTTAACAGACTCTCTTGTAGATAATAATACCTTATATTGAAACTGAATTTGCATCATGCTGCATTTTCGCGTGATAATGTCAAAGCTTAAATGAGTATCTAGGTGTGTCAGAAGGAAAAAACTGCAAGCTATTTAATTCTCTCATATGTTTGTTTTAATATTTTCTTTCACTCTATCATTATCATTGTTGGACATTTGTATGAGTCAATTCTATTATTCATGAGATAATTGAAGTTTGTGAATTATTATTTCTAACCTATACTTGACGTAATGTGATGAATGTGGTGCCAAAGAAGTTGCACTTTTAGTTTATTTACTTTCTATACATATACATTCCTTTCTACGTCTCGCTGCCATTACTGAGCAATTATATCAGTTAATACAAGAACACATTTGTTGGTCTAGGAGGGCTCATCATTAGACCCATTCTTTTTCATTCCTTTGTATCATACTACCAATGTATATTACTTTGTGTTTCGCTGTGTTTTTTTGTGATTTGGGTTTGATTTATTGAAGCTACATATGTGTAATATATAATATTTGTCATATTTTTCCTGAAGTGATATCAAGAGAATATATTTTCTGAGATAATAAATCAGTGATTTAAATTGTTTTCATTGCAGTGTCCTGCATACACCCAGCAAAGAATTATTGTAAGTATGTTGAGGGCCTAGATAGATAGATTGTAGGGGGGGCCTTCGACAGGAGCCTGGGCGCTTGGACCTTCTTGGTCCATTGTGCCAACCCCATGCCTGTCTGCCACATGCAGACAGGGAACAAGAGCACCACGGTGAAGGTATGTATGGTCACCCATCCAACTGCCAACCGGGCCCAACATTGATTAACTTCGGAGATCTTACGGGAACCGGTGTGTCAATGTGGCTGGGCCCTGGCCCATGTCGAGGGCCTAAGTAAATGTTTAAAAAGAACTTATTGTGATAAAACCGCTGTTTTAATGAAATTGTTATACTTATTAAAGCATATTGTTTTTCAATGTGGACATTACATCGGAAGGGAGAAAATGTTCTCCAAGGCAGATCCCTTCTGATCCCTTGCAATGTTTCTTTGCAGAAACAAATGCATTTCATTATTCCAAATGGCTTCCGTGGAATGTCATGAAGAAAGTGAAAATAGTTATCATAAACATTAAGATCAACCAAGGGAAAGAGTAAAGCCAAATAAAGAACGTGATACAATTTTGATTTATCAATTATGACTTAAATTTTTGGTGAAACTAATCGAAATAAAGTAGTGAATATTTAAATGTATGTACTATAAAAGTGTAGCTTGGTCAGTTGTACATTTGGGAAAATTTCCAACAATTTGAGGCTTTTTGCATCTTTTGGAGTAGGTACAGTGCTTTTTTATTGAATGGTTAGTTGGTAAATTAAGTAGCGATATGAATTACTGCCAAAACTTTCTCCTTCTTTCAGGATAAGTGCTCAGGCTCTTCAGATGGAAATACTTCCGCCACCACACCAACCCGATTCCTAGAAAAGTGTTGGCAATAGGTTTCATGGTAATTATTTGTTCTACCCCTGGTAAGGAGATAATGCACCATAGAGAGGGTTTTCTTTGGCACTTTGAGGTCTCGTTTTATTGAGGTTGCATTGTAATTGGAATAAATAAGAAAAACAAAATGGGTAAGCAGGTATGGTCCTTAAAAAATAAGCATTCATAGTATAAAATATATACTCATGTTCGTTTTAGCCCAAGAAATTCCAGAAAATTTATTATGTCACACACGTCAGCAACATGGTGCACAAGGTTTGCACTCACGCTTGTCTCTCTTGTGAATAACCTTTTGAAATTCCAGATAAAACCATTTCCTGTTTTTCGTGAAAATCCACTTCTCATTCGAAATGTACAGCTCTGAAAGTATTATTTCAGCCTTAAAAGACTGTCATTCAATCTTTTGGAAATGTTTACTGTGCCACTCTCAATCTAGCATTTTAGCAAAGATGGCAGAGGATATATTATTAAGCTTCATGAGGAAATTATATGTATAAAGACATATGGTAGAAAATCTACCTCAGGATAAAAACTTATCTGTAGTGATAGCCCCAATCTCACATCAATCGGAAGATATCGGCGTCTGTCCTTCTGAAAATGTATCTTGGGAATCAGAAAGTGTTAGCAACATCCAAGAAACTGCAACAAACTCTTCTCCTGAATTGGTCAGGGCATGGGAGGAAACCACTACTTCAGCACAGATTTCCTTCATTGATGATCTACAGGGCTTTTCTGATGGCAAACTCGTTGCATACAAGAAAAACAACCTTAAATTTGTTGTTGGTAAAGCCAAGGAACAGGAATCAGTAAGTGGCCTAAAAGCTGCAAAGTGCACCACTTACATATACATTGTTCATTCCCAAAATCCAAAATTAGAGATAAACTTGTGGATAAATCTCTCTGGATTACCCCTGAATTACAATCTTTATGTCTAAAACTTAAAGATTTTAATTTTACCAGAAAAGCAATTAATATTGTTAATGTTAATTTAATATTATTAAATTAAAGAGTGACATATCCCATATCATGTAGTGTAATCGCATGGTAAATACATTATTATTATTAGTGGCACTCAGCAGTGCATGATAGGCAAGAAATTTTGATATATCAGAAATATAATGTAGATGATGCACTGTAGCTCATTCTTCCGGAGCAGCTGCGTGTTTCAATGTTCATTTGACGACAGTTTCTCCTCCGTTATAGGAGGCCTCTTCAGGTTGAAGTCACCGCCGCTCGTCAACTTGCTCGTGACTCATTAGCAGGTCACTTCGCTCCAAATATAGGTAATGATCCTGAAAAACTTTTAAGTTTGCCGGCCTCGGTGGCGGCGGGGTAACGTCCTCGCCTGCTAACCCAAAGGTCGCGGGTTCGAATCCCGCCTGGGGAGGATTTTTCACTTCCCAGGGCATGGTTGTGTGTGCTCGTCCATTGTTAATATTGTTAATACCCCGATGTAATGGCCAATGAGTGCTGTTTTTGGTGGTGATGGAAAATAAATAAATAAAATAAAGTTGTGTTTTGTAAACCTTATGGTAAATGTGCGCTTTCCTGCTGCCGGTCAAAAGAATTTAGCATGAAATCAAAGTCACTTGAGGAAATGAAAGTAACACCTTATGCGAGAGGAAGACCGTCGCATATAGGAACTGTAAAATTCTCGCTCCTACATATTATTACGGAATTATTATAACATCTTTGTTAATTCCACTTATTATTTATTAACACGACCCGGGTTTCAACATTTGGTGTCATATTCAGGTTCTTCACCTGAAGATGGCACCCAAGTGTTGAAACCCGGGTCGTGTTAATAAATAAATAATCAGTGGAATTAACAAAGTTATTATAATTTTTCCGTAATGAATCAATTCCACAAGGTCAAGCCTACAACCGTTTCCTTTGCCTACGTATTATATTTTTTTAGCATTAAATGTGTTTAAAAATCGCCAATTATGGGAATTTTGTGGCAATTTTCAGCGTCATATAGGAAGAACCGGTGCGGGTAGGTACACCGGCTGATTTCACGTCTACCGTAAGTCCTTTCCAAAACAAGTGACATTTCCAGCTCGTAGAGCTGGGTGACGTGCATGAAGGCTGCTTGTGTGTGTTCTAGGGCAACGCAGGCACCTGATAGCGCACGAATTCGACCAAGTCCGAGGAGTCTCTCGCCCCCAAGGGTAGGGTTGGGTATAGGAAAGGGTCTTCGTGAACCATCGTAAGGAAATAATGTCCACACTCTCATTGCAATAATATCACATAATTATCTGATGATGGTTCACGAATACCCCACCCCATACGTAGCCCTTTGGATCGAGACACTCCTCGAGTTCGGTCGAATTCGTGCCCTATCGGGTGCTTGCGGCGCCTGAGAGCACACAAAAGCGACCTTCGTGATTGTCCCTCAACCATATGGGCTGAGAGTGACACTTATTTTGGCATCCATGTGCCCGTAATGAAGGATACATTTTGTGTACACCCATCTTTGATGCCAATATTATCGATAATTATGCCGGAATGTCTATAAAGATAGTAAATTTAATTCATCCAATTCACCATGTGCCTAAACGGAATTCTTTCTGCCAACGTGCGTCGTCTGCATGGGTGGAGTACAAGTGCTGCCACCGAGTTCAACCTTTTACCGCGGCTTCAAAATCTAGCCAGTAAAAGGGGCTTTCCATTCAACTTGTTGAAGTTAGCGTACATCGGAACACATCAACACACTTTAGGGCACACAAAAGATGTTGAATGGAACGAGGTGCACTGGCGAAATGTTTTATAATCTACCGGTAGGTATCATTCTGTGGCTGAACAGCAGTCGCGGCTGAATGTTTAGTGTACATTGGTTGAGTTCATACAAAGTAAGTGTTTGAAAATGTTAGCTTTTTATCACTGAGTAATTATAAATATTGCAATACTATGCATGTTTGCTGCCTTGACTGAAAATCAACAGACTTAACATTATTACTGATGTCATTATCGACGTTCTTTCCTTGTTTAGCGCACATCAACTTTGCACTCGATCTGTTTTGAAGTGCGCTACCTAGTGTTCAGGGTCTGTAACGAATGGAAGGCAAGTGCACTGTTGTGTTACAAAGTGATTAGTGCACTAGAGCGAATGGAAGGCACCCAAAATCCGCTTAGTTTGACTGCCATGATGGTAAAAGGGAGAGAAGAAACTGTTCGACTGCTGCGCCATCTGCTGAGAGATGTGTAAAACACTTTTTTCAAGAAGTCGGAAAGCAAAAAATGTACATCTCAGGTTTGACACGTTTCTATTCCCTTAACAATAGCTCAATTGCCATAATAAATGTTATGTAAGAATGTGCATGGTGTGCAGAAAAGGTGAACGTAATTTGGTTGCAATAGCGATTTCCTAAATAGCTTCAAATACTTCTGAGCTGGCGGGACGAAGGTGTGAATTTGCCATAGCTTGTTATTATCATACTGACTTTCAAATTTGTAACTATCAATTCATCTATAGTATGGAGACTAGGACCTATTTGTAAAAAAATGTTGGTGTTATGTTTATGATTGTCAAAATTGTTCTGGACGTATGCAAAAGGACAGCAGCAAGCATGTGTTATTGATTGATTAGTTCAGCCAGTAATCGAATGGGTAGCAGTTTAACATAACCACATTTTCCTTGTAAATTACGCAATAGATGTCGTAATCCTACGGTAATACAGGTGTTATTCTTTCTTTTCATTTCGATGTTAATTTTGCCGAAATATGTCTGATTTCTTCAATTTACCAGCTGGATTCACAGACAGGTGTTAGTGTTGTGCTGTCTGCGAACCAGTGCGCCCTTGAGGTTAGTAGACAGTTGTTGTTTGTTTACTAGTATGCTTAGGAATTCGAATTGGTGAAGCTCATTGGGGTGTGAAAAATACCCTTGCAAATCAACTCACCCCTATAACTCATTCTGCTACTGCGAACTTGGCTGTGGAATTCATACATGTTGTGAGAATTCGTATCTTTATGTTCAGACCGATGATGACTGTAGAGCCTAACTGCATTCAGGCGACACCATTTTGATCCTGATTCAGAGTATGTAGCAACTCTGTTCTTCATATTGAATTAAGTAACTCTGTGTGATTCCACATATTATTTCTCATAACGACCAAGGTGACGTATTATATTATTTTCAAGGCTTGACCCACATTTAAAATGGAATAGTTTGCCAAAATCTGGGTTGGTTTAAAAAATAAGGTGTGGAATCATACATAATTACTTATTTCAATGTGAAGAGCATTAGCATTTCCACAGGGTAACACCGGAGACAGTGCCTTATGGTAACGACTCTGATTTGGTTCCAGGTCTTCCCCTTCGGAATTCTTAACTTGTGGTGGAAGTGTTATGCTCTGAATAATTTTTTGTATGTTTCTGTAAATAGTGATTGTAAAGGGGCTAAAAAGGGAGAGCATGCGATTATAGACCCCCTTTCAAGACGGGGTCCTTAGCCTCTGCTTTCCAACTCCTCCAAACGCCTTCTCGTGGTGGCCCCGTTAAGCCGAGTAACCCAGTGGAAGGTTGGGTCTCAACCCCAGCGGGATACTGGGTCGGTGAACAAAAGTTTGGTGGGGGTTGGGTGACCAACGTGGGGAAGATAATCCCCATTTTTGACTCTCGGCGTGCCTGATATCTACAACAACACTAGTGGATTCTGCCGAAACTGACGTTAGAGTCAGTCTGGGAAAGGATGGTTAATATGAAATTCTTCAATGAATAACTTACTGCGCCAAATCTAGAGTTGTGTGTGGAAAGATGTAATTTTGAAGAATGACGATGGAAAATTTACCAAAAAATAGTTTTCAATTGTTGAAGAGAGAGTTGGGAATTATGATCTTAGTAGATTTCATTTGTGCAGAATGACCAAGCTGTCGGTGCACCCTTATATACTAATTCTACCACGCTTATGATCATTGTTGACAATGCAACGTTTAATTCATAGTACTGTGGTTCCTCATACTGCTCCATCAGGTGTTTGAGCTCCACTCGTTAGCTCTACCGGGTTTGGAACTCCATTGTTGCCGAAGGTTCAATGAACGACTCTTTCATCGTCCTCATGGCTTCTTACAAGTAGTGCTGTGAAATCCACGTCCCTTCTTTGGTTTTCTGGGAACTTCCGTTGTGGCGATAGCCCACCTCTCCAATGGTATTGTCTGTGCCATGGTGACACGATTGGGTATTGGTAAATGAATAGTAATTGTGCCTAAACCGTGTCAGCAAAGGAGACGAAAAAGTTTCTAGTGAGCTTAATCATGGTCCCCGTTAAGGTGGCTGGTCTAAAAAACCAAAGTGAACAGATTTTCTTGAAAATTTCCAAATATGTTCCTTTTTGGATATTCTATGGAATATCGAAGAAAAAACGGGGGATCATCGACATACTTTTTGCGATATTTTAGATTCTTTTAACATGGAGCCTTATGGCGCTCTCCACTCCCAATAGGATAAATTACGCACTTTCTCCATTCCTACTGAACAGATTTCAACCAAAAACTGATATAATGTAGCTCTAATAAATTAAAATCTATTCTGAAAAAATCATTTAATACTATCGAATTAACTTTTTCGTAAATACGATTTAAAAATATGTATGCGAGAATTTCAAATGTCGCGCGCGGCTATGTGGTGTAAAGTTGGCAACGTGGCACACAAAAGTACGGGACATGCTAGGCATAGGGCTCTAGGACATGCTAAGCATAGACACGTGTTGCAAAATGGACGCTGTTGCCGGATGAAAAAAGAAAGATAAAATAATGTATAGAAACATATTTTAATACTAGTTCGCATTCGAGTGACAATATATCTTCATTAAAATACTTATTTTGAATTATATGGCCACGGGTGTGAACTGTTTTCAGAAAATTAATTTCGCAAAAATGACTTAAGAAATGAATCAAGTCTGCATCTAAGCAAATTTTTATGGCAATGAGTAAATTTAAAGGACAATATTTCAGAATGTACCTAAGACATAAGTCATTCCTACTGAATATAGTACAACTACGACCTATTATTTAAATTTTAAACCATCATTAAAATTTAAGTAACTAAATTTCTCAATGACTAACGATTACCCGACCAGCCACCTTAATACCGGCCGGAACAGTTATTTGGCAACAGCACTTTACATAACGTCAGGGGTGTCTCTATCGCCTAACGTCCTACTCTTATCGCCTGGGGTCCAGTTGATTTTCCACCTGATGTCATCGTTGCGAGTATAAAAGTGACTATCGCGACGGACATCAGTTATCTTACGTACTGCATAGTCTTGCATCATTCGAGTAGTTCTAATACACATGTTTTCTATTTTAGTACCATTTTGTTATAAGTATATGTGAGAATTGATAATGGCTAGTGAGACGAGTGGTAAACTACTCGGGAGAAAATTTCTCATTTACGTCTACTTTACAGCTGCTTTTCCTCTGATTTTACTCTCTCATTTATATCTAGTTTACAACTCTTTTATAAGTTGAAACACCTATGAAAATCAAATGCAAAGGTGATGTAAATCGGATGAAACAGGAGTCGGATGCAAAGGGGTTTTATTCAGTTGAAAAGTGTTTTACATCAAATGCGACGATTTTTCAAATCAGATGCACAGGCAGAGGTGAACCCATGAATTTATTTGGCGGGGGGAGACATTACCATTTCTATTTCATATTAAACTGCAATTTTCAGGTACCCTAAAAAACTATAAAACTGCAACAAAAATGTATTAGACTAAGATGTAATTAGGGCGACATCTAGTTGTTAAAATTATTTCGTAAAACCCAATATTTGCGGGGGGGGAGGAGGGGTGTATCTCCTTTATCCCCTCATGGGTTCGCCCCTATGCTCAGGAGTTGTTAATCAGATGAAAAAGCATTTTAAATCAAATTTACAGGTGCTATGAATCGGGACCAGAATTGCTTGCTTATTTATAGTTAATTATTTGAAAGTGAGCCCAATTAATCATCTTTTACATACTCTCTCCCTGAAGTATTCTCTCCCTGTCTTTTGATTTGGGATTAATGGTCTGTTTTGAAATAAAACAAAATACGTAGGAGAAAAAATTTAATTTCACCATTCTATTCTAATAAATATTTACAAAATTTGTGTTAAATGAAAAGCATTCAACCAAATTGAGACAAAGCATTAATATAAGACCTGAGATACGCCAATGATAAAGCCAAAATATATACATATGTGACACTGTTTACATGGGCTATCATTTAATTCTTCATGATTATCAGCTTGAGTTGGACATTCACCTGAAACAAATTTATTTTCTGTGTTAGTTTTGTGCCTTTTTTATTTAAATATGAGTCCACATAGGTATTGTCACACTGATTACACATAGTTGCCAATGTAGTTGTAAACAAAGATTGTGCAGCTGCCATTCGTAAAAGGATAAGTGCGCTTAAGATCTTTCAAAAGTACACAACGCCAATGAACCTACGCCGACTACGAGCAAAAACTAGGCGGATAATAAGAGAAGCCATAAAGGCTTCATGGATCTCATATGCATCTCAAATTAACTGCCGGACTCCTATATCGAATGTATGGGAAAAGGTGGATAAGATCGCGGGAACCCGAACGTCTACTGCTGTCGCTGCCCTAAAGGTAGGTCCCAAAATAATAACATCCAGTGAAGAAATTACCGAAACATTTGTAGAGCACTTCGCTGACATCAGCTCTTCCAAAAATTATGACCAGGCCTTCATGTATGTGAGACGGATAGCTGAGGCAGCCCCATTTAATTTCGGTATTAGGACAGTATCTCCGTACAACGAGCCCTTCAATCTATGGGAACTTCAATCTGCAATTGCATGCTCTAAGAACAGCCCCAGGAAGCGATGACATTCACTTTGCCTTCCTTCGTAATCTTCCCGTTACAGCTTTAGCCGATGTGCTGAAAACATTCAATCAGATCTGGTGAGAGAGATCGTTCCCGGATGCATAGCGGGAATCCATAGTCATCCCCGTCCCTAAGCATGGTAAGGGTCGCAGCGATCCTGGGAGCTACCGCCCCATATCCCTCACAAGTAGCCTATGCAAAAAAATGGGGAGAATGGTTAACCGACGACTGGTTTTGGTATCTGGAAAGACGAGACCTGCTATCCAATGTGGATTCCGCCACAACGGATCATCTCGTTAGAAGTACCAACTTTATACAGGATGCATTTTTGCTCCGGAAGCACTTTATAGCTATATTTTTCGATATAGAAAAGGCGTATGACAGATTGTGGCGATATAAGGTTTTAAAAACACTACATGAATGGGGTTTTAGGGGCAACTTATCAATTTTTGTTAAAATTTTCTTAGAGGAACGAGTCTTTAGAGTTAGGGTCTACAACTTCTTGTCAAGCTCTCGTACTCATGAAAATGGCGTTCCACAAGGTTGTATTTTAAGTGTTACAGCGATGGTCTCCGCTTCTCGGCGGAAAAGACAAAATGTATTCACTTTTACCGGGTACGTGGACTTTTCCCTCTACCGTCCTTGTTCCTCAGTAGTAAGAAGCTGCCATTTGTTCAGACTACTCGCTTTTTAGGACTCGCCTTTGACTACCGGTTGAATTAGCGTGATCACATTTCTATTCTCCGGGATAAGTGTTTTAAAATTTTAAACATAGAGTTTTAGCAAAAACGACATGGGGTGCTGACCGCACCACGATGATCTTGTTTTATAGAGCTTTGGTAAGGTCTAAACTGGGTCGTTTGCCTACTCTTCGACCCGAGAGTCCTATTTAAGGCCTTTGACGACAGTGCACAATGCTGGCCTCCGGCTGGCCACTGGCGCATTCAGAACCAGCCCGGTTACAAGTATTTACGCCGACTCGGGAGAACCACCGCTGTCCACCCGCAGGAACATTTTAATGTGCAACTATGGCGCCAAGATTTTATCGATGAAAGAGCACCCGTGTTTCAACGCTATTTTTAAACCTCAATTTATAGATGTTTTTAACCGAAGGACAAGATCTACGAAGCCTTTTGGGGTGAGGCTCAGCAATTTTATCAATGAGTCAGGTTTTCGACTACCCGAGGTTATCAGTCAAGGGTGCTCAACTAATCCGTCATGGGTCATTCCTTGTCCTGAAGTTAGTTTTTATTGAGCGGGGAATCCAAAGTCATCAACCTCAGACTCGGAGTACAGGCTCCTTTTTAATGAATTTCGCGGTCGTTATCCTCGGCTTATCCCTATTTATACTGACGGCTCAAAATCCGAGTCAGCTTGTGCCTGTGCAGTCATTTCCCAACGTGACGGCACGGTCCAAGCTAAACTCAGCCCTCTTTGTAGTATATACAGTGCAGAACTCCTTGCCATAAAATTCGCTCTGGCAAATATAACTCGACACGAGTCCTACCTAATCTGCTCAGACTCTTTAAGTGCACTCCATGCCATTGCAGATTACTTCCCTTTCCATCCCCTGGTGCAGACCATACAGGATACCCTCTACTCCTTGAGTAGTAAGGGTATTAAAGTTTCTTTTATGTGGATCCCGGGCCATGTTGGAATTCGAGGGAATGAGATGGTGGATACAGCAGCGAAGGAGGCACTAAATAAACTCACCACCGATTTCGAGAGAATTTCCTCCGACGATCTAAGAGCCGCACTGAAGAGAGTATGCATGCAGCAATGGTAAGGGTTGTGGAGTAACGTCGTTGGCAATAAACTCAGAGGCATAGAAGCGGAAACATCCGCATGGGCCACTTCAGTGAGGAACAGTCGTATGGAAAAGGTCGCCCTCACTCGGCTTAGAATAGGCCATACCGCTCTCACTCACGCATATCTTTTCACCGAAGAGAAACAGGTCCCCCGCTGTGATAGCTGCAACTGCCATCTTATTGTGAGACACGTTCTGCTAGAATGCGTGAAATAGGAGGTCGAAATATGGGCTAGCTTTTGATTTTTTAATGTAGTGGGCACATTTTTGGACATATGGGGAATTTAAACATTGAGGTGTACCTTTGACTCGTCTCCTTCCATTCTGGAAAGTTTCAGAAATAAAAAATCACAGTTTCATAAAAAAATGCTTTCTTATAAAAAAAATTGCAAAAAGTGGCATTTTGAAAATGAGGTCTAAATATGGGCAACCCCTAATTTTTTAGAAAATCTTAATGAAAAAGTAATGACAGTAAAATTCACATACAAACAGTACAATATGAGCATAAAATCGTAAATTCACTTACAAAAATCACATTTATACACACCTCCCTCGCAACCAGCACATTCATTGTGAGCCCACCCATGGCATGTAACACATTGTACTCATTCTTCACCATTTTTATCTTCGGAAAACAACCCTTGGCAAAACAGACAGGAAGCATCATCTGGTTGAGTAGTTTTGGTGGGTTGTGGTATCTCAAATTCCGAATCGGAGTCATCCAGGGGTGGCCGTTTCTGATCCTCTGAGTCGGAGGAACTCGGTGAAGGAGGACGTTTTTTTTTCTTCTTGCTCTTTGAATTCTGACTTTTTTGCTCTTTCTTCCTTTTTTCCACCCCATCAGCAGTAAACACAAGCTTTCTTTTTGTCAATTTGGAGTGGTCCAAGTACCGTTGTAGCTCCTCACGGTAAGGTGTACCAGTAACCAGTGATGCTTTAGCTGAATTTCGACCTCGGTTTGATTTTTTCTTTTTAAGAGTGCTGATAGGAGCAATGTCAAACGGTGATACTAGCTTCGAAGTAGTTGAGAATGTTTGGTTCACATGAGAGGTGGATGGGAGAACTATCTGGTCTCTATGAGGAGTGGATGATGCGACTGCCTGGTTTGCATCAGAGGAGGATGGAACTCCTTCCTTGTCTGCATGAGAGGAAGATGCAACTGTTCCCTTGTCTGCATCAGGAGAGGAAGGAAATACAACTACTTCAGCATTTACAGCTGTTGATATATTCGATTGTTCTGCGTCTCGAATATGAAGAGTAAACCTCTGTGGTAGAGTTGATGGCTCTGAACTGCAAGATTTTTCTGCATCTTGCTGAGCCTCAATAGAATCTGCATCAGTGAAAATATTTTTATTCAGAGGAAAGATGCCGGATTCTTGGAAACTACTAGCAGCAATGGCACCAGTCAACACGGAGATAGGCCTTTTTAAAAAGCTCCATAACTTCGTACGGGGCGACAGGAAGTCCTGTACGTTTCATATAAAGTCTCGCTTCTTCACTGTAATATGTTTTAAGGGGCCCCATGAATGTTTTGTCAAGGGGTTGGAGCTTGTGTGTCGAGTGAGGAGGGAGTGAGATCATTACGACGTTATTTGCTTTGGCAAGATCAATGGCACCCGGATTGCGAACATGGCTGTAGTGGCCATCTAAAATAAGGAGAACCGGGGAAGTAGGAGTTGGCTTTACTCTGTCAATGAAATGATTCATCCATTCTTCAAAAAGGTTACTTTGAACCCATCCTGAAGGATGAGCTCGACCTATTGCTCCGATTGGGGCATTCTTCATTAGATTTTGTGTCATGTTCGTCCTGGGGAATATAACCATGGGGGGGGGGGACAAAAATTCCTGATGCGCTCATGCAACTTATGATCGTAATTGTCGCTCCCCTTTCAGCAGATGTTAAAGCTGCAATCTGTTTTTTTCCCTTTTCTTGAAATTACATAGGGATTCTTGCTTTGGACAATAGAAAGACCGGTTTCATCCACATTGAAAACGCGGTCACCTGTGAAACCATATTTTTCATAAGCCTCATCGAGCAAGTTGAAAAAATGGTCAACATTCTCCTTATTGAATCCTAATGCGCGAGCATAAGATGTACCACATGGTTTACGAAGAGATAGTCGATGACTGTGACGGTGAAGAAAAAGATCCACCCAGCTCCTTCCTGCTTCCTCGTTTTTGAACGGACTTTCAATTCCATTCCGCTCAGCCAAGGAAAACGCAATGCGCTTTAGATCTTTCAGATTGCAACCAAAAAATGACTTTTCCATCACTAGCAGGTATGAAACAAGCTCTTCTTCTAACTCAGGCCCTAAATAACTGGGTCGACCTAGTTTAATGTTACAGGCACTTAATGGAGTCAAGTCAGTTCTTTTACTCAAGGATTGCAAAGTTGTTCGTGGTACACCGAATACTTGAGCAGCTTTGAGGGTTCCCATCTTCTCTCGCACTGCTATAATAGCCTGTTCCATTTTATCCTTGTCCCATGACTTCCTTATACCTTTGGGCACAGACTTGGGTTTCTTTCTTGGCATGCTACAAAAAAGGAAAGGGGAAAAATTTATTTCCAGAACATTCAACTAGGTATAAAAATGCTAATTTAATAATTTAAAGCCAATAAAACTTTAGCTATGCTGTTCCTTTAGTTCATTAAATGGCATAATTACAATTAGTTAAATAAATAGTAGCTACATTGTAATTAGGCACATCAATTTTAGGTTAATTGAAACTATGTCTGGTCCAAATATGGGCTACTCCGGAGAGGTAGCCCGTTTTTAGACCAAACCCCCTTTTAAAAAACCATCACGGCGGCCATTACTGGTATGACGTAGAAGGATGAATGAGGCATTGAAACCGTTCACCAACTCAACGTTAACACAACCATGCTGCCAAATAACATTTACAGCTTACTGGCTAATGGTGAAAAAATATATTGTACATACCTGCTGAAGGTTTGACGGTAGAAAAACACGACAATCGATGATTTTTTTACGCACAGCTTCTGAACGCGTTGACTAATGGGCACCAACTGTTCGTTGCTCTTCAGCGGGACCTAGGGGACCAAGGTCATGCCATTCCCGATAGGGTGCGACACCCTCCGGCTTCACAACAGAGACTAGCCCGTATTTAGACCCTAGCCTGTATTTGGACCTTCTCCTCTACTCATATCCACGTATGAGACTAATTGAACACAAGGAAATTCAAACCGTCCTGGGTAATAATATATATGCCATCAATAATGTTATCCTCTATATCATAACTACGGGTATAATCAAACTCTTGTAATGCCAAACGACCGGAGACCTTTCTACACTAAATATTTGTAACAGAAGAAAATAAGCTTCTTTTTACGTTAGGAACAATGAGCGGTGCAAATGACCCTGTAGTCGACGCACCCCTAAAAACGTATTTATACTACTTTCTCATGTTTGGGAATGGGGACAATGACAGACTCCCGCTAGGACGAAGGAAAGTTGCCTTCAGCCCACAGCTGATTATACGTCTGCAGGACCTCCTGCAGCGCAGGAAGGTTGCGGATAAAAGCATTGTGGACCCCGTCTGGTCCTGGATAGGTGTCGTGGGAGTCATCGATGGCAGATTTTAACTCCCTCAAGGAAAAGAGGTGGTTGTAATATGCCATTGTCCCCGTCTCCTTAAAGCTGATAGGAATATTCTCGAGAATATATAAAGTCATCAGCTTTAATTTCAGAGAAATCGTCATCTTCAAACTCTTCATTACGAGAAGAATCAGAATCATCTAACGGTACACTCTCACTTTCATTGGGTGACAAGACAAATTTAACCATTTTAGCAGTCCTCTTATTTTTCATCTTTTTTAATTCTCTGGAATGAGCATATTCTTCCGAGCGGGCCTTGATTTGTGACGTTGTAAGAGTAAGAGATTCTCCTTTCTTTCTGTCACAACCCTGTTTTTCGTGGACCACATTTCGGGATTGACCGCAAAGACTCTGGGTACACAAAATGTTCTACTGTCTGTGATTTCTATGCATGACAATGTGAAAGAACTGTATGAGTAGCAGCGGTGGTGTTGTTGTTGAAGTAGAAGAAACCGGATCAGTAGCAGAGACATGATTGGCCAAAGGAACTTAGCATTGAAATCCTTTTATGATATTAGCGGGAGTGACTGCAGATGGAAAAGCTTCGCCCACTTGGCCTGCTACATCATAAATGCGAAGTGTCTGACCAGGATGATTCGAGTAGCCACCTATCACAAGCCTTGTTATAGTAAGACTTTAAAGGGCCATAAACTGCTACATTCAGTTGCTGGAGCTTATGGCATGTATTTAGCGGTATTGTTAATAAAACTATGCCATTTTCTTTGGCAAATGATTTTGCCGCTATTGAGATATGGCTCTCATGGTTATGTACAATCAGAATATTTTGCTTTTCTTTGCATGGCCGTTCATGTTTGACAGATTGTGCCAGAACGTCCATATATATATCTCCAGTTATCCATCCTGAGGTATGAGCTGCATCTCTACTTCCAGGTGGGGCATCTTGAAGCATATGGTCCCGGAAATGCACGCGAGGAACCGCTTTTCCTGAGCCCCCAATGATGCCACACGTAGGGGCTGTCCATTAATGATGCCATACAATTTTGGACCAAACCAAACCCCCTCCCCTGTCACAGTTGTCACAAATAGTGTCAGCCCCCACTTTTATGATGTCACATAAATGAAAAAACCCAACAGTCTCTACAATAACGTTTTCTCTACAAATTTAACTAACTGACCAAACATATTTATTTTTAAATTTGATTGTTTCAGGCTTGACGTCGTGGAAGTGATAGATATCCATTTTTAATAAAAAACTTTGTACTTTTCCACACTTTATTTCAAAACTGCGACCAACGGTTTCAACATAATATGGCACATTCTGAAGCTTAGGTCATCCAATATATACCCAGAGAAAGTAAAAAATTGTGGGAGTTTGAAATGGGGGAGAGAGGAGCAGGGCGGTTGGAGCATGGCAGAGTGAGAAGGGGTAGTGGAAAAAACGAGAGGAAAGGAAGGAAAGTGAATCAGGGGAAGAGAGCGGGAGGAGTAGAAGGTCACCAAGTTATACTGTTTTCTATTATTTAAAAAAGGATGATTGGTTAAAGCCCCAACCCAAACATCTGTGACTGAAGGGCAAGGAAAGTAGGCTAAGATCTGCCGAAACAATGATTCGAAAAAGGCCGCGAAGTGAGGAGCTGCAAAGAAAGGACCCCAAAGGAACCTCGGGTGGGTTTTTGTAAGGGCAACAGACGGAGGGTTGTGAGGGGAGGGGTTTGGAAGGGCTCCTGGCAACCGTAAGTGGGGAGAGGGAGAAGGGGAGTGGAAGGGCCGGAGAGGGGATAGGATGTGGGGGAGTTACAGTTACTTTTGCAAACATGGAAAAATCGAAAACAACAGAGAGGAATGTATAAATACATGGTCATTACACAGATTAACATTTTGGTTTTTCGATAGCACACAAATTTCTAATTGTTCCAAAGCGTCCACGTTTAGGCCTTTCGGTAACATATGTAGAATTACAGGTTTAAAAGCACTGCTGTGGTTACACTCTAATAGATGCTGGGCAAATAGGGAATGGCCATCAGCATTTTTGAGGGAGCGTTTATGCTCCTTAATACGGGTTCACACTCCTCTTCCAGTTTGCCCAACATAACAAGACATAAATTCGTCACACTGTAATTGATAAATACCGGATTTCATATATCTGTCAACCTTATCCTTCCCACTATAGAGCATTTTCCCTAAGGTAATGGGGGAATAAAACGCTGCCCTCATTTTTTGGCATTCCAGCATAAAAATACATTAGATTGTAATAGTCATTTTGCACTGTGGACGCTGCTGTTTTGGCAGGGTCCTATAAATACTCCTTGCTGTATTTCCATCGTTACTGTTTGCAGGCCCAGCTTTTGGCTTGTCGACGATCAAACCAGTTTCAGACCGGAAGCGGTCTTGAATCGACTTTTTCGTAGCTTTTTTTCTTAGTTTCATGCGTTTTCTTGATGAAATAACATACCTCGTGACATAAAAACACCTCCCCGCCCGCATATGTCAAATTTCAGATAGTTTTACATGGTTTTACGTGACTGTTACCAGTGACGACAAACGTCAAAGATTTTCACTTGGTCATCCGAAAATAGCGAAACCGTACGATGACCACCCTTACGCGTTCACCTATCTTAATACAACAGAATTAAATACGGCAACACCATAGGAGCTAAATGAATCATATCCCTCAAAGCCAGACAAACACACTGGAATATGTTGTTTGTTTTGCGTTCCTGTAACATGAGTAGCATGCAGTAGACACATTCCGCATCGGGATGTGCCTTCACCGCCAAGTTTAAAATACAATCTGAATCGCTCATATCTAACATAGACATCTGTCATACTGTGATTACATACATATAGTGTATTAGATAATATTCTAGTGATTATCCGTATAAGTTAAATTTTAACTACATGTAGGGGTTAACTACGCGCACTACATATGCCATGTTTTCTGCTGCAAGGGCGAAAAGGAGGCAACCTGCCCTACCATCGAATAAAGGTGATGCACCTTTCGAATCAATGGAAAACTCTTTCGAAAACCAATCTCCAAGTCCCTCTATGTTTAGCAACTGTCAACAAAAGGTATCTTATGATTTTATAAGTTTTCTTGGACATCTGTATTTTTGCAATTGTAGCCCGTTCATCGCGGAATCGAAGTCAGTCTTCTCCTCTGAAATCCGCTCTGAAAATAAATATTTGACTGTAGAAGTGTCTGTAAAGTGAATAAATTGTTTGAAGATAAATTATTTTATCACCTTATAGTAATATTTTTTTTTACCAAGCTACACGACGGTAAAAATACCCATATTCCACTTCAGCTTTTCCTTCTTCCACTTATTCTGCGGGCTTTACCGAGGGAAAAACCGGCCTGACTTTGATCGCTCCTAGCGGCCTTCGGCGAACTACAAACCTGCCGTCAATTCGTTCCTCGGTGCTCACTATTGGCATAGTAGGGCGCTTTGGCCACCATATCTTCTATGCACCTTCTTCTAGAGGGAGGAAAGCGTGACAAGAATTAGTCATGAGTTTGAATAATGTAATATTGTAAGGTGAGCTTTAATTATGCGCGATTCTAGTGCTTCCTGGTCGAGCAATGTAGAAGACCCCCATTCAACAGTATTTTGCAGTGCTTGCGAGAGAAAATCAAGTTAAAGATTTTCTACGCTATCATTCCTGAAAATAGAAAGTCACTGAAAAGCTATCAACTGCAAGACATCAGGGACCCGACAAGAAAACATTCAGTCCCGTAATTATAAGCAGGCAGTTGAAGGCCCTCGCAAAGACACTGTGATTGGAAATATATCCGTAAGGACACGAGAGATCCTCGCACGATAATTAAACATAACTATCCAAAACGATAGGAAGTGATGAACCTGATGAACTGTTCGGCGTTGCCCGAGATTCACCGTCCCCGGGTGATGGTTTGAACGCGCCATTAATGGACGATTGGTTCTTCCTCAAATCTGGTTCAACTTTGTTTATTACTGCCGCTTTGGTGTCTTATCAAAGCTTGCTTGCCCATACTTTCGATATTTAGTTATTTTGAACACCAAGTACAAATAGCCGCATGAAGATCCCTAGAAAAAGACTAATCATATAAATACTTTCTCTTCAGATATGAGAGAGGTTAAATATGGTGTACCCCAAATATGTGTATAAAAAGCATATAAAGTCATTTACCAAAAACACTGATTACCACTCGTACCATACAAGAAATAAGGATAATTTACATGTTCACCCTAGTAATTCAAAAATGAGTGCTGAAGGTCCTTTTCATAAGGGTATCAAACTATATAACATTCTGCCTGATAAATTAAAAAATGTCAGGTTAGTCTTGCCCAGGTCGTGCCAATTAAAATATTTTCAGTGAACCTAACAAAGTTTTTTCTTTCATTTTCTATTCACATTAAACCAGATAGTTTATACTGGACATGTTGTAGAAAATTCAAGCCTTCACAATTTGCATGTCAAGATTTACTAGCCCACATGCTATTACAATCATTTGGTCTGACATACTAACAAGTCTGTGGTCCAAAACTACAGTTGGTTTTAGGATAGCAAAGTTTCTAATTCTCCCTATGACTCGCTCAACGTGAATGCGAAGGCTGGCAATTTGTTTTGTCAAACGTACATCATTCTGAGTTAGTATTTGGCCAGTTACAAGTGATGGTGGCCGTACTAGACTACATGACCTTCTTGCTAATGCTGACTCTAAATGTTTAAAACCTCTGTCAGCCATGAAAGTACATGTATTTCCTGGAGGTATTTTATCTAAAAAAAACCACTATCAATTGAACTTGCCTCGTCAGTGGCCCTCCCAAGATACCCCTCTGATATAACATTTATGAACCCATTGGGTAAACAGGATATCAAATACTTAATCTTGTTTGCTTTTTTATATTGAAACCAAGACTGTGCCTGGTTCAAGGAATTAGAAGGTTTCTCAATTGCTATTTCCAAGCAGTCTACAATACAGGAAACGTTGGAAAAATTAGCAATGAAAGCAGTGGGCAAAGTTCTTAGTCTGCTCTCATTTTCAGGACAAAATATAAGATCAGCCATAAATGAGGCCAGTTTTGGCATGGTTTCTCTAAAATTCCTACTGACAGTTGAAAAATGCATTCCAAATGCATTTCCTAGTATTTTAATCTGGTCATTCAATTTTATTTTTTAAGGCATAGCATGATATTTTTTTGTGACGATTTAACTGCGTTACAAAGAATGGATTAAATTATGTAGCCACTCGGGGGAATGCCAAGGTACAGTTCTGGGTCTCTTTCCATGAAAAAGCATAATGCTTTGTAATGCTCCTCCCTTACTTGCTTAATCTCTTCCTCTGAATCAATAAAATCATCACTTGATGAGTTGGAAATAGAGACTGACAAGTCAGAATACTCATCATCAGAGGAGCAA
Organism: Pyrrhosoma nymphula; assembly: GCA_963573305.1. Lineage (NCBI taxonomy): Eukaryota > Metazoa > Arthropoda > Insecta > Odonata > Coenagrionidae > Pyrrhosoma > Pyrrhosoma nymphula. The sequence goes on along the minus strand of OY754335.1, from coordinate 125,846,458 downwards.
GTACTTCTCTCCAAACTAACATATGTATTTTTCAATGGAGAAATCTGTATTGCTCTGGTTTTTATCGGTGACGTACTTACATCATTCTGATGGCTGCCAGCAGTTTGAGTTCCTTTGCTCTATCAGCCTTTATATCAGGTCCAAGTCTCATAAAAAATTTTAATGATTACGTCAACGCATGCATGAATAATGAAGGTACTTGATGAATAATTCTCACATAGCGCTACGCACCAAAACAAATCATTTTTGTAATTGACGTGGTTCTTACCGATAAACTGATAGCATTAAAGACACTGCACTTACATTCTAAAGGATCCTCACAGCAGCGCAAATGGGATTTTATGGATAATGGCATCATCTTCAGATCCCTCCGGGCTGCCAATAACCATTTACTTCGTATCCATGATGAGAAAACCACCTTTGTTAATTCCACAAACTTTCTTACGCTGGCACGACGCGCGTTTCACCACACTGTGGCATACTCATTCATTCCGGATTTTTTTCGCACGAACTCTCTCCATTACTCTTTCCTCACTCATGCCTATGTGTTTAAAGGATTTTTATAAAAAACAAACGAATAATTTATACGAGAACGACAGTTGTTTACTCCCTCAGGTTCACTTTACTCTTTGTGTACAACAATTCGCAGGCAGTTACAGGCAGTCGACTATAGGGGATGACGTCACAAGCCCTTTAACATGGCGGCATAGTGTTTCAGCGCAACATTTGTTTTTGAATGTTTACTTGTTAATAACAAATTAACCCGTGGTCGTACGACTGTAGGAATTGGAATTTCGCTTTAGTGAACCAAACTGATATTTTTAACGGGTCTAGTGCAAAAACTCCATTGGTCCGGTCCTGCAAAAAAGCTACATAAAATTACAGCACTCGCGATGATAAGAGCGCGAAAATACCCACTCGCGTCAATATCGGCGCGATATTTGGGGCTGTCATATCAATACCCGCGATAATAACAGAAATTCTACGAGAATCTTTTTTCCGTTGAAATTCACAAACAATGGAAAACTTACCTACTCATAGACCAAAGATCGTCTGTTTTCTGGAATTTATTTCTTTGAAGAAATATAACGTTTTTTTCACATAAAATGTCTCGCTTCGAAGACTTCACGAGAATCAGCGGCACGAATAGCTTCTTCTTCTTTCTTAGTGAGCACGAATGACGAAAGTTGTTTATGCATTTGGTTTCGGAGTCCTCGCGTAGAGGGCACCGGTGCCGAGCTTGGCGCGAGAATTCGAATACATGATTTAGTTCATATGGGTTAGAAGTTTAAATCACGATTGCTAGGTGATTCAGATTTTTTCAAGGTTTCCCCAAATAATCAAGGCATTTTCCCGGATTTTTCCAGGTACACAAAAATTTAAGGTCTTTTCAAGGTTTTCAAGGTCCTGCGGCCACCCTGAGTAACCTAATGAGGCATATTTTAAGATAAGTATCTTTTGATAACAGTCTTTGAAGAAAGAATACATGGGAAAGACTACTGAATAAGACCTAGGATGAGGCACATGGAGAAATAGGTGAATTATGTGTAAATGAACTCTCATCCATTTTTATCATCAATATATTTTGATTCTAAGTCCCCTAGAAACCCTGGAATTAATAGTTTCTAGCAATCACCTAATTTTAATTTTATTCTCGAGCCAATAGAAAATCTCTGAAAGATATGTTTAGCTAAAAATGAGATAACCCCAATATTTTATTTTCTTAACCGTTGTTATCAGGGCAAGAAAAATAATAAGCCCAGATTTGATAGAAATAATTCCGGTATATTTAAGGGGTAAATCCCTCTACGATTCCAAGGTGGAAATTTTTTACATAAAACAGGAAAATATATTGTACTCAATATAATAACTAGACATTGAGAAAACAATTTTGGATATTATAGTGATTGTCATGAATCTAGAGTTTGCATGGGAGTGCTACCACTAAATACATTACCCTAACTTAAGAAACTTCCCAAGTATCCACCCAATATCGGGCATATGTCGGGCCGATATCATTTGCCAATGTTTTAATGTCGGCCCAATATCGGTAGCCAATATTGGGCCAATGTCCAAATGATAACATTTTGCGTCATGTAGCCAATATTGGCAGCCTATATTGACCAAATATTGACAGCCAATATTTAGCCAGTGTACCGGTGTTCACCCGATATTGGACCGATACTGATCCGATTTCTTGAGCCATTGCTGGACCAATATTGGCAGCCTATATAGGGCCAATGTATAACTAGATAAATGATGCCCAATGCAAAGTACTTAATACACTGCTAATGAATGTTATGATTTGGAACTAACACCCACAAGTATATCAAGTCTATGTGATAGTGAACTCTTACGTACCCACCCAATATTGGGCTTATGTCGGCTCAATATCTTTTTCCCCTGTTCAAATTTTAGCCCAATGTCAATAGCCAGCATATAACCTGTGTTTCAAATTTTGGAATGCTAAATGAGCCAAATTGAACCAGACATGGTCCAAAACCAGTAGAAAAAGTCACGATGGTAATATTTTGTGTCATTTCCCTAATAATAATATCGCATAATGGATGAGTATCAGCAAATCCTAAGCATCAGTTGAATTGCTAATTCACATTCATGCTTTACACAGAAAAGTACTACAACGACAAAGAAGTTCACTAGTACATTCCAATATATAATGCATGAAATAGTGACTCTCTGGATTAACCACTAATTGTACATGGAAGATGGTACAGCTGAAAACACTATCCATTTACACCATCCTCTTCTATTCCCAAAAATGTTTTCAAATGGTTTCAGAGTAGGGAAATGGCCGAAGGTTATATGTATTTTAAAACTATTTTTTCATTCAAATGACAACCTGAAATTATTTTCTCTAATAGAAATTTGTCGTGAAGCAGTCAATATAGTGAAATTAATTCATTAAAAAGTAACTGCCTAATGTGTATATGTACTCATCGCAGTTCAAGTAAAATAAAAATAGGAACTATGAATCATAAAAACCATTGCATGTGTGCATCAGCTATACGGAGATCACGCTTGGACTAAGCCCAATTGCGTGCTCAAGGAATAATGGCTTTTTTTAAATCCATTTTCAGAGGTTCTCGAATGAGATTTGTTTTCACCTATGGCGAGGAAGAACTAAAACATCAAAAACATTAATGTAATGCAAAGTAGAAATGGAAAATACGAATATATAGCCTATAGATGTGAACTCATATGGTATCCACTCACATAAAAAATGACGCTTTTTTTACCCATGCGGGTATGGGGATGGAGAATACTCCCGCAGTATCCCTGCTTGTCGTAAGAGGCGACTAAAAGGGCGGGGAGGGACACCCCGGAAAAAAACCCAGAGCCAGCAAGGGTTGAGTCCGAACAGTCTTGTGGGTCCACTGTCTGTGTGTGGCCATACCAGCTGGCCTGCGATCCACCCGCATGTTTGCCGTGTGCGGAGACCCGTAAGGGGGAGAAGGGGATCCTGGTGGGTGAGTTCTTCGGCACCCAGCCGGGTGTTGAATACCCGGTATGGGCCGGGGTTCAATACCTCACTTCGGCCCTGGATCCCCTGTAAACGGGCGGTCAAGATCTAGCCAGTCTTGATCAATCGGCTTATCGACACGTTTCGATGGCGAGTGCTGGAGTGATGGGGGTCTGTGTAGGGCGGCCAAAGGTGTATGGGTTTGGAGGTCCCATGCACTGGAGGTCTAACCCGAAGCTGACCTCCTACACAATAGTGCTATATCCCTTGGGTAGCCCTGGTGACCACACCGGTTTGCGGTGTGGTGACCCAATTGTGTGGCTCCGTGGTGGGTGGGGAGCCCAAGGGATGAAATTCAGTTATTTCATGGAAAACACCGCTTCACCTCCATTGAAAAGACCCCGTCTAGATACGGGCGGGAGAGATTTGGAACAAAGGGAATGTACGCGATTCCTCGTGATGAGGTGCCAAAAAGAAGGTGAGACTTTGAAAAAGGTGTCACCCTTCTTAATCCGTCGAGTCTTGTCTGCTTCCGTCTCGGGAGAGCTGAAGTCAGCTAAAAAGCTCCGCGATGGCACACTGCTCATCGAAACGGCCAACCTATCCCAAAGTAAGATTATGCTAGCTATGAAACGCTTAAACGACATACCTGTTACAGTCGAGGTTCATCGAAGTTTGAACACTTGTCGGGGAGTAATAAGTCACTATGACTTATTGTATGTAGCGATGAAATTATAAGAGAAATGTCGTCCCAGGGCGTCACTGACGTCCGTCGGCTTACTACGAAGCGCAACGGCGAAGTGAAGAACACTTCGTCCGTTCTACTTACCTTTGCGCTGGACTAGCTCCCCGACAAAGTGTTCGTAGGTTACGAGTCCGTACCTGTGCGTCCCTTCATTCCTGCTCCCATACGGTGCTTCCAGTGCCAACGATTCGGCCACATCGCTACATGATGTGAGGGTAAGGCCCATGCTGGGGCCTGGATAAGCATGAGGATGCAGAGTGTAAAAACGATCCACATTACGTAAATTGCGAGGGTGCCCACTAGAGACCTGCAAACGGGCTCGAAATCCGGGCGACCCTCGCCCGCCCGTGCCGGGCGCTCTCACCCGTGTTCGCCTCCGCCCGTGTGACGTAGACGCCAGACCATGCCCGTACGCCCCGGGTACCCGTATCCTAGGCGGGTGCCCGGGTCCTTAGCGGGCATCCGGGTCCTTGAGGGGCACCCAGGTCCTTGAGATCTCTCTTGAGCGCCCAAACTGAGGGAAAGGGAGGGGCGGTATATGACTGAGCGGGAAATTCGCGTCGTTCGAATTGCAAACAGCAAAGGCCCTCGAGCTAGAAGCCCTGTGGTGAGGATTTTTGAGGGCTATTGGAACATAAATATAGAAAGAAATTCCTAGGAGATCCTGGGTATGCATGTATGTACGTGACTCACAAATCTATAAAGACCTTAAATTACCATCCGTAATAAAAATCATGACAAAATTCCACAAATTCACGAACTCTGCCACTCACCAATCCGTTCCTCGTCAACCTTTGGTTCTACACGTCAAATCTTAATTCCTTATTTCGAAAACCCAATTCATTTCTTTCCCACCCTCGTAATGTGGCCATTGCCTGGGTATCCTCCGAGTCCTCATTGCAGTGGTCTTTCAAACGCTGAATATCTAATAGCACGAAGTGCAATGTGGGCTTTTGCTCTGCCTCTATTTTCTCCGATTCCCCTTTGAATGCTTTTAAAAAACCTAATCAAGGATTGGATTTGTGCCTGATCTTCATCCGAAATTAACAGCTGTTGGTGGTTGCGCGATATCAGGATGGTGTTTATCTATGCGTACAAAAAGAAAGGGGACAATTTTAAAGTTTATGTAAAGAAAATTGACGGAACTGAAAGAATATTTATATTCTAATTACCACCAAAAAATTCCTGGGAAAAGACAGGAGCATTATCAAGTTTTAATTCCACCTTACATTAATTTCCTGTTTCAAGGATACTTGAAGCTGGTCCATAACCCCCCACCGCTTAAATAAGGAGACGATCAATTTGCATTTTGCTATCAGCACTATTGTGTCCAAGGAAGCTAGCTCTTTCCTTATATGGACTTTTTTCTGAAGGTTGAAAGGTCGGTCGCCATCCGTACTCTCTATGTGCTTTTGCAGCCATGAGTAATCCACATTTTCTAATGAGTTACATTTATCTTTAGCGGCACACTCAATTGGTTTTATTAATCTTATCAAATCTTCCAGATCCTCTATTTCAAAAGTTGTCTAGATCTTCTTGGTCGCTAAGTTTGAACAGCTGAAATTAATGTGGAGAATTATTTCATTAGTGATTATAGATAAATGATGCACATCATTGGCTCCATTTTCATAAATAAACTTCACTTACCTCTTGAAAGTTTTCAAGGGCACTTTCTAAGAAAGGAATTCTGGATCTGAACCGCTCAGTCGTGGCTTTGCCATTAAACGAAGGCGGATCTTCAATCTTTAAGAGATCCTTGCCCATTCCTTTTTCTCTTAAACACGATACAGCTCGCGATAAGCCTTCAAAAGTCATGTTCCCAGAAGCACCATATTCTAAGCCCACTAATTTTAACGTGAAAGTTGATTTTAGGATCACGTTAATGAAGTGATCAACGCAGTACAGTCTTTAGACGCCCAATATATCTAAGGCTTTCTTAATGGTTTGACGCCCAATAAATCTAAGGCTTTCTTAATGTTGGATGCACCGTCCGTAACAAAGATAATTTTTTCTCAAGGAACACCGTGTTCGCCGAAGTGAGAGAGAAGATTTTTCTTCAAATTCACAGCAGTTGTTGCCTCATCACTGGGAAAAGGACTTGTGAAAAGCACTGTATTATTTAAATTAAAGTCCTGGTCAATCCAATGAACTGTCAGGGTTATAGAGTGATGCTTCTTGTAAGATTCTGACCAAAAATCTGTGGTCGCGAAACATAAACCTAATTTTGCTGCCTCATGGATTTCAGGAAATATTTCCTGACGGGCACTTTCTGCTTGCTTGTTCACAGCTCGGGACAACGTAGTTGAGATTCTAATCAGATTTTCTGCATCAAAGGTTCCATATTTAGCTCCGAAATCAATTGCAGTCTGTTTTGAGTCCTGTGAAGTTTGGACCCGCAAATGTTGAAAATGGGCGGATATCACCTGTGCACATTGCAACACACGAATCTGCAAGCCGTACCTCACCAAATTTCGCCCATTCCACGCTCATCAACCCGCGACCCTTCTTTGGCGACGAAATCCAATCGCCCGATTGGACGAGCTTTCCCTCTTCCTTTAGGCGATGTTCAACCTCCTTTCTTCTTCCCCACTCGTTCCACAATCGCTTATATCGATATCTCTTTGTCACAACGTCGGCGTCCGGGGGTGGTAGAGCGACCCACCCCGGTACGCGTGATCATTGATGGCGACGGACGTTTGGAGGATACCTGGGTTGAGTAGTAGAAGAACAAGACTGAACAACTGGTGTGAGTTTAAACCATAGGGTGCGTTTATTATAGCTCCCGTAGTTTGTACAACGATGCTTTATTATGATGCCCCCCCCCCCCGAAGGGGAACCGGAAAAGAAATTAAGGGCCTGAAGGGCGATCTGCTGGCTGGCAGCAGCGCGGCTATGGCTCCCGTGGTGCTGGAGTCGGGGTCGTCGATGGCTTCGTCGGTGAGCCGAAGAGGACCCGCGTCTTCCTGGGGTCCGTGATCCGCCTGGGCAGCTGCGTCAGGTGCATGTATGGTGTCACTGGTGACTCCAAAGGCTGCATGCGTTAGGGCGGCGTCAGGGGGCTGAGAATGGGCCACGGACTCCGTCCCAGGTCGTGGAGCCACTTCCAGTAGTCGCTCTCCGTGGGCGCGGCACTCTGCTGGGCTGCGGCCTGGGTCGTAGGTGCTTGTGGCGGCGGCGTGCAGGGGCGGCGTCGCGCGCGGACGAGACTCCGGGCGGGGCGCGGCTTCCGGGGCATCCGGGTGCGGGCGAAGGCCGGAGCGGCGCAAAAAGAGGTCTCCGGGCTGCAAGGGTGCGGGCGGACACCGAGGATGTGCTCGCTGCGGTGTGCCCTGGGGCTTCTTCCTCCGTTCTCCCTTCTAGGGTCCGGAGGTCCTCCTTATATCCGGACCCTGGGCCGAGCGGGAGCCAATGAGCGTGCTCCGCTAGGGTCACGTGTGGGAGGAAATGAAAGTCGTTTTCCTCCTCCGCGCGGGGGTGGAAGGGGAAGAGAGGTCCATTAACTAATCACCGGGCCCATAAACTCACCCACAATACCTGCAGAATGGAAACCATTGCACCCTTCATACTCAGGGTGCGCGCCGGCGGCTGGTGTTTCTCCGCCCGGGTTGGAGACGTCATCGGCTTCATGGATTTGTGTGTGTACTACTGTTTGGCAATGGGGCCCCTCCTCCCGCAACGGCAGCATTCCCACGTCCGCACCGAGCAAGTATCAGGGCTGTGTCCTAGGCCGCAGCGAGGCAGGTTCCGTGGCCGTCTGATCTTCGTGGTCAGCTCCTCACCGAATTTGGTCCATGATCCAGCTTACAAATCCTCTCAGTAGGCGTAGAGGCGCCCATAGTTGAAGGGCGTAACATCTCTGCTTCACTTTCCGCTTGCTGCAACTCCTGCCCTAGGCTGCAAGCCTTCTCGAAGATGAGCTGCGACTCCATGATAAGTCTCTGTTGAACCAGCTCGGACGACAGGCCGCACATGAGCCTCTCTCTTAGTGCCTCGTCCAGAAAACTTTAAAACTGGCACGTTGATGCCAACCTCCTAAGCTCCACAATGTACGATAAAAGAGGCCCATTTGGCAACTGGTTTCTCTTGAAGAACCTTAAGCGCTCTGTAATCACCAGTCTTTTCGGGATAAAGTGTTCCGAGGGCGTAGATACCAGTTTCAAGAAAGATTTACTAACGGGTATTACCGGGCCGAGAAGACTCTTCAACACTGCGCATTTATCTGACCCGATCAGCATAATGAAAAAAGGCACTTTTTTCCTCTCCGACGCGACGTCGTTCACAATAATAAAACTGTTCAATTACCAGCAACTGCTGGTAATTGAACAGTTTTCACAGGACATTCAATGTCACTGATGCATATTCATCATCGGAGTTGTAGCCCCTAGCCTCATCCAGGCTAGTGATGACAAAATTCACTCCTTTACGTGAGTCACCTCACAGCACACTTCAATGAGTCGCTGGGACTCTGCCACTCTTTGCGAGTCATTTTCTAGGTGATATTTTTGACGGGGGAGGGTGGGGGGGGGGGGGGGGTGGAGCGAAGGGAGAAATAAATTGAGGTAGGTCCAGCCATAGCTTAGCTGGGCGAAATAATAATTTTTATTAACACAGATCAATTAGTGAAACATTATTATTTACCGTAAACACAATCATTTATATTATTTTCCCTAGTAATTTCAAATTTCAATGCAAAAAAATATCTTAAATACCATCCCAACATGTTTATTGCGTTTCTCAGTGATAATTTGGGTTGCTTTAGAAAAATTTCTTTCACTGGGACTGAAGTTCCGAAAATACATCGTGATCTTCGAGCTAAATCATAGAACTCGGGGTAAAATGTTTTCCTATCACTCTGACTCTCTTTTGTAATCCTTCTGACAGCTTTCCGACGATAGACGTGGCTTGGTGATGAATGTCCTTCCTCTGGAGCCACTCGCTGCAACAGGTTCCCAGAGCGAGAGCGACTATTTTGGTAGAAGTGACTGCTTTCTCACTGCTCATCTCTACTGTAACGTATAAGGTCATTTAGGGACATCCCGACACTTAAAGAGAAAACAGTAATTTTCTGGTCATAAAACTAATTGATATAAACAAATTTTTGTCTATTATAAGATTTTTTGTGTTATATTTATCTAATACAAGAAAAAACATCTGTAGTTAATGAAATATATAAATATTAATGTCAAATACAAAAGAATACAAAAAATCCGTTTCTCCCTGAACATAGGGAGATCTCGACAGGTAGCATATAATTTAACCTTCATCTTCAAAAATAGTGTGCAAACTAAAATTTAAGGCAAAAGAAAATATTACTGGCAAAATACTGAACATGCAATGTCTGTGTTACCCTGGAATTGGAGATATCTTGGAATACATTACTTGTATTGTCGAACTTTTTTCAAACTTTTTTTTCAAACCTATCAATTGCAAATATTGCTGGCCATACTAATTACTGAAAGGTGAAACTCATTGCTGAGAAGAAATACATAGTGCCAGTTTTACCTAGAAATAGGACAAAGGCATGTAGATACAAATATACTTAGAAAAGTTACAAATACAAGTAAAGTTAACGTCCATATCAGAGTACTCATGATAGGATTATTGCATACACGTTTCAAGCAATGTTCGCAGATGAATTTTTTTATCCTGTCCATTCTCCACACAGATTACGTGAAACCATTTGCCAGAGGGGAGAGGACATTTAACCCAACGTTCACCAAATTTATCGACATAAAAATAGCCTCCACATCTACGACAATAATTTTCACTTTCATTAAAACTGTTAGAGGAGCTCGGACTGTCTGTGGATATACGACGATTTGAGTGATGGTCGGTCTTATCCTTTACTTTCATAGATCTCTTCCCTTTGGCTTTCTGTTCACACTCTCGCAGTTTTTCTCTGTATGCTGTCGAAGTGACAACAGCAGACTCTTGCTTCCTCTGCCCATTTCTTTTAGAATTCTCTAGACTAGAACATAGCACTGGGATCGGCGATAATTCTGTCAAAGTTGAAGAGGAAGATGATGTGGGAGAGGGAACGGTATCATTTGAAGCACAAACTTCCCCACTGTGCGATGGTGTGATGTCGTATTCAAAAAGAATGTCCTCCAGGACAAAAACAGGATTGTACGGATAAATTCCTGATTTCCGAAATCCATTTGTGAAATAACCAGCAGTTGCTGATTGATCAGCATCTGTGGTAATTTTACAAATGAAATTTTGCAGTACATTTTCTTCTAATAAAGACAAAACATCAATTGTTAAGCTAATTTACCAACTAATAACATGATTCCCATGGTGCGATAGGGAGATAATGCTACATTAGATGTCTACCATGTGAGAGACAATTTTAAAAACTATTTTTATTCAACTGACGAGACCATAAGTTGGTACTTTAACATTGTTAATAAAACAAGTTGAAACAAGAAGACTTACGGTTAAAGTTTATGATTAATTTGTGAATGTCAACAATTGAAATAAAAATGTAGTAAATATGGTTGATATCTACCCGAGTTTCCATTATGCATATGGCTATTGTTTCCAAATGTTTTCCTTGAAATATATGTGTCTATGGCCTTTACTGCTGAGCTCATAAAGCACCGGATGCGAATTAACCAAATCAATCAGTTTTTCGTCCAGGCTTTCAGAAAATTTCCTACAATCCATATTTAATCCAAAGCGCTATAAAAGCGATCTCAAAGCTGTTACTTAATCTTAAGTCTGATTGTGAGGGCTGATCTAGAAAATAGTGTTTTGTTGGCGGGGTAAATGGAGGGGAGCACTAACCACCCATTTTTAGGGCCTTAACGAAAAAACAAAGCATACAAAGTACATATTTACATCTGTGCTAGATATGAGAGAAGCAGCGAGACCAGTGTTGGGTTTGAAACGCGCTTCAATAAAATCCGTACGCACATACATTCGAGTGACTGCGTAAATAGTAATTTGTATATTTTATTATAATGGTTTTAATATCTTATACTTGCTTCAGCCCATTCTTTATCTGTCTTTAATGTTACTGATGCATATTCATCATCGGAGTTGTAGCCCCTAGCCTCATCCAGGCTAGTGATGACATAATTCACTCCTTTACGTTGAGTCACCTCCCAGCACACTTCAATGACGCGGGGGCTATGCCACTCTTTGCGAGTCGTTTTCTAGGTGATATTTTTGACGGGGGAGGGTGGGGGGGGGGGGTTGAGCGAAGGAAGGGAGAAATAAATTGAGGTAGGTCCAGCCATAGCTTAGCTGGGCGAAATAATAATTTTTATTAACACAGATCAATTAGTGAAACATTATTATTTACCGTAAACACAATCATTTATATTATTTTCCCTAGTAATTTCAAATTTCAATGCAAAAAAATATCTTAAATACCATCCCAACATGTTTATTGCGTTTCTCAGTGATAATTTGGGTTGCTTTAGAAAAATTTCTTTCACTGGGACTGAAGTTCCGAAAATACATCGTGATCTTCGAGCTAAATCATAGAACTCGGGGTAAAATGTTTTCCTATCACTCTGACTCTCTTTTGTAATCCTTCTGACAGCTTTCCGACGATAGACGTGGCTTGGTGATGAATGTCCTTCCTCTGGAGCCACTCGCTGCAACAGGTTCCCAGAGCGAGAGCGACTATTTTGGTAGAAGTGACTGCTTTCTCACTGCTCATCTCTACTGTAACGTATAAGGTCATTTAGGGACATCCCGACACTTAAAGAGAAAACAGTAATTTTCTGGTCATAAAACGAATTGATATAAACAAATTTTTGTCTATTATAAGATTTTTTGTGTTATATTTATCTAATACAAGAAAAAACATCTGTAGTTAATGAAATATATAAAAATTAATGTCAAATACAAAAGAATACAAAAAATCCGTTTCTCCCTGAACATAGGGAGATCTCGACAGGTAGCATAAAATTTAACCTTCATCTTCAAAAATAGTGTGCAAACTAAAATTTAAGGCAAAAGAAAATATTACTGGCAAAATACTGAACATGCAATGTCTGTGTTACCCTGGAATTGGAGATATCTTGGAATACATTACTTGTATTGTCGAACTTTTTTCAAACTTTTTTTTCAAACCTATCAAATGCAAATATTGCTGGCCATACTAATTACTGAAAGGTGAAACTCATTGCTGAGAAGAAATACATAGTGCCAGTTTTACCTAGAAATAGGACAAAGGCATGTAGATACAAATATACTTAGAAAAGTTACAAATACAAGTAAAGTTAACATCCATATCAGAGTACTCATGATAGGATTATTGCATACACGTTTCAAGCAATGTTCGCAGATGAATTTTTTTATCCTGTCCATTCTCCACACAGATTACGTGAAACCATTTGCCAGAGGGGAGAGGACATTTAACCCAACGTTCACCAAATTTATCGACATAAAAATAGCCTCCACATCTACGACAATAATTTTCACTTTCATTAAAACTGTTTGAGGAGCTCGGACTGTCTGTGGATATACGACGATTTGAGTGATGGTCGGTCTTATCCTTTACTTTCATAGATCTCTTTCCTTTGGCTTTCTGTTCACACTCTCGCAGTTTTTCTCTGTATGCTGTCGAAGTGACAACAGCAGACTCTTGCTTCCTCTGCCCATTTCTTTTAGAATGCTCTAGACTAGAACATAGCACTGGGATCGGCGATAATTCTGTCAAAGTTGAAGAGGAAGATGATGTGGGAGAGGGAACGGTATCATTTGAAGCACAAACTTCCCCACTGTGAGATGGTGTGATGTCGTATTCAAAAACCATGTCCTCCAGGACAAAAACAGGATTGTACGGATAAATTCCTGATTTCCGAAATCCATTTGTGAAATTACCAGCAGATGCTGATTGATCAGCATCTGTGGTAAGTTTACAAATGAAATTTTGCAGTACATTTTCTTCTAATAAAGACAAAACATCAATTGTTAAGCTAATTTACCAACTAATAACATGATTCCCATGGTGCGATAGGGCGATAATGCTACATTAGATGTCTACCATGTGAGAGACAATTTTAAAAACTATTTTTATTCAACTGACGAGACCATAAGTTGGTACTTTAACATTGTTAATAAAACAAGTTGAAACAAGAAGACTTACGGTTAAAGTTTATGATTAATTTGTGAATGTCAACAATTGAAATAAAAATGTAGTAAATATGGTTGATATCTACCCGAGTTTCCATTATGCATATGGCTATTGTTTCCAAATGTTTTCCTTGAAATATATGTGTCTATGGCCTTTACTGCTGAGCTCATAAAGCACCGGATGCGAATTAACCAAATCAATCAGTTTTTCGTCCAGGCTTTCAGAAAATTTCTTACAATCCATATTTAATCCAAAGCGCTATAAAAGCGATCTCAAAGCTGTTACTTAATCTTAAGTCTGATTGTGAGGGCTGATCTAGAAAATAGTGTTTTGTTGGCGGGGTAAATGGAGGGGAGCACTAACCACCCATTTTTAGGGCCTTAACGAAAAAACAAAGCATACAAAGTACATATTTACATCTGTGCTAGATATGAGAGAAGCAGCGAGACCAGTGTTGGGTTTGAAACGCGCTTCAATAAAATCCGTACGCACATACATTCGAGTGACTGCGTAAATAGTAATTTGTATATTTTATTATAATGGTTTTAATATCTTATACTTGCTTCAGCCCATTCTTTATCTGTCTTTAATGTTACTGATGCATATTCATCATCGGAGTTGTAGCCCCTAGCCTCATCCAGGCTAGTGATGACAAAATTCACTCCTTTACGTTGAGTCACCTCCCAGCACACTTCAATGACGCGGGGGCTATGCCACTCTTTGCGAGTCGTTTTCTAGGTGATATTTTTGACGGGGGTGGGTGGGGGGGGGGGGTTGAGCGAAGGAAGGGAGAAATAAATTGAGGTAGGTCCAGCCATAGCTTAGCTGGGAGAAATAATAATTTTTATTAACACAGATCAATTAGTGAAACATTATTATTTACCGTAAACACAATCATTTATATTATTTTCCCTAGTAATTACAAATGCAATGCAAAAAAATATCTTTGATACCATCCCAAGAAGTTTATTGCGTTTCTCAGTGATAATTTGGGTTGCTTTAGAATAATTTCTTTCACTGGGACTGAAGTTCCGAAAATACATCGTGATCTTCGAGCTAAATCATAGAACTCGGGGTAAAATGTTTTCCTATCACTCTGACTCTCTTTTGTAATCCTTCTGACAGCTTTCCGACGATAGACGTGGCTTGGTGATGAATGTCCTTCCTCTGGAGCCACTCGTTGCAACAGGTTCCCAGAGCGAGAGCGACTATTTTGGAAGAAGTGACTGCTTTCTCACTGCTCATCTCTACTGTAACGTATAAGGTCATTTAGGGACATCCCGACACTTTAAGAGAAAACAGTAATTTTCTGGTCATAAAACGAATTGATATAAACAAATTTTTGTCTATTATAAGATTTTTTGTGTTATATTTATCTAATACAAGAAAAAACATCGGTAGTTAATGAAATATATAAAAATTAATGTCAAATACAAAAGAATACAAAAAATCCGTTTCTCCCTGAACATAGGGAGATCTCGACAGGTAGCATAAAATTTAACCTTCATCTTCAAAAATAGTGTGCAAACTAAAATTTAAGGCAAAAGAAAATATTACTGGCAAAATACTGAACATGCAATGTCTGTGTTACCCTGGAATTGGAGATATCTTGGAATACATTACTTGTATTGTCGAACTTTTTTCAAACTTTTTTTTCAATCCTATCAAATGCAAATATTGCTGGCCATACTAATTACTGAAAGGTGAAACTCATTGCTGAGAAGAAATACATAGTGCCAGTTTTACCTAAAAATAGGACAAAGGCATGTAGATACAAATATACTTAGAAAAGTTACAAATACAAGTAAAGTTAACATCCATATCAGAGTACTCATGATAGGATTATTGCATACACGTTTCAAGCAATGTTCGCAGATGAATTTTTTTATCCTGTCCATTCTCCACACAGATTACGTGAAACCATTTGCCAGAGGGGAGAGGACATTTAACCCAACGTTCACCAAATTTATCGACATAAAAATAGCCTCCACATCTACGACAATAATTTTCACTTTCATTAAAACTGTTTGAGGAGCTCGGACTGTCTGTGGATATACGACGATTTGAGTGATGGTCGGTCTTATCCTTTACTTTCATAGATCTCTTCCCTTTGGCTTTCTGTTCACACTCTCGCAGTTTTTCTCTGTATGCTGTCGAAGTGACAACAGCAGACTCTTGCTTCCTCTGCCCATTTCTTTTAGAATGCTCTAGACTAGAACATAGCACTGGGATCGGCGATAATTCTGTCAAAGTTGAAGAGGAAGATGATGTGGGAGAGGGAACGGTATCATTTGAAGCACAAACTTCCCCACTGTGCGATGGTGTGATGTCGTATTCAAAAACCATGTCCTCCAGGACAAAAACAGGATTGTACGGATAAATTCCTGATTTGCGAAATCCTTTCGTGAAATTTCCAGCAGTTGCTGATTGATCAGCATCTGTGGTAATTTTATAAATGAAATTTTGCAGTACATTTTCTTCTAATAAAGACAAAACATCAATTGTTAAGCTAATTTACCAACTAATAACATGATTCCCATGGTGCGATAGGGCGATAATGCTACATTAGATGTCTACCATGTGAGAGACAATTTTAAAAACTATTTTTATTCAACTGACGAGACCATAAGTTGGTACTTTAACATTGTTAATAAAACAAGTTGAAACAAGAAGACTTACGGTTAAAGTTTATGATTAATTTGTGAATGTCAACAATTGAAATAAAAATGTAGTAAATACGGTTGATATCTACCCGAGTTTCCATTATGCATATGGCTATTGTTTCCAAATGTTTTCCTTGAAATATATGTCTCTATTGCCTTTACTGCTGAGCTCATAAAGCACCGGATGCGAATTAACCAAATCAATCAGTTTTTCGTCCAGGCTTTCAGAAAATTTCTTCCAATCCATATTTAATCCAAAGCGCTATAAAAGCGATCTCAAAGCTGTTACTTAATCTTAAGTCTGATTGTGAGGGCTGATCTAGAAAATAGTGTTTTGTTGGCGGGGTAAATGGAGGGGAGCACTAACCACCCATTGTTAGGGCCTTAACGAAAATACAAAGCATACAAAGTACATATTTACATCTGTGCTAGATATGAGAGAAGCAGCGAGACCAGTATTGGGTTTGAAACGCGCTTCAATAAAATCCGTACGCACATACATTCGAGTGACTGCGTAAATAGTAATTTGTATATTTTATTATAATGGTTTTAATATCTTATACTTGCTTCAGCCCATTCTTTATCTGTCTTTAATGTTACTGATGCATATTCATCATCGGAGTTGTAGCCCCTAGCCTCATTCAGGCTAGTGATGACAAAATTCACTCCTTTACGTTGAGTCACCTCCCAGCACACTTCAATGACGCGGGGGCTATGCCACTCTTTGCGAGTCGTTTTCTAGGTGATATTTTTGACGGGGGTGGGTGGGGGGGGTTGAGCGAAGGAAGGGAGAAATAAATTGAGTTAGGTCCAGCCATAGCTTAGCTGGGAGAAATAATAATTTTTATTAACACAGATCAATTAGTGAACCATTATTATTTACCGTAAACACAATCATTTATATTCTTTTCCCTAGTAATTACAAATGCAATGCAAAAAAATATCTTTGATACCATACCAACAAGTTTATTGCGTTTCTCAGTGATAATTTGGGTTGCTTTAGAAAAATTTCTTTCACTGGGACTGAAGTTCCGAAAATACATCGTGATCTTCGAGCTAAATCATAGAACTCGGGGTAAAATGTTTTCCTATCACTCTGACTCTCTTTTGTAATCCTTCTGACAGCTTTCCGACGATAGACGTGGCTTGGTGATGAATGTCCTTCCTCTGGAGCCACTTGTTGCAACAGGTTCCCAGAGCATGATCGACTATTTTGGTAGAAGTGACTGCTTTCTCACTGCTCATCTCTACTGTAACGTATAAGGTCATTTAGGGATATCCCGACACATTAAGAGGAAACAGTAATTTTCTGGTCATAAAACGAATTGATATAAACAAATTTTTGTCTATTATAAGATTTTTTGTGTTATATTTATCTAATACAAGAAAAAACATCTGTAGTTAATGAAATATATAAAAATTAATGTCAAATACAAAAAATCCGTTTCTCCCTGAACATAGGGAGATCTCGACAGGTAGCATAAAATTTAACCTTCATCTTCAAAAATAGTGTGCAAACTAATATTTAAGGCAAAAGAAAATATTACTGGCAAAATACTGAACATGCAATGTGTGTGTTACCCTGGAATTGGAGATATCTTGGAATACATTACTTGTATTGTCGAACTTTTTTCAAACTTTTTTTTCAAACCTATCAAATGCAAATATTGCTGGCCATACTAATTACTGAAAGGTGAAACTCATTGCTGAGAAGAAATACATAGTGCCAGTTTTATCTAGGAATAGGACATAGGCATGTAGATACAAATATACTTAGAAAAGTTACAAATACAAGTAAAGTTAACATCCATATGAGAGTACTCATGATAGGATTATTGCATACACGTTTCAAGCAATGTTCGCAGATGAATTTTTTTATCCTGTCCATTCTCCACACAGTTTACGTGAAACCATTTGCCAGAGGGGAGAGGACATTTAACCCAACGTTCACCAAATTTATCGACATAAAAATAGCCTCCACATCTACCACAATAATTTTCACTTTCTTTAAAACTGTTTGAGGAGCTCGGACTGTCTGTGGATATACGACGATTTGCGTGATGGTCGGTCTTATCCTTTACTTTAATAATTCTTGTCCCTTTGGCTTTCTGTTCACACTCTCGCAGTTTTTCTCTGTATGCTGTCGAAATGACAACAGCAGACTCTTGCTTCCTCTGCCCATTTCTTTTAGAATGCTCTAGACTAGAACATAGCACTTGGATCGGCGATAATTCTGTCAAAGTTAAAGAGGAAGATGATGTGGGAGAGGGAACGGTATCATTTGAAGCACAAACTTCCCCACTGTGCGATGGTGTGATGTCGTATTCAAAAAGAATGTCCTCCAGGACAAAAACAGGATTGTACGGATAAATTCCTGATTTCCGAAATCCATTTGTGAAATAACCAGCAGTTGCTGATTGATCAGCATCTGTGGTAATTTTACAAATGAAATTTTGCAGTACATTTTCTTCTAATAAAGACAAAACATCAATTGTTAAGCTAATTTACCAACTAATAACATGATTCCCATGGTGCGATAGGGCGATAATGCTACATTAGATGTCTACCATGTGAGAGACAATTTTAAAAACTATTTTTATTCAACTGACGAGACCATAAGTTGGTACTTTAACATTGTTAATAAAACAAGTTGAAACAAGAAGACTTACGGTTAAAGTTTATGATTAATTTGTGAATGTCAACAATTGAAATAAAAATGTAGTAAATATGGTTGATATCTACCCGAGTTTCCATTATGCATATGGCTATTGTTTCCAAATGTTTTCCTTGAAATATATGTGTCTATGGCCTTTACTGCTGAGCTCATAAAGCACCGGATGCGAATTAACCAAATCAATCAGTTTTTCGTCCAGGCTTTCAGAAAATTTCTTCCAATCCATATTTAATCCAAAGCGCTATAAAAGCGATCTCAAAGCTGTTACTTAATCTTAAGTCTGATTGTGAGGGCTGATCTAGAAAATAGTGTTTTGTTGGCGGGGTAAATGGAGGGGAGCACTAACCACCCATTGTTAGGGCCTTAACGAAAATACAAAGCATACAAAGTACATATTTACATCTGTGCTAGATATGAGAGAAGCAGCGAGACCAGTGTTGGGTTTGAAACGCGCTTCAATAAAATCCGTACGCACATACATTCGAGTGACTGCGTAAATAGTAATTTGTATATTTTATTATAATGGTTTTAATATCTTATACTTGCTTCAGCCCATTCTTTATCTGTCTTTAATGTTACTGATGCATATTCATCATCGGAGTTGTAGCCCCTAGCCTCATCCAGGCTAGTGATGACAAAATTCACTCCTTTACGTGAGTCACCTCCCAGCACACTTCAATGACGCGGGGGCTATTCCACTCTTTGCGAGTCGTTTTCTAGGTGATATTTTTGACTGGGGAGGGTGGGGGGGGGGGGGTGGAGCGAAGGGAGAAATAAATTGAGGTAGGTCCAGCCATAGCTTAGCTGGGCGAAATAATAATTTTTATTAACACAGATCAATTAGTGAAACATTATTATTTACCGTAAACACAATCATTTATATTATTTTCCCTAGTAATTTCAAATTTCAATGCAAAAAAATATCTTAAATACCATCCCAACATGTTTATTGCGTTTCTCAGTGATAATTTGGGTTGCTTTAGAAAAATTTCTTTCACTGGGACTGAAGTTCCGAAAATACATCGTGATCTTCGAGCTAAATCATAGAACTCGGGGTAAAATGTTTTCCTATCACTCTGACTCTCTTTTGTAATCCTTCTGAAACCTTTCCGACGATAGACGTGGCTTGGTGATGAATGTCCTTCCTCTGGAGCCACTCGCTGCAACAGGTTCCCAGAGCGAGATCGACTATTTTGGTAGAAGTGACTGCTTTCTCACTGCTCATCTCTACTGTAACGTATAAGGTCATTTAGGGACATCCCGACACTTAAAGAGAAAACAGTAATTTTCTGGTCATAAAACTAATTGATATAAACAAATTTTTGTCTATTATAAGATTTTTTGTGTTATATTTATCTAATACAAGAAAAAACATCTGTAGTTAATGAAATATATAAAAATTAATGTCAAATACAAAAGAATACAAAAAATCCGTTTCTCCCTGAACATAGGGAGATCTCGACAGGTAGCATAAAATTTAACCTTCATCTTCAAAAATAGTGTGCAAACTAAAATTTAAGGCAAAAGAAAATATTACTGGCAAAATACTGAACATGCAATGTCTGTGTTACCCTGGAATTGGAGATATCTTGGAATACATTACTTGTATTGTCGAACTTTTTTCAAACTTTTTTTTCAATCCTATCAAATGCAAATATTGCTGGCCATACTAATTACTGAAAGGTGAAACTCATTGCTGAGAAGAAATACATAGTGCCAGTTTTACCTAAAAATAGGACAAAGGCATGTAGATACAAATATACTTAGAAAAGTTACAAATACAAGTAAAGTTAACATCCATATCAGAGTACTCATGATAGGATTATTGCATACACGTTTCAAGCAATGTTCGCAGATGAATTTTTTTATCCTGTCCATTCTCCACACAGATTACGTGAAACCATTTGCCAGAGGGGAGAGGACATTTAACCCAACGTTCACCAAATTTATCGACATAAAAATAGCCTCCACATCTACGACAATAATTTTCACTTTCATTAAAACTGTTTGAGGAGCTCGGACTGTCTGTGGATATACGACGATTTGAGTGATGGTCGGTCTTATCCTTTACTTTCATAGATCTCTTCCCTTTGGCTTTCTGTTCACACTCTCGCAGTTTTTCTCTGTATGCTGTCGAAGTGACAACAGCAGACTCTTGCTTCCTCTGCCCATTTCTTTTAGAATGCTCTAGACTAGAACATAGCACTGGGATCGGCGATAATTCTGTCAAAGTTGAAGAGGAAGATGATGTGGGAGAGGGAACGGTATCATTTGAAGCACAAACTTCCCCACTGTGCGATGGTGTGATGTCGTATTCAAAAACCATGTCCTCCAGGACAAAAACAGGATTGTACGGATAAATTCCTGATTTGCGAAATCCTTTCGTGAAATTTCCAGCAGTTGCTGATTGATCAGCATCTGTGGTAATTTTATAAATGAAATTTTGCAGTACATTTTCTTCTAATAAAGACAAAACATCAATTGTTAAGCTAATTTACCAACTAATAACATGATTCCCATGGTGCGATAGGGCGATAATGCTACATTAGATGTCTACCATGTGAGAGACAATTTTAAAAACTATTTTTATTCAACTGACGAGACCATAAGTTGGTACTTTAACATTGTTAATAAAACAAGTTGAAACAAGAAGACTTACGGTTAAAGTTTATGATTAATTTGTGAATGTCAACAATTGAAATAAAAATGTAGTAAATACGGTTGATATCTACCCGAGTTTCCATTATGCATATGGCTATTGTTTCCAAATGTTTTCCTTGAAATATATGTCTCTATGGCCTTTACTGCTGAGCTCATAAAGCACCGGATGCGAATTAACCAAATCAATCAGTTTTTCGTCCAGGCTTTCAGAAAATTTCTTCCAATCCATATTTAATCCAAAGCGCTATAAAAGCGATCTCAAAGCTGTTACTTAATCTTAAGTCTGATTGTGAGGGCTGATCTAGAAAATAGTGTTTTGTTGGCGGGGTAAATGGAGGGGAGCACTAACCACCCATTGTTAGGGCCTTAACGAAAATACAAAGCATACAAAGTACATATTTACATCTGTGCTAGATATGAGAGAAGCAGCGAGACCAGTATTGGGTTTGAAACGCGCTTCAATAAAATCCGTACGCACATACATTCGAGTGACTGCGTAAATAGTAATTTGTATATTTTATTATAATGGTTTTAATATCTTATACTTGCTTCAGCCCATTCTTTATCTGTCTTTAATGTTACTGATGCATATTCATCATCGGAGTTGTAGCCCCTAGCCTCATTCAGGCTAGTGATGACAAAATTCACTCCTTTACGTTGAGTCACCTCCCAGCACACTTCAATGACGCGGGGGCTATGCCACTCTTTGCGAGTCGTTTTCTAGGTGATATTTTTGACGGGGGTGTTGAGCGAAGGAAGGGAGAAATAAATTGAGTTAGGTCCAGCCATAGCTTAGCTGGGAGAAATAATAATTTTTATTAACACAGATCAATTAGTGAACCATTATTATTTACCGTAAACACAATCATTTATATTCTTTTCCCTAGTAATTACAAATGCAATGCAAAAAAATATCTTTGATACCATACCAACAAGTTTATTGCGTTTCTCAGTGATAATTTGGGTTGCTTTAGAAAAATTTCTTTCACTGGGACTGAAGTTCCGAAAATACATCGTGATCTTCGAGCTAAATCATAGAACTCGGGGTAAAATGTTTTCCTATCACTCTGACTCTCTTTTGTAATCCTTCTGACAGCTTTCCGACGATAGACGTGGCTTGGTGATGAATGTCCTTCCTCTGGAGCCACTTGTTGCAACAGGTTCCCAGAGCATGATCGACTATTTTGGTAGAAGTGACTGCTTTCTCACTGCTCATCTCTACTGTAACGTATAAGGTCATTTAGGGATATCCCGACACATTAAGAGGAAACAGTAATTTTCTGGTCATAAAACGAATTGATATAAACAAATTTTTGTCTATTATAAGATTTTTTGTGTTATATTTATCTAATACAAGAAAAAACATCTGTAGTTAATGAAATATATAAAAATTAATGTCAAATACAAAAAATCCGTTTCTCCCTGAACATAGGGAGATCTCGACAGGTAGCATAAAATTTAACCTTCATCTTCAAAAATAGTGTGCAAACTAATATTTAAGGCAAAAGAAAATATTACTGGCAAAATACTGAACATGCAATGTGTGTGTTACCCTGGAATTGGAGATATCTTGGAATACATTACTTGTATTGTCGAACTTTTTTCAAACTTTTTTTTCAAACCTATCAAATGCAAATATTGCTGGCCATACTAATTACTGAAAGGTGAAACTCATTGCTGAGAAGAAATACATAGTGCCAGTTTTATCTAGGAATAGGACATAGGCATGTAGATACAAATATACTTAGAAAAGTTACAAATACAAGTAAAGTTAACATCCATATGAGAGTACTCATGATAGGATTATTGCATACACGTTTCAAGCAATGTTCGCAGATGAATTTTTTTATCCTGTCCATTCTCCACACAGTTTACGTGAAACCATTTGCCAGAGGGGAGAGGACATTTAACCCAACGTTCACCAAATTTATCGACATAAAAATAGCCTCCACATCTACCACAATAATTTTCACTTTCTTTAAAACTGTTTGAGGAGCTCGGACTGTCTGTGGATATACGACGATTTGCGTGATGGTCGGTCTTATCCTTTACTTTAATAATTCTTGTCCCTTTGGCTTTCTGTTCACACTCTCGCAGTTTTTCTCTGTATGCTGTCGAAATGACAACAGCAGACTCTTGCTTCCTCTGCCCATTTCTTTTAGAATGCTCTAGACTAGAACATAGCACTTGGATCGGCGATAATTCTGTCAAAGTTAAAGAGGAAGATGATGTGGGAGAGGGAACGGTATCATTTGAAGCACAAACTTCCCCACTGTGCGATGGTGTGATGTCGTATTCAAAAAGAATGTCCTCCAGGACAAAAACAGGATTGTACGGATAAATTCCTGATTTCCGAAATCCATTTGTGAAATAACCAGCAGTTGCTGATTGATCAGCATCTGTGGTAATTTTACAAATGAAATTTTGCAGTACATTTTCTTCTAATAAAGACAAAACATCAATTGTTAAGCTAATTTACCAACTAATAACATGATTCCCATGGTGCGATAGGGCGATAATGCTACATTAGATGTCTACCATGTGAGAGACAATTTTAAAAACTATTTTTATTCAACTGACGAGACCATAAGTTGGTACTTTAACATTGTTAATAAAACAAGTTGAAACAAGAAGACTTACGGTTAAAGTTTATGATTAATTTGTGAATGTCAACAATTGAAATAAAAATGTAGTAAATATGGTTGATATCTACCCGAGTTTCCATTATGCATATGGCTATTGTTTCCAAATGTTTTCCTTGAAATATATGTGTCTATGGCCTTTACTGCTGAGCTCATAAAGCACCGGATGCGAATTAACCAAATCAATCAGTTTTTCGTCCAGGCTTTCAGAAAATTTCTTCCAATCCATATTTAATCCAAAGCGCTATAAAAGCGATCTCAAAGCTGTTACTTAATCTTAAGTCTGATTGTGAGGGCTGATCTAGAAAATAGTGTTTTGTTGGCGGGGTAAATGGAGGGGAGCACTAACCACCCATTGTTAGGGCCTTAACGAAAATACAAAGCATACAAAGTACATATTTACATCTGTGCTAGATATGAGAGAAGCAGCGAGACCAGTGTTGGGTTTGAAACGCGCTTCAATAAAATCCGTACGCACATACATTCGAGTGACTGCGTAAATAGTAATTTGTATATTTTATTATAATGGTTTTAATATCTTATACTTGCTTCAGCCCATTCTTTATCTGTCTTTAATGTTACTGATGCATATTCATCATCGGAGTTGTAGCCCCTAGCCTCATCCAGGCTAGTGATGACAAAATTCACTCCTTTACGTGAGTCACCTCCCAGCACACTTCAATGACGCGGGGGCTATTCCACTCTTTGCGAGTCGTTTTCTAGGTGATATTTTTGACTGGGGAGGGTGGGGGGGGGGGGGTGGAGCGAAGGGAGAAATAAATTGAGGTAGGTCCAGCCATAGCTTAGCTGGGCGAAATAATAATTTTTATTAACACAGATCAATTAGTGAAACATTATTATTTACCGTAAACACAATCATTTATATTATTTTCCCTAGTAATTTCAAATTTCAATGCAAAAAAATATCTTAAATACCATCCCAACATGTTTATTGCGTTTCTCAGTGATAATTTGGGTTGCTTTAGAAAAATTTCTTTCACTGGGACTGAAGTTCCGAAAATACATCGTGATCTTCGAGCTAAATCATAGAACTCGGGGTAAAATGTTTTCCTATCACTCTGACTCTCTTTTGTAATCCTTCTGAAACCTTTCCGACGATAGACGTGGCTTGGTGATGAATGTCCTTCCTCTGGAGCCACTCGCTGCAACAGGTTCCCAGAGCGAGATCGACTATTTTGGTAGAAGTGACTGCTTTCTCACTGCTCATCTCTACTGTAACGTATAAGGTCATTTAGGGACATCCCGACACTTAAAGAGAAAACAGTAATTTTCTGGTCATAAAACTAATTGATATAAACAAATTTTTGTCTATTATAAGATTTTTTGTGTTATATTTATCTAATACAAGAAAAAACATCTGTAGTTAATGAAATATATAAAAATTAATGTCAAATACAAAAGAATACAAAAAATCCGTTTCTCCCTGAACATAGGGAGATCTCGACAGGTAGCATAAAATTTAACCTTCATCTTCAAAAATAGTGTGCAAACTAAAATTTAAGGCAAAAGAAAATATTACTGGCAAAATACTGAACATGCAATGTCTGTGTTACCCTGGAATTGGAGATATCTTGGAATACATTACTTGTATTGTCGAACTTTTTTCAAACTTTTTTTTCAATCCTATCAAATGCAAATATTGCTGGCCATACTAATTACTGAAAGGTGAAACTCATTGCTGAGAAGAAATACATAGTGCCAGTTTTACCTAAAAATAGGACAAAGGCATGTAGATACAAATATACTTAGAAAAGTTACAAATACAAGTAAAGTTAACATCCATATCAGAGTACTCATGATAGGATTATTGCATACACGTTTCAAGCAATGTTCGCAGATGAATTTTTTTATCCTGTCCATTCTCCACACAGATTACGTGAAACCATTTGCCAGAGGGGAGAGGACATTTAACCCAACGTTCACCAAATTTATCGACATAAAAATAGCCTCCACATCTACGACAATAATTTTCACTTTCATTAAAACTGTTTGAGGAGCTCGGACTGTCTGTGGATATACGACGATTTGAGTGATGGTCGGTCTTATCCTTTACTTTCATAGATCTCTTCCCTTTGGCTTTCTGTTCACACTCTCGCAGTTTTTCTCTGTATGCTGTCGAAGTGACAACAGCAGACTCTTGCTTCCTCTGCCCATTTCTTTTAGAATGCTCTAGACTAGAACATAGCACTGGGATCGGCGATAATTCTGTCAAAGTTGAAGAGGAAGATGATGTGGGAGAGGGAACGGTATCATTTGAAGCACAAACTTCCCCACTTTGCGATGGTGTGATGTCGTATTCAAAAACCATGTCCTCCAGGACAAAAACAGGATTGTACGGATAAATTCCTGATTTGCGAAATCCTTTCGTGAAATTTCCAGCAGTTGCTGATTGATCAGCATCTGTGGTAATTTTATAAATGAAATTTTGCAGTACATTTTCTTCTAATAAAGACAAAACATCAATTGTTAAGCTAATTTACCAACTAATAACATGATTCCCATGGTGCGATAGGGCGATAATGCTACATTAGATGTCTACCATGTGAGAGACAATTTTAAAAACTATTTTTATTCAACTGACGAGACCATAAGTTGGTACTTTAACATTGTTAATAAAACAAGTTGAAACAAGAAGACTTACGGTTAAAGTTTATGATTAATTTGTGAATGTCAACAATTGAAATAAAAATGTAGTAAATACGGTTGATATCTACCCGAGTTTCCATTATGCATATGGCTATTGTTTCCAAATGTTTTCCTTGAAATATATGTCTCTATTGCCTTTACTGCTGAGCTCATAAAGCACCGGATGCGAATTAACCAAATCAATCAGTTTTTCGTCCAGGCTTTCAGAAAATTTCTTCCAATCCATATTTAATCCAAAGCGCTATAAAAGCGATCTCAAAGCTGTTACTTAATCTTAAGTCTGATTGTGAGGGCTGATCTAGAAAATAGTGTTTTGTTGGCGGGGTAAATGGAGGGGAGCACTAACCACCCATTGTTAGGGCCTTAACGAAAATACAAAGCATACAAAGTACATATTTACATCTGTGCTAGATATGAGAGAAGCAGCGAGACCAGTATTGGGTTTGAAACGCGCTTCAATAAAATCCGTACGCACATACATTCGAGTGACTGCGTAAATAGTAATTTGTATATTTTATTATAATGGTTTTAATATCTTATACTTGCTTCAGCCCATTCTTTATCTGTCTTTAATGTTACTGATGCATATTCATCATCGGAGTTGTAGCCCCTAGCCTCATTCAGGCTAGTGATGACAAAATTCACTCCTTTACGTTGAGTCACCTCCCAGCACACTTCAATGACGCGGGGGCTATGCCACTCTTTGCGAGTCGTTTTCTAGGTGATATTTTTGACGGGGGTGGGTGGGGGGGGTTGAGCGAAGGAAGGGAGAAATAAATTGAGTTAGGTCCAGCCATAGCTTAGCTGGGAGAAATAATAATTTTTATTAACACAGATCAATTAGTGAACCATTATTATTTACCGTAAACACAATCATTTATATTCTTTTCCCTAGTAATTACAAATGCAATGCAAAAAAATATCTTTGATACCATACCAACAAGTTTATTGCGTTTCTCAGTGATAATTTGGGTTGCTTTAGAAAAATTTCTTTCACTGGGACTGAAGTTCCGAAAATACATCGTGATCTTCGAGCTAAATCATAGAACTCGGGGTAAAATGTTTTCCTATCACTCTGACTCTCTTTTGTAATCCTTCTGACAGCTTTCCGACGATAGACGTGGCTTGGTGATGAATGTCCTTCCTCTGGAGCCACTTGTTGCAACAGGTTCCCAGAGCATGATCGACTATTTTGGTAGAAGTGACTGCTTTCTCACTGCTCATCTCTACTGTAACGTATAAGGTCATTTAGGGATATCCCGACACATTAAGAGGAAACAGTAATTTTCTGGTCATAAAACGAATTGATATAAACAAATTTTTGTCTATTATAAGATTTTTTGTGTTATATTTATCTAATACAAGAAAAAACATCTGTAGTTAATGAAATATATAAAAATTAATGTCAAATACAAAAAATCCGTTTCTCCCTGAACATAGGGAGATCTCGACAGGTAGCATAAAATTTAACCTTCATCTTCAAAAATAGTGTGCAAACTAATATTTAAGGCAAAAGAAAATATTACTGGCAAAATACTGAACATGCAATGTGTGTGTTACCCTGGAATTGGAGATATCTTGGAATACATTACTTGTATTGTCGAACTTTTTTCAAACTTTTTTTTCAAACCTATCAAATGCAAATATTGCTGGCCATACTAATTACTGAAAGGTGAAACTCATTGCTGAGAAGAAATACATAGTGCCAGTTTTATCTAGGAATAGGACATAGGCATGTAGATACAAATATACTTAGAAAAGTTACAAATACAAGTAAAGTTAACATCCATATGAGAGTACTCATGATAGGATTATTGCATACACGTTTCAAGCAATGTTCGCAGATGAATTTTTTTATCCTGTCCATTCTCCACACAGTTTACGTGAAACCATTTGCCAGAGGGGAGAGGACATTTAACCCAACGTTCACCAAATTTATCGACATAAAAATAGCCTCCACATCTACCACAATAATTTTCACTTTCTTTAAAACTGTTTGAGGAGCTCGGACTGTCTGTGGATATACGACGATTTGCGTGATGGTCGGTCTTATCCTTTACTTTAATAATTCTTGTCCCTTTGGCTTTCTGTTCACACTCTCGCAGTTTTTCTCTGTATGCTGTCGAAATGACAACAGCAGACTCTTGCTTCCTCTGCCCATTTCTTTTAGAATGCTCTAGACTAGAACATAGCACTTGGATCGGCGATAATTCTGTCAAAGTTAAAGAGGAAGATGATGTGGGAGAGGGAACGGTATCATTTGAAGCACAAACTTCCCCACTGTGCGATGGTGTGATGTCGTATTCAAAAAGAATGTCCTCCAGGACAAAAACAGGATTGTACGGATAAATTCCTGATTTCCGAAATCCATTTGTGAAATAACCAGCAGTTGCTGATTGATCAGCATCTGTGGTAATTTTACAAATGAAATTTTGCAGTACATTTTCTTCTAATAAAGACAAAACATCAATTGTTAAGCTAATTTACCAACTAATAACATGATTCCCATGGTGCGATAGGGCGATAATGCTACATTAGATGTCTACCATGTGAGAGACAATTTTAAAAACTATTTTTATTCAACTGACGAGACCATAAGTTGGTACTTTAACATTGTTAATAAAACAAGTTGAAACAAGAAGACTTACGGTTAAAGTTTATGATTAATTTGTGAATGTCAACAATTGAAATAAAAATGTAGTAAATATGGTTGATATCTACCCGAGTTTCCATTATGCATATGGCTATTGTTTCCAAATGTTTTCCTTGAAATATATGTCTCTATGGCCTTTACTGCTGAGCTCATAAAGCACCGGATGCGAATTAACCAAATCAATCAGTTTTTCGTCCAGGCTTTCAGAAAATTTCTTCCAATCCATATTTAATCCAAAGCGCTATAAAAGCGATCTCAAAGCTGTTACTTAATCTTAAGTCTGATTGTGAGGGCTGATCTAGAAAATAGTGTTTTGTTGGCGGGGTAAATGGAGGGGAGCACTAACCACCCATTGTTAGGGCCTTAACGAAAATACAAAGCATACAAAGTACATATTTACATCTGTGCTAGATATGAGAGAAGCAGCGAGACCAGTGTTGGGTTTGAAACGCGCTTCAATAAAATCCGTACGCACATACATTCGAGTGACTGCGTAAATAGTAATTTGTATATTTTATTATAATGGTTTTAATATCTTATACTTGCTTCAGCCCATTCTTTATCTGTCTTTAATGTTACTGATGCATATTCATCATCGGAGTTGTAGCCCCTAGCCTCATCCAGGCTAGTGATGACAAAATTCACTCCTTTACGTGAGTCACCTCCCAGCACACTTCAATGACGCGGGGGCTATTCCACTCTTTGCGAGTCGTTTTCTAGGTGATATTTTTGACTGGGGAGGGTGGGAGGGGGGGGGGGTGGAGCGAAGGGAGAAATAAATTGAGGTAGGTCCAGCCATAGCTTAGCTGGGCGAAATAATAATTTTTATTAACACAGATCAATTAGTGAAACATTATTATTTACCGTAAACACAATCATTTATATTATTTTCCCTAGTAATTTCAAATTTCAATGCAAAAAAATATCTTAAATACCATCCCAACATGTTTATTGCGTTTCTCAGTGATAATTTGGGTTGCTTTAGAAAAATTTCTTTCACTGGGACTGAAGTTCCGAAAATACATCGTGATCTTCGAGCTAAATCATAGAACTCGGGGTAAAATGTTTTCCTATCACTCTGACTCTCTTTTGTAATCCTTCTGAAACCTTTCCGACGATAGACGTGGCTTGGTGATGAATGTCCTTCCTCTGGAGCCACTCGCTGCAACAGGTTCCCAGAGCGAGATCGACTATTTTGGTAGAAGTGACTGCTTTCTCACTGCTCATCTCTACTGTAACGTATAAGGTCATTTAGGGACATCCCGACACTTAAAGAGAAAACAGTAATTTTCTGGTCATAAAACTAATTGATATAAACAAATTTTTGTCTATTATAAGATTTTTTGTGTTATATTTATCTAATACAAGAAAAAACATCTGTAGTTAATGAAATATATCAAAATTAATGTCAAATACAAAAGAATACAAAAAATCCGTTTCTCCCTGCACATAGGGAGATCTCGACAGGTAGCATAAAATTTAACCTTCATCTTCAAAAATAGTGTGCAAACTAAAATTTAAGGCAAAAGAAAATATTACTGGCAAAATACTGAACATGCAATGTCTGTGTTACCCTGGAATTGGAGATATCTTGGAATACATTACTTGTATTGTCGAACTTTTTTCAAAATTTTTTTCAAACCTATCAAATGCAAATATTGCTGGCCATACTAATTACTGAAAGGTGAAACTCATTGCTGAGAAGAAATACATAGCGCAAGTTTTATCTAGAAATAGGACAACGGCATGTAGATACAAATATACTTAGAAAAGTTACAAATACAAGTAAAGTTAACATCCATATCAGAGTACTCATGATAGGATTTTTGCATACACGTTTCAAGCAATGTTCGCAGATGAATTTTTTTATCCTGTCCATTCTCCACACAGATTACGTGAAACCATTTGCCAGAGGGGAGAGGACATTTAACCCAACGTTCACCAAATTTATCGACATAAAAATAGCCTCCACATCTACCACAATAACTTTCACTTTCTTTAAAACTGTTTGAGGAGCTCGGACTGTCTTTGGATATACGACGATTTGAGTGATGGTCGGTCTTATCCTTTACTTTCATAGATCTTGTCCCTTTGGCTTTCTGTTCACACTCTCGCAGTTTTTCTCTGTATGCTGTCGAAGTGACAACAGCAGACTCTTGCTTCCTCTGCCCATTTCTTTTAGAATGCTCTAGACTAGAACATAGCACTGGGATCGGCGATAATTCTGTCAAAGTTGAAGAGGAAGATGATGTGGGAGAGGGAACGGTATCATTTGAAGCACAAACTTCCCCACTGTGCGATGGTGTGATGTCGTATTAAAAAACAATGTCCTCCAGGACAAAAACAGGATTGTACGGATAAATTCCTGATTTCCGAAATCCATTTGTGAAATTACCAGCAGTTGCTGATTGATCAGCTTCTGTGGTAATTTTACAAATGAAATTTTGCAGTACATTTTCTTCTAATAAAGACAAAACATCAATTGTTAAGCTAATTTACCAACTAATAACATGATTCCCATGGTGCGATAGGGCGATAATGCTACATTAGATGTCTACCATGTGAGAGACAATTTTAAAAACTATTTTTATTCAACTGACGAGACCATAAGTTGGTACTTTAACATTGTTAATAAAACAAGTTGAAACAAGAAGACTTACGGTTAAAGTTTATGATTAATTTGTGAATGTCAACAATTGAAATAAAAATGTAGTAAATATGGTTGATATCTACCCGAGTTTCCATTATGCATATGGCTATTGTTTCCAAATGTTTTCCTTGAAATATATGTGTCTATGGCCTTTACTGCTGAGCTCATAAAGCACCGGATGCGAATTAACCAAATCAATCAGTTTTTCGTCCAGGCTTTCAGAAAATTTCTTCCAATCCATATTTAATCCAAAGCGCTATAAAAGCGATCTCAAAGCTGTTACTTAATCTTAAGTCTGATTGTGAGGGCTGATCTAGAATATAGTGTTTTGTTGGCGGGGTAAATGGAGGGGAGCACTATCCACCCATTGTTAGGGCCTTAACGAAAATACAAAGCATACAAAGTACATATTTACATCTGTGCTAGATATGAGAGAAGCAGCGAGACCAGTGTTGGGTTTGAAACGCGCTTCAATAAAATCCGTACGCACATACATTCGAGTGACTGCGTAAATAGTAATTTGTATATTTTATTATAATGGTTTTAATATCTTATACTTGATTCAGCCCATTCTTTATCTGTCTTTAATGTTACTGATGCATATTCATCATCGGAGTTGTAGCCCCTAGCCTCATCCAGGCTAGTGATGACAAAATTCACTCCTTTACGTTGAGTCACCTCCCAGCACACTTCAATGACGCGGGGGCTATGCCACTCTTTGCGAGTCGTTTTCTAGGTGATGTTTTTGACAGGGGTGGGTGGGGGGGGGGGGTTGAGCGAAGGAAGGGAGAAATAAATTGAGTTAGGTCCAGCCATAGCTTAGCTGGGAGAAATAATAATTTTTATTAACACAGATCAATTAGTGAAACATTATTATTTACCGTAAACACAATCATTTTTTTTCTTTTCCCTAGTAATTACAAATGCAATGCAAAAAAATATCTTTGATACCATCCCAACAAGTTTATTGCGTTTCTCAGTGATAATTTGGGTTGCTTTAGAAAAATTTCTTTCACTGGGACTGAAGTTCCGAAAATACATCGTGATCTTCGAGCTAAATCATAGAACTCGGGGTAAAATGTTTTCCTATCACTCTGACTCTCTTTTGTAATCCTTCTGACAGCTTTCCGACGATAGACGTGGCTTGGTGATGAATGTCCTTCCTCTGGAGCCACTTGTTGCAACAGGTTCCCAGAGCGAGATCGACTATTTTGGAAGAAGTGACTGCTTTCTCACTGCTCATCTCTACTGTAACGTATAAGGTCATTTAGGGACATCCCGACACATTAAGAGAAAACAGTAATTTTCTGGTCATAAAACGAATTGATATAAACAAATTTTGGTCTATTATAAGATTTTTTGTGTTATATTTATCTAATACAAGAAAAAACATCTGTAGTTAATGAAATATATAAAAATTAATGTCAAATACAAAAGAATACAAAAAATCCGTTTCTCCCTGAACATAGGGAGATCTCGACAGGTGGCATAAAATTTAACCTTCATCTTCAAAAATAGTGTGCAAACTAATATTTAAGGCAAAAGAAAATATTACTGGCAAAATACTGAACATGCAATGTGTGTGTTACCCTGGAATTGGAGATATCTTGGAATACATTACTTGTATTGTCGAACTTTTTTCAAACTTTTTTTTCAAACCTATCAAATGCAAATATTGCTGACCATACTAATTACTGAAAGGTGAAACTCATTGAAGAGAAGAAATACATAGCGCAAGTTTTATCTAAAAATAGGACAAGGGCATGTAGAAACAAATATACTTAGAAAAGTTACAAATACAAGTAAAGTTAACATCCATATCAGAGTACTCATGATAGGATTATTGCATACACGTTTCAAGCAATGTTCGCAGTTGAATTTTTTTATCGTGTCCATTCTCCACACAGTTTACGTGAAACCATTTGCCAGAGGGGAGAGGACATTTAACCCAACGTTCACCAAATTTATCGACATAAAAATAGCATCCACATCTACCACAATAATTTTCACTTTCTTTAAAACTGTTTGAGGAGCTCGGACTGTCTGTGGATATACGACGATTTGAGTGATGGTCGGTCTTATCCTTTACTTTCATAGATCTTGTCCCTTTGGCTTTCTGTTCACACTCTCGCAGTTTTTCTCTGTATGCTGTCAAAGTGACAACAGCAGACTCTTGCTTCCTCTGCCCATTTCTTTTAGAATGCTCTAGACTAGAACATAGCACTGGGATCGGCGATAATTCTGTCAAAGTTGAAGAGGAAGATGATGATGTGGGAGAGGGAAAGGTATCATTTGAAGCACAAACTTCCCCAATGTGCGATGGTGTGATTTCGTATTCAAAAACAATGTCCTCCAGGACAAAAACAGGATTGTACGGATAAATTCCTGATTTCCGAAATCCATTTTTGAAATTACCAGCAGTTGCTGATTGATCAGCATCTGCTGGTAATTTTACAAATTAAATTTTGCAGTACATTTTCTTCTCTTAAAGACAAAACATCAATATTTTAAGCTAAATTACCAACTACTACCATGATTCCCATGGTGCGAGTGGTTGGTAATGCTACATTAGATGTCTACCATATAAGAGACAATTTAAAAAACTATTTTTATTTAACTGACGAGACCATTAGTACTTTAACCTTGTTAATAAAACAAGTTGAAACAGGAAGACTTACGGTTAAAGTTTATGATTAATTTGTGAATGTCAACAATTGAAATAAAAATGTAGTAAATATGGTTGATATCTACCCGAGTTTCCATTATGCATATGGCTATTGTTTCCAAATGTTTTCCTTGAAATATATGTCTCTATGGCCTTTACTGCTGAGCTCATAAAGCACCGGATGCGAATTAACCAAATCAATCAGTTTTTCGTCCAGGCTTTCAGAAAATTTCTTCCAATCCATATTTAATCCAAAGCGCTATAAAAGCGATCTCAAAGCTGTTACTTAATCTTAAGTCTGATTGTGAGGGCTGATCTAGAAAATAGTGTTTTGTTGGCGGGGTAAATGGAGAGAAGAACTAACCACCGATTGTTAGGGCCTTAACGAAAATACAAAGCATGCAAAGTACATATTTTTACATCAGATATGAGAGATTCAGCGAGACCAATGTTGGGTTTGAAACGTACTTCAATATAATACGTACATAGTTATTTGTATTTTTTATTGAAATGGTTTTAATATGTTATACTTGCCTCAGCCCATTCTTTATCTGTCTTCAATGCCACTGTTGCATATTCATCATCGGAGTTGTAGCCAGTAGCCTCATCCAGGCTAGTGATGGCAAAATTTACCCCTTTACGTGAGTAGCCTCCCAGCACACTTCAATGACACCCCGGGACACTGCCACTTTTTGCGAGTCGTTTTCTCTGTGACGGTTCTGACGGGGGAGTGTGGGGGGGGGGGGGGGTGGAGCGAGGGAAGAGAAATAAAATTGAGGTAGGTCCAGCCATAGCTTAGCTGGGAGAAAAAATAGATTTTATTAACACAATGCATCAACATGTGAAACATCATTATTTACCGTAAACACAATCAATTATATTCTTTTCCCTAGTAATTACAAATTTCAATGCAAAAAAATATCTTAGAAACCATCCCAACAAGATCATTGCGTTTCTCAGTGATAATTTGGGTTGCTTTCGAAAAATTTCTTTCACTGGGACTGAAGTTCCGAAAATACATCGTGATCTTATAGCTAAATCATAGAACTCGCGGTAAAATGTTTTCCTATCACTCGACCAATTTAATAGATCACTAATCTGCGGGGTAGACTCATTTACGTATTTTGTTCACTTCAATTATACCATCTTACCATGCATCGGGAGTTTGCTTGACACCAGCAACATATGAATCTAATATTTTCGATACTTTGTACTTAACTCCATCCGTCACTGAGTTGGAAATTGCCTGTGTGTGAGAAGGCAAAGGATTTTGCTGTTTCCTGCGATTATCGAATTTTGAGACAATTCTCTTTAGACCTCTATAACGCCCTTGGATTAGTAATTCCATATTTTTTTTTAATCTGAATTCTAAGAACGTTGTCTCCACTAAAAGAGGATTGCCTTTATAATTTCTGACTCTCTTTTGTAATCTTTCTGACAGCTTTCCGACGATAGACGTGGCTTGGTGATGAATGTCCTTCCTCTCGAGCCACTCGTTGCAACAGGTTCCCAGAGCGAGAGCGACTATTTTAGAAGAAGTGACTGCTTTCTCACTGCTCATCTCTACTGTAACTTATAAGGTCATTTAGGGACACTTTAAGAGAAAACAGTAATTTTCTGGTCATAAAACTAATTGATGTAAACAAATTTTTGTCTATTATAAGATTTTTTGTGTTATATTTATCTAATACAAGAAAAAACATCTGTAGTTAATGAAATATATCAAAATTAATGTCAAATACCAAAGAATACAAAAAATCCGTTTCTCCCTGAACATAGGGAGATCTCGACAGGTAGCATAAAATTTAACCTTCATCTTCAAAAATAGTGTGCAAACTAATATTTAAGGCAAAAGAAAATATTACTGGCAAAATACTGAACATGCAATGTGTGTGTTACCCTGGAATTGGAGATATCTTGGAATACATTACTTGTATTGTCGAACTTTTTTCAAACTTTTTTTTCAAACCTATCAAATGCAAATATTGCTGGCCATACTAATTACTGAAAGGTGAAACTCATTGCTGAGAAGAAATACATAGTGCCAGTTTTATCTAGGAATAGGACATAGGCATGTAGATACAAATATACTTAGAAAAGTTACAAATACAAGTAAAGTTAACATCCATATGAGAGTACTCATGATAGGATTATTTCATACACGTTTCAAGCAATGTTCGCAGATGAATTTTTTTATCCTGTCCATTCTCCACACAGTTTACGTGAAACCATTTGCCAGAGGGAAGAGGACATTTAACCCAACTTTCACCAAATTTATCGACATAAAAATAGCCTCCACATCTAGCACAATAATTTTCACTTTCTTTAAAACTGTTTGAGGAGCTCGGACTGTCTGTGGATATACGACGATTTGCGTGATGGTCGGTCTTATCCTTTACTTTCATAGATCTTGTCCCTTTGGCTTTCTGTTCACACTCTCGCAGTTTTTCTCTGTATGCTGTCGAAGTGACAACAACAGACTCTTGCTTCTTCTGCCCATTTCTTTTAGAATGCTCTAGACTAGAACATAGCACTGGGATCGGCGATAATTCTGTCAAAGTTGAAGAGGAAGATGATGTGGGAGAGGGAACGGTATCATTTGAAGCACAAACTTCCCCACTGTGCGATGGTGTGATGTCGTATTAAAAAACAATGTCCTCCAGGACAAAAACAGGAATGTACGGATAAATTCATGATTTCCGAAATCCATTTGTGAAATTACCAGCAGTTGCTGATTGATCAGCATCTGCTGGTAATTTTACAAATTAAATTATGCAGTACATTTTCTTCTAATAAAGACAAAACATCAATATTTTAAGCTAATTTACCAACTAATAACATGATTCCCATGGTGCGAGTGGGCGATAATGCTACATTAGATGTCTACCATGTGAGAGACAATTTTGAAAACTATTTTTATTCAACTGACGAGACCATAAGTTTACCTTTAAGTTTACATTGTTAATGAAACAAGTTGAAACAGGAAGACTTACGGTTAAAGTTTATGATTAACGAGCGGAAGGTACCCGTTGAAATTCAACGGGTGTGAAAAACGTTAAACTTATTTTATAAGAAAACTGCAAACCCTGAAGAAAAACTGTATGCGTGGACATTCGAGGAGTTCGTAACCTATCTTGTATGTTGTGTTCGTTGTAGTAGACACGCTGACCGTTTTCCAGGTGCACGGAGAGATGTGTGACTATTGGTCCACTTTCATGCAAAGGAAACCCAAAAATCGGCCATTCAGACTCATTACTACTTAAATATCAAAGGTTGATAGATGGTCACCTCGTCCCTCCAGTTCTCTTGAGCAGTCTTGTGAGTGAATAACAGCTTGATCGCTTCCCTTGTGTACAATACATATATTTGCATTCAATGAATTATTTCAGTTGCACTATTCAACGTTGAGCGTGCGTCAAGTTATTAATTTACTTGAGATTTATTAATTATATTATAATTCCCGCCATCTTAAAACAGATTGAAGGTTCGAAACAGATGGGTCTGTATTTGAACCAGGTTTATAGCTGGTTACCCGTCCGTACGTTGGGTGAGGATGAAATTTGTGCGGATATTAGCGTAACCCGAGAAACACCACGGGGAGATTCTCATGAGATCGCTGGTGAGCATGCCTTTGACCATCCAAGTCTAACCTTTGTCGTTTTTCTTTCAAGGGCTCATTTTCTCGCAAATAAGACATTCATTTTGCATTAGAAGATTTTTTCGAAAGGTTACTCTTTTCTATTAGGCATGTTGATGGATAGATTTTTAAGTCCAAGGAACGGAAACACAGCGGCAAGTGAGAGTCTAGAATAGGCAACTCGATGATTGAGGGAATGTACCTAAGTTAACTGCACTTTAACACTTTTAAACATATAAATAACTCGTGACGTTAATTATGTGGGAATTGGTCTAAAAACTGTTCTAAATCGTAATGGGAGGCAGACGGTTTCACTACGTTTAATACATCTGAGTATTAAACGATAATAAACAACGCCGTGTTTGTTGTAGCAACAGAGGCATTATTACCATTGATATTCGCTGCACGTAAATATTCTTGCACATTTAATTAAGTGTGTATCCTATTAATTCCTTTGTGTAACGTTTACTACATACGTGCTCTCTCATATACATGCAGGTCTCCTATGAGAGCCACTTTGAGAACAGACGTTGAAGAGTATACTTGTTGTAAATACGTATTGAATCGTATCGATTACCTCCCGAATCAATCTATCATGGGGTCCATGGGACTCTGGGCCCTCTTTATTCAGATTTTCTTTCTACATGCTATCATGGGCCTGTAGGAGAACGTGATATTTAATAGTTAAGAGGCGTGTATATCCTTTGAAAATAAAATCTATGGTTGTCAAGGAAATATGTTATTGTTGATTTCAGATAAAAATGTGATATTTTTCAACTGAAAACA
Source organism: Pyrrhosoma nymphula (assembly GCA_963573305.1). NCBI lineage: Eukaryota > Metazoa > Arthropoda > Insecta > Odonata > Coenagrionidae > Pyrrhosoma > Pyrrhosoma nymphula. Next base: position 125,807,443 of record OY754335.1, on the reverse strand, counting down.
TGAATAGCAGAAAAATACGGAGCGTAGAAGAAAATCGATTGATAAAATTAGAAATTATATTTATTCAGCCATCCGATAAAAAAATTCCAGCCCTATATCTTGAGTGAAAGTACTTTTAAAAAGTAAAACATTAAACCACTGCACCGAACCCAATGCTTGCCATTGACCACCAGGGGGGACCTTCAGGGGGCCTTTTGGGGCCCTGAGGGCTTTTTGATATAGCATATGTTACAACCAGATATGTCTTCAATCTGCATGCCAAATTTCAGCTCAATCGGTCCAGTAGTTTTTGCGTGATGGAGCAACAGACAGACAGGGACCATTACATTTTTATACATATAGTAAGGATCACACCCTTAACCCTGAAAAAATAGGGTTTCGGTTAATTGAACCCTACAGTGTTTGTTGTCTATCAGTGACAAACTCGTGTTCCAAATTTCATCAAAATCGGTTTTGTGGTTTAGGAGGAGATGTGGAACATACATACATACATACATACATACATACATACATTGACTTTTATATATATAAAGAATTTGTGAATGTCAACAATTGAAATAAAAATGTAGTAAATATGGTTGATATCTACCCGAGTTTCCATTATGCATATGGCTATTGTTTCCAAATGTTTTCCTTGAAATATATGTCTCTATGGCCTTTACTGCTGAGCTTATAAAGCACCGGATGCGAATTAACCAAATCAATCAGTTTTCGTCCAGGCTTCAAAAAATTTCTTCCAATCCAGATTTGAATCCAAAGCGCTATAAAAGCGACGTCAAAGCTGTTACTTAATCTTAAGTCTGATTGTGAAGGCTGATCTAGAAAATAGTGTTTTGTTGGCGGGGGTAAATAGAGGGGAGCACTAACCACCGATTGTTAGGGCCTTAACGAAAATACATAGCATACAAAGTACATATTTACATCTGTGCTAGATATGAGAGAAGCAGCGAGATCAGTGTTGGGTTTGAAACGCGCTTCAATAAAATCCGTACGCACATACATTCGAGTGACTGCGCACATAGTAATTTGTATATTTTATTATAATGGTTTTAATATCTTATACTTGCTTCAGCCCATTTTTATCTGTCTTTAATGTCACTGATGCATATTCATCATCGGAGTTGTAGCCCTAGCCTCATCCAGGCTAGTGATGACAAAATTCACTCCTTTACGTGAGTCACCTCCCAGCACACTTCAATGAGTCTCTGGGACTATGCCACTTTTTGCGAGTCGTTTTCTAGGTGATATTTTTGACGGGGGAGGGTGGGGGGGGGGGGGTGGTGGAGCGAAGGAAGGGAGAAATAAATTGAGGTAGGTCCAGCCATAGCTTAGCTGGCCGAAATAATAATTTTTTTTAACACGGATCAATTAGTGAAACATTATTATTTACCGTAAACACAATCATTTATATTATTTTCCCTAGTAATTACAAATTTCAATGCAAAAAAATATCTTAGATACCATCCCAACAAGTTTATTGCGTTTCTCAGTGATAATTTGGGTTGCTTTAGAAAAATTTCTATCACTGGGACTGAAGTTCCGGATATACATGGTGATCTTCGAGCTAAATCATAGAACTCGGGTAAAATGTTTTCCTATCACTCTGACTCTCTTTTGTAATCCTTCTGACAGCTTTCCGACGATAGACGTGGCTTGGTGATGAATGTCCTTCCTCTGGAGCCACTCGTTGCAACAGGTTCCCAGAGCGAGAGCGACTATTTTGGAAGAAGTGACTGCTTTCTCACTGCTCATCTCTACTGTAACGTATAAGGTCATTTAGGACATCCCGACACTTTAAGAGAAAACAGTAATTTTCTGGTCATAAAACTAATTGATATAAACAAATTTTTGTCTATTATAGATTTTTGTGTTATATTTATCTAATACAAGAAAAAACATCTGTAGTTAATGAAATATATAAAAATTAATGTCAAATACAAAAGAATACAAAAAATCCGTTTCTCCCTGAACATAGGGAGATCTCGACAGGTAGCATAAAATTTAACCTTCATCTTCAAAAATAGTGCGCAAACTAAAATTTAAGGCAAAAGAAAATATTACTGGCAAAATACTGAACATGCAATGTCTGTGTTACCCTGGAATTGGAGATATCTTGGAATACATTAGTTGTATTGTCGAACTTTTTTCAAACTTTTTTTTCAAAGCTATCAAATGCAAATATTGCTGGCCATACTAATTACTGAAAGGTGAAACTCACGGCTGAGAAGAAATACATAGTGCCAGTTTTACCTAGAAATAGGACAAAGGCATGTAGATACAAATATACTTAGAAAAGTTAAAAATACAAGTAAAGTTAACATCCATATCAGAGTACTCATGATAGGATTATTGCATACACGTTTCAAGCAATGTTCGCAGATGAATGTTTTTATCCTGTCCATTCTCCACACAGATTACGTGAAACCATTTGCCAGAGGGAAGAGGACATTTAACCCAACGTTCACCAATTTATCGACATAAAATAGCCTCCATATCTACCACAATAATTTTCACTTTCTTTAAAACTGTTTGAGGAGCTCGGACTGTCTTTGGATATACGACGATTTGAGTGATGGTCGGTCTTATCCTTTACTTTCATAGATCTTGTCCCTTTGGCTTTCTGTTCACACTCTCGCAGTTTTTCTCTGTATGCTGTCGAAGTGACAACAACAGACTCTTGCTTCTTCTGCCCATTTCTTTTAGAATGCTCTAGACTAGAACATAGCACTGGGATCGGCGATAATTCTGTCAAAGTTGAAGAGGAAGATGATGTGGGAGAGGGAACGGTATCATTTGAAGCACAAACTTCCCCACTGTGCGATGGTGTGATTTCGTATTCAAAAACAATGTCCTCCAGGACAAAAATAGGATTGTACGGATAAATTCCTGATTTCCGAAATCCATTTGTGAAAATACCAGCAGTTGCTGATTGATAAGCATCTGCTTGTAATTTTACAAATTAAATTTTGCAGTACATTTTCTTCTTATAAAGACAAAACATCAATTGTTAAGCTAATTTACCAACTAATAACATGATTCCCATGGTGCAAGTGGGCGATAATGTTACATTAGATGTCTACCATGTGAGAGACAATTTTGAAAACTATTTTTATTTAACTGACGAGACCATAAGTTGGTACTTTAACATTGTTAATAAAACAAGTTGAAACAGGAAGACTTACGGTTAAAGTTTATGATTAATTTGTGAATGTCAACAATTGAAATAAAAATGTAGTAAATATGGTTGATATCTACCCGAGTTTCCATTATGCATATGGCTATTGTTTCCAAATGTTTTCCTTGAAATATATGTCTCTATGGCCTTTACTGCTGAGCTTATAAAGCACCGGATGCGATTTAACCAAATCAATCAGTTTTTCGTCCAGGCTTTTAGAAAATTTCTTCCAATCCAGATTTGAATCCAAAGCGCTATAAAAGCGACCTCAAAGCTGTTACTTAATCATAAGTCTGATTGTGAGGGCTGATCTAGAAAATAGTGTTTTGTTGGCGGGGTAAATGGAGGGAAGCATCAACCACCGATTGTTAGGGCCTTAACGAAAATACAAAGCATACAAAGTACATATTTACATCTGTGCTTGATATGAGAGAAGCAGCGAGACCAGTGTTGGGTTTGAAACGCGCTTCAATAAAATCCATACGCACATACATTCTTGTGACTGCGTACATAGTAATTTGTATATTTTATTATAATGGTTTTAATATCTTATACTTGCCTCAGCCCATTCTTTATCTGTCTTTAATGTCACTGACGCATATTCATCATCGGAGTTGTAGCCCCTAGCCTCATCCAGGCTAGTGATGACAAAATTCACTCCTTTACGTGGGTCACCTCCCAGCACACTTCAATGAGTCGCTGGGACTATGCCACTCTTAGCGAGTCGTTTTCTAGGTGATATTTTTGACGGGGGTGGGTGGGGGGGGGGGTTGAGCGAAGAAAGGGAGAAATAAATTGAGGTAGGTCCAGCCATAGCTTAGCTGGGAGAAATAATAATTTTTATTAACACATCAATTAGTGAAACATTATTATTTACCGTAAACACAATCATTTATATTCTTTTCCCTAGTACTTTCAAATTTCAATGCAAAAAAATATCTTAGATACCATCCTTACAAGTTTATTGCGTTTCTCAGTGATAATTTGGGTTGCTTTAGAAAAATTTCTTTCACTGGGACTGAAGTTCCGAAAATACATCGTGATATTCGAGCTAAATCATAGAACTCGGGGTAAAATGTTTTCCTATCACTCTGACTCTCTTTTGTAATCCTTCTGACAGCTTTCCGACGATAGACGTGGCTTGGTGATGAATGTCCTTCCTCTGGAGCCACTTGTTGCAACAGGTTCCCAGAGCAAGAGCGACTATTTTGGAAGAAGTGACTGCTTTCTCACTGCTCATCTCTACTGTAACGTATAAGGTCATTTAGGGACATCCCGACACTTTAAAAGAAAACAGTAATTTTCTGGTCATAAAACGAATTGATATAAACAAATTTTTGTCTATTATAAGATTTTTTGTGTTAAATTTATCTAATACAAGAAAAAACATATGTAGTTAATGAAATATATCAAAATTAATGTCAAAAAGAAAAGAATACAAAAAATCCGTTTCTCCCTGAACATAGGGAGATCTCGACAGGTAGCATAAAATTTAACATTCATCTTCAAAAATAGTGTGCAAACTAATATTTAAGGCAAAAGAAAATATTACTGGCAAAATACTGAACTCGCAATGTGTGTGTTACCCTGGAATTGGAGATATCTTGGAATACATTACTTGTATTGTCGAACTTTTTTCAAACTTTTTTTTCAAACCTATCTAATGCAAATATTGCTGGCCATACTAATTACTGAAAGGTGAAACTCATTGCTGAGAAGAAATACATAGTGCCAGTTTTATCTAGGAATAGGACATAGGCATGTAGATACAAATATACTTAGAAAAGTTACAAATACAAGTAAAGTTAACATCCATATGAGAGTACTCATGATAGGATTATTTCATACACGTTTCAAGCAATGTTCGCAGATGAATTTTTTTATCCTGTCCATTCTCCACACAGTTTACGTGAAACCATTTGCCAGAGGGGAGAGGACATTTAACCCAACTTTCACCAAATTTATCGACATAAAAATAGCCTCCACATCTACCACAATAATGGTCACTTTCTTTAAAACTGTTTGAGGAGCTCGGACTGTCTGTGGATATACGACGATTTGAGTGATGGTCGGTCTTATCCTTTACTTTCATAGATATTGTCCCTTTGGCTTTCTGTTCACACTCTCGCAGTTTTTCTCTGTATGCTGTCAAAGTGACAACAGCAGACTCTTGCTTCCTCTGCCCATTTCTTTTAGTATCCTCTAGACTAGAACATAGCACTGGGATCGGCGATAATTCTGTCAAAGTTGAAGAGGAAGATGATGATGTGGGAGAGGGAAAGGTATCATTTGAAGCACAAACTTCCCCAATGTGCGATGGTGTGATTTCGTATTCAAAAACAATGTCCTCCAGGACAAAAACAGGATTGTACGGATAAATTCCTGATTTCCGATATCCATTTTTGAAATTACCAGCAGTTGCTGATTGATCAGCATCTGCTGGTAATTTTACAAATTAAATTTTGCAGTACATTTTCTTCTCTTAAAGACAAAACATCAATATTTTAAGCTAAATTACCAACTACTACCATGATTCCCATGGTGCGAGTGGTTGGTAATGCTACATTAGATGTCTACCATGTAAGAGACAATTTTAAAAACTATTTTTATTTAACTGACGAGACCATTAGTACTTTAACCTTGTTAATAAAACAAGTTGAAACAGGAAGACTTACGGTTAAAGTTTATGATTAATTTGTGAATGTCAACAATTGAAATAAAAATGTAGTAAATGTGGTTGATATCTACCCGAGTATCCATTATGCATATGGCTTTTGTTTCCAAATGTTTTCCTTGAAATATATGTCTCTATGGCCTTTACTGCTGAGCTTATAAAGCACCGGATGCGATTTAACCAAATCAATCAGTTTTTCGTCCAGGCTTTCAAAAAATATTCTTCCAATCCAGATTTGAATCCAAAGCGCTATAAAAGCGACCTCAAAGCTGTTACTTAATCTTAAGTCTGATTGTGAGGGCTGATCTAAAAAATAGTGTTTTGTTGGCGGGGTAAATGGAGAGAAGAACTAACCACCGATTGTTAGGGCCTTAACGAAAATACAAAGCATGCAAAGTACATATTTTTACATCAGATATGATAGATTCAGCGAGACCAATGTTGGGTTTGAAACGTACTTCAATATAATACGTACATAGTTATTTGTATTTTTTATTGAAATGGTTTTAATATGTTATACTTGCCTCAGCCCATTCTTTATCTGTCTTCAATGCCACTGTTGCATATTCATCATCGGAGTTGTAGCTAGTAGCCTCATCCAGGCTAGTGATGGCAAAATTTACCCCTTTACGTGAGTAGCCTCCCAGCACACTTCAATGACACCCCGGGACACTGCCACTTTTTGCGAGTCGTTTTCTATGTGACGGTTCTGACGGGGGAGTGTGGGGGGGGGGGGGGTGGAGCGAGGGAAGAGAAATAAAATTGAGGTAGGTCCAGCCATAGCTTAGCTGGGAGAAAAAATAGATTTTATTAACACAATGCATCAACATGTGAAACATCATTATTTACCGTAAACACAATCAATTATATTCTTTTCCCTAGTAATTACAAATTTCAATGCAAAAAAATATCTTAGATACCATCCTTACAAGTTTATTGCGTTTCTCAGTGATAATTTGGGTTGCTTTTGAAAAATTTCTTTCACTGGGACTGAAGTTCCGAAAATACATCGTGATATTCGAGCTAAATCATAGAACTCGGGGAAAAATGTTTTCCTATCACTCTGACTCTCTTTTGTAATCCTTCTGACAGCTTTCCGACGATAGACGTGGCTTGGTGATGAATGTCCTTCCTCTGGAGCCACTTGTTGCAACAGGTTCCCAGAGCAAGAGCGACTATTTTGGAAGAAGTGACTGCTTTCTCACTGCTCATCTCTACTGTAACGTATAAGGTCATTTAGGGACATCCCGACACTTTAAAAGAAAACAGTAATTTTCTGGTCATAAAACGAATTGATATAAACAAATTTTTGTCTATTATAAGATTTTTTGTGTTAAATTTATCTAATACAAGAAAAAACATATGTAGTTAATGAAATATATCAAAATTAATGTCAAAAAGAAAAGAATACAAAAAATCCGTTTCTCCCTGAACATAGGGAGATCTCGACAGGTAGCATAAAATTTAACATTCATCTTCAAAAATAGTGTGCAAACTAATATTTAAGGCAAAAGAAAATATTACTGGCAAAATACTGAACTCGCAATGTGTGTGTTACCCTGGAATTGGAGATATCTTGGAATACATTACTTGTATTGTCGAACTTTTTTCAAACTTTTTTTTCAAACCTATCTAATGCAAATATTGCTGGCCATACTAATTACTGAAAGGTGAAACTCATTGCTGAGAAGAAATACATAGTGCCAGTTTTATCTAGGAATAGGACATAGGCATGTAGATACAAATATACTTAGAAAAGTTACAAATACAAGTAAAGTTAACATCCATATGAGAGTACTCATGATAGGATTATTTCATACACGTTTCAAGCAATGTTCGCAGATGAATTTTTTTATCCTGTCCATTCTCCACACAGTTTACGTGAAACCATTTGCCAGAGGGGAGAGGACATTTAACCCAACTTTCACCAAATTTATCGACATAAAAATAGCCTCCACATCTACCACAATAATTTTCACTTTCTTTAAAACTGTTTGAGGAGCTCGGACTGTCTGTGGATATACGACGATTTGAGTGATGGTCGGTCTTATCCTTTACTTTCATAGATCTTGTCCCTTTGGCTTTCTGTTCACACTCTCGCAGTTTTTCTCTGTATGCTGTCAAAGTGACAACAGCAGACTCTTGCTTCCTCTGCCCATTTCTTTTAGAATCCTCTAGACTAGAACATAGCACTGGGATCGGCGATAATTCTGTCAAAGTTGAAGAGGAAGATGATGATGTGGGAGAGGGAAAGGTATCATTTGAAGCACAAACTTCCCCAATGTGCGATGGTGTGATTTCGTATTCAAAAACAATGTCCTCCAGGACAAAAACAGGATTGTACGGATAAATTCCTGATTTCCGATATCCATTTTTGAAATTACCAGCAGTTGCTGATTGATCAGCATCTGCTGGTAATTTTACAAATTAAATTTTGCAGTACATTTTCTTCTCTTAAAGACAAAACATCAATATTTTAAGCTAAATTACCAACTACTACCATGATTCCCATGGTGCGAGTGGTTGGTAATGCTACATTAGATGTCTACCATGTAAGAGACAATTTTAAAAACTATTTTTATTTAACTGACGAGACCATTAGTACTTTAACCTTGTTAATAAAACAAGTTGAAACAGGAAGACTTACGGTTAAAGTTTATGATTAATTTGTGAATGTCAACAATTGAAATAAAAATGTAGTAAATGTGGTTGATATCTACCCGAGTATCCATTATGCATATGGCTTTTGTTTCCAAATGTTTTCCTTGAAATATATGTCTCTATGGCCTTTACTGCTGAGCTTATAAAGCACCGGATGCGATTTAACCAAATCAATCAGTTTTTCGTCCAGGCTTTCAAAAAATATTCTTCCAATCCAGATTTGAATCCAAAGCGCTATAAAAGCGACCTCAAAGCTGTTACTTAATCTTAAGTCTGATTGTGAGGGCTGATCTAAAAAATAGTGTTTTGTTGGCGGGGTAAATGGAGAGAAGAACTAACCACCGATTGTTAGGGCCTTAACGAAAATACAAAGCATGCAAAGTACATATTTTTACATCAGATATGAGAGATTCAGCGAGACCAATGTTGGGTTTGAAACGTACTTCAATATAATACGTACATAGTTATTTGTATTTTTTATTGAAATGGTTTTAATATGTTATACTTGCCTCAGCCCATTCTTTATCTGTCTTCAATGCCACTGTTGCATATTCATCATCGGAGTTGTAGCCAGTAGCCTCATCCAGGCTAGTGATGGCAAAATTTACCCCTTTACGTGAGTAGCCTCCCAGCACACTTCAATGACACCCCGGGACACTGCCACTTTTTGCGAGTCGTTTTCTATGTGACGGTTCTGACGGGGGAGTGTGGGGGGGGGGGGGCGTGGAGCGAGGGAAGAGAAATAAAATTGAGGTAGGTCCAGCCATAGCTTAGCTGGGAGAAAAAATAGATTTTATTAACACAATGCATCAACATGTGAAACATCATTATTTACCGTAAACACAATCAATTATATTCTTTTCCCTAGTAATTACAAATTTCAATGCAAAAAAATATCTTAGAAACCATCCCAACAAAATCATTGCGTTTCTCAGTGATAATTTGGGTTGCTTTCGTAAAATTTCTTTCACTGGGACTGAAGTTCCGAAAATACATCGTGATCTTATAGCTAAATCATAGAACTCGCGGTAAAATGTTTTCCTATCACTCGACCAATTTAATAGATCACTAATCTGCGGGGTAGACTCATTTACGTATTTTGTTCACTTCAATTATACCATCTTACCATGCATCGGGAGTTTGCTTGACACCAGCAACATATGAATCTAATATTTTCGATACTTTGTACTTAACTCCATCCGTCACTGAGTTGGAAATTGCCTGTGTGTGAGAAGGCAAAGGATTTTGCTGTTTCCTGCGATTATCGAATTTTGAGACAATTCTCTTTAGACCTCTATAACGCACTTGGATTAGTAATTCCATATTTTTTTTAATCTGAGATCTAAGAACGTTGTCTCCACTAAAAGAGGATTGCCTTTTTAATTTCTGACTCTCTTTTGTAATCTTTCTGACAGCTTTCCGACGATAGACGTGGCTTGGTGATGAATGTCCTTCCTCTCGAGCCACTCGTTGCAACAGGTTCCCAGAGCGAGAGCGACTATTTTGGAAGAAGTGACTGCTTTCTCACTGCTCATCTCTACTGTAACTTATAAGGTCATTTAGGGACACTTTAAGAGAAAACATTAATTTTCTGGTCATAAAACTAATTGATATAAACAAATTTTTGTCTATTATAGTATTTTTGTGTTATATTTATCTAATACAAGAATAAAAATCTAAAGTTAAACAAATATATCAAAATTAATGTCAAATACAAAAGAATACAAAAAACCGTTTCTCCCTGAACTTAGGGAGATCTCGACAGGTAGCATAAAATTTAACCTTCATCTTCAAAAATAGAGTGCAAACTAAAATTTAAGGCAAAATAAAATATTTCTGGCAAAATACTGAGCATGCAATGTCTGTGTTACCCTGTAATTGGAGATATTCTTGAATACATTACTTGTCCCCCCTGCGGGTAGGGGGATTGAGAATACTCCCGCAGTATCCGTAAGAGGCGACTAAAAGGGCGTGGAGAAAACCCCGAAAACAAACCCAGAGCCAACAAGGGTTGAGCCCGGACAGTCTAGTGGGTCAACTGTCTGTGTGCGGCCACACCACCTGTCCTGCATTCCACCCGCATGTTTGCCGTGTGCGGTGACCCGATAGGAGGAGAAGGGGATCCTGGAGGGTGCAGTCTATGGTTTCCAGCCGGGTTTCGGATGCCCGGTATGGACTATGGGCCAATACCCCTCTTTGGCCCCGGATTCTGTGTAAACGGGCGGCCGGGAGCTAGCCACTCCTGGTCAATCGGCTTCCGTGGCGTTAAGCTGAACTGTGGCGAGTGCCAGGGTGGTGGGGGTCTACGTAGGGCGGTCGGAGATGTATTGGTTTGGTGGGCCCGTGCTTCGAAGACCCAACCCGAAACAGACAACCACCTTTAAGGTGCTATATCCCCTCGGGTAGCCCTGGCGACCGCACCGGTTTGCGGTGCGGCGTCCGGAATGTGTGGCTCCATGGTGGGTGGGGAGCCCGGGGGACGATGAATAATTTGGAATGGCGGAATCCAATCTTCCACCTCCCAAAAGATCCCGCCCGGATACGGGCGGGGGAGTTAATGTTCTCGGCGCTAGTCAGCGCTATTTAGTGATGAGGTGTCAGAAGGAAGGTGAGAGCCTGAAAAGGGTGTCTCCCTTCCTTATTCGGAGAGTATTGTCTGGTTCCGTTCCTGGGGAACTAAAATCAGCCAAGAAACTTCGCGATGGCACACTGCTCATCGAAACGGCTACAACGGCTCAAAGTGAGAAATTGTTGAAAATGGACAAGCTGTATGATATTACCGTCAAGGTCTAGGTGCACCGAATCTTGAACACCTGTCGGGGAGTGATTAGTCATTATTATCTATCGTATGTTGAGATCGACGAAATCAAGCAGGAGATGGCCTCTCAGGGGGTCACCGATGCTCGTCGACTCACTACAAAGCGCAACGGTGAAAGAGTAAACACGACATCTGTTGTACTCACCTTCGCGCGTGACCAGCTCCCCGACAAGGTGTTTGTCGGTTATGAATCGGTGCCAGTGCGGCCATTCATACCGGCACCCATGCGATGCTATCAGTGTCAGCGATTCGGCCACATGGCCACACGGTGCGAGGGCAAGCCCACCTGCCCCCGCTGCGGCCTAGAGAAGCATGAGGGTGCGGAATGCAAGGGTGACCCACTTTGCGTCAATTGCGAGGGTGCACATCCCGTGTACTCTCGTGATTGTCCTAAGATGATCGAGGAGCGCAAGGTAATGGAGATAAAGACGGTTGACAAAATACCTTATTTCGAGGCTCGGAAAAAGTATAGTGCACAAGTTGCTCCTACTTTCTCCAAGTCGTTCGCGCATGTCGCTTCCCAACCTATTGCCAAGGTCACCATCTCGACTCAGACGGAAGATAATGCGTGCCCAAAAACACAAGTCTCTGTGCAGAAATCGGCCATGCCGGCTAAGGCCACAAATCCGGCAAATATAACACAAGCCACCGGTCCGGGTTCTCCCAGGAAGAACCCCACCATAACCACCGCCGGGGCCACGCAAACGAAGCGTGGCAGCTCAGTATCCCCCGGACCATCTGGTTTAGCCCGACTCAATCATCCAGAGTCAATGGAAGAGGACGAATGTCTCTCGGAGACAGAAATCCTCCGGGCTAGAACCAAAGGTAGGAGGAGAAATCGTATGAAGCGTTGATCCTCCAACTGTGTTTGACATTTTTAAATTAATTATTTAATTTATTTATTTATATATTTTTTAAATTTTTATATTATTAATGGCTTTTATATTACAGTGGAACTGTAATGGATTTTATCGACACAAGGAGGAGCTGGACATTTTAATCCGAGATTTTAACCCTTCCTGCGTTTGTCTTCAAGAAACGCATTTTAAAGACACGGAGAAAGGTATTTTAAAATATTTGAACGTTCTGAGATATGACGACACCAGCGGCCAACGAGCCCAGGGTGGAGTGGCAGTTGCTATTCGAGAGGCCCTATACACCTCCCGAGTTCAACTGAATACACCGTTTCAAGCGGTGGCGGGGACGGTGCATGCACCGGAGGCGATTACGTTATGCAACGTTTATCTGCCGGAGGGTGCACCGGTCACCCGTTTTAATTTAGAATCCCTTGTCCACCAGCTTCCTCGGCCTTTTATCTTACTCGGAGATTTTAACGCCCATGATCCTCTCTGGGGAAGCACTGCGGGACAGTGCAACCGCAGGGGACGCATTTTATCAAGTTTTATTTTAGATTTTAACCTAGTTTTACTGAACAACGGGGAGAAGACCCGTTTTAACTCTTTCAATGGTGATTTCTCCTCCATTGATTTATGCATTCTATCGAGTAGTTTAACAAATAAGGTATCTTTGTCAGTGAACGAAGATCTTTGTGGGAGCGATCACTTCCCTCTTTTAATTTTTAAGGAGCGACGTTTTAACTCTGATTTTATTTGACCGGGCAACTGGATTGTGCGGAAGGCCGATTGGTCTTGTTTTAAAAGCAATTTTAATTATACGTGCGATAAAAATCGCGATAGCGCTTTTAATGTACAATTATTGACTAACAGCATCATCACCGCCGCCGACATGAGCGTACCGCGGTCTCGGCGCATCGTGTCGAGAGCTGCTGTGCCTTGGTGGAATGATGAATGTGCCAAAGCCATTCGGAAACGCAAGAAGGCGTTGCAAAGTTTTAACAAATATCCCACTGAAAACAATCTGTCCTCTTTTCGGCGTCTGAGAGCTAAAGCCCGTCAGGTCGTAAAGGAGGCAAAGAGGGCCTCTTGGATGAATTTTGTCTCTGGTGTCAATATCAGCACACTCCTTGCACAGGTGTGGCGTAAGGTGAAGAGCATTTCTGGAAACAATCAGCAGCTCGGCGTCTCCTTCTTAAAAGTCAGAGGAAAAGTGGTTACTTCTCCAGCTGCCATTGGCGAGATAATCGGCCAGTCAATCGCCAAGGTGAGCAGTGATGAAAATCTGGATCCGGCCTTCCGAGCGTTGAAGCAACGTCTCGAGAAAATTCCTATCTGCTTCAAGGAGACACGTACAATGGCAGATTACAACCTCCCCTTTTCCTTGTGGGAGTTGAAATCTGCCATCGATGACTCCCACGACACCTCTCCAGGACCAGACAGGGTCCACAATGCATTTCTCCGCAACCTTCCGGAGACAGCGCTGCAGGAAGTCCTGCAGACGTATAATCAGCTGTGGGCTGAAGGTCACTTTCCTTCGTCCTGGCGGGAGTCTGTCATTGTCCCCATTCCCAAGCGTGGGAAAGATAGAGCTGATCCGAATTCTTACCGGCCAATATCTCTCACCAGCTGCCTGTGCAAGTTAATGGAGAGAATGGTGAACCGGCGGCTCGTTTGGTGGTTAGAGCGCCGAAACATTCTCTCCAACATCCAATGTGGATTTAGACGCGGTCGTTCCACCATGGACCATTTGGTGAGATCGACAATTTCATCCAAGAAGGCTTTCTCCTCCGCTAACACGTGATCGGTGTCTTCTTCGATTTGGAGAAGGCTTACGACCGGGTCTGGCGGCGGAAGATTTTAATGACTTTGCACGAGTGGGGTTTTAGAGGCAATCTGCCGAATTTTATTCAAAAGTTTTCAACGCATCGAGTTTTTAAAGTTAGAATAGGGCAGTTTTTATCTGATTTTTACCGTCTTGACAACGGAGTTCCCCAGGGCTCCGTCTTGAGCGTGACGCTTTTCGCCATTGCGATAAATGACGTCGAGAATTGTATCAGGGCTCCGGTGATAGGCACACTGTTCGTGGATGACCTGGCAATTTTCTGCAGATCATCCAAGGCGGCAACTGCATCCAGAATGGTTCAGATGACATTGAACAAATTGGACCAGTGGACCCAAAGGAACGGCTTTCGGTTTTCCCATGAGAAAACCAGATGTGTCCATTTCCACAGGAAAATAAGAATCCAAATGCAGCCCACATTACACCTTGGGGGAAGAAATCTCCCTTTTGTCCAGTCGGCCCGCTTTCTAGGTATGACACTCGACCACAGGCTCAATTGGCGAGAACATATTAATCTTTTAAAGACAAAATGTATTAATTCACTAATTTTTTAAAAGTTTCTAAGCCACACATCATGGGGAGCAGATTGCACAACTTTGCTTTTATTGTATCGCTCATTGGTGCGCTCTAAATTAGACTACGGTTGTTTTATTTATGCGTCCGCCCGCGAGTCGTACCTACGAGCATTGCCCCCCGTAGACAACGCGGGGTTACGACTCTGTACGGGGGCATTTCGGACAAGCCCGGTCGTAAGCATCTACTCTGATGCAGGGGAGCCTCCTCTATGCCACCGGAGGAACGCGCTTATGTGCAGTTATGTCTCCAAAGTTCTATCCATGACGGCACACCCTTGTTTTAACGTACTTTTTAAACCTCGTTTTTTAGAAATTTTTAACCGATGGACGAAGGCCACTAGGCCTGTTTGTGTACGTTTTAATGATTTAATTCGCGGGTGTGATTTCAGGGTACCTAAAGTGTACCCTGTCTCTTACTCATCACACCCTCCCTGGTTAACACCCACCCCCGTGGTTAAAGCGGTCTTGTGTGATCGACAAAAATCCCTCACCACTCCCTCGGAATACCAGCGTTAGTTTTTAATGTTTAAAGGGAATCACTCCGATTTTGTGCCTGTGTACACAGACGGATCTAAGTCAGAGTTGGCCTGTGCCTGCGCAGCGTTCTCGCCTAGCCAAGGAGCAGTCAAAACAAAATTAAATCCGCTGTGTAGTGTATACACAGCGGAATTATTTGCCATGAAGATGGCACTTGAAAACCTATGTGACGAAGACCACTCCTTCGTTATATGCACCGACTCCCTCAGCTCAATACGATCAATCTCCGGCTTTTCGCCCATGCACCCGATCATTCAGGACATTCATTCTTCCCTGCTGTCTCTCAGCAGAAGGGGAGTACGCGTTTGGTTCCTTTGGGTCCCGGGGCATGCGGGAATTGCCGGAAATGAAAAGGCGGACGCTTTGGCCAAAGAGGCTCTGAACGAGGCCGAGACAAAGTCCACGCTGGTACCTCACGAGGACCTAAAATCTTCCTTGAGACAAATAATCCTAGGGCAGTGGAAGAGGTCTTGGCGTTCTACACAAAATAATAAACTTCGAGACATCAAGCCGGTAACGTCAGTGTGGCCCTCTTCCGTCAGGAACAGCCGAAGAGAGGAAGTCGTCATCACACGTTTGAGGATAGGGCACTGCCCTTTAACTCACGCATTTCTCTTCACGGAAGAGAAAGTACGACCTCAGTGTGATTATTGCGACTGTCCTCTCAACATTCGGCACATCCTGACGGAGTGTGACAAATACCGTGACGCGCGAAGGCGGCTCAATTTAGGGGGAGACCTAAAATCCGTCCTAGGAGACGACCCTAATGTTTTAAGCAGATCATTTTATTTCTGAAAGAGACAGGACTATTCCAAAAAATATAAGTTTTTATATTTTTTTTTAAATCACATTTTATATATTTTTTTTAATAAGTGACATAAGTGCAAGTGACTAATATTTAATCCTTTTACTACGAAGATTGTGTAGTGGTGCAAAATGACCTAGCCGTCGACGCACCCTACAACCTTAAACCTACTACCACATTACTTGTATTGTCGAACTTTTTCCAAACTTTTTTTTAAGGCTATCAAATGCAAATATTGCTGGCCACACTTATTACTTAAAGGTAAAACTCATTGCTGAAAAGAAATACATAGTGCCAGTTTTATCTAGAAATGGGACAAAGGCATGTAGATACAAATATACTAAGAAAAGTTACAAATACAAGTAAAGTTAACATCCATATCAGAGTACTCATGGTAGGATTATTGCATACACGTTACAAGCAATGTTCGCAGATGAATTTTTTAACCTGTCCATTCTCCACACATTTTTCGTGAAACCATTTTCCACAGGCGCCAAGATATTTAACCCAACGTTCACCAAATTTATCGTCATAAAAATAGCCTCCACATCTACCACAATAATTTTCACTTTCTTTAAAACTGTTTGAGGAGCTCGGACTGTCTGTGGTTATACGACGATTTGAATGATGGTCGGTCTTATCCTTTACTTTCATAGATCTTGTCCCTGTGGTTTTCTGTGCACACTCTCGCAGTTTTTCTCTGTATGCTGTCGAAGTGACAACAGCAGACTCTTGCTTCCTATGTCCTTTTCGTTTAAGAATGCTCTAGACTAGAACATAGCACTGGGATCGGCGATAATTCTGTCAAAGTTGAAGAGGAAGATGATGATGTGGGAGAGGGAACGGTATCATTTGAAGCACAAACTTCCCTACTGGGCGATGGTGTGATTTCGTATTCAAAAGCACTATCCTCCAGGACAAAAACAGGATTGTACGGATAAATTCCTGATTTCCGAAATCCATTTGTAAAGTTACCAGCAGTTGCTGATTTATCCCATGCCATTCTAAGTAAGTCGCCAAAGTCTACTTTGGTAATTACATTTCCTGTGTGCTGGCGCAGAAAGTTTTTGCAGGCCTCATTATAAAAGTGCTTTAAACTCTTGAAATAGGAAATGTCAAGTGGCTGGAGTTTGTGAGTGCTATGTGGAGGTAGGCAAAGCATTTCAATACCCATGTTTAATGGCTTATCCTGCAAATCTGGATATTTACAATGAGAAGCATGTCCATCTAATATTAGCAACATTTTCTCCGGAGGTTTGAACTTGAAAATGATCAATAAAAAGAGAAAAAATTTCTGATTTATGTGCATAGAGTCAGACATGTGCACAACAGTCCCATTTGGCATCCCTCTCGAGTAAGCATCCCTCTGCCTTACGCCCATGACAAAGTTGGGTAGATTCTGACCCGTAGCGCTGGTGCACACCATGACTGTAACAGCTGACCCCTTTTCCCCTGTTGTAGCATGGTAAACATCTCTTTTTTCTTTGTAAGTAATAATTTTTCCTGGTTTAAAAATTAGTTGCAGCCCTGTTGCATCTGCGTTAAAAATTCTACCAGGCTCTTCCCATAAGCCATGTTCATCACACATAGCTTTCAGATTCCTGAAAATTTTTGTCACTTCATCCTTATTCAGTCCTTTTGAACGAGAATATGACAGACCCTGAGCCTTACGTACCCTTAAAGCAGGATTTATAACTATAAATGAGTAAACCCTATCATATCCTGCCATTTATGTTTCCAAATTAAATTTATGCCGAAGCCCCATCTTCACTAAATAGCGCTTCGAAGCGCTATTTAGTGATGAAATGTACAAAAGAAGGTGAGACTCTCACAAAAGTGTCTCCCTTCTTAATTATAAAGGTTTTTCAAGGGTGTGTACCTGTAGAGTTAAAATCGGCCAAAAAACTGAGAGATAGTTCTTTATTAATCGAAAAGGCCACGGACCAACAAAGCGAAAAGCTGCTGGCAATGACCAAGTTTCATGACATCCCGGTCAAGGTAGAGAGACACAGGACCCTGAATACATGTCGGGAGTTATAAGTCACTACGACCTATTATATATAGATGCAGAAGACATCAAAAGGGAGACGGCATCGCAAAGCGTAGTTGATGTTCGCAAATTGACCACGAGGCGCAACGGGGAGGTGAAGGCTTCCACATCTGTCATCCTCACGTTCGCTTGCGACAAGCTTCCCGACAGAGTATTCATTGGCTATGAAGCGGTTCCTGTCCGTGGTTTCATACCCAGCCCCATGAGATGCTTCCAATGCCAGCACTTTGGCCACATCGCTACGTGATGTCAGGGCAAGGCCACCTGCCCGCGTTGCGGCAAACCGAAGCATGATGGGGAAGAGTGCGTCTCTGACCCCTTTTGTGTCAATTGTGAGGGTGCACATCCAGTGTACTCTCGCAATTGTCCAAAGATGAACGAAGAGCGAAAGATCATGGAAATAAAGACGCTGAATAAAATACCTTATCTTGAGGTAAGGGAAAAGTACCGGGCACAAAATGGCCCTACTTTTTCCAGATCCTTTGCCGCGGTAGCAACCACCACAATGAAGAAGCTCACAACCATCTCTACGCAAACGGACCCAATTAATGGAAATGAAACACCCGTGAAGGAAGGAAAACAAAATAATGTTATTAATGCTGAAAAAGAAACCACCAAGTCTGCGAGTTCTTCAAATAAGAACTCTTCGCAAAAAAACACCGGAGTCTCGCCCGTTAGGCAAGAGAAAACACCTCCCGGTACCTCCGGTAACGGCAAGGGAACTCATCCCAAACCGGAGGCTATGGACGAAGATTTCTGTGTCTCTGACTCAGAAATCAAAAAAATACGGAGTAAGGGAAGGAAGCAGCGTTTTAAGCGCTGATCAAGCATGAGTGCGGACAAAAACTGCTCTGTAGGATTTATTTCATCCATTTATTTATTTATTTATTTTAAATTTTATTTAATGGTTTTTATATTACAGTGGAACTGTAACGGCTTTTATAGGCATAAAGAAGAGCTGGCCATATTTAATCCGAGATTAACCCCTCATTTTTATGTCTGCAAGAGGCGCATTTTAAAGAAACGGACAAGGGTATTTTAAATGGGTATAAGGTGGAAAGGTGTGACGACCTTAGTGGCCTAAGAGCCCATGGCGGAGTGGCGGTTGCTGTTCGGGAGGCCCTTTACACCTCTCGAGTACAGCTGACCACTCCGTTTCAGGCTGTGGCCGTTACCGTGTTTACCCCTTAAGTAATAACTATATGCAACATCTATCTACCAGAGGGTGCACCGGTGAATCGTTGCAACCTGGAAGCCCTCGTCCGACAGTTGCCAAGGCCCTTTATATTATTGGGCGATTTTAACGCCCATGATCCCTTGTGGGGAAGCTCTAGGGGCCAAAGCACTAGGAGGGGACGGATCTTAGCCAGTTTTATTCTTGATTTTAACTTTTGTTTGCTTAATAATTGTGAAAAAACACGTTTTAATGCTTTTAATGGAGAATACTCCTCCATAGATTTATGCATATCCTCGAGCAGTCTATTCACCAAGCTGAACTTGTCCGTGCACTCAGATTTATGTGAAAGCGACCACTTCCCAATTTTCATCAATTTGGAAAGCAATTTTAACTTAGATTTAACCAACCGGACAATTGGATCGTCCGTAAAGCAGACTGGCATAATTTTAGACAGGGTTTTACTTTTAAACACGATGAGAATCGTGACGCCACTCGTAACGTGGAGATTTTAACCAGAACTATGATTGAAGCAGCGAATTGCAGTGTTCCACTGACACAGGGAAATCTCCCAAGGCCAGCAGTTCCTTGGTGGAACAAGGAGTGCGCCGAAGCAATTCGTCTGCGGAAACGTGCTTTGCGGGTTTTAATAAGTTCCCCACCGCAGCTAACCTAGCCTCCTTTCGTCAATCGAGAGCGAGAGCTCGACGAGTCGTAAAGGAGGCTAAGAAAGCCTCCTGGGTGGAGTTTGTTAGCAGCATTAACCACAGGACACCACTTGCACAGGCATCGAACAAAGTAAGAAGCATCTCTGGCTCTCGGAAGGAGTACGGCGTCTTATACGTGAAAGTCAATGGCAACGTCGTGAGTTCACCTCTCGATATTGCCGAAGTTTTCGGCGAGTCACTGGCCAACATAAGTAGTGACAGGAATTATTCTGATGCATTCTTGGCCATCAAGAAACGCTTCCAGAGAATTCCTCTTAATTTCACTGAGACGTCCGTATCCGCTCCGATCAGCCATTGTAGTTTCCAAAGACACATCTCCGGGACTGGATGGCATCCACAACGCCTTCCTTCGAAATCTTTCGGTGGAGGCGTTGATGGAAATGCTTAAAACACTAAATCAAGTATGGCTCGAGGGTAGTTTCCCGTCATCCTGGAGGGAATCTGCGGTGGTTCCGATTCCGAAGCAGGGAAAAGACAGAGCGGATCTAAATAACTATAGACCCATCTCCCTGACCAGTTGTCTGTGCAAGGTGATGGAAAGAATTGTAAACCGTCGTCTCGTTTGGTGGTTAGAGCGACGGAACCTTCTTTCAAATATTCAGTGTGGTTTCTGGCGAGGTAGATCAACCATCGATCACCTCGTCAGGAGTGATAACTTCATTCAGGAGGCTGTTCTTCTGCGTCAGCAGGTCATTGCGGTCTTCTTCGACCTGGAGAAGGCATACGACAGGGTCTGGCGTCAGAATATCTTTATCAAGTTGCACCGATGGGGTTTTAGGGGAAATCTGCCCATTTTTATAAAACATTTTTTAACGGACCGAGTCTTTAGAACAAGGATAGGTAAACACCTATCACAACGTTACACGCAGGAAAATGAAGTGCCTCAGGGTTCAGTCCTTAGCGTGACGTTATTTGCTATTGCGATAAACGATGCCACTGAATGAATCAGTGCTTCTGTTATGGGATCGTTGTTCGTGGACGACCTTGCGATTTTCTGCCGGTCGTCCAAACCAGTGACTGCGGCTAGGCAAATACAGCTATGCCTAAACAAAATTAATTCTTGGTCCCAGAGAAATGGTTTTCGCTTTTCAACCGAAAGACGAAATGTATGCATTTTAAACGTACACGGGGTCACCACCACCCGCCAGAGTTACGACTTGGTGGTAGAGTTCTCCCCTACGTAGAATCTATTCGTTTTCTCGGGATGGTGTTAGACTCAAAACTTAATTGGAGAGAACATATTCGAGTTTTAAAGGATACATGTTTTAAAATGTTAAATGTTTTACGTATTTTATCTAATTCGTCATGGGGCGCGGATCGCACCACCATGCTCTTCTTTTACAGAGCAATGGTGCGTTCCAAATTAGACTACGGATGTTTTGTCTACTCCTCGGGTCGCGAAAGCTATTTGAAACCGTTATCAACGGTTCACAATGCGGGACTACGTCTGGCGACCGGAGCGTTCAGGACGTCTCCGATCTTGAGCGTTTATTCGGATGCCGGGGAGCCTCCATTGTCAACGCGAAGGAACATCTTGATGTGTAATTACGCTACAAAAATTTTATCTATGAAGGCGCATCCTTGTTTCAATATAATTTTTAACCCCCGGTTTTTAAACGTTTTTAATAGGCGGACAAGGGCCACCAAACCCTTCAGTATTCGTTTTAATGATTTTATAGCGGGAACGGACGCGACACTTCCAGAAATCTATGGCTGTGGGTTATCAGATCACCCACCGTGGAGAGTACCATTTCCCAGGTGTAGCTTTGCTCTAAAAAGAGGCCAGAAATCTTACACCACATCCGTGGAGTACCAGCAAATGTTTCGGGAAGTTCTGCACCGCCACTCCGGCTTCATCCCCGTATTTACAGACGGGTCTAAGTCCCAATCAGCATGCGCGTGTGCAGTATTATCGTCCCACCACGGAGTCATCAAGGCGAAGCTAAGGCCGTCGTGTAGCATCTACACGGCAGAGCTTTTCGCCATAAAATTGGCCCTTGGTGGGATCCATGCATGTAATGGCGCCTACAAGGTCTGCAGCGACTCGATGAGTGCGTTGCATGCCATATCCGGCTATTCCCATATGCATCCTCTCGTCCAGGAGATTCAATCCGCCATCTTTTCTCTTTATAAAAAGGGAGTAGAAATTCGTTTCCTGTGGGTCCCTGGGAACGTGGGAATAGCCGGAAAGAAAAAGGCCGACCTTGCGGCGAAAGACGCCCTTAACGACGACCGCACCGCATCTTCGCTGGTAACCACGGACGATTTGAGGGCTATGTTGAGAAACGTAGCCCTAAATAAGTGGTCAGAATTATGGCGCTCCCAAACTGGGAACAAGCTACATAGCATCAAGCCGGACATATTAGCGTGGCCCACTTCAGTTGGAAGGACTCGCAGGGAAGAAGTGATCACACGTCTGAGGATAGGGCACTGTGCCCTTACCCACTCCTACCTCTTTACAGAGGAGAAGACACCACCTCGATGTGACCACTGCGACTCTTCCATGTCTGTGAGACACCTCGTGACTGAGTGTAATATGTACCGTGCAGCTGGTGACAGGCTCGGCGTCAGGGGGGACCTAAGACAGGTCCTAGGGAACGACCCTGGTTGCATCACTTGTGTATTAAAATTTTTGAAAGAAAAGAGGTTTTTTAACATGATATGACTCATTGTATACTGGTCTACAGATAGCAGAATATCGTTTTTACCCTTCTGAAATTAATTTATATATTTATTTTTAAAATTTAATTGTTTATTTAATCATATATTTATTTACTGTAACTTGATTTAATAAACTAATAAAAGACCCATCTTTGGTTGTTCGTGGTGCGAATGACCCTTGTCGTCGAAGCACCCTAAAACCAAATACTACTACTACAAATACCACTGATAATTACTTTTATTTTGTGCTACATAAATGAATACGATCGCTTTATAATCAACTATGCAATATAATAATATTATACTATACCGTTTAAAGATACTACCCAAAAATACCGTTCAAACTATGATAATTATAAAAAAAACTAAAGATTAGGGAGAACTCGACATGTCGACATCTCCTGTTTACAGAGTGTCACGATCACCCCGAGTTACAGAGTTAAGCTGCAGGTGGCAGCATTTGTAAGGACGGCTGATTTCCAAACTGACATTTTGCGAGGGATAGCTAAAAAGCACGTGGTCACTACACAGCAAGTCGAAATCCAAGTAAATTACCGTGTTTCCCACAAAATAACGATGGAATAGAAATAGATTACTATAGCATGCGCTTTTTAGGGTATTTAAGACTTACCTATTTGGATTTTGAGCGTTGTGACTGGTATAATATATAGAAAGTGTTCTCTTCAGTGGTTTCCGTGTAAACCTATGTCGTCTAGCTTTCAGTATAAATAGTTCCAATAAATCTCACTCAAAACCAATGTCGCTAAGGCGCGAATATTTAAAAAGTGTCGAGATATCCCTAAATGACCTTACCTCTAAAATGTCTTAGCAATCAGATATTAGCCGTATTTCGCTGTTTGTCAAGTTTTCCAAACTCGGATATTCAATGGCTGTTATGGACATCAATGGATATTTTATTTCCAAAATTCTGGCTAGCATGTCATGCGTCGAATTCCATCTACTAAAAAAGTAGTCCTAACACACTATTTCACATTTAGTACGAGTTCTCTGAAGCTGTATTTGCATCTTCTTCAGTTTATCTTAAGCATAGGGGCTTATTTTAAAGAATTTCACTATTGTTTTTACTTTTTCCACTACCGCATTTATTGTCCATTTTTTACGTCCAAGTTTATAATATGGGCAAAACAAGGATAACTCCCCCCTGCGGGTTGGGGGATTGAGAATAATCCAGCAGTATCCCTGCTTGTCGTAAGAGGCGACTAAAAGGGCGTGGAGAAAACCCCGAAAACAAACCCAGAGACAACAAGGGTTGAGCCCGGACAGTCTTGTGGGTCAACTGTCTGTGTGCGGCCACACCATCTGGTCTGCGATCCACCCGCATGTTTGCCGTGTGCGGAGACCCGTAAGGAGGAGAAGGGGATCCTGGAGGGTGAGGTCCGTGGTTCCCAGCCGGGTGTCGGATGCCCGGTATGGACCGGGGGCCAATACCCCCCTTTGGCCCCGGATTCTGTGTAAACTGGCGGCCGGGAACTAGCCACTCCCGGTCAATCGGCTTCCGTGGCGTTAGCTTTACGGTGGCGAGTGCCAGGGAGGTGGGGGTTTGCGTAGCACGGTCGGAGATGTACGGGTTTGGTGGGCCCGTGCGTCGAAGATCCAACCCGAAACAGGCAACCACCTCTAGGGTGCTATATCCCCTCGGGTAGCCCTGGCTACCGCACCGGTTTGCGGTGCGGCGTCCCAATTGTGTGGCTCCATGGTGGGTGGGAGGCCCGGGGGACGAAGAAAAATTGGGAATGGCGGAAACTAATCTTCCACCCCAAAAAGATCCCGCCCGGACACGGGCGGGGGAGAATGTGTTTTCTGCGCTTCAAAGCGTTACTTGATAATGAAGTGTACGAAGGAAGGCGAGACCTTCACGAAAGTGTCTCCCTTCCTCATAAAGAGAATGTTTTCGGGTTATCTATCTGGAGATCTGAGATCTGCCAAAAAACTTAGGGACGGAACGCTATTAATCGAGACATCGACTGACCTACAGAGTGAGAAGCTCTTAGGAATGAAGAAGTTCCACGATTTTCCAGTGTCCCTAGAGCCGCACCGCACTTTAAATTCCTGCCGGGGAGTTATCTCCGGCAGGAATTTAAAGTCAGGATCTTCGATCTGCTACACCTGGACGACGACACCATCTCCAAGGAGATGGAGTCCCAAGGCGTCACGGGATGTAAGAAAATTATGAGTCGCCGTAATGGCGAGGTGAAAAGCACTACATCGGTTATCCTCACCTTCGCCATGGAGCAGCTTCCTAGCAGGGTATTCATTGGATACGAATCGGTTCCAGTTCGACCATTCATTCCAAGCCCCATGGGATGTTTTCAATGCCAGCGCTTCGGCCACATCGCTACGCGATGTGAGGGCAAGGCCACCTGCCCGCGCTGTGGCAAAGACAGACACGATGGGGACAAGTGCGATGCGGCTGCCTCCTGCATCAATTGCGAGGGTGCACATCCGGTGTACTCCCGCGATTGTCCCAAGATGCAGGAGGAAAAGAAAATCATGGAGATCAAGACGCTAGAAAAGGTCTCGTATATAGAGGCGAGGAAAAAGTTTCGGGCATTGATTGCTCCAACTTTTTCTAAATCCTTTGCATCAGTCGCTTCCGTTCCCGTGAAAATGTGCACAATGGGCACACAGACGGAACCTGAAAAAGATAAGCCCGATAAACAGGTGAAACCGCCTAAGGAAAAGACAGACACCGTAGAGAAAATGGATACAACCACCTCTGCGGGCTCTCCAAAGAAGAGCCCGCCTAAAACCTCAACCGGGGTCTCGCCCTCTAGGCGCGAGAAGACACCTTCCCCCTGTCCCTCCAGCAAGGGGAAAAAACCCCAGCCGGAGGCAATGGACGAGGATTTCTGTGTCTCCGTTACAGAAATCCAAAGAATAAGATACAAGGGAAGGAAACAGCGCTTCAAGCGCTGATTGCTTTCTGTGGTGGACATTGGCTGCTCTGATTTTTAACTATTTGTATTTTAGTTAATCTATATTTTTATCTTATTTTAAATATTTATAATGGTTATTACATTACAATGGAATTGTAATGGTTTTTATCGGCACAAGGAGGAGCTGGCCATTTTAATTAATGATTTTAACCCCTCTTGCATTTGTCTGCAAGAGACACATTTTAAAGTTACCGACAAGGGAATTTTAAAAGGATATACGGTCTATAGGCTCGACGACCTAAGCGGCCAACGAGCCCAGGGCGGGGTGGCTATTGCTGTCCGAGAAGCCCTTTACACTTCTCGAGTGCAGTTGACCACCCCGTTTCAGGCAGTGGCCGTGACCGTGCATGCGCGTGAGAAATTAACGTTATGCAACGTTTACCTGTCAGAAGGCGCCCCGGTGAGCCTTAGAAATCTAGATGCTCTTGTCCATCAGTTGCCAAGGCCATTTATTTTATTGGGCGATTTTAACGCCCATGAACCCCTGTGGGGAAGTTCTACGGCCCATAGCAACAGGAGAGGACGAATTTTAGCCAGCTTTTTTAACGATTTTAACCTTTTTTTACTAAATAATGGAGAGAAAACCCGTTTTAATTCTTTTAACGGGGAGTATTCCTCCATCGATTTATGTGTTTGTACGAGCAGTCTTTACACCAAAATCAACATGTCCGTCCATACAGATCTCTGTGGAAGCGACCGCGTCCCTATTTTAATCAAATCTGAACTGAATTTTAACCCAGATTTTATTCGCTCAGACAACTGGATTATGCGCAAAGCCGACTGGTCTGTTTATAAACATTCCTTTAATTTTGAGTACAATGACCAACGCGCCGGGACGTGTAACGTTGAGCTGCTTACCGCAAGTGTAGTGGAAGCAGCCAAATGCAGCGTCCCATTATCAAAGGGCAGCGGCATCCGTCGACCAGCGGTACCTTGGTGGAATGAAGAGTGCGCCAAGGCCATTAAGGAGCGTAAACGTGCCTTACGCATTTTTAGTAAATTCCCCACGGCCACCAATCTTTCCTCCTTCCGTCGCATCCGAGATTGAGCTCGACGTGTGGTGAAGGAGGCTAAGAAGGCCTCCTGGATAAATTACATTTCATACATTAATAACAGGACACCCCTTGCACAGGTTTGGAACAAGGTAAGGAGCATTTCTGGTTCAAAGCAAGTACACGGCGTCTCTTACATCGAAGACAACGGCAGGGTGCTTCGTACACCCCAGGAGATAAGTGAAGTCTTCGGGCAGTCACTTTCAAATACCAGCAGTGACGCCAATTACTCTGCAGCGTTCTTGACCATCAAAGAACGCTCGGAATCTGTCGTATTGAACTTCGCCGAGCGCCGAGAATCTGCCGAATATAATGAGCCATTCTCGCTATGGGAATTGAAGTCCGCCATTGCGGATTCTAAGGACACCTCGCCAGGAATAGATGGCGTCCACAACGCATTTCTACGGAATCTTCCGGAGACAGCGTTGTTGGATTGCCTCCGCACCCTCAACCAGGTGTGGGCTGAGGGAAGCTTTCCTACCTCCTGGCGGGAATCTGTAGTGGTCCCAATTCTTAAACCAGGAAAGGTCAGGGCTGATCCCAATAAGTATAGACCGATCTCCTTGACCAGCTGCCTGTGCAAGGTAATGGAAAGAATGGTGAACCGCCGGCTCGTTTGGTGGTTGGAGCGACGGAACCTTCTTTCAAGTGTCCAATGTGGGTTTCGGCGAGATAGATCGACAATCGATCACCATGTCAGAGCCGAAAACTTCATCCAGGAGGCCTTCCTTCTGCGCCAGCATGTCATTGCCGTATTCTTCGACCTGGAGAAGGCATATGACAGAGTCTGGCGTCAGAAAATAATCAAAAAGTTACACGAGTGTGGTTTTAGGGGAAATTTACCCATTTTTATACAATTTTTTTTAACTAATCGGGTATTTAGAGTGAGGATAGGCAATCACTTGTCCCAATTTTATGTTCAGGAAAACGGGGTACCACAAGGCTCTGTACTGAGCGTGACGCTCTTCGCTATTGCGATTAATGACGTCACGGAATGTCTAGGAGCACCAGTGATGGGATCGCTGTTTGTAGACGACCTGGCCATTTTCTGCCGGTCGTCAAAACTAGCCAGTGCTGCACGAGTCATTCAGTTGACACTTAATAGACTCAGCGAATGGTCAAAGGGAAGTGGTTTTCGTTTTTCTGCGGAAAAAACGAAATGCCTCCATTTCCACCGCAAGCGTGTATACGAACCCCCACCGGATCTTCGTCTGTGTGGTAGGATTCTTCCTTACACAGAGTCGATCCGGTTTAAGGTTTAATTTTTGACCGTCGCCTGAATTGGCGTGAACAAATTATGATTTTAAAGAATAGGTGTTTGAAAGTTTTAAACATTTTACGCTTTTTATGTAATCATTTTACGCTTTTTATGTAATCATTCGTGGGGAGCCGATCGCTCCACTATTCTTTTATTGTACAGAGCACTGGTGCGCTCAAAATTAGATTATGGATGTTTCGTTTACTCTTCTGCGCGCGAGAGTTATTTGAAACCGTTGAATACGGTTCACAACGCGGGGCTCCGTTTGGCAACTGGTGCCTTCAGGACATCTCCAGTCCTGAGTCTATACTCAGAGGCCGGCGAGCCCCCGTTGAGTACTCGCCGAAAAATCCTTATGTGCAACTATGTTGCAAAGATTTTATCGATGAGAGCGCATCCTAGTTTTAATGTTATTTTTAACCCCCGTTTTTTAAATATTTTTAACAGGCGGACTCGGGCAACTAGACCCTTAAGCATTACTTTTAATGATTTTATGGAAGGTAGTAATTTGACACTTCCGGAAGTGTACCCTGTTGGGACCTCGGCCGACCCACCTTGGCGGGTACCACTACCTCAGGTCAGGTTTGACCTGCACGATCGCCAGAAGTCGTCAACCACTGCTATGGAGTATCAGCGCAGATTCAGTGAGATCCTGCACCGCCACTCCGACTTTATCCCCGTTTACACGGACGGATCGAAGTCGGAGGGTGCTTGTGCAAGTGCGGTCTTCTCGTCCCACCATGGAGCCATCGGTGCGAAGCTAAGTACGCTGTGTAGTGTATACACAGCGGAACTCTTCGCCATAAAGATGGCTCTAGGTGGAATAAAATGCAGGAATGCGTCCTTCATGGTCTGTAGCGACTCAATGAGCGCTCTGCAGACCATTTCCGGCTTTTCTCCGTCCCATCCTCTTGTGCAAGACATCCATCACGCGTTGCTATTACTTAGCAAGAGGAACGTGAGAATCGTGTTTGTGTGGGTCCCCGGACACATGGGAATAGCCGGCAATGAGAGAGCAGACCTGGCAGCAAAGAAGTCTCTCCAGGACGCGAATATTGCATCTGCTTTGGTACCCCATGATGACTTGAAGGCTACGTTGAGAAACGTAGCCTTGAAACAGTGGAAAGAAACCTGGCGATCCCTGGTGGGAAATAAGTTACGCGCCATTCAGCTGGTGACATCAGTGTGGCCCACATCTGTCGGGAGGACTCGCAGGGAAGAAGTCGTAATCTCACGGTTGAGGATAGGGCACTGTGCCCTCACCCACTCTTACCTCTTCACAGAAGAGAAGATTCCACCACATTGTGAGGATTGCGACTCTCCCATTACTGTGAGGCATTTCCTGACAGAGTGTGATAGATACCGTGCTGTGCGCGACCGGCTAAACATCAAGGGGGACCTGGGACAAGTCCTAGGCGACGACCCTGATTGTGTCACCCGGGTAATTTTGTTTTTAAAAGAGACAGGGCTTTTAAAATATATGTGATGAACCAATGTTTGGTGTTATATTTTAATTTTGCCCATTTTAACGTGTTATGTTGTTTATATTTATTTATTTATTTATTTATTATTTTAATACAAATTTGACGAAGTTATGATATTTTATTGTGGTGCAAATGACCTTCGTCGTCGAGGCACCCTACAAAAACCTAACTCTAACTCTAAGTAACAAGGATAACTCCTCCACCCGGAAAGATTAATGGCAGCGACTATGTTTGCGGCATTGTCAGTCACTGCGCCCATAATCTTTTGTTCTATGTTCCATTCCCGGACAACCCTTTTTATCTCTTCAGCTAAGTTTTCTGCTGTGTGCCTTTTAGCATACGGGAAACACTCTAGCAGGTTTAATTTTAAGGCAAAACCTTTATTAATATAGTGAATCGTAACGGCTACGTAACTATAGTTTGCCTCAGAAGTCCAACTATCGGTTGTAATGCAGAAATACATTTTTCCGTCTTGATTTGGGTTTTGACCATTTCTAGTCATGTTATTGTAATACCCACCTCCGGCTCCATGCCATTGTAATATTACCTTTGATAATATTACAATGTTATAGAAATCACATGCAGAAAACACTTATGAATACTTGCAAATTATATTTTAATTCGATAAAAAAACGATTTGGGCCCAATTTACAACAGTTAAGAACTTTTAAATTATATTATCAATTACAAATTTAGTTTTATGATTGATTTTTTTATTTACAGGGCTTGAATTGTCTCTTTTTTTTCTTTCCTTGTTAATACATTTATCACGGTATTAAAAGTTCAGTATTGCACTTATCGTTCTCCCGTTCTCTCAACTCGCGCCGTTCTCTCCAGTTTCGTCTCTCTCTCTCCAACTTCCGTATAGCTTCCCCTGTAGAAACACCGTTTTGGGAGTTCTTCCTGTCACCCCCGCACGGGGGGAAGGGGGTCATCCCTTTCTATGGGGAGTAGCGCCCCCACGGACCCGAGCCCACCGAGGAGACAACCTCGTTAAAAAAACCCATAGTGCGTTGAGGCAGTGTCCGGACAGTATGTGAGTCTACTGTACTGAGTATAGCCATCAAATCTGGCCTAAGGACTCACCTGCGTGTTCGCCGTGCGTGGAGACCCGTAAGGTGGGGAAATATGATCCTGGTGGTTGAGCTTCCCGGTCTGGATGGGGGTCGGATCCTCTGAAAGTCGAGTTGCAATACACCACTTTGGCCTCTGACTCCACTGAAACGGGAGGTCAGAGAGTAGCCGCCTCTGATCAATCGGCTAGCTAGTTCGAATTGACGTTCAGCAGGCAAGTGTAGGCGGCATGGGGGTCTTACATATGGGCGTCGTGCGCGGGTTGGAGGACCCGCGTTATCAGAGACCAACCCGGAAGCAGACAACCATGCTAGAAGCGATATATCCCTCGGGTAGCCCTGGCGACCACACCGGTTGGCGGTGTGGCGTCCCAAATGTGCGGCTCCGTGGCGGGTGGGGAGCCCGGGGGACGAAGTTTCAAAGCGAATGGGTGAAGAAAACCTTCCTCCAACTAAAAGACCTCGCCCGGACACGGGTGGGGGAGACTGTGCTTTTTGTGCATGTAAGCGCTATTTATCGATGAAGTGCACAAGAGAGGGTGAGTCTTTAAGAAAGTCTCACCTTTTCTTATACACAGAGCCTTGACAGTTTATGTAGCGAGTGAATTGAGGTCAGTGAAGAAACTCCGTGATGGCACTCTTCTTATAGAGACCGCAAATGAGAAGCGAAGCGATAGTGTTGGGAATGGTTCAGTTGCACACGATGCCCGTTCAAGTGAGCTTACACAAAACCCTAAATACGTGTAAGGGAATAATATCCCATTACGATCTTTTATATGTAGATGTCGAAGAGATAACGCAGGAGATGGCTTCGCAAGGGGTTACCTTCTGTCGTAGACTCACAACAAAAAAGAATGGAGAAACAATCAACACCACTTCTGTTGTGCTAACTTTCAACTTAGATAAGCTGCCTGAAAAAGTAAATGTCGGTTTTGAGAAAGTTGCAGTAAGACCATATATTCCAAGTCCTATGTGGTGCTTTCAGTGCCAAAGATTCGGGCACATGGCCACAAGATGCGGAGGTAAGGCTACCTGCCCTCGCTGTGGAAAGGATATGCATGAAGGAGAATGTTCATCAGCTCCATTTTGTATCAGTTGCGAGGGTCCTCACCCGGTTTACTCTCGCGACTGCCCAAAAGTTCAAGAGGAAAGAAAGATAATGGAAATGAAGACCATAGAAAAGATATCCTACTTTGAGGCCCGCAAAAAATACAAGACCCTTGCTCCACCAAGCTTCAGCCGTTCGTTTGCCTCGGTGGTCTCCAAGCCAACGTCAACCATCAGTACACAAACTGAACCCACTGAAATAACAGTAATGGAAAATTTTGAGACCGGAAAATAACTGAGTAATAAGAAAGAACAGGAAAATAATCCTCCCCCTGCTCCTAAGGGGCCAAAAGAAAACGCAGCAGCTAAAGCCGATGCAAAACCTGCTGCCCCGAAGAATGCGAACCATAAAATGGGAAATGGCGGTTCGCCAAAGAAAGTTTATAGTCAGAGGCGCGAAAAAACGCCCGGGAGAACTCTCTCTCCCATGCAGAAGCTATGGAGGAGGACTTCAGTCCAACTGAGGAAGAAGTTCTCCAGGTTCGCAGTAAAAATAAGCCAAAATCTAAAATCAAAAGATAGTATAGAATTTTAGCTAATTTTTGATCCTATTATTTTAATTGTTACAGTTGTAACATGACCCTCCGAGTCCCCGGCAAGCATCGGGTTTCCTTGCCGTCATAATGGCCGGGGACTCGAGAGGGCTTGTGCAGTAATCGCAGCCACGTCCGACGCCCATCGGATGAGTGGCTACGCTGCTGTCGGGTCATGCGTCCGCAGTAGACGGAGTGACCCCAGGATGACGGCCTTCTGCGTGCGTGCAACTAGTGATTCCGCCTGTGCCACGCAGGACGGAATGCACTTGATGTTATTTAGCAGCGAGCCCTTAGCTCCACCGAGCACACCTATGATGAGGACCACCAGTTTCACAGAGTGTCCGGGGTACATCTGTCGAAGTTCGAAAAGCAGGTCTTGATACTCCGTCCATTTTTCCACCTCTTTCGCATCCATGTTAGTTTCAGCTGAAGCCGAAAACTCGATCACGAACATGGAGCGTGTGAGGTGGTCGATGAGAACGATATCAGGCTTGGTCGCCTCCAACTGCCTGGTGGTGGAAAAGGAGTAATTCCACCAGATTGTGCATTTATCGTTCTCCACGACGGACTCAATATCTCCAGGGGCATAGGGCAGCACAGGTGTTTCGTCGATGCCATAATGGTGTCGAAGATAAAAGTATAGCACCCGTAGGGCCGCGTTGTGCCGAGCTAAATATGCTGACTTGGCGTAATAACTACAGCCGGAGAGAAGGTGACTCAAAGTCTCTGGCTGGGCTCGGCACGCCTTACATCTCGTGTCCGCAACCTCCGCCTTGAATATAATGCGGCGGTACACGAGTGTGGTTATGACACCATCCTGGCAAGCGAGGACAAAACCCTCGGTCTCGGACTTCAGACCGGCGGAGCGTAGGAAGGCAAACGTTAGCTCTTTCGACAGCCCATGCTTTTCGATGTTTCGATAGAAACCTCCATGCATGGGCTTATCGGTATGCACCTTGTGCAAGGCCTTATGCTCGGCTTTTTTATTTCGAGCTTGAGGACGTCTGCCTTCAATGACAAGATGGTCGTGTCATTGTCGCTTCCGTCGGATGACGGGTCGAAGTCGAGACCGGTTTCGTCCGCTGCCCTCTTTGCCGCCTGGAAAAGAAACGCCCCTGCTCCCGCACTCTCGTGATCTCTCACGAGATATAGAAGGGCGTCCCTGCTTTTCAAAACTCGGCAAGCTGTACCCAGGACAACTCTGTTGTGGAGACACTCCAGATTCAATAGCATTTTAAAATTTTTAAGCCATTCGACATGGGGCGCAGACCGCTCCATGATGCTTTTATTATACCGTTCACTGGTGAGGTCAAAACTGGACTACGGGTCCGTGGTATACTCTGCTGGAAGAGAATCTTATTTGAAACCCTTGAATACCGTGCACAACACCGGACTCCGACTAGCCATTGGTGCCTTTCGGACATCACCCGTTCCGAGTATCTACTCGGACTCAGGGGAGCTACCTTTGGCCTCGCCTAGGAAAATTTTAATGAGTTACCATGTAGCAAAGATTTTATCCTTGAATACGCACCCCTGCTTCGATATAGTTTTTAAACCTCGGTTCATAAATATTTTTAATCGAAGGCAACGGGCCACACGTCCACTTGGAATATGTTTTAGAGATTTTATTGAAGAAGTGGGCATGTCACTGCCCACAGTGCATCAGGTTAAATACTGTAACCAACCACCCTGGCTAATGCCCCTGCCTAACGTAAACCTCTGTTTACAAAAATACTGCAAACAATTATCGACCCCTATTGAATACAG
Organism: Pyrrhosoma nymphula; assembly: GCA_963573305.1. NCBI lineage: Eukaryota > Metazoa > Arthropoda > Insecta > Odonata > Coenagrionidae > Pyrrhosoma > Pyrrhosoma nymphula. The sequence goes on along the minus strand of OY754335.1, from coordinate 125,773,654 downwards.
GCAGATGTTCAAGGGACTTTTAGAAGCTCATCCCAGCTTCATACCTGTTTACACTGATGGGTCCAAGTCAGATCTCGCGTGTGGGGCTGCAGTGGCATCCGTACATCACGGCGTCCTTAAGACGAGGCTAAGTCCACTCTATAGTGTATTTAACGCAGAACTGTTCGCCATAAAAATGGCTTTATGTAATATTAAGGGCAGTCAAGCATCTTTCCTAATCTGTTCTGATTCCTTAAGGTGTTTGAAAGCCATATCAGCCATGTACTCAGACCATCCTATTATTCAGGAAATACATTTTGTCCTCTCATCCCTTACTCAAAAAGGAATCCAAATCCTTTTTGTTTGGATTCCTGGCCACGTAGGTATTTCAGGTAACGAAAAAGCAGATAAAGCTGCAAAAGAGGCGTTGGAAAACCCGGAACCCGTCTTGGACTTGGTTTTATCGGAAGACGTCAAGTCCATGCTTTGACGGATTGCCACTAAGCAGTGGAATGAAACTTGGAGTAGTATGGAGGGAAACAAGCTACGTACGATAAAACCTGACACTCAGGGTTGGAAAGGTAAAAGGTTTTGGGAAAAGAGGTAATTTAAAAATAAGACACCTGAGCCTCATGAATAGAGGAGCAGACATCGTCGCAAAACCTTTCATTGAGACGTCCGAAGCCTCAATTAGCGAAATTGTTCTCCCAAGGGGTGGTGTGGCAAGCGCAATTGTGCGAGTGTCACAATTGACCCCTCGAGCCAGAAGCCACCTTTAAGGGTCACTCCGCTACTACGGTGGTTGGCGGATGAAAGGCTCTTTGATCATCAGACTCCAAACGTGAACCCGCCTCCAAAAGGAGTGTCGGGCTCAACAATCTTCTCCGAAGACCCAGTTGACCTTTCTTTAACGGAAACCCCTCGCCAGAGCCCATTCAGCTACCGTAAACGGCACCCATCTAACGCCACGGGGAGGACTGGGTTGACTTCTCAGACTTAGTAAAGGGCCGAATCGGCGGCCTGATTCCCAGCGGTCTGAGCTTGTTAGATAACTACGGAACTATGGGAGTTGCATAATCACTATAATCAACCTTAACCCGGGAGTAGTCGCACCTAACATGTAGCCTAATGTGATCGCTGCGGGTCACCCTGACCCGCACTAAAAAAAATTGTTTTATAGCTTAATTTACATTTTTATTTTTTTTATAACTTTATACATTTCAGTTCCAAGGTATATAAACTCAAACCATGTGTTTAAAAAAAATATTTAATTGCCATTTTTTTTTTTTCAGAATTAAAAAAAAAGTATCAAAAAATGAGATTTTTGTTATAGTACAAGATTTTAGTAATTTTACGTCTAACTAGCTTACTTACAATAACTTTTCACTCTTTAATATTGAATGTAGGTTATAAAAAATTAACATGTGGCATTTTATTATAAGGAAAAATTTTCAAGTTATTGAAGCATAAAAATGTTGTACACAATTTAAAAAAAACGTAATAAAAATGAGCCATGGTTTACTACAAAGATTTAAAAAAACTTCAACTATTACTTCATAACATTTTTTCCAATTAGAACACATATATTTCCACAACTTTATATAAATGTCCAGTTCTTGGTTTAGTTGCAACCCAAAGTCAGTATAGTTGAGGTATGTTGGCCACGAGTGAACCTACAAAACCCAGAACTTGATTAGATATACAAATTTATTTTTTATAATAGCATATCAAAACTTTCAGGTGTAAAAAGATTGTATAAGCCCTATGTGTATAATATAAAAAAACTCACCATTTATTCCATGTCGAGACAATTGAGACAAGTGCGCTTGGAGTGTTTGCCACAGACAGGGATGTTGCATGACGCACAATTGTGAGCCGACTTGTTGCCTTGACGGTCGCAAAGTCCACACCGCTTTCTCTTGTTTGGGACTTTTTCTTCTACTGGAGGGGGAACAATGTATTATTTTATTATGTCCAAAAATTGATACGGGTTGCCTTTGACAGAGGTCCTTGAAGAAGAGTTCTCAGATGAGGTTTAACTAGTTCCGTAGCCAACTCTTTGAGCCATTTCCTTCGTACAAGTTTTCTTTCTTTGTCATTCCAGGAGCAAATGATAAGAGAGTTTAGTCCTATGATGTCTAAAATATGGTAAAATGCTGTGAGGGGCCAACGATTTGTCTTTCTAGCGAAGGAGTAGTTGCCACACATTTCATCAACCACATCAACTCCTCCTTTTGTGACGTTATAAAATGTTATTATCTCTGGTTTCTTTTGTTCTCCTGTGGCATTGTCAATACTTTTACTGTGATGCATGATGGAGGTCAATAGAACGACCTTGCCCTTATTCGGGACATAAGATACGAGTGTTGTCAAGTTTTTGGCAAAACCAAACATTGACGAGTGAACTTCTCGATTCTTAGTTCTCAGAAACTGTGGAGGTATCTCTTTCTTGTTTTTCCTGATTGTTCCAACTGTGGTGAGTTTTTGATTTTGCAAGAGATCATTAGAAAGGGCAATACTAGGAAACCAGTTATCATAAGTGACGTTTCTGTTACTTCCACTTATCGGTTCGACAAGTCTGACTACTACTGGAGATGGTGTTTGACTTACGTGTTCATAAGGTCCCGGGCGTTGTTTCCCAAGATATACTTCCATGTTGAATACATAAAATTTTCGTGAGTCAACCAATGAAAACACCTTCAAACCATATTTCTCAGGCTTATTCCGCATATACTGCCTGAAACCGCACCTTCCACGGAAGGCCCGCAACATCTCGTTAATTGTTGTGTACTCACCAACAGAAAAGTTTGATTGATATTTCTTTACAACAAAGTCAAAAACTTCCCGGAATGGTGCTAACTTGTCCACTTCCATCCTCTGTACTCGGGTTCTTTTATCATTGAATCTTAGCATTCGAAGCAAAAATCTAAATCGATTCAAAGACATTACACGCTTGAATAGCCGCACTTCATACCACAACTCTTCTGTTTTCAGATGTGAAGCCTTTAACACACCTGCGTAATACAATAAACCCAAAAGGGCTTTAGTTTCTTCAACTGTAGTGATTTTACAGACACGATCTCCGCCATATTTATTTTTATTCAAAACTATGAATAAATTAGTGTTGTCTACAATGTTTTGTACTACTTCGTCAGGAAAAAAGCACTGCCATGCTTCCAACGGTTTTTTAGCATTTTTTGCCTCACCTTTTGTTCCAGGGAAATGGACGATAAGATTCCGCTGTCTGGTTTGTATGGATTGGGTAGGTTCTGCAGTTTTCCAAGATGTTTCGCCGTCTTTCCCTAAAAATCGAACCCTATACAAAAGAGGGATGTCGTCGTCTGATGTTTCATCGTCACTAGAAACTTCACTTCCACTTTGTTCAGTGTCCGTATTCCTGTCATTGTCATCTGCACATTCCTCAACGGGATCAACATCACTCCCATAGTTGGATTCGTCATCCGATGTGTCAAAAGGAAAGTCCTCTTCCAAACTAAACAGTATTCCTTCTTCGTCCAATGGAGCGCGGCGATCAGAAAGAGTAACTTGTCCTTGTCTACTGGAGCCAGGTTTAGGTTCGCTTGCCATGTTTATAATTCAGTTTCATAAAAAAACACTTAAATTAAGCCCTGACCAATAAAACGTATATACACACATAAAACATACAACATTACACTAATATACACTAACTTACGCTCACAGTTATAAAAAAGACTTACACACTTTTGGACAACGCTAATGGTCGCTGCGGGTCAGGGGGACACGCACATGTACGCCTAGGTCAACAAACGAGCGGAAACTGAATAAACTCAACAGGGTGTGGTAGGGGGGGTTAAGATAAGCAGCTACACGGAAAGTTGAGACCGATCGATATTTTGTACAGTCAGGACAGATAAAAATAGTTGCGTGCGGATGGTAGCGGATTAAGGAGTTAACGAGTACCCCTTTCCTTACTAAATCACTAATCTCCTCCTCTACACGATCTTTCATTGCATGCGGAACAGGCCGTGCCTTCAAGAAAATTGGTTTACCTCCAGGTTTTCATACTATTGAGGCTGGATCTCCCTTTATTTCTCCTAGGCTATTATCAAACATTATGAATTATACTTTTTAATTAACTGATTAAGAGTTAGGGAACCCCCTTCTTCAACAGAATTTACATCTCCCTCCATGTAGATTGTGAGATGTTTTAAAGTGAATGGATTCATTAGCGACCCAAAAGAGGATTATTGTCCCCGGACACCACATACGATACAATTTCACACTCTCCAAATGACCTCCTACATTTGCCATAATATCAATGACACCTAGTACGTATGTAATACATTTTTAGAATAGGCGATTAATGTTACATTTGAAGGTTTCAGCTGAAGGTTTTGGAACTTCTCCTTGAAGTCAGAGCTACTGATTATGGAAACAGCTGAGCCAATATCAAATTCCATTTTAAGTGGAATACCATTAATTTTCACACTGATCCACATTTTTTTTAGCACCATTTGCATTGACACAACTTGTAGTATCAACACTCAAATTACGAAAAAATTCCCTCAATTCACTTTTAGCACAAGCTTTGTCGCATAAACCAAGTATATGTACACACATAGTAGGTTTACTAACGTCTGAGTCGACATTTTCAATAGAGTTGACATTTTTTGCTTTCAAACAGACCTTTTGAATGTGGCTCGACTTTTTTTTACAGAAATTACACTTGCTATTCACATGTCGACGTTTGGTTGCAAAATGAGGGCCACCACAACGGAAACAAGCAATTTTAGCATGAACAGACTGATTCTTTTCATTTTTATCATGACTCAATTTCTTATTTCCCACTGGAAAGTTAGTATTAGAAATATAAACGGAAGCTTTATTGACCCACCTCTTCTTCGTGTTGCACTCTATCGTATTCACTGGGTTGCCCTTTAGCTGTGGGGTGTCAAGGTATAATGATTCCATACTTAATACGATCTCCGCAGTGCGGTCCAAGTTCAGTCCCTTGGTTTCCAACAACCGATCCATGATCTTCTGAATTCGAATCCCACTGGTGAACTGGTTCTTTAGAGCCGTCTTCAGGAAACTGCCGTAATTAAAGGTTGCCGCCATCGTTCGGAGAGACGTAATGTACTTGCGAACAGTCTCACCATCTTCTTGCACCCGATGGGAATATTTCTCCTGAACTGTTATCAACTCTTAAAAGGGAAAATCACAGCGTAGGCTGATGGCGAAACTCTTTGTTACAATGCACTAAACTGGGAATGCGTTGAGGCGTATGTACAGGAGGACTTATGTTTATTACGACAATGGTTTGAGTTCAATGAGCTACATCTGAGTACTAAGACAAAGTTTATGTGCTATGATCTATGCGTTACCTGTAATATTCACTGAAAGTTGGTGTATAATAGCTCAGCCTGCGCAAAAAATGGCTGTACTTGTCCTGTAATAGAGAGGGTGCATGTATTTAAATACTTCGGAGTTATTTTGGACATCAATTTACGCTGGGATAAGCATAATCTAAGTGTAACTTAATATTTACGGTGTGCATTATCCAAATTTTACTTAATACGGAATAAGTGCCCCCTTCCATTCGGAAAAAAACTGTTCTTGTCTATTCCAAGTTGCAGTATGGTATAATTTGCTGGGGTGGCGCTTATAAGAATACTTTTTAGCATGTACTGCTTCCGCAGAAACATATTATTAGAGAAATTGCTTTGAAGAAACGATGTGAGCATTCACGCCCCCTATTTGTTGGTCTCAGATTGCTGCCCTTGAGACATATTCTGGTACATATAGTATTTAAGGTTCTGAGAATAATCTATTTAAGAAGTAGAAATTTGTCAAATGCTTTAGATAAATGCATATAAAATGTGCGTAACGCGCAACTTTCTCGTACCCAAGTCACTATTTACAAAAGATCTTTTTTATACTAGGGTCCAAAACTATATAATCAATAAGCTGAGGACATTTAGGCACTAAAAATGAAGAAATAGGCAGCCTATATAGGCACTAAAAATTTCAAAACAGGCACTTTAAATAGGCGCTTCAAATATTTTTTGCATTTCGGACGATTCTGTCGGTCCTGGAATCCCAAAAGGCTAACCCTGTAATCAGGTTTTCCAGGGATCAGACAAACAGAAATTGACATATATCTACGCCTTGGGTGGTGAAATAAAAACCCACCCAAGTGGGATTCGAACGCGTAATCCCAAGGTTAGCAGGCGAATACTTTACCCCGCCACCACCGTGGCCGGGTAGAAACATAATGCGGCTTATGGCCACAATGAAGCATCTGAAATTTAAAGCTTGGGCTGAAATACACGATTACTTTTATTTCAAGCTACATTAAAATTTACAACAACATATTTCTCTAAATGTTCTCCTGTAAACTGAAACCGAGAGTCAGTCAGGATATTTCTAGAGTATGAAAATGACCTCTCAACCTCACACGAGGTGATGGGGCAATACTTAAATGATGCAAGCTCTTCTGCTGTCATCTTTGGTCCTGGAGCCACCGAAGTCCCTGATAAAATATCTACAATTTTCTGAGCATCTTTTCAACCATGGTTCCCTTGAATAACTTTCTTGAATTTTCGAATCAAGGCTTCTCCCACATCAGTTGGTATATTAATAAGTTCACTTTCCACCTATACAATTTTTTCCACAGCTGCTACTAGGAGTAGTTCTCTTTCCTCCAGCGATTGAATTGTGGATGGTCATTTACCAAAATAGCATGTTATAAATGCTAGGTCTTTGTCGACATCAAGGTTTAACACAGCAGCTTTGGCTTCTACAATGGAATTCGCTTCTTCTTCATTCAGGTGCTGTACTGCCGAAACATAAAAAAACCCAACCAAAAAGCACTATAAATTTTTGTTTATATAATATAACAGAAACTGTACGAATAATATCTAAAGCCATTCGGAACTTCTGAACATATCCTATTATTTTGTACGTATTCATTTTTACAAAAAATTGTAATCGTTGACTACCATATAACCCACATCAATACTGTTTATATATATATATAAACTTTGCCACAGGTGGGGCGGAATTAAATACAGAAACACAAAAAAGAAGAACACTCAAGAACATTTCGCCCCACCTGTGGCAAAGTTTATTTAAATTATCGCGTGTGTGATTTTCCACGAACTCGTGTGTATATATATATATATATACGAGTTCGTGGAAAATCACACACGCGATAATGTAAATAGACTATGCCACAGGTGGGGCGGAATTAAATATAAACACATAAAAAAAGAACACTCACAATATTAGTTGATATTTCGGTTGCTAGAACCTTTCTCAAAGGAAGACGGATACAGAATGATGGACAGGCAGGGAACAGAAGGTAGGGTGAGATGGGAGGAGAGAGGGGTAGGAAGGGAGAAGAGGGGAGGGGCGGGAGGGGGTCAGAGGAAGAGGGAGGGGCAAGGAGGGGAAGAGGCGGGAGGGGTTCAGAGGAGGAGAAAGGGATGTGGAAAGGAGAAAAGGGGAGGGGCGGGAGGGGATTAAAGGAGGGGAAAGGGGAGAAGGGGCGGGAGAGGTCAGTGAGAGCGATTTAATCCGGGCGGATTGTGTGCGGAATAAAGCCAGATGCAGGCACCTTCTAGCGTACGCAATTGAAGGGGAGAGGCAGAGGGAGGGAGGGAAGCCAATACGCCTACACGAAAGCATTTATCAAAAATGAGATTGTGGGAGGAAGCATGGATCGGGACGGGGAAGGAGGCATTGGGCGAGGACGGCTTGCAGCTGGCTCGGTGGCCGGTTATTCTAACGCTGAGGGCGTTGGTGGTGAGACCAATGTAATATGAATCACACAGGTTGCACAGGAGGATGTAAACCACATTGTGGGAAGTGCATGACCGAGAGGGGACGGAAGGAAGAGGGTGGGAGAGGAATTTAGCGGGGAGGGGGTCGGTGATAAGGATAGGGCACGTTTTGCATCTCGCGCGATGCATGCCCTCAAAAAAATCATTAAAAACCTTTTCCCACTCCTTTCCGACAATCTCACTACCAAAAACACTTTCCCCATATGTCCATCTCTCACCTTCAGGCGTCCCCCTAACCTCTCCAGCATCTTAAAAACCACCAAACCGTTGACTAAACCCTATACTAGCTCTAAAACCCCACCCAACCCCTGCCATCGCGCGAGATGCAAAACGTGCCCTATCCTTATCACCGACCCCCTCCCCGCTAAATTCCTCTCCCACCCTCTTCCTTCCGTCCCCTCTCGGTCATGCACTTCCCACAATGTGGTTTACATCCTCCTGTGCAACCTGTGTGATTCATATTACATTGGTCTCACCACCAACGCCCTCAGCGTTAGAATAACCGGCCACCGAGCCAGCTGCAAGCCGTCCTCGCCCAATGCCTCCTTCCCCGTCCCGATCCATGCTTCCTCCCACAATCTCATTTTTGATAAATGCTTTCGTGTAGGCGTATTGGCTTCCCTCCCTCCCTCTGCCTCTCCCCTTCAATTGCGTACGCTAGAAGGTGCCTGCATCTGGCTTTATTCCGCACACAATCCGCCCGGATTAAATCGCTCTCACTGACCTCTCCCGCCCCTTCTCCCCTTTCCCCTCCTTTAATCCCCTCCCGCCCCTCCCCTTTTCTCCTTTCCACATCCCTTTCTCCTCCTCTGAACCCCTCCCGCCTCTTCCCCTCCTTGCCCCTCCCTCTTCCTCTGACCCCCTCCCGCCCCTCCCCTCTTCTCCCTTCCTACCCCTCTCTCCTCCCATCTCACCCTACCTTCTGTTCCCTGCCTGTCCATCATTCTGTATCCGTCTTCCTTTGAGAAAGGTTCTAGCAACCGAAATATCAACTAATATTGTGAGTGTTCTTTTTTTATGTGTTTATATTTAATTCCGCCCCACCTGTGGCATAGTCTATTTATATATATATATATATATATATATATATATATATATATATATACGAGTTCGTGGAAAATCACACACGCGATAATATAAATAAACTATGCCACAGGTGGGGCGGAATGAAATATAAACACATAAAAAAGAACACTCACACTAAAAGTTGATATTTCGGTTGCTCTAGAACCTTTCTCAAAGATAGACGGATACAGAATGATGGATAGGCAGGGAACAAGAGGTGGGGTGAGATGGGAGGAGAGAGGGGTAGGGAGGGAGAAGAGGGGAGGGGCGGGAGGGGGTCAGAGGAAGAGGGAAGGGCAAGGAGGGGAAGAGGCGGGAGGGGGTCAGAGGAGGAGAAAGGGATGTGGAAAGGAGAAAAGGGGAGGGGCGGGAGGGGATTGAAGGAGGGGAAAGGGGAGAAGGGGCGGGAGAGGTCAGTGAGCGCGATTTAATCCGGGCGGATTATGTGCGGAATAAAGCCAGATGCAGGCACTTTCTAGCGTACGCAATTGAAGGGGAGAGGCAGAGGGAGGGAGGGAAGCCAATACGCCTACACGGAAGCATTTATCAAAAATGAGATTGTGGGAGGAAGCATGGATCGGGATGGGGAAGGAGGCATTGGGCGAGGACGGCTTGCAGCTGGCTCGGTGGCCGGTCATTCTAACACTGAGGGCGTTAGTGGTGAGACCAATGTAGTATGAATCGCACAGGTTGCACAGGAGGATGTAAACAACATTGTGGGAAGTACATGACCGAGAGGGGACGGAAGGAAGAGGGTGGGAGAGGAATTTAGCGGGGAGGGGGTCGGTGATAAGGATAGGGCACGTTTTGCATCTCGCGCGATGGCAGGGGTTGGGTGGGGTTTTAGAGCTAATATAGGGTTTAGTCAGCGGTTTGGTGGTTTTTAGAATGCTGGAGAGGTTGGGGGGACGCCTGAAGGTGAGAGATGGACATTTGGGGAATGTGTTTTTGGTGGTGAGATTGTCAGAAAGGAGTGGGAAAAGGTTTTTAATGATTTTTTTGAGGGCATGGACGCCTGGGAAGTAGGTGGTACAGAGGGAGAGGTTGTAATTCTCCTTATTTTGGGTTGGTTTAGGAGGAAAGGGTTTTCTGAGAATTCGTTTATTGAGAAGAGTCTCAGGATATCCTCGTCGGAGAAGGGATTGGTGTAAAGAGGAAAGGAATTTATCAAGGGAATCGGGGTTATAGCATATGCGAAAGCCTCGTGTGGAAAGAGAGTAGGGGAGGGATCTTTTAGTATGGGAGGGATGGCAGCTGTTATAATGAAGATATTGCTGCTTATTGGTGGGTTTGATGTGGACTGAGGTGTTGAAATGGTGGTTGGAGAGAGTGATATCTACATCCAGGAAGGTAACATGGATGGGAAGAAGAGAAATTAGAGGTGAAAGAGACAGAAGAGAAATCGTTGAGAGCGGAAATAAATGAATTAAAAGAATCGACGTCATGGGGCCAGAGAAGGAAAATGTCGTCGATGTATCGGAGCCAGAGTAAGGGTTTCAGGGGTTGTGAGGATAGGAAGGACTCTTCGACACGGCCGAGGAAAAGGTTGGCATAGGAAGGGCTGAATCTACTGCCCATGGCGCAGCCTTTGGTTTGAAGGTAGAAGCGGTCATTAAAGGAGAAGCAGTTATGAGTCAAGATGAAGTGGGACAGGTCAATAAGGAAATCGGAGCTAGGGTTATGAGGAGTAGGGCGGGTATCAAGAAAATGCTTAACGGCGGATAAGCCTTCGGCGTGGGGGATGGAGGTATATAGAGAGGTGACATCAATGGTGGCCATGATGATGTCGGAATCATTAGGGAGGGGGGTGGAGAGGAGGCGATCAAGGAAATGATAGGTATCTTTGATGTAGGAAGGCAGGGAATGGACTAAAGGTTGAAGGTAATGGTCGACGAAAGCGGAGATGCGTTCAGTAGGGGAGTGGCAAGAGGAAACTATTGGCCGGCCAGGGTTGTTGGGCTTGTGTATCTTCGGAAGGATATAGAAGTGGGGAGTGCGGGGATGAGCGGGAGAAAGTAGAGAAATATCGTTGCTAGTGAGACCTTCCTTGGGACCTTTGTCTTTAAGGAAAGAGATGATCTCCTCGTGGAATTTTGGGTTTGGGTCGTGAGAAACGGGAGCGTAGGAAGAGGGGTCCGAGAGTTGTCTGAGGGCTTCGTTGATCAATATATTGATATATATATATATATATAATCTCATGGTTTTTAGGTCAATAATGAAAACTTTATTTTTTTGTGGCCGACGTTTCGGAAATTATTTTTCCATCATTCGGGCTTTTTTTCAAATTCATAAATAACTGAATCAATTTGTAAAAAGCCCGGATGATGGAAAAATACATTTCCGAAACGTCGCGTCGGCCACAAAAAATTAAGTTTTCGTTATTTAACAAAACTCCATGATATAGTAGATTTTAAAAAATAGAGGACAAGAGGACTAATTACATTGCTGTTTACAAGACTTTCCCTAGGAGAATGATAGACACAAAATCCAGAGACACGGGGGGATGTGTTTCAAAATGTAACAGTAATAATAGTTTTCTCGTTTAGTAGATGAAATATAGCAGTTTCCTTACAAACCTCACGTATTTTAACTATGTCGTCTGCATAGTACAATGCAGCATTTATCCACGTGTCAAAACAGGCTGAGGAGGCAGAGAGATACATCAGGCAGTATCTCTTTAAAAACAGAAATGCAGAATGGCGCCTTCAAAAATACTTTTTTACGCTTGAAATCACCGCATTTACATAGGGAAACTTGGATCTTAACTCCTCTGCTAATCTGTGTAGAGCATGTGCGACGCATGTGACATGCACCATCTTGGGGTAAACTTTCAATCCCTTCCTAACTTTTAAGATATACGATACGTTATTAGCTCTAGAAACTTCTCATCATTATTTTCTGTTGGCCACAGGAATCCTAAAGAAAGGAAAATCCAAAATAGTTAAAGAAAGTTAAAATTATGCGCAATACAGTAAACAGTAGAGAACCGATTATCGATGCTTACTATATAAATATACATAAAAATATGCGAGCTATTTATACTTACTAAAGCTTCTCTCACCGTTCTAGCAATTGTGTTATGGTTTGTGTTTTCAATTTCCCTGGATAGTACTCAATGAGGTGGCTTCACTTCATCTGGACACATTTTACACACCACCACATGTGCGATCATTCTACCGTGGCTTTCTGTGGTCTCCTCTGCGGACAACCAGAAGAAAGGATCAGCAATTTCTTTGCTTATACGCTTGATAGTCTGGAAAAGTCATGCATTAAAAAAATGAATTACTGTATATAAAGTAACATACAAACCATATTGTATTTTTCATGAACTTACTTTCATAGAGGGGATCCATGTAGTACTTCCTCAGTGCAGACTGATCCGGGGTTGAGCGTTTTGTGCATTTTTTTTTAAATCTCTGAAATTTAGGTTGTAAGCTTCCTCCATGGAATATTTTCAGCAACTAGAGCCCTGCATAAATCTGCTAAGAACTCTTTTTGATCTGAAGAATCAACATTGAGAAAAAACGGCTGCACTGAAGTTTTCTTATCGCCGTTACATTTCTGTTTATGAGAGCTTGTATTTCGATAGTGCTCTAAATGGCACTTATTCTCACATTATACCTGAAAAAGGGATATCGTGTCTCTCAAAAACGTACGTATAACAGCCATCGCCATCTCATCTCATTCAGTGAACTATAAAGGTCAAGTGTACTGTACAAACTATCAACAAGCACTTACCTCTTTACAACACGCCTGGCAGAATATCTCATCGCCATTAGTCGTAAAATTAGCATCATCCTTTATCCACTGCTTATATAGTGATGCCTTAGATGATTTTTCTTTCTTTTCTTGGATTCGAGAATGCAGCTTACTTCTTCTTGATCCTGATATTCTGTTGCCTATAGAAAACCTACTCATGCGCCATGATGGCTTAATTTTCTTATAGACAGAATTGGCTCGTAGTATAAAAGATGAGCGAAATCGGTTACAATAGTGTACCTTCAAGTGGGTGAAAAAGACGTTCAAACTGATGTATCGGAGGCGCACATTATTCCTGTCACACAACTCACGTATTTCAATAATTTTATCTGCTGAGTATAATGCAGTATTTAGCCACATTCCCCATTATATCAATACTGGCTGTGAAGGCTGAGCAACTTCGGGCAGTATCTCTTTAAACTCAACAATACTGAGTAGTCCCTTCAAAAACAAGTTGTGGCAATTGAAACCATCGCATGTACGCATCACGTAATATTACCATTGTTGTTTTTCTACTCTTTATATAATAATACTTTGGATGGTTTTTCTTTCTGCATGTTTAATGACATTATTTCACCTTGATAAATTAAAAAGAAACTGAAATGACAGACTAGCTCCGAACTAAAGAGAAGTTTGGTGATGTTGAGAAGAATATTACCTTTTTAGGCCCTTAAATAGGCGATATCAGCTGAAAAAGACATTAACAGGTAAAATAGGCATTTTTAGGCAGTAACAAACTGCCTTAATTTCGCCATAAATGGTCCTAAATGAACTTATAACTTCATAAAATTGGTTTCCTGAGTAAAAGAAAAAAATAGGCATTTTAGGCAATGTCCTCAGCTTAATAATCAATTACCTGAAAAAATTCAAAAGGGTTGAAACCGTCAGAGAATTCTCTGTTATGATTAAAACATGGCTATTTACTCAGCATAACGTTGAAACTATGTTTTGAACTTTTACTCTGAACTGTTGATTTCTTATTTGGTACTGCATTATTATATTTTATGCTATGTTTAATTTCATTTTTGATTATGTCTTACTTTATAATGCTACTGTGTACGGATTTTCTTGTGATTATTTGCATATATGTCGATGATGGCGATTCAATGTCAATTTCTCTTGTGATGGTGGCTCAATACAGGTTTGCAAAACCTTGGAGAACACCTAAAGCTTCAAATATTTGTTTGTAAAACTACATGATTATCGTAAATTAATCTGGAAGTAAATAAAATGTTCATTCATTCGTTGATCCTAGCATAGCGGTCGAGGAAGCGTGCGGTGTTTGATCTCAAACTGGGACGAGCGTTGTATGTTTGGTGTGGAATCATCCCGTGGTACACACCCTGGAGGTGTCTTGCACAGTATTTCGTAGATGTAGATTTTGTGGAAACTATCTCCTCCTCTCGGTTTCTGTCATGCGGTTTTCATGGTTTCCTCCAAGATTATTCGCTGCTCTCTTAGAAATCTTTAACCAAGTTCTTGAGTCAGTACGTGATATCATCTTACTTCCTTGTGTTGTATCTTTGAACATATATCTGCCTTATCGCTCGAAAAATAAAGAGAAGAGATTTGAATGATGCATCGTGATAGGGTCTAAGAGGTTTTTTTTCTCGCTATCGCTGATGGTTTGAAATAAAGACACCGCCAGAGTAGATTATTTTTCCGAGCTGATTTGAGTCAACGAAGTTTTGAGAAATAACAGTTGACAGTTGTGATTTCTTTCTTCTTTCATTCGGAAGCAAAACCGAGTGTTTTGTGTTTGCGTGCAGGTATTGGATTTCTAAATACATTGGTAAGTGTAACGTTATTTTAACTAATGAATATGGTTACGAGTTTTGAGTTCGAAACTCGTCTGTTTTTCGAAGGAGCTATATCGTCGATTCAGTCTTGTATCACTTGCTTTTGAAGCGACTCTCGAGGTTGTTGAATCTGGCCTTCATAACACTAAAGCTTTGATTTTTTCGTGACAAATCAACTGGCAAATGTGGCCGAAATCTCCGCGTCTAGACTTGGTCCGTTTTTTCTTGCTTTTCATCGCATAAATTCATGGAGTGCACCAGGGTTATATGCTGAAAGTGGCGGTATTTATGATTGCGACCTATGCCTTGCTTTTCACCGCATAAATTCATGGAATGCACCAGGGTTCTGTTGAAAGTGGCGGTATTTGTGATTGCGGCATATGTCTTGCGAAATGAATTTCTTGTCCGGTAACTGGATCTTTATCAAATATTAAGCCAATATTTTGCTGATTTTCGAGACTTATCATATTCACTCGACTTTTGCAAACGACACGGCCCTAAACATATTTACCGAAAGATAATTCAAAATGTACAAATGAATGTTGTGTTCAATCGCTTGAATGGGTGGATTACACCTAAGTAAAGAAGTTCACCATGAAAAAATATATTTGACCAGATTAGGATTCAAGTCCGGATCTCTCAACAGCCGGTCACATGTCATCCAGTCACTGGCTAACTTACTTGCCCGGCTACTGGGAAATCCAGGTTCAAATCTTAGCCTAGCCAAATGAATTTCTCATAAATATATGTGTACATTAAGGTATTAAATCTATCCTTTCCTCGCAAAGGAGGGAAGTGCAGGTTAGATCCAAATGAGTTTCCGGGCACGTGGGAATTGCCAGAAATGAAAGGCAAGCGGTAGCGGAGGAGATACTTATATGTCCCAAACTTATATCGACGCCGGTACCCGTGGATGACATGATAGCCCAGTCGGTAAAGGTTTTGAATCGGAAATAATCAGCGTAGAGCTGAATTTTACCCCACTGATAGACTACTACCGGAGGATCATTTTTACAAAAGTCCCCAAAAATCCCCTTGGAGCTCCCCACCCTCACCCCCCAGGCCCCCTCGAAGGTTCAAAACGCCAATATTTACGGAACACTCTTTATCTCTGTTACTAATGGTCTAATGTTAATGGTTACTAATGATTGTTATCAAATGGTCTGCAATATCGCATACCTTACATATTTACGGTAAACCTAATAGTTTTTGATAAATTTAAGAAAATATTAGGAAGAAGTACGTTTTTTACTCTGAAACTTTTGATTTTTGCGCTATATGTTTTTTATATGTCATATCATGTAAAGACCCTTTCCATAAAAGTTATAGCCTACACTTTTTTATCTATTTATATACAGTTTTATTTATTCATGTGTGGTGCTAATGCTAGGGAGAGAAGAGCAAGAAGAAGCAAGCAAGAAGGTTCGGCGTGTGGCGCGGCCATAACAGCCAATATTTCTGTTACTAATGATTCGATCAAGTTCAATTTTTTTGTTTTGTTTGTTATTAAACGGGCTACAATATTAGGGATTACATCTTCTACAAGATGTTAAGTAAGTGAATTGGATTAAGATTATTAAATACCTTTAAATTGGGTTTACCGATGAAACAACAATATGATATAAAATATTAGAAATAAATAAAGCGTTTACTGTCGTAGACCCTTATCGGTCTTTCAGACACCTTAGCACATTAACTGTCATTTACACAAGACATAATTTAAAAAAATATAATAATGCTTACAAGACAGTGTTTACACAAATTTACACATAGTAATAATAAATTTACACAAAAAATACTAGAGTTTTTTCACAAAAAAAATTAAAATTGATCACAGTGTTGCAACAATCATTTCCATTTTCACTTTCTCCCTCAACATCTTTTCGTGATTATGGATTGAAATAATTTCCTTTTAAAACAGGGTACTGAATTACATGTTTTATATCTGTTGGGGGATTATTCCAATATTTTGCTACAGTAGGGATGTAAGATTTATGGTACATTTCACTTTTGTGCTGTGGGATCTGTAGGTCTAAATGATGGGATCTTGTAAGCCGGTTTTGGATGTTTTTATTGAAAATAAAAGAGTTGAACATGTATGGAAGACAGGTTGACTTGAAAATTTTGAAAGACGGAGAGAATAGATAAATAAAGCCGTCTTTCTCTAACTTTAAGCCATTTTAGTCACTTGTATGAATCAGTAACATTATCCCACCGTTTTAGATCACATACAAATCTCACAGCAGCCTTCATAGTAATCTGGAGCTTGTTATTTGTTTCTTCGTTGATAT
Source organism: Pyrrhosoma nymphula (assembly GCA_963573305.1). Lineage (NCBI taxonomy): Eukaryota > Metazoa > Arthropoda > Insecta > Odonata > Coenagrionidae > Pyrrhosoma > Pyrrhosoma nymphula. The sequence goes on along the minus strand of OY754335.1, from coordinate 125,756,935 downwards.
TGCTTAGTACACCGCAACAATAATCAAAATGTGGGAAAATAATCGCATTTACGATTGTTTTTCGTAAGTTTGTAGGCAACTGGTTTTTGGATTTGTATAATTGGTGAAGAGTCTCATAGCTTTTACTTCTAATATTTAGGCAATGTGCATTCCAATTAATGTTCCTGTCCATTATTACCCCTAGATTTTGTACGTGTTCTTCATAGGGGACAGTTTTATTTTTGACTGTGATTGATGGGATGTGCTGAAAATTTGTCTTAGATTTAAGGTTCCTACTGCCGATAATAATAGCCTTAGTTTTATTTTCATTTAGTTTTAGGCCATTGGTCTCAGCCCATGCGTTAATATGGACAATATCAGCATTTAAGCTAGCAATAGTCTGTGTTAGGCTTTCTAGAGTTGAATGTTGGTAAATTTGGAAGTCGTCTGCGTATAGAAAATATTGGGAGTGAATTACGAATCTCAGTAGGTCGTTAATGAACAAAGAGAATAGTAATGGACTGAGAACAGATCCTTGCACCATTCCAGTGTCCACGTTTAGCCAGTTAGATGTATCTCCGGCCTTTCCTAATACTGCTTGCATTCGCCCGGTAAGATATGATCTGAACCATTTAATTACACTGTCCGAAAAATTATACCATTTTAACTTCTGTAATAGAGCGTGGTTCACGGAGTCGAATGCTTGTGTAAAATCAAACAGAACAAGCACAGTTAGTTGTCTATTATCCATTGCTTGTCTGATGTCTTCAGTTAGGAGAAGCAGTATAGTTTGAGTACTATGCCCCTTCCTAAAACCTGATTGTCTTGAGTCGAGCAGTTCTCGTTCGGTAATGTATGTGTTAATTTTGTTGAAAACTATTCTCTCGAGTATTTTTGCGGTGGAACATAATAATCCTATTGGTCTTTAGTCACTCGGATTGGAAGGATTAGAGCATTTAGGAATTGGCCTTAGTGAGGTTCTTTTCCCAACAGTTGGGTATATGCCTAGTTGTAAGGAGGAGTCAAAGATATTTAAAAGCACGGGTAATATCATTGGTAATGATTTTTTTATAAAATCTATAGGGATTTCATCATAGCCCCTAGCATTTGAGATAATGTTTTTACATGCATAAGTAACTTCTATAGGCGTCACGTGTGAAAAAAAGAATTGACTATCAAGATTAACTGTCTCATTGCTAATGAGTGTTGGAGGAAGAATTACATTTCTGCTAGTGGAAAAGTAATTGTTTAGAATATTTGGGTGAATGTTCAATTTCTCATAATTGGGTTTTATTATTATTCCTATATCTCGTAGGTTTTTCCATGTGTTTTTTGAACTATGACTTCTTGAAAATAGCGACTAATAGTAATTATTTTTTGCTTCACGTATCTTTTTCTTCGTGATCTTTCCCAGTGCCTTATAGGAGGAAAACACTTCAGGGTCACCATACCTTCTATACAATGCTCGAGCATTATTCCTCCTCTTAATAGCCGACTTTATTTCGGCCGTAATCCATGGGGTTGGTGGGTGGGTCACACGAATGGGGGAATTTAGGTCAAATGAATCTATAATATTGGAGTTGAATATTTCTATTTTATCATATAAGTGCATTGGCTATTGCATTCCAGTCTCTATTATTTAGGTCAGAAAGAACTTGGTGTGGTCAAAACAGCTTAAGTCCCTAAAGGTTATGTATTTTACCAACGGATCTGGGGCTTTGAATTCATATATAAGGGTAATTTGGTCATGACAAGACATGTTCGGTTCGTCAAATAGGTCAATGTTAACAACCTTCTTATGATTATCAACACAAAATAAGTCTAGAACAGAGTAGGCATTGTGCGTATGGCAAGTTGGTCCGGTTTCTACAATGGTAAGGTTAAATCCATTTAGTATTTCCAACAGCTTATCTTTTTCTGAAGAGGATTTAAGCAGGTTAACGTTAAAATCTCCCATCACAAATACATATTCATGCATAGAAATATGATGCCCAAGAAAGCATTCAAAGTCCTGTAAATTTTGAGATTTTGGGTGTTTATACACAGTTGCGATTAAAATTTTTGTTGGCGATCGACTTAACTCTAAGCATAAATATTCTGGTCGGTTCGAATATATACTAGGGGACGACCCAATCAGTTTAGCTCCGAGGGAATCGTGGACATAAATGCCCACCCCTCCCCCTCTCTTTTCTTCACGATCATTTCTAAATAGACGATAGTTGGGAAGTGATACAAAATCACTAGAAATAGATGATTTCATTCAGGTTTCAGCAATACCAATTAAATGTACATTTCTATGGAAGTAATATAATTTGAATTCATCAAAATGGGCTATTAGTGATTGCGCATTAACAAACGAGATGTTTATATTGTTAACAGAAACTGGATTCTTGGTTTTCATCTTATGCTGGGAAGTTCCATCTTTCATAGAAAAAACATCAAGGTCTTTTTGTGAATAGATAGCTAAGACGGGACTGCTCTCCGACTGCCTAGCAAGGATAGTGCCATTTCTCACCCATACAAATTTCAATTTGTCTTTCTTTTTTAGATCTCTGGCATAGGCAAATAGTTTCCTATGGTATTGAGTAAGGGCTTCATCAATGTATATATTTTGAGAAACGGAGGATGTTGTCTCTGACTGCCATCCAATGTCACTGGTGTTAACATTTCTCTTGGCACGCCGCATTGTTAGGAGCTGGTTACTTTTGTCATGTCTTGCAAAGCGTACAATAATGGGAGGTGGTGTGCGTGATTTTGCTCCCCTTTTTTGGCGTGACTGTGGTCGGAAGGTATAGTCAATGTCGTCCAAGGTTACGTCCACTTTAAGGGATTTGCAAATGTTCAGCACAACACTTTCGATAGATTCGTTAGCGTCAAGGGGTACACCTTGGGTTCGGTCCAATAAACACTACAAATGCTCCGGAGCGCTACGGTTTATCCCATGACGTCACGGAAGACGTCATCATAATCGCTCCCGCCTCGCTCCTGACGCAAACGATGGAAACTAGGGGCAGCTGGAGCGATTCATGGTTTCATGGCGGGATTTCAAAGATGACAGGTCGGAACATTATTCGTGGATGCATATAAGGTTAAGTCCACTCAATATAATTAGTGCTTTGACTATTTGAAATAGTGATCAGCCTACCAGAATATTAGATATTTCTGAATCCTGTTAATTGGAATAAATTTTACATTAATATGAGGTTGAGAAGCTCTGCGTCCCCAAATGTAAGAACAAGACAAATATTTCCTCCAATGGCCGTTGGAATAAAATATGTCTAGTGTTCTTTATTTATACATTGAATTATTATTTTTTTAATATTTGTATATATATATTATATTTGTTGTGCTCTAAATTTATGAAAGCAAGTGAATTATTAATTATATATTTTTATTTACACGGCCGTTGGAGTTAAACATTTATCGTGTTCTGAAATTTCAATAGTGTGAGAATAGGTTATACAAACACATTTATACAATAATATACCTTGAATCTTTTGACATGGATATAATTCTGAGCTTTTTCTCAAACATTATGAGCCAAAGTTTCAGGTCGATTGTTTATCATTATAGGTAGTTATGAAACTTTTTTTGCAGAAAACCATCACATTATCAGCAAACTTCGGGAAAGTTAATTAAGAGTGCATGGTTTTAATTTATAATTAATTTAAAAGTAATGTAGGTGCAAGTTGTTAATAGATAGCCAAATATATGACTTCCATTTGATAAACTTGAGTCCCAACGGTCGATTGAAAGCAGTGCCTCCCCGATTTATCTCCCTTGTTATCATAAAAATAGTAGCCATCGTCTCCGTCATTACTCTCAAGATTGCCAGAAATCCGACCTGATCATAAACAGATTAATTAATCATCTTGGGAAACGAGAATCCGTCTGAAAGCAGGTATATTGCAATGCAAATAGCAGACGATTCCTTCTTTCCGAACAACAACGAACGGCGGCCATGACACTTTGCCACAAACGCTCCGAAACCGGTCCAAAATGCTTTCCCCTGGGATTCATTCGGAGCACTGGGAGCGAACGTGAACCGATGCTCTGGAGCGTCTGGAGCGTTTATTGGACCGCACCCCTTATTATAGTTTGAGCTCTTCAAAATTTTTCCCTTTCATTTCGTTTATAGCTTTAAGCCCAATTTCGTAAGCTTGTTCACAGTTTACCAAATCGTTTCATACAAATCCAGATTCCAAGGACACTTAGTTCTCCCCAGAGCTTGACGAACTGATTCTGTTGTTGTAGCCACGTGGTAAACTTTAAACTCTAGTAAGTTACAGTGATAAATTTGTTTTCTTGATTCTCGTAGTTTAACATGTTGCCCATTATATTCCTCTTCCAAGAAAATCTTTAATGGTTTCATGTACATTGAGGAAGAAGGGAGTTCCAAGGACCCATTTTGAAAGAGTGCTGACCGTTATGTCCCGTCCGTGTGTTAGACCCCCCACGGATTTCATGGGACGCATGATACCTTGTTCTATACATATATCAGTCCGCATTTCAGACGAAAGTGTGCCCTTCCGCCTGACAGTAAAAAAATCTCCTTTCCCTAAGTAATCTAAGTCTTGCTCAGAAAGTTTAGTCATTTGTTGAATGTACAATTAAGCGGACTTGGCATAGGATAAGTGTCCGGCTGCATTGAAATGGGGAAGCATTTCATTGGTTGTACTAAAATCCAAATCCCAACCTCCGGATCTTTCAACGAAAATAAATCCCAGTCAATGCACTTCAAATGGTTCATCCACAGCAGGTCTCAGCAAGACTCAGAGACTGAATGTTCTTCAAACAATCATTTAATTTTTGCAAACTCTCAATTACTGCAGGTTCTTCATGAGCATCATGTTCATTTCATTCGTTTCTTACCAATGCATTGGAAATTTTTTTTAAACCTGCATGGAGTCTTTTACATTCGGAAAAGTTTCTTTCATCACATTTATGATTGCACAAGCAGTTAAAATATATGCCCGAACACAGCTCGCATATGCGTGTCCATTCGTCATGTGGCTTACAGTAGTTCGACCGTACACAGAGGTCCATAGTACTTCCAAACCACTTCCCTCCATAATATTGCCTACAGATCTCAAGAAGGACATGAGGAGATGAAATCCACCGCGCCTCAAATTAACTTTTGATATATCATTACTGCTTCCCACTGATTTCAAACGGCTTTAGAAACAATAGTTAATCGAATGTCACAATACAGACACGCTTTGTTTCTTGTAATGTTCTGAAATGAAGCTAAAAGCAGAAAAAAATGTAGATGGATTGCTAGGATCCAATTTTATGAATGGTATGAGTAATGGTAGCAGGCGTGACTTTGAGGAAATCCTTCATAGTTGGAGCGTCTGAAGAAATTACAACTTGGTTGTTTCCACATGAGGTTTTATTGTTACCGACCATGGTTTCGTTACAGAGTAACATTATCAAGGATAATGTTACTCTGTAACGAAGCCATAGTCGGTAACAATAAAACCTCATGTGGAAACAGCCAAGTTGTAATTTCTTCAGACGCTCCTTTATGAATGGTACTCCAAATACTTGTGTGGTCTCACACTTTGCTCTAGTATTCATCATAGAAGTCATGAATCCATTCCACTCAGGCTGGGTGTCTCAGTCAGCAAGACTCATAAAATTGGCAAGCCTCATAACATCGTGTGGTGCGTTTTGCAAATAATTCCTCCATCAGTTTTCAAATCAATTACATCTACGACCAAAATATTGGAGTGTCCACTTTGGATATTTCTCTTTCAATAGGAGAGCACACGAATCGTTTCGGGGTTAAATGTTCCTGATTACCTCCATATGTGTTCCAACGCATGTGCTGGGTGCTATGCGATGTATCCCACCCATTTACCCAGCCAGCGTCCGTACGTTGACATTCGCATTGTCAAATGCATATTGAAAAAATGCTTCATTACTTATTACGATCCTGCATTTATGAGGGAATTCATGTAAACAAACATTTCTTTGTATGAAACACAAACCCCTATTGCTGCATGTAGGTCAATCAGAAGTTTAGATCCATATAGCCTATGAAATTTCAACCCAATAACAGTTTGAACAGGGTATAGAAATGACCTTGGTCTGACAGCAGAAGTTATAGCATGTAGCAGCATAGCAGTATCACAGGACATGTTCTTCCGATTTTATTTACATCACATTTTTTTTTCTTTTTTGTAAATCTCTTAGTGAAGAATCTAAGACTTTCAGGAACCAAGTTTTCACATCCGGATCTAATCTCATCTATGCTTGGATATTTATGTGAATCGTACTACATTTTATGTATGCCCTATTCAATAATGTCTGCAGCAGCTATTACTATTCTCATACTTTCTGTTGCAGGATCTATTTCTTTATCAACATACAATTATCAATTAATTTATTGGCAATATCGGATGAACATACGTTTACTCTTCCCGCAGCGTTGGACAGAAGAAACCAGTCCTTAACACGTTTTTTACGAAGATTTCACAAGTGTTTATCAGTGTTAGCCCCCTGGAGGACAAAAGCCTTTCATTATACTCGGTAGTTCTTGTATGGTGAACTGACACTCGACGCTATTTTCTGTGTTCGCAAAGTTTTTCAAAAGCTTCGCCTATTTCTGACTTCGGCTTTACTACTGTATCTTTGCGTGGTGTAGCTTTTAAGAAGTCCCTACAACAGTATTTATGATACCGTACTTCCGGTGCCACAAGTCCGTTTTACATTAAAAAGGCTACATTTGACTCTCTTTCCCCAGCCATCATATAGTTCATTATATTTTAAAATTACATTTTCTCTGATTTCTAATGTAGAGACAGGGTGGACAGACGTTCTGCGGTGTTGTGGACACTGAGTCAACTACTGCTGGTTTTCTACAGATGAAACAATCATTTTTTAAATCGAGCTTCCCCTCCGAACTCCTGAAAATAGAAGACGTTGAAGGTGCGGTTTCGCATGTTTCCTTTTGCTTGAAATCAGTCCTAATACTGGATGGACGAGTATCAGTGGCGAAGCGTGATGTTATAGCCTAGTCATCGCAGACGCAGGGTGGGCCGACTGACGCGAGAATTGGTATTCCCCCTCCGAAAAACACATAGCAAAGGCTATTTTTAGCCTTCAAAGTAAAAGCTTAGTATTCCTACTGTTGATACTCTTGCAAATATTTTTTTTAATTATAATTAAATACAAAATAATATTTGAATGTTATCCAGGTTTAATGCCGTGGCGGACACCGGTGTCCGCGGATAAAATTTCGCATCCGTGCGCCGAGTGACCGCTGTTTTCTTACTTTGGCACCATTAGCCTCATTTGTGATACGCTATGGATATCTCTTCCAAAATCAGAACCGGATAAAATGTGTTGAAATATGATATGAGGTTCCATACGCTGCCTTACCTTGGTCGAATAGAAGAGTCTTCTTTCGTACACAGAACAGCGCTGCGGCTATTAAAAAGTGGGGCTCGCGATACAACAGGAACAATTTGACAGACATTTAGTACAGTCGGTGAAAAAGTAGTAACTGCTTATTTGCAGAGGTTATACATTAAAACACTGCAATTAACTGGCGTAAAATTTAAATCATTAGTAGCATAAAGAAATTAAAGTTATAAAATCAGCTAATTTTCGACACTATTAGCCCTAATACTCAAAATAAAATATCAATTTTTCTGAAGGAGGCATTTTTTAAGTAACTTCTAAAATCAATGAAGTGTGTGCGAGGATGGAATAGTTATAAATCAGCGAGACAGATCTTGTGTTAATAAATGCGATGTTGCCAACTATGTCATTCCATGAGTTAGGCTGCCGCGTCGCGCACCTTCTTGCTTTCTCCCCCCTCCTCAGCGTTAGCACCACACATGCATAAATAAAACTGCATGTCTATAAATTCAAAAAAGTGTATGCTATAACTTTTATAGGAAGGGTTTTGACGTAATATGACATATAAAGAACATGGAGCGCAAAATTCAAAAGTTTCAAAATAAAAATCCTACTTTTTCGTAATATTTTCTTAAATTTATCAAAAACAATTAGGTTTACTGTAAGTATGTAGGGTATTAATATTGTAAACCCTTTAATAACAAAAAAGCAGAAAAAAGTTTAGCTTGATCTGGCCATTAATAACAGATAATAGGTTTTCCGTAAATATTGGCATTTTGAACCTGCGAGGGGGCCTGGGGAGGGGAAGGGGTGATCCACGGGGATTTTAGGAGACTTTTATGAAAATTTTCCTCTGGTAGTAGTCTATCAGTTGGGTAAAATTCAGCTGTGCGCTAATTATTTCCCAAGTTTGATGTTTTGGGGTCTTCATTGACTGGGCTATGAAGGCTATAGTACGGAACGGAGCCCGTGATCAGTGGACCGATGCCTGGAGGAGTACGGAAAAGGAGAATTGCATGGTAAAATGGCGTGGCGATTTTGGCCCTCTGATTTTTGTGAGAGAAGTAGGGTGGAAATTATCGTTGCACGGCTGAGGGTAGGACACTGTGTTTACGCACTCATATCTCTTCTCAGAAGGGAAGATTCCACCCAGCCGCGATGACTGCGACTCTTGGCTAAGTTGCAAGCATAACCTGACGGAGTGCGACAGGCGTCGGACAATTTTCAACTGACCCTAGGTGTCAAAGGATACCTAGGAACCATTCAAGCTGACGACACTGACAGCCTGAGCCGTGGATTAGCCTTTTTAAACGAAAAAAAGACTTTAAAATTGAATATAAACCCTTATATGCAGAGAAGGGAAACACTAAACGTTAGGTAAAGATTTTTAAAGAACGATTTCAGTTTCTTTCAACTCAACGCACCCTCCAAATGTATCATCCTATGAAAGTTTGCCAATCCTCGTCGTCAGTGGTGAAGAACAAATATTTCATATTTTCAGCTCTTGCTCTATTTTTTTACTTCATACTGCACCTGCCAGACTTGAGAAATATACCTCCTTAGCGTGGAAATTTTCCCTTAGCTTACCGTTGTAATTAAATTTTATCTCCGCAGATGGGCCTTTCACGATAGCTTGCTGTATTAAGTGGTTTCTCTGAACGAGGTTATGGAGTGTTTAAGAAACAGCTTCTAAGATAATGACGCTGCTACGATATTTAGCGCCAAATGCTCAATGAGTACCATTTCGATGGTTTCTACTAGATTGTATGCTGCATTTACACCTACGAAATATCATGCCAGCCACTTCCACGGTGTGTGGCACGAGGTGGTATAGATAAATACTAGTTTGCGAGGTGAGATATCATCAGGAAGATCGCGGTGTATTTTGGTTGATATTACCTCCGGGCCGGAGGCTTACTTGAAGGTTGCTTGAAGGAGCTGCTCTAATATTCCTTTGTGGTATATTGCAAAGTCAGTATTTAATTCGTTTTCTCTGTTGGGATTAGACTTCAAATCTGGCTTTCGTGCAGAAGATGCCTTGGAATTATAGGATGAGTACGTTGGACGTTTATAACGCACAACGTCACAACTTTACTATTTTCCTCCCATGATCTTACGATTGGGCGTTTACCTAATATTTTTGTAGCATATGACCAAAATCCATTTTGGTTATTCGTTTAAGCCATCCCACAAAACTTTCTCTATGAAAGAAGTTATTTAAATATCTTTAAACCCTTAAGAATCTCTTTGAGCTCACATTGTATATTACTCGATGTCTTAGCGTCGTTCTAACTTATACATTTAACCACCTTGGTTTCTTAACTCGCGTATTTGCTTGCACATAGTTTATTCATCTATTTTCACGCGTGTTATAAATAAAAATAACTCTTAGGTATGCTGTTTTTCTCTACAAATGTTAGAGTTGTCGTCGCTAACCCAGTAAATTCTTATTTTATTTCCCCAAATCACATTAGAATTTTGATGCATATTTCTAAGGTCTTCCTTGATGAATCAAGCGCATTTGGTTTTAACCTGCACAAAACTGAATTTAAGCACCCTCACTGACACCCTCGGTAACTTCTTTCACCAGCTAATTATTTTCGGCGTATTGGGAACAAATTACTTTAGTTTACCATTACTTGGACAACGAAGTTGAATTCAATTATTTCGCTGCATGTGTATAAAAAACTAAACACGACAGTAGTCAATCGTAGCTTACAATCGGTTTCCAATATAAATTCGCTCACGCTATAAAAGCTCACGAAAAATGTTAAAATTAATCAATGATCATTATAATTAACAAAGGATGTGTTCCTAGATTCTCGCTGCCCATATGGATAATTATTTTGGAAAGACAATCATATTTATGCTGGCATTTCTGGTAATGCATTTGCATAGAATTTTAAAGCGATATCGCTCAGATTTTGCTTGAAAATCTATCATAGCCCTCGTATTGTCTTCTTCAACTCAGCATGCCATGTTGCAGCCAGATAACTTTAAATTTCCATTGCTGATTTCAATTTTACAAAATACGCAATCGCCTGGACACCGGTCGCGGTGGAGGGAGGGATTACAGCTTGAGCATATGCCCCCTGAAAAAGGTCCTGGGATCCCTCGCCCCCCCCCCCCCCAACCAGGGTAAACCTTACTGAACCGTATTGTGAATCTTTAAGTTAGAAAAACGTTATTTAACTCCCCATATTTTAGCCGCGCAAATGGAGTGATCAGTGGTCAAGCACACTAGGAAATAAACTACGGGCTATCAAAAGTGACCCACATTCCTGGCTCTCCTCCATGCGGAGATGCCGGATAGAGGAAATAGTAGTAACGAGGCTTAAAATAGGGCATGCTGCTCTAACGCACTTCTACCTATTCACTGAAAGAAATGAGCCTCCTCAGTGCAATCACTGCGGTTCCCAGATCACGGTGAAGAACATTTTTGAATGTCCTCAGTACGGTGACCATCGGAGGGGAAAGAATGTTAGTGGTAGCAATATATAAATGCTTGGGGACAATTATAATAAGATTAATCTAGTCATAGATCATATCAAAGGAGCTGGACTTTACCATTTATTATGAATGCAAAATATTAGCCCTTAAAAATAAAGATCCTTTTAAATGTCTCCGACGATTATTTTTGTTACGGAGGAATAATATTACTTGAGGTCACAACAAACACTGAATACGGTGCAAACGACCCCGGACCTCTACGCACCTTGTAACCACCTAAATTTACTTACTTACTCTTACTTACTTACTTAATTACTCCTGTGGCCACTCAAATCCAAGTCGATTTTTGCCCTCGCCGACAAGTTGTCTCCAGACTCTTCTGTCCTCCGCGCCATGTCAACCTCTCCCCCAAGTATCTTCTCGTCTTCAGCCACTTGGTCATCCCATCTTAGACTTGGTCTTCCCAGTGGGCGCCTTCCTTCTGGTTGACCTCTCCACACTCTTCTTATCATTGCATCCTCCTCCCTTCTTCTTACATGACCGAGCCACCTAATTATCCTACTTCTTATTACTATGTACTACTTATTATTATTATCATCAGTATCTTTAATATATATATAAAAGATGCCCTGACTGACAGACTGTTTCATCAACGCACAGCCCAAACTACTGGTAATAGAAGCGTGAAATTTTGAGGATATATCCGTACTGTGGAGTATGGGTGCACTAACAAAGGATTTTTGAAATAAAAAACTTTTGGGGTTGTTTTTACAACATTAATATTAACTTTTACTCTCATAAGAAAAGCATTGACTTCGGTGTATGTGTTTTTTTATTTGCTTTTTCTAATTACTTGCACTCAGGATATTGAATATAAATTTATATCATAGAACGCATAAAAGAATGCAGTATTTAATTCTTTCGTTCAATTTTCTTATCCGCTTCGTTTTTACCAAAGTATAGCGTTTTTAGCTCTAAATTAATAAATTTTTCTTCCTTTTCAACAATAAAAATTTCCTTGGCAACCAGGCATGAATATCCATTTAATATCGATTCCATGGATGGCTATTTACTCCGACAATAATTTAAAGACTAGTTTCAGTGACCAATTTGATAGTTGTACTCAAGCGACTACAGTTCCCCGTTCACTGTTCATTCTCTATGACCATCAACAAGGCAAAAGATCAATCACTTCAAGTGTGTGGATCAAATGTGGAAAATCCATGCTTTTAATATGGTCACGAGTTGGGCAGCCGAAAAATTTATTAGTTTTTGCCGAGGGCGGTAAGACCAAAAATATTGTATATCCCAAAGCATTTTAATCCATTTTTTCAACTTTATTTTATAGGTACAAAAAAGCATTGTCTTTTATTTATTTTGTACATGTAAATGTTTCCGCTTTGTTTGCTAAAAAGAAAAAGAGGCATTGCAACGCATGTCGGTCATTTAGAGGGAATGTGCAATTTTGGCAGATTTTCATGAAAGCGGAAATTACGAAAATGCAGTGAGCGGCGCCACTGAACGGGCAGACACTAGAGCGAGTGCGAGAAAATAATGTCCTACCCAACCTAGACCTGACTCGGGCGGAACCGCATAATTCTGGTTTTTTTATTGTGGTGGGGGCGAAGCCGTCGGCATAAGGGGGTCTCGCCCCCCTGGCTAGCCACTGCGGTGAGCGAAGCGAGCCGTCAGCGACTAGTGTTTAATATATATCTATAAAAGAATATGTCCTGACTGATTCATCAACGCACAGCCCAGACTACTGGTAATAGAACCGTGAAATTTTGAGGATATATCCACAGACTAAGGAAACAGTACTGAGAAAGGATTTTTGAAATAAACAATTTTTGGAGTTTTTTACCACATTAATTTTAACTTTCACTCCCATAAGAAAAGCATTTACTTCAGTGTGAGTTTCTTTATTTGCTTTTTTAATTACTTGCACTCAAGATATTGAATGGAAATTTATATCATAGAACGCATAAAAGAATGCAGTATTTAATTTAATTACTTCATTAAATTCTCTTATATGCTTAGTTATTGCCTAAGTATTGCGTTTTTAGCTCTAAATTCATCAATTTTCCTTACTTTTCAACAGTAGAAATTTCCTTAGCATCTAGGCGTGAAAATCCATTTAATAGCGATTTCATGGATGGCTATTCGATCCGGAAGCATTTAAAGACCAGGTTTAGTGACTAATTTGATAGTTGTAATCAAACGACTACATTTCCCCGTTCACTTTTCTTTCTTAATGACCATCAACAAGGCAGAATGCCAATGTCTTCAATTGTGTGGATAAAATCTGAAAAATCAATGCTTTTAATATGGTCAGTTGCATGCTCACGAGTGAGACAGCCGAATTTTTTTTGTTTTTGCATAGGGCAGTAAGACCAGAGTTGTTGTATATCCCAAAGCACTTGAATACATTTTTTTCAACCTTAATGAAATACACAAAAAATCATTGTCTTTCATTTATTTTACACATGTAAATGTGTCTGCTTTGTATATGTATGCCTACTTAAAAATAAAAAGAGACAATGCAACCCATGTCGGGTATTTGAGGGCATGTGCAATTTGGGCAGATTTGCATGAAAGTGAAAATTACGAAAACGCAGACTTTCGCCTACCTGAGCGGCGCCACTGGACGGGCAGACACTATAGCGAGTGCGAGATAATGACATCCTACCCAACCTAGACCTGACTCGGGCAGAACCGTAAGACTTGTTTTTTTTTAATTCTGGTGGGGGTCCGGTGGTGAAGCCGCCGACATAAGGGAGTCCAGGGGGGCTTCGCCCCAATGGCTAGCTACTGCGGTGAGCGAAGCGAGCCGTCATCGGCTAGTTATTATATGTATATATTGCCTATAAGTCACTAGACACACTGACAAAGGGTTATCTACCTAGCGTAATTCAATCTCTACTTTATACCTCGACACTCATGTGGACGTGCGAAAATTGTTACAGAATTACGGACACTGAGACTTATAATCAATGAGCATATCATGCAGGCATTGAACACTGAAAAAAATAAAAAAATAAAATAGCGAAGCTACCAATCTCTACCACTATCATTATTAGAGGCAAGATGTCATCAAGTTAGAATGCCAGCTCATTAGATGCAACTCTGGTATTGGATACCACTAGCCGAACGGGTACTCCTTATGTTTTTATATTTTAGGTAAGCTTTTATATCAGGTAATGACAATATTTATTTAATAAGCTGTTTTCGTCATGCCGTTCGATAATCCGGAGCAAGAGGCCACACTGATTACACATTTGAAATATTTTTGGGAATGATTCTTTGAATAGGATTAGATTAGAGTAAACCCTGATGAACTCAACGAATTCCCGAACCTGAGCTCATCTGCTCACTATCGCTACACAATTCCCTTTGTGGCCTTTGAATGCATAGGGTTTAATGTATCGGCGTTTAAAACAAATCAGCCTTTTGAAATTAGTGTAATTTTTTCTCCCATAATGTATAATATATACCGTTATTATTGGAGTCCAAAATGTACTAACTTTAAAAATATTCAAATGTTGAATGTAAGTAATGGGTGGAGCATGGTGCAAATGGCCATATTCATCGACTCAACTATTAAACACAATACTTTTACTTCTAGTTTCCCTCAGCGAGTAATTGTATTTTTTTGTTTCCTCGGGTTGGCTAATTTAATGAACGAAGTTATGATTTATAGTCACCTCTTTTATAGGGAAGGTGTCATCTTCGGCATATGATGCAATCTTTTTCAAGTCGGGCCATTTCCGTATCGGAGGAGGAGGGAAAATTCATCTTTAAATTAAGAGCTTCACTACCAAATCCCTCCAAAAATCACTTGCTATATTTAATAAATATTAAGAACCTCCCAAAGTAATCCCAAATCTATTTATATATCTGGACATGTGATGTGGAAGGCTAGCAAAAAAGTGGCCCATTAAATATTTCAGTAGCGCATTTTTGGATCTTTTGGTGATGTATAGGCACACTCCGAAACATGTCAGTGTCGCATGATGGTTTAAAAATATTGTGAAGACATGCTTATGAGATGTCACGAATCATATACCATGTGTTTAGCGGTTGTAGATAGTTCTCAAATCGGCCTTGCTACTCCATCTGCGTGATATCCTGAAGCCTATTTTCCACCATTTTAACATTTTTTTGCGACTGGATACCTGTCTTTGGCCAGTGAGTAACCTCCATGAGCCAATTTTTTAATCCATCTCATGCAAAAATGAGTTAATTTTTTACCCAGCTCATATTAAGTATACTCGAAACATTGGAACTAGACGTATTATAATGGATTCGATGAAGATAATCTAATCTACTTAATTCTTTTGAGCGCCTCTCTGGAATAAAAATGATTGCGTATGCGATCTCCTGTCTAATCGAAAAGTTTGAAATGTGGTTCTTCAATAAGATTCCAAGATAAATGGAAAATTGTTTTCATGCTTAAAATTTTCCTTATGCATGTCTCATAAGGAATATAATTGCACCATTGTATTTGTTGATTCTAGAAATAAGCCCATTGTCTTATAATCTTCAAGATAAAAACTAAGGTCGTTAGAGCCTATCTTTCCGCTGTCGGCGATTACATTAACCTGCAGAAAATATGGGCATTTCCAAATTATTTACAATCACGCAAGATTTTATGTACTGGACAACAATTTTGATGGAAAGTAAATTTTGTACGTAAATAAACATTTCGGACGTCATCATTCCAGATACTGTAACTTATTTTCATTGTTTAATCTTTCTTTTCACGAAAATAGAGTCCTGTATTCTCGTTGCATCAATCAGACTCAGAAACATCTGGCAGAAAAAATTAAATTTGTGTCACGAACGTCATTAAACTCTGCTCAATAAGATGCAAAAATTGTATGAAATGTTTAAAATGTAAGATTAGATGGGTGTAAGGATCATTGAACGCCAAAATGACGTTGGACAATATAATGGTTAAAAGCGTCTATCAGATGCTATGCCAGTTCTAATGGGCCAATACATTTTGTCGTATTTTCGTCATATATTTGAATCTCTCCTACTACTTGTCTTGCAGGTCTGTCATTAGCTGAGCTGAGGACAGAATGATATGCGAGTGGAAGTATGGCGGAACTTTCATTCCTGTTTTGATTGTGATGGTGGCTTTAATCTTGCAAACTCATGAACAAGGGGAGGCCGCGAGAGGTAACTGGGTGCTGGGGATATTTTTAACCCCTTCGTTGGGGACGAATTTTTCCTTATCTTTCAGCTGGTGGGGAGCAAATCCTCCGATTTTCATGAAATAAAAAGCTATATACATGTTTTCTAATGCCTCCTAGAACGCAAAAGTTTTTTTCATGAATTTGTCAAAAAACATTTTATGATTTTTATGAGGCACTTTTCATTTGCTAGAAAAAGGTAAAGTTATAGATGTTGCCGGCAAACGCCTGTACGGGCATAATTGAAATACTTTGCTGCTATTTAAATATTATAAATTGTAGGTATACTTATTAAAAAAGGGTGTTGGAACATATTTTAAAATCGTGCAACTAAAAAATTACAATATTCATACTATTTTTATAACACTGAAAAATTGACGTTCTTGCATTCAATATATTTTATGCATACTATAAATTATAATAGTTAACGGGCATTACTCAAATATTTGTTAGTCTTGAATGCTTTTCTGTAGAAAACTTCATGAAGGGCCTTGAAATATGTTTTACAATTTTACAATGTTCCATTTACAATGTTTACAACTATAGCAAAAATTAATTTTTCTAGCATCAAATCGATAATTTTCCCATTTAGATAATACAATTTGTGTTGATTCTCCTAGGTTATTATTGGAATTTGTGAGCAAACAATTTATGGGCAGTTTTTATACTAAAATTGCCAATTTATATAAGCGTTAAACTGTTTAGTTTCAAGAGACAAAAACGTCATACAAATTTGATGCCTCAAAAAAGACACAGATGGGCATAATTCAAAGAATAAATTCGCTTTGAAATGTTTTTGTAGAACAGTTCCGCAAAGGGCACTGGTATTCCATAATGGTTTCATTTACAATTTTACAATATCTTTACAACTACATGTAACTAACAATATACATTTTTATAGCATCCTATCAATTATTTTCCCAATCAGGCAAAACGGGTTATGTATATTTTCATAGGAGATTATTTAAATTCGTGGAAAAACAATTTGTCCTTAGTTTTTTAAACAAAAATAGCCAATTCAGTGGCTTATTGTCGTGTGATACACTTGAAAACATGGCGCCGCACATAAAGGGCATGACGCACTTTACAAGAGAAAATTGTTTCCTTCCTCTGTCCATTAGCAAGGCACACAACACATCGTTTTACTCCTTGTATACTCTTCCCTGTAGGTGAATTATGGTCTATGAAACGTCGCCCTTTGAGTCTTCCTGGGGTTTGAACAGCTGCCTTTCTTTCTCTTTTTCTTCCTTATCAGCATTGGATTTCCCGTATTGTAGAAACAGATCCTCAATAAGATTCATGTGGAAATCAAGTTGTGAGAGACCACCGCCTTGTTTTTTGTATATAATAAAAGAAATGTACACCATTACGTCTAACATGTGCCTAAACATCTTTTGACATCAATGCTGTTCAACTGAAGATGTTATCATTCAACACATTCGAAAAGTAAAAAATATCGAGGACTTATATAATATTTTGATGGACACAACTACAGGCATGTTAGTGAGTAAAATACCTCAACGATGCGATGGTGACTAGAAAGTTACCGCTTGTATTATTTATGGTGAAAGTCTTCCGATTGTTTGAATACAACCAGCACCAAAACGCATGTATCATCTGGTTGCGAAGAAATCTCTTGGATCAATCAATTTTTGGATTTAGAAACATTTCTCCTCGTTATCCGACCGGATGTGTAAATCAAGAAATTTAGGGGCTTTAGCGCCTATCTCTGCGCTGCACAGTGGTCTGAAATGCCGATTTAGCGCGACAAAATTAAATTTTTTCGAAATTCATCAAATAAACGCAAAACTATGCCTATAAGGTTGGAAAAACTCTATTTCATGACAAACAATTCGATTTAAGGCTGTTAAAATAGTGTAATTCGTTGTACAGGCCTTGAAAGTGGCCCTACCGAAGTTTCTCTTTTTTCGCTAGCTTACCACACGTCTGTTAATGTGCTTGGTTTGCTATCAGGGGAGCCCATACAGGAAAAATGTTTATTTTATAATTGAAACATATCAATTATTATACAATACCATTAATCCAATTAAATTATTATTTTATTTAACCATTATAGTTACGATTTATAAGGTATAAAAAAAATCTCCAATGGCCGTAATAAATTGGCACCACTCGTCAAAAATACGCCACAATTGCTGTGTTGGTTTGCGGGAAAAAATTGGGGGGAAAAAATCCACGCCAGTGACCAACCACAACCTCTCGACCAGAAAAACCCCTGTGGTGGTTTACGGGAATGTTACTTCCTCGCCAGGGACAACCACAGACACACACAATCAACCCGAATAGGGATACTTCGCTGGGCTTGTGAGACCCTGCTAAGGATGCCTGGGTTACACACACACACTCAACCCAATGAGGGATTCTTTGCCGGGTTAATGAGACCCAACTAAGAATGCCTGGGTTATAAAACAAACACACTCACAAGCACTCAAGAACTCACTCACTCAACGGGCCCAACTTCTGGGAGAATCTAGCTCAACAGAGCGTTGTCAAGAAACGGCACAAAAACAAGAAAAGACAAGGGTGTGCGTCGGATACGCGTATTTCGGCCACAAGGTGGCCCTCTTCAGCGAACTGAAGGGAGAAATCACTTGCAACGCAAGGTTGTAAGTGGATAGGAAGGAGGACAGCCTAGAATAAATAGGAAAATGAAGAAAAGGGAGAGAGGGATGGGAACCAATGACGTTAGGTTGTGGGAGAGGGAAGAAAGGTATTGGTGGGGAAGGAGTGGGGGGGGGAGTTGAAGTCCGCGACCGTTGAAGCGAGTACGGGGGGAAGGGGAGGGGTGGGGGAGGTGAGAAGGGAAAGGAAACGAAGTCCGTGACAGTTGAGTAAGGGGGGGAGGAAGGGGGGGGAAGTGAAGGCCGTGACCGTTGGTGGAGAGCGGTCAACGTTAAATATTTTGAAAAATTATAATTTCAAAAAGAAGGAGCATCTACTGTAAAATAGAGAAAAGTGAGGAGTAAGAAATAGGTCCTTTATCGCTATTCACAATGTTTCTCCTGAATTTGTGTATGTATAGACTTTCATAAGCGTCAAGCAAATGATTAGGTGTTTGTTTGATGAGTTGAAGGTTGTTTTCTGAGGTTTCGTGTCCCGTGTTGAGTAAGTGCTGTGCGATACTGGACTTTTCGGGTCTTTTATATTTTAAATGGGCCATGTGTTCCTTGAATCTAGTTTTTATATTTCTGCGTGTTTGCCCCACGTAGGAAACATCACATGAGGAACAAGATAATTGATATATGCCGGACTTATTGGATGTGTCGATCTTGTCTTTCGTGTTTCCCAATAAGTGTTTTAGTTTGTTGTTACTACTAAATGAGATCTTTGTGTTCACTCTTTTGAATATCTTTTCAAGGCCTTTAGTTATTTGTGGGTGGTAAGGAAGTTTAATGAAGCGGACGGACTCGTCATTCGTGAGTGTGGTGGAATTCTTTAAGAGTCTTTTAAATTTGTGTTTCTTCACTATATTGTCAATCATAGACTCCTTAAAGCCGTTAAGTTTAGCAATCCGTTTGATATTATTTAATTCTTTTGAATAATTACTTTTTTCAAGTGGAATATTAACAAGCGTGTGGACCAGAGCATGAAAAGAAGCGAGTTTATTGCTGTTATGTACAAAGGAATCACGGTGAATGTAATTATTGGTGTGTGTAGGCTTGCGGTACACGTCATAAGTGAGTTTGTTACCATTTCTGGTCAGAAGCAGATCTAGAAAAGGGAGTTGGTTGTTATCTTCTATCTCGTGTGTGAACTTAATGGAAGGAAATAAACTGTTTAAATCACAAACAAACTGTTCAATTCCATATTTGTGAGTGTCGAAAATGGCAAATATGTCATCAACGTATCTTAAATAAACAGTTGGGAAGTAATTAAATTTGCTTTTGAAAGTATTTTCAAATAGAGTCATGAAAACATTGGCCAAAAATGGGGATAGGGAGTTACCCATAGCGGTGCCAAATTCTTGTTTATAGAATTTACCTTGGTTGACGAAGAAATTCTGGTTCATGACTAAGTTGGTAAGTCTTATGTATTCGTCTATCAAATTATCTTCAACATTTAAAGAAATCAACCAACTTTTGAGTGAATCAATGGCTATATCTACTGGCACACTTGGGAATAAATTTGATACATCAAAAGAAACCATTACTTCTCCCTTAGTAAATGTATGGCCTTTTGTTTTGTCCACGAAGTCCAAGGTATTTTTAAGTGAGTGTGGGCTTTGAAAATTTAACTCAGAGAATTGTTTAACAAGCCATTTTGACAGGAAGTAAGTGGGAGAGTCGATTCCGGAAACAATGGGTCTCATGGGGCAACCATTTTTATGGATTTTAGGGAGGCAATATAATCTAGGTTACGTATTAAATACGAGTATGCAAAAAATGAACGAGGGCTATTATTTCAAGTGAGCTACCAAAAAAAGCACCACCAAACACCAATGCCGCATCATATACACCATGATGGCTGATGACTCTGTAACATTTTACAATAATAAAATCTTGCACCTAGGTGCACCTTTTTATTTGACAGGCATTTCATTGCATTGCCGTCCATAAGACGCTCAGTGCAGACAGACGTCACTAACATGCCTAACATTCCACGTCTTTTCGCTCAGAGAATGACACCGTATTTTTAAGGCATACTTTACTTGGCACATGTATAAAGATAATTTAAAAACGAATAGAAATTTATTTACACAAATTATAATGATAGTTATACAATCGCCAACACTGGGATTCCTCGTTAATCCGCTTCACACATTTGGGTTGTCTATATTTCCAATTGTCAGCTTATTCAAAGTACTTGCGGAACTAACACCGAACGACAAAGTTACTCCTGAGTAAACGAAAGAATAACCCCACAAATATAATTAATATAATTGAAACAAATTGTGTTCCAATGCGAATGGTAACAATCAAATAACTAATTTCTCGGGAGACAAGAATACGCTAAAAGTACCATTGTTTGCAGAATCAGTTTATCTAAGACGAATAACGTGCACCACTGTGGTGACAAATTCACTACAGGAAGATACTGGTATTATATTTGTGATTGAAACCGCATGAGACTAACGCGACGAGGGTGATTGAGGTTTTTCGATTAGTCCGAGATAACTGGTCTGCAGACGGAAGTGAAATATGTAATCGCATATTTCAGAATTCAGTTAGGTAGGAATCATTTCACCCTCAAAATTATTTTCTTACATGGTCTTATTGTTAGTGGCAAGTTCACTTACTCATTAAAATATTTGACAATTCCATTTAACATGTGAACAATATTTATTTGACGAATTTCGAAAAATTTAATTTTGCCGCGCTAAATCGGCATTTCAGCCCACTGTGCACTGTAGCGATTTGAAGTGCCCCTCTTAGAGAGCGTGTAACAACGCCTTCAAACATTGTGACAACGCCCTCAAAGGAAACCCAAAAATACTTCGATGGCGCTTTGAATCGCTCTCTTCGTAAGGGCGATCTGAAGCGACTTTGAACTGAAGCATACACCTCCTAAGGTGTAGTCCAAAGGCGCTGCAATAGCGCTCCGGAACGCCTCTGCTCACAGTGCACCACAACACCTTGTAAGCGAAGCGTCTTGAAAATGATGATGTCAAGGCACTTCGGGGGTGGTTCGGAGCGCCTGCGTCCGAAAGTGTGAATCAACACCTTGCGATCACCTCGGAAATGTCAGACCAAGGGTGTTTACAAGGTGCTTCGGGGGTAATAGGGAGCGCTCTCCGCTGGACAGCGTAACATAGCACCTTACCAGCGCCGTGAGAATGCTTAGAAACGTCTTATGAGCCCCTTCAAACGTTTTTTAAACACCTTGAAGAATGTTGAGAAAATCGCCAGGGACTCCTTGACGAGTGCAGGTTTCTCCTCTGGACCTGGAAATAATCTGAGGGAGTTCAGATAGAAGCCGATTCTATTCGATTCCAGGTTCTTGTAATCCTCCACCTCTTTCCTCTGAGAATTATCAACATACCACCATTCTATTTTGAATCGAGGGTCTGTCAGCTTTGTTGTAATTTGCATGACTTAGAAGCATGTATTCCCTCACTCTCAGGTCGCCTGTCCTAAACTGTACAATTTCTTTGAAAATATTTTTGTCGTTTACTATTTACAGTTGTCCTCGGAGGAATCTGCAACAACACTGATGACTGCAAGGAGATTACGAACTCGAATTGCACAGGGAATGATACAGTCAAGGAGTGCCAGTGTATAACTGGGTACCACCAAGATGCTACTAATAAATCCTGCGTGGCATGTAAGTGTGCTCTGGGTAGCCCAGAAAGAAATAGAGAAGATGGCTCTATTTTTGCGTCTCCGAATAATACTCGAATATTTCTGATCCTATCACTCTTGCATCCTCTCAACCCATTATATACTAGAAAAAGTATATAGTTTAGCATGTGAAATATAACAGAGTAGGTAAAGAAAGACATTCTTGTTCGAAATAATTAATGAACCACATTGCCTCTTGATTTATAAATCGTGGGAAACTAATCTCATCGGTTTACTGGAAATTATTCTGTGTACAGTGCATTCGCTATAATTAAACAACTTCACTGTTGTAAATGGATTATTAATTTAAAAACGTATTTAGGTCGTGAATCGGCATTTTGTTTTCATGGAGAAGACACCATGCATGACCGCTATTTCATCTCATGTTTGCCAATGATACCGTTTGACTCCATCCACGTATCAACAAAACTAATAATGTTAAATATCGCGCGCAGTGGAAAGTTGGGGTACGGTTGTATAAGTTGGTTGCTCACTTTCACATATTCAAAACATTACTCTACCGGAAACGTCAGACTCAGAAACGAAGGGGAAGAATAAAATTATTATCTTTCATTGAGATGCAACAATCAATCGATCCTGACTACGGCTGCCATTGACTTATTTCCTATCAAAAAGTCAGTTTTCAGGAAACTAACAAAAATGGCAGAAAAAAAAACGAATTTGCCGTCATTTGTATAGCTTAGAATTATAATTTCATAATTATTTCCATCCATCAGCTCAACTGACCTAACGTTTGAATTTATTACCTGAAAATATTTTTTCCATTCACTATTTCCAGTTGGCCTTGGAGATACGTGCGTCAGCAGTGAAGACTGCGAGACGATTAAGAACTCGAATTGCACAGGGAATGATACAGTGAAGGAGTGCCAGTGTGTACCTGGGTACCACCAAGATGCTACTAATAAATCCTGTGCGGCATGTAAGTATGCTCTCGGTAGCCCAGAGAGAAATAGAGAAGATGGCTCTAATTTTGCGTCACCGAAAAATACTCGTATATTTCTGATCCTATCACTCTTGCATCCTCTCAACCCATTATATGCTACAAAAAGTGAATGGTTTAGCATGTGAAATATGACAGAGTAGGTGAAGAAATACATTCTTGTTCGAAATAATTAATGAAGCACATTTCCTCTTGATTTATAAATCGTGAGAAACCAATTTCATCGGTTTAATGGAAATTATTCTGTGTGCAGTGCATTCGCTTTAATTAAACAACTTCACTGTTGTAAATGGATCATTAATTTAAAAACGTATTTAACCCTCGAGCGGGCTCGTCCTTTTTTTCACAAGACCGGGCGCGCGGCGTACTTTGTCCAATGCATATTTAAATCCAAATAACACTCGCTTTTGGTGGTATTATTTGTTATATTTTCATGAATAATGTTTTTGCACTAAATATGAACATTTTGAGAATCTATTAAACAAATTATGTTGCAATCATATTATATACTAATTTACTTTAAAAAATTGATAGAATGACACACGATACTCAATGACATTTCAATACAGTTTCGTCATTCGTCTGAGTTATTGTGTCAGCACTACATGTTTGACAAATAAATGTGGCTTTTACATGCATCTTACAAGAAAATTGATTGCAAAAATCACATTTGATTGTTGTGTCTAGATTTTGTTTTCTTCTTCAGAGCACACATCGTCCACGCTTTTTTCTCTCGTGGTTTTGACTTGTAAATTGACACTCCACTACTTCTCGATTCTTTGAAAGGACTTGCTTTACATCTGAGGGTAGTGAATTTATTTTTACTCTCATTGTAAGATAGGGCTTCATCAAAGCGAATGATAATTCCTTTAAAAACTTTCTCCTAGGTTGCCTCGGATTGTCAGGGTTAGAATAATGAAGTACCTGAGCATTTATCCCCCCTACATTCATAAGTGAGAAGAATACGGACAATGGCCATCGTCGGGTAATACGAGCTACGGAGTAGGAATTGCACACCTGATCAACGGTGTCTACTCCACCCTTAGTCATATTGTAGTCCAATATAATTGATGGCTTGTTTGTCTCCTCATCAACTTCGGGTGTATAATGCATTTGTAGGGGAATAAACCTACTGCAATGCTAAAAACAAAAAGGTGATTTTAGACTCCTGATTTATTGGATCGTAAGTACAGAAGGTTGTGGTCATCAGTGACAAATATGGCAGCCTTCGTATTCCTGGCGATGTTCTCGTGGTCGTCTCTGCTGACTGCGGTCTGTCGAGTGCGGTAGGCGAGTTCTCTCCGACTGCCTTGTGAGATCTGTCGACAGCGTCGACAGGAGGCGAAGCTCGCCCTCCCCGCGCCACCAGTGACAACTGCCGGAACTATCAGCTCGCGCAGCGCATGAAGCGCGGACATACCGCCCACCTTGAAAGGATTGCCTTTCAAAAATAAGAAACAAAAATGAGAAAAAGAAAACAGGGAAATATTTTACTCAATCAATAAATTGGAAGCACGCCCAATTTCGTTATTGGACGCTTAAAAGATCCTCTAGGGGTTTTGATAGTGGCGACTCGGCAGAGTCCATCTCTGCCGGGGTGCAGTTCGGTGATTCTTCCCGTTTCCCAGAATAGTGGGGGGCGTAGGTCCTCCTGTAAGACCACTAGCATCCCTTCTTGCAGGCTCCGGTTCCGGGCTGTCCACCTTGTCCTTTGCTGAAGGGTCGTCAGGTACTCCGCAGACCAGCGCTTCCAAAAGTTACGGGCGATTAGCTGAACATGCTGCCAACGGGAAAGTCGATTGGAAGCAAGTGAAGTCAAGTCTGGCTCGGGTACGGCCGTGAGAGGCTGGCCAATAAGGAAGTGTCCAGGAGTGAGGGGGTTCAAATCATTGGGATCATTGGATAAGGGAGTGAGTGGACGGGAATTAACGCAGGCTTCAATTTGGGCTAAAACGGTACCTAACTCCTCCGGTGTTAGAATAGCCTTTCCCACTACTCTCCGTAAATGAAATTTTATGGATTTTACTGCGGCTTCCCACAGCCCTCCAAAGTTTGGTGAACGAGGTGGAATGAAGTGCCAGGTAATGTTGTCTTCGGCCAGGGCATGCGAGAACTCATCTTGATTAGTCTGGGACGCGAATAATCTCTTGAGTTCTCTCAGCTCTCGATTGGCTCCTACAAATGTGGTAGCATTGTCGCTATAAATATTTGCGCATTTTCCACGGCGAGACATGAAGCGTCGGAGTGCGGCTAGAAAGGATGATGTCGTTAAATCCATCACCAGCTCTAGATGGACTGCCTTTGTTGAAAAACATACAAACAAGGCAACATAGACCTTAATGATGATGTCACGCCTCTGCAGTCCACGGCGACAAGACAATGGACCAAAAAAGTCGACTCCTGTGTTTAAGAATGCTCTATTAGGAGTGATCCTGGTTGATGGTAAATCTCCCATTAGCTGATTTGATAATTTAGGCTTGACCTTAAAACAAGTGACACATTTTCTGACTGCTCTTGTGACCAATTTCCTCCCGTGTATAGGCCAGTATGTGAGCCTAATACTTGCTAAGAGTGCCAAGGGACCCGAGTGAAGGCTTGTTACATGAAAATAATAGATGATTAATTCGGTCAATTTGTGGTTGGCTGGAAGTAGGATGGGATGCTTTTGATCAGCACTTATGGCGGAATTAATCAATCTTCCTCCCACCCTTATTACTCCGTTGTCGTCAAGAAACGGATTTAATGCCTTAAGCTTGCTACTGTTGGGAAGACTCCCCAAGGATTGCAGCGCCTTCAAGTCGCTATCAAAGCACTGTGATTGTGATAATTTTACTAAACAGAGCTCAGCATACCTAATTTCCTTCAATTGAAGACGCCCGGTTAGTCTATTCTCCCTAGACGACCTTAAATTCTTGATGAAACGTAAGCAGTACGCTGTCACTCGCTTCAGCCTTGAGAACGAAGAGAACTTCTCGAATAGATCAAACTTGGACTCCACGGCTACAAGAGAGAAGGTTGGATTCTTCCTTCTTTCAGCGCCAATTGACAAGTTTTCTGCTATGTAGATTTTCGGCCAGTGTAGCTCATTTTTCTGCAACCATGCCGGACCTGACCACCAAATATTTGATGCGTAAAGTTGAGATGGTGAGGCACCACGGGAAAGAATATCTGCTGGGTTGTCGGTTGATGGAACATGTCTCCAAATCATGTTCTCAGTTGCTTGTTGGATTTCTGAGACTCGGTTTGCGACGAAAGTGTTCCAGCTTCCAGGAGATGCTGATAACCATGCCAATACGATGGTTGAATCTGTCCATAGGTAGCGCTCCTTGAAACTGATGCCGAGGTTAACTAATTTCCGAACAAGTCGAGATAGTAGTAAGGCACCACAAAGTTCTAGCCTAGGTAGTGTAATCTTCTTGAGAGGAGCAACGCGAGATTTTGCACATAGTAAACGACAGCAGGCCTTTCCTTCGTCGTTGAAACTTCGAATGTATAAGCATGCTCCATAAGCAGCCTCCGATGCGTCAGAAAACCCATGGAGTTCCATTTCTCCATTGTGGCTTAAAGTAACTCTTCTTTGCGGGCGGATAAGGTTGAGATCCCTTAGCTGGGACTTAAATTCCCGCCACCTTGTATTGATTTCAGCTGGAACGGACTCATCCCAGGTGCCCTTGAGCTGCCAAATATCTTGCATAATGATCTTCGCCCTGACTAGTACGGGAGCTATGAGTCCCAGTGGATCGAACAAACGTGATATCTCGGATAATATGAACCTTCTTGAGATGCGGTGATATCCCTCAGTTTGGGAAGCGTTAAATTTAAATTGATCAGCAGAAGGTTCCCATCGCAATCCTAATGTTTTTATGGTGGGTTGGAATCCTGTGTGAGGGACGTAGCTTAGCTCTTGGTGCTCTGGTTTTATTGAGTCTAGCAACGAAGGATGATTCGCGCACCATTTTCGTAGCTGGAAACCTCCCTGCGAGAGTAGAGTGATGAGCTGCTCTTGAATCAGCCTGGCGCTTTCAATGGTATCTGCCCCTGTTAGAATGTCATCCACATAGAAGTCCTCCTCCAGGCATCTTCTTGCGAAGGTAAATGCCTGTCCATCTGTTCTTGCTAGTTGAAGGAGACATCTTGTTGCTAGGAATGCAGATGACGACAACCCGTAAGTGACGGTAGTCAATCGGTAGGTTTTCACTTGTTCCCTTGGTGAACTTCTCCAAAGAATGCGCTGAAAATCAGTGTCTGGAGCATCTAATCGAATCTGTCGATACATTTGCTTGATGTCTGCAGTAAAGACAAATTTATGGAAGCGAAAGGACAACAGAATTGAAAACAAATCTCGTTGAGTAGTAGGCCCTACCATTAGTAAGTCGTTCAAGGAGGTTCCTGTTGACGACCTTGCTGAACCATCGAAAACCACCCTTACTTTTGTAGTGGAGCTATCAGCCTTGATACAGGATGATGAGGCAAATAGAAATGAGAAGTGGACCCCTCCGGGGATCCCTCCGCAACACATTCCATATGATCGAGTTCCAGGTATTCGTTCATGAAGTTTCGGTACTCTTCCCCAAGATTCGGCTGTTTGGACAATTGTACTTCTAATTTCTTAAACCGATGCTTGGCATTATCTCTTGTATGGCCTAGCATTACTGGATCATGCCGGAAGGGTAATTTAACAATGAATCTGCCCCCAGAATCTCTCTGTAAATGAGAAACGAAATGCCTTTCACAATCCTGCTCTTCCTCGGTGAGTATTGAATTAGATTCTGATCGAACTTCTTCTATTTGCCAGAAGTTTGCTACCATTTGGGTTAGATCAGGAATTGTGCTGACGTTACACGATAAGGTTCGTTGGGATGAAGTTCCTCTTGTAAAGGCTGGGATGGTACCTGAAATCACCCAACCCAATGTAGTCTTTTGCAAAACTGGGAGCTTGCTGGAAGTCTTGATTTGCCGAGTGCATAATAACTCCCAGAATATTTCTGCTCCGATTAAGGCGTCTATCTTGCGGCGTCGGCCATATTGAGGATCTGCTAACTGAATACCCGGTGGTACCGTAAATGAAGAGTTGCTAATGTCGATTTGTGGCAGCTCTCCCGTTATCTTCGGCAGGATGATGAAGTTGAGCTTGGCATTGAAGGCATTAAATCTGGACCTGATTTCTGCTCTAACAATGTGCGAAGTATTGATGATCTCTTGATTGATGCCTAGTATTGGTGTCCGTGTTTTTGTCTGAGGCAAACCCAACGACTGGGCTAATGACGAAGTCATGAAATTAGATTGAGAACCTGAGTCGAGCAATACTCTACACGGAAACAATTCTCCTCTCGAGTCAGAAATGAGTACTACCGCTGTTGCGAGCATTACTTGCTGAAGGTCATTTGTGTTATGAAGACAACTATTTAAAGCTGATTCCGCGGGCTCTTGTGAAGAATCAACTTGTTGACCCACGGGAGAACTATTGCCTATGAGATGCAGCATGGTGTTGTGTCTTTTGTTACACATTTTACATGAGCTAGACTTGCACTGGATTGTGATGTGTCCAGGACGTAAACAATTCATGCAATATTTAAGT
Organism: Pyrrhosoma nymphula; assembly: GCA_963573305.1. NCBI lineage: Eukaryota > Metazoa > Arthropoda > Insecta > Odonata > Coenagrionidae > Pyrrhosoma > Pyrrhosoma nymphula. Next base: position 125,728,105 of record OY754335.1, on the reverse strand, counting down.
TCCTTAACCTTGTTAACTCTTTCAGGAACGGATAATGCCGTGAATACTTCACATTGATAAATGCGATGACGATCCTTACACAACGGACAATTCCCCCCAAGAGTCGTGATGTAGGAGAAAGCCTCTTGTTTGTGCTTGTGTGCGTATTTTGACCTTGAATCCTTTGGGTTTCTGAATGTCGTCCTAGTTTTATGTGGTGCAGCTGCTCCCGAATTTGGTGACGTAGAGGAGTTGGCTTCACAGGCATCAAGTACTCTGCAGCGCTGCTGCAAGAAGGAAACGAATTCAGCGAAACTTGGAAGCTCATCTGACGGAGAATGTGTCTCCCAAGCGCGTCTAGTTCCCTGATCTAACCTTTGTGTGACCAGGTAAATTAGCATACAGTCCCATTGGTCGGTTGGTTGACCAAGTGTTTGAAGTGCTCTGATATGTTTTAATGAATCATCAAGAAGTCGTCTTAAAGCTGAGACTGACTCCCGCTCAACGTGAGAGAGATTGAATAAAGCTTGGATGTGTTTTCCTACGATGATTCTCTTGTTTTCGTAACGATTCTTCAGTAACGCCCACGCGACGTCATAATTAATTGCTGAGATTTCTAACGATTGGATAAGCTGAGAAGGTTCACCCTTTAATGATGACCTTAAGTAGTGAAATTTCTGTATCGGCGTCAATGAGGAATTTGCGTTAATAAGTGATTGAAACGTATCATGAAAGGGCAGCCATTCTTCGTAGGCGCCAGTGAAAGTAGGCAAGTTAAGTATTGGCAGTTGAATTGATACGTTTTTAGTGATGGTTGAATTCAATTCATCGCTACTCCGGCCATGACTCGACACATTTGTCGGAGACGAAGCATGAAGTAACTCTTCGAAGCGCGATTCCACATCGAAGTAATTTTCTTCAAAAGTCTCCCTTTCATTCGTGCCCTCTTCCGATAACTTACATTCCTGCTCTATTGATTCTATTTCTGATTGAACAGTTTCAAATTCGGACCAGCAATCCCTAAGCCGAGATAACCTGGATGAAAGTTGGGCATCTGACTTGATTTGTTCAGCGTCGTCCAGATATACGCGAAACCTTGTCACACGAGCTTTGATCTGGCCCCTCTTGCTAACCAATTTTCTCAATTCGTTCTCGGACATTCTTAATGGAATAGCCAAACTTTAACACACATGAGGAGCAAACACCAAATTAGCCCGTTATACACGCAGTTGTAGGCTCGGGATCGGCTTCAGGAAGTGGAAGTGTTGTGAAGGATAGGCAAGGCAGGAAGGATAAATCAATTTGTGGATCAAGTAATGGAAAGGTAAGACACGGGAACGGCAATAGGTTAGCCAGTGCGACTTGACTTCACTCACCCGTTACTCCTGCGTCAACTCGTCCCGCCTCGGAAGTAGTCCTAGTTGACCGCTCGCGGGCGGATGCAACGGTGAAGTACAGGCAGTCGGTGATTGAAGTTCACAGCCGTAGTATTGAATGAAGATGTAATGAAGATCAGCGTAGTGAAGACCGCATGAGGCGATGAGCTCAGGCTGCGATTGCACGAGTAGGTCTTCGATGAAGTCTCCAATCACGTCGGGGTCACCAACAAATGTAGGGGAATAAACCTACTGCAATGCTAAAAACAAAAAGGTGATTTTAGCATTGCAGTAGGTTTATTCCCCTACATTTGTTGGATCGTAAGTACAGAAGGTTGTGGTCATCAGTGACAAATATGGCAGCCTTCGTATTCCTGGCGATGTTCTCGTGGTCGTCTCTGCTGACTGCGGTCTGTCGAGTGCGGTAGGCGAGTTCTCTCCGACTGCCTTGTGAGATCTGTCGACAGCGTCGACAGGAGGCGAAGCTCGCCCTCCCCGCGCCACCAGTGACAACTGCCGGAACTATCAGCTCGCGCAGCGCATGAAGCGCGGACAGCATTGTTGACAGTAATATTACAGCCTTATTTCTTTTTGGTACGTGAAAATACTACCATTGTAGTACCAAAAAAATACTACCATTGTAGTATTTTTTTGAAATCCAAAAAGACATGAACCTACAATACTGTTTTTATTAGCTTGGAATTCCATGGGTATCTCTTTTTTGTTTTTCCGTAGCGTGCCAATACATGTGATATTTTTTTCTAAGAGAGAAATGGCCAGAGGATAGCTGGTATACCAATTGTCAAAGGTAATATTCCTATTTGTCCCCGTAATATCACAAATCAATCTCTTTACTATGTCCTCTGGCTTATAGGACACAAAATATGGCCCTAATTCTTGTTTTCCGCAGTATACCTCTGTTGCTTGTGAAAAAAGTCTTTGAATCGCAAAGAGCGAAAAACTTTATCCCGTACTTTGCTGGTTTGTTGGGAATTTATTGTATGAAACTACATCGACCGCGAAAAGCCTCTAATTTTTCATCGATTGTTACATATTCACCTACATTATATGTTCTTCTACAGTTCATCACGAATTTATCTAAAAAAAAAGAACGCATTGCTACCAATTTATCTGTTTGTCTTCGGACAATTCGTGTTTCTTTATCATCAAATCTAACAGACCGCAATAAGAACAAAAATCTTTTGTAGCTCATGCATGCTCTAAGAATGGGCATTCCTGTTCCATCTGAGGACCAAAGCTCTTCAAAATTTGTATGTTTTCCCTTTTTGATTCCGACAAGATAAAGTAACCCTAATAAGGCTAACATTTCCTCTCGTGTTGTTTCTCTCTGTCCCTCGAATATTGCACTCTCAATTTTTTTCTTTCAATTTAAAGATTTGTGCATAGCACAATATCGTCTACCATGCTAATTTTAATTTTTTTATGAAATGGAGAAAGGACATGAAGTATTCCTCTTGCACACTGCTTTGGGCCAGGTAATATTTTGACAGTATTTTGTCTTCTGGTCTTGGATTGTTTGGAAAAGTCAGCTTTTCTCCACTTACACATACGATCTCTCCCAATAAAATAGTCACTATTCGCTGGATCTCCGTCTGAATTGTCTGCGTCATCCTCAGAAGATGTCAGGAAACTCTGCTCAGAATCGTCCCCGTGATCGCACTTGGTTACTACTTCCTCGTCTTCATCGGATTCAGGGCTGTCTAATACTTCCTCTTCTTCCTCTTCGTCACGTAGTTTATTATTGAATTGAATGGTTTATGATGCTCTGGGAAACCCATAAGAGCAAAAAAGAAAAAAATATAAGTACAGAAAACATTCTGCTCAAAATACTATAATTATGAAATAAGCATAGCATTAACTCAAGAGCAATTGAAAACAAAAGTTCTAACAAAAATCAAATTAGTCAACACAAAGATTCTTACATTTCAAAACAACAGTGTTACTGTATTAAATATTCGTACAATTTCCTCTTATAAGATTTCGGAGTGGAGGAGCATTTTATTGAGGGGGGTAATGAAATCCAAAACTTGGATACTATAATCGGGAAGGAATTTAGGTATTGGTTGGTATGGGCTTGGGGTATGTGGAGAAGGTTTAGGTGTGCCCGAGTTCTTTTGACCGAAACAGTAGTTCTGAGGGTGAATAGGTTGTAGAGGTATTCAGGCATATGAGTATGAAAGAGGGAGAACAGAAAACACCCCAGGAAGTAGTTCCTTCGGGAGCCAAGAGGCAGCCACTTCAAGGCAGCAAAGTATTCAGAAACATGGTCATCTCTGCGAAGATCGAATATAAATCTAATGCAGCTATTAATTAATCGCTGGATACGTATTTCGAGAACATTTGTTAAATCGATATACACTAGTATGCAATAATCTATAATTGAAAAAATCAATGAGGATTCAAGTGAAATTCTTGTGTGAACAAGTAATTTTTTCTTTTGAAGCTTTAGTAATTAGAGATTTTTATTTCCCTTGTTACACATTTCCAATCTGTGCTGATCTCATTTTAAGTTAGTGGAAAGAGTGATGCCAAGGTATCAAACAGTTTATTTTAATTTAACATTGCTCGTGTGAACACGAATAGGCGGTACCCCTGCGGGTAGGGGGATGGAGAATACTCCCGCAGTATCCCTGCTTGTCGTAAGAGGCGAATAAAAGGGCGGGGAGGGAAACCCCGAAAAGAAACCCCGAGCCAGTAAGGGTTGAGCCCGGACAGTCTTGTGGGTCAACTGTCTGTGTGCGGCCACACCACCTGGCCTACGATCCACTCGCATGTTTGCCGTGTGCGGTGACCCGTAAGGAGAAGAAGGGGATCCTGGAGGGTGAGGTCTATGGTACCCAGCCGGGTGTCGGATGCCCGGTATGGACTATAAGCCAATACCCCTCTTTGGCCCCGGATTCTGGGTAAACGGGTGGCCGGAAGCTAGCCACTCCCGGTCAATCGGCTTCCGTGGCGTTAGCTGAACGGTGGCGAGTGCCAGGGAGGTGGGGGTCTGCGTAGGGCGGTCGGTGATCTATGGGTTTGGTGGGCCCGTGCATCGAAGATCCAACCCGAAACAGACAACCACCTCTAGGGTGCTATATCCCCTCGGGTAGCCCTGGCGACCGCACCGGTTTGCGGTGCGGCGTCCCAATTGTGTGGCTCCATGGTGGGTGGGGAGCCCGGGGGACGAAGAATTATTTGGCACAGCGGAAACAAGTCTTCAACCTCCGAAAAGATCCCGCCCGGATATGGGCGGGGGAGTCAATAGTTAACCCGCTTGTACGCGGTTTTTGTTAATGAAATGCGAGAAAGAAGGCGAGACACTCAAACGGGTGTCCCCCTTTCTCATCCGTAAAGTGCTGTCGGCGTCAGTTTCTGGAATTTGAAATCGGCAAAAAAACTGCGAAACGGGAGCCTGCTAATTTAAACGGCAAATATTTCCCAGAGTGAGAAGCTTCTGACACTCAAGTCTCCATGACATTCCAGTTAAGGTGGAGTTGCACCGTACCCTCAACACCTGTCGGGGAGTAATATCCCATTATGACCTGCTGTACGTGGAAGTCGACGAAATAAAAAACGAGATGGCGTCTCAAGGAGTCACTGATGCTCGTCGGCTTACCACGAAGCGCAACGGCGAAGTTATAAAAACTACTTCCGTCGTACTTACATTTGCGCGTGATAGTCTTCCCGACACGGTATTCGTGGGCTATGAATCTGTCCCAGTGCGGCCATTCATTCCGGCACCAATGCGCTGCTTCCAGTGCCAGCGCTTCGGCCACATCGCCACGCGATGTGAGGGCAAGGCCACCTGCCCGCGCTGTGGCCTGGAAGAAAATGAGGTTGCGGACTGCAACAAGGAACCATGTTGTGTGAACTGCGAGGGTACTCATCCAGCTTATTCTCGGAAGTGTCCCAAGATGGTAGAAGAACGGAAAGTCATGGAGATAAAAACCATAGAAAAAATCCCATACCTCGAGGCAAGGAAGAAATACGGAGCCACGGCAGCCCCTATTTTTTCGAGATCCTTTGCCTCGGTGGCGACAACAAATGTGGTAAAGGCTTCCCAAGCCACTCAGACAGAGAGTTGTGACAGCCAAAAACTGAAGTAAATGAAGTAGCCAAGCCGGTTAAGGCACCAATTCCGGCAACAAACAAAAACGCCACCAACAACGCTGGTTCTCCTAAAGAGAACCAGCCTAAATCTTCAACCGGGGTAGCGCTGAAACAGCGCGAAAAAACACCATCCCCCGGCCCCTCCGGACTAGCCAAGCCACTTCCGGTGGAATCAATGGAGGAGGACGACGGCCCCACGGAGACTGAAGTCCTCCTCGCGAAACAAAAGGGGATAAAGCACCGTTTTCGGCGCTGACCCCCTTGATTTTTATATCACCCCACATATTTATTTATCTATTTTTCTTTTTCCCAATAGATATCTATGGCTTTTACTTTGCAGTGGAACTGCAATGGTTTTTATCGGCGTAAGGAGGAGCTGATTGTTTTAATTCGTGATTTTAACCCGTCTTGCATATGTTTGCAGGAGACTCATTTTAAAACAACGGACAAGGTCATTTTAAATGGTTTTAACGTTTTTAGACTGGACGACAACAGTGGCCAACGAGCCCAGGGTGGAGTGGCGGTTGCTACTCGGGAGGCCCTTTACACCTCCCGAGTGCAACTCAACACACCCTTTCAGGCTGTGGCAGTGACCGTGCGTGCCCCCGAGGAGATCACGTTGTGTAACATTTATCTCCCGGAGAATGCGCCGGTCACCCGTTTTAACCTAGAAGCCCTTGTCCGCCAGCTACCTCAGCCTTTCATTTTAATGGGTGATTTTAACGCTCACGATCCTCTATAGGGAAGTGCTCGAGCTCAGTCCAACCGTAGAGGACGGATTTTATCCCATTTTATATGTGATAGTAACCTGGTTTTACTAAACAATGGGGAGAAAACCCGTTTTAACAGTTTTACTGGCGACTTTTCGAGTATCGATTTATGTATTGTATCGAGCATTTTAGTTACAAAACTAAATATGTCTATACATGACGATTTGTGTGGGAGCGATCACTATCTCATTTTTATTACCAAGGAACGACATTTTAATCCAGATTTTATTCGGACGGGTCACTGGATTGTTCAGAAAGCGAACTAGGGACGTTTTAAGGAGACTTTTAATTTTAAATATGACGAAACCAATGACATCGGAAAGGCATTTGGCCAGTTTATTTCCAGAACTAGCAGCGACGACGCATTCGACAAGAATTATTTACACATAAAAGAGCGCTGCGCATTGATTCCGATCAATTACAACGAGACGCGACGTGTAGCCGACTATAACCTTCCTTTCTCCCTGTGGGAATTAAAGTCTGCCATTGCCGACTCAGGCAACACATCTCCGGGTCTTAACGAGGTCCACAATGCCTTTCTCCGTAATATTCCGGAGAAAGCATTGTTGGAGGTCCTCCACACCTTCAACCAGCTCTGGATTGAAGGTGGTTTTCCATCGACATGGCGGGAGTCAGCAGTAATCCCCATCTTAAAGCAGGGCAAAGATCGTGGTGACCAGAACAGTTATATACCCATTTCTCTATCCAGCTGCCTGTGCAATATAATGGAAAGGATGGTGAACCGCCGACTCGTTTGGTGGTTAGAGCGCCGAGACCTTCTCTCCAGAATTCAGTGCGGATTTCGTCGGGGCCGCTCTACCATGGACCATCTAGTTCGAATCGAAAATTTCATCCAGGAAGCCTTTCTTCTCCGCCAGCACGTGATCGGGGTCTTCTTCGATTTGGAGAAGGCTTACGATCGAGTCTGGCAGCGGAAGGTTTTAAGCACGCAGCATGAGTGGGGTTTCAGGGGCAGTCTGCCAATTTTTATCAGAAAATTTTTATCCGACCGAGTTTTCAGGGTAAAAATAGAACAGCACCTCACTGGACCTTTTAGGCAAGATAACGGCGTACCTCAGGGATCTGTGCTAAGCGTAACACTTTTTGCCATCGCAATTAACGATATTGCGGATTGCATAAAAACCCCGGTAATTGGATCATTGTTTGTCGATGACTTGGCGATTTTTTGCCTATCATCCAAACTTCTCACTGCTTCCAGACAGATCCAACAGACACTAAATAGTTTACACCGGTGGACACAAAGAAACGGCTTTGTTTTTTCTCCAGGGAAAACTGTGTGTGTCCACTTTCATCGCCTAAGGGGAGTCCATATCCCATTTCCGCTGCGCTTAGGTGGCAGAGATCTCGACTACGCACAGTCGGTCCGTTTTATGGGAACGACCTTCGATTTCCTCCTAAATTGGCGGGAACACATGCAAGTTTTAAAAAAACAATTGTTTTAGATCCTTAAATGTTTTAAAGTTTTTAAGCCACGTATCGTGGGGAGCAGACCGCACAACACTCCTTTTATTATACCGTGCATTGGTGCGATCAAAGTTGGACTACGGATCCTTCATTTACTCATCCACTCGGGAGTCTTACCTACGACCCCTGAACAGCGTGCACAACGCAGGGCTCCGTCTCACCACGGGTGCTTTCCGGACAAGTCCTGTTGTCAGCATCCATGTGGATGCAGGAGAGCCGCCATTGTGCCACCGAAGGATCCTGCTCATGTGTAACTTTGTTGCCAAAATTTTAACGATGAGGACGCACCCGTGTTTTAACCTTGTTTTTAAGCCTCGTTTTTTAGAACTTTTTAATCGCAGGACAAAAGCCACTCAGCCTGTAAGTGTACGTTTCCGTAATTTTATTCGTGAACGAGGTATGTTATTACCTGAACTCTACCCCATTCGGCATTCGAATCACCCGCCATGGTTAATTCCCGCTCTCAACATAAAAATGTTCCTTCACGACCGACAAAAAGCTTTTACCACTGCTGAAGAGTACCAGCAACAATTCTTAATGTTTCTTTGCCACCATCCCGAATTCGTACCCGTGTTTACAGACGGTTCGAAGTCTGACACAGCCTGTGCCTGTGCGGTCGTATCATCCCACCATGGAGTCATGAAAGCGAAACTCAGTCCGGTGTGTAGTATTTACACAGCGTGGTTTGCTCAGACTCCATGAGCGCCCTAAAATCCATTTCTGGCTTCTCTCCTATGCACCCTATCGTCCAGGGTATCCACTTATCTTTGCTTTCCCTTCACAAGAAGGGAACCACCGTCTGGTTTCTTTGGGTCCCTGGACACACGGGAATTGCCGGATATGAGAAAGCTGACTCTGTCGCAAAACACGCTCTCACACTTGAAGATCTTGAGTCGACGCTGGTACCTTGTGAAGACCTACGAGTTTCACTAAAGAGTGCAGTTCTTCAGCAGTGGAGGGAATCGTGGAGAACTATCTCAAATAATATACTGCGCACAGTCAAACCGGTAACGTCAGCGTGGCCAACTTCCGTCAGGAGGAGCCGCCGAGAGGAAGTCGTCATTAGGCCTGGGCGATATATCGATATATCGTAAAACATCGCGATATTTTAATAATTCGCCAATCCGAATTTGAGTTTTTAAAATTGACGATATATCGTTGCTCGATAAATATCGTCTTATCGTGCCCCGATATTTTATCGTGCCCGATAAATTATCGAGGTACGATAAATATCGCGATAAAATATCATGTCATCGCCTCCCGATAAAATATCACGATATCGCGCTCCGATAAAATATCACGATAACTATCACGATAAAAGATCGTGATATTGCTCTCCTTCAAATATCGCGTAATCGAGCCCGATGAATTATCGTGATATTGCACCGGTTTATCGTGTCGGAAAAAGACAGCCGTTGGGTTGGCCTTCTCTTCAGCTGGAGCAAGTACGTTTGGAAATTTACTATTCTGCTATCTGCTAATTCAAATTCTCAGACAATATATACACCAATGTACATACAAACAGTTGTTTTCAGTTCCTTCCAAAATTTGAACAAGACGTCACCTATAAACTATCGGACCACTGAAATTGAAAGAGAGAGAGAGAACTGCTGAGAATTTGAATTAGCAGATAGCAGAATAGTAAGTTTTCAAACATACTTGCTCCAGCTTAAGCGAAGGCCAACCCAACGGCTGTCTTTTTCCGACACGATAAACCGGCGTAATATCACGATAATTCATCGGGCGCGTTTACGCGATATTTGAACGAGCGCAATATCACGATCATTTATCGTGATAATATATCGTGATATTGTATTGGGGCGCGATATCGTGATATTTTATCGGGACGCAATATCATGATATTTTATCGCGATATTTATCGTGATCGCGATATTTATCGTGCCCGATAAAATATCGGGGCAGGATAAGACGATATTTATCGTCACGATATGAGTTATCGATATCGCCACCTGACGATATGCTAAAATTATCGTATCCCGATATTGAATTATCAATATCGCCCAGGCCTAGTCGTCATCACCCGTATGAGGATAGGGCACAGCCTTCTGACCCACTCCTTTGTCTTCACTGAAGAGAAAATTCCACCCCGGTGTGCTGACTGTGACTGTTTTCTCGGAATTCGGCATATCCTGACGGAGTGTGACAGATACCGAGACGTGCGTAGCCGACTGAACATTGGGGGCGACCTAGGGTCCATTCTAGGTGACGACCCCGATGCAATTGGCCGCGTCATTTTATTTCTAAAGGAAACGGCACTTTTTAATAAATTATAAGTAAAATTTAGCAATTTTCAATGTTTTTAACACCGGAATAATAATAGATAAGCAGAATATCTAACTTCCATGCAACCTGCCTTCTCCGGATGTAAAAAGTATATCTATAATTTTGACAGTTTGAGGTGCAAAATGACCATGCCGTCGACGCACCCTAAACAACTAATACTACTACTACGAATAGGCGGAAGACTATAATGATCGATGCTATTCAAAAGTCTTGAATTTCCGAAAATGATTGCTTGAGTTTTTATGGGGTTTAGTTGTAAGCAATTGATATTAGCCCAATGGCTGATGGAGGAAATATCAATGTTAATTATTTCACTGAAAAATGGAAGTTCATCAGCAGAACAGTGAATATAAATTTGCAGATCATCTGCATAGAGCATATAGTTGGCGTGACTAATGCTTTTAGCCAGATCCAGGTTGTACAAAGTAAAGAGGATAGGTCCAAGGACGGATCCTTGCGGAAAGTAGTAACCTTTCAATTTCCTCACTTCTTATATTACGGGCTCTAAAATAATGTAACTAAAGTAATGTTGATAATGCAAAGTTTATAGTAAACAATGAAAGATAAAATAATCTACTTCAAAAATAGAAACGAAAATTTGTTCCTAACCCATTATGAGTATGTTGATTCTTCAATTAGTCTGCTATATTGAGTAATATAAGAATGGTTTAGCATGTGAAATATGACAGAGTAGGTGAAGAAAGACATTCTTGTTCGAAATAATTAATGAAGCACATTTCCTCTTGATTTATAAATCGTGAGAAACCAATTTCATCGGTTTACTGGAAATTATTCTGTGTACAGTGTATTCGTTAAAATTAAACAACTTGACTGTTGTAAAGGGATCATTAATTTAAAAACGTATTTAACCCTTTGAGTGCCAGCCGAAATTCCATAAAGGTGTCTTAAAAGTGCCAAGGGATTTTCATGAAAATTGCAGACTTTCAATAAAATGTCATTTAAAAGAATAATTTTTATGATAAATTAGTCAAATTTGGACAGTGTATAGAAAACATATCCCTATAATATATTTTGGCCGTTTTTTAAATTTATTAGCCATGGAAAAAATATTCAATCAATTAAACATTGTAATTGTTTTCGCAAATTTTATTTCCATTATTTAAAAGCGATGTCGTAAAATTTTACATGTACGATTTAATACGATTTATACATATTTTCAAAGAATGGTTATTGATTTTATCAAATACCAAAATTTTCAATTGCATTTTCACTATTATTTGTTTAAATCGATGATTATCAGCAGAGTCAAATTTATGATCCATTCAAGATTCAACCCAAAACGTTTGAAAAATGAATATCAAAAATCAGAAAAAAGGTAATCAGATATTGAATACATACTAGCTAATATTTTATTATCTAAATGATCAGAATGGTTTTTTAAAACATAAATTAATTGTTAATAATAATTATGCAATGTTATAATTTTTATAACAATCACTGAGTGTATACTGAAATTACGATCACAACTGATTTGTTCACATTTTTGTTTGTCTGCAAGCGTTTCAGACTTGCTTAGCAAATTAAACTTTTACTTATCATAATCAAATTTGGATTTATCAAAAGAAAATATAACAAAATCCTGTATCCAAATTCACACAGAAATCACGTCAAATTTACAATTACGAAGAGAGAAATATAAAAACTTCGACTGCTTATAGCATGCATTTTTTTGATTTTACAATGATCCGTTCCACTCAAAAGTAATTTACAATGTATATTCAACAAATTATGCTTGATAATGCATTTAGATAGCAAGCAATTTTCACACTTTACGCTTTAGTGAGATACAGAGTCAAAAATCTTCAAAAACTAATTCCCCAACGATGATAACGCTTATTGAGATACGTACTGCAATAACCTGCTGTGGGATTCGGTCCAACTAAACTTTTACAGTTACAGGTGAGGGATGTAGTAAGTAATGCCTAAGTATTTTATGGGCATGGTCCACAATGGGATGGTACGTAGATCATGGGTCACACTACGGGGAACTTTCGATTTTACAACAGGATGGAAAGCATTTGCGCAAAATTTGAAATCGGTTTCAGGAAAACATGCTTTTGAACATGATGTCTCCAAGCATTTACTGTTGGACTAGTTACTAGAAATGCTGGGCTTAGTTACTATCCCCATATTCAAAATGCAAGCAATAAATGCTTTCATTTCTTGTCACAGTCGCCGGCTTCCAAAGTCTCGCTCTTGAATTCGGGAGAGGATCTTGTGTGAGTGTAGATACTGCTCTGCATATCTATTTATTTCAGTGACCATTATCCTCAGGAGAGTATTGGTGAAAAAAGACGAAAGTACACTATTGGCGCATAATCATGGAGTGGAGCGTGCTTCGAACCTTGAACTTCGGCTTACTGCTGACGCGGTGCAGTCTTCCCCATCTCTTTCCCTCCAGTCGTCTTCACTCTCGTCGGTTTCCGATGATGAAGTTTCAGCATCACTAGTGTCTTCTTCCTCCACTGATTCACTACAATCAGATGAACTAATTAGGAAATCATTGTCACTTGATATTTTACTGATCAAATCGTAGATGTTTTTCTTTCTTTTCCGCACTTGAATCATCATAGAGAAAAAAACTTTCGTTGTAAATAAAAAAAACTTTCGTTCATATCACAAGTAAATAAAAAACGGCAAATATGAGTTTTCGTCTACCCAGTGATTTTTTTATGAAAAAGCTACGTATATGGAGAAATTGACTATGATACCTAATGGTAGAGGAAAGAATGTGCATTTGTAAAATGTAAGAGGTTTGCAAAATATGTGAGGTGCTTTTGATGTCGATACATCTGTTGAAAGTGGGTGAAAATTGCGTTTTCACTGGCGAGACGAAAGCTCACCTTCACCAATATTTGTCGACTTTTTCTTTCTTTACCGCACTTCACTCATCATAGAGAAAATAAACTATAGTCGAAAATAAAAAAACTTTCGTTCGTATCACACGAAAATTTCGGTAGGAAATAAGAAACCTAATTAGCTTGCGTCTCTTGCTATCTCCGAAATGCAACTGCTTTCTACGGCATCCTCCACTTTACCCGTCACCGAAAGAGCTTTCATTGTAATTGTTAACCCAAACGCATGACTTAGACCAGATGGCCGTGCTCAGACACTCAAAGTCATAAATAAATCTCCCAAACGGAACCCTCCACTTTGCCCGCCACCGAAATCACTACCTATTGTCGACCAAATGGCATGACTAAGACCCTCCGAGTCATAAAAAAAGTAGCCGCTGGTCTAATCTCTCTGGGTCAGGCTGGTGGCAACTTTGTTTACGCCTGCAGTTACTCTCATTGTCAGAATCTTTTGTGCTGCAAAAGATTCTAGAGTGGCATCATCTCAGTCATACGAAGGCGGGGAATGCACACCCGGAAAGAAATCATTCGTCTCAAAAACACTACGTATCCAGGACTGATTACCTATCTATTTTTTCCCAGTACCCGTAAAATAATGCTGTGGAGATCCTTGTAAAATATGATACAAAAAGAATAAGATATTGATACGTAATATTCGTGAATTATGAGCATTTACCCACGAAAAATCCAAAGAAAAAAACCAAGCAAATAAGAGGGCGGTGGAAGTGCCACTGAACTTGAGACCACAGTATTTAAAAGCGATTTAAATAGCCAATTGTTTTATGAAAGTGAATTTGAGTAGTATTATGTTTGTAGAACATTATGAAGCTTCAATATCAAAAAAATAACGGCGAAGAATTGTGTTCACGATGAATTAAAACACTCTCAACTTAGCGTCGCTATAGGCGACGCTGGCACTTTTGGCAGTTTTCGAGCGTCGCCTATAGCGACGCTGGCACTTTAAGGGTTAAGAGGCCGTGAATTGGCATTTTCTTTTCATGGAGAAGACACCATGCATGACCGCTATTTCATTTCTTGTTTGCAAATGATACCGTTCGACCCCATTCACTTATCAACAAAACCAGTAATTGTAAATATCGCGCGCAGTGGAATTGTTGGGGTAAGGCCGTATAAGTTAGTTGCTCACTTTCACATATTTTGAACATGACCCTACTGGAATCGTCGGAATAAGAAACGAAGGGGAAGAATTTAAAAAAAAATATATTTACCTATTTATAAATTTTGTAGCGTTTCAGTCAGTCATTCTGTACCCATTTTGTTTATTTCTCTCTCAATTCTTGAGCTAGAGAAATGAACTTTGGTGCATTAAATGTGGATTCTGTCTTTATGACTTGGTAGTAGTTTTGGATTTTTAGCAGTTGGTTGTGCAAAGAAAAATCCATAAAACCGTGGCTATTTAGCTCATAATCCGTAAAAACTGCTGAACCACAATGAATTTATTTAGGTTAGCAACAGTGAAGTAAACAAACCGTACTCATTAAATTGCAATCAGTTGCAAACCGTATGGGAATATAAACGTTGTTAATTTATCTTTTTTAGTTAAATTTTGATTGCACTACGATATCTGTATTACTTTTTTTTATTTATTTTATTTTCTTTGATATATATAGCTACTTTTACGCGAATGAAGGCGAAATATTTAGAAATTATCCGGGTGAATGTTTAAATGAATGCCACTCCAAAACGATAAGGTTCATGTCAAATTTCTGTAAACTCAACATTAATATAATCACATGAAGTGTTTTGATATTGCCGGACCTTTGATTTGGTTTTATTGCATAAGATATACGATTAGCTAGCGTAAGTGAAATGAACCTCAAGAGTTTTCTATGCATTAAAGTGTCTGGATAATACCAAAGGTCGTAAACGTTTCAATATATTTGCGTGTGCTGCTGTCTCAATATTGGAACAAACTTCACGTTGAAAGTTTAGAGGTATTATACCAAATTATATACCAAAACGAATGCTATATGAATGTGCGAGAAACTGACCTCGGAGATAATTTATTACCAGTCTTTGTTAATGTATGTCAAATATTGCTCCCGTGCTTACTGTTTTGGGGAAGTAAAATTGCCAGTGGGGCACCTCAAGAGCACAACAGACAGAGACTGCCTGCAAAGCAGGCAGTAGGTCTGCTAGTCATTATCTTTCATTGAGATGCAACGAACAATCGATCGTTGCTACGGATGCCATTGACTTATTTCCTATCAAAAATTCAGTTTTCAGGAAACTAACAAAATTGGCAGAAAAAAAATGAATTTGTCGTCATTTGTATAGCTTACATCATAATTATTTCCATCTATCAGCTCTCCTGACCAACCGTTGGAATTTTTTATCTGAAAATATTTTTTCCATTCATTATTTCCAGTTGGCCTTGGAGAAGCGTGCGTCAGCAGTGATGACTGCGAGACGATTATGAACTCGGATTGCACAGGGAACGGCACAGCTAAGAAGTGCCAATGTGTAACTGGGTACCACCAAGATGCTACTAATAAATCCTGTGTGGCATGTAAGTGTGCTCTCGGTAGCCATGATACACAAAGAAGGTGGTTCTTATTTTTTGTCTCCGAATAATACTCGTTCATTTCTGACCCTATCACTCTTCCCTCCTCTTGACCCATTATAGACTAGAGTGTATAGTTTAGCATGTGAAATATAACAGATTAGGTGAAGAAAGACATTCTTGTTCGAAATAATCAATGAACGACATTGCCTCTTGATTTATAAGTCGTGAACATCCAATTTCATCGGGTTACTGGAAATTATTCTGTGTACAGTATATTCGCTATAATTTAGCAACTTGACTGTTGCAAATGGCTCATTTATTAAAAACAATTTTATGAGGTAGTGAATCGGTATTTTTTCATAGAGAACAAACCATGCATGACTGCTATTTCATCTCAAGTTTGCAAATGACACTGTTCGTTCCCATCCACTTATCAACAAAAAAAATAATTGTAATTTCCGCGCACAGCGGAAATGTTGGGGTACTACTGTATTTGTTGGTTACTCACTTTCAATAGTTTAAACACTATCCTATTGGAAATATCGGAATAAGAAACGAAGGTGAAGAATAAAATTATTGTCTTTCATTGATATACAACGAAAAATCGATCCTTGCTACGGCTGCTGTTGCCTTTTTTCCTACTACATTGTCAGTTTTCATAAAACTAACAAAATTGACACAAGCATACTCATTTTCTGTTATTTTTAGAGCTTAGAATCATTATTTTTTTCAACTATCATCTCACCTGACAGAACATTGGAATTTATTATCTGAAAATATTTTTTCCATTCACTATTTCCAGTTGGCCTTGGAGAAGCGTGCGTCAGCAGTGACGACTGCGAGACGATTAAGAACTCGAATTGCACAGGGAACGATACAGTGAAGGAGTGCCAGTGTGTAACTGGGTACCACCAAGATGCTACTAATAAATCCTGTGTGGCAAGTAAGTGTGCTCTCGGTAGCCATGAAACACAGAAAAGATAGATTTTATATTCTGTATATGAATAACACACGTGTGTTTGTGATCATATCTCTCTTTCGTACTCTATACCCGTTTTAGACCAGAAAATAAAATTACAGTCTCACATAAATTAATGCCTGTTCGAAATAATTAATGAACGGCATTGCCTCTTGATTTATAAATCGTGAGCAACCTAATTCACGGGTTGCCGGAAATTATTCTGCATTCAGTACATTCTCATTAATTAAACGACTTCTCTGTTGTAAATGACTCTTTAATTTAAAAACATTTAATTGGTAGTGAATCGGTATTTTATTTTCACGGAGAATACACACTATGCATGCCAGCTATTTCATCTCAAGTTGGTCAATGACACCGACCTCATCCACTTATCAACAAAACCAATAATTGCAAATATCGCGCACGGTGGAAATGTATGGGGTTCGGCATTATAAGTTGGTTACACACTTTCACATATTTAAAACATTATCCTATCGGAAACGTCGGAATAAGAAACAAAGGTGGATAGTAAAATTATTATCTTTCCTTGAGATACAACGAAAAATCGATCCTCGCTACGGCAGACATTGCCTTTTTTCCTACCGAAAATTCAGTTTTAATAAAACAGAAAAACTGTCAGAAAAAAATAATATGTTGTTATTTTTACGGATTATAATCATCTCTTCCCAGCTATCTTGACCTAACGTTTGAATTCTTTCCAACTATCTTTGGCTAACCTTGGAATTTTTTAATCTGAAAATATTTATTGCCATTCACTATTTCCAGTTGGCCTTGGAGATGCGTGCGTCAGCAGTGAAGACTGCGAGGCGATTGAGAACTCAAATTGCACAGGGAACGACACAGAAAAGGAGTGCCAATGTGTAACTGGATACCATCCGGGTTTTACTAATAATACCTGCGTGGAAAGTAAGTGTCCACACGGTAGCCATGATACACATGGGATAGAGTAACATTCTTTCTTCGGATAACACTGTTATATTTCTTATCATATCTCTCTCGCGGCGTCTCAACCCTTGTTGTAGGCCACTAAAAATCTTTATTCAAATAACTGCGGAACTGGCCGTGAAGTAACTTTAGCGTAGTCACCCACTGATGGACACGCAATTGTGTGAAATTCACTGCGAAAAAATCATTTGCCTGGAGTGGGACTCGAACCCAGACCCCTCGATTTTTTTTACCCAGACCTGTGAAGTCAACGCGCTCCTTAAAGCCTCCATGAAATTCAGTTCTTTGAATTTGTCATAGTAAACACCTTTGTGTTTAAATGTTGGCTTTACCTCGTGGACAGTAGCACTTAGTACTCGCACACGAGTACTCCATGGAATTATATGCACTGTACCTGTGAAGACAACTCGCTCCTTAAATCCTCCATTAAATTTTCAAAGGTCGCCTGGATAGCTTAACTGGTTAGAGCACTCGGCGCGAAATGGAGGGGTCTGGGTTTGAATCCCAGTCAAGGCGAATGATTTTGTTCACTGTGAATTTCACACAAAAAGTCTTTAGTTTTTTCCTCTAAAGCAGAGAAAATCGAAGATTGATATCCTCTTACGAAATAATTCATTAACCTCACTACCTCCTGATTTTCAACTCTTGAGCAGCCAATTTTATCATGAAGTTCGACCTCGTACGCTCGTCAACTAAACCATCATTTAAGCAGTTGTATATATCGCACGCCGTCCAGGCTGTTATCCCTCGGCTATTTTAAATGCATTTCTTCCGGAAACGTCTGAATAAGAAACCTAGTCGAGGAATAAAACTTTAGGCGTTCTCTGAGATACAACTAACAACCACTCGTCGTTATGTTTGCCATTGCCCTATTTTCATAGCCAGAGGTAAAATTTTCTTTACTAGGAATTGAAAATTTTCATTTAACTGGAAGATCTTTGTATTGAAAAAGGCATTCACGACGATTACTCTGTGGTACCTTACCTTTGAGTTAACTTGGCATCTAAATAGGGATTTTCCGGAACTATTAGGTTAAAATGTATTTTGCCGAGGTTGTACTCTCCAAACGAGAATTGAATTATTTCCCTTGTGACATCTGTTCCTTACCGCGATGTGGCATAAAGAGCTGGGTATGAAAGTACTTGAGCTGTAAGCTTCCTAATTTTTCATCATCGTTATGAATTTATTGGAGTAATAGTTATAATTAGGGTCATATACCGGGTTAGGTAGATTAAAATGGATGAGATCAAAAAAACCCCTGACTTTTACAGCCTCGATTCCTCTGTCTTGAATTGGTTTATTTCTTCAGCTCCGCATACGTCCTACCTCTCTCCATGCCTTGCATGAAGCCTATTTTCTTTCTTCCCCTGACCCGCCTACCAAACATCCTTCCCCTCTATTCGGGCCTTCAGCATCCCTTCGCCTCTCATTATTCATTCCAACTTTCTCTGCCTCCTAATCTCCTTTCCTCTCCCACCGTACTGAGTACTTCCTCTTTTGTCTTCTATTCATTCCATCGCACCTTTTACATCGTTCTCAACACCAACTCGAACGCCTGTACCCTACTTTTGTCATCTTTTCTCAGATCCCCGTTTCTGCGCCATACAATTCTACACTCAATATTGCGCTCTTGGCAAGCGTTTTCTGTAAATTCCTTCAAAAGACCCCCTTTATCAATGATAAAGATAAATAAAAAATATAAATAAAAAATAGATAAATTATCATATCTCATATTGCTGTTGCTTATTTCGCTTGTGCAGTCTCCTCATACATATACAACCCTGCCTACTTTCCTCGAACGTTCTAACAAAATTATTGAATTTTTCTACTTGCTCCAGGTTGTGTCCAACTTTTATGACCAGCCTCGCTTTCTCTGTGCTGGAAAACTTCATTGCTGTTATTTCCTTTTGATAAATCTTTAGTCAATGGATTTTTCAATGAATATACCTACTAATGCCTGCAATCCATTCTCTGCGGATGATCGGCTAACCTACGCTTGGTCGTCAGTGAATATAGCCGACTTTTATCAACTACCCTCCTACTTTCATTCCCTCATTTAGCTCTTGCCATGCTTTTCTTACCATTTTATTGGCAGACATGAAAAGCGAGAACGGGCAACCTTGACTTACCCCACGAACAAAACATGTACATCCTGTTTCTCCGTCGGTCACCCTCCCCTACGCCCTCTGCAACATACATAAGTTTCAAATGAGTCTCTCATCTCTTCTACAATCTACACCATTAGTATCTCTGTTTGTTGCTATCTATTTTCTCTATAAAACGCTTTTCGAAATCAACGAGCCTAGCAAAAATCTCCTAAATATACTCAAGATTCCTTTCTGTTAGTTTTCTCGTCTCCGCAGTTGCATCAGATAGGGATAGGGATAATAAGAATAATCTCTATATACCTAACAGCCGAAGCCAATTACTAGGTATTTATTATATGGACGAGCACACACAACCATGCCCTAGGAGGTGTAAATTTCCTACCCAGGCGGGATTCGAACCCGCGACCTTCAGTTTGGCAGACGAGGACTTCATCCCGTCGCCGCGCCACCAAGGCCGGCAAAAAAAAGTCCCTGGCCCTCCTCATAGGTCCTAAGAATTAGTTCGAAAAATGTTTGACCTCCGTCTTTTCCTGGATTCCTCAGTTACTCTGAAGGGATGGTGTCCACTCCCACGCATTTCCATGTCTGTTTTTGGTAATTCCATCTATATTTCGCTCTGTAGTATAACTGGTCATATACTATCCTTCTCTACTGTTTCTTCCTTTTCTATTTTTGAGTTCGTATGTCTATTTTTTATGTCATGTAGAATTGTAGATCTTCCACGAATTCCTTCCACCTATATCTGCCTTCCCGTTCGATATTTACCTTCCCAGTTAAATCCTTAACCAATTTTGAGGATACCGGGACTAGCCATGGTAGTAACCTTTACGGAGTCACCCCCAAGTGCACATACGTGCGATATTCCACAGAGGAAAAACAATTCACCTTGACCGGGATTCGAACCCGGATTCCTCGAGTTCGCGCCGTGTGCTTTAACCACAGGGGAGAAGGACGCCTCGGTAGCTTAACTGGTTAAAGCACTCGGCGCGAAATCTATGGATCCGGGTTCGAATCCTGGTCAAGGCGAATGATTTTTCATCTGTGGAATATCGCACTTAATCCTTAACCTTTCGTATCGTGTTCCATCTCTTACCGCCCGTTGTCATTTTTACCTTATCGTGTAGCTTCCCACTTCCTACTGTTTCTGTAATTTTTTTCCATTTTCTAGGATTTTCCTCCAATTTTCCGTCGCCCTATTTGTTACTTCTGGAGCTTAGGATTTAATTCCTTATAACGTCTCCTGCGTTGTTCAGTGTTAATTTTTTCCCTTTTCCTTCTCTCTTATTTTCCCTAATCATTTTTATTTATCCTTAGGCTTCTTAATCCTTGTTTTCATCTGCTTTCCCAGCCGCCCTTGCTATTCCTGGTTTTAAACAGTGACATTCTTTCTTAATCGTTTCCATTTCCTTTATTTCATTAAGGCTCCCGTCCATCAACTCCGAGTGTTATCTTCTTTTCACCGTTTCATTCTCCCAAGTTCCACCTCTTCATCGACCTACTTAGCCTGTTGTAACCAACACCACATTTCATTAGCATTACATAATGATCTAAGTCCGCACCCGGAAAGCTGCGCGAGTTTTATGCATTGCTGCTAATACTGTGCGTAGGCATTCAATCTAAAATAAATTTAATATCTTCAGCATCCTCCGTAATCTTCCATTTTTATTTACAGTGTATGCCTGCGGTGATGTGTAAACCAAGTGTTTTGTTATGACTCATTTATTTCCCCTGCAAAATTCAACTACCTTCTCAACGCGGTCACTTTTGTCCCAAGCCCATTCTCTCCTACTTCATTTCCATCTATATCTTCCCCTGCCACCGCATTCCAACTCACTATAATGGTAGTGCTTTCCTTACAGAAGACTTTTCTAATAATCTATTCCAGTTTTTCGTACATACATGCCATCCTCTTCCTCCCTTTTGTTCCTTGTAGGCATTTATACTTGGACCACAACGAATTAAGTAATTTGTGCTTCTAGTTCAATCTTTAGCATCCCGTCATTCACCTGTTATGTGTTAACTATCCTCTCTTCCAATATTCTCTGTTCTTTCATCTTAATTCGCACAACTCAAACATATCAATCTTTTCTTTCTCCATCTCTTTTAATTTAATATTTTCTAGCTTCCCTGCCTTCATCATCCTTACACACCAAGTTCTGCTTTTCTCTTCTTCTTGGTCTCTTCATTTTTCGTACCTGTTTTATCAAAAAAAGGGAGGAATCAGGCATTACTCCTGTTTTATCAGCTCTAATTTTTTCTGTGCAAGGTTTTTTTGATGATGACGACCGCGGAGCCCTTGCCTCTTCCGCTGTCGGGCACAACACCTGCACTACTAGGCCGGGTCTCGTAGTTACAAGGATTCAAAATTATTATTCACTTCCATGCTCAGGGAAATCGATAGCTGGGGGGCTTCCCATTTGCTTTACTAACAGTATTTTTAACTTGACACCATCAAGTGATCACTCTTTCATCTGGTTCCTACCCATCGATCTATATGGCATCGATACCCCTTTTCGGAGTAAATACAGTTATTCCTACGAGTCAAGTTTCACTATATGGTGGTACGCCTTAGAAATGTTTTATCTCACTATCCCTTGCCCTAAATTTGAACTTTCTGTATTTTTTCAATTCACCTTTTCCAGTTGGCCTGGGAGATACCTGCAACTCCAGTGATGACTGCATGGCGGTTACGAATTCGGATTGTATTGGGAACGACACGAAGAAGTGCGAGTGTGTAACTGGATTCCATCGAAACGCCACTCACAACGCCTGCATAGCGAGTAAGTGTCTGCTGTATGGAAACGAAAAACAGGTGAAAATTACTCCTGCGGTAAGGGGGGCGAAGGATACTCCCACAATATCCCTGCTTGTCGTAAAAGGCGAATGGAAGGTCCGGGAGAAAACCCCGAAAACAACCTCTGTGAAGATTCCGGACTTTCAAGTGTCAGTTGTCTGTGTGAGGCGATACCAACTTGTCTTCGATGTGTTTACTGTGCGTGGAGATCCGTAAGGGAGAGGAGGGAATCTCGGTGGTTGAGTTCTCAGGCACTCATCCGGGTGTCGAATGCTCGGTATGGGCTGTAGTTCGATATCCCACTTCTGCCCGGATTCCCTAGCTAGCCATTCCCTGCCAATCGGTTTCCGTCACGTTGGTGTACGGTGGCGAGTGGTTGAGTGACGGGATCTGTGTAGGGTGGCCTAAGATTAATGGGTTTGGAGGGTCTATGCATTTGAGGTCTAGCGCGAAGCAGGATCCCTAAACGATAATGCTATATCCCTAGGGTAGCCCAGTCGACCACACCGGTTTGCGTTGTCGGGTCCCGAATATGTGGCTCTTTGGAGGGAGTGGGGAGCCCGACGGATGAATTTCACTTAAGCTAATGGGTTTCAATGCCCCTCCAGCAAAAAAATCTGCCCTGATAGGGGCGGGTGAGAAGTCACCAACTGTGTAAGTAATCTCCAGAAATATCTGACAGTAAAATGTACTAAGGATGCCGAAACTTTAACTAAGGTTTCTTGTCAGGTCCCTGGAGAGTTGACATCAATAATAAAGCTCAGAGATAGTAGCCCTACTTATAGAAACAGCTAATGAAAAGCAGGCGGACGCCCTTCTTAAAACGAAATTATTCCATGATATAACCGTTAGCGTAGAAATACACAGGACACTTAATCATTGCCGAAAGGTAATATTGTGTTATGACCTCTTTTATGAAGAGACTGATGAAATAGTAAAATGGCCTCTCACTACGAACGATTAACCACTCGACGAAATTACGAAAGAATCAGTACGTCTGTCATTCTCGTGTTTGCTCCCAAATAAAGTAAAAGTGAGATACAATTCGTTTCCGTAAAGAGCCTATATCCCTAACCCACTGCGCTGTTACCAACGTCACAAGTACGGTCATCTGACACTTAAAATGTAAGAATAAAGCCATTTGTGGACTTTGTGGCAAAGATAAACTCATTGTCAGCAAAGAACAGTGTGCCTCGGATCCTGCCAGTTGTAACTGTGAAGGCTTCCATCCTGCATATTCCCGTGTTTTTCCGATATTAAGAAGGAATAGAGATAATAAATTAAAAGTCGTAAAAATATCTTTCCCGGAGGTAAGGAATAAACATAGAACCCTCATGGTGCCAACATTGGCGCGTTCCTTCACAACAGTGGTTTCAGCACTGAAAATAAAGTGATTACCTCGATCCAAACAGTTCAGGAACCCACTATGCAATCGAAACCGAAGCCTACAATTGGATCGCAAGGGAAGAACGAAATCCCTACTCATAATAAAACGAATAAAAAGGGCAATAAACCACTTGACTCAAACAAGGCGCAAAACTAAGTTGAGATGATGATACATGCTAAATCGCTGTTGCCTTGGCCTTCTACGGGGGTACCTTTACCCGTAGAGGACATGGAGGAAGACAGTTTCTCAGGAGAGCTGCTAAAATTCCTTCATTAACTTCGTGGAGGGAAAAAAGTAAAAAAAGAGAAAATAAAGTGATGGCCGCTATCTCGAGAAAGGCCTCCATTTCAGTTCTATTTTGCATTTTGGAACTTATTTATCCAATTTTTTATTTTTTCAACAACACTAGTGGCATTGAAATGACTGTTATCGTTACAAGGAGGACCAGGACCATTTAATTAAAACATAACGTCCATCGTGCATCTGCCTGCACGAAACACGAGCTCTACCCTCAACTATCCAAACCAACCTTCGGGTTGAATCACTGAGTAAGTGAAATACATTTTATACAACGTATGATTTTTTATTACCTCTAAATCCAAAAAAAAGTTTGCATTGAACATAATTCCTTTTTCTCGAACATCTACTTTGAAATCGCAGCACACAAGATTTTGACCCCGTTACCGCCCAGCGTAGCCATATGGCTACGGGTCATTTCTCGGAAACGGTATGGTATATCTCCAAAATATTTAGCAGGAGTACTTACGATGTCCATAGGAGTAAAATACCAAAAATATTAAAAATCGCAAGCAAAAAGTTTTCTGGGCGGAATTGGGTTAGTTTATTTTTTTATGATTAGGAGAAAAGTCATTTCAATGGTTTTGTCGTTGAATTTTCCTCTATATATTTTGATGTATGTTCCCCGTGAATCGCTCACTTACTAGATACGTCCAGCTATGACGACTTAGGCTGCAGTGGACAGTTCCCAAATTAAAAAGTTAGGAATGCCAATCCTGAGCATCAGTATCCCTCTCAATCGGTTGCTAAAAAGTTACTTTCCTTGTGCCATACGCAGCGGAACGGAATACCTTATGAGTCAGTAGTGAGCGTCACCCCCTTCGTTGTAGCCATGGATAATGCAAATGATTACATGCGCAAACCAGTTGACGCGTCGTTTTTAGTGGTTGATTGGACTATTATTCTCCGTTCGTCCTCATTATCAATATCATCAAGACAGATTCAATAAATGAAATGGTTTCATTTTCGGGAGAACCTCGTTGTTTCTGTTGCCATGTCAACAGTTTCGGCAGCGTTACAGCTGGCGTCTTCAGGTCGAAGTGCCGATGCCTTGGTCTTGTCCGTCCTCATGTGCTTGGGGTGTATTCGGGGAGCACGCTTTTAGCGCTAATAGCGAGCTATTGCCGTTCGGGGAGCTCGCTCACAGCACTATAAGCGCTCACGTGACGTCACAATTTGGTAGCGCCGACGTCAATACCTTGCGCTTTCAACGCTATCGCCGGAGAGGTGAGGCACGAGATGCTAATAGCGCCAAATAGCGCTTACTTGCTCTCCGAACGCTCGTCGTCTGCAGACGCGGAAGAAATGGCTTCGTTAGAAAATTTGGTTTCATCGTTTGCTTTCCCCGTTTCTATTTATAGCATTTTATTTATTAGACGTACGAATTCTAACATTGTACCAAAGTGAAGACCTATGCAATTTAGTAGCGTAAATCGTGGAATTAAGGGTAACCTCGCGAGTACTTCCTCTTGTTTCCGACTTATTATCAATGATTTTTACGTAGCAAAGCCGTAAGTGATTCAAATTGTAGCATTATTCTGCCGAGAAACACAGGGTTAAACATGTGCGCATT
The DNA here is from genome assembly GCA_963573305.1 of Pyrrhosoma nymphula. Classification (NCBI taxonomy): domain Eukaryota; kingdom Metazoa; phylum Arthropoda; class Insecta; order Odonata; family Coenagrionidae; genus Pyrrhosoma; species Pyrrhosoma nymphula. The sequence goes on along the minus strand of OY754335.1, from coordinate 125,702,586 downwards.
CATAGTGAGAGTCATTCCATGTCCATTCAACCAATTATTTTTCAAATCGAAACCCACTGTCTCGGTTTTCCATGAAAATTGCTGCGGACATACTTTTTGACGAGAATAGTTACAAGGTAACATTTAGCCTCCTTCGTCCTATAGTTTCCGAAATATGTGCAATTGAAATTTAGAAATGGCCCCTTTACTGCCCAGCTCAAGATGATTTACAGTTCTTATATTACCCAGCACATCCATCTGAAAAATATTGATTTTTTCACACCTGAGGTGAGTTACTTTCACCTGAGGTGAGTTAATCTCACTTATTGATGTTCCACTTTCAGAAAAAAGGCCACATCATGGTTAAGGTCATCAGATATAAAGGAGTGAGACGAGGTTGTGGGAGTACCATTTGCCTAAAAGTGAGTCAGACATGGGTGTAAAATGCAGGATTTGTTTGTCCAGTGCTAACTTTGAGCTTCATTTTGAATTATAAATGAAATATTTTCAGTGAAATTCATGATGATAAAAACCTTTTCATACGCTTGGTTATGTCTTTGCTCCTTCTGAAAAACATGGATTGTTTTAGTGACAATAATGTGGAATTAATTTATTCATTTTGAGACAGAATTTCTACCAGTTCATCTGTTGAAGCTATGCATAATTGCAGTTCTGCTCTATCAGTAGTAACCCACTGTTTGTATGCTACTGCATAACAGGGATCATAATCATATTTTTTACCAAAATATCCTTAGCCAGGGAAGATATGGACAGTTAACTGTGTAGCTACTAATTATAGTACATTTTCTCAGTAAGCATTCTATATTGTTTTATTCACAAATTATAAGATCTATTAATTCCTCGTCTGTTTCTACATAACATGTGTATAAACTCAAGGTTTAATCCTAATTTTGTCTGTATTTCTGAAATGGAGAAAACGAAGATTTTATCTGGATAATACATGAAAAATAGAAGACACTACATACAGATGCCTCTAAAATTACTACCGATACTTCCTCTATTAGATGTATAAATCAATTTGTATTTTTCCTAGATGTAATCTTTTTTGTGCTAGTAGGGTCTATTGCGGCATAACCTCTTCCAAATAGTTGTGAAGTCTTTCTTTTGAAGAAGCACTTTCCGTCGTCTCCTATCGCACAAAAGATGAGATACCAATCGCGCAACTATATTAAATTCTTCGTCACTTCTAGATTCCGAATAATCAGTAAGTTCTCGAAGAATTAGATTAATTCGAAACAGAAGAGCCCTTCGTCTGTTAACATTTACTTCTGCTACGGCCGCCATGTTAAAATACGTGCTATTTTGCTTTCGGGGAGCTTCGTAGCACGGAGCGCCAAAAGCCTCCCCGAACGGCAACCTGAGCGTGTGGCGCTAATAGCGCGATAGCGAGCTCCCCGAACACACCCTTGCTTCGTGATAGTGACTGTCCCCTGATTGGTCGGCTGCAGTCCGTCGTTTGGCCTTGAAAGTTCTTGGCGCTCTGGTCGAAATAACCGTTTCCAAGAATTGTGAATCTGGTACCCGTCTTCCCTGTTGAAGTTGTCTGGTTGTTTGGTGATTTCTGATGAGATATCTTCCCTGATAAGCCGGGGGAAGCATCGTTGCTCATTGGAATTGATTCAATAAACCCTGAACCATCTTTCTTACCAAGCTAATATTATCATAGTGTTCGTGGAATATTTCCACCAGCGAATTTTGTTTTAAGCTGGGGAGCAGTGCCAGTTGTGAACACGGTCAAGTTCCTAGATTTATTATTTCACACCCGCCTAAATTGGCGGCAGCAAGTACTTACCCTGAAGGACACATGTTTTAAAATTCCAAGTATTTTAAGGTACTTGACAAACTCATCTTGGGGTGGTGACCGCAAATCCATTATTCTCATATACTAAGCTTGAGTGCGCTCCAAACTTGACTAAGGTTCACTTAAATATACCTATTCGTCCACCCACCAATCTTATTTGAGTTCCTGGACCTCAATTTGCAATTCAGGTCTTAAGCTAGCTACAAGTGATTTTTAGAAATAGTTGTTAGCTTTCCATGCGAAATATAGCGCAGCAGAACATGCAACAATATGCAGTTCCGCCATAACCGAAAAACCTTCTTGCTCTCTCAATTGTAATTCATGAGTTGTATACTTCATCTGTAGGATCTAAGTCTTTCCCGGCGAATGCTTAGGATGAATTGTTCTCGGGTTTCCAGCCGGGTAATGGTGTTAAACTGCATTCACCCTGAAGACAATGGCAGACTACGCCATTGAAACATCGGTGCAGTTTAACATCATTATCCGGCTGGAAACCCGAGAACAATTCATCCCAGTATACTTCATCGACTTAGATAAAATTGACCTCCCAACAGCACATTTCCAGATAGAAGCAACCTAAGAATTTTTTAGGTGCCTGAATGTTTTATTCGTTTTACCTTTTTTAAAGCACTACATAGGCATTTTAACTTAGTGTGGGGTATTTACATGCACCGATTTTAACGCAGTTTCCTCTATAGCTTTCAAATGCTTGCTTTCTATTCATTCTATAGAATTTGAATGAATGTTTACGTTTCCATACGAAATTCAGCAGAAAAATTAGAGGGAATTCCATTCAGTAAAAATCAAAGAACTTAATATATTTTTATTATTTGTATTTATGTTAAACTAATGAGTAATATATTTTAAATATTGTAATGTAATTTTTTGCATCTAGTTTTAAGAATAACGAGTCCTAAATCCCTGCTTCCTCTACTCTATTTCCCTGCCCCAACCTAATCCCTACGGCCCGCTGGTGTATTCGACTGTCCAGAAGGATGGTTCTCTATTCCCTTCTAATAGTTAATAGTGCGTGTTTAATTTTTTTCTCTACCTTCTTCTCAATTGTTATGCTACTCGGTCTGCGGAATACTGGCCGGCTTTAGTGGGCATAATTCATTTAAAAATGATCATTGTTTCTTTTTCTGGTTGCCGCCTTACGAATCTGTGAGCGGAAAAGCATAATCGGTCTTAACTGTAATTGAAGTGTGTCAAATATGTTTCTGTAGTCTTTACGATATGTAGGATAATTATTTTTTTAAATAAGTGCTATATACTTAATGGCTCTTTTCGACAGAATCAATATATCGAAAATCTTTCGAATATCGACATTGACAAATACTTTTTGGTAAACTTTTGTTCTTTTGATTGATCTTAAAGACAACTAGTTTCGTTATGAGTTGTCTTCTTATTAAAGTTCTAAATATCTTTTTTAGCTCAGTCGCCTGACCTAACACTAGAACAATTTTTCGAAAAAGTCTCATTTGTCACTTCCTATTTCCAGTTGGTCTCGGGGATCCCTGCACTTCCGACGATGACTGCAAGGCGGTTGCAAATTCGGAATGCAAAGGGTCACACGTGACGTGGTGCCAGTGTGCAGCTGGATACCATCCAGATGTTGACAACAAAGTCTGCGCGCCAAGTAAGTTTCCATGCAGTAGCGTTGAGGAAAAGAGAGACCCGATGTTCCTTCTCTGAATGAGACGTGTATTCAGGGTTTTGCTGGAGGACTTTGCGTTACCTCTGGAGGTGGTAGGAGATGTGCTTTTGTTCAATGATCATGGGGTCGAAACTTCTTCCATTTGGAGCCCTGTTAACTTGTAAAAGTAATGCCTTTTTCTCAAAGAATTTGTTTTGTGCTTCTTACTCTGTTTGTCCTCCGTAAGCTTAGACACTCTTCCTAGTGATTATGGAGACCTTTTCTTCGGATATTACAACGGAGGCTTTTACCTGTGCATGGAACTAATCTGGAAGATGCTTATTGAGAACAATTATATTACCTGCGAGCCTCGCGCTGAATATCCACATCGATTAGCAGGCATTGGAGAATAAGTCTTTCACTGAATACTGGAGACGCTGGATGAATGTAAATGTGTCGACGAGGAAGAACTAGTCGTTTTGGACATTGATGGCGACAATGAATCGGATACGAGATTTTCAGAAATGGGATCGGGGAATGAAGACGGAGAAGACTCGGATTTGAATTTTACCATGAGGAGAGGAATCTTTTCCACGGTGCATCCCTCCTGCAGTTTGAAAGATCTTTAAACAGTAGGCCACGTCAGCAGCATCCCCTTTACAATCCGAATATTTTCGTTTTTCTGCCAGTACCTAATGGGCTACAAGGTTTAAGGAAAAATTTAACATGTAGCAGAGGAAAGTTACAGACTTCATCAGCGCAAAGAATGAAGCAACAAATGAAGAAACATTAGAAAGCGCAGACAAGTGGAAGCGCTATCGGGAGAAAGGAGAAGATTTTCTCGCCGATAACACTCGTAAAAAACAAACTCTTTCCAAGCTCGGGTGAGACAAATGAGGAAAACGAACGAAACACAAGTATTATCAATCAATAACTTAACTATCAATATATTTCACAAATCACAAATAGAACCAACCAAGTTACAAACAATTTACCCATAGGTCGAGTGCCAGGCGACCGTAATGAGAGTTTCCAGTCGGAAAATAATTTAAATATACAAGTACGAGAGGTTGAGCTTCTCTCTTTAGTACAAAATGACAAAGTCAGCAGGCTCACACAACGGTGTTACCCGGTCGCCGTCTCGCAAGCAATAGAGAGCGAGCCCAGAGATGAGTCAGCTGAGGAGGGGGTCTGTTGACAAGGACAAGGTGGAATGGGTAAGATCAGGATGCTGGCGATTGGTAGCCTTGGAGGGGAGGAAGTAATGGGATGAGTGAAAGATAGGGTGGCAGGTTTTAATTGGTGCGCCAGGGACTGTTTTCTGGCTTCGGCCGCAGAATACAAGATCACAGCCTTTGTGCCTTGATCAGGATGACCGCATTTTTGGTATCCTTCCTCACTTTACTGGCTATATAAACGATGCAGGACCTGGTGAGGGAAAGGCGTGGCAGTAGTCGCTGCATTTTGTAGTCGTAGGCATTTTGGCCGTCGTTGGCGCACATGTCGTTGCCCGAACGACATGCGCGCTAAGTCCTTCGGCTAAGTCCGGAGGGTAAACAGTCCGCAGAAGGGAAACTGTCCAGAGAGGGGAATTTGGCCGAAAAGGGGGGGTGAAAAATGCCACAAAGTTCAGGACGCAGTTGAGATCCCTAATCCTCCGTTTCGATTTTGACCTCATCATTAAAACCAAAGACCAAACAGGCTGCAAGTATCAATTTTCAATTGATAGGTTTCTCGACCTGAGAGGGGTTCAGATAGATAGTGGTTTCATTCATGCTTACTTAGGATACAAGATCCCTCTTTAAGATTCGTTTGCTCAGTATCTAAATGCTGAAATCATTAAAACCAACCAAAAAATTGTATGTGTCAACTTTACATTGATAGATCTCTCAACCTAAGTAGGGTTCAGATAGATAGTTGTATCATTCATGCTTACTTAGGATACAAGGCCCTTCTGTACGCTCAACTCTACCAAACTCAACCCTTTTTCGCCCAACCCAAATTCGCTTTTATTAAGATTTGTCCAACATTTGTTTCAGGGACGATAGTTATTTCTTCTAGTAGGGCAAAGAGTATTTTGGGGCCGTTCAAGAATTTAGTTAGGCGATTTTGGCCTCTTTTTTTGGCCAATCCGCTCCCTCATGTAGCACCGCGTAAAATTTCATTGATCACCCCCTCCCCTTCCAATCTTACGTTGGTTGTAAAGCATTGTTGGATTCATCGTATAAAGAAAAATATATGACTTATTTCTTGTCTAAGAGCGTAAAAACTGACTATACCCATTTCGGATTTTTAATTTTTTACGTAATCGTAGGCCCTATAGAGAAACTTAGAAATTTGAATCTTTTGCCGTATATCGATAACGGTTTTCGGGATTTCGCGATTCACAGTATTACTCGCAAAACACGTAATCTCTAAAAGTTCTATATCTCCAAAATAATGGAGGCAATTAATTGGCAATAAGTTTTTCATTAGTTTTTGAATGAATTCAGAAATACCGCAGCAGTGGTAATCCTGCAATGTAAGATATTTTGTGCGACTATAATTTAAAAAAAGGTGAAAGAATAATTAAGAACAAATTGGAGCAAGCTGTTGGAATGGAAAATCTGTACCAACACCGGAAATTCGGATTCAGAAAAGAAATAAATGCAGAAGAAGCAATTCTCTGGCTAAAAAACTACATTAAGGAAAGCACGAAAAATTATATTCTTGAAATTTCGTAGATATCCAAGGAGCTTTCGACTCCGTATGGTGGCCCACGGCCATTGCTGAGCTAAAAAGAATAAATGCACCGAGAAATATAATCAATGTTTTCAAGAGTTATTTTACAGACAGAAAGATATTTCTTAAAACCAACCACGAAGAAGCACAGAAAACTGCCACAAAAGGATGCCCTCAGGGCTCTGTTTTAGGACCTCTGGTCTGGAACCTAGAAATGAACCGTTTATTAAGAAGCAACCTCCCAGAGAACCGCGAGCTAATTGCTTATGCGGATGACTTAGCAATTCTGGTCAGAGCCAATACGCGGAGGGAGATGGAAAACAAGGCAATGGTCTGCATACGTATTGTTGAAAACTGGGCACACTAGTACAAGCTCAAGCTTTCCACGGCCAAAAGATAATTTTTGGTTTTCGGAAACAAGCTAAGTAGAAACCCCAGCATCAAAATGAATGAGAAACAAATGAAGCGAAGCCAAATCTTCAAATATCTCAGTGTTTACGTACATGAAAGCCTAAACCTTCAAGCACATGCCAACCACCTTACGACCAAGATAGAAAATCTTTTGCATGCTGTTAGGAGATACTGCCGTACTCTTTATGGCAACAAATCCATGATGCAAGTATACAATGGGGTGGTAAAACCTATAGTCATGTACGGAAGTGCCGTATGGGGAGACCGAGCCGGAAATAGCAGAATTCATCGAAAACTACTTGAAGAACAACGATCCTGCCTGTTACCTGTGACGGACTGCTACTCTACATCAAATACAGATGCATTGGCAGTCATTGCAATGGAGCCACCGCTGAAATACATTGTTTGTGAGAAGAAGGCGAGAGATGAAATTAAAAAGGAGAACCAAGCAATTTACTTGGGAATAGGGCTAATAAACGACGAATACCCCCGAATAAGTCAACTAAAGCGGAGATTAAGAGAGATAACAGAGGAAAAACGGAACTTGGAATGGAGCAACTCAGAAAAAGGCCAACACACCCGGGATATTTTTCCAACGATCTATGACAGAAAGAAAATAGATATAACACACACCAAAAGTACGGCCCACGGACTTTCAGGACATGGGGAATGCTTAAATTACCGAAAGAAGATTGGCAAAAGCGAAGATGGGAAGTGTACCTTCTGCGGTGAAGAAGACACAATAAAACATAGAATTGAAAATCGTCCTTGGTTCGAAACATGGCGAATTAGATTATCTTTGGAGATGAAAGACGCCAGCCAGCTAACCAGCAGAGACCTAATAACGTTCTACCTCAGGAAAGGTAAAACTACGGAATTAGGAAAACTCACCCAAATTCTGCCTTGAATAAACGCGATGGCCAAAGTGTGGCATTAAGTCCGCGTCTTTGTAAATGTGAATTTATGAAAACACAGAAACTTTTAAAAGTATCTGCAAATATGAAAAAGGTAGATAACTGTAGTAATACGAACAATAACTTATTAATAAGATAATGAGTTGCTATAACTTATTTCCAAGTTCTAAATGGTGATACTTTTGATGTACGAAACGTAAAAAAAACCTATGATGCATGATAAATTTTAAAACTACATGTATGCAAATATGAAATTAAAGATAATTGTAATAATGCGAACAATTTTAACATATTAATGGGATTTCTAAATATAAAAATGTGCTATAACTCATTTCCGAACTCCAAATTGTGATCATTTTGAAATATGAAACGTGTAAAAAACCTATATAAAATCGTATCCAATGTAAAATTCTACAACTTTTATGTGTGTAAAATGAAAACCTTCAAAAAGGTCAATGAAGAGGAGTAAGCAAAATTGTATATATATTGTAATTGTATTCTCTCGTTAGGTCTGCGATCAAATTACCGCTACACGTTCCTCAATCACTCTGTACGTTAGCCTATCTCTGGCCGTGTTAGATAAGTAGATAGGTAAACGTCTTTGTTGGAGCGAGATTGAGACTATAAAAGTCCCTTCTTCCATCTGTCCCCTCGTCAGTGTTTGGTCCTACGTAGCTATCGGATGAGTTATCTTCATATTTAACTGATCCTTAACGTAAAATTATCCCCCCCATGGTTTACGAATGTTAGCATTACTATCAGTGCAAAAATATCAATGTATAAATTTACGCACTGAGGTTTATGGAAAATATTTCCTTTGATGTTGATAACCAGCAATGTCCTCTTTCTATGAATGTTACTGTGGAAAAATGTTCGATTTAAGTCATAAAAGATTTCTCTAATAAAATTTGAGTTACAAATTTTGTGAGTAGGTACACGCTTTCAGGAAGTGCAAGGAGTTAATCGTCGACTGATTCTAAGTGTTCATTTGCCGTAAATTATTATTCTTTCACTGTTTCAGAAGCGGGAGGAAAATGTAATGTGAATGAGGATTGCCCTGAGCATGCTTATTGTGATTATCAAGGTGCAATTGCCATCTGTCGGTGCAAAGAGAATTACACATCCTCGGCTGATGGCGAAAAATGTCTGTCACGTGAGTAAAATTTTAGAATGATTGTAAAATGAAAATGATAGCGCATTGTTTGAAACACAAGTAAAAGAAGACCACTGATGGCTTCTTGACGCAATGAAGTGGAACCGGTTTTTTTGTGAAAGATGTTCCACCTTGCATGGCTATCTTTGTCCATAAATTTTGTGAATGATGCGGTGATTCTTGTAAAACATCCATTTAGCATTCTCATGATTAAATCATTATGCTACCGAAGCGATTCCGCTTTTAAAACCTATCCTTTCGGCGTATGAACTGCAGTACTGATCCATTCAGTATGGCCGATTGCTCAATTTAATGGTTTCACTATTCCTATGAAATACATTTTCACTTTGCTATCGTACCGTATGTTACCATTTATTCACTTCTTCAATCTGTGATTTTAAATTATGATAATAATGAGCTGATCTTTTAATGAAATACTTATATTTGTGTACGTTTACCTAGATATAACCTTTCGTTTCTGTTGGCATTGCTGTCGCGTTGGTCCTCTACGTTGTAAGTAAAATAGTTGCGCTAATGGAAGACATTTTTGATGATATTGTCACTATTGATGGTGGGTGCATCACAGTGCCATGATCGCATGTGAAACGTTAGTGACTTAAGGTCTACATCTACATACTCCCCTGCGAGCCGCCGGATGTGCGTGTGGCAGGGGGTGTTAGGGCACAAATGGAGGTGTAAAGGAGAATGTTATAGGTAGGGGAAAAGGTGAAATGTATTTCGGTAGTGTTTTCAGTGGATCTAAGTTTATATTATGGTCACTTTTTGTGCGTTGGAAGAACGCATTTTTTACCTATTTATGTGTTTTCTAAGATAGGTTTGAGGTTAAGGTAATTCCCAAATATTTTACTTCGTCTGGCGGATTTCTTGACTCCACCCACCGTGTAGCATGACGTTAGTGTATTGACTTCCGTCAGTTCATTTACTAAGATTTAGTTCAAGTCCCCACTCCTGGCACCACGAGCTGACGCTATTTAGGTCCGATGATAGAACTTCTAAATCCGCAACTTCGCCGATTTCCGGTAGATGACCGCATCGTTTGCAAATAATGTAAGTTTACTGCTAACTTGAGAACTTAGGTCATTCACATAAATAATGGAAACAAGAGAGCCGATCACGCTTCCTTGTGCGATGCCGGATGTCACTCTTACCATACTAGAGCTAATGCCGTCAATAACTACTTTTTTTCTTACGTTTATTTAGAAATTCACGTATCCAATTCACTATGTTTTGGTTTAACCCGTATGACTGTAATTTAAATTAAGTTTTTTTGAGGAACCTTGTCGAATGATTTATTTAAATTAAGGAACTGCGCATCACCTTTTATTTTTTGATTCACCTGATTTTTGGATGCCATTGAGGAAGATCGCAAATTGTGTTTCGCAAGAGTTACTCTTCCGGAAGCCGATCTGATTGCCGTGTAAGAAGTTTCGATTGTCCTATGAGGTCATAATATTGCTTGCGATAATGTGCTCGAGAATATTGCATAAAAGCGATTTTAAAGGTATGGCCGTTAATTTCCTGGGTCATGTCTCTTTCTTTTTTTTAAATACTAGCGTGACGTTGGCTGTTTTCCAGTCTTGGATAATCAAGCGTGATGTGCTGCGAAGCAGCTCTTTATCAGGGGATATAGTTGTTACCTATTTTTGCCCTGTGCCCATGTCTAAATTATTTTCCCGTATTGCGATAGCCCTCCGCATTATTTATTAATAATTAATTTTTAATTATCATTTCAGACCTTCTATATTTTCTTTTGAGACCGTATTAAGTCCGCTTGTTCCACCATTTTGCTGTTTTTAATAACGTCCAAATATCTTTCACATAATTGCTTATTTACCTCTGTTATTGTTTTAATTTTGGTTATTTTGGTGACACATAAATTGGTATGCCAGTATCTTAGTTATATATACTTCTAGGGCATCTCTTTTCATGTGCAACTAGGTAATTTATGCTTGATTTAGATAAAAATCCCCACCAGGCCGGAGCTCCATATGTTATAATTGGCCTGATGTATATTTTATATAATATCCCTTTAATTTCATGTGGCGCCGCATTATTTCTCAGAATAGGAGATAATGTCGCTCTCTTTCCAATAGTTTTGCCAATTATGTTGTCTAAGTGTTCTTTTAAATCTGTCTATTAGGTCTATTATCAATTGTTAGTCCCAAATATTTTACTTTTTCTTCCTATTCTATCGGTTGCTGTTTAACTCTTAACTACTCCAGCTTTTTAAACCTTCGTTTTAGATCTCAAAATACTAGTCGGCTGTGTCTTATTATGGTTAGTAGCAATTCTCCATTTTGCGTACCACCTAACGGTTTCATCAAATTGCTCTTGAGTGTACTCAAAAGCTAAGTTTTAATTCACCATTACATAATTAACTTTGTGTATTCCATTATAATGTTTGTCGATGATTATCTGTTACTAGTACCCCTTTTATTTAAATTAAGCGACCCTGGTTTCAGTGAATAATCACCATCATCAGGCATTAATTGAGATCTGTTTATCCTATTGCTTCCGTATGTTTTCCGAGAACGAGATTAAAAAGAAGCAGTAGTGCACGGTGACATACCTGGGAGCAGTATCTCAGAAAATGGCTCACCTTCTACCTAGAGACGAATTCCTCATGGCTTGTCGACCTAATGCCACACTCCGAAAGCTGCTAGTAAAATGTAAGGACCCGATAGAGCAATTAGACCAATTGGAGTATATTCATTGAGATGGAGCGATTGCAATGGTGTCTAAGTAGGGCAGACAGGTAAAAGCTTCTGTGTCAGGAGAAAAGAACATTTAAGTGCTTATAAAAACATCAAAGAGGATAAAAGAAATTTTGATAAAAACTTAAAATGTAACAGGCACAATAGGATGAACAGATCTCAATTAATGCCTGATGATGGTGATTATTCACTAAAACCCGGATCGCTCAATTTAAATAAATGTGGTATTAGTAACAGATATTCATCGACAAACTATACTAAGTTTTTTTATCCTTGATTTTTGCTAGTATTGCCTCGTCATCAGCATATAATGCAGTCATGGTGTGCCAATCGTCTCGTCTTGTTGGTTGCTTTCGGATAATGACTTGTTAAATATAATTTCTGGGAATGGTATGATCTGTGACCCTAACTCCATGAGCATGCGTGCGGGGATTCCCTTCGGACCCGGGGACTTCATACTATCATTCGAACGTAGTTGTTAAGTTACTCCATCACGCTGAAAAACGATGTGAGCCATCGGCTCATTAATGACAAGTTTTTAATCATTGCCATCTAAAGGGTACACACTATCGAAGTAGTAGTTTAATATGCTGGCTGCGTCGATACCGTTGGTGAATACTGCGACGTTTTATCTATTAAAAACTAGTTTCAGATTTTCCCTGAATCTCTCTCGCGTAAGACCGAAATGACTAGGGATTTGTTGAAGTTTCGTTGAGTAGTGCGCATTACTTCCTTCATTTTTGAGCGTTGAGCAAGGTAAATTTCTCACGCTGCAAGTTCCATCGCTTTGTTACCTAACTTTATAGAGTTTTTTAAAAAGTGGTGTAATTGTCTCTGTCTCGTGTGCTCCAACCTCACATCGTAATTATAACAACGAGGTTCTTTACTCTCACATTTGAGTTTGTGGGGAATATACTCATTGATTCAAGGAAAAAGTAACTTTAGTTTGTTGCAAACCCTACAGGATATGTGACACCGTCGTCGTGTATAAATCTTGACTAACATCTGCAAAAAATATGGAACCGTTCCATACGTATGAGTTTGGTTCGAACTAAACCAAAAAATGTCCGTTCTAAGTTATCTTCTATTGTAGTAAGCTACTAACCACAATTGACCAGCTATTGACCACCGAAATAGTTGACGAAGAGAAGAAGTTGAACATGCAGACGTCTTTGAATAAGTACTATTATCATGCTGGTAACTTAATCGCTACAAAACTTAACAATGGTAAATAAAGTATTTTCCAGCATTATTAAAAAGCCGACGTGTATTTAAGTTTTCCAAAAGGTGGTGTAGCTATAATTTGTTTATTTGCTCCGTAATACTTTTTTCTTTTTCTGCTTCGCAAAAATAACGTTTCCGTTGTATTTTTTCGTACCAGACTTGTACCTCTGTTCGTTGATGTAGATGAAATATACATTAATACAAACAGTTTCTCCAACATTCACAGCATACCTGTAATGCAGTGCATGACGTTGAAATGTCTCCTTCAGTCAAATATATGCTGGTATTAGCCATCGCATGAATCGTTTCAGTTTCATTAGCTTAATCAACGTGTTCTGCAGTGGATGTTCGTGATAAACTTCCCACTGCCATCAGCACACTTGACGTGGCATGTAGGATATTACGCAGGTTTTTCACAGTCTCGAAATGCGCGGAAAGAATCAGTTGCCGCTTTTTGTCTTTCCCCGGGTGATGACAAATATGGAAGTGCTGCACTCTTCGTTTTGAGAACGGGAGAAAAAAAATAAAGACTGCTGCATAAAAAAACCGCTGCAGATAAAATGTGTATCGATTTGCACTCAAGGAAAAAAATGGCCCATGGGGGGATCGAACCCGCGACCTTCGCGTTATTAGCACGACGCTCTAACCAACTGAGCTAATGGGCCACATTAATATACAATGCGAGGTAATTGTCTACGTACTTTGGCAATGTTACGAACCTATGAGAGTTGGCGAACAAACAGTACACGGGTAAGAATACACCTCAGCATATTACTATTTCCACATGGCGTGTGTCACCGATATGCAACTGCCATAAGCTGAGGTTTTTCTAACCCGAGCGTTGTGCCATCTGAAAATACTTCCAGTAGCACACAGAAATTTATAACCAGCGTTTACCATTTTGTCGGAACTCAATAGTCATTTACTCTCTGGTATCACTTAAAATATGAACTCGTGGATAATACAAGATTGACATTCAGGCGGTAAACTATATTTCGGAGGCGGAAACCAAAGCCGACGGGAGAAAAATGCATCATTATAAACCATAACCCGGCTACTTTGACGAACATTCAGTGCCAATATTTTCTACTTGTGTCGCGAGGTCGCAGCTAATATTCCATTGAAGGTTTCGGTTCTAAGCTATCTTCAATAGAAGTAAGCTATTGACCACAATACCGAAGTAGTAATCGAAGAGGAGAAATTGAACATTCAGACTTCCTTAAATTAGTACTATTACCTTGCTGGTGACTAAATCGCTACAAAACTTAACAATCGCTAAATAAGGTATTTTCCAGTTTTATTGTCTCAGTCACGGCTTCACGTTCAAAGTCCGTACCCACGTCACTGAATCACATCATTTTGAAGACAACTCTCTTGTCATATCCGATTGATGTTCGGTCCGGAATTCACTCGCGTTGTCCAAGTATTATCACACCATGGAATACGTAAAGCTTGACAAGAAAAAATAATTGTGGAATCCCTCATAGGAAAACGCCCGGCAGGTGGTTGCGCACCCTACAGGATATGTGACACCGTCGTTTACCGTGTACACCGGCGTGTAAAAATCCTGACTAACATCTGCAAAAAATGTGGAACGCTTCACGATTTTGCGTGTCATCCTTGCGCAGGGGCCATGCTAATCTTCTCTGTATCGTTCCAATTTTAGTATATGTACCGCCGAAGCGAGTACGGAAGGAAGGCGCCCGATCTACCCCTATATGTACCATCTTACACACGGATAACAGTGTTCGCGAGAATTAAAAGTAAATAATTGAAAAATGTTACGGAAACATGTATTTTTTGTGCTTTTCGTCGTATCAGTTTCTAGGCGCTTTTGACCTGAAATTATATTAATGAAACAGCGGAAGCAGAAACGAGGCCAATACTTCTTAAAGTTAAACATTTCTACTATATTAACAACGTCGGGGACCCAACTTGGCAGCGCTCATCCCCCCTTGGACATGCATGACGACATGTATGGTATCTTATACTTTTTAGCCTTCACGACCCACCTGGAGCTTAAAGAGTAAACATGGGTCACTTCACTCTGACGTCAGAAATAAGAGAACTAGTGCTCCGACTTCAGTCCTTTCTCTTCTCTTTTTAAGGTGCGTTCAAAACCTTCCTCCACCTCTCTCCCGTCGACCCTGCGACAAAGCCCCGAAAGAAATGCTACGCTACTTTTGCGCTTGTCCAGTGAGACTCAATTTCGGATTCTTATTTCTGTTAAACTTACTATACCTCCTGGCAAAAGTGTAGCTTCAACTCCGCACAAAAATATTAATTGGAAACATATTTCGTATGATACAAGGAGACTTAGGTGTTGCTGACTCGCATCTCTCACCTGACACATGCTTCAGACTTATTTTCCTCAATGTTTAAGAATGTTTCAATCCAACGCAACACCGTTGCATATTACTTGTGTTCCTCTGGGGTAGCCACTCGTGGTCAATCGAAAAGCCCGATCTCTTCCTTTGCATTTACTTTTGTAACATTCAAGCCGCCACAAGGACGGGCATCACGAGGTTTTGGGGATTCAACAAGCATTCGAAAATATCGGTCTAACTACGTCGGATTTCAATCTTTGTGTCGACCACATAAGTAGCAAGCGAAGAAAACTTCGTTTTTGTTACAAGATTGCAGTGACAGGCACAGGAATCGCTCTCAGAGACTCAATCTTTCATGTGAGATCCAAGGCGGTCTTTTTTCAGACGGCCTTGATAACATTTGGCGAAACCCGGCGTAACACCGCATATTATAAAATTACTCTGAAGTACGAACATACGCTGCAGAACAGTATGGTTTACATAGTAGTTTATCCCAAGAATGACAGGAGGCCATAACAGCCGCCAACGGGACTATTATTTAAGTTTTCCCAAAGGTAGTGTAGCTTTAATTTGTTTATTAGCTCCGTAATACTTTGTTCTTTTTCTGCTTCGCAAGAATAACGTTTCCGTTGTATTTTTTCGTACCAGCCTTGTACCTCTGTTCGTTGATGTAGATGCAATGTACAATAATACAAACAGTTTCTCCAACATCCACAGCATACCTGTAATGCAGTGCATGACGTTGAAATGTCTCCTTCAGACAAATATATGCAGGTATTAGCCATCGCATGAATCGTTTCAGTTTCATTAGCTTAATCAACGTGTTCTGCAGTGGATGTTCGTGATAAACTACCCACTGCCATCAGCACACTTGACGTGGCATGTAGGATATTACGCAGGTTTTTCACAGTCTCGAAATGCGCGGAAAGAATCAGTTGCCACCATTTGTCTTTCCCCGGGTGATGACAAATATGGAAGTGCTGCACTCTTCGTTTTGAGAACGGGAGAAAAAAAATAAAGACTGCTGCATAAAAAAACCGCTGCAGATAAAATGTGTATCGATTTGCACTCAAGGAAAAAAATGGCCCATGGGGGGATCGAACCCGCGACCTGCTCTAACCAACTGAGCTAATGGGCCACATTAATATACAATGCGAGGTAATTGTCTACGTACTTTGGCAGTGTTACGAACCTATGAGAGTTGGCGAACAAACAGTACACGGGTAAGAATACACCTCAGCATATTACTATTTCCACATGGCGTGTGTCACCGATATGCAACTGCCATAAGCTGAGGTTTTTCTAACCCGAGCGTTGTGCCATCTGAAAATACTTCCAGTAGCACACAGAAATTTATAACCAGCGTTTACCATTTTGTCGGAACTCAATAGTCATTTACTCTCTGGTATCACTTAAAATATGAACTCGTGGATAATACAAGATTGACATTCAGGCGGTAAACTATATTTCGGAGGCGGAAACCAAAGCCGACGGGAGAAAAATGCATCATTATAAACCATAACCCGGCTACTTTGACGAACATTCAGTGCCAATATTTTCTACTTGTGTCGCGAGGTCGCAGCTAATATTCCATTGAAGGTTTCGGTTCTAAGTTATCTTCAATAGAAGTAAGCTATTGACCACAATACCGAAGTAGTAATCGAAGAGGAGAAATTGAACATGCAGACTTCCTTGAATTAGTACTATTACCTTGCTGGTAACTAAATCGCTACAAAACTTAACAATCGCTAAATAAGGTATTTTCCAGTTTTATTGTCTCAGTCACGGCTTCACGTTCAAAGTCCGTACCCACGTCACTGAATCACATCATTTTGAAGACAACTCTCTTGTCATATCCGATTGATGTTCGGTCCGGAATTCACTCGCGTTGTCCAAGTATTATCACACCATGGAATACGTAAAGCTTGACAAGAAAAAATAATTGTGGAATCCCTCATAGGAAAACGCCCGGCAGATGGTTGCGCACCCTACAGGATATGTGACACCGTCGTTTACCGTGTACACCGGCGTGTAAAAATCCTGACTAACATCTGCAAAAAATGTGGAACGCTTCACGATTTTGCGTGTCATCCTTGCGCAGGGGCCATGCTAATCTTCTCTGTATCGTTCCAATTTTAGTATATGTACCGCCGAAGCGAGTACGGAAGGAAGGCGCCCGATCTACCCCTATATGTACCATCTTACACACGGATAAAAGTGTTCGCGAGAATTAAAAGTAAATAATTGAAAAATGTTACGGAAACATGTATTTTTTGTGCTTTTCGTCGTGTCAGTTTCTAGGCGCTTTTGACCTGAAATCATATTAATGAAACAGCGGAAGCAGAAACGAGGCCAATACTTCTTAAAGTTAAACATTTCTACTATATTAACAACGTCGGGGACCCAACTTGGCAGCGCTCATCCCCCCTTGGACATGCATGACGACATGTATGGTATCTTATACTTTTTAGCCTTCACGACCCACCTGGAGCTTAAAGAGTAAACATGGGTCACTTCACTCTGACGTCAGAAATAAGAGAACTAGTGCTCCGACTTCAGTCCTTTCTCTTCTCTTTTTAAGGTGCGTTCAAAACCTTCCTCCACCTCTCTCCCTTCGACCCTGCGACAAAGCCCCGAAAGAAATGCTACGCTACTTTTGCGCTTGTCCAGTGAGACTCAATTTTGGATTCTTATTTCTGTTAAACTTACTATACCTCCTGGCAAAAGTGTAGCTTCAACTCCGCACAAAAATATTAATTGGAAACATATTTCGTATGATACAAGGAGACTTAGGTGTTGCTGACTCGCATCTCTCACCTGACACATGCTTCAGACTTATTTTCCTCAATGTTTAAGAATGTTTCAATCCAACGGAACACCGTTGCATATTACTTGTGTGCCTCTGGGGTAGCCACTCGTGGTCAATCGCAAAGTCCGATCTCTTCCTTTGCATTTACTTTTGTAACATTCAAACCGCCACAAGGACGGGCATCACGAGGTTTTGGGGATTCAACAAGCATTCGAAAATATCGGTCTAACTACGTCGGATTTCAATCTTTGTGTCGACCACATAAGTAGCAAGCGAAGAAAACTTCGTTTTTGTTACAAGATTGCAGTGACAGGCACAGGAATCGCTCTCCGAGACTCAATCTTTCATGTGAGGTCCAAGGCGGTCTTTTTTCAGACGGCCTTGATAACATTTGGCGAAACCCGGCGTAACACCGCATATTATAAAATTACTCTGAAGTACGAACATACGCTGCAGAACAGTATGGTTTACATAGTAGTTTATCCCAAGAATGACAGGAGGCCATAACAGCCGCCAACGAGACTATTATTTAAGTTTTCCCAAAGGTAGTGTAGCTATAATTTGTTTATTAGCTCCGTAATACTTTGTTCTTTTTCTGCTTCGCAAGAATAACGTTTCCGTTGTATTTTTTCGTACCAGCCTTGTACCTCTGTTCGTTGATGTAGATGCAATGTACATTAATACAAACAGTTTCTCCAACATTCACAGCATACCTGTAATGCAGTGCATGACGTTGAAATGTCTCCTTCAGACAAATATATGCAGGTATTAGCCATCGCATGAATCGTTTCAGTTTCATTAGCTTAATCAACGTGTTCTGCAGTGGATGTTCGTGATAAACTACCCACTGCCATCAGCACACTTGACGTGGCATGTAGGATATTACGCAGGTTTTTCACAGTCTCGAAATGCGCGGAAAGAATCAGTTGCCACCATTTGTCTTTCCCCGGGTGATGACAAATATGGAAGTGCTGCACTCTTCGTTTTGAGAACGGGAGAAAAAAAATAAAGACTGCTGCATAAAAAAACCGCTGCAGATAAAATGTGTATCGATTTGCACTCAAGGAAAAAAATGGCCCATGGGGGGATCGAACCCGCGACCTGCTCTAACCAACTGAGCTAATGGGCCACATTAATATACAATGCGAGGTAATTGTCTACGTACTTTGGCAGTGTTACGAACCTATGAGAGTTGGCGAACAAACAGTACACGGGTAAGAATACACCTCAGCATATTACTATTTCCACAAGGCGTGTGTCACCGATATGCAACTGCCATAAGCTGAGGTTTTTCTAACCCGAGCGTTGTGCCATCTGAAAATACTTCCAGTAGCACACAGAAATTTATAACCAGCGTTTACCATTTTGTCGGAACTCAATAGTCATTTACTCTCTGGTATCACTTAAAATATGAACTCGTGGATAATACAAGATTGACATTCAGGCGGTAAACTATATTTCGGAGGCGGAAACCAAAGCCGACGGGAGAAAAATGCATCATTATAAACCATAACCCGGCTACTTTGACGAACATTCAGTGCCAATATTTTCTACTTGTGTCGCGAGGTCGCAGCTAATATTCCATTGAAGGTTTCGGTTCTAAGTTATCTTCAATAGAAGTAAGCTATTGACCACAATACCGAAGTAGTAATCGAAGAGGAGAAATTGAACATGCAGACTTCCTTGAATTAGTACTATTACCTTGCTGGTAACTAAATCGCTACAAAACTTAACAATCGCTAAATAAGGTATTTTCCAGTTTTATTGTCTCAGTCACGGCTTCACGTTCAAAGTCCGTACCCACGTCACTGAATCACATCATTTTGAAGACAACTCTCTTGTCATATCCGATTGATGTTCGGTCCGGAATTCACTCGCGTTGTCCAAGTATTATCACACCATGGAATACGTAAAGCTTGACAAGAAAAAATAATTGTGGAATCCCTCATAGGAAAACGCCCGGCAGATGGTTGCGCACCCTACAGGATATGTGACACCGTCGTTTACCGTGTACACCGGCGTGTAAAAATCCTGACTAACATCTGCAAAAAATGTGGAACGCTTCACGATTTTGCGTGTCATCCTTGCGCAGGGGCCATGCTAATCTTCTCTGTATCGTTCCAATTTTAGTATATGTACCGCCGAAGCGAGTACGGAAGGAAGGCGCCCGATCTACCCCTATATGTACCATCTTACACACGGATAAAAGTGTTCGCGAGAATTAAAAGTAAATAATTGAAAAATGTTACGGAAACATGTATTTTTTGTGCTTTTCGTCGTATCAGTTTCTAGGCGCTTTTGACCTGAAATTATATTAA
Organism: Pyrrhosoma nymphula; assembly: GCA_963573305.1. Classification (NCBI taxonomy): domain Eukaryota; kingdom Metazoa; phylum Arthropoda; class Insecta; order Odonata; family Coenagrionidae; genus Pyrrhosoma; species Pyrrhosoma nymphula. Next base: position 125,682,537 of record OY754335.1, on the reverse strand, counting down.
TGAAACAGCGGAAGCAGAAACGAGGCCAATACTTCTTAAAGTTAAACATTTCTACTATATTAACAACGTCGGGGACCCAACTTGGCAGCGCTCATCCCCCCTTGGACATGCATGACGACATGTATGGTATCTTATACTTTTTAGCCTTCACGACCCACCTGGAGCTTAAAGAGTAAACATGGGTCACTTCACTCTGACGTCAGAAATAAGAGAACTAGTGCTCCGACTTCAGTCCTTTCTCTTCTCTTTTTAAGGTGCGTTCAAAACCTTCCTCCACCTCTCTCCCTTCGACCCTGCGACAAAGCCCCGAAAGAAATGCTACGCTACTTTTGCGCTTGTCCAGTGAGACTCAATTTTGGATTCTTATTTCTGTTAAACTTACTATACCTCCTGGCAAAAGTGTAGCTTCAACTCCGCACAAAAATATTAATTGGAAACATATTTCGTATGATACAAGGAGACTTAGGTGTTGCTGACTCGCATCTCTCACCTGACACATGCTTCAGACTTATTTTCCTCAATGTTTAAGAATGTTTCAATCCAACGGAACACCGTTGCATATTACTTGTGTGCCTCTGGGGTAGCCACTCGTGGTCAATCGCAAAGTCCGATCTCTTCCTTTGCATTTACTTTTGTAACATTCAAGCCGCCACAAGGACGGGCATCACGAGGTTTTGGGGATTCAACAAGCATTCGAAAATATCGGTCTAACTACGTCGGATTTCAATCTTTGTGTCGACCACATAAGTAGCAAGCGAAGAAAACTTCGTTTTTGTTACAAGATTGCAGTGACAGGCACAGGAATCGCTCTCCGAGACTCAATCTTTCATGTGAGGTCCAAGGCGGTCTTTTTTCAGACGGCCTTGATAACATTTGGCGAAACCCGGCGTAACACCGCATATTATAAAATTACTCTGAAGTACGAACATACGCTGCAGAACAGTATGGTTTACATAGTAGTTTATCCCAAGAATGACAGGAGGCCATAACAGCCGCCAACGAGACTTTTATTTAAGTTTTCCCAAAGGTAGTGTAGCTATAATTTGTTTATTAGCTCCGTAATACTTTGTTCTTTTTCTGCTTCGCAAGAATAACGTTTCCGTTGTATTTTTTCGTACCAGCCTTGTACCTCTGTTCGTTGATGTAGATGCAATGTACATTAATACAAACAGTTTCTCCAACATTCACAGCATACCTGTAATGCAGTGCATGACGTTGAAATGTCTCCTTCAGAAAAATATATTCAGGTATTAGCCATCGCATGAATCGTTTCAGTTTCATTAGCTTAATCAACGTGTTCTGCAGTGGATGTTCGTGATAAACTACCCACTGCCATCAGCACACTTGACGTGGCATGTAGGATATTACGCAGGTTTTTCACAGTCTCGAAATGCGCGGAAAGAATCAGTTGCCACCATTTGTCTTTCCCCGGGTGATGACAAATATGGAAGTGCTGCACTCTTCGTTTTGAGAACGGGAGAAAAAAAATAAAGACTGCTGCATAAAAAAACCGCTGCAGATAAAATGTGTATCGATTTGCACTCAAGGAAAAAAATGGCCCATGGGGGGATCGAACCCGCGACCTTCGCGTTATTAGCACGACGCTCTAACCAACTGAGCTAATGGGCCACATTAATATACAATGCGAGGTAATTGTCTACGTACTTTGGCAGTGTTACGAACCTATGAGAGTTGGCGAACAAACAGTACACGGGTAAGAATACACCTCAGCATATTACTATTTCCACATGGCGTGTGTCACCGATATGCAACTGCCATAAGCTGAGGTTTTTCTAACCCGAGCGTTGTGCCATCTGAAAATACTTCCAGTAGCACACAGAAATTTATAACCAGCGTTTACCATTTTGTCGGAACTCAATAGTCATTTACTCTCTGGTATCACCTAAAATATGAACTCGTGGATAATACAAGATTGACATTCAGGCGGTAAACTATATTTCGGAGGCGGAAACCAAAGCCGACGGGAGAAAAATGCATCATTATAAACCATAACCCGGCTACTTTGACGAACATTCAGTGCCAATATTTTCTACTTGTGTCGCGAGGTCGCAGCTAATATTCCATTGAAGGTTTCGGTTCTAAGTTATCTTCAATAGAAGTAAGCTATTGACCACAATACCGAAGTAGTAATCGAAGAGGAGAAATTGAACATGCAGACTTCCTTGAATTAGTACTATTACCTTGCTGGTAACTAAATCGCTACAAAACTTAACAATCGCTAAATAAGGTATTTTCCAGTTTTATTGTCTCAGTCACGGCTTCACGTTCAAAGTCCGTACCCACGTCACTGAATCACATCATTTTGAAGACAACTCTCTTGTCATATCCGATTGATGTTCGGTCCGGAATTCACTCGCGTTGTCCAAGTATTATCACACCATGGAATACGTAAAGCTTGACAAGAAAAAATAATTGTGGAATCCCTCATAGGAAAACGCCCGGCAGATGGTTGCGCACCCTACAGGATATGTGACACCGTCGTTTACCGTGTACACCGGCGTGTAAAAATCCTGACAAACATCTGCAAAAAATGTGGAACGCTTCACGATTTTGCGTGTCATCCTTGCGCAGGGGCCATGCTAATCTTCTCTGTATCGTTCCAATTTTAGTATATGTACCGCCGAAGCGAGTACGGAAGGAAGGCGCCCGATCTACCCCTATATGTACCATCTTACACACGGATAAAAGTGTTCGCGAGAATTAAAAGTAAATAATTGAAAAATGTTACGGAAACATGTATTTTTTGTGCTTTTCGTCGTGTCAGTTTCTAGGCGCTTTTGACCTGAAATCATATTAATGAAACAGCGGAAGCAGAAACGAGGCCAATACTTCTTAAAGTTAAACATTTCTACTATATTAACAACGTCGGGGACCCAACTTGGCAGCGCTCATCCCCCCTTGGACATGCATGACGACATGTATGGTATCTTATACTTTTTAGCCTTCACGACCTACCTGGAGCTTAAAGAGTAAACTTGGGTCACTTCACTCTGACGTCAGAAATAAGAGAACTAGTGCTCCGACTTCAGTCCTTTCTCTTCTCTTTTTAAGGTGCGTTCAAAACCTTCCTCCACCTCTCTCCCTTCGACCCTGCGACAAAGCCCCGAAAGAAATGCTACGCTACTTTTGCGCTTGTCCAGTGAGACTCAATTTTGGATTCTTATTTCTGTTAAACTTACTATACCTCCTGGCAAAAGTGTAGCTTCAACTCCGCACAAAAATATTAATTGGAAACATATTTCGTATGATACAAGGAGACTTAGGTGTTGCTGACTCGCATCTCTCACCTGACACATGCTTCAGACTTATTTTCCTCAATGTTTAAGAATGTTTCAATCCAACGGAACACCGTTGCATATTACTTGTGTGCCTCTGGGGTAGCCACTCGTGGTCAATCGCAAAGTCCGATCTCTTCCTTTGCATTTACTTTTGTAACATTCAAACCGCCACAAGGACGGGCATCACGAGGTTTTGGGGATTCAACAAGCATTCGAAAATATCGGTCTAACTACGTCGGATTTCAATCTTTGTGTCGACCACATAAGTAGCAAGCGAAGAAAACTTCGTTTTTGTTACAAGATTGCAGTGACAGGCACAGGAATCGCTCTCCGAGACTCAATCTTTCATGTGAGGTCCAAGGCGGTCTTTTTTCAGACGGCCTTGATAACATTTGGCGAAACCCGGCGTAACACCGCATATTATAAAATTACTCTGAAGTACGAACATACGCTGCAGAACAGTATGGTTTACATAGTAGTTTATCCCAAGAATGACAGGAGGCCATAACAGCCGCCAACGAGACTTTTATTTAAGTTTTCCCAAAGGTAGTGTAGCTATAATTTGTTTATTAGCTCCGTAATACTTTGTTCTTTTTCTGCTTCGCAAGAATAACGTTTCCGTTGTATTTTTTCGTACCAGCCTTGTACCTCTGTTCGTTGATGTAGATGCAATGTACATTAATACAAACAGTTTCTCCAACATTCACAGCATACCTGTAATGCAGTGCATGACGTTGAAATGTCTCCTTCAGACAAATATATGCAGGTATTAGCCATCGCATGAATCGTTTCAGTTTCATTAGCTTAATCAACGTGTTCTGCAGTGGATGTTCGTGATAAACTACCCACTGCCATCAGCACACTTGACGTGGCATGTAGGATATTACGCAGGTTTTTCACAGTCTCGAAATGCGCGGAAAGAATCAGTTGCCACCATTTGTCTTTCCCCGGGTGATGACAAATATGGAAGTGCTGCACTCTTCGTTTTGAGAACGGGAGAAAAAAAATAAAGACTGCTGCATAAAAAAACCGCTGCAGATAAAATGTGTATCGATTTGCACTCAAGGAAAAAAATGGCCCATGGGGGGATCGAACCCGCGACCTGCTCTAACCAACTGAGCTAATGGGCCACATTAATATACAATGCGAGGTAATTGTCTACGTACTTTGGCAGTGTTACGAACCTATGAGAGTTGGCGAACAAACAGTACACGGGTAAGAATACACCTCAGCATATTACTATTTCCACAAGGCGTGTGTCACCGATATGCAACTGCCATAAGCTGAGGTTTTTCTAACCCGAGCGTTGTGCCATCTGAAAATACTTCCAGTAGCACACAGAAATTTATAACCAGCGTTTACCATTTTGTCGGAACTCAATAGTCATTTACTCTCTGGTATCACTTAAAATATGAACTCGTGGATAATACAAGATTGACATTCAGGCGGTAAACTATATTTCGGAGGCGGAAACCAAAGCCGACGGGAGAAAAATGCATCATTATAAACCATAACCCGGCTACTTTGACGAACATTCAGTGCCAATATTTTCTACTTGTGTCGCGAGGTCGCAGCTAATATTCCATTGAAGGTTTCGGTTCTAAGTTATCTTCAATAGAAGTAAGCTATTGACCACAATACCGAAGTAGTAATCGAAGAGGAGAAATTGAACATGCAGACTTCCTTGAATTAGTACTATTACCTTGCTGGTAACTAAATCGCTACAAAACTTAACAATCGCTAAATAAGGTATTTTCCAGTTTTATTGTCTCAGTCACGGCTTCACGTTCAAAGTCCGTACCCACGTCACTGAATCACATCATTTTGAAGACAACTCTCTTGTCATATCCGATTGATGTTCGGTCCGGAATTCACTCGCGTTGTCCAAGTATTATCACACCATGGAATACGTAAAGCTTGACAAGAAAAAATAATTGTGGAATCCCTCATAGGAAAACGCCCGGCAGATGGTTGCGCACCCTACAGGATATGTGACACCGTCGTTTACCGTGTACACCGGCGTGTAAAAATCCTGACAAACATCTGCAAAAAATGTGGAACGCTTCACGATTTTGCGTGTCATCCTTGCGCAGGGGCCATGCTAATCTTCTCTGTATCGTTCCAATTTTAGTATATGTACCGCCGAAGCGAGTACGGAAGGAAGGCGCCCGATCTACCCCTATATGTACCATCTTACACACGGATAAAAGTGTTCGCGAGAATTAAAAGTAAATAATTGAAAAATGTTACGGAAACATGTATTTTTTGTGCTTTTCGTCGTATCAGTTTCTAGGCGCTTTTGACCTGAAATTATATTAATGAAACAGCGGAAGCAGAAACGAGGCCAATACTTCTTAAAGTTAAACATTTCTACTATATTAACAACGTCGGGGACCCAACTTGGCAGCGCTCATCCCCCCTTGGACATGCATGACGACATGTATGGTATCTTATACTTTTTAGCCTTCACGACCCACCTGGAGCTTAAAGAGTAAACATGGGTCACTTCACTCTGACGTCAGAAATAAGAGAACTAGTGCTCCGACTTCAGTCCTTTCTCTTCTCTTTTTAAGGTGCGTTCAAAACCTTCCTCCACCTCTCTCCCTTCGACCCTGCGACAAAGCCCCGAAAGAAATGCTACGCTACTTTTGCGCTTGTCCAGTGAGACTCAATTTTGGATTCTTATTTCTGTTAAACTTACTATACCTCCTGGCAAAAGTGTAGCTTCAACTCCGAACAAAAATATTAATTGGAAACATATTTCGTATGATACAAGGAGACTTAGGTGTTGCTGACTCGCATCTCTCACCTGACACATGCTTCAGACTTATTTTCCTCAATGTTTAAGAATGTTTCAATCCAACGGAACACCGTTGCATATTACTTGTGTGCCTCTGGGGTAGCCACTCGTGGTCAATCGCAAAGTCCGATCTCTTCCTTTGCATTTACTTTTGTAACATTCAAGCCGCCACAAGGACGGGCATCACGAGGTTTTGGGGATTCAACAAGCATTCGAAAATATCGGTCTAACTACGTCGGATTTCAATCTTTGTGTCGACCACATAAGTAGCAAGCGAAGAAAACTTCGTTTTTGTTACAAGATTGCAGTGACAGGCACAGGAATCGCTCTCCGAGACTCAATCTTTCATGTGAGGTCCAAGGCGGTCTTTTTTCAGACGGCCTTGATAACATTTGGCGAAACCCGGCGTAACACCGCATATTATAAAATTACTCTGAAGTACGAACATACGCTGCAGAACAGTATGGTTAACATAGTAGTTTATCCCAAGAATGACAGGAGGCCATAACAGCCGCCAACGAGACTTTTATTTAAGTTTTCCCAAAGGTAGTGTAGCTATAATTTGTTTATTAGCTCCGTAATACTTTGTTCTTTTTCTGCTTCGCAAGAATAACGTTTCCGTTGTATTTTTTCGTACCAGCCTTGTACCTCTGTTCGTTGATGTAGATGCAATGTACATTAATACAAACAGTTTCTCCAACATTCACAGCATACCTGTAATGCAGTGCATGACGTTGAAATGTCTCCTTCAGAAAAATATATTCAGGTATTAGCCATCGCATGAATCGTTTCAGTTTCATTAGCTTAATCAACGTGTTCTGCAGTGGATGTTCGTGATAAACTACCCACTGCCATCAGCACACTTGACGTGGCATGTAGGATATTACGCAGGTTTTTCACAGTCTCGAAATGCGCGGAAAGAATCAGTTGCCACCATTTGTCTTTCCCCGGGTGATGACAAATATGGAAGTGCTGCACTCTTCGTTTTGAGAACGGGAGAAAAAAAATAAAGACTGCTGCATAAAAAAACCGCTGCAGATAAAATGTGTATCGATTTGCACTCAAGGAAAAAAATGGCCCATGGGGGGATCGAACCCGCGACCTGCTCTAACCAACTGAGCTAATGGGCCACATTAATATACAATGCGAGGTAATTGTCTACGTACTTTGGCAGTGTTACGAACCTATGAGAGTTGGCGAACAAACAGTACACGGGTAAGAATACACCTCAGCATATTACTATTTCCACAAGGCGTGTGTCACCGATATGCAACTGCCATAAGCTGAGGTTTTTCTAACCCGAGCGTTGTGCCATCTGAAAATACTTCCAGTAGCACACAGAAATTTATAACCAGCGTTTACCATTTTGTCGGAACTCAATAGTCATTTACTCTCTGGTATCACTTAAAATATGAACTCGTGGATAATACAAGATTGACATTCAGGCGGTAAACTATATTTCGGAGGCGGAAACCAAAGCCGACGGGAGAAAAATGCATCATTATAAACCATAACCCGGCTACTTTGACGAACATTCAGTGCCAATATTTTCTACTTGTGTCGCGAGGTCGCAGCTAATATTCCATTGAAGGTTTCGGTTCTAAGTTATTTTCAATAGAAGTAAGCTATTGACCACAATACCGAAGTAGTAATCGAAGAGGAGAAATTGAACATGCAGACTTCCTTGAATTAGTACTATTACCTTGCTGGTAACTAAATCGCTACAAAACTTAACAATCGCTAAATAAGGTATTTTCCAGTTTTATTGTCTCAGTCACGGCTTCACGTTCAAAGTCCGTACCCACGTCACTGAATCACATCATTTTGAAGACAACTCTCTTGTCATATCCGATTGATGTTCGGTCCGGAATTCACTCGCGTTGTCCAAGTATTATCACACCATGGAATACGTAAAGCTTGACAAGAAAAAATAATTGTGGAATCCCTCATAGGAAAACGCCCGGCAGATGGTTGCGCACCCTACAGGATATGTGACACCGTCGTTTACCGTGTACACCGGCGTGTAAAAATCCTGACTAACATCTGCAAAAAATGTGGAACGCTTCACGATTTTGCGTGTCATCCTTGCGCAGGGGCCATGCTAATCTTCTCTGTATCGTTCCAATTTTAGTATATGTACCGCCGAAGCGAGTACGGAAGGAAGGCGCCCGATCTACCCCTATATGTACCATCTTACACACGGATAAAAGTGTTCGCGAGAATTAAAAGTAAATAATTGAAAAATGTTACGGAAACATGTATTTTTTGTGCTTTTCGTCGTATCAGTTTCTAGGCGCTTTTGACCTGAAATTATATTAATGAAACAGCGGAAGCAGAAACGAGGCCAATACTTCTTAAAGTTAAACATTTCTACTATATTAACAACGTCGGGGACCCAACTTGGCAGCGCTCATCCCCCCTTGGACATGCATGACGACATGTATGGTATCTTATACTTTTTAGCCTTCACGACCCACCTGGAGCTTAAAGAGTAAACATGGGTCACTTCACTCTGACGTCAGAAATAAGAGAACTAGTGCTCCGACTTCAGTCCTTTCTCTTCTCTTTTTAAGGTGCGTTCAAAACCTTCCTCCACCTCTCTCCCTTCGACCCTGCGACAAAGCCCCGAAAGAAATGCTACGCTACTTTTGCGCTTGTCCAGTGAGACTCAATTTTGGATTCTTATTTCTGTTAAACTTACTATACCTCCTGGCAAAAGTGTAGCTTCAACTCCGAACAAAAATATTAATTGGAAACATATTTCGTATGATACAAGGAGACTTAGGTGTTGCTGACTCGCATCTCTCACCTGACACATGCTTCAGACTTATTTTCCTCAATGTTTAAGAATGTTTCAATCCAACGGAACACCGTTGCATATTACTTGTGTGCCTCTGGGGTAGCCACTCGTGGTCAATCGCAAAGTCCGATCTCTTCCTTTGCATTTACTTTTGTAACATTCAAGCCGCCACAAGGACGGGCATCACGAGGTTTTGGGGATTCAACAAGCATTCGAAAATATCGGTCTAACTACGTCGGATTTCAATCTTTGTGTCGACCACATAAGTAGCAAGCGAAGAAAACTTCGTTTTTGTTACAAGATTGCAGTGACAGGCACAGGAATCGCTCTCCGAGACTCAATCTTTCATGTGAGGTCCAAGGCGGTCTTTTTTCAGACGGCCTTGATAACATTTGGCGAAACCCGGCGTAACACCGCATATTATAAAATTACTCTGAAGTACGAACATACGCTGCAGAACAGTATGGTTAACATAGTAGTTTATCCCAAGAATGACAGGAGGCCATAACAGCCGCCAACGAGACTTTTATTTAAGTTTTCCCAAAGGTAGTGTAGCTATAATTTGTTTATTAGCTCCGTAATACTTTGTTCTTTTTCTGCTTCGCAAGAATAACGTTTCCGTTGTATTTTTTCGTACCAGCCTTGTACCTCTGTTCGTTGATGTAGATGCAATGTACATTAATACAAACAGTTTCTCCAACATTCACAGCATACCTGTAATGCAGTGCATGACGTTGAAATGTCTCCTTCAGAAAAATATATTCAGGTATTAGCCATCGCATGAATCGTTTCAGTTTCATTAGCTTAATCAACGTGTTCTGCAGTGGATGTTCGTGATAAACTACCCACTGCCATCAGCACACTTGACGTGGCATGTAGGATATTACGCAGGTTTTTCACAGTCTCGAAATGCGCGGAAAGAATCAGTTGCCACCATTTGTCTTTCCCCGGGTGATGACAAATATGGAAGTGCTGCACTCTTCGTTTTGAGAACGGGAGAAAAAAAATAAAGACTGCTGCATAAAAAAACCGCTGCAGATAAAATGTGTATCGATTTGCACTCAAGGAAAAAAATGGCCCATGGGGGGATCGAACCCGCGACCTGCTCTAACCAACTGAGCTAATGGGCCACATTAATATACAATGCGAGGTAATTGTCTACGTACTTTGGCAGTGTTACGAACCTATGAGAGTTGGCGAACAAACAGTACACGGGTAAGAATACACCTCAGCATATTACTATTTCCACAAGGCGTGTGTCACCGATATGCAACTGCCATAAGCTGAGGTTTTTCTAACCCGAGCGTTGTGCCATCTGAAAATACTTCCAGTAGCACACAGAAATTTATAACCAGCGTTTACCATTTTGTCGGAACTCAATAGTCATTTACTCTCTGGTATCACTTAAAATATGAACTCGTGGATAATACAAGATTGACATTCAGGCGGTAAACTATATTTCGGAGGCGGAAACCAAAGCCGACGGGAGAAAAATGCATCATTATAAACCATAACCCGGCTACTTTGACGAACATTCAGTGCCAATATTTTCTACTTGTGTCGCGAGGTCGCAGCTAATATTCCATTGAAGGTTTCGGTTCTAAGTTATCTTCAATAGAAGTAAGCTATTGACCACAATACCGAAGTAGTAATCGAAGAGGAGAAATTGAACATGCAGACTTCCTTGAATTAGTACTATTACCTTGCTGGTAACTAAATCGCTACAAAACTTAACAATCGCTAAATAAGGTATTTTCCAGTTTTATTGTCTCAGTCACGGCTTCACGTTCAAAGTCCGTACCCACGTCACTGAATCACATCATTTTGAAGACAACTCTCTTGTCATATCCGATTGATGTTCGGTCCGGAATTCACTCGCGTTGTCCAAGTATTATCACACCATGGAATACGTAAAGCTTGACAAGAAAAAATAATTGTGGAATCCCTCATAGGAAAACGCCCGGCAGATGGTTGCGCACCCTACAGGATATGTGACACCGTCGTTTACCGTGTACACCGGCGTGTAAAAATCCTGACTAACATCTGCAAAAAATGTGGAACGCTTCACGATTTTGCGTGTCATCCTTGCGCAGGGGCCATGCTAATCTTCTCTGTATCGTTCCAATTTTAGTATATGTACCGCCGAAGCGAGTACGGAAGGAAGGCGCCCGATCTACCCCTATATGTACCATCTTACACACGGATAAAAGTGTTCGCGAGAATTAAAAGTAAATAATTGAAAAATGTTACGGAAACATGTATTTTTTGTGCTTTTCGTCGTATCAGTTTCTAGGCGCTTTTGACCTGAAATTATATTAATGAAACAGCGGAAGCAGAAACGAGGCCAATACTTCTTAAAGTTAAACATTTCTACTATATTAACAACGTCGGGGACCCAACTTGGCAGCGCTCATCCCCCCTTGGACATGCATGACGACATGTATGGTATCTTATACTTTTTAGCCTTCACGACCCACCTGGAGCTTAAAGAGTAAACATGGGTCACTTCACTCTGACGTCAGAAATAAGAGAACTAGTGCTCCGACTTCAGTCCTTTCTCTTCTCTTTTTAAGGTGCGTTCAAAACCTTCCTCCACCTCTCTCCCTTCGACCCTGCGACAAAGCCCCGAAAGAAATGCTACGCTACTTTTGCGCTTGTCCAGTGAGACTCAATTTTGGATTCTTATTTCTGTTAAACTTACTATACCTCCTGGCAAAAGTGTAGCTTCAACTCCGCACAAAAATATTAATTGGAAACATATTTCGTATGATACAAGGAGACTTAGGTGTTGCTGACTCGCATCTCTCACCTGACACATGCTTCAGACTTATTTTCCTCAATGTTTAAGAATGTTTCAATCCAACGGAACACCGTTGCATATTACTTGTGTGCCTCTGGGGTAGCCACTCGTGGTCAATCGCAAAGTCCGATCTCTTCCTTTGCATTTACTTTTGTAACATTCAAGCCGCCACAAGGACGGGCATCACGAGGTTTTGGGGATTCAACAAGCATTCGAAAATATCGGTCTAACTACGTCGGATTTCAATCTTTGTGTCGACCACATAAGTAGCAAGCGAAGAAAACTTCGTTTTTGTTACAAGATTGCAGTGACAGGCACAGGAATCGCTCTCCGAGACTCAATCTTTCATGTGAGGTCCAAGGCGGTCTTTTTTCAGACGGCCTTGATAACATTTGGCGAAACCCGGCGTAACACCGCATATTATAAAATTACTCTGAAGTACGAACATACGCTGCAGAACAGTATGGTTTACATAGTAGTTTATCCCAAGAATGACAGGAGGCCATAACAGCCGCCAACGAGACTTTTATTTAAGTTTTCCCAAAGGTAGTGTAGCTATAATTTGTTTATTAGCTCCGTAATACTTTGTTCTTTTTCTGCTTCGCAAGAATAACGTTTCCGTTGTATTTTTTCGTACCAGCCTTGTACCTCTGTTCGTTGATGTAGATGCAATGTACATTAATACAAACAGTTTCTCCAACATTCACAGCATACCTGTAATGCAGTGCATGACGTTGAAATGTCTCCTTCAGAAAAATATATTCAGGTATTAGCCATCGCATGAATCGTTTCAGTTTCATTAGCTTAATCAACGTGTTCTGCAGTGGATGTTCGTGATAAACTACCCACTGCCATCAGCACACTTGACGTGGCATGTAGGATATTACGCAGGTTTTTCACAGTCTCGAAATGCGCGGAAAGAATCAGTTGCCACCATTTGTCTTTCCCCGGGTGATGACAAATATGGAAGTGCTGCACTCTTCGTTTTGAGAACGGGAGAAAAAAAATAAAGACTGCTGCATAAAAAAACCGCTGCAGATAAAATGTGTATCGATTTGCACTCAAGGAAAAAAATGGCCCATGGGGGGATCGAACCCGCGACCTTCGCGTTATTAGCACGACGCTCTAACCAACTGAGCTAATGGGCCACATTAATATACAATGCGAGGTAATTGTCTACGTACTTTGGCAGTGTTACGAACCTATGAGAGTTGGCGAACAAACAGTACACGGGTAAGAATACACCTCAGCATATTACTATTTCCACATGGCGTGTGTCACCGATATGCAACTGCCATAAGCTGAGGTTTTTCTAACCCGAGCGTTGTGCCATCTGAAAATACTTCCAGTAGCACACAGAAATTTATAACCAGCGTTTACCATTTTGTCGGAACTCAATAGTCATTTACTCTCTGGTATCACCTAAAATATGAACTCGTGGATAATACAAGATTGACATTCAGGCGGTAAACTATATTTCGGAGGCGGAAACCAAAGCCGACGGGAGAAAAATGCATCATTATAAACCATAACCCGGCTACTTTGACGAACATTCAGTGCCAATATTTTCTACTTGTGTCGCGAGGTCGCAGCTAATATTCCATTGAAGGTTTCGGTTCTAAGTTATCTTCAATAGAAGTAAGCTATTGACCACAATACCGAAGTAGTAATCGAAGAGGAGAAATTGAACATGCAGACTTCCTTGAATTAGTACTATTACCTTGCTGGTAACTAAATCGCTACAAAACTTAACAATCGCTAAATAAGGTATTTTCCAGTTTTATTGTCTCAGTCACGGCTTCACGTTCAAAGTCCGTACCCACGTCACTGAATCACATCATTTTGAAGACAACTCTCTTGTCATATCCGATTGATGTTCGGTCCGGAATTCACTCGCGTTGTCCAAGTATTATCACACCATGGAATACGTAAAGCTTGACAAGAAAAAATAATTGTGGAATCCCTCATAGGAAAACGCCCGGCAGATGGTTGCGCACCCTACAGGATATGTGACACCGTCGTTTACCGTGTACACCGGCGTGTAAAAATCCTGACTAACATCTGCAAAAAATGTGGAACGCTTCACGATTTTGCGTGTCATCCTTGCGCAGGGGCCATGCTAATCTTCTCTGTATCGTTCCAATTTTAGTATATGTACCGCCGAAGCGAGTACGGAAGGAAGGCGCCCGATCTACCCCTATATGTACCATCTTACACACGGATAAAAGTGTTCGCGAGAATTAAAAGTAAATAATTGAAAAATGTTACGGAAACATGTATTTTTTGTGCTTTTCGTCGTGTCAGTTTCTAGGCGCTTTTGACCTGAAATCATATTAATGAAACAGCGGAAGCAGAAACGAGGCCAATACTTCTTAAAGTTAAACATTTCTACTATATTAACAACGTCGGGGACCCAACTTGGCAGCGCTCATCCCCCCTTGGACATGCATGACGACATGTATGGTATCTTATACTTTTTAGCCTTCACGACCTACCTGGAGCTTAAAGAGTAAACATGGGTCACTTCACTCTGACGTCAGAAATAAGAGAACTAGTGCTCCGACTTCAGTCCTTTCTCTTCTCTTTTTAAGGTGCGTTCAAAACCTTCCTCCACCTCTCTCCCTTCGACCCTGCGACAAAGCCCCGAAAGAAATGCTACGCTACTTTTGCGCTTGTCCAGTGAGACTCAATTTTGGATTCTTATTTCTGTTAAACTTACTATACCTCCTGGCAAAAGTGTAGCTTCAACTCCGCACAAAAATATTAATTGGAAACATATTTCGTATGATACAAGGAGACTTAGGTGTTGCTGACTCGCATCTCTCACCTGACACATGCTTCAGACTTATTTTCCTCAATGTTTAAGAATGTTTCAATCCAACGGAACACCGTTGCATATTACTTGTGTGCCTCTGGGGTAGCCACTCGTGGTCAATCGCAAAGTCCGATCTCTTCCTTTGCATTTACTTTTGTAACATTCAAACCGCCACAAGGACGGGCATCACGAGGTTTTGGGGATTCAACAAGCATTCGAAAATATCGGTCTAACTACGTCGGATTTCAATCTTTGTGTCGACCACATAAGTAGCAAGCGAAGAAAACTTCGTTTTTGTTACAAGATTGCAGTGACAGGCACAGGAATCGCTCTCCGAGACTCAATCTTTCATGTGAGGTCCAAGGCGGTCTTTTTTCAGACGGCCTTGATAACATTTGGCGAAACCCGGCGTAACACCGCATATTATAAAATTACTCTGAAGTACGAACATACGCTGCAGAACAGTATGGTTTACATAGTAGTTTATCCCAAGAATGACAGGAGGCCATAACAGCCGCCAACGAGACTTTTATTTAAGTTTTCCCAAAGGTAGTGTAGCTATAATTTGTTTATTAGCTCCGTAATACTTTGTTCTTTTTCTGCTTCGCAAGAATAACGTTTCCGTTGTATTTTTTCGTACCAGCCTTGTACCTCTGTTCGTTGATGTAGATGCAATGTACATTAATACAAACAGTTTCTCCAACATTCACAGCATACCTGTAATGCAGTGCATGACGTTGAAATGTCTCCTTCAGAAAAATATATTCAGGTATTAGCCATCGCATGAATCGTTTCAGTTTCATTAGCTTAATCAACGTGTTCTGCAGTGGATGTTCGTGATAAACTACCCACTGCCATCAGCACACTTGACGTGGCATGTAGGATATTACGCAGGTTTTTCACAGTCTCGAAATGCGCGGAAAGAATCAGTTGCCACCATTTGTCTTTCCCCGGGTGATGACAAATATGGAAGTGCTGCTCTCTTCGTTTTGAGAACGGGAGAAAAAAAATAAAGACTGCTGCATAAAAAAACCGCTGCAGATAAAATGTGTATCGATTTGCACTCAAGGAAAAAAATGGCCCATGGGGGGATCGAACCCGCGACCTGCTCTAACCAACTGAGCTAATGGGCCACATTAATATACAATGCGAGGTAATTGTCTACGTACTTTGGCAGTGTTACGAACCTATGAGAGTTGGCGAACAAACAGTACACGGGTAAGAATACACCTCAGCATATTACTATTTCCACATGGCGTGTGTCACCGATATGCAACTGCCATAAGCTGAGGTTTTTCTAACCCGAGCGTTGTGCCATTTGAAAATACTTCCAGTAGCACACAGAAATTTATAACCAGCGTTTACCATTTTGTCGGAACTCAATAGTCATTTACTCTCTGGTATCACTTAAAATATGAACTCGTGGATAATACAAGATTGACATTCAGGCGGTAAACTATATTTCGGAGGCGGAAACCAAAGCCGACGGGAGAAAAATGCATCATTATAAACCATAACCCGGCTACTTTGACGAACATTCAGTGCCAATATTTTCTACTTGTGTCGCGAGGTCGCAGCTAATATTCCATTGAAGGTTTCGGTTCTAAGTTATCTTCAATAGAAGTAAGCTATTGACCACAATACCGAAGTAGTAATCGAAGAGGAGAAATTGAACATGCAGACTTCCTTGAATTATTACTACTACCTTGCTGGTAACTAAATCGCTACAAAACTTAACAATCGCTAAATAAGGTATTTTCCAGTTTTATTGTCTCAGTCACGGCTTCACGTTCAAAGTCCGTACCCACGTCACTGAATCACATCATTTTGAAGACAACTCTCTTGTCATATCCGATTGATGTTCGGTCCGGAATTCACTCGCGTTGTCCAAGTATTATCACACCATGGAATACGTAAAGCTTGACAAGAAAAAATAATTGTGGAATCCCTCATAGGAAAACGCCCGGTAGATGGTTGCGCACCCTACAGGATATGTGACACCGTCGTTTACCGTGTACACCGGCGTGTAAAAATCCTGACTAACATCTGCAAAAAATGTGGAACGCTTCACGATTTTGCGTGTCATCCTTGCGCAGGGGCCATGCTAATCTTCTCTGTATCGTTCCAATTTTAGTATATGTACCGCCGAAGCGAGTACGGAAGGAAGGCGCCCGATCTACCCCTATATGTACCATCTTACACACGGATAAAAGTGTTCGCGAGAATTAAAAGTAAATAATAGAAAAATGTTACAGAAACATGTATTTTTTGTGCTTTTCGTCGTGTCAGTTTCTTGGCGCTTTTGACCTGAAATCATATTAATGAAACAGCGGAAGCAGAAACGAGGCCAATACTTCTTAAAGTTAAACATTTCTACTATATTAACAACGTCGGGGACCCAACTTGGCAGCGCTCATCCCCCCTTGGACATGCATGACGACATGTATGGTATCTTATACTTTTTAGCCTTCACGACCCACCTGGAGCTTAAAGAGTAAACATGGGTTACTTCACTCTGACGTCAGAAATAAGAGAACTAGTGCTCCGACTTCAGTCCTTTCTCTTCTCTTTTTAAGGTGCGTTCAAAACCTTCCTCCACCTCTCTCCCGTCGACCCTGCGACAAAGCCCCGAAAGAAATGCTACGCTACTTTTGCGCTTGTCCAGTGAGACTCAATTTCGGATTCTTATTTCTGTTAAACTTACTATACCTCCTGGCAAAAGTGTAGCTTCAACTCCGCACAAAAATATTAATTGGAAACATATTTCGTATGATACAAGGAGACTTAGGTGTTGCTGACTCGCATCTCTCACCTGACACATGCTTCAGACTTATTTTCCTCAATGTTTAAGAATGTTTCAATCCAACGCAACACCGTTGCATATTACTTGTGTGCCTCTGGGGTAGCCACTCGTGGTCAATCGCAAAGCCCGATCTCTTCCTTTGCATTTACTTTTGTAACATTCAAGCCGCCACAAGGACGGGCATCACGAGGTTTTGGGGATTCAACAAGCATTCGAAAATATCGGTCTAACTACGTCGGATTTCAATCTTTGTGTCGACCACATAAGTAGCAAGCGAAGAAAACTTCGTTTTTGTTACAAGATTGCAGTGACAGGCACAGGAATCGCTCTTCGAGACTCAATCTTTCATGTGAGATCCAAGGCGGTCTTTTTTCAGACGGCCTTGATAACATTTGGCGAAACCCGGCGTAACACCGCATATTATAAAATTACTCTGAAGTACGAACATACGCTGCAGAACAGTATAGTTTACATAGTAGTTTATCCCAAGAATGACAGGAGGCCATAACAGCCGCCAACGAGACTATTATTTAAGTTTTCCCAAAGGTAGTGTAGCTATAATTTGTTTATTAGCTCCGTAATACTTTGTTCTTTTTCTGCTTCGCAAGAATAACGTTTCCGTTGTATTTTTTCGTACCAGCCTTGTACCTCTGTTCGTTGATGTAGATGCAATGTACATTAATATAAACAGTTTCTCCAACATTCACAGCATACCTGTAATGCAGTGCATGACGTTGAAATGTCTCCTTCAGACAAATATATGCAGGTATTAGCCATCGCATGAATCGTTTCAGTTTCATTAGCTTAATCAACGTGTTCTGCAGTGGATGTTCGTGATAAACTACCCACTGCCATCAGCACACTTGACGTGGCATGTAGGATATTACGCAGGTTTTTCACAGTCTCGAAATGCGCGGAAAGAATCAGTTGCCACCATTTGTCTTTCCCCGGGTGATGACAAATATGGAAGTGCTGCACTCTTCGTTTTGAGAACGGGAGAAAAATTATAAAGACTGCTGCATAAAAAAACCGCTGCAGATAAAATGTGTATCGATTTGCACTCAAGGAAAAAAATGGCCCATGGGGGGATCGAACCCGCGACCTTCGCGTTATTAGCACGACGCTCTAACCAACTGAGCTAATGGGCCACATTAATATACAATGCGAGGTAATTGTCTACGTACTTTGGCAGTGTTACGAACCTATGAGAGTTGGCGAACAAACAGTACACGGGTAAGAATACACCTCAGCATATTACTATTTCCACATGGCGTGTGTCACCGATATGCAACTGCCATAAGCTGAGGTTTTTCTAACCCGAGCGTTGTGCCATTTGAAAATACTTCCAGTAGCACACAGAAATTTATAACCAGCGTTTACCATTTTGTCGGAACTCAATAGTCATTTACTCTCTGGTATCACTTAAAATATGAACTCGTGGATAATACAAGATTGACATTCAGGCGGTAAACTATATTTCGGAGGCGGAAACCAAAGCCGACGGGAGAAAAATGCATCATTATAAACCATAACCCGGCTACTTTGACGAACATTCAGTGCCAATATTTTCTACTTGTGTCGCGAGGTCGCAGCTAATATTCCATTGAAGGTTTCGGTTCTAAGTTATCTTCAATAGAAGTAAGCTATTGACCACAATACCGAAGTAGTAATCGAAGAGGAGAAATTGAACATGCAGACTTCCTTGAATTAGTACTATTACCTTGCTGGTAACTAAATCGCTACAAAACTTAACAATCGCTAAATAAGGTATTTTCCAGTTTTATTGTCTCAGTCACGGCTTCACGTTCAAAGTCCGTACCCACGTCACTGAATCACATCATTTTGAAGACAACTCTCTTGTCATATCCGATTGATGTTCGGTCCGGAATTCACTCGCGTTGTCCAAGTATTATCACACCATGGAATACGTAAAGCTTGACAAGAAAAAATAATTGTGGAATCCCTCATAGGAAAACGCCCGGTAGATGGTTGCGCACCCTACAGGATATGTGACACCGTCGTTTACCGTGTACACCGGCGTGTAAAAATCCTGACTAACATCTGCAAAAAATGTGGAACGCTTCACGATTTTGCGTGTCATCCTTGCGCAGGGGCCATGCTAATCTTCTCTGTATCGTTCCAATTTTAGTATATGTACTGCCGAAGCGAGTACGGAAGGAAGGCGCCCGATCTACCCCTATATGTACCATCTTACAGACGGATAAAAGTGTTCGCGAGAATTAAAAGTAAATAATTGAAAAATGTTACGGAAACATGTATTTTTTGTGCTTTTCGTCGTGTCAGTTTCTAGGCGCTTTTGAACTGAAATCATATTAATGAAACAGCGGAAGCAGAAACGAGGCCAATACTTCTTAAAGTTAAACATTTCTACTATATTAACAACGTCGGGGACCCAACTTGGCAGCGCTCATCCCCCCTTGGACATGCATGACGACATGTATGGTATCTTATACTTTTTAGCCTTCACGACCCACCTGGAGCTTAAAGAGTAAACATGGGTCACTTCACTCTGACGTCAGAAATAAGAGAACTAGTGCTCCGACTTCAGTCCTTTCTCTTCTCTTTTTAAGGTGCGTTCAAAACCTTCCTCCACCTCTCTCCCGTCGACCCTGCGACAAAGCCCCGAAAGAAATGCTACGCTACTTTTGCGCTTGTCCAGTGAGACTCAATTTCGGATTCTTATTTCTGTTAAACTTACTATACCTCCTGGCAAAAGTGTAGCTTCAACTCCGCACAAAAATATTAATTGGAAACATATTTCGTATGATACAAGGAGACTTAGGTGTTGCTGACTCGCATCTCTCACCTGACACATGCTTCAGACTTATTTTCCTCAATGTTTAAGAATGTTTCAATCCAACGCAACACCGTTGCATATTACTTGTGTTCCTCTGGGGTAGCCACTCGTGGTCAATCGAAAAGCCCGATCTCTTCCTTTGCATTTACTTTTGTAACATTCAAGCAGCCACAAGGACGGGCATCACGAGGTTTTGGGGATTCAACAAGCATTCGAAAATATCGGTCTAACTACGTCGGATTTCAATCTTTGTGTCGACCACATAAGTAGCAAGCGAAGAAAACTTCGTTTTTGTTACAAGATTGCAGTGACAGGCACAGGAATCGCTCTCAGAGACTCAATCTTTCATGTGAGATCCAAGGCGGTCTTTTTTCAGACGGCCTTGATAACATTTGGCGAAACCCGGCGTAACACCGCATATTATAAAATTACTCTGAAGTACGAACATACGCTGCAGAACAGTATGGTTTACATAGTAGTTTATCCCAAGAATGACAGGAGGCCATAACAGCCGCCAACGAGACTATTATTTAAGTTTTCCCAAAGGTAGTGTAGCTATAATTTGTTTATTAGCTCCGTAATACTTTGTTCTTTTTCTGCTTCGCAAGAATAACGTTTCCGTTGTATTTTTTCGTACCAGCCTTGTACCTCTGTTCGTTGATGTAGATGCAATGTACAATAATACAAACAGTTTCTCCAACATTCACAGCATACCTGTAATGCAGTGCATGACGTTGAAATGTCTCCTTCAGACAAATATATGCAGGTATTAGCCATCGCATGAATCGTTTCAGTTTCATTAGCTTAATCAACGTGTTCTGCAGTGGATGTTCGTGATAAACTACCCACTGCCATCAGCACACTTGACGTGGCATGTAGGATATTACGCAGGTTTTTCACAGTCTCGAAATGCGCGGAAAGAATCAGTTGCCACCATTTGTCTTTCCCCGGGTGATGACAAATATGGAAGTGCTGCACTCTTCGTTTTGAGAACGGGAGAAAAATTATAAAGACTGCTGCATAAAAAAACCGCTGCAGATAAAATGTGTATCGATTTGCACTCAAGGAAAAAAATGGCCCATGGGGGGATCGAACCCGCGACCTTCGCGTTATTAGCACGACGCTCTAACCAACTGAGCTAATGGGCCACATTAATATACAATGCGAGGTAATTGTCTACGTACTTTGGCAGTGTTACGAACCTATGAGAGTTGGCGAACAAACAGTACACGGGTAAGAATACACCTCAGCATATTACTATTTCCACATGGCGTGTGTCACCGATATGCAACTGCCATAAGCTGAGGTTTTTCTAACCCGAGCGTTGTGCCATTTGAAAATACTTCCAGTAGCACACAGAAATTTATAACCAGCGTTTACCATTTTGTCGGAACTCAATAGTCATTTACTCTCTGGTATCACTTAAAATATGAACTCGTGGATAATACAAGATTGACATTCAGGCGGTAAACTATATTTCGGAGGCGGAAACCAAAGCCGACGGGAGAAAAATGCATCATTATAAACCATAACCCGGCTACTTTGACGAACATTCAGTGCCAATATTTTCTACTTGTGTCGCGAGGTCGCAGCTAATATTCCATTGAAGGTTTCGGTTCTAAGTTATCTTCAATAGAAGTAAGCTATTGACCACAATACCGAAGTAGTAATCGAAGAGGAGAAATTGAACATGCAGACTTCCTTGAATTAGTACTATTACCTTGCTGGTAACTAAATCGCTACAAAACTTAACAATCGCTAAATAAGGTATTTTCCAGTTTTATTGTCTCAGTCACGGCTTCACGTTCAAAGTCCGTACCCACGTCACTGAATCACATCATTTTGAAGACAACTCTCTTGTCATATCCGATTGATGTTCGGTCCGGAATTCACTCGCGTTGTCCAAGTATTATCACACCATGGAATACGTAAAGCTTGACAAGAAAAAATAATTGTGGAATCCCTCATAGGAAAACGCCCGGCAGATGGTTGCGCACCCTACAGGATATGTGACACCGTCGTTTACCGTGTACACCGGCGTGTAAAAATCCTGACTAACATCTGCAAAAAATGTGGAACGCTTCACGATTTTGCGTGTCATCCTTGCGCAGGGGCCATGCTAATCTTCTCTGTATCGTTCCAATTTTAGTATATGTACTGCCGAAGCGAGTACGGAAGGAAGGCGCCCGATCTACCCCTATATGTACCATCTTACAGACGGATAAAAGTGTTCGCGAGAATTAAAAGTAAATAATTGAAAAATGTTATGGAAACATGTATTTTTTGTGCTTTTCGTCGTGTCAGTTTCTAGGCGCTTTTGAACTGAAATCATATTAATGAAACAGCGGAAGCAGAAACGAGGCCAATACTTCTTAAAGTTAAACATTTCTACTATATTAACAACGTCGGGGACCCAACTTGGCAGCGCTCATCCCCCCTTGGACATGCATGACGACATGTATGGTATCTTATACTTTTTAGCCTTCACGACCCACCTGGAGCTTAAAGAGTAAACATGGGTCACTTCACTCTGACGTCAGAAATAAGAGAACTAGTGCTCCGACTTCAGTCCTTTCTCTTCTCTTTTTAAGGTGCGTTCAAAACCTTCCTCCACCTCTCTCCCGTCGACCCTGCGACAAAGCCCCGAAAGAAATGCTACGCTACTTTTGCGCTTGTCCAGTGAGACTCAATTTCGGATTCTTATTTCTGTTAAACTTACTATACCTCCTGGCAAAAGTGTAGCTTCAACTCCGCACAAAAATATTAATTGGAAACATATTTCGTATGATACAAGGAGACTTAGGTGTTGCTGACTCGCATCTCTCACCTGACACATGCTTCAGACTTATTTTCCTCAATGTTTAAGAATGTTTCAATCCAACGCAACACCGTTGCATATTACTTGTGTTCCTCTGGGGTAGCCACTCGTGGTCAATCGAAAAGCCCGATCTCTTCCTTTGCATTTACTTTTGTAACATTCAAGCAGCCACAAGGACGGGCATCACGAGGTTTTGGGGATTCAACAAGCATTCGAAAATATCGGTCTAACTACGTCGGATTTCAATCTTTGTGTCGACCACATAAGTAGCAAGCGAAGAAAACTTCGTTTTTGTTACAAGATTGCAGTGACAGGCACAGGAATCGCTCTCAGAGACTCAATCTTTCATGTGAGATCCAAGGCGGTCTTTTTTCAGACGGCCTTGATAACATTTGGCAAAACCCGGCGTAACACCGCATATTATAAAATTACTCTGAAGTACGAACATACGCTGCAGAACAGTATGGTTTACATAGTAGTTTATCCCAAGAATGACAGGAGGCCATAACAGCCGCCAACGAGACTATTATTTAAGTTTTCCCAAAGGTAGTGTAGCTATAATTTGTTTATTAGCTCCGTAATACTTTGTTCTTTTTCTGCTTCGCAAGAATAACGTTTCCGTTGTATTTTTTCGTACCAGCCTTGTACCTCTGTTCGTTGATGTAGATGCAATGTACAATAATACAAACAGTTTCTCCAACATTCACAGCATACCTGTAATGCAGTGCATGACGTTGAAATGTCTCCTTCAGACAAATATATGCAGGTATTAGCCATCGCATGAATCGTTTCAGTTTCATTAGCTTAATCAACGTGTTCTGCAGTGGATGTTCGTGATAAACTACCCACTGCCATCAGCACACTTGACGTGGCATGTAGGATATTACGCAGGTTTTTCACAGTCTCGAAATGCGCGGAAAGAATCAGTTGCCACCATTTGTCTTTCCCCGGGTGATGACAAATATGGAAGTGCTGCACTCTTCGTTTTGAGAACGGGAGAAAAATTATAAAGACTGCTGCATAAAAAACCGCTGCAGATAAAATGTGTATCGATTTGCACTCAAGGAAAAAAATGGCCCATGGGGGGATCGAACCCGCGACCTTCGCGTTATTAGCACGACGCTCTAACCAACTGAGCTAATGGGCCACATTAATGTACAATGCGAGGTAATTGTCTACGTACTTTGGCAGTGTTACGAACCTATGAGAGTTGGCGAACAAACAGTACACGGGTAAGAATACACCTCAGCATATTACTATTTCCACATGGCGTGTGTCACCGATATGCAACTGCCATAAGCTGAGGTTTTTCTAACCCGAGCGTTGTGCCATTTGAAAATACTTCCAGTAGCACACAGAAATTTATAACCAGCGTTTACCATTTTGTCGGAACTCAATAGTCATTTACTCTCTGGTATCACTTAAAATATGAACTCGTGGATAATACAAGATTGACATTCAGGCGGTAAACTATATTTCGGAGGCGGAAACCAAAGCCGACGGGAGAAAAATGCATCATTATAAACCATAACCCGGCTACTTTGACGAACATTCAGTGCCAATATTTTCTACTTGTGTCGCGAGGTCGCAGCTAATATTCCATTGAAGGTTTCGGTTCTAAGTTATCTTCAATAGAAGTAAGCTATTGACCACAATACCGAAGTAGTAATCGAAGAGGAGAAATTGAACATGCAGACTTCCTTGAATTATTACTACTACCTTGCTGGTAACTAAATCGCTACAAAACTTAACAATCGCTAAATAAGGTATTTTCCAGTTTTATTGTCTCAGTCACGGCTTCACGTTCAAAGTCCGTACCCACGTCACTGAATCACATCATTTTGAAGACAACTCTCTTGTCATATCCGATTGATGTTCGGTCCGGAATTCACTCGCGTTGTCCAAGTATTATCACACCATGGAATACGTAAAGCTTGACAAGAAAAAATAATTGTGGAATCCCTCATAGGAAAACGCCCGGTAGATGGTTGCGCACCCTACAGGATATGTGACACCGTCGTTTACCGTGTACACCGGCGTGTAAAAATCCTGACTAACATCTGCAAAAAATGTGGAACGCTTCACGATTTTGCGTGTCATCCTTGCGCAGGGGCCATGCTAATCTTCTCTGTATCGTTCCAATTTTAGTATATGTACTGCCGAAGCGAGTACGGAAGGAAGGCGCCCGATCTACCCCTATATGTACCATCTTACACACGGATAAAAGTGTTCGCGAGAATTAAAAGTAAATAATAGAAAAATGTTACGGAAACATGTATTTTTTGTGCTTTTCGTCGTGTCAGTTTCTAGGCGCTTTTGACCTGAAATCATATTAATGAAACAGCGGAAGCAGAAACGAGGCCAATACTTCTTAAAGTTAAACATTTCTACTATATTAACAACGTCGGGGACCCAACTTGGCAGCGCTCATCCCCCCTTGGACATGCATGACGACATGTATGGTATCTTATACTTTTTAGCCTTCACGACCCACCTGGAGCTTAAAGAGTAAACATGGGTTACTTCACTCTGACGTCAGAAATAAGAGAACTAGTGCTCCGACTTCAGTCCTTTCTCTTCTCTTTTTAAGGTGCGTTCAAAACCTTCCTCCACCTCTCTCCCGTCGACCCTGCGACAAAGCCCCGAAAGAAATGCTACGCTACTTTTGCGCTTGTCCAGTGAGACTCAATTTCGGATTCTTATTTCTGTTAAACTTACTATACCTCCTGGCAAAAGTGTAGCTTCAACTCCGCACAAAAATATTAATTGGAAACATATTTCGTATGATACAAGGAGACTTAGGTGTTGCTGACTCGCATCTCTCACCTGACACATGCTTCAGACTTATTTTCCTCAATGTTTAAGAATGTTTCAATCCAACGCAACACCGTTGCATATTACTTGTGTGCCTCTGGGGTAGCCACTCGTGGTCAATCGCAAAGCCCGATCTCTTCCTTTGCATTTACTTTTGTAACATTCAAGCCGCCACAAGGACGGGCATCACGAGGTTTTGGGGATTCAACAAGCATTCGAAAATATCGGTCTAACTACGTCGGATTTCAATCTTTGTGTCGACCACATAAGTAGCAAGCGAAGAAAACTTCGTTTTTGTTACAAGATTGCAGTGACAGGCACAGGAATCGCTCTTCGAGACTCAATCTTTCATGTGAGATCCAAGGCGGTCTTTTTTCAGACGGCCTTGATAACATTTGGCGAAACCCGGCGTAACACCGCATATTATAAAATTACTCTGAAGTACGAACATACGCTGCAGAACAGTATGGTTTACATAGTAGTTTATCCCAAGAATGACAAGAGGTCATAACAGCCGCCAACGAGACTATTATTTAAGTTTTCCCAAAGGTAGTGTAGCTATAATTTGTTTATTAGCTCCGTAATACTTTGTTCTTTTTCTGCTTCGCAAGAATAACGTTTCCGTTGTATTTTTTCGTACCAGCCTTGTACCTCTGTTCGTTGATGTAGATGCAATGTACAATAATACAAACAGTTTCTCCAACATTCACAGCATACCTGTAATGCAGTGCATGACGTTGAAATGTCTCCTTCAGACAAATATATGCAGGTATTAGCCATCGCATGAATCGTTTCAGTTTCATTAGCTTAATCAACGTGTTCTGCAGTGGATGTTCGTGATAAACTACCCACTGCCATCAGCACACTTGACGTGGCATGTAGGATATTACGCAGGTTTTTCACAGTCTCGAAATGCGCGGAAAGAATCAGTTGCCACCATTTGTCTTTCCCCGGGTGATGACAAATATGGAAGTGCTGCACTCTTCGTTTTGAGAACGGGAGAAAAATTATAAAGACTGCTGCATAAAAAAACCGCTGCAGATAAAATGTGTATCGATTTGCACTCAAGGAAAAAAATGGCCCATGGGGGGATCGAACCCGCGACCTTCGCGTTATTAGCACGACGCTCTAACCAACTGAGCTAATGGGCCACATTAATATACAATGCGAGGTAATTGTCTACGTACTTTGGCAGTGTTACGAACCTATGAGAGTTGGCGAACAAACAGTACACGGGTAAGAATACACCTCAGCATATTACTATTTCCACATGGCGTGTGTCACCGATATGCAACTGCCATAAGCTGAGGTTTTTCTAACCCGAGCGTTGTGCCATTTGAAAATACTTCCAGTAGCACACAGAAATTTATAACCAGCGTTTACCATTTTGTCGGAACTCAATAGTCATTTACTCTCTGGTATCACTTAAAATATGAACTCGTGGATAATACAAGATTGACATTCAGGCGGTAAACTATATTTCGGAGGCGGAAACCAAAGCCGACGGGAGAAAAATGCATCATTATAAACCATAACCCGGCTACTTTGACGAACATTCAGTGCCAATATTTTCTACTTGTGTCGCGAGGTCGCAGCTAATATTCCATTGAAGGTTTCGGTTCTAAGTTATCTTCAATAGAAGTAAGCTATTGACCACAATACCGAAGTAGTAATCGAAGAGGAGAAATTGAACATGCAGACTTCCTTGAATTATTACTACTACCTTGCTGGTAACTAAATCGCTACAAAACTTAACAATCGCTAAATAAGGTATTTTCCAGTTTTATTGTCTCAGTCACGGCTTCACGTTCAAAGTCCGTACCCACGTCACTGAATCACATCATTTTGAAGACAACTCTCTTGTCATATCCGATTGATGTTCGGTCCGGAATTCACTCGCGTTGTCCAAGTATTATCACACCATGGAATACGTAAAGCTTGACAAGAAAAAATAATTGTGGAATCCCTCATAGGAAAACGCCCGGTAGATGGTTGCGCACCCTACAGGATATGTGACACCGTCGTTTACCGTGTACACCGGCGTGTAAAAATCCTGACTAACATCTGCAAAAAATGTGGAACGCTTCACGATTTTGCGTGTCATCCTTGCGCAGGGGCCATGCTAATCTTCTCTGTATCGTTCCAATTTTAGTATATGTACTGCCGAAGCGAGTACGGAAGGAAGGCGCCCGATCTACCCCTATATGTACCATCTTACACACGGATAAAAGTGTTCGCGAGAATTAAAAGTAAATAATAGAAAAATGTTACGGAAACATGTATTTTTTGTGCTTTTCGTCGTGTCAGTTTCTAGGCGCTTTTGACCTGAAATCATATTAATGAAACAGCGGAAGCAGAAACGAGGCCAATACTTCTTAAAGTTAAACATTTCTACTATATTAACAACGTCGGGGACCCAACTTGGCAGCGCTCATCCCCCCTTGGACATGCATGACGACATGTATGGTATCTTATACTTTTTAGCCTTCACGACCCACCTGGAGCTTAAAGAGTAAACATGGGTTACTTCACTCTGACGTCAGAAATAAGAGAACTAGTGCTCCGACTTCAGTCCTTTCTCTTCTCTTTTTAAGGTGCGTTCAAAACCTTCCTCCACCTCTCTCCCGTCGACCCTGCGACAAAGCCCCGAAAGAAATGCTACGCTACTTTTGCGCTTGTCCAGTGAGACTCAATTTCGGATTCTTATTTCTGTTAAACTTACTATACCTCCTGGCAAAAGTGTAGCTTCAACTCCGCACAAAAATATTAATTGGAAACATATTTCGTATGATACAAGGAGACTTAGGTGTTGCTGACTCGCATCTCTCACCTGACACATGCTTCAGACTTATTTTCCTCAATGTTTAAGAATGTTTCAATCCAACGCAACACCGTTGCATATTACTTGTGTGCCTCTGGGGTAGCCACTCGTGGTCAATCGCAAAGCCCGATCTCTTCCTTTGCATTTACTTTTGTAACATTCAAGCCGCCACAAGGACGGGCATCACGAGGTTTTGGGGATTCAACAAGCATTCGAAAATATCGGTCTAACTACGTCGGATTTCAATCTTTGTGTCGACCACATAAGTAGCAAGCGAAGAAAACTTCGTTTTTGTTACAAGATTGCAGTGACAGGCACAGGAATCGCTCTTCGAGACTCAATCTTTCATGTGAGATCCAAGGCGGTCTTTTTTCAGACGGCCTTGATAACATTTGGCGAAACCCGGCGTAACACCGCATATTATAAAATTACTCTGAAGTACGAACATACGCTGCAGAACAGTATAGTTTACATAGTAGTTTATCCCAAGAATGACAGGAGGCCATAACAGCCGCCAACGAGACTATTATTTAAGTTTTCCCAAAGGTAGTGTAGCTATAATTTGTTTATTAGCTCCGTAATACTTTGTTCTTTTTCTGCTTCGCAAGAATAACGTTTCCGTTGTATTTTTTCGTACCAGCCTTGTACCTCTGTTCGTTGATGTAGATGCAATGTACATTAATATAAACAGTTTCTCCAACATTCACAGCATACCTGTAATGCAGTGCATGACGTTGAAATGTCTCCTTCAGACAAATATATGCAGGTATTAGCCATCGCATGAATCGTTTCAGTTTCATTAGCTTAATCAACGTGTTCTGCAGTGGATGTTCGTGATAAACTACCCACTGCCATCAGCACACTTGACGTGGCATGTAGGATATTACGCAGGTTTTTCACAGTCTCGAAATGCGCGGAAAGAATCAGTTGCCACCATTTGTCTTTCCCCGGGTGATGACAAATATGGAAGTGCTGCACTCTTCGTTTTGAGAACGGGAGAAAAATTATAAAGACTGCTGCATAAAAAAACCGCTGCAGATAAAATGTGTATCGATTTGCACTCAAGGAAAAAAATGGCCCATGGGGGGATCGAACCCGCGACCTTCGCGTTATTAGCACGACGCTCTAACCAACTGAGCTAATGGGCCACATTAATATACAATGCGAGGTAATT
This sequence comes from Pyrrhosoma nymphula, assembly GCA_963573305.1. Classification (NCBI taxonomy): domain Eukaryota; kingdom Metazoa; phylum Arthropoda; class Insecta; order Odonata; family Coenagrionidae; genus Pyrrhosoma; species Pyrrhosoma nymphula. Next base: position 125,652,775 of record OY754335.1, on the reverse strand, counting down.
GTCTACGTACTTTGGCAGTGTTACGAACCTATGAGAGTTGGCGAACAAACAGTACACGGGTAAGAATACACCTCAGCATATTACTATTTCCACATGGCGTGTGTCACCGATATGCAACTGCCATAAGCTGAGGTTTTTCTAACCCGAGCGTTGTGCCATTTGAAAATACTTCCAGTAGCACACAGAAATTTATAACCAGCGTTTACCATTTTGTCGGAACTCAATAGTCATTTACTCTCTGGTATCACTTAAAATATGAACTCGTGGATAATACAAGATTGACATTCAGGCGGTAAACTATATTTCGGAGGCGGAAACCAAAGCCGACGGGAGAAAAATGCATCATTATAAACCATAACCCGGCTACTTTGACGAACATTCAGTGCCAATATTTTCTACTTGTGTCGCGAGGTCGCAGCTAATATTCCATTGAAGGTTTCGGTTCTAAGTTATCTTCAATAGAAGTAAGCTATTGACCACAATACCGAAGTAGTAATCGAAGAGGAGAAATTGAACATGCAGACTTCCTTGAATTAGTACTATTACCTTGCTGGTAACTAAATCGCTACAAAACTTAACAATCGCTAAATAAGGTATTTTCCAGTTTTATTGTCTCAGTCACGGCTTCACGTTCAAAGTCCGTACCCACGTCACTGAATCACATCATTTTGAAGACAACTCTCTTGTCATATCCGATTGATGTTCGGTCCGGAATTCACTCGCGTTGTCCAAGTATTATCACACCATGGAATACGTAAAGCTTGACAAGAAAAAATAATTGTGGAATCCCTCATAGGAAAACGCCCGGTAGATGGTTGCGCACCCTACAGGATATGTGACACCGTCGTTTACCGTGTACACCGGCGTGTAAAAATCCTGACTAACATCTGCAAAAAATGTGGAACGCTTCACGATTTTGCGTGTCATCCTTGCGCAGGGGCCATGCTAATCTTCTCTGTATCGTTCCAATTTTAGTATATGTACCGCCGAAGCGAGTACGGAAGGAAGGCGCCCGATCTACCCCTATATGTACCATCTTACAGACGGATAAAAGTGTTCGCGAGAATTAAAAGTAAATAATTGAAAAATGTTACGGAAACATTTATTTTTTGTGCTTTTCGTCGTGTCAGTTTCTAGGCGCTTTTGACCTGAAATCATATTAATGAAACCGGAAGCAGAAACGAGGCCAATACTTCTTAAAGTTAAACATTTCTACTATATTAACAACGTCGGGGACCCAACTTGGCAGCGCTCATCCCCCCTAGGACATGCATGACGACATGTATGGTATCTTATACTTTTTAGCCTTCACGACCCACCTGGAGCTTAAAGAGTAAACATGGGTTACTTCACTCTGACGTCAGAAATAAGAGAACTAGTGCTCCGACTTCAGTCCTTTCTCTTCTCTTTTTAAGGTGCGTTCAAAACCTTCCTCCACCTCTCTCCCGTCGACCCTGCGACAAAGCCCCGAAAGAAATGCTACGCTACTTTTGCGCTTGTCCAGTGAGACTCAATTTCGGATTCTTATTTCTGTTAAACTTACTATACCTCCTGGCAAAAGTGTAGCTTCAACTCCGCACAAAAATATTAATTGGAAACATATTTCGTATGATACAAGGAGACTTAGGTGTTGCTGACTCGCATCTCTCACCTGACACATGCTTCAGACTTATTTTCCTCAATGTTTAAGAATGTTTCAATCCAACGCAACACCGTTGCATATTACTTGTGTTCCTCTGGGGTAGCCACTCGTGGTCAATCGAAAAGCCCGATCTCTTCCTTTGCATTTACTTTTGTAACATTCAAGCAGCCACAAGGACGGGCATCACGAGGTTTTGGGGATTCAACAAGCATTCGAAAATATCGGTCTAACTACGTCGGATTTCAATCTTTGTGTCGACCACATAAGTAGCAAGCGAAGAAAACTTCGTTTTTGTTACAAGATTGCAGTGACAGGCACAGGAATCGCTCTCAGAGACTCAATCTTTCATGTGAGATCCAAGGCGGTCTTTTTTCAGACGGCCTTGATAACATTTGGCGAAACCCGGCGTAACACCGCATATTATAAAATTACTCTGAAGTACGAACATACGCTGCAGAACAGTATGGTTTACATAGTAGTTTATCCCAAGAATGACAGGAGGCCATAACAGCCGCCAACGAGACTATTATTTAAGTTTTCCCAAAGGTAGTGTAGCTATAATTTGTTTATTAGCTCCGTAATACTTTGTTCTTTTTCTGCTTCGCAAGAATAACGTTTCCGTTGTATTTTTTCGTACCAGCCTTGTACCTCTGTTCGTTGATGTAGATGCAATGTACATTAATATAAACAGTTTCTCCAACATTCACAGCATACCTGTAATGCAGTGCATGACGTTGAAATGTCTCCTTCAGACAAATATATGCAGGTATTAGCCATCGCATGAATCGTTTCAGTTTCATTAGCTTAATCAACGTGTTCTGCAGTGGATGTTCGTGATAAACTACCCACTGCCATCAGCACACTTGACGTGGCATGTAGGATATTACGCAGGTTTTTCACAGTCTCGAAATGCGCGGAAAGAATCAGTTGCCACCATTTGTCTTTCCCCGGGTGATGACAAATATGGAAGTGCTGCACTCTTCGTTTTGAGAACGGGAGAAAAAAAATAAAGACTGCTGCATAAAAAAACCGCTGCAGATAAAATGTGTATCGATTTGCACTCAAGGAAAAAAATGGCCCATGGGGGGATCGAACCCGCGACCTTCGCGTTATTAGCACGACGCTCTAACCAACTGAGCTAATGGGCCACATTAATATACAATGCGAGGTAATTGTCTACGTACTTTGGCAGTGTTACGAACCTATGAGAGTTGGCGAACAAACAGTACACGGGTAAGAATACACCTCAGCATATTACTATTTCCACATGGCGTGTGTCACCGATATGCAACTGCCATAAGCTGAGGTTTTTCTAACCCGAGCGTTGTGCCATTTGAAAATACTTCCAGTAGCACACAGAAATTTATAACCAGCGTTTACCATTTTGTCGGAACTCAATAGTCATTTACTCTCTGGTATCACTTAAAATATGAACTCGTGGATAATACAAGATTGACATTCAGGCGGTAAACTATATTTCGGAGGCGGAAACCAAAGCCGACGGGAGAAAAATGCATCATTATAAACCATAACCCGGCTACTTTGACGAACATTCAGTGCCAATATTTTCTACTTGTGTCGCGAGGTCGCAGCTAATATTCCATTGAAGGTTTCGGTTCTAAGTTATCTTCAATAGAAGTAAGCTATTGATCACAATACCGAAGTAGTAATCGAAGAGGAGAAATTGAACATGCAGACTTCCTTGAATTAGTACTATTACCTTGCTGGTAACTAAATCGCTACAAAACTTAACAATCGCTAAATAAGGTATTTTCCAGTTTTATTGTCTCAGTCACGGCTTCACGTTCAAAGTCCGTACCCACGTCACTGAATCACATCATTTTGAAGACAACTCTCTTGTCATATCCGATTGATGTTCGGTCCGGAATTCACTCGCGTTGTCCAAGTATTATCACACCATGGAATACGTAAAGCTTGACAAGAAAAAATAATTGTGGAATCCCTCATAGGAAAACGACCGGTAGATGGTTGCGCACCCTACAGGATATGTGACACCGTCGTTTACCGTGTACACCGGCGTGTAAAAATCCTGACTAACATCTGCAAAAAATGTGGAACGCTTCACGATTTTGCGTGTCATCCTTGCGCAGGGGCCATGCTAATCTTCTCTGTATCGTTCCAATTTTAGTATATGTACCGCCGAAGCGAGTACGGAAGGAAGGCGCCCGATCTACCCCTATATGTACCATCTTACAGACGGATAAAAGTGTTCGCGAGAATTAAAAGTAAATAATTGAAAAATGTTACGGAAACATTTATTTTTTGTGCTTTTCGTCGTGTCAGTTTCTAGGCGCTTTTGACCTGAAATCATATTAATGAAACAGCGGAAGCAGAAACGAGGCCAATACTTCTTAAAGTTAAACATTTCTACTATATTAACAACGTCGGGGACCCAACTTGGCAGCGCTCATCCCCCCTTGGACATGCATGACGACATGTATGGTATCTTATACTTTTTAGCCTTCACGACCCACCTGGAGCTTAAAGAGTAAACATGGGTCACTTCACTCTGACGTCAGAAATAAGAGAACTAGTGCTCCGACTTCAGTCCTTTCTCTTCTCTTTTTAAGGTGCGTTCAAAACCTTCCTCCACCTCTCTCCCGTCGACCCTGCGACAAAGCCCCGAAAGAAATGCTACGCTACTTTTGCGCTTGTCCAGTGAGACTCAATTTCGGATTCTTATTTCTGTTAAACTTACTATACCTCCTGGCAAAAGTGTAGCTTCAACTCCGCACAAAAATATTAATTGGAAACATATTTCGTATGATACAAGGAGACTTAGGTGTTGCTGACTCGCATCTCTCACCTGACACATGCTTCAGACTTATTTTCCTCAATGTTTAAGAATGTTTCAATCCAACGCAACACCGTTGCATATTACTTGTGTTCCTCTGGGGTAGCCACTCGTGGTCAATCGAAAAGCCCGATCTCTTCCTTTGCATTTACTTTTGTAACATTCAAGCAGCCACAAGGACGGGCATCACGAGGTTTTGGGGATTCAACAAGCATTCGAAAATATCGGTCTAACTACGTCGGATTTCAATCTTTGTGTCGACCACATAAGTAGCAAGCGAAGAAAACTTCGTTTTTGTTACAAGATTGCAGTGACAGGCACAGGGATCGCTCTCAGAGACTCAATCTTTCATGTGAGATCCAAGGCGGTCTTTTTTCAGACGGCCTTGATAACATTTGGCGAAACCCGGCGTAACACCGCATATTATAAAATTACTCTGAAGTACGAACATACGCTGCAGAACAGTATGGTTTACATAGTAGTTTATCCCAAGAATGACAGGAGGCCATAACAGCCGCCAACGAGACTTTTATTTAAGTTTTCCCAAAGGTAGTGTAGCTATAATTTGTTTATTAGCTCCGTAATACTTTGTACTTTTTCTGCTTCGCAAGAATAACGTTTCCGTTGTATTTTTTCGTACCAGCCTTGTACCTCTGTTCGTTGATGTAGATGCAATGTACATTAATACAAACAGTTTCTCCAACATTCACAGCATACCTGTAATGCAGTGCATGACGTTGAAATGTCTCCTTCAGAAAAATATATTCAGGTATTAGCCATCGCATGAATCGTTTCAGTTTCATTAGCTTAATCAACGTGTTCTGCAGTGGATGTTCGTGATAAACTACCCACTGCCATCAGCACACTTGACGTGGCATGTAGGATATTACGCAGGTTTTTCACAGTCTCGAAATGCGCGGAAAGAATCAGTTGCCACCATTTGTCTTTCCCCGGGTGATGACAAATATGGAAGTGCTGCTCTCTTCGTTTTGAGAACGGGAGAAAAAAAATAAAGACTGCTGCATAAAAAAACCGCTGCAGATAAAATGTGTATCGATTTGCACTCAAGGAAAAAAATGGCCCATGGGGGGATCGAACCCGCGACCTTCGCGTTATTAGCACGACGCTCTAACCAACTGAGCTAATGGGCCACATTAATATACAATGCGAGGTAATTGTCTACGTACTTTGGCAGTGTTACGAACCTATGAGAGTTGGCGAACAAACAGTACACGGGTAAGAATACACCTCAGCATATTACTATTTCCACATGGCGTGTGTCATCGATATGCAACTGCCATAAGCTGAGGTTTTTCTAACCCGAGCGTTGTGCCATCTGAAAATACTTCCAGTAGCACACAGAAATTTATAACCAGCGTTTACCATTTTGTCGGAACTCAATAGTCATTTACTCTCTGGTATCACTTAAAATATGAACTCGTGGATAATACAAGATTGACATTCAGGCGGTAAACTATATTTCGGAGGCGGAAACCAAAGCCGACGGGAGAAAAATGCATCATTATAAACCATAACCCGGCTACTTTGACGAACATTCAGTGCCAATATTTTCTACTTGTGTCGCGAGGTCGCAGCTAATATTCCATTGAAGGTTTCGGTTCTAAGTTATCTTCAATAGAAGTAAGCTATTGACCACAATACCGAAGTAGTAATCGAAGAGGAGAAATTGAACATGCAGACTTCCTTGAATTAGTACTATTACCTTGCTGGTAACTAAATCGCTACAAAACTTAACAATCGCTAAATAAGGTATTTTCCAGTTTTATTGTCTCAGTCACGGCTTCACGTTCAAAGTCCGTACCCACGTCACTGAATCACATCATTTTGAAGACAACTCTCTTGTCATATCCGATTGATGTTCGGTCCGGAATTCACTCGCGTTGTCCAAGTATTATCACACCATGGAATACGTAAAGCTTGACAAGAAAAAATAATTGTGGAATCCCTCATAGGAAAACGACCGGTAGATGGTTGCGCACCCTACAGGATATGTGACACCGTCGTTTACCGTGTACACCGGCGTGTAAAAATCCTGACTAACATCTGCAAAAAATGTGGAACGCTTCACGATTTTGCGTGTCATCCTTGCGCAGGGGCCATGCTAATCTTCTCTGTATCGTTCCAATTTTAGTATATGTACCGCCGAAGCGAGTACGGAAGGAAGGCGCCCGATCTACCCCTATATGTACCATCTTACACACGGATAAAAGTGTTCGCGAGAATTAAAAGTAAATAATTGAAAAATGTTACGGAAACATGTTTTTTTTGTGCTTTTCGTCGTGTCAGTTTCTAGGCGCTTTTGACCTGAAATCATATTAATGAAACAGCGGAAGCAGAAACGAGGCCAATACTTCTTAAAGTTAAACATTTCTACTATATTAACAACGTCGGGGACCCAACTTGGCAGCGCTCATCCCCCCTTGGACATGCATGACGACATGTATGGTATCTTATACTTTTTAGCCTTCACGACCCACCTGGAGCTTAAAGAGTAAACATGGGTCACTTCACTCTGACGTCAGAAATAAGAGAACTAGTGCTCCGACTTCAGTCCTTTCTCTTCTCTTTTTAAGGTGCGTTCAAAACCTTCCTCCACCTCTCTCCCTTCGACCCTGCGACAAAGCCCCGAAAGAAATGCTACGCTACTTTTGCGCTTGTCCAGTGAGACTCAATTTTGGATTCTTATTTCTGTTAAACTTACTATACCTCCTGGCAAAAGTGTAGCTTCAACTCCGCACAAAAATATTAATTGGAAACATATTTCGTATGATACAAGGAGACTTAGGTGTTGCTGACTCGCATCTCTCACCTGACACATGCTTCAGACTTATTTTCCTCAATGTTTAAGAATGTTTCAATCCAACGGAACACCGTTGCATATTACTTGTGTGCCTCTGGGGTAGCCACTCGTGGTCAATCGCAAAGTCCGATCTCTTCCTTTGCATTTACTTTTGTAACATTCAAGCCGCCACAAGGACGGGCATCACGAGGTTTTGGGGATTCAACAAGCATTCGAAAATATCGGTCTAACTACGTCGGATTTCAATCTTTGTGTCGACCACATAAGTAGCAAGCGAAGAAAACTTCGTTTTTGTTACAAGATTGCAGTGACAGGCACAGGAATCGCTCTCAGAGACTCAATCTTTCATGTGAGATCCAAGGCGGTCTTTTTTCAGACGGCCTTGATAACATTTGGCGAAACCCGGCGTAACACCGCATATTATAAAATTACTCTGAAGTACGAACATACGCTGCAGAACAGTATGGTTTACATAGTAGTTTATCCCAAGAATGACAGGAGGCCATAACAGCCGCCAACGAGACTATTATTTAAGTTTTCCCAAAGGTAGTGTAGCTATAATTTGTTTATTAGCTCCGTAATACTTTGTTCTTTTTCTGCTTCGCAAGAATAACGTTTCCGTTGTATTTTTTCGTACCAGCCTTGTACCTCTGTTCGTTGATGTAGATGCAATGTACATTAATACAAACAGTTTCTCCAACATTCACAGCATACCTGTAATGCAGTGCATGACGTTGAAATGTCTCCTTCAGAAAAATATATTCAGGTATTAGCCATCGCATGAATCGTTTCAGTTTCATTAGCTTAATCAACGTGTTCTGCAGTGGATGTTCGTGATAAACTACCCACTGCCATCAGCACACTTGACGTGGCATGTAGGATATTACGCAGGTTTTTCACAGTCTCGAAATGCGCGGAAAGAATCAGTTGCCACCATTTGTCTTTCCCCGGGTGATGACAAATATGGAAGTGCTGCACTCTTCGTTTTGAGAACGGGAGAAAAAAAATAAAGACTGCTGCATAAAAAAACCGCTGCAGATAAAATGTGTATCGATTTGCACTCAAGGAAAAAAATGGCCCATGGGGGGATCGAACCCGCGACCTTCGCGTTATTAGCACGACGCTCTAACCAACTGAGCTAATGGGCCACATTAATATACAATGCGAGGTAATAGTCTACGTACTTTGGCAGTGTTACGAACCTATGAGTGTTGGCGAACAAACAGTACACGGGTAAGAATACACCTCAGCATATTACTATTTCCACATGGCGTGTGTCACCGATATGCAACTGCCATAAGCTGAGGTTTTTCTAACCCGAGCGTTGTGCCATCTGAAAATACTTCCAGTAGCACACAGAAATTTATAACCAGCGTTTACCATTTTGTCGGAACTCAATAGTCATTTACTCTCTGGTATCACTTAAAATATGAACTCGTGGATAATACAAGATTGACATTCAGGCGGTAAACTATATTTCGGAGGCGGAAACCAAAGCCGACGGGAGAAAAATGCGTCATTATAAACCATAACCCGGCTACTTTGACGAACATTCAGTGCCAATATTTTCTACTTGCGTCGCGAGGTCGCAGCTAATATTCCATTGAAGGTTTCGGTTCTAAGTTATCTTCAATAGAAGTAAGCTATTGACCACAATACCGAAGTAGTAATCGAAGAGGAGAAATTGAACATGCAGACTTCCTTGAATTAGTACTATTACCTTGCTGGTAACTAAATCGCTACAAAACTTAACAATCGCTAAATAAGGTATTTTCCAGTTTTATTGTCTCAGTCACGGCTTCACGTTCAAAGTCCGTACCCACGTCACTGAATCACATCATTTTGAAGACAACTCTCTTGTCATATCCGATTGATGTTCGGTCCGGAATTCACTCGCGTTGTCCAAGTATTATCACACCATGGAATACGTAAAGCTTGACAAGAAAAAATAATTGTGGAATCCCTCATAGGAAAACGCCCGGCAGATGGTTGCGCACCCTACAGGATATGTGACACCGTCGTTTACCGTGTACACCGGCGTGTAAAAATCCTGACTAACATCTGCAAAAAATGTGGAACGCTTCACGATTTTGCGTGTCATCCTTGCGCAGGGGCCATGCTAATCTTCTCTGTATCGTTCCAATTTTAGTATATGTACCGCCGAAGCGAGTACGGAAGGAAGGCGCCCGATCTACCCCTATATGTACCATCTTACACACGGATAAAAGTGTTCGCGAGAATTAAAAGTAAATAATTGAAAAATGTTACGGAAACATGTATTTTTTGTGCTTTTCGTCGTGTCAGTTTCTAGGCGCTTTTGACCTGAAATCATATTAATGAAACAGCGGAAGCAGAAACGAGGCCAATACTTCTTAAAGTTAAACATTTCTACTATATTAACAACGTCGGGGACCCAACTTGGCAGCGCTCATCCCCCCTTGGACATGCATGACGACATGTATGGTATCTTATACTTTTTAGCCTTCACGACCCACCTGGAGCTTAAAGAGTAAACATGGGTCACTTCACTCTGACGTCAGAAATAAGAGAACTAGTGCTCCGACTTCAGTCCTTTCTCTTCTCTTTTTAAGGTGCGTTCAAAACCTTCCTCCACCTCTCTCCCTTCGACCCTGCGACAAAGCCCCGAAAGAAATGCTACGCTACTTTTGCGCTTGTCCAGTGAGACTCAATTTTGGATTCTTATTTCTGTTAAACTTACTATACCTCCTGGCAAAAGTGTAGCTTCAACTCCGCACAAAAATATTAATTGGAAACATATTTCGTATGATACAAGGAGACTTAGGTGTTGCTGACTCGCATCTCTCACCTGACACATGCTTCAGACTTATTTTCCTCAATGTTTAAGAATGTTTCAATCCAACGCAACACCGTTGCATATTACTTGTGTGCCTCTGGGGTAGCCACTCGTGGTCAATCGCAAAGTCCGATCTCTTCCTTTGCATTTACTTTTGTAACATTCAAACCGCCACAAGGACGGGCATCACGAGAGTAGTGTGTGTTTGTTCGTTTGGGCACACTTAATATGCAAATTTATGCAGGAATGCGGAGTCAGCGACGCCGCCCCGGCCAATCAATCCCACCCCCATGTTTTTCCCCCATTGTTCGAACCCATTGTTCTTTCTGGGCCAACCTTGGCCTTTGACCTATTCACCTCAAGCTTTCAAAACCCCCACCCAAGTCACGCCACATCAACCCACCCAAGGTTACCCACCCCGAGATTACTTCCACATAGCTCAAGGCTACGGACAAGTCCAGACTTGTTACCTCCCCTTCGATAATAACCTCCCCTTGCAGCAATGTATATAAGCCCTCGCAGACGGTAGTGTGTTCATTAGAGTACAGCAAAATGAACTCGAAACCTGGCAGTTTCCGAAAGCCTCCCACTGCACGCCTGGGAGATACATATCTACGCGTGAAGCGGCAAGAAGATGAGGATGTATACTCAATATACATTCCGAAAGAAAGAGACGGGAATACTGATTTTATACTATCGGTTTCTTTCCCAACTTCATACTACTGTGTGTTCCGTCATCAGAACTGTGAGTTTGATGTCGTTGGACAGAAAGTGAAATTCTCGGGCTTCCAGGATGAAAGTGGGAGAGTTGAGAGATTCAACATCACCCAGACATCCCTCATCACCGATCCTGAGAAGAGGCGAATGGCTGATGAGCAGCTCCCCATAATTTGGCTGTATGTGAACGAGGCTTACCGTCCGGAATCAAAAGCTAGAGGAGGGAGTGTTGCAGGAGGAGGACGACGAGAAAGGACTGAATTCGATGGAGGATCGCGGGTAATCAGCAAGGGTGGAGCTGATGATAGAGAAATGCATATAGTCGGCAAGTCGGGAGCTGTAGGATCGCGGGTAATCAGCAAGAGTGGAGCTGATGATAGAGAAATGCATTTAGTCCACAAGTCGAAACCGGTGTGCTACACGGACCATCAAGAATCTAAAGTGTGCTACTTTACAACGGATCAAATCAAAGGTCCTCGTCTAAGAGTGATTAAATTTGTTCTCAAAAATGAAGATGAAATGTTTGTATACTAAAGTGAATAAAAGTGAAAACATACATAAATGGTTTTTTTTTCATTTCCCACAATTTAGCTTTCTCACAAATCCTCCATAAGGTATGTTCGTTTTGGCGCAGCCATGATCTACTTTCTATATCATCAAATAACTCGCTTAATATTGATTGTAGGAAGAAGAGTTTAACAAATTTATTTAATTTTTTTAACATATTTTATTTTGTGTACACCAATCTGCCAGCTTATGGTAATTTTCTCTCACACATTACAGATTATTTTGAGAATGCGACTCGATTAAACAACCTTTATATATGTCACTAATTTCTTAAGTGAAGAACAACCGTACATTTCCAAGTTACGCATACATTGGGAAGGAGACTGGTTAAAAACGATACTTTTGAGCATCTTATTCTGACGCAGTTCATTTATGCAAGGAACTTAAAAAAGTCATAGTAAATATCTAATTAATTAACATCCGTAATTAATTGCTAATTAATTATTCCATTAATTTATGTTTTCTCTACGCAAAGACTTGTTTAATAATAAACCCAGCGATAAACAATTAAAATCAATGGAAAGAGGAGTTAATTCTACGTAAAAGGGACCTTATAAGCTTCATCCCTAGCCTGATAGGAAGGCTTCGTTTGTCAAAAATAACGTAATTTTTCGTAAATATTAGCAATTTTATCCGTTATTAACAAACTCAAGGAAAAACCCAATGGTACCACGTGAAAGCGGGGTTAATTTAGCATAAAAATGATACCATAGTCCATACATCGCAAGAGTTAATTACCTACAATTAGTGATTATATAATAACAACAATTACTCAGAAACTATGATTTATTGCGTACCCGAATTTTCGTCGTATAAATTCTAAGATGCTCCTTCATAATCTTGCTAAAGTTCAACTGTATCGTACCATAAACAAAGGATTTAAAAAATCGAGTTACAACCATTTTTTAAGAAATAGCAACAAATTGGAATTTTTTTCAGCAAACTCGTATTCTCCGGAAACTTTTTAACATATTTTATTTAGTGTACACCAATCTGTCAGCTTATGATAATTTTCTCTCGCGACATATTATACATTTAATGTTTCATCACGAATATACACGAGGGAAATTCAGAAAACTCTTTAACAAAAGGCATGCGTTGTGGTCATATTGACGGCTAACTCTCCCAGCACAGAACTTGAAATCATTCTCTTGAGAAATCGCATAGCTCATTAAACATGTGAAACTGAGAAAAAATACGTAGGTATTGTGTACGAATCCCATACTCTAGGATCTAATTCCACCTCAAAGACTTCTGATACGCAATTTCGGCAAACTCGTTTTAATTTAGGGGTTGACTATGATTTTAACGTACGGTACATACGGTACGTACGGTACGGTTTTCATTCCAATATAATCTTTCCAATTTTTAATTCTTAAAACGTTTATTTATTCATTGCATTTTCCTACTCAGTGGTGCATACAAAGGAGGGTCTTAATACCTAGTTGGTTATAAAGTTAATTTTGTGTGGGGGGAGAGGTGACAAAAAATTTTGTACATGGGGAGGGGTATGTTTCATTGAGCCAAAGGGTGTGTGTACCAATGATCCTACTGATTTATGTGATAGTAGGGTGGTTCTAATTTTTTTTATCAATTGGAATATCTTTTGGGACACCCCCCATAATTTTGTTCCATTTGCATAGAAAACAAATTGTGTTGAATATTATTGCAAACGGACGAAGGAAAGACGTGTCGCATCACACTCCTAAGTTTTGAAATTTCGGCATTTATTCGATGTTTTCCGATCATTTCTGGCGATTACGGAGCACTTGGTGCTTTTAACAACCATTCTGTTATTACCAGCGATATATTATACATTTGATATGTTTCATCTCGAATATTTTTCAATTTCTGCCCCATAGTTTCCAAGTACTGCCTCGATAGTGAACGATTACCATCGAAGTGAACACCAAAGTCGCGCGGCGCTCCCTCTTGCGGCAACGCTCGAATCTACCAAGTCCGCTGCCGCTTCTCGCATTTTCTTTTTTCGCACTCACAATCAGTGAATCATCTAAATATTCTTGATAGTGAAAATTTTTTAACTTGATAAGTTTTCGGGGTAGTTTGTACTGAAGCTACATTAATGAACTTCTTATTTCATCAGTAGAAATTTAATTGTACATTACTCCGCAACAGGAAAGTGCAACTAAAAATAACTGTAGTCTCCCTCAATAGATTTGATCATGAAGAAGAAATTATATTGAGTTTTGGCATTACTTATTTTCATACAAACAGAAGACCATGTGAAATGATACTCTGACAGCAGGAATTCATGCTTGAGAAATAAATAAACTCATAAACTTCCTCTACGGGTGGAATTACTAGTAGAATACAGAAGTTTTGCATTTAACAACGATAGAAATATAACACTTAAAGGTACTCATGATACGCTCCTCACTGACTCAAATAGGTCTACCTTGATTCCTAACACCTCTTGCGTAAGTAAGAATGTACTGTCATTATATTATCGGCATCTAACATATCGTATTGCAGAATTAAACAAACCCTTGAAAGTGGGGTTGAATTTTTCAATTGAAACGATTAATGCTGAGAGAATCTGTTGATATAATGAGGATCTTTGTGTTGCTTTTAGTGCATGTCAAATGGTCAGCGCCACTTTTTGTATAAAATACTTTTGTATAAAGTACATTAAAATGTACGCTCTACCCAAGCTCAACCCAAGCTCCTCCCCCAACCCAAGCCCCACCTCCAAGCTCGATGAGGGCAGTAAAAAAAAAAGGCATGAATATTTTTTGAGACAAATTTTATTTCACCCATTTGATTACAAGCACTCATTTTTTTTCAGTTTCTTTTCAGTGTACAGACATGTTTACAAAGTCACATTATTTTACTTGTTGAGAACATCTTCCATTCGGGAAACTATAGTTTTTAACTCATTCACTATTATGGATAAATCCGAGGGATATTTCTTAGGACAAGGTATACCAAATAAACTGAGATCATTTTTACCAGCCTTTACTAGAGTATTATTATATTCACTGTATTCATAAACACTTTTCTCATTGAAGAAGTACAGGATCCCATTAGTGTGTCTAAATGCTGACTGTATGCCTGTAGGTATCTGTGGCGGGATTTTCATTTGACGAGCTTGACTCTTCGGTCTAAAACTGCACTCATCCATTTCAATGATGAATTCTCCACTGTGAAATATCAACGTACGACCAGCGTACGTATTAACAACGGCTTGCACTCTAGCGTTTCTAGGAAAACCAGCAGTTATAATATTTACAGGATAACCTTCAACTAATCCCATAATTGGATAATTTACCATGTATATCATGTTATCAATAAATATTACAATTTCTCCATTAGGTCTGCGATAAACAGCATCGAAACCATGAAAATTTCTCTCAGGTAAAAATGGTAACCAATCCGTAATGAGCTGAGGACCGACTATGTCTATTCTCTCAGTCACTTCCATGTCCACATACCAAAACCATTTTGTATGAAAAAAATATAGCAAGTTATTGATAATGAGTAACTGGTTAACACTATCAATTTCACACAAATTTGGGGCTGATGGGGTGGATTACTTTCTGTCTCATTCGGTTGAAGTGGTTTACCACCGCCTCCATCTTTCGGCCTCTTGGGTGCTTCCTCACCTTTACCATTTTCTGCACCATCATTCCCCCGCACTGGATCGTCTTCCTTCTTGCGTTCCGATGGTGGCCCATAGAGGAATTGAACTGCTAGTATATCATCTTCATGTAATGTTAGGCGGTAATGATAATGGTCATAATATGCATACATCAAAGCTTTCTCATGATTTGAATGTGAAATCCCAAGTGTGTGCCCAATTTCATGTAAAAGCACAGAGAGCAAACTAACTTGTGTTTCAGGAAATTCAACATAATCCATTCCCAAGTACCACATTTCATCTTGATCGATGTGAATTTCCAGTGGAACATCTCGACTTGACGGTAATTCTGCATGAGCTAATTTACCTCCAGCCCCGTCCAAAGGAGAAGAGCAATATTCCCTCCTTAGAAAATTTTTATGATTATACCGTGTATTCATTATGTAGATATCTGGATTTTGAGCATCATGTTCAAACTTTAAATTCGTTGCCTGACCCCATATTTCAAACGCCTTCCGAGCCAATTCGATGTATGTCTTGTTCACTAATCCATAGTGCCATTTTATTCTATCTTTATTCCATTTATGAAGAGATAGTGAAAACGCAGGATCATCAGCAACTCCGCAACGAGGTCTCTTGGTTAAATTGAGGGTCATTTCGTTTAATTCACCATCTTTGGTTATGTTATAGTATTCTTGAAAAATTTTCAAAGCCTCTTCGAATTCCGTCTGGTCAATGTTACTTATTTCAGTTTCGCTTACGTTCAAATATCCATACTCTCGTAGATATTCAGCAACACAAAACGTTTGACTAGTATTGTTTTTTTCACTAGATAAAACCTTTTGCACCCCAAGCTCAGTTAAGAGCAGAAAGATATATATTGCAATCATTTCATGCGTAGCGTAGCACGCAAAAGAAGGAAATGAGCTTGTTATCTTACTTCGAACCGAATTTATAGGCACTTCACTAGCGAAAAAATCATAAATAAAAACAAATGAATGTTATGAAGAAGGGAAGGCCTCATCGTAAGTTCGTTTTCGAGATTCTTCTTTAATCCTATAATCACCCCACGCTAGTGTGGATATACCATCGTCACAAATGTATCGTTTATCATCGTCTGCACTCAAAGCTATTTTATTTATTTTTATGGTAAAAATTTCATGCTTAATAGATCGTAAAATATACATTTGTCGATAGGCGATGGAATTTTCAAACAAACATTTTTCAAAATGTTCACAATTAATTGATTTTCGAATGACAGGTTTGGCTATACCTTTAGCTTTTTTTACTTCCTTTTCATCTTCCATTCTGTATGAATAAAGTTTGCTTCTCAAACTAATAAAATGCGTCATGATATCACCATTATTTTCATCTTTCATCTTCCCAACCACTTTATTATTAGCGATTGAGAAACAAACATGATCGGACGGATATCCAGATGTATCGTACAATTCTAAGTCCCCTTTCATGTCTTCGTATACATCATCAGTCACCACATCAATAATCATCCCATCCGTATCCATTTGATTTAGTGACATCCTATTACCATATTTCACTTTAAGGTGTCCGTAAAAAAAAAAATCATACATCAATGTTTTACTCATATCTAAAACTGCTTGCCCTGCATAAATTGGTTTTTCCATCTTTATCATTGATTTTTGACTGTAAAAAGTCACTAAATTTTCCGAAAATAGGTAAAATTTCCACCTTGGTAGACGTCATTGATGCATGAAAATTGGAAAGTGCACTAAGACTGATCACCATAGATTTTTAATTTTGTAACCAATGACAATGATTAAGGCAAAATGAATATAGTCACCCTTTATGCCAAAGGCATAGTCCGGGTATTGAAGGATTCATAGGAAAAATAAACATCGCTGCTATTGAAAATGCTCCTTTTGACGTTGTCAACCGCTGGATTATACTCTACTCTCCTATCCTGATTAAGATACTCAACGCACATATCAACGGTGAATGGCGGAACCCAATTAAGTCGTTGAATGCAAATATATTTATGTACACAAGGGAAGTGCCCAAGCTGTTATTCACTCAGAAGACGGCTCAAGAGAACTTGAGGGACGAGGTCACTATCTATCAACCTAGGTACTATTTATTAAGTAGCAATGAGTCTTCGTGGCCCATTATTTGGTTTCCCGTGCATTAAAGAGGACAAACAATCACTCAACTCTCCGTGCACGAAAGGGAAAACGAACGAATACAATAACCAAGATAGGATACGAACACCTCAAATGATCACGCTGACAGTATTCTTCAGGTTTTGTGTTTTTTTTTATAAAATAAGTTCAATGTTTTTCACATCCGTTGAAGTTCAACGGGTACCTTTAGCTAGTATTAAATAATAATGCCAGAAATTTCAAAAGCCATCAAGAATAATAACTAAATTTAACGTTCATTATAATCGAAAATAGGTCGCAGATTTTATTTTTTTCTCAATTTATATTTATTTGCCTAAAAAAACATTTAAATTTTACCTTTATCAGTGACATCTTATTTTCCACAACTAAAGAAGATATCAAAGATTTTTTGGTGAAATGTAAAAAAAAAGAATATGAAAAAATAAATTTATAAAAAAAAAAAAACAAATGTCTTTTTTGTTTTCCTCTTCCTCAATAATTGGGAGGTTAATTAGTTCAGAGGGGAGGCAGATTGATGGCGGGATGTATAAAAAAAAATATTTTTTTGTCAATGTTATTTTTGTTTTTTTTTTGGAATTATTATTTGGTCCTTAAAAGGACCGTTTTTTGTAGACTAGTGACTAATAATAGTCACGCCAACCGTAAACATCTAAGTAGTGACCCCATTTCTCTTTATTTAAATATCGTAATCTTTCAATAATTAGCGGTTTCAACAAATCGTCAGTCAATTTAGAAAAAACTACTACCTCATAATACCCTTCATATTGATCGCATACATTATGCATTGCGATGGGGTCCGGATCGGATTTAGTCGTCTCCAATTGCTTTTCGAAATTCTCATCAGCTTTGGCTTTAATTCTCAGAATATATTCTTCAATCTCTTTCCAGAGTGGGATCCCTCCGACTTGGTGCATAGGAAGGGAGTCCATGGTAGCTAATGTACGTTGCTGAGTTATCTTCCTCTTTATATACACATTAAGTAAAGAAAAAAAATTCGAACGCGCGTGTCATATTCTCCCTCTCCGAAGTCTCCCCCCTCTTTATCCGCAATAGTCCCCTCCCCCATGTACCTAAGAGTGGTAGGGGGGAGAAAGCGTTTTTTCAAATGGGAGGGAGGGAGAGTGTTTTTTCAAATGGAATGGAAGGAGGAAGTGTTTTTCAAATGGATTTTCAATTCCGCATTAATTTTGAAAATTGCAAATATTAAATAATAATGGCAGAAATTTAAAAAGCCACCAAAAATAATAACTAAATTTAACGTTCATTATAATCGAAAATAGGTCGCAGATTTTATTTTTTCTCAATTTATATTTATTTGCGTAAAAAAAATTAAAATTCACTTTTATCAGTGACATCTTATTTTCCTCAACCAAAGAAGCTATTAAAGGATTTATTTAGTTCATCAAGACGAAAGAAAATTTTTTTCCCATGCCTGTAATATTAAAGGTTGACTTTTGAGGGGCTTTCGAAGTGAATTTGTTAGAACAAACTGTATATTCGTGTATTACGTTGAACGGCCGACACATTTTGTAGTAACATAAAAACAATATTCCATCAAATAAGGGTACATATATACCCTAACCCTGATCCCTTAAGGTTATGAGTTAATTTGATTGGTGCATCTGAAATACATTAAAAAACAAAGCAGCTTTTAAATTTAAACCATACCCAAAATCCTTCTAACAACGAAGATAATAGAAGTTTTATTACAAGACTACCTTCTTCCTATTGATTAGCGCCTACTATAATCAACAATGAAATGCTCTCTATAAACTAAACTAATCGCTCTATCAGAATTTTAGTAACGGGGTTGTTTTCCTAATCAACGCTCTAATTTTTGCTCTAGGTTATAGCGGTATTACAACAAGGATTTTGTTATATCCTTATTACCCTAGGGTACATTTAAAGGAGATGCTGGTTTTTTCACTTGGGTTCGAAGGCGGTTATTGTGATTGATCCATCCATGAATTTCCACATTTATAGAACTTATAGAAAAAATGTAAAAAAACATTGATTGGCTGATATTGGAAATTATTTGCTAAAGAGAGTGGAGGGGGGAGGGGTGATTTATTTAGTTCCTCAAGACGAAAGAAAAATTGTTTCCCATGCATGTTATAAATATGAAAACGATATTCTATCAAATAAGGGTACATTCATACCCTAACCCTGAACCCTTAAGGTTATGAGTTAATTTGATTGGTGAATCTGAAAAACGTTAAAAAACAAAGCAGCTTTTAAATTTAAACCATAACCGAAATCCTTCTAACAACGGAGATAATAGAAGTTTTCTTACAAGACTACCTTCTTCCTATTGATTAGCGCCTAATATATTCATCAATGAAATGCTCTCTATAAACTAAACTAATCGCTCTATTAGAATTTTAGTAACGGGGTTGTTTTCCTAATCAACGTTCTCATTTTTGCTATAGGTTATAGCGGTAATACAACAAGGATTTTGTTACACTCTTAGTACCCTAGGGTACATTTAAAGGAGATGCTGGTTTTTTCACTTGGGTTCGAAGGCGGTTATTGTGAGTGAGGCATCCATGAATTTCCACATTTATAGAACTTATAGAAAAAATTTAAAAAAACATTGATCGGCTGAAACTGGAAATTATTTGCTATAGAGAGTGGAGGGGGGAGGGGTGATTTATTTAGTTCCTCAAGACGAAAGAAAAATTGTTTCCCATGCATGTTATAAATATGATAACGATATTCTATCAAATAAGGGTACATCCATACCCTAACCCTGAACCCTTAAGGTTATGAGTTAATTTGATTGGTGCATCTGAAATACATTAAAAACAAAGCAGCTTTTAAATTTAAACCATAGCCGAAATCCTTCTAACAACGCAGATAATAGAAGTTTTCTTACAAGACTACCTTCTTCCTATTGATTAGCGCCTCCTATAATCAACAATGAAATGCTCTCTATAAACGAAAGTAATCGCTCTATCAGAATTTTAGTAACGGGGTTGTTTTTCTAATCAACGCTCTAATTTTTGCTATAGGTTATAGCGGTATTACAACAAGGATTTTGTTATACCCTTATTACCCTAGGGTACATTTAAAGGAGATGCTGGTTTTTTCACTTGGGTTCGAAGGCGGTTATTGTGATTGATCCATCCATGAATTTCCAAATTTATAAAACTTATAGAAAAAATGTAAAAAAAACATTGATCGGCTGAAACCAGTCGAGATGTTTACTCACCATTGCTCTTCGAAGTCCGTAGTTTACTGCTCCATATCCTTCTTCCTTCGATGGGTGGTCATTGGTCTGGGGGATGATTTCATCCAGAGCTCAGAGAAGTCTGATGCTGTGTTGCCCGACCTGGGTCGGTTTATTGTCCATCCAGCTCTTTAAGGCTCCTTGGACTTCTGAAGTTAGCATGTCTCGGTTCCGTATATATATCATTCGAAAGGGACAGTAAAGGGGGAATTTTGTGGCGATGGGGTACTTCCTAACAATGGGCAACTTTGCGGCAATGGGGGAACTTCATAACAATGAAGAACTTTATGGCAATGGGGAAATTTGTGACTTTTGGGACCTTAAGGTTATAAGGAAATTTTGCGACATTGAGAGACCTTCAAGGTGATGGTGAGTTTTGTGACATTGAGAGACCTTATGATAATGGGGAACCTTTAAGGCGATGGAGATTTTTGTGACTTTGTAGAACCTTTAAGACAATGGGGGACTGAGACAATGGAGGTGTACGTACTCTTTTTCCAGACCTCCTCCTATCGTGACGCATGTGCTACCTTTCACTCCCCATTCCTCTAAAAAATTACACATTTTTCAAATAGATTGTATTAAGACTATTTACCATTGATATAAAACAAATAAAATATTATCAAATCTAATTACGATACATATAAAGAGAATACGAATTTGAATGGTCATCGAAACTCAAATATTAAGAAAGTTATTGAAAAACTATATAATTTTTATTCTGCATCTTTTTTAATTTACGACTTATGGAAAATTTTTAAGATACCGATTTTCTCCGCTAAATGAATACCTTTATTAGGATACCAATCTCTCTTTCCTATGATCAAAAAAAATACCGGTTTATTTATTAATAAACCAAATTCGTTTGTATCTTTTTTAATTTACAACTTATGGAAGATTTGTAAGATATCAATTTTGTTCGCTAAATGAATACCTTTAATTAGATATCAATCTCTCTTTCCTACGATCAATATTAAGCGGGGCAGCATGGGGTGGGATTGATTGGCCGGGTCGGCGTCGCTGAGTCAGCATTCCTGCATAAATTTGCATATTAAGTGTGCCCAAACGAACAAACACACACTACTCACGAGGTTTTGGGGATTCAACAAGCATTCGAAAATATCGGTCTAACTACGTCGGATTTCAATCTTTGTGTCGACCACATAAGTAGCAAGCGAAGAAAACTTCGTTTTTGTTACAAGATTGCAGTGACAGGCACAGGAATCGCTCTCAGAGACTCAATCTTTCATGTGAGATCCAAGGCGGTCTTTTTTCAGACGGCCTTGATAACATTTGGCGAAACCCGGCGTAACACCGCATATTATAAAATTACTCTGAAGTACGAACATACGCTGCAGAACAGTATGGTTTACATAGTAGTTTATCCCAAGAATGACAGGAGACCATAACAGCCGCCAACGAGACTATTATTTAAGTTTTCCCAAAGGTAGTGTAGCTATAATTTGTTTATTAGCTCCGTAATACTTTGTTCTTTTTCTGCTTCGCAAGAATAACGTTTCCGTTGTATTTTTTCGTACCAGCCTTGTACCTCTGTTCGTTGATGTAGATGCAATGTACATTAATACAAACAGTTTCTCCAACATTCACAGCATACCTGTAATGCAGTGCATGACGTTGAAATGTCTCCTTCAGACAAATATATGCAGGTATTAGCCATCGCATGAATCGTTTCAGTTTCATTAGCTTAATCAACGTGTTCTGCAGTGGATGTTCGTGATAAACTACCCACTGCCATCAGCACACTTGACGTGGCATGTAGGATATTACGCAGGTTTTTCACAGTCTCGAAATGCGCGGAAAGAATCAGTTGCCACCATTTGTCTTTCCCCGGGTGATGACAAATATGGAAGTGCTGCACTCTTCGTTTTGAGAACGGGAGAAAAAAAATAAAGACTGCTGCATAAAAAAACCGCTGCAGATAAAATGTGTATCGATTTGCACTCAAGGAAAAAAATGGCCCATGGGGGGATAGAACCCGCGACCTTCGCGTTATTAGCACGACGCTCTAACCAACTGAGCTAATGGGCCACATTAATATACAATGCGAGGTAATTGTCTACGTACTTTGGCAGTGTTACGAACCTATGAGAGTTGGCGAACAAACAGTACACGGGTAAGAATACACCTCAGCATATTACTATTTCCACATGGCGTGTGTCACCGATATGCAACTGCCATAAGCTGAGGTTTTTCTAACCCGAGCGTTGTGCCATCTGAAAATACTTCCAGTAGCACACAGAAATTTATAACCAGCGTTTACCATTTTGTCGGAACTCAATAGTCATTTACTCTCTGGTATCACTTAAAATATGAACTCGTGGATAATACAAGATTGACATTCAGGCGGTAAACTATATTTCGGAGGCGGAAACCAAAGCCGACGGGAGAAAAATGCATCATTATAAACCATAACCCGGCTACTTTGACGAACATTCAGTGCCAATATTTTCTACTTGTGTCGCGAGGTCGCAGCTAATATTCCATTGAAGGTTTCGGTTCTAAGTTATCTTCAATAGAAGTAAGCTGTTGACCACAATACCGAAGTAGTAATCGAAGAGGAGAAATTGAACATGCAGACTTCCTTGAATTAGTACTATTACCTTGCTGGTAACTAAATCGCTACAAAACTTAACAATCGCTAAATAAGGTATTTTCCAGTTTCATTGTCTCAGTCACGGCTTCACGTTCAAAGTCCGTACCCACGTCACTGAATCACATCATTTTGAAGACAACTCTCTTGTCATATCCGATTGATGTTCGGTCCGGAATTCACTCGCGTTGTCCAAGTATTATCACACCATGGAATACGTAAAGCTTGACAAGAAAAAATAATTGTGGAATCCCTCATAGGAAAACGCCCGGCAGATGGTTGCGCACCCTACAGGATATGTGACACCGTCGTTTACCGTGTACACCGGCGTGTAAAAATCCTGACTAACATCTGCAAAAAATGTGGAACACTTCACGATTTTGCGTGTCATCCTTGCGCAGTGGCCATGCTAATCTTCTCTGTATCGTTCCAATTTTAGTATATGTACCGCCGAAGCGAGTACGGAAGGAAGGCGCCCGATCTACCCCTATATGTACCATCTTACACACGGATAAAAGTGTTCGCGAGAATTGATTTGATTTGATTTGATTTAATTTAAACATTCAAAAACAGCCGATGTCGGCCTTTACATTGAACATTTGCAACTTAATATCTGCAGTATTAACAAAATAAAATAAGAAAAAAAACATGTGTTGGCAAATAGCATCAAATAAAAACAAAGAGACAATAACATAAAGAATACATTACAACAACATGGAAAGTTAGGGAATCAGGGAGAAAGCGCTTTTCTAAGCTGGCGCTTGAATGATCCGAAAGGAGCAGAGAGATCGAGGGAAGGGCAGGCAGATGAAATGGTTTTGTACAAGGCAGGAAGCCTGTAAAAAAGGGATCGCTGGGAGAGAGAAAGACGGAATTTAGGTTGGTGTATAAGGTGATTGTTGCGTAAGGCACGGCCGGGGATGTGAAGTGAGAAGTATGTGAGTATTTCAGTGGATCGGTACTGACCATTTAACGCTATGTAAAGAAATGAAAGGTCATTGATATTCCTACGGGTGGCCAGTGGGGTCAATGATAGAGCAGACATGATTTCAGTACGAGAAGAATTACGGA
The DNA here is from genome assembly GCA_963573305.1 of Pyrrhosoma nymphula. Taxonomy (NCBI): domain Eukaryota; kingdom Metazoa; phylum Arthropoda; class Insecta; order Odonata; family Coenagrionidae; genus Pyrrhosoma; species Pyrrhosoma nymphula. Next base: position 125,628,733 of record OY754335.1, on the reverse strand, counting down.
GGTGCGGTACGCGGTGACGGACTACGGAAATGAAGAAATTAACGGGGCGTTCAAGAATTTTCAAGTTGGAGGGACATGCAGTGGAGTAGATAACGGAGCAGTATTCGATAATTGGGAGAACGCAGCCAGTGAATATGGTTTTCAGGGCTATGGGGTTTGTGACGTTGGTGAATCTATAAAGCACACCAACGACTGACATAGCCTTAGATTTAATTTTATTGAGGTGCGGGACGAAAGACAGTTTGGGATCGAAAGTAATACCCAGGTCATTATGTGAGGAGGCAAATGGAACAAATTCGTTAAATATAGAATAGTTATTAGGAGTTACGGTGCGTTTTAAGGAAAAAGGTATGTACTTTGATTTGAGAGTATTAATTCTAAGTTGCCACTGCAGGCACCAGGCCTCAAGGGAGTTGAGTGAAGATTAGAGTGACTGGGAATCGGCAGCATTCACAACTGTTTTAAATATTTTGCAGTCGTCTGCATAGAGCAGAATTCCGCAAGAGTTGGAAAGCGCGCAGCTGGTAACGTCATCAATGAAAAGGGAAAAGAGAAGAGGTCCGAGAACGCTTCCTTGGGGGACACCAGAGAGGATAGATAGATTTTCTGATGAGGCTCCGTCAAGAACAACACGCTGAGTGCGGTCGGTGAGGAATTTGGAAAGGATAGATAGAAAAGCACCGTGAATGTTGTACCGATTAGCCAATTTGTGGGTTAAGAGGGTATGATTTACGGAGTCGAAAGCTTTCGCAAAGTCGATGTAGCAAACATCAAGTTGAGAAGAGGCTTCGAAGGCAGCGGTGATGTGCTGATGCAGTACAGAGAGGTTAGTGGCGCAGGAGCCACCCGGGAGGAAGCCGTGCTGCTGAGGTGAGATGTATGGGATGGCGAATGATAAGAGACGGTCATGAATAATACGTTCAAATAGGATGGAAAGAATGGGAAGGATAGATATAGGACGATAATTACTTACATCATCTTTAGCGCCGGATTTTAAAATGGGAGTCACGAGTGCTGTTTTCCAGGCTGAAGGAAACAAACCAGCTGCAAAAAACGGTTGAACAATTTACACAGAGGGATATGAAGAGTGTCCGCGGTTTGGAGTAGAAAGAGTGAGCCAAGGCCGTCAGCTCCCGTGGCTTTGTTGGGAGGTAAAGATTTTAGGAGGGATAGGGTCTCGTCGTTTTTAACAGAGACCCTGGAGAGTGAGTGAGGGCAAACCGGAAGAAGTGTTGGGAGAACGATTTGTGGGGTGGGTGTAGCGAAGTTCGAAGAGAAGTAACTGTTGAAGGCCGAAGTTCGTTCGGCACCCGAGAAATGGCCCTGATCAGATTTGATGATGGAGGGTATGCGCGTGGATTTTCGTCTCGAATTAAATAGGGACCAGAAGCGTTTGGGGTTTGTAATCATGTCGTCAGTAATCGATTTCACACTATTGTCATAGTCGCGGCGTAGGAGATTCCGTGATATTCGGCGAAGGCGTGAGAATGAGGCGTATGTGTGTGGGTTGGGAAAGGACTTCCAAAGCTTCCATGCTGCCCGTTTATTTTTTAGTACAAGGGATGTTTCCGCTGAGAGCCATATGGGTCTCTTCTTGGATACCCTTCGAGAAGGGACGAAGTCGGCGGTGACACCGTGCACAAAGTCATAAAATAAGTCTAGAGCGTCTTCCGGGGACCCGCTCTCCAGGAGGTCCCAAGGCAGGAGCGAGAGTGCGCGGTTAATGGCATCCCAGTCGGCCTTTCTCCAGGCTTTCACTGACCGAGCTGGTGGCGAGGGATGAGCGGAAGTATGGTGGGGGAGGGGCACGGGTAATGAGAACTCAAGTGAGGAGTGGTCTGATTCGAAAATGTTTCTGCACATAGTGGGGGGGTGTACACTGAATGAGGAAAGGATGAGGTCCAATGTTGCCGAATTTCTGGTCGGAAAGGGATTGAACTGGAAGAGACCCATGCCGTCAATGAAGTGGTCAATGAAAAACGTGCCATTGGAGTCGGCACTATTACCGCTGGTTGAAGAATTCCATGTGATGGGAAGATTGAAATCTCCGAGCAGGATCAGGTCACCAAGGGTGTGCACGCGGAGAACTGACTCAAGGCATTCCTCCAACACGGAAATGTTGCTCGAAGGGGGTCGATAAAAGCAGCCAATGAAAAGTTTGCTAGGCAAACGGGTTCCACACCCACTCACAAGTCGGACTTCCGTCCAGATAATCTCGCACTGAGTCTCGAGATCGGAACGCCGAGTCGCCGGGATGGAGGAGTTGATCGCCAGTAGTACACCACCACCGCGAGAATTCCGATCCTTGCGAAACACTTGATGACTGCGTGTGAAGTCTAGTTCACTGTCAACCACTCTGTCGCTGAGCCAGGTTTCGGAAAGGGCTATCACATCCAATGCACAGAGATCGGAGCAGTGGGAGGAAATAGTGGAGAGCTTGTTCTGAATACTCCTAACGTTTTGGTAATAAAACTGCAAGACGGGGCCGGGGGTGAGGCTGACATCCCCGGCGAGGAGAACGAGGAGGGCGAGTAGATTCCACCCAGAACACGAACGACCAGGGGCGGTCCCACGGTAGCGTTCACTCGGCGAGAGGTCCGGCGTCGGCCGGGAAAGATGGAGATGGCTGACGTTGAAACCGCAGGCATGGAAGGCGTTGAAGTGAATATCACCGTAACTATGAAAGTTTTTGGGATATCCTATCAGAGGGGCCAGATAAGGTGAGTGACTGCGAACAATGGAGGATCCACACAGAAAAAGCACCGGACAAAAGAGAACTACCACTGAAATCACCACAGAATACACAGACCGAGGAGCGCGTGGGTGGTTACCGGCGGCCATCTTGGATACGAAATTGAAAAGTAAATAATTGAAAAATGTTACGGAAACATGTATTTTTTGTGCTTTTCGTCGTGTCAGTTTCTAGGCGCTTTTGACCTGAAATCATATTAATGAAACAGCGGAAGCAGAAACGAGGCCAATACTTCTTAAAGTTAAACATTTCTACTATATTAACAACGTCGGGGACCCAACTTGGCAGCGCTCATCCCCCCTTGGACATGCATGACGACATGTATGGTATCTTATACTTTTTAGCCTTCACGACCCACCTGGAGCTTAAAGAGTAAACATGGGTCACTTCACTCTGACGTCAGAAATAAGAGAACTAGTGCTCCGACTTCAGTCCTTTCTCTTCTCTTTTTAAGGTGCGTTCAAAACCTTCCTCCACCTCTCTCCCGTCGACCCTGCGACAAAGCCCCGAAAGAAATGCTACGCTACTTTTGCGCTTGTCCAGTGAGACTCAATTTCGGATTCTTATTTCTGTTAAACTTACTATACCTCCTGGCAAAAGTGTAGCTTCAACTCCGCACAAAAATATTAATTGGAAACATATTTCGTATGATACAAGGAGACTTAGGTGTTGCTGACTCGCATCTCTCACCTGACACATGCTTCAGACTTATTTTCCTCAATGTTTAAGAATGTTTCAATCCAACGCAACACCGTTGCATATTACTTGTGTTCATCTGGGGTAGCCACTCGTGGTCAATCGAAAAGCCCGATCTCTTCCTTTGCATTTACTTTTGTAACATTCAAGCCGCCACAAGGACGGGCATCACGAGGTTTTGGGGATTCAACAAGCATTCGAAAATATCGGTCTAACTACGTCGGATTTCAATCTTTGTGTCGACCACATAAGTAGCAAGCGAAGAAAACTTCGTTTTTGTTACAAGATTGCAGTGACAGGCACAGGAATCGCTCTCAGAGACTCAATCTTTCATGTGAGATCCAAGGCGGTCTTTTTTCAGACGGCCTTGATAACATTTGGCGAAACCCGGCGTAACACCGCATATTATAAAATTACTCTGAAGTACGAACATACGCTGCAGAACAGTATGGTTTACATAGTAGTTTATCCCAAGAATGACAGGAGACCATAACAGCCGCCAACGAGACTATTATTTAAGTTTTCCCAAAGGTAGTGTAGCTATAATTTGTTTATTAGCTCCGTAATACTTTGTTCTTTTTCTGCTTCGCAAGAATAACGTTTCCGTTGTATTTTTTCGTACCAGCCTTGTACCTCTGTTCGTTGATGTAGATGCAATGTACAATAATACAAACAGTTTCTCCAACATTCACAGCATACCTGTAATGCAGTGCATGACGTTGAAATGTCTCCTTCAGACAAATATATGCAGGTATTAGCCATCGCATGAATCGTTTCAGTTTCATTAGCTTAATCAACGTGTTCTGCAGTGGATGTTCGTGATAAACTACCCACTGCCATCAGCACACTTGACGTGGCATGTAGGATATTACGCAGGTTTTTCACAGTCTCGAAATGCGCGGAAAGAATCAGTTGCCACCATTTGTCTTTCCCCGGGTGATGACAAATATGGAAGTGCTGCACTCTTCGTTTTGAGAACGGGAGAAAAAAAATAAAGACTGCTGCATAAAAAAACCGCTGCAGATAAAATGTGTATCGATTTGCACTCAAGGAAAAAAATGGCCCATGGGGGGATCGAACCCGCGACCTTCGCGTTATTAGCACGACGCTCTAACCAACTGAGCTAATGGGCCACATTAATATACAAAGCGAGGTAATTGTCTACGTACTTTGGCAGTGTTACGAACCTATGAGAGTTGGCGAACAAACAGTACACGGGTAAGAATACACCTCAGCATATTACTATTTCCACATGGCGTGTGTCACCGATATGCAACTGCCATAAGCTGAGGTTTTTCTAACCCGAGCGTTGTGCCATCTGAAAATACTTCCAGTAGCACACAGAAATTTATAACCAGCGTTTACCATTTTGTCGGAACTCAATAGTCATTTACTCTCTGGTATCACTTAAAATATGAACTCGTGGATAATACAAGATTGACATTCAGGCGGTAAACTATATTTCGGAGGCGGAAACCAAAGCCGACGGGAGAAAAATGCATCATTATAAACCATAACCCGGCTACTTTGACGAACATTCAGTGCCAATATTTTCTACTTGTGTCGCGAGGTCGCAGCTAATATTCCATTGAAGGTTTCGGTTCTAAGTTATCTTCAATAGAAGTAAGATATTGACCACAATACCGAAGTAGTAATCGAAGAGGAGAAATTGAACATGCAGACTTCCTTGAATTAGTACTATTACCTTGCTGGTATCTAAATCGCTACAAAACTTAACAATCGCTAAATAAGGTATTTTCCAGTTTTATTGTCTCAGTCACGGCTTCACGTTCAAAGTCCGTACCCACGTCACTGAATCACATCATTTTGAAGACAACTCTCTTGTCATATCCGATTGATGTTCGGTCCGGAATTCACTCGCGTTGTCCAAGTATTATCACACCATGGAATACGTAAAGCTTGACAAGAAAAAATAATTGTGGAATCCCTCATAGGAAAACGCCCGGCAGATGGTTGCGCACCCTACAGGATATGTGACACCGTCGTTTACCGTGTACACCGGCGTGTAAAAATCCTGACTAACATCTGCAAAAAATGTGGAACGCTTCACGATTTTGCGTGTCATCCTTGCGCAGGGGCCATGCTAATCTTCTCTGTATCGTTCCAATTTTAGTATATGTACCGCCGAAGCGAGTACGGAAGGAAGGCGCCCGATCTACCCCTATATGTACCATCTTACACACGGATAAAAGTGTTCGCGAGAATTAAAAGTAAATAATTGAAAAATGTTACGGAAACATTTATTTTTTGTGCTTTTCGTCGTGTCAGTTTCTAGGCGCTTTTGACCTGAAATCATATTAATGAAACAGCGGAAGCAGAAACGAGGCCAATACTTCTTAAAGTTAAACATTTCTACTATATTAACAACGTCGGGGACCCAACTTGGCAGCGCTCATCCCCCCTTGGACATGCATGACGACATGTATGGTATCTTATACTTTTTAGCCTTCACGACCCACCTGGAGCTTAAAGAGTAAACATGGGTCACTTCACTCTGACGTCAGAAATAAGAGAACTAGTGCTCCGACTTCAGTCCTTTCTCTTCTCTTTTTAAGGTGCGTTCAAAACCTTCCTCCACCTCTCTCCCGTCGACCCTGCGACAAAGCCCCGAAAGAAATGCTACGCTACTTTTGCGCTTGTCCAGTGAGACTCAATTTCGGATTCTTATTTCTGTTAAACTTACTATACCTCCTGGCAAAAGTGTAGCTTCAACTCCGCACAAAAATATTAATTGGAAACATATTTCGTATGATACAAGGAGACTTAGGTGTTGCTGACTCGCATCTCTCACCTGACACATGCTTCAGACTTATTTTCCTCAATGTTTAAGAATGTTTCAATCCAACGCAACACCGTTGCATATTACTTGTGTTCCTCTGGGGTAGCCACTCGTGGTCAATCGAAAAGCCCGATCTCTTCCTTTGCATTTACTTTTGTAACATTCAAGCAGCCACAAGGACGGGCATCACGAGGTTTTGGGGATTCAACAAGCATTCGAAAATATCGGTCTAACTACGTCGGATTTCAATCTTTGTGTCGACCACATAAGTAGCAAGCGAAGAAAACTTCGTTTTTGTTACAAGATTGCAGTGACAGGCACAGGAATCGCTCTCAGAGACTCAATCTTTCATGTGAGATCCAAGGCGGTCTTTTTTCAGACGGCCTTGATAACATTTGGCGAAACCCGGCGTAACACCGCATATTATAAAATTACTCTGAAGTACGAACATACGCTGCAGAACAGTATGGTTTACATAGTAGTTTATCCCAAGAATGACAGGAGGCCATAACAGCCGCCAACGAGACTATTATTTAAGTTTTCCCAAAGGTAGTGTAGCTATAATTTGTTTATTAGCTCCGTAATACTTTGTTCTTTTTCTGCTTCGCAAGAATAACGTTTCCGTTGTATTTTTTCGTACCAGCCTTGTACCTCTGTTCGTTGATGTAGATGCAATGTACAATAATACAAACAGTTTCTCCAACATTCACAGCATACCTGTAATGCAGTGCATGACGTTGAAATGTCTCCTTCAGACAAATATATGCAGGTATTAGCCATCGCATGAATCGTTTCAGTTTCATTAGCTTAATCAACGTGTTCTGCAGTGGATGTTCGTGATAAACTACCCACTGCCATCAGCACACTTGACGTGGCATGTAGGATATTACGCAGGTTTTTCACAGTCTCGAAATGCGCGGAAAGAATCAGTTGCCACCATTTGTCTTTCCCCGGGTGATGACAAATATGGAAGTGCTGCACTCTTCGTTTTGAGAACGGGAGAAAAAAAATAAAGACTGCTGCATAAAAAAACCGCTGCAGATAAAATGTGTATCGATTTGCACTCAAGGAAAAAAATGGCCCATGGGGGGATCGAACCCGCGACCTTCGCGTTATTAGCACGACGCTCTAACCAACTGAGCTAATGGGCCACATTAATATACAATGCGAGGTAATTGTCTACGTACTTTGGCAGTGTTACGAACCTATGAGAGTTGGCGAACAAACAGTACACGGGTAAGAATACACCTCAGCATATTACTATTTCCACATGGCGTGTGTCACCGATATGCAACTGCCATAAGCTGAGGTTTTTCTAAACCGAGCGTTGTGCCATTTGAAAATACTTCCAGTAGCACACAGAAATTTATAACCAGCGTTTACCATTTTGTCGGAACTCAATAGTCATTTACTCTCTGGTATCACTTAAAATATGAACTCGTGGATAATACAAGATTGACATTCAGGCGGTAAACTATATTTCGGAGGCGGAAACCAAAGCCGACGGGAGAAAAATGCATCATTATAAACCATAACCCGGCTACTTTGACGAACATTCAGTGCCAATATTTTCTACTTGTGTCGCGAGGTCGCAGCTAATATTCCATTGAAGGTTTCGGTTCTAAGTTATCTTCAATAGAAGTAAGCTATTGACCACAATACCGAAGTAGTAATCGAAGAGGAGAAATTGAACATGCAGACTTCCTTGAATTAGTACTATTACCTTGCTGGTAACTAAATCGCTACAAAACTTAACAATCGCTAAATAAGGTATTTTCCAGTTTTATTGTCTCAGTCACGGCTTCACGTTCAAAGTCCGTACCCACGTCACTGAATCACATCATTTTGAAGACAACTCTCTTGTCATATCCGATTGATGTTCGGTCCGGAATTCACTCGCGTTGTCCAAGTATTATCACACCATGGAATACGTAAAGCTTGACAAGAAAAAATAATTGTGGAATCCCTCATAGGAAAACGCCCGGTAGATGGTTGCGCACCCTACAGGATATGTGACACCGTCGTTTACCGTGTACACCGGCGTGTAAAAATCCTGACTAACATCTGCAAAAAATGTGGAACGCTTCACGATTTTGCGTGTCATCCTTGCGCAGGGGCCATGCTAATCTTCTCTGTATCGTTCCAATTTTAGTATATGTACCGCCGAAGCGAGTACGGAAGGAAGGCGCCCGATCTACCCCTATATGTACCATCTTACAGACGGATAAAAGTGTTCGCGAGAATTAAAAGTAAATAATTGAAAAATGTTACGGAAACATTTATTTTTTGTGCTTTTCGTCGTGTCAGTTTCTAGGCGCTTTTGACCTGAAATCATATTAATGAAACAGCGGAAGCAGAAACGAGGCCAATACTTCTTAAAGTTAAACATTTCTACTATATTAACAACGTCGGGGACCCAACTTGGCAGCGCTCATCCCCCCTTGGACATGCATGACGACATGTATGGTATCTTATACTTTTTAGCCTTCACGACCCACCTGGAGCTTAAAGAGTAAACATGGGTCACTTCACTCTGACGTCAGAAATAAGAGAACTAGTGCTCCGACTTCAGTCCTTTCTCTTCTCTTTTTAAGGTGCGTTCAAAACCTTCCTCCACCTCTCTCCCGTCGACCCTGCGACAAAGCCCCGAAAGAAATGCTACGCTACTTTTGCGCTTGTCCAGTGAGACTCAATTTCGGATTCTTATTTCTGTTAAACTTACTATACCTCCTGATAAAAGTGTAGCTTCAACTCCGCACAAAAATATTAATTGGAAACATATTTCGTATGATACAAGGAGACTTAGGTGTTGCTGACTCGCATATCTCACCTGACACATGCTTCAGACTTATTTTCCTCAATGTTTAAGAATGTTTCAATCCAACGCAACACCGTTGCATATTACTTGTGTTCCTCTGGGGTAGCCACTCGTGGTCAATCGAAAAGCCCGATCTCTTCCTTTGCATTTACTTTTGTAACATTCAAGCAGCCACAAGGACGGGCATCACGAGGTTTTGGGGATTCAACAAGCATTCGAAAATATCGGTCTAACTACGTCGGATTTCAATCTTTGTGTCGACCACATAAGTAGCAAGCGAAGAAAACTTCGTTTTTGTTACAAGATTGCAGTGACAGGCACAGGAATCGCTCTCAGAGACTCAATCTTTCATGTGAGATCCAAGGCGGTCTTTTTTCAGACGGCCTTGATAACATTTGGCGAAACCCGGCGTAACACCGCATATTATAAAATTACTCTGAAGTACGAACATACGCTGCAGAACAGTATGGTTTACATAGTAGTTTATCCCAAGAATGACAGGAGGCCATAACAGCCGCCAACGAGACTATTATTTAAGTTTTCCCAAAGGTAGTGTAGCTATAATTTGTTTATTAGCTCCGTAATACTTTGTTCTTTTTCTGCTTCGCAAGAATAACGTTTCCGTTGTATTTTTTCGTACCAGCCTTGTACCTCTGTTCGTTGATGTAGATGCAATGTACAATAATACAAACAGTTTCTCCAACATTCACAGCATACCTGTAATGCAGTGCATGACGTTGAAATGTCTCCTTCAGACAAATATATGCAGGTATTAGCCATCGCATGAATCGTTTCAGTTTCATTAGCTTAATCAACGTGTTCTGCAGTGGATGTTCGTGATAAACTACCCACTGCCATCAGCACACTTGACGTGGCATGTAGGATATTACGCAGGTTTTTCACAGTCTCGAAATGCGCGGAAAGAATCAGTTGCCACCATTTGTCTTTCCCCGGGTGATGACAAATATGGAAGTGCTGCACTCTTCGTTTTGAGAACGGGAGAAAAAAAATAAAGACTGCTGCATAAAAAAACCGCTGCAGATAAAATGTGTATCGATTTGCACTCAAGGAAAAAAATGGCCCATGGGGGGATCGAACCCGCGACCTTCGCGTTATTAGCACGACGCTCTAACCAACTGAGCTAATGGGCCACATTAATATACAATGCGAGGTAATTGTCTACGTACTTTGGCAGTGTTACGAACCTATGAGAGTTGGCGAACAAACAGTACACGGGTAAGAATACACCTCAGCATATTACTATTTCCACATGGCGTGTGTCACCGATATGCAACTGCCATAAGCTGAGGTTTTTCTAACCCGAGCGTTGTGCCATTTGAAAATACTTCCAGTAGCACACAGAAATTTATAACCAGCGTTTACCATTTTGTCGGAACTCAATAGTCATTTACTCTCTGGTATCACTTAAAATATGAACTCGTGGATAATACAAGATTGACATTCAGGCGGTAAACTATATTTCGGAGGCGGAAACCAAAGCCGACGGGAGAAAAATGCATCATTATAAACCATAACCCGGCTACTTTGACGAACATTCAGTGCCAATATTTTCTACTTGTGTCGCGAGGTCGCAGCTAATATTCCATTGAAGGTTTCGGTTCTAAGTTATCTTCAATAGAAGTAAGCTATTGACCACAATACCGAAGTAGTAATCGAAGAGGAGAAATTGAACATGCAGACTTCCTTGAATTATTACTACTACCTTGCTGGTAACTAAATCGCTACAAAACTTAACAATCGCTAAATAAGGTATTTTCCAGTTTTATTGTCTCAGTCACGGCTTCACGTTCAAAGTCCGTACCCACGTCACTGAATCACATCATTTTGAAGACAACTCTCTTGTCATATCCGATTGATGTTCGGTCCGGAATTCACTCGCGTTGTCCAAGTATTATCACACCATGGAATACGTAAAGCTTGACAAGAAAAAATAATTGTGGAATCCCTCATAGGAAAACGCCCGGTAGATGGTTGCGCACCCTACAGGATATGTGACACCGTCGTTTACCGTGTACACCGGCGTGTAAAAATCCTGACTAACATCTGCAAAAAATCAGGAACGCTTCACGATTTTGCGTGTCATCCTTGCGCAGGGGCCATGCTAATCTTCTCTGTATCGTTCCAATTTTAGTATATGTACCGCCGAAGCGAGTACGGAAGGAAGGCGCCCGATCTACCCCTATATGTACCATCTTACACACGGATAAAAGTGTTCGCGAGAATTAAAAGTAAATAATAGAAAAATGTTACAGAAACATGTATTTTTTGTGCTTTTCGTCGTGTCAGTTTCTAGGCGCTTTTGACCTGAAATCATATTAATGAAACAGCGGAAGCAGAAACGAGGCCAATACTTCTTAAAGTTAAACATTTCTACTATATTAACAACGTCGGGGACCCAACTTGGCAGCGCTCATCCCCCCTTGGACATGCATGACGACATGTATGGTATCTTATACTTTTTAGCCTTCACGACCCACCTGGAGCTTAAAGAGTAAACATGGGTTACTTCACTCTGACGTCAGAAATAAGAGAACTAGTGCTCCGACTTCAGTCCTTTCTCTTCTCTTTTTAAGGTGCGTTCAAAACCTTCCTCCACCTCTCTCCCGTCGACCCTGCGACAAAGCCCCGAAAGAAATGCTACGCTACTTTTGCGCTTGTCCAGTGAGACTCAATTTCGGATTCTTATTTCTGTTAAACTTACTATACCTCCTGGCAAAAGTGTAGCTTCAACTCCGCACAAAAATATTAATTGGAAACATATTTCGTATGATACAAGGAGACTTAGGTGTTGCTGACTCGCATCTCTCACCTGACACATGCTTCAGACTTATTTTCCTCAATGTTTAAGAATGTTTCAATCCAACGCAACACCGTTGCATATTACTTGTGTGCCTCTGGGGTAGCCACTCGTGGTCAATCGAAAAGCCCGATCTCTTCCTTTGCATTTACTTTTGTAACATTCAAGCCGCCACAAGGACGGGCATCACGAGGTTTTGGGGATTCAACAAGCATTCGAAAATATCGGTCTAACTACGTCGGATTTCAATCTTTGTGTCGACCACATAAGTAGCAAGCGAAGAAAACTTCGTTTTTGTTACAAGATTGCAGTGACAGGCACAGGAATCGCTCTTCGAGACTCAATCTTTCATGTGAGATCCAAGGCGGTCTTTTTTCAGACGGCCTTGATAACATTTGGCGAAACCCGGCGTAACACCGCATATTATAAAATTACTCTGAAGTACGAACATACGCTGCAGAACAGTATAGTTTACATAGTAGTTTATCCCAAGAATGACAGGAGGCCATAACAGCCGCCAACGAGACTATTATTTAAGTTTTCCCAAAGGTAGTGTAGCTATAATTTGTTTATTAGCTCCGTAATACTTTGTTCTTTTTCTGCTTCGCAAGAATAACGTTTCCGTTGTATTTTTTCGTACCAGCCTTGTACCTCTGTTCGTTGATGTAGATGCAATGTACATTAATATAAACAGTTTCTCCAACATTCACAGCATACCTGTAATGCAGTGCATGACGTTGAAATGTCTCCTTCAGACAAATATATGCAGGTATTAGCCATCGCATGAATCGTTTCAGTTTCATTAGCTTAATCAACGTGTTCTGCAGTGGATGTTCGTGATAAACTACCCACTGCCATCAGCACACTTGACGTGGCATGTAGGATATTACGCAGGTTTTTCACAGTCTCGAAATGCGCGGAAAGAATCAGTTGCCACCATTTGTCTTTCCCCGGGTGATGACAAATATGGAAGTGCTGCACTCTTCGTTTTGAGAACGGGAGAAAAAAAATAAAGACTGCTGCATAAAAAAACCGCTGCAGATAAAATGTGTATCGATTTGCACTCAAGGAAAAAAATGGCCCATGGGGGGATCGAACCCGCGACCTTCGCGTTATTAGCACGACGCTCTAACCAACTGAGCTAATGGGCCACATTAATATACAATGCGAGGTAATTGTCTACGTACTTTGGCAGTGTTACGAACCTATGAGAGTTGGCGAACAAACAGTACACGGGTAAGAATACACCTCAGCATATTACTATTTCCACATGGCGTGTGTCACCGATATGCAACTGCCATAAGCTGAGGTTTTTCTAACCCGAGCGTTGTGCCATTTGAAAATACTTCCAGTAGCACACAGAAATTTATAACCAGCGTTTACCATTTTGTCGGAACTCAATAGTCATTTACTCTCTGGTATCACTTAAAATATGAACTCGTGGATAATACAAGATTGACATTCAGGCGGTAAACTATATTTCGGAGGCGGAAACCAAAGCCGACGGGAGAAAAATGCATCATTATAAACCATAACCCGGCTACTTTGACGAACATTCAGTGCCAATATTTTCTACTTGTGTCGCGAGGTCGCAGCTAATATTCCATTGAAGGTTTCGGTTCTAAGTTATCTTCAATAGAAGTAAGCTATTGACCACAATACCGAAGTAGTAATCGAAGAGGAGAAATTGAACATGCAGACTTCCTTGAATTAGTACTATTACCTTGCTGGTAACTAAATCGCTACAAAACTTAACAATCGCTAAATAAGGTATTTTCCAGTTTTATTGTCTCAGTCACGGCTTCACGTTCAAAGTCCGTACCCACGTCACTGAATCACATCATTTTGAAGACAACTCTCTTGTCATATCCGATTGATGTTCGGTCCGGAATTCACTCGCGTTGTCCAAGTATTATCACACCATGGAATACGTAAAGCTTGACAAGAAAAAATAATTGTGGAATCCCTCATAGGAAAACGACCGGTAGATGGTTGCGCACCCTACAGGATATGTGACACCGTCGTTTACCGTGTACACCGGCGTGTAAAAATCCTGACTAACATCTGCAAAAAATGTGGAACGCTTCACGATTTTGCGTGTCATCCTTGCGCAGGGGCCATGCTAATCTTCTCTGTATCGTTCCAATTTTAGTATATGTACCGCCGAAGCGAGTACGGAAGGAAGGCGCCCGATCTACCCCTATATGTACCATCTTACACACGGATAAAAGTGTTCGCGAGAATTAAAAGTAAATAATAGAAAAATGTTACGGAAACATGTATTTTTTGTGCTTTTCGTCGTGTCAGTTTCTAGGCGCTTTTGACCTGAAATCATATTAATGAAACAGCGGAAGCAGAAACGAGGCCAATACTTCTTAAAGTTAAACATTTCTACTATATTTACAACGTCGGGGACCCAACTTGGCAGCGCTCATCCCCCCTTGGACATGCATGACGACATGTATGGTATCTTATACTTTTTAGCCTTCACGACCCACCTGGAGCTTAAAGAGTAAACATGGGTTACTTCACTCTGACGTCAGAAATAAGAGAACTAGTGCTCCGACTTCAGTCCTTTCTCTTCTCTTTTTAAGGTGCGTTCAAAACCTTCCTCCACCTCTCTCCCGTCGACCCTGCGACAAAGCCCCGAAAGAAATGCTACGCTACTTTTGCGCTTGTCCAGTGAGACTCAATTTCGGATTCTTATTTCTGTTAAACTTACTATACCTCCTGGCAAAAGTGTAGCTTCAACTCCGCACAAAAATATTAATTGGAAACATATTTCGTATGATACAAGGAGACTTAGGTGTTGCTGACTCGCATCTCTCACCTGACACATGCTTCAGACTTATTTTCCTCAATGTTTAAGAATGTTTCAATCCAACGCAACACCGTTGCATATTACTTGTGTGCCTCTGGGGTAGCCACTCGTGGTCAATCGCAAAGCCCGATCTCTTCCTTTGCATTTACTTTTGTAACATTCAAGCCGCCACAAGGACGGGCATCACGAGGTTTTGGGGATTCAACAAGCATTCGAAAATATCGGTCTAACTACGTCGGATTTCAATCTTTGTGTCGACCACATAAGTAGCAAGCGAAGAAAACTTCGTTTTTGTTACAAGATTGCAGTGACAGGCACAGGAATCGCTCTTCGAGACTCAATCTTTCATGTGAGATCCAAGGCGGTCTTTTTTCAGACGGCCTTGATAACATTTGGCGAAACCCGGCGTAACACCGCATATTATAAAATTACTCTGAAGTACGAACATACGCTGCAGAACAGTATAGTTTACATAGTAGTTTATCCCAAGAATGACAGGAGGCCATAACAGCCGCCAACGAGACTATTATTTAAGTTTTCCCAAAGGTAGTGTAGCTATAATTTGTTTATTAGCTCCGTAATACTTTGTTCTTTTTCTGCTTCGCAAGAATAACGTTTCCGTTGTATTTTTTCGTACCAGCCTTGTACCTCTGTTCGTTGATGTAGATGCAATGTACATTAATATAAACAGTTTCTCCAACATTCACAGCATACCTGTAATGCAGTGCATGACGTTGAAATGTCTCCTTCAGACAAATATATGCAGGTATTAGCCATCGCATGAATCGTTTCAGTTTCATTAGCTTAATCAACGTGTTCTGCAGTGGATGTTCGTGATAAACTACCCACTGCCATCAGCACACTTGACGTGGCATGTAGGATATTACGCAGGTTTTTCACAGTCTCGAAATGCGCGGAAAGAATCAGTTGCCACCATTTGTCTTTCCCCGGGTGATGACAAATATGGAAGTGCTGCACTCTTCGTTTTGAGAACGGGAGAAAAAAAATAAAGACTGCTGCATAAAAAAACCGCTGCAGATAAAATGTGTATCGATTTGCACTCAAGGAAAAAAATGGCCCATGGGGGGATCGAACCCGCGACCTTCGCGTTATTAGCACGACGCTCTAACCAACTGAGCTAATGGGCCACATTAATATACAATGCGAGGTAATTGTCTACGTACTTTGGCAGTGTTACGAACCTATGAGAGTTGGCGAACAAACAGTACACGGGTAAGAATACACCTCAGCATATTACTATTTCCACATGGCGTGTGTCACCGATATGCAACTGCCATAAGCTGAGGTTTTTCTAACCCGAGCGTTGTGCCATTTGAAAATACTTCCAGTAGCACACAGAAATTTATAACCAGCGTTTACCATTTTGTCGGAACTCAATAGTCATTTACTCTCTGGTATCACTTAAAATATGAACTCGTGGATAATACAAGATTGACATTCAGGCGGTAAACTATATTTCGGAGGCGGAAACCAAAGCCGACGGGAGAAAAATGCATCATTATAAACCATAACCCGGCTACTTTGACGAACATTCAGTGCCAATATTTTCTACTTGTGTCGCGAGGTCGCAGCTAATATTCCATTGAAGGTTTCGGTTCTAAGTTATCTTCAATAGAAGTAAGCTATTGACCACAATACCGAAGTAGTAATCGAAGAGGAGAAATTGAACATGCAGACTTCCTTGAATTAGTACTATTACCTTGCTGGTAACTAAATCGCTACAAAACTTAACAATCGCTAAATAAGGTATTTTCCAGTTTTATTGTCTCAGTCACGGCTTCACGTTCAAAGTCCGTACCCACGTCACTGAATCACATCATTTTGAAGACAACTCTCTTGTCATATCCGATTGATGTTCGGTCCGGAATTCACTCGCGTTGTCCAAGTATTATCACACCATGGAATACGTAAAGCTTGACAAGAAAAAATAATTGTGGAATCCCTCATAGGAAAACGACCGGTAGATGGTTGCGCACCCTACAGGATATGTGACACCGTCGTTTACCGTGTACACCGGCGTGTAAAAATCCTGACTAACATCTGCAAAAAATGTGGAACGCTTCACGATTTTGCGTGTCATCCTTGCGCAGGGGCCATGCTAATCTTCTCTGTATCGTTCCAATTTTAGTATATGTACCGCCGAAGCGAGTACGGAAGGAAGGCGCCCGATCTACCCCTATATGTACCATCTTACACACGGATAAAAGTGTTCGCGAGAATTAAAAGTAAATAATTGAAAAATGTTACGGAAACATGTATTTTTTGTGCTTTTCGTCGTGTCAGTTTCTAGGCACTTTTGATCTGAAATCATATTAATGAAACAGCGGAAGCAGAAACGAGGCCAATACTTCTTAAAGTTAAACATTTCTACTATGTTAACAACGTCGGGGACCCAACTTGGCAGCGCTCATCCCCCCTTGGACATGCATGACGACATGTATGGTATCTTATACTTTTTAGCCTTCACGACCCACCTGGAGCTTAAAGAGTAAACATGGGTCACTTCACTCTGACGTCAGAAATAAGAGAACTAGTGCTCCGACTTCAGTCCTTTCTCTTCTCTTTTTAAGGTGCGTTCAAAACCTTCCTCCACCTCTCTCCCGTCGACCCTGCGACAAAGCCCCGAAAGAAATGCTACGCTACTTTTGCGCTTGTCCAGTGAGACTCAATTTCGGATTCTTATTTCTGTTAAACTTACTATACCTCCTGGCAAAAGTGTAGCTTCAACTCCGCACAAAAATATTAATTGGAAACATATTTCGTATGATACAAGGAGACTTAGGTGTTGCTGACTCGCATCTCTCACCTGACACATGCTTCAGACTTAATTTCCTCAATGTTTAAGAATGTTTCAATCCAACGCAACACCGTTGCATATTACTTGTGTTCCTCTGGGGTAGCCACTCGTGGTCAATCGAAAAGCCCGATCTCTTCCTTTGCATTTACTTTTGTAACATTCAAGCAGCCACAAGGACGGGCATCACGAGGTTTTGGGGATTCAACAAGCATTCGAAAATATCGGTCTAACTACGTCGGATTTCAATCTTTGTGTCGACCACATAAGTAGCAAGCGAAGAAAACTTCGTTTTTGTTACAAGATTGCAGTGACAGGCACAGGAATCGCTCTCAGAGACTCAATCTTTCATGTGAGATCCAAGGCGGTCTTTTTTCAGACGGCCTTGATAACATTTGGCGAAACCCGGCGTAACACCGCATATTATAAAATTACTCTGAAGTACGAACATACGCTGCAGAACAGTATGGTTTACATAGTAGTTTATCCCAAGAATGACAGGAGGCCATAACAGCCGCCAACGAGACTATTATTTAAGTTTTCCCAAAGGTAGTGTAGCTATAATTTGTTTATTAGCTCCGTAATACTTTGTTCTTTTTCTGCTTCGCAAGAATAACGTTTCCGTTGTATTTTTTCGTACCAGCCTTGTACCTCTGTTCGTTGATGTAGATGCAATGTACAATAATACAAACAGTTTCTCCAACATTCACAGCATACCTGTAATGCAGTGCATGACGTTGAAATGTCTCCTTCAGACAAATATATGCAGGTATTAGCCATCGCATGAATCGTTTCAGTTTCATTAGCTTAATCAACGTGTTCTGCAGTGGATGTTCGTGATAAACTACCCACTGCCATCAGCACACTTGACGTGGCATGTAGGATATTACGCAGGTTTTTCACAGTCTCGAAATGCGCGGAAAGAATCAGTTGCCACCATTTGTCTTTCCCCGGGTGATGACAAATATGGAAGTGCTGCACTCTTCGTTTTGAGAACGGGAGAAAAAAAATAAAGACTGCTGCATAAAAAAATCGCTGCAGATAAAATGTGTATCGATTTGCACTCAAGGAAAAAAATGGCCCATGGGGGGATCGAACCCGCGACCTTCGCGTTATTAGCACGACGCTCTAACCAACTGAGCTAATGGGCCACATTAATATACAATGCGAGGTAATTGTCTACGTACTTTGGCAGTGTTACGAACCTATGAGAGTTGGCGAACAAACAGTACACGGGTAAGAATACACCTCAGCATATTACTATTTCCACATGGCGTGTGTCACCGATATGCAACTGCCATAAGCTGAGGTTTTTCTAACCCGAGCGTTGTGCCATTTGAAAATACTTCCAGTAGCACACAGAAATTTATAACCAGCGTTTACCATTTTGTCGGAACTCAATAGTCATTTACTCTCTGGTATCACTTAAAATATGAACTCGTGGATAATACAAGATTGACATTCAGGCGGTAAACTATATTTCGGAGGCGGAAACCAAAGCCGACGGGAGAAAAATGCATCATTATAAACCATAACCCGGCTACTTTGACGAACATTCAGTGCCAATATTTTCTACTTGTGTCGCGAGGTCGCAGCTAATATTCCATTGAAGGTTTCGGTTCTAAGTTATCTTCAATAGAAGTAAGCTATTGACCACAATACCGAAGTAGTAATCGAAGAGGAGAAATTGAACATGCAGACTTCCTTGAATTAGTACTATTACCTTGCTGGTAACTAAATCGCTACAAAACTTAACAATCGCTAAATAAGGTATTTTCCAGTTTTATTGTCTCAGTCACGGCTTCACGTTCAAAGTCCGTACCCACGTCACTGAATCACATCATTTTGAAGACAACTCTCTTGTCATATCCGATTGATGTTCGGTCCGGAATTCACTCGCGTTGTCCAAGTATTATCACACCATGGAATACGTAAAGCTTGACAAGAAAAAATAATTGTGGAATCCCTCATAGGAAAACGCCCGGTAGATGGTTGCGCACCCTACAGGATATGTGACACCGTCGTTTACCGTGTACACCGGCGTGTAAAAATCCTGACTAACATCTGCAAAAAATGTGGAACGCTTCACGATTTTGCGTGTCATCCTTGCGCAGGGGCCATGCTAATCTTCTCTGTATCGTTCCAATTTTAGTATATGTACCGCCGAAGCGAGTACGGAAGGAAGGCGCCCGATCTACCCCTATATGTACCATCTTACACACGGATAAAAGTGTTCGCGAGAATTAAAAGTAAATAATTGAAAAATGTTACGGAAACATGTATTTTTTGTGCTTTTCGTCGTGTCAGTTTCTAGGCACTTTTGATCTGAAATCATATTAATGAAACAGCGGAAGCAGAAACGAGGCCAATACTTCTTAAAGTTAAACATTTCTACTATGTTAACAACGTCGGGGACCCAACTTGGCAGCGCTCATCCCCCCTTGGACATGCATGACGACATGTATGGTATCTTATACTTTTTAGCCTTCACGACCCACCTGGAGCTTACAGAGTAAACATGGGTCACTTCACTCTGACGTCAGAAATAAGAGAACTAGTGCTCCGACTTCAGTCCTTTCTCTTCTCTTTTTAAGGTTCGTTCAAAACCTTCCTCCACCTCTCTCCCGTCGACCCTGCGACAAAGCCCCGAAAGAAATGCTACGCTACTTTTGCGCTTGTCCAGTGAGACTCAATTTCGGATTCTTATTTCTGTTAAACTTACTATACCTCCTGGCAAAAGTGTAGCTTCAACTCCGCACAAAAATATTAATTGGAAACATATTTCGTATGATACAAGGAGACTTAGGTGTTGCTGACTCGCATCTCTCACCTGACACATGCTTCAGACTTAATTTCCTCAATGTTTAAGAATGTTTCAATCCAACGCAACACCGTTGCATATTACTTGTGTTCCTCTGGGGTAGCCACTCGTGGTCAATCGAAAAGCCCGATCTCTTCCTTTGCATTTACTTTTGTAACATTCAAGCCGCCACAAGGACGGGCATCACGAGGTTTTGGGGATTCAACAAGCATTCGAAAATATCGGTCTAACTACGTCGGATTTCAATCTTTGTGTCGACCACATAAGTAGCAAGCGAAGAAAACTTCGTTTTTGTTACAAGATTGCAGTGACAGGCACAGGAATCGCTCTCAGAGACTCAATCTTTCATGTGAGATCCAAGGCGGTCTTTTTTCAGACGGCCTTGATAACATTTGGCGAAACCCGGCGTAACACCGCATATTATAAAATTACTCTGAAGTACGAACATACGCTGCAGAACAGTATGGTTTACATAGTAGTTTATCCCAAGAATGACAGGAGGCCATAACAGCCGCCAACGAGACTATTATTTAAGTTTTCCCAAAGGTAGTGTAGCTATAATTTGTTTATTAGCTCCGTAATATTTTGTTCTTTTTCTGCTTCGCAAGAATAACGTTTCCGTTGTATTTTTTCGTACCAGCCTTGTACCTCTGTTCGTTGATGTAGATGCAATGTACAATAATACAAACAGTTTCTCCAACATTCACAGCATACCTGTAATGCAGTGCATGACGTTGAAATGTCTCCTTCAGACAAATATATGCAGGTATTAGCCATCGCATGAATCGTTTCAGTTTCATTAGCTTAATCAACGTGTTCTGCAGTGGATGTTCGTGATAAACTACCCACTGCCATCAGCACACTTGACGTGGCATGTAGGATATTACGCAGGTTTTTCACAGTCTCGAAATGCGCGGAAAGAATCAGTTGCCACCATTTGTCTTTCCCCGGGTGATGACAAATATGGAAGTGCTGCACTCTTCGTTTTGAGAACGGGAGAAAAAAAATAAAGACTGCTGCATAAAAAAACCGCTGCAGATAAAATGTGTATCGATTTGCACTCAAGGAAAAAAATGGCCCATGGGGGGATCGAACCCGCGACCTTCGCGTTATTAGCACGACGCTCTAACCAACTGAGCTAATGGGCCACATTAATATACAATGCGAGGTAATTGTCTACGTACTTTGGCAGTGTTACGAACCTATGAGAGTTGGCGAACAAACAGTACACGGGTAAGAATACACCTCAGCATATTACTATTTCCACATGGCGTGTGTCACCGATATGCAACTGCCATAAGCTGAGGTTTTTCTAACCCGAGCGTTGTGCCATTTGAAAATACTTCCAGTAGCACACAGAAATTTATAACCAGCGTTTACCATTTTGTCGGAACTCAATAGTCATTTACTCTCTGGTATCACTTAAAATATGAACTCGTGGATAATACAAGATTGACATTCAGGCGGTAAACTATATTTCGGAGGCGGAAACCAAAGCCGACGGGAGAAAAATGCATCATTATAAACCATAACCCGGCTACTTTGACGAACATTCAGTGCCAATATTTTCTACTTGTGTCGCGAGGTCGCAGCTAATATTCCATTGAAGGTTTCGGTTCTAAGTTATCTTCAATAGAAGTAAGCTATTGACCACAATACCGAAGTAGTAATCGAAGAGGAGAAATTGAACATGCAGACTTCCTTGAATTATTACTACTACCTTGCTGGTAACTAAATCGCTACAAAACTTAACAATCGCTAAATAAGGTATTTTCCAGTTTTATTGTCTCAGTCACGGCTTCACGTTCAAAGTCCGTACCCACGTCACTGAATCACATCATTTTGAAGACAACTCTCTTGTCATATCCGATTGATGTTCGGTCCGGAATTCACTCGCGTTGTCCAAGTATTATCACACCATGGAATACGTAAAGCTTGACAAGAAAAAATAATTGTGGAATCCCTCATAGGAAAACGACCGGTAGATGGTTGCGCACCCTACAGGATATGTGACACCGTCGTTTACCGTGTACACCGGCGTGTAAAAATCCTGACTAACATCTGCAAAAAATGTGGAACGCTTCACGATTTTGCGTGTCATCCTTGCGCAGGGGCCATGCTAATCTTCTCTGTATCGTTCCAATTTTAGTATATGTACCGCCGAAGCGAGTACGGAAGGAAGGCGCCCGATCTACCCCTATATGTACCATCTTACACACGGATAAAAGTGTTCGCGAGAATTAAAAGTAAATAATAGAAAAATGTTACAGAAACATGTATTTTTTGTGCTTTTCGTCGTGTCAGTTTCTAGGCGCTTTTGACCTGAAATCATATTAATGAAACAGCGGAAGCAGAAACGAGGCCAATACTTCTTAAAGTTAAACATTTCTACTATATTAACAACGTCGGGGACCCAACTTGGCAGCGCTCATCCCCCCTTGGACATGCATGACGACATGTATGGTATCTTATACTTTTTAGCCTTCACGACCCACCTGGAGCTTAAAGAGTAAACATGGGTCACTTCACTCTGACGTCAGAAATAAGAGAACTAGTGCTCCGACTTCAGTCCTTTCTCTTCTCTTTTTAAGGTGCGTTCAAAACCTTCCTCCACCTCTCTCCCGTCGACCCTGCGACAAAGCCCCGAAAGAAATGCTACGCTACTTTTGCGCTTGTCCAGTGAGACTCAATTTCGGATTCTTATTTCTGTTAAACTTACTATACCTCCTGGCAAAAGTGTAGCTTCAACTCCGCACAAAAATATTAATTGGAAACATATTTCGTATGATACAAGGAGACTTAGGTGTTGCTGACTCGCATCTCTCACCTGACACATGCTTCAGACTTATTTTCCTCAATGTTTAAGAATGTTTCAATCCAACGCAACACCGTTGCATATTACTTGTGTTCCTCTGGGGTAGCCACTCGTGGTCAATCGAAAAGCCCGATCTCTTCCTTTGCATTTACTTTTGTAACATTCAAGCAGCCACAAGGACGGGCATCACGAGGTTTTGGGGATTCAACAAGCATTCGAAAATATCGGTCTAACTACGTCGGATTTCAATCTTTGTGTCGACCACATAAGTAGCAAGCGAAGAAAACTTCGTTTTTGTTACAAGATTGCAGTGACAGGCACAGGAATCGCTCTCAGAGACTCAATCTTTCATGTGAGATCCAAGGCGGTCTTTTTTCAGACGGCCTTGATAACATTTGGCGAAACCCGGCGTAACACCGCATATTATAAAATTACTCTGAAGTACGAACATACGCTGCAGAACAGTATGGTTTACATAGTAGTTTATCCCAAGAATGACAGGAGGCCATAACAGCCGCCAACGAGACTATTATTTAAGTTTTCCCAAAGGTAGTGTAGCTATAATTTGTTTATTAGCTCCGTAATATTTTGTTCTTTTTCTGCTTCGCAAGAATAACGTTTCCGTTGTATTTTTTCGTACCAGCCTTGTACCTCTGTTCGTTGATGTAGATGCAATGTACAATAATACAAACAGTTTCTCCAACATTCACAGCATACCTGTAATGCAGTGCATGACGTTGAAATGTCTCCTTCAGACAAATATATGCAGGTATTAGCCATCGCATGAATCGTTTCAGTTTCATTAGCTTAATCAACGTGTTCTGCAGTGGATGTTCGTGATAAACTACCCACTGCCATCAGCACACTTGACGTGGCATGTAGGATATTACGCAGGTTTTTCACAGTCTCGAAATGCGCGGAAAGAATCAGTTGCCACCATTTGTCTTTCCCCGGGTGATGACAAATATGGAAGTGCTGCACTCTTCGTTTTGAGAACGGGAGAAAAAAAATAAAGACTGCTGCATTAAAAAACCGCTGCAGATAAAATGTGTATCGATTTGCACTCAAGGAAAAAAATGGCCCATGGGGGGATCGAACCCGCGACCTTCGCGTTATTAGAACGACGCTCTAACCAACTGAGCTAATGGGCCACATTAATATACAATGCGAGGTAATTGTCTACGTACTTTGGCAGTGTTACGAACCTATGAGAGTTGGCGAACAAACAGTACACGGGTAAGAATACACCTCAGCATATTACTATTTCCACATGGCGTGTGTCACCGATATGCAACTGCCATAAGCTGAGGTTTTTCTAACCCGAGCGTTGTGCCATTTGAAAATACTTCCAGTAGCACACAGAAATTTATAACCAGCGTTTACCATTTTGTCGGAACTCAATAGTCATTTACTCTCTGGTATCACTTAAAATATGAACTCGTGGATAATACAAGATTGACATTCAGGCGGTAAACTATATTTCGGAGGCGGAAACCAAAGCCGACGGGAGAAAAATGCATCATTATAAACCATAACCCGGCTACTTTGACGAACATTCAGTGCCAATATTTTCTACTTGTGTCGCGAGGTCGCAGCTAATATTCCATTGAAGGTTTCGGTTCTAAGTTATCTTCAATAGAAGTAAGCTATTGACCACAATACCGAAGTAGTAATCGAAGAGGAGAAATTGAACATGCAGACTTCCTTGAATTATTACTACTACCTTGCTGGTAACTCAATCGCTACAAAACTTAACAATCGCTAAATAAGGTATTTTCCAGTTTTATTGTCTCAGTCACGGCTTCACGTTCAAAGTCCGTACCCACGTCACTGAATCACATCATTTTGAAGACAACTCTCTTGTCATATCCGATTGATGTTCGGTCCGGAATTCACTCGCGTTGTCCAAGTATTATCACACCATGGAATACGTAAAGCTTGACAAGAAAAAATAATTGTGGAATCCCTCATAGGAAAACGACCGGTAGATGGTTGCGCACCCTACAGGATATGTGACACCGTCGTTTACCGTGTACACCGGCGTGTAAAAATCCTGACTAACATCTGCAAAAAATGTGGAACGCTTCACGATTTTGCGTGTCATCCTTGCGCAGGGGCCATGCTAATCTTCTCTGTATCGTTCCAATTTTAGTATATGTACCGCCGAAGCGAGTACGGAAGGAAGGCGCCCGATCTACCCCTATATGTACCATCTTACACACGGATAAAAGTGTTCGCGAGAATTAAAAGTAAATAATAGAAAAATGTTACAGAAACATGTATTTTTTGTGCTTTTCGTCGTGTCAGTTTCTAGGCGCTTTTGACCTGAAATCATATTAATGAAACAGCGGAAGCAGAAACGAGGCCAATACTTCTTAAAGTTAAACATTTCTGCTATATTAACAACGTCGGGGACCCAACTTGGCAGCGCTCATCCCCCCTTGGACATGCATGACGACATGTATGGTATCTTATACTTTTTAGCCTTCACGACCCACCTGGAGCTTAAAGAGTAAACATGGGTTACTTCACTCTGACGTCAGAAATAAGAGAACTAGTGCTCCGACTTCAGTCCTTTCTCTTCTCTTTTTAAGGTGCGTTCAAAACCTTCCTCCACCTCTCTCCCGTCGACCCTGCGACAAAGCCCCGAAAGAAATGCTACGCTACTTTTGCGCTTGTCCAGTGAGACTCAATTTCGGATTCTTATTTCTGTTAAACTTACTATACCTCCTGGCAAAAGTGTAGCTTCAACTCCGCACAAAAATATTAATTGGAAACATATTTCGTATGATACAAGGAGACTTAGGTGTTGCTGACTCGCATCTCTCACCTGACACATGCTTCAGACTTATTTTCCTCAATGTTTAAGAATGTTTCAATCCAACGCAACACCGTTGCATATTACTTGTGTGCCTCTGGGGTAGCCACTCGTGGTCAATCGCAAAGCCCGATCTCTTCCTTTGCATTTACTTTTGTAACATTCAAGCCGCCACAAGGACGGGCATCACGAGGTTTTGGGGATTCAACAAGCATTCGAAAATATCGGTCTAACTACGTCGGATTTCAATCTTTGTGTCGACCACATAAGTAGCAAGCGAAGAAAACTTCGTTTTTGTTACAAGATTGCAGGGACAGGCACAGGAATCGCTCTTCGAGACTCAATCTTTCATGTGAGATCCAAGGCGGTCTTTTTTCAGACGGCCTTGATAACATTTGGCGAAACCCGGCGTAACACCGCATATTATAAAATTACTCTGAAGTACGAACATACGCTGCAGAACAGTATAGTTTACATAGTAGTTTATCCCAAGAATGACAGGAGGCCATAACAGCCGCCAACGAGACTATTATTTAAGTTTTCCCAAAGGTAGTGTAGCTATAATTTGTTTATTAGCTCCGTAATACTTTGTTCTTTTTCTGCTTCGCAAGAATAACGTTTCCGTTGTATTTTTTCGTACCAGCCTTGTACCTCTGTTCGTTGATGTAGATGCAATGTACATTAATATAAACAGTTTCTCCAACATTCACAGCATACCTGTAATGCAGTGCATGACGTTGAAATGTCTCCTTCAGACAAATATATGCAGGTATTAGCCATCGCATGAATCGTTTCAGTTTCATTAGCTTAATCAACGTGTTCTGCAGTGGATGTTCGTGATAAACTACCCACTGCCATCAGCACACTTGACGTGGCATGTAGGATATTACGCAGGTTTTTCACAGTCTCGAAATGCGCGGAAAGAATCAGTTGCCACCATTTGTCTTTCCCCGGGTGATGACAAATATGGAAGTGCTGCACTCTTCGTTTTGAGAACGGGAGAAAAAAAATAAAGACTGCTGCATAAAAAAACCGCTGCAGATAAAATGTGTATCGATTTGCACTCAAGGAAAAAAATGGCCCATGGGGGGATCGAACCCGCGACCTTCGCGTTATTAGCACGACGCTCTAACCAACTGAGCTAATGGGCCACATTAATATACAATGCGAGGTAATTGTCTACGTACTTTGGCAGTGTTACGAACCTATGAGAGTTGGCGAACAAACAGTACACGGGTAAGAATACACCTCAGCATATTACTATTTCCACATGGCGTGTGTCACCGATATGCAACTGCCATAAGCTGAGGTTTTTCTAACCCGAGCGTTGTGCCATTTGAAAATACTTCCAGTAGCACACAGAAATTTATAACCAGCGTTTACCATTTTGTCGGAACTCAATAGTCATTTACTCTCTGGTATCACTTAAAATATGAACTCGTGGATAATACAAGATTGACATTCAGGCGGTAAACTATATTTCGGAGGCGGAAACCAAAGCCGACGGGAGAAAAATGCATCATTATAAACCATAACCCGGCTACTTTGACGAACATTCAGTGCCAATATTTTCTACTTGTGTCGCGAGGTCGCAGCTAATATTCCATTGAAGGTTTCGGTTCTAAGTTATCTTCAATAGAAGTAAGCTATTGACCACAATACCGAAGTAGTAATCGAAGAGGAGAAATTGAACATGCAGACTTCCTTGAATTAGTACTATTACCTTGCTGGTAACTAAATCGCTACAAAACTTAACAATCGCTAAATAAGGTATTTTCCAGTTTTATTGTCTCAGTCACGGCTTCACGTTCAAAGTCCGTACCCACGTCACTGAATCACATCATTTTGAAGACAACTCTCTTGTCATATCCGATTGATGTTCGGTCCGGAATTCACTCGCGTTGTCCAAGTATTATCACACCATGGAATACGTAAAGCTTGACAAGAAAAAATAATTGTGGAATCCCTCATAGGAAAACGCCCGGTAGATGGTTGCGCACCCTACAGGATATGTGACACCGTCGTTTACCGTGTACACCGGCGTGTAAAAATCCTGACTAACATCTGCAAAAAATGTGGAACGCTTCACGATTTTGCGTGTCATCCTTGCGCAGGGGCCATGCTAATCTTCTCTGTATCGTTCCAATTTTAGTATATGTACCGCCGAAGCGAGTACGGAAGGAAGGCGCCCGATCTACCCCTATATGTACCATCTTACACACGGATAAAAGTGTTCGCGAGAATTAAAAGTAAATAATTGAAAAATGTTACGGAAACATGTATTTTTTGTGCTTTTCGTCGTGTCAGTTTCTAGGCACTTTTGATCTGAAATCATATTAATGAAACAGCGGAAGCAGAAACGAGGCCAATACTTCTTAAAGTTAAACATTTCTACTATGTTAACAACGTCGGGGACCCAACTTGGCAGCGCTCATCCCCCCTTGGACATGCATGACGACATGTATGGTATCTTATACTTTTTAGCCTTCACGACCCACCTGGAGCTTAAAGAGTAAACATGGGTCACTTCACTCTGACGTCAGAAATAAGAGAACTAGTGCTCCGACTTCAGTCCTTTCTCTTCTCTTTTTAAGGTGCGTTCAAAACCTTCCTCCACCTCTCTCCCGTCGACCCTGCGACAAAGCCCCGAAAGAAATGCTACGCTACTTTTGCGCTTGTCCAGTGAGACTCAATTTCGGATTCTTATTTCTGTTAAACTTACTATACCTCCTGGCAAAAGTGTAGCTTCAACTCCGCACAAAAATATTAATTGGAAACATATTTCGTATGATACAAGGAGACTTAGGTGTTGCTGACTCGCATCTCTCACCTGACACATGCTTCAGACTTAATTTCCTCAATGTTTAAGAATGTTTCAATCCAACGCAACACCGTTGCATATTACTTGTGTTCCTCTGGGGTAGCCACTCGTGGTCAATCGAAAAGCCCGATCTCTTCCTTTGCATTTACTTTTGTAACATTCAAGCAGCCACAAGGACGGGCATCACGAGGTTTTGGGGATTCAACAAGCATTCGAAAATATCGGTCTAACTACGTCGGATT
The DNA here is from genome assembly GCA_963573305.1 of Pyrrhosoma nymphula. NCBI lineage: Eukaryota > Metazoa > Arthropoda > Insecta > Odonata > Coenagrionidae > Pyrrhosoma > Pyrrhosoma nymphula. Next base: position 125,599,696 of record OY754335.1, on the reverse strand, counting down.
TCAATCTTTGTGTCGACCACATAAGTAGCAAGCGAAGAAAACTTCGTTTTTGTTACAAGATTGCAGTGACAGGCACAGGAATCGCTCTCAGAGACTCAATCTTTCATGTGAGATCCAAGGCGGTCTTTTTTCAGACGGCCTTGATAACATTTGGCGAAACCCGGCGTAACACCGCATATTATAAAATTACTCTGAAGTACGAACATACGCTGCAGAACAGTATGGTTTACATAGTAGTTTATCCCAAGAATGACAGGAGGCCATAACAGCCGCCAACGAGACTATTATTTAAGTTTTCCCAAAGGTAGTGTAGCTATAATTTGTTTATTAGCTCCGTAATACTTTGTTCTTTTTCTGCTTCGCAAGAATAACGTTTCCGTTGTATTTTTTCGTACCAGCCTTGTACCTCTGTTCGTTGATGTAGATGCAATGTACAATAATACAAACAGTTTCTCCAACATTCACAGCATACCTGTAATGCAGTGCATGACGTTGAAATGTCTCCTTCAGACAAATATATGCAGGTATTAGCCATCGCATGAATCGTTTCAGTTTCATTAGCTTAATCAACGTGTTCTGCAGTGGATGTTCGTGATAAACTACCCACTGCCATCAGCACACTTGACGTGGCATGTAGGATATTACGCAGGTTTTTCACAGTCTCGAAATGCGCGGAAAGAATCAGTTGCCACCATTTGTCTTTCCCCGGGTGATGACAAATATGGAAGTGCTGCACTCTTCGTTTTGAGAACGGGAGAAAAAAAATAAAGACTGCTGCATAAAAAAACCGCTGCAGATAAAATGTGTATCGATTTGCACTCAAGGAAAAAAATGGCCCATGGGGGGATCGAACCCGCGACCTTCGCGTTATTAGCACGACGCTCTAACCAACTGAGCTAATGGGCCACATTAATATACAATGCGAGGTAATTGTCTACGTACTTTGGCAGTGTTACGAACCTATGAGAGTTGGCGAACAAACAGTACACGGGTAAGAATACACCTCAGCATATTACTATTTCCACATGGCGTGTGTCACCGATATGCAACTGCCATAAGCTGAGGTTTTTCTAACCCGAGCGTTGTGCCATTTGAAAATACTTCCAGTAGCACACAGAAATTTATAACCAGCGTTTACCATTTTGTCGGAACTCAATAGTCATTTACTCTCTGGTATCACTTAAAATATGAACTCGTGGATAATACAAGATTGACATTCAGGCGGTAAACTATATTTCGGAGGCGGAAACCAAAGCCGACGGGAGAAAAATGCATCATTATAAACCATAACCCGGCTACTTTGACGAACATTCAGTGCCAATATTTTCTACTTGTGTCGCGAGGTCGCAGCTAATATTCCATTGAAGGTTTCGGTTCTAAGTTATCTTCAATAGAAGTAAGCTATTGACCACAATACCGAAGTAGTAATCGAAGAGGAGAAATTGAACATGCAGACTTCCTTGAATTAGTACTATTACCTTGCTGGTAACTAAATCGCTACAAAACTTAACAATCGCTAAATAAGGTATTTTCCAGTTTTATTGTCTCAGTCACGGCTTCACGTTCAAAGTCCGTACCCACGTCACTGAATCACATCATTTTGAAGACAACTCTCTTGTCATATCCGATTGATGTTCGGTCCGGAATTCACTCGCGTTGTCCAAGTATTATCACACCATGGAATACGTAAAGCTTGACAAGAAAAAATAATTGTGGAATCCCTCATAGGAAAACGACCGGTAGATGGTTGCGCACCCTACAGGATATGTGACACCGTCGTTTACCGTGTACACCGGCGTGTAAAAATCCTGACTAACATCTGCAAAAAATGTGGAACGCTTCACGATTTTGCGTGTCATCCTTGCGCAGGGGCCATGCTAATCTTCTCTGTATCGTTCCAATTTTAGTATATGTACCGCCGAAGCGAGTACGGAAGGAAGGCGCCCGATCTACCCCTATATGTACCATCTTACACACGGATAAAAGTGTTCGCGAGAATTAAAAGTAAATAATTGAAAAATGTTACGGAAACATGTATTTTTTGTGCTTTTCGTCGTGTCAGTTTCTAGGCACTTTTGATCTGAAATCATATTAATGAAACAGCGGAAGCAGAAACGAGGCCAATACTTCTTAAAGTTAAACATTTCTACTATGTTAACAACGTCGGGGACCCAACTTGGCAGCGCTCATCCCCCCTTGGACATGCATGACGACATGTATGGTATCTTATACTTTTTAGCCTTCACGACCCACCTGGAGCTTACAGAGTAAACATGGGTCACTTCACTCTGACGTCAGAAATAAGAGAACTAGTGCTCCGACTTCAGTCCTTTCTCTTCTCTTTTTAAGGTTCGTTCAAAACCTTCCTCCACCTCTCTCCCGTCGACCCTGCGACAAAGCCCCGAAAGAAATGCTACGCTACTTTTGCGCTTGTCCAGTGAGACTCAATTTCGGATTCTTATTTCTGTTAAACTTACTATACCTCCTGGCAAAAGTGTAGCTTCAACTCCGCACAAAAATATTAATTGGAAACATATTTCGTATGATACAAGGAGACTTAGGTGTTGCTGACTCGCATCTCTCACCTGACACATGCTTCAGACTTAATTTCCTCAATGTTTAAGAATGTTTCAATCCAACGCAACACCGTTGCATATTACTTGTGTTCCTCTGGGGTAGCCACTCGTGGTCAATCGAAAAGCCCGATCTCTTCCTTTGCATTTACTTTTGTAACATTCAAGCAGCCACAAGGACGGGCATCACGAGGTTTTGGGGATTCAACAAGCATTCGAAAATATCGGTCTAACTACGTCGGATTTCAATCTTTGTGTCGACCACATAAGTAGCAAGCGAAGAAAACTTCGTTTTTGTTACAAGATTGCAGTGACAGGCACAGGAATCGCTCTCAGAGACTCAATCTTTCATGTGAGATCCAAGGCGGTCTTTTTTCAGACGGCCTTGATAACATTTGGCGAAACCCGGCGTAACACCGCATATTATAAAATTACTCTGAAGTACGAACATACGCTGCAGAACAGTATGGTTTACATAGTAGTTTATCCCAAGAATGACAGGAGGCCATAACAGCCGCCAACGAGACTATTATTTAAGTTTTCCCAAAGGTAGTGTAGCTATAATTTGTTTATTAGCTCCGTAATATTTTGTTCTTTTTCTGCTTCGCAAGAATAACGTTTCCGTTGTATTTTTTCGTACCAGCCTTGTACCTCTGTTCGTTGATGTAGATGCAATGTACAATAATACAAACAGTTTCTCCAACATTCACAGCATACCTGTAATGCAGTGCATGACGTTGAAATGTCTCCTTCAGACAAATATATGCAGGTATTAGCCATCGCATGAATCGTTTCAGTTTCATTAGCTTAATCAACGTGTTCTGCAGTGGATGTTCGTGATAAACTACCCACTGCCATCAGCACACTTGACGTGGCATGTAGGATATTACGCAGGTTTTTCACAGTCTCGAAATGCGCGGAAAGAATCAGTTGCCACCATTTGTCTTTCCCCGGGTGATGACAAATATGGAAGTGCTGCACTCTTCGTTTTGAGAACGGGAGAAAAAAAATAAAGACTGCTGCATAAAAAAACCGCTGCAGATAAAATGTGTATCGATTTGCACTCAAGGAAAAAAATGGCCCATGGGGGGATCGAACCCGCGACCTTCGCGTTATTAGCACGACGCTCTAACCAACTGAGCTAATGGGCCACATTAATATACAATGCGAGGTAATTGTCTACGTACTTTGGCAGTGTTACGAACCTATGAGAGTTGGCGAACAAACAGTACACGGGTAAGAATACACCTCAGCATATTACTATTTCCACATGGCGTGTGTCACCGATATGCAACTGCCATAAGCTGAGGTTTTTCTAACCCGAGCGTTGTGCCATTTGAAAATACTTCCAGTAGCACACAGAAATTTATAACCAGCGTTTACCATTTTGTCGGAACTCAATAGTCATTTACTCTCTGGTATCACTTAAAATATGAACTCGTGGATAATACAAGATTGACATTCAGGCGGTAAACTATATTTCGGAGGCGGAAACCAAAGCCGACGGGAGAAAAATGCATCATTATAAACCATAACCCGGCTACTTTGACGAACATTCAGTGCCAATATTTTCTACTTGTGTCGCGAGGTCGCAGCTAATATTCCATTGAAGGTTTCGGTTCTAAGTTATCTTCAATAGAAGTAAGCTATTGACCACAATACCGAAGTAGTAATCGAAGAGGAGAAATTGAACATGCAGACTTCCTTGAATTATTACTACTACCTTGCTGGTAACTAAATCGCTACAAAACTTAACAATCGCTAAATAAGGTATTTTCCAGTTTTATTGTCTCAGTCACGGCTTCACGTTCAAAGTCCGTACCCACGTCACTGAATCACATCATTTTGAAGACAACTCTCTTGTCATATCCGATTGATGTTCGGTCCGGAATTCACTCGCGTTGTCCAAGTATTATCACACCATGGAATACGTAAAGCTTGACAAGAAAAAATAATTGTGGAATCCCTCATAGGAAAACGACCGGTAGATGGTTGCGCACCCTACAGGATATGTGACACCGTCGTTTACCGTGTACACCGGCGTGTAAAAATCCTGACTAACATCTGCAAAAAATGTGGAACGCTTCACGATTTTGCGTGTCATCCTTGCGCAGGGGCCATGCTAATCTTCTCTGTATCGTTCCAATTTTAGTATATGTACCGCCGAAGCGAGTACGGAAGGAAGGCGCCCGATCTACCCCTATATGTACCATCTTACACACGGATAAAAGTGTTCGCGAGAATTAAAAGTAAATAATAGAAAAATGTTACAGAAACATGTATTTTTTGTGCTTTTCGTCGTGTCAGTTTCTAGGCGCTTTTGACCTGAAATCATATTAATGAAACAGCGGAAGCAGAAACGAGGCCAATACTTCTTAAAGTTAAACATTTCTACTATATTAACAACGTCGGGGACCCAACTTGGCAGCGCTCATCCCCCCTTGGACATGCATGACGACATGTATGGTATCTTATACTTTTTAGCCTTCACGACCCACCTGGAGCTTAAAGAGTAAACATGGGTCACTTCACTCTGACGTCAGAAATAAGAGAACTAGTGCTCCGACTTCAGTCCTTTCTCTTCTCTTTTTAAGGTGCGTTCAAAACCTTCCTCCACCTCTCTCCCGTCGACCCTGCGACAAAGCCCCGAAAGAAATGCTACGCTACTTTTGCGCTTGTCCAGTGAGACTCAATTTCGGATTCTTATTTCTGTTAAACTTACTATACCTCCTGGCAAAAGTGTAGCTTCAACTCCGCACAAAAATATTAATTGGAAACATATTTCGTATGATACAAGGAGACTTAGGTGTTGCTGACTCGCATCTCTCACCTGACACATGCTTCAGACTTATTTTCCTCAATGTTTAAGAATGTTTCAATCCAACGCAACACCGTTGCATATTACTTGTGTTCCTCTGGGGTAGCCACTCGTGGTCAATCGAAAAGCCCGATCTCTTCCTTTGCATTTACTTTTGTAACATTCAAGCAGCCACAAGGACGGGCATCACGAGGTTTTGGGGATTCAACAAGCATTCGAAAATATCGGTCTAACTACGTCGGATTTCAATCTTTGTGTCGACCACATAAGTAGCAAGCGAAGAAAACTTCGTTTTTGTTACAAGATTGCAGTGACAGGCACAGGAATCGCTCTCAGAGACTCAATCTTTCATGTGAGATCCAAGGCGGTCTTTTTTCAGACGGCCTTGATAACATTTGGCGAAACCCGGCGTAACACCGCATATTATAAAATTACTCTGAAGTACGAACATACGCTGCAGAACAGTATGGTTTACATAGTAGTTTATCCCAAGAATGACAGGAGGCCATAACAGCCGCCAACGAGACTATTATTTAAGTTTTCCCAAAGGTAGTGTAGCTATAATTTGTTTATTAGCTCCGTAATATTTTGTTCTTTTTCTGCTTCGCAAGAATAACGTTTCCGTTGTATTTTTTCGTACCAGCCTTGTACCTCTGTTCGTTGATGTAGATGCAATGTACAATAATACAAACAGTTTCTCCAACATTCACAGCATACCTGTAATGCAGTGCATGACGTTGAAATGTCTCCTTCAGACAAATATATGCAGGTATTAGCCATCGCATGAATCGTTTCAGTTTCATTAGCTTAATCAACGTGTTCTGCAGTGGATGTTCGTGATAAACTACCCACTGCCATCAGCACACTTGACGTGGCATGTAGGATATTACGCAGGTTTTTCACAGTCTCGAAATGCGCGGAAAGAATCAGTTGCCACCATTTGTCTTTCCCCGGGTGATGACAAATATGGAAGTGCTGCACTCTTCGTTTTGAGAACGGGAGAAAAAAAATAAAGACTGCTGCATAAAAAAACCGCTGCAGATAAAATGTGTATCGATTTGCACTCAAGGAAAAAAATGGCCCATGGGGGGATCGAACCCGCGACCTTCGCGTTATTAGCACGACGCTCTAACCAACTGAGCTAATGGGCCACATTAATATACAATGCGAGGTAATTGTCTACGTACTTTGGCAGTGTTACGAACCTATGAGAGTTGGCGAACAAACAGTACACGGGTAAGAATACACCTCAGCATATTACTATTTCCACATGGCGTGTGTCACCGATATGCAACTGCCATAAGCTGAGGTTTTTCTAACCCGAGCGTTGTGCCATTTGAAAATACTTCCAGTAGCACACAGAAATTTATAACCAGCGTTTACCATTTTGTCGGAACTCAATAGTCATTTACTCTCTGGTATCACTTAAAATATGAACTCGTGGATAATACAAGATTGACATTCAGGCGGTAAACTATATTTCGGAGGCGGAAACCAAAGCCGACGGGAGAAAAATGCATCATTATAAACCATAACCCGGCTACTTTGACGAACATTCAGTGCCAATATTTTCTACTTGTGTCGCGAGGTCGCAGCTAATATTCCATTGAAGGTTTCGGTTCTAAGTTATCTTCAATAGAAGTAAGCTATTGACCACAATACCGAAGTAGTAATCGAAGAGGAGAAATTGAACATGCAGACTTCCTTGAATTATTACTACTACCTTGCTGGTAACTCAATCGCTACAAAACTTAACAATCGCTAAATAAGGTATTTTCCAGTTTTATTGTCTCAGTCACGGCTTCACGTTCAAAGTCCGTACCCACGTCACTGAATCACATCATTTTGAAGACAACTCTCTTGTCATATCCGATTGATGTTCGGTCCGGAATTCACTCGCGTTGTCCAAGTATTATCACACCATGGAATACGTAAAGCTTGACAAGAAAAAATAATTGTGGAATCCCTCATAGGAAAACGACCGGTAGATGGTTGCGCACCCTACAGGATATGTGACACCGTCGTTTACCGTGTACACCGGCGTGTAAAAATCCTGACTAACATCTGCAAAAAATGTGGAACGCTTCACGATTTTGCGTGTCATCCTTGCGCAGGGGCCATGCTAATCTTCTCTGTATCGTTCCAATTTTAGTATATGTACCGCCGAAGCGAGTACGGAAGGAAGGCGCCCGATCTACCCCTATATGTACCATCTTACACACGGATAAAAGTGTTCGCGAGAATTAAAAGTAAATAATAGAAAAATGTTACAGAAACATGTATTTTTTGTGCTTTTCGTCGTGTCAGTTTCTAGGCGCTTTTGACCTGAAATCATATTAATGAAACAGCGGAAGCAGAAACGAGGCCAATACTTCTTAAAGTTAAACATTTCTACTATATTAACAACGTCGGGGACCCAACTTGGCAGCGCTCATCCCCCCTTGGACATGCATGACGACATGTATGGTATCTTATACTTTTTAGCCTTCACGACCCACCTGGAGCTTAAAGAGTAAACATGGGTTACTTCACTCTGACGTCAGAAATAAGAGAACTAGTGCTCCGACTTCAGTCCTTTCTCTTCTCTTTTTAAGGTGCGTTCAAAACCTTCCTCCACCTCTCTCCCGTCGACCCTGCGACAAAGCCCCGAAAGAAATGCTACGCTACTTTTGCGCTTGTCCAGTGAGACTCAATTTCGGATTCTTATTTCTGTTAAACTTACTATACCTCCTGGCAAAAGTGTAGCTTCAACTCCGCACAAAAATATTAATTGGAAACATATTTCGTATGATACAAGGAGACTTAGGTGTTGCTGACTCGCATCTCTCACCTGACACATGCTTCAGACTTATTTTCCTCAATGTTTAAGAATGTTTCAATCCAACGCAACACCGTTGCATATTACTTGTGTGCCTCTGGGGTAGCCACTCGTGGTCAATCGCAAAGCCCGATCTCTTCCTTTGCATTTACTTTTCTAACATTCAAGCCGCCACAAGGACGGGCATCACGAGGTTTTGGGGATTCAACAAGCATTCGAAAATATCGGTCTAACTACGTCGGATTTCAATCTTTGTGTCGACCACATAAGTAGCAAGCGAAGAAAACTTCGTTTTTGTTACAAGATTGCAGTGACAGGCACAGGAATTGCTCTTCGAGACTCAATCTTTCATGTGAGATCCAAGGCGGTCTTTTTTCAGACGGCCTTGATAACATTTGGCGAAACCCGGCGTAACACCGCATATTATAAAATTACTCTGAAGTACGAACATACGCTGCAGAACAGTATAGTTTACATAGTAGTTTATCCCAAGAATGACAGGAGGCCATAACAGCCGCCAACGAGACTATTATTTAAGTTTTCCCAAAGGTAGTGTAGCTATAATTTGTTTATTAGCTCCGTAATACTTTGTTCTTTTTCTGCTTCGCAAGAATAACGTTTCCGTTGTATTTTTTCGTACCAGCCTTGTACCTCTGTTCGTTGATGTAGATGCAATGTACATTAATATAAACAGTTTCTCCAACATTCACAGCATACCTGTAATGCAGTGCATGACGTTGAAATGTCTCCTTCAGACAAATATATGCAGGTATTAGCCATCGCATGAATCGTTTCAGTTTCATTAGCTTAATCAACGTGTTCTGCAGTGGATGTTCGTGATAAACTACCCACTGCCATCAGCACACTTGACGTGGCATGTAGGATATTACGCAGGTTTTTCACAGTCTCGAAATGCGCGGAAAGAATCAGTTGCCACCATTTGTCTTTCCCCGGGTGATGACAAATATGGAAGTGCTGCACTCTTCGTTTTGAGAACGGGAGAAAAAAAATAAAGACTGCTGCATAAAAAAACCGCTGCAGATAAAATGTGTATCGATTTGCACTCAAGGAAAAAAATGGCCCATGGGGGAATCGAACCCGCGACCATCGCGTTATTAGCACGACGCTCTAACCAACTGAGCTAATGGGCCACATTAATATACAATGCGAGGTAATTGTCTACGTACTTTGGCAGTGTTACGAACCTATGAGAGTTGGCGAACAAACAGTACACGGGTAAGAATACACCTCAGCATATTACTATTTCCACATGGCGTGTGTCACCGATATGCAACCGCCATAAGCTGAGGTTTTTCTAACCCGAGCGTTGTGCCATCTGAAAATACTTCCAGTAGCACACAGAAATTTATAACCAGCGTTTACCATTTTGTCGGAACTCAATAGTCATTTACTCTCTGGTATCACTTAAAATATGAACTCGTGGATAATACAAGATTGACATTCAGGCGGTAAACTATATTTCGGAGGCGGAAACCAAAGCCGACGGGAGAAAAATGCATCATTATAAACCATAACCCGGCTACTTTGACGAACATTCAGTGCCAATATTTTCTACCTGTGTCGCGAGGTCGCAGCTAATATTCCATTGAAGGTTTCGGTTCTAAGTTATCTTCAATAGAAGTAAGCTATTGACCACAATACCGAAGTAGTAATCGAAGAGGAGAAATTGAACATGCAGACTTCCTTGAATTAGTACTATTACCTTGCTGGTAACTAAATCGCTACAAAACTTAACAATCGCTAAATAAGGTATTTTCCAGTTTTATTGTCTCAGTCACGGCTTCACGTTCAAAGTCCGTACCCACGTCACTGAATCACATCATTTTGAAGACAACTCTCTTGTCATATCCGATTGATGTTCGGTCCGGAATTCACTCGCGTTGTCCAAGTATTATCACACCATGGAATACGTAAAGCTTGACAAGAAAAAATAATTGTGGAATCCCTCATAGGAAAACGACCGGTAGATGGTTGCGCACCCTACAGGATATGTGACACCGTCGTTTACCGTGTACACCGGCGTGTAAAAATCCTGACTAACATCTGCAAAAAATGTGGAACGCTTCACGATTTTGCGTGTCATCCTTGCGCAGGGGCCATGCTAAACTTCTCTGTATCGTTCCAATTTTAGTATATGTACCGCCGAAGCGAGTACGGAAGGAAGGCGCCCGATCTACCCCTATATGTACCATCTTACACACGGATAAAAGTGTTCGCGAGAATTAAAAGTAAATATTTGAAAAATGTTACGGAAACATGTATTTTTTGTGCTTTTCGTCGTGTCAGTTTCTAGGCACTTTTGATCTGAAATCATATTAATGAAACAGCGGAAGCAGAAACGAGGCCAATACTTCTTAAAGTTAAACATTTCTACTATGTTAACAACGTCGGGGACCCAACTTGGCAGCGCTCATCCCCCCTTGGACATGCATGACGACATGTATGGTATCTTATACTTTTTAGCCTTCACGACCCACCTGGAGCTTACAGAGTAAACATGGGTCACTTCACTCTGACGTCAGAAATAAGAGAACTAGTGCTCCGACTTCAGTCCTTTCTCTTCTCTTTTTAAGGTTCGTTCAAAACCTTCCTCCACCTCTCTCCCGTCGACCCTGCGACAAAGCCCCGAAAGAAATGCTACGCTACTTTTGCGCTTGTCCAGTGAGACTCAATTTCGGATTCTTATTTCTGTTAAACTTACTATACCTCCTGGCAAAAGTGTAGCTTCAACTCCGCACAAAAATATTAATTGGAAACATATTTCGTATGATACAAGGAGACTTAGGTGTTGCTGACTCGCATCTCTCACCTGACACATGCTTCAGACTTATTTTCCTCAATGTTTAAGAATGTTTCAATCCAACGCAACACCGTTGCATATTACTTGTGTGCCTCTGGGGTAGCCACTCGTGGTCAATCGCAAAGCCCGATCTCTTCCTTTGCATTTACTTTTGTAACATTCAAGCCGCCACAAGGACGGGCATCACGAGGTTTTGGGGATTCAACAAGCATTCGAAATTATCGGTCTAACTACGTCGGATTTCAATCTTTGTGTCGACCACATAAGTAGCAAGCGAAGAAAACTTCGTTTTTGTTACAAGATTGCAGTGACAGGCACAGGAATCGCTCTCAGAGACTCAATCTTTCATGTGAGATCCAAGGCGGTCTTTTTTCAGACGGCCTTGATAACATTTGGCGAAACCCGGCGTAACACCGCATATTATAAAATTACTCTGAAGTACGAACATACGCTGCAGAACAGTATGGTTTACATAGTAGTTTATCCCAAGAATGACAGGAGGCCATAACAGCCGCCAATGAGACTTTTATTTAAGTTTTCCCAAAGGTAGTGTAGCTATAATTTGTTTATTAGCTCCGTAATACTTTGTTCTTTTTCTGCTTCGCAAGAATAACGTTTCCGTTGTATTTTTTCGTACCAGCCTTGTACCTCTGTTCGTTGATGTAGATGCAATGTACATTAATACAAACAGTTTCTCCAACATTCACAGCATACCTGTAATGCAGTGCATGACGTTGAAATGTCTCCTTCAGACAAATATATGCAGGTATTAGCCATCGCATGAATCGTTTCAGTTTCATTAGCTTAATCAACGTGTTCTGCAATGGATGTTCGTGATAAACTACCCACTGCCATCAGCACACTTGACGTGGCATGTAGGATATTACGCAGGTTTTTCACAGTCTCGAAATGCGCGGAAAGAATCAGTTGCCACCATTTGTCTTTCCCCGGGTGATGACAAATATGGAAGTGCTGCACTCTTCGTTTTGAGAACGGGAGAAAAAAAATAAAGACTGCTGCATAAAAAAACCGCTGCAGATAAAATGTGTATCGATTTGCACTCAAGGAAAAAAATGGCCCATGGGGGGATCGAACCCGCGACCTTCGCGTTATTAGCACGACGCTCTAACCAACTGAGCTAATGGGCCACATTAATATACAATGCGAGGTAATTGTCTACGTACTTTGGCAGTGTTACGAACCTATGAGAGTTAGCGAACAAACAGTACACGGGTAGTAATACACCTCGGCATATTACTATTTCCACATGGCGTGTGTCACCGATATGCAACCGCCATAAGCTGAGGTTTTTCTAACCCGAGCGTTGTGCCATCTGAAAATACTTCCAATAGCACACAGAAATTTATAACCAGCGTTTACCATTTTGTCGGAACTCAATAGTCATTTACTCTCTGGTATCACTTAAAATATGAACTCGTGGATAATACAAGATTGACATTCAGGCGGTAAACTAAAATTCGGAACCCTAGTAGCACAAAAATATTTTTAAAACATTGAAAAAAAGATTTTTTAAAAATTGTGAAAAAATTGAGGAATGTTATGAAAACATTGTCAAAACCTTTCAAAAACGTTTTGCTGCACCATCTAACATTTTTCACACAATCTTTTAACAACTTTGTAAAATGTTTTTAAAATATTATATTAAACATTGCATAAATATTTTATAAATATTTTAACGATGTTTAAAAAAAAATTTTAAAATTATTTTAACAATGTTTAAAAAATATTTTTTTCGTTTCTAGGTTTAATAACAATGTAACAATGTTTAATAACTATAGCCCTAATTTCAACCTCACATTTTAGATCATTCCTGCTCATGACATTTATGGATTGTCAATCTTGCATTTGCCGTCATATACTACTCACAACTAAAGGAAGCGATCCGAGAAAGTTGTATATATACGGGCATTCCTGTGCGTGAACATGTTCGCGAGAACTAACTTTTAAATGTCAATGCCGTGATAGTTTGAGGAAACGACATTTATGGATTGTCAATCTTGCATTTGCCGTCATATACTACTCACAACTAAAGGAAGCGATCCGAGAAAGTTGTATATATACGGGCATTCCTGTGCGTGAACATGTTCGCGAGAACTAACTTTTAAATGTCAATGCCGTGATAGTTTGAGGAAACGTACCATTCAATGACGATAACAGTTTTCAGGTATTAATTAATTGAAACCTATGTTGCCACATTAAATGAATATAAAGTCAATATCAATTATAATAAACAATATTTTTTCCAATTGCCACACGTTTTTTACAATTCAATGAAGACGTAACTTAATTGCGGAAATGTTACGAACGTGAATATACATGTATAATCAATGTTACGAATGTGGAAATGAGAAAACTGATGAATGTACCAATAAAAGCATAAAAGTAATTTAGTGTACAGCGGAAATTAATTACAAAAAGCTATCAATGATAAGTTGCAGAACCCAAGTCTCTCCGATTCGTTTCAAAGCTTCCCATTTATGCCTAATTTTCGGTCGAAGAATGAACCACAGGCTAAACATATTACTATGTATCAAAAATATATTTCATGAAATATATTCATATAATTATGTTTTTTTTAATTATTTCAACATAATTTCTAAATAATTTTTAATTTGTTTAAAATAGTTTTAAAAATATTTTAAAATCATTTTAAAAGTATTTTTAAATAACATGGGGAAATGTATGAGTTCCTATTGTCAAATTACTATAGGAATAGGGCATTTTCACTAGGGAGGTACTAATAAAAATACTATAATAGTGACTCCCTGGCGAAAATATAGCGTGAAGGGGGCGTCAATGAAGCTCCTATCGGAGAGTGAAGGAAGAGCTGACTAAGCCACAAAGGAGGGTGAACGGAGAGTCTGGGGAGCGTAAAGTGGAACACGGGAGAGTAAACGTAGCGTCGTCTTGGAGTGTTAACGGAGCGTAGACGGGGTACAATTCTACTACCGCCTCTATTTACATTCTAAAAATTGCCTAAAAATAGTTTTCATTGAAGTAACGATGTGAAGAACACGATACATAAAAATTAAAACAATAAAAACTTAGGAAAACAGAGCAAAAAAAATGTACCTTATCTTGGCATCGATCTCGTAACCTGTCTACTCACAGTCGCTCACCTTAACCACTGGGCTATCACCGCATCATATGTTTAATGCGTTTCACAGGGTCTAATTCTTATTACATACCGTGACTTGTTTTTTTAAAGGTTTTTAGATGCTTGGATTTTACGAGTTTTTGCTTTTCAATGACCAGTTAATATAATTTCCTATTAATAACTGGGGATAATGTTGAGGAATAGTTCCTCTATGTTTCTTATAGTAGCATTTTCCTTGTTAATGTCGATTTTGTTCTACATTTTACTTTTCATGATTACTATTCCTCATGACCTTGCTCATCCTCCAAGCATTTTATTCCACAACTGGAGAAATGTGAAGAGTATAAATAAGTGGAAGATGAACAATATATGTCATTATGTCATCACCACTCTATAATTACGCATAGGTATGCCATTAATCCATTCAAATTGATTACCGCGACTATGCCTCGAGTACGACTGCCTTGATTATGTTACATGATTAACAAGTTAGGTGCTAAATAGATAGCTATGGCATCTAATTTTTTATTTTCTATGAATAATTGCAAGTAAGCAAACGTCCATGCCAAACATGCCATCAACCTTAATTAATCTTCATTTGAATACATGAAGTATACGCAGTTGGTACATCATGCACATGTTTTTAAATACGATGTAGACATAATAACGCATTTCCGAGGGGAAATGTACGAACTGGCTAGCTACCAATTAATTAGTTACACCGTATGTTAATGTTCAATTCCTATCTAATATTACGAAGCGATCATTACCGTAGGTATGTTATTTAAGTTTAAGTTGTCCGTCAGCGAAGGTACATCATGATATTAACTAAAAGTATTGCATATTATTGGGATATTTGAACAACCAGCTTATATTTACACAAGCCTATTCTTACAGCAAAAATTACAAATTTCTCGTAGTAGCAGCAGTGAAATCGAAGAGTAAACAAAACCATCAGACAACTCTTCGTTTCCTTCCCCGGAAGCGTTCTAGAAGTGTTGACGGGGAGACGAAAAACGAAGCGTCAAAGAAACCTTGAGGGACTCGCCGTTCGCTCTTGCGGAAGAGTTCGGGAAACGTGTTTGGAGTCAAAAATCTCGAAGAGTTATCGGGGAGTAAAGGTAGCTCCTCCAAGAGTATAGAACTCCCCGTTGACGCTGCCTCTACGCTAGGGCAAGCGTTCGATTTTTACCAGGGCTTATCAATACGTAGGTACTGTTTGTACTAATAAAATGTATTACAGTAATAATTATTATTGTAATTATTTTGGGGGAGTATAATAAAATACTATAACAAATTAATAAATAAGTAAACGTAAAAAGCTAGTGATTAGAATGAAAAAATAAGTTTAAATAGCAGGCATAACATATGTTACGGCGGTACATACATATAATTTACGTTAATAATATTATTAACGTAAATTAACGAGTATTATTTTATATTTTATGCGATGATATATACAGTTGTTTTGGCCTGTATTAACAACAATTTGAAACATTTTTAAAACATTGCAAAACATTTTTTTGCAATATTTAATTTAATTTAATAATTGCTTTCTTTAAAATATGTTTAAAACATTGCCAAAATATTAAGTTTGAAAAGTTTTTTGTAATGTTGAAAAATATTTTTAAAAGATTGCTAATATATTTTTGTGCTACTAGGGAAGCGGAAACCAAAGCCGACGGGAGAAAAATGCATCATTATAAACCATAACCCGGCTACTTTGACGAACATTCAGTGCCAATATTTTCTACTTGTGTCGCGAGGTCGCAGCTAATATTCCATTGAAGGTTTCGGTTCATTTTGAAGACAACTCTCTTGTCATATCCGATTGATGTTCGGTCCGGAATTCACTCGCGTTGTCCAAGTATTATCACACCATGGAATACGAAAAGCTTGACAAGAAAAAATAATTGTGGAATCCCTCATAGGAAAACGACCGGCAGATGGTTGCGCACCCTACAGGATGTGTGACACCGTCGTTTACCGTGTACACCGGCGTGTAAATCCTGACTAACATCTGCAAAAAATGTGGAACGCTTCACGATTTTGCGTGTCATCCTTGCGCAGGGGCCATGCTAATCTTCTCTGTATCGTTCCAATTTTAGTATATGTACCGCCGAAGCGAGTACGGAAGGAAGGCGCCCGATCTACCCCTATATGTACCATCTTACACACGGATAAAAGTGTTCGCGAGAATTAAAAGTAAATAATTGAAAAATGTTACGGAAACATGCATTTTATGTGCTTTTCGTCGTGTCAGTTTCTAGGCGCCTTCGACCTGAAATCATATTAATGAAACAGCGGAAGCAGAAACGAGGTTGTTCTAACCCGAGCGTTATAGTCCAGTGCCTTTTTTCATCCGACCTTGTAAAAGAGCATGTAGTTCTAAATTATTAATGTTGTTAGGACCTATGCCAATAGTAAAAAAACAAATATGCAGCTTCGAAAGACCTCTGCATTTAGCACAATGTGCAGAAAACTGTGCAAATGTTGTACTTTTATTTGTTTTTAATCAATTTCTTCTAAAATATTTGTCCTACAGGAAATTTTTTTATACTTATTTGAAGAAGATACAATATAAATACCACTGTTTCAGGCTGGATATGGTGGAATTTCTCGATATTCATAATGAATAAAGACACTTGGTAATTTTCTTCAGATTTATAATAAATAAATAAATAAATCTGTGGAAGATTTCCAAGTGTCTTTATTCATTATGAAGATACATTTTGCTACAATTTAACCCCAAAACAAACTGCGTGTGTTCAGAACTTTTTGAGAAACAGCCTTTCAAAAAAAAACAATTTTTTCCAAAAAGTGAAACTTTTTCATTTTTGTCTTGTGTCTTGCCATATATTGGCAAAAGTAATCATCCTACAAGGTAAGCTATGAGGGTTAATTCTATAGTAAATTTACTTAGCTTTAATTTAATTTGAAACCGACTTTTTTTAGGTCCAACAGTTTCTTCAAATATGTCATAAAACAAAATTATGGAAAAATGGATTTTGGGAAAAATCAATGCAAGCAGGTCGCATACACGTACAGGTCACATATTATAGTTACCTAATAGTTTTAATTTATTATTATAAAAAAGGTGTAATTACAATATTTAATATTCACATGCTAAGAGCTATTCTGCTACGTTATAATTTCATTTTTTGGCGGCCCTCGCTCTGAGAAATGTTTGGAGAATCCCTGAGCATGTGGAGAGAGCTCTTCAACTCATTCGGCAAAGATAGAGATGGGTCCTCGTCGTCGTCGAAATCCTCAATATGAACAGATAGAAGGTTCTGGCTTGATTTACCTCAGCAAAATTAACATACTGCTGAGCTTTTTTATACATCTTTCCGGCAGCTGCATCCCCCACTACCTAAATAACGAAAGGGGCGTAAAATATTTAAGCTGCACAAGAGAGTGGTCACCAGTAGGTAATTACATTCATTTGCAAGAACCAAAACATTTTTCCTACTTTTTGATTCAACCAAGGTACCTTCTTTAGATAAATGTGATATTATGTTTATAATAGCAAAAGTAATAACGTAATACAAGCAAAAATATGCAATTACCATAATTAATATTTACATGCTAATAAAGTTAAGTCACAATTTCATATGTTTTGATGGCCCTAGTTCTGAGAAATCCTTGATGACTCCCTGTGCCAGTGGAGAGAGCTCCACAACTCGTTCAAAGAAGATAGGGGCGGGGTCGTCTTAATGGTCTTCATCGTTGCAGAATCTTCAAGATGGCAATATGGAACGTTCTGGCATGCTTTGCCACTACAGAATTTACATAGTGCTGAGCATTTTAATCCGGCTTTGCGGCAGCTGCATCCCACACTTCATTCTTTTCTGCATGTACAAGATATCAAGTGCAACAGATTCTGAGGAGCGGGATCCATGGTGGTAGTGACTGGGATAAGGCCCTGATCGTCGATCTTCCACCCCCAATCTGTACGGTTTTTATTAGCCCCAAACCACTTCTGAACTTGGTGGTAAGTTCTGTAAGAATGGCGATTCGCAGCATCGGTTGTTGGAGGCAAACGAGCAAGGTTAACCTTTGAGTTGGATGCCGACTTTATGAAAAGGTGGTAGCGGAGGGTATTCAAGGTGTCCCTCTTTTTTTCACCCCTGTAAAGAGCCACGAAGCATTTCTCCCCAGCCTTGGCTATGGCCTCATGGCTGGAATCGGGCTACAGGAAACAGTAGCCAGTTCCATAAGGTGGGGATTTTTCTGAAGGACGCAGGCCAACTTTGTTTTTCCTGGCCCGAAAGGGGCGGATGTGGTGTCGCACCCGCTGAAGGCATGTAGAAAAAGAATTGTCCCTTGCGGGTATACCGTAATATATTGTGTGCTTCCGTAGTTGTAAGATGAGCTTAAGAAATGGAAACACCCAGATTGCCGTTTATCACTTTATTGGAGGTAGACGTTCATTGCAGCGGAGCCCAAACCATGTAGGAGGACCAGAAGGTCTACGTCTTCTCCAATAACAATAACACGATCAAATATTTGACTTTTGGATAGTGCCGTGTCAATGATGTCCCAATCAGCGTCTTCTTCTGATACTTTCAATGCAAAACCCTGCTGCTCAAGTTCATTGCGAAGGAGTGCGATGAGGCGCCTCTTGTTGTTTGCATTGGCCAATAGCTTTTCTTGATGTAATTGGATGATGGAGGACTCTTCAAAAAGCATATCACTGCAGGAGTGAGCAGTACAACGTCGCATTCTTTCAGCACTTTTGGTATTTTTGTTGGTAACCTCCTCAGGGTAGCCGTCGAAAACAATCGACACATTGCTTCCAAAGTGACTTTTCACATAGCTGACGTAGCCTGAGACAATGGCCCTTACGGAATATTTGCTGTGCCAGACAACTTTGTGTAAAAGGTATCCACCATCCACTACTACAAACGTATTGGTGTCCATTGGCCTGCTGATGGAGAGTGGAGTAAAAGCAGAGTAGAAGCTACACTTGGTTCCCTTTCGCATCCCCTGTTCATTGAATAGTGACATTGGAAATGGTTCTAATTCATACTTGAAGTGACCTTTTAATTCTTCGTCTGACTGTTTTGTTATGCACACCCTCTGGAAAAGTGTAAGTGGATCGATGTCTATTCTCTTGTTTGCCACTTTGACGGAGCTGTTGATGGATGCCAATATGAGTACTTTGTCCTTACGTTTGAAGGGTACTTTTCCAAATGTATTCCCAACGATTTTCGTCACTCTTTCGGTGGAACAGACATTTCGCTACGGTTATTCACCAGTACACTCATATTTTACATCGGTCAGAACACTTCGGTTTCTATGGTAAAACTGACGAAAGAATGCATAGTGTATACCCCCTCACGTGCGAGGGCGCCAAATCTATCTTGCAACGATGTGTCAGAATATTACAGGCTTGGGTCTCCTATCAGAGAATTAACTTCGTTTCAGATGCCTCTGACATAGTGAGATGGGCTGAGCTTCTAGGAAGCATTCGTGAGTTCATCACGCCACAATTTGCTTACCCATTAGGCTTTCCAACTCAGCCATTTCGACTCAATAATCACTCGAGATAGGCGGTTGAGTCTGTGCAAGCCCCCCTTGACTTCCACTGCCTTGGTGTCATCAAAACGGCGAAGAAAAGGTTCTCATGTTTAGCCAAGATAATACACTGGAGTTAATTGAAAGGAAGAGAGAACATCGTAACTCTTGCCTGCCCTTATAAACCAGACGTGTTCATTACTCCAATCCTAAATGAAGCTCGTCGCAACGACTGCCTTGAAAATAATGTAGTCAACGAGGGGACGTGTTTATGTTGACCGGTGCCGGAAAAAGTGGCCTTATCTTCATCCGAGCAACAAATATGTTTACGCTATTCTTCCAAGTTCAAATATAAAAGCTTTTCATCACAACTTCGAGATAATTAGACGAGAAAACGTTACTTATTTCATGAGGAAGGAATAAAAAATGTGAAAAATATCGACATCTTTAGCGAAAAAATCTCAATTAATGAAACTCTAAGTATAAATTAGACTATCAAACATATTTTATAAGAAGGTCAGAAGATATTTCGTTAAAATACTATTTACGCGGACATTCTACTACTATGGATCCCTTGGCGACTTTTGTTAAGATCACGGTGTCAGTTACGGCTGGGTATCACAATAAAGTGCCGACCAAATCGACTGAGATTGACTCATTTACTCCTTTGTCGATGGCCTCACACCCCTAATCTTATCTCCCGCCACTCAAAAGTCTTATCGCAGTGTGTACAAACAATAGAACGACGTTATCTCAAACCTAACTGAAAATTCTTTGAGGATGGAAATATGACTGAATGTCCAGAACCGTTCCTGATAGATTAAAGAAGTAAAATATACGAACGGTTCGTCGCAACGTTCGCAATTTTCGGTCGGTTTGAGAGGCGATAGCGGAGTGGGTTGCGCGATGGCTTGGCGTCTAGATTTTTTGTCGTTAGTTATTTTAAGGTGACGTATAAGATTATATACTACCCCGCAAACCACTGCAAGGGCGTGTGGCAGGAGGTGCTGGGATGCCAGCCATTAAAATCAAGGGTATTAATAAAAGAATTGGGGAGGTAATCGATAAGGTATAAGTCTCTCGATCATGCTCTTGTCGTTGTGGATGTTGAACAGGAATAAACACTTCTTATGTTAGATGTATACGTTCAACAGTGAATTTCTCTTGTTTCTCGCTTTTGTCTGAACTATGTATCTTATTTGGGGATAAATAATTCTAGGATTTTAGTAAAGTCCTTGCACGAGGATAAGGTCGTGAAAAAAATATAATGTTAAGATTGTCCGATGTATTCCACTGAGGCCGTGGTACATAGCTGTTTTCAGACCTAGTTTTCTTCTAAGTTTGTTTATACCAGAATCAAGATTTTGGAACGCATTTTATATATTTATTGTTACATGGATAAAACGAGATGTCTGTAACGTGTTAAGACGGCCGGTTCTGGCGGCGGCGGGGTTAAGTCCTTGCCTACCAACCCAAGGGTCGAGGGTTAGAATTCCGCCTGGATACCCTTGAAAAACACCACAATGGTATGTTACCAACTCCGGCAGAACTAACCGCTTGCTTTAAGTCAGGAGGGAGCGTGTTTTCCAGAGTGGTTACAGGTGTTGGATTTGGACACAACCTCTGGGTGGAATGTCATCAACTTCAGCATGGTGATCATAAGCTCATGCGAAGTGGTGTCAAATGCCTTGTTGTACTCCACTCATGCCATTGATACGTTTTGCTTACGCTGAATGGCATCCTGGCATATGCACCTATAAAAGAGCAGGTTTTCCTTGCATCTGGCGTTTCCCCGCGTTGTAGCCCTCTGCTCATACTCCTCCTCCAACATAGGTCGCTCATGATCGAGGTGAACGTTTTGTATTCTCTGTTGAGGCAGGTTATAGGGTGGTAGTTCTTTGGATCAGACAAGTGCCCCCTCTTAGGTATGAAAACAGTGTATCCCTTAGTCAGCCAAGTATGAATTGGTTATCTGCCGATCAGAAAAGACTTGAAGATTCTGGCGAGATGTTGGTGGGTGGAAGTAAACTTCTTACATCAGAAGTTATTCGCGGCATCCATTTCTGGAGTCGAGAAATTCTTCTTGCCAGAGAAGGCCTTCTTCACGTTACTTTCTGTGACTGCAAGAGGTCCGTCCACGTGTCACACACCATGGTGGTCCCAAAACTCTTTAAAGAGACCGATGGCTGGAGTGTCTCCGCTGAAAGGGTTCGACGTTTCGTACCTATTCTTCCAGAAACGTTCAACCTCTTTGACGGATGGCGGGGATTTGGTGACTGGCGGAGGTGGTTGAAAGAGGTAGGACGGGTGAAGGAGAAAGGTAGAGTTCTTCCTTAGGGCCCTACTACTCTTGAGGAGTTTTTTTTTCAGGCCGTGACTTTGACCTATCATCCGACGGAAGCGACGATAACACGACCTTTTTGTCATTGAAGGCTGGCATCCTCAAGCTCGAAATTAAAAAAAGCCGAGCAGAAAGCCTTGCTCAAGGCAGTGGTGGATACATGCGGAGGGCGCGCGCCCCCCCCTTGCGGGGCCGCTCGCATTGCCACCCGCGCCGCACAGTGGTCCGGATCCGAAAAAAGGCGGACAAAAGTCATTTTTTTGACTTTCTTGAAACTCACATTAAATATGCAGTTCTTGTAGCAAAATGTCCGGGGAATCCTACCGCACACTTAGTTTTGAAAAAAAAGTTTTGTTAAGTATAGTAAATTGCTTCAAAGTAGAGCTAATTTTAGCTAAACCGCGCTCTTTAAATTTTTTCGAAAAAATACACATTTGTAACAAGTTTTTTGCTCTATTTCGTATTAAAAATTGGTAAAATGAGTGTGGACTATAATTATATGGACACTTTACCATGATAAAAACTAGGTTTCAATCTTGTAGTGGTTGTGATGATCGCTGAAGGAGTTCATCAAGAGGAATCATTTTTTCTCGCAAATTTCCCATAAACGTTGGATTTTAAGAGTGACACCGAGTGACACAGAGATTCTTATAGTGGCAAGAGTGGCTTATATTAGAAAGTTATTAGTTAAGATTTAGCTGCAAATATTTGCAAATAAGTGAATTACAACGACTTATATGACTCTCTGCCGCGGACGTGAACGTCGGGACGAGCTTCGTCACAGTGGAGACGCATTGTAAAATACGTCTTTTCCAATGTATTATTGATTAGGATTTTAAAAACGAAGAAGTTTATTTTTTTTCTATTATATTCTGTTCTTGGCCGAATTTACTCTAGAAAGAGCGAGAGAATGAATTTCAGACTGCGATACTAAGCGAGATTGTGACGCTGGAAGAGGAGGAAAATATTTTCTTCGATCGCTTTTCAGTACGATTCCCATCCAATTTTGTTCATCGTTGGAAGTATATAAGACTGGTTGTATGCACTGCTGCTGAGAAAACCCACCTCTGGCTGTCCCTTTCCTCAAAGCCTAAGTGACAGGAGACCCGTTACCCGCACACGTGCCGGCCCAAGGGTCCTTAGTCGGGATATTTTTCTATCCCTTTTCTTGTGTTTATTGCCTAAAGGCGGTTTCTTTGACCTGCAAGTGAAATTGCACGTGTTAACAGATGTGGTATTTACCCTCCAGGTACATCTTTCTAGATGGGTTTTATTGGAGGGCTGCCGCTGGTAGGCATTTTTTCACAAAATTCAGGCATTGCACATTTCTCTTTATGCGGTCCACCAAAAACCCTCCTGGTTATCCTCGGGGTAGACCCAGGTTCTTGGGGATGGTGGTAACTTCTCTTCTTAACCTCCTCCATGCCTCAATCGAAACATTTTGGTGCTCTTCAGTTGGTCCTTTTCCATCGATGAGTACACATGCGAGTTCTTAGTCGTTGGGTACTCGGTTGTCAATAGTCTTCGTGATTTTAAGTGATCTCTGAAGTAAGTGTTAGTGTTGTGATAATTCGGAATAGTGTTTTGATTCAATGATTTTTTTTGTTCCTGTCCAGTTCTCTTTTATTTCCGTTTTTGAAGTTGATCTAGTACGGAGTACCACACTAAATTTTGCATTGTTTTTGCTTCCGTTTAAACTCCCAACTTACTAGAATAAAGAATATTGTTCAGTATTTAACGAACCAATGATTCTAATTTTTAACGCACAGCTATGTGGTTAACATTTACGTGGAAGCAACATCACGGTAAAATGCAGGAGAAAAAAGGAGCCAATGGACGACCGGAAAAGTAATTTGACGGGACTTCTTGAGGATTGCCTACATTTTACATGGAGATGATGAGCGCAAAAAAATGAGCTGAAAAATTTTTGAAAGTAAATTTTTTTGTTGGTTACGAGAAAAGATGGCGAGATTGCTCTCGAACGAACTCTTTTTTGGATGCGACTTGGTTGGATCAAATCGTTGATTTCCCTGATGTTGTGTATCGTAACTTTCCAAGCACCTCAGGGTCGTATTTTCCCTGTGTTTTAATTGTGATATGACATCCCTTGGGCTATTGTCTAAGTAATAAGCCTTTTTTATCAAGCACATACAATAAAAGAAAGGGTAGGCCAAAAAAACAATTTTCGGATGTCACTATCCGATCAAAAAGAAGGAAAACTAAATTCCTTAGAGAAAATACTTTCCCTGCAGAACTGTCTTCTGCTACAGCCATGAATCTAAGAGAGAGAGGACATAGCGCGCAGAAGCGTCTCTAGTTAATACGATGACCCCCCCTACACGGATATGGTATGTAACTGAGTATTGAAAAAGTGGAAGAGGGAAAAGGAAGAAAGTACTTCAGGAGAAATTTATAAGTACAATGGGTCTATTAGTTGATCTACCAAAGCAAAAATATGGCACATCGAATGATGGCAACACAGCTAGGCGCTTCTTCAAAAATGCCCGCCTATCAGCTGAAAGTCCTGATAAGGATCCATTTATTTCACAAAAATCTTCTTTTACTTCAACGCTTTTCACATAAAATAAAATATAAAATTGATTTTCAGTCGTAGAAAAAGAACTTATCATTAAAATTTCAAATATTTTGAGAGCTTCTAATTGAACCCCCAAAATTTAAAGAATAATTTATGGACACGGCAAAATGTTATGTTAAATATTATGAGTGGTTCTACATGCCACCCACAGTGCATAAAGTTCTGATGCATGGTGCAGAGGTGATTGAGTCAGCTCTTCTTCCAATTGGAGAGCTTTCGGAGGAGGCTCAGGAATCGCGGAATAAAGATATAAGAACTTATCGTATCACGCAAGAAAAATTTCAAGATTCCACACGACTGAGGACGTTTTCCGGAGACTGATGCTGACCTCTGATCCATTAGTCAGTAGGTGCATTAGGTGCTGAGTTAAATAAATACCGTGGCGTAAAAGATCTTCCTAAAGAGGTCCGTGAGCTCTTGCAAGAATATCCTGACTCAGCGAGTGAATGCGAGGAAGAGGAGTGGAATTCAGGATAATCTGATTTGGAATTACATAAATTGTAAAGTTAACAAGATACTAAGTATGTTTTTATTTACATAAATGAGTTAATTTGCACTTAAAACAGTTTTAATATTTATTTAATAATTACTTATTTTTTAGTTTCAGCGGCACTACCTCTGCTAGCTGATAATCGCAATCACTTCAACGTTAGAATCAATTCCCCTAACTGCCTTACATTTACCCATTTTTTAATAATTATTTACTAAGTTAAAGGTCTAGAAGTCATATTATGCAAATACTTTTTATATATTTGCATATTTAATAATAACAGGCGTTTTCTATGCAGTCTCCTCATTATCGGTTAATTTAGCATTAAAATTCCCAATATCTTTAAAATAATTATTTTTTGTTGAAAATAACAGCAGAAATGAACTAAGAGCGTCTTAAAACATATAAATGACAATTTTCAAATTAATCTGACAAAAATCTGATTTTTGTCCCTCTTTTTCGCGATCCGGACCACTGTGCTAGTCCCCGAGTCCCTACTGAATAATGGATCAGAGGTCAGCACCAGTCTCCGGAAAACGTCCTCAGTCGTGTGGAATCTTGGAAGCCCCCGCCAGTCAGCCCGCACGCTGTTCGTTCGTGTCTTTCGTCGGTCGACTCTGAGTCGAGTTATCGAGTAGTTGTACTTGTACTTATGTAGCACGCGCGCGCGTCCGCGTCATCGTATATTATACGTTTCTGTCTGGCGCATAGATAGCTAACCTACAAGAAAAGTCGCGGCCATTCTAGTGATCTCGATACGTTATTCTCTCTAGCATTTGTTCGAGAAAAGTCGCGAATATTCTACTGTTTGTATTTGTTCACACTCCTTAAAAGTCTGGAAGCGAACATTCTGGCACCCAATGTTCTCGAAACAACCGAACTACATATATAAGGGAAGCAGCGTCGCTGCCAGGCAGTCAGTTTGAAAGCTACAATCGTCGCGATAACTTGCGCCCCCCCCCCTTGAGTTTTTTCTGTATCCGCCACTGGCTCAAGGTGCATACCAATAATCCTATGCGTGAATGTTTCTATGGACACATTGAAAAGCATGGGCTATCGCAGATGCGGACGTTAGCCTTCCTTCATTCTGCTCGTCTTAAGTCGGAGACCGAGGGTTTCATCCTCGCGTGACAGGATGGTGTCGTCAACACACTCGGTTACCGCCGCCTCATATTTAAACTGGAGGTCGCAGACACGAGATTCAGGGCGTGCCGAGCCCAGTCAGAGACTTTAAGTCACTTTCTATCCGGCGGCAGTCATTACGCCAAGTCAGCGTATTTGACTCGGCACGACGCGGCACTACGGGCTCCATTTTCACCTACGACACCATTATGGCATCGACAAAACACATGTGCTGCCCTATGCCCCTGCCTCCTCGACCACCTAACACGCTGCATATTTGTGACTGAGTTTTCTGCTCCGACTGAATCGAACATGGATGCGAAGAAAAGAGGTGGAAAAACAGGCGAAATATCAATACCTGGTATTTAACTTAGACAAATGTACCCCGGACACTCTGTGAAACTAGTAGATCTCATCATAGGTGTGCTCGGTGGAAATAAGAACTCGCTGCTTAGTAGCTACAAGTGTATTCTGTCCTGTATGTCACAGGCGGAATCTCTTGGACCTTGCTTACAGAATGTCATCACCCTTGGATCACTCCATCTGCTGTGTATGCATGACCCCAATGAAGCGTAGCTACATATCCAACGTACGTTGGCGGTGGTTGCGAAAACTGCCCGACCCCTCCCGAGTATCCCGCTATTTTGACGGCAATGAAACCGGATGCTTGACGGGGACCAGGGTTTGGAAACCTGATGCTTGCCAGGGTCTGTCGTGGCACCTTTCTTGGACACTACATGGCGTAAAAATTTCACAGTAGGTTTAATTATTTGGCTCTTCTCAGGCTAAACTTCAAGTACTACCTTCCTTAGACGTACCATCACATCTGTTAGACGCAGGAGGAAGGTACGCGTTCTCCAAACTATAAACAGGCTTGTGGCTCACTTAATTTTTTTCTCCATCACACTCCCTTAACACGCCCACTTTTGTGTCTTTATAAATAGTCACTGTCTCTGCCGATGGATTAAGGAAGACCATAGGCACCGCGGAGCCTTGCACTTTACGGAGAATTCATGCACCGAACACGCCATAACGCTGTAAAAGTTTCGGATTCGGCTCTATTATCCCTAATTCTTCCTTAAACCCCGAATCCGAGCTCATTACACACTCCACCAATACTTCTTGACGAGGATGAAGAATGATGTTCTCTTTCTAAGTCACAGCGCTGGACCACTCGCATTTTTTCTCACCTGAAAGGAAAGGCACAGCTTTTCCTCGGAGGAGAACGCAATTCCGGGAAAAAGTCACGTCACACTGATGCGCTCGCAGAAAATATGCATCCATGAGACATTCCTACGCTAGATGAGGGTCGATGAGCACTTCATGCGAGAACTCTTCCCCTCCGATGAGAAGCACCACTTCTCCTTTCCCGAGACCAACTCCTTTTTCATAATTTTTCCCGAATTGCCGATGATGTTCCATGCGAGAAGGTTACCACCTCCTCGGCCTTCTTTCGTTTACCTGAGAGAAAGATCGTGGACATGCGGCTCTCACGTGACCCTCTTCGCCGCTCATCCAAAAACGCAGCCCACGATCTCTACGCCTCACCCCGGTTGTTGAACGCCACAACTCAGAAGCGGAGCCGCGGTCGTCACCACCTGATACAGCGATTCCTCTCAAGATTTTTCAAGACCTCTTTCACTGTCTCCGAATTCTGTTTTAACGCGGCCTCCACTTTGTCTTCGCGACCGCACCCTCGGCTCTCCACCCTGACTTCTCGTGGTCCCTAAGTGAGCGTCACCTGTGCCAGTGCATTTACTCCCCTGATGTAGAACTCCGCGAAATAGATAGACTCCATCTCGGTGACAACGTCGATTGCGTCCTCGAGGCTAGCAGGTATCGCCTGTTTCACCCCTACTCGGATGTTTCCATCTAGTCCCATCCAAGAAACGGTCGCGCACAACGGCCTTTCAGGCATCCTCGGGTCAGGAAGGATATGCACGCCGAGCGAGGCGCCCGAGGTCCGTGGCAAAGGTGGCGATGTCTTTCCTGGGATTCCGCGTCCTTTGGGTGAATCGCGCCTTTTCCTTTTCACTCGCTTCCTTTGGGTTGAAACGTCATCCTAATTTCTCCCTCGTCTTCAGTGTAACTCTTCCGGCTTTCCTCTGGAAGATTGCGAAACGCGGAGAGAGCGTTTCTCATTAGACAGAATCTCATGTTGAGCATCTTCTGCTCCCTGGACCACTCTTTTAGTTCTGCCACCGTCATCAATTAGAAGATCCAGTTTTCCCAGTCCCCATGCACCACCAAACTTCTCTGGCATCACCATACTCGTCATGGCTTCCGCCGCCGAACCGTACGCGAAATTTCTGGATCGTATTACAATCCTACCGACTGCGCCGATGTAGCGCCGATTTGCGGGAGAAGGGTTGATCAGTGAAAACATCTTGTCTCGTTCAGAGCCCACACGGTACTTCTCCATTTTTTTCTCTTAAAGGACAGCCGCCTCTCGAGGTCGTAAAAGTCCCTCCTCCCATGCAGGGGACTTTCCCAGGGTCCAACCGACCAGCTTCACAACTCGTGGAAACAGTTTTTCTGGCCAGAGCACAAACAACTTTCCCGCTCAAACGACGGACTAAAGCCGACCAATCAGGGGGTAGCCACAACCACGAAACAAGTTCATAAGGAGGATCAAGACCAAGGCATCGGCACTTCAACCTGAAGCCGCTAGTTGTAATGCTGGCAAAACTATTGTCATAGCACCAAAAAAACGTGGTTCTCCAAAAAATGAAGCCATTTCATCAAGTTTTTTCTTAATGAAATATTAAAGATAGTGGGTCAGTTATAAAATGCCAAAATATACACTTTTTTATTCTCATCTCTATAAAAACCGTAGGTGTATTAGTTTGCATGGTTACATGCAGAATAAAGTAAGCTAAAGTTAGATATGCAACTTCCATTCATGTGAGTTTACTTGTTAACCCATTACCGGCCGATGAAAAATTTCTGTTTTTTTCTTTTGATTTTACTTAGTTATGTACTAAATAAGACAACTTAAAAAATTGGCATTCGGAAAAGTTTGGATATGATAAAAAATAATGTTGCGTTTTCGCAACTTTAGCAGAATCCGATATCCTATGGATAGTTATGCAACCAGCATTGACCTAAATTGTCATCTCTGACAGCGGTGCAGTTATTAGTGTCATATATTTGCCTTTGCTTCTTTATGTTACGTGAAAAGTTTTACCTCATATTTGAATGATTACAACATCCTTAAAAATGATATAGCCAATCAATATATATTGTTATCTTCACTTTAAATTCTAATACCTAATGTATTATATGGTTTGAAATAAATTAGTCATGAAAAATACGCATATTTCCCAGAAGAACATTTTATTTCACAATGTTGAAATATAATCTTGACTTCTTGTGACTTGACTTCTCTGGCACGTTGCGCGCAACAGCACAACGAATTCCTTGCACTGGCTGCCGCCAGCCTGGCTGGCGGCTAGGCCCGCCCTCGCTGAGGCTCCCCTCCTGTTTTATACGTAACTTACATTTACGTAAGAATGATCTAAGTAGGATATATTGTAACGCTTTAAACACCTTAGCCGACCCAACGGCACTCCTCACTCGAGGAAGGCAACGACCGGAATACAAATCCTTTTGCCGAAACAATGTGAAATAGTTGCGTTGAGTAGTAGAAAATCTATGTTTGTGATATAGGTACTTAAACGTCAGGTAGATACGAGATAGTATAATATTACGTATTGTATCATGCCATTGCGCAATAGCATATTATAAATTATTAATTACAAATTATCATTTTTTTATTTTACATACATTCAAAATGATGTTTATCTTTTTGGCTTTTTTTTTGCTTTTTGGAATGGCTATTTATCTATTTTTTATTTTGAGAGAGCAGCGAAGTTAGTGGAGGGATTATACGATATTCCGGCTCGTGAACGTTTTCGTCCGCTAGGTTTCCGGCTCTGGAACGCTTCCATACGCTAGGATTCCGGCTCGTGAACGTTTTCGTCAGCTAGGTTCCCGGCTCGGGAACGCTTCCATACGTTAGGATTCCGACTCGTGAACGTTTTCGTCCGCAAGGTTTCCGGCTCGGGAACGCTTCGATACGCTAGGAGTCCGGCTCGTGAACGCTTCGTTTGTACGCTTCCTTGTCTCATTTTACGTTTAATTTCGCTTCGGAAACGGTTAGTTACGATTCGTTCACATTCCGATCCGCTTCCCTCTACAGTATTTTCGCCAGGGCTGTAACTCGTAAAGAGAAAATCCCGAAAAAGTCATGTTTTTTACGATAATCTGAACGCGATGAGCGACTCCCCCTCTACTTAAAATAAGGGGGGGGGGGAAGGGGAGTTATATCTCTTTTAAAAGTCAAAGGACCTTTAGAAGAGGTCACATGCCAATTTTGAACGCAATCCTATCACTGTAACTCATTTTAAAAATCTCGAAAAAAAGTAATATTTTTACGATTTTTCGAAACGTCCAACAAGATATGCGACTGGAAGATATGGTCCGATTTCAAAAATGTTTCTTTCTTTGTGATCAGGGTGACGAGTAGCTACTTTTCCGCGCTTTGCGATTTGATTCGGATACTTTCGTGTTTTTCTGCCCACCCTTCTGTATATGGTGAAATCAGAGTTAAATTCTCTGCATGCTTTGGTTAATTATATCTTTTCAACTCTCGATCCATTTACAGCCTTAACGGTTGTTAATTTTTAATTTAATCAGTTATTAATAAGATTCTATCAATGATCTTACATTTAAAATGCTTCATAGGATCGAATTTCATCCAAAAAATGTGTAATTATAAAAGTGCTAGAATTTTTTTCTAGCCTCATACTTATGGTGATGTTAAACTTTAGCTCTATTCAAGTTGAGATCTTATATTACCACATCCTTAATATGCATTAAATTATTTACAGGGGTTGGCTGGGACTGCATTGGAAACAGTAACTGCACGGAAAATGCTTATTGCTACTTGGCAAATAATAATGACACATGTCAGTGTAATTCTGGCTACGTTGCCTCCAAAGAATCTGGCAAATGCTTGGCAGGTATGTAACACCTTGGTTATCTTTATTTTGTCTCCCATAAAATGACCATGTAGCTTATATAAGAAACCAAGGTTATTTCTTAGACGTTTTTCAAATATTTTATTTGGTGTAAAATAACACATGAAAAGTAATGGGAAGTATTTTGTGAAGCAAATGTTTCACCATAAAATTTTAATGGAGGAAGACCAGGAAGTAGACAACACGAATGCTATATATTTTATGTAAATTTCATGAAATGAATATATTTTTTTCAGTAATTGAGGGCCCATGCCATTCAGATGAAGAATGCATTGAAAATGCCTATTGTCATTACGATACCTGTAAATGTGACGAGATGTTTTCACCCTCCGGGAATGGAGATAGGTGCTTATCTTGTAAGTGTTCATGAGGAATGGAATGTGAGCAGAAAGCTGTAAGATTTGCTGTATTCATAGTCATGGAAATAGGCCATCAGCAACTATTTTCAATCACCTTTGGAATATTTTCTCTTTTGCTAACAGCTTGAATGACATGTTAAGTGTGAAATTTGAAACCTCCTGAAATACTTGTTATTCCATCTTTAGATGTTGGGCAAAATTGCACATTGGGTGATGAATGCGTGGACCATGCAGATTGCCAAGGTCAAGGTATCAACCAGACTTGCGAATGTGAGAAAGGGTACACACCATCCTTGAAAGGAGACATATGCTTTGCTGGTGAGTTATTTTGTAAAGCACTGAAAGATTTCCTTAAAATTGTGAGGGTCGTAGCCTGAGACACTCGTTGGTATACTGATGCTGAAAATGTCTCTCTCCTTCAAAACTTATGAACCCCAAGGCTAAATACTTGTACAAGATGTGGTCAAATAAATTCAATACATATAAAGTGCATTTGAATATGTGCTGAAAATTTCCACCTTTTTTTTGCTGATGAAAACCTACCCTACACTTATAGCTAAGTCTAGGTCACTTTTTCAGGGTCAATATTTCCACGTATAAGCTGCATATAGCTGTGCACATCTTTATTTTGCATTAACCACTGAAAATATTTACTGACAAATGTGTTAAGTTTATGTTCTGATTTTTATTCTGAACTCTGGACCCATGTATACTGATTGATATACTTATTTCTTATTTTTATGTGCCTTTGCTGTCAACAGCTTAGAGTTAATGAAGTTTATAGCCAAAGATACAAGGATTTTCTGGATTGATGATCAAGGTTTTGCAGTAGGGCAATTTATGAGTGGAAATGATGTGGGTCCCTCGTGGGAATGATGTGGATTTCACGTGAGAATGATGTGGGTCCCACGTGGAGTTTCAGTGGATCCCCGATGGAAATTAGTAGGTTAAAGAATTTGGGTGGAATCCACGCGGGTATAATGCAAAATTCACGCAGGGCCAATGAAGATCCCACGTGGAAATTTGGCATCTTGGCGGAAATTTTGTGGATCTGGTGAATATATTCACGCGAATTCTGTCAAAGATTTCCACCAAACTTCCACCTACATATCCATGTGGTCCCCGTGTGGGTCCCATCAACTTGTTATCACTGGGGTAGCACAAGCTCCTGGGCCCATAACCTGTAAAATTTTGTCTAATAGTGTGGAGTGAATGAAAAAAAACACGACCACCATGTTTGAAGGCGAGACTCACACCACTTTTTTTTTAAATTATCATGAGAGTGCAGCAAAGACACAATATAACACAGTTGAACTGCAATTTTTTGTTGTGTTTTTTCCATAACTCCAATCACCATCAGATGATTATTCCAACAATTCTATACAAGATGTACTTTTTAAATCCAACTATAATTCAAATTGGGCTGCATATTGTAAATGTTGGTATTTTCTTGGCACTATTGCCTAGAAATCGAGGAATTGTATGAGATGTATTCCTAAGACATGCCCATGCATCACAAATGTTGAGATGAACTCTTTTTCTTTTTGCAGGAATTGGGACCCACTGCAACAATAATGGCGAATGCATAGAAAACTCATACTGTTTTACTGAGAATGACTTGAACATCTGCCGCTGCAACCAAGGCTTTATGCCCAGTGAAGATGGATCTGAGTGCTTAGCATGTAAGATGGTGATATGAAGAGTAATATTACTTGTTCCCTGCCAATTTACTACAAGTATTCTTAAAGTCAGACCACATAATTATGGATAAAGGAACAATTTCTAATCATGTACGAAACGTTTCTGTATTTATCAGAAAGCATT
The DNA here is from genome assembly GCA_963573305.1 of Pyrrhosoma nymphula. NCBI lineage: Eukaryota > Metazoa > Arthropoda > Insecta > Odonata > Coenagrionidae > Pyrrhosoma > Pyrrhosoma nymphula. The sequence continues at coordinate 125,566,254 of OY754335.1, read as the reverse complement.
ATAATGTTATTAGCTGTTGATACCTAAAATAAATGGCCATGAATGATTGAGCCAAGTTAGTGTTAGAAAGAAGAAATTGCTGAGTCTCTCTACTTGGCTGTTAATCTCTTATTTTGCAGGTTTTTTTAGAGATGATATATAGGAGTAAAATATTGCTGTATTGAAAAAATCTTGAAATATTAATATTTCTAGTGACCTTAGATAAACTTTCTGGACAGTGGCTGGAATACTTGCTTCCTTTAAGGAGGTCCAGGCTCAGTTCCTGGTGGCAGCAGAAATCTTCCTCTGGTAGTCTGGTCCTACTTGGGGGCTATGAGAAGAGCTTTTAAAGTCCAGCTCTCTGTCTATTACATGGAACATCACACTGTGGCCCCAAAGCATATGTAATTTGTTATGAGTGGGCTAATGCTGATGCAGGCATCTCTCATCCTTGACGTTTGCCCCTGCTTTATCTATGTAAGCCATGGGGGGGATAACTTCCAAAGGGAATAATTAGTCCATACAGTATATAGTGCCAATGGTGGTGTCAAAGAGGAAAAAACTTTGAAACTTTGAGAGCCTTAAGTCTTAGTCCTGACCAGAAGAAATAGTCCGGACGTATTTAGATCTATGTTCTGTGATTCATCACTCCAATGGTCTTCTCATGCGCAGGGGCTGGTCCAATGTTCAATTTTGAAAAACAACTTGCTGTTTAAGTTTGGCACTGGAAGTGATTGAGATCTAAAGGAATGCTTTTGTATGCATGTGAACGTTCTTATTTGTCCTTTCGTAATGAGAAATGAAAATAAGTGTTGAACATAATTTCATTGGAGGTCAAAAGACTGCAAAAAGATTAAGTGAAGTGAGGCAAAGGTTGGTACATAGTAGCATGGGATGAAATTTCAATTACTCATCATAGATTTATAGCTCAACGTAAGTATTCTGCCAATTTGAGCCTAATAGAACAGCTGTTGGATGATGAAACAGGGTGGGCAGTTATAGGTCATGGGGTAAGGGAAGGCTGGTCGTTGTCGCCTATACTTTTTAATATTTATGCCGATACATAATTTGTTTTCCAGTAATTGGTGCTTCATGCGAAGAAGACAGTGTCTGCATAGAGCATGCTCATTGCAGCAGAAATAAAACTTGTGAGTGCGATGACAATTACACCTCATCAAAGCAGAATGATGTATGCCTGGCTTGTAAGTATAGATTGTTGAATTGAAGTGAGGATGTATGCTTGAGAGGCAGGATTTGTTTGTCCTCTAAATTTTATGTTGTGGCTTGTTGTTGCTACTGAAAGTAGTTTGTGACAATTTACTGCATCGTAAATGCTTATCACTATTATCAGCTGGCAGTGGTGCCACTTTTTTTCTCATTGATTCTACCTGGGACGTGATCCGGTATGAAAAGGCACTTTAAAGTTCGTAATTCAAATGTTTCAGACCGCATGCACTAAAAGGTACGTAACCGGAAAGGCACGAAATGAGAAGTCCGAAACTATATTTGGTCCAAAAAGGCACGGTACGAAATGGCACACGATCCAAAAAGGCACTATTGCCAGCACTCAATTGTGTATCTGATTTCGGATCTTACGCCTCGAAGCCGGAAACTGGAATCAGTGCAGTTAGGTGCATGGTATTATCTCAATTGTGGGTGGCGCTTTGAGGGGTGGTTTGGTGGGGCTGGGGAAACCCGGCCAGGTGGACAATGGTCGCAAGGGGAGAGGGTGGGCAATAAGGGGAATTCTTGGCGTTCATTTTCTTGAAGACAGAAAACCCTGAATGATCCACCCTATTTATGATGCTCTCAAACCCTTTGGATTCTTTTCTTTTCTTCTGAAAAAATACCATGCAAATGTCCACGGTCAGGTCGACGTCATCTGAACTGGCGAGGAAAGGCAGATGCTGGTACAAAAAAGGATTGTTAAAGGATCATTCGAAGGGAATCAGTATACAAGCACACGTAATGGAAAGGGTGTGAAGAAAGGTATGGGGAGGCAATAGTTGAGGCGAGCCGAAAAACATCGTGAACTTCTGGGAATGTGCATCGCGGAGGGCGGCGTGAGAGAAACCAGGAAGGTCTTCTCAGAAAGAAAAGCTAGCTCCCTACCTCTCACCATAAAACAAAAGTAGGGGGAAAGGGTGAGAGACGAGGATTTTTGCCGAGCTGGCGAGGTAGTATGTGTGAGGGAGGTAGATTCAGGAAAATGGGATTTAGGAAGGGAGGGGACTGTAAAAGGGGGGTTGGAAATATGCACATGGATGGAAATGCACTCACCAAGGTAGGATTACAAGGAAACCTGAGAGGAGATCTTAGGTTGACCCCTCTAATTGAGTTCAGAATCGTCAACAAGAAAAGAACAAAAGAGAAAAAGCATAAAATTTTACCACAACATTTTGCTGTATGTGTACTATTTTCTTAAAAATGATTGTAAATGCTTTATTCGTCAACTTCACAAAACCTATTAACAAAGTAAAATTCCCTCCTGGCTGAGTAAAAATGTTTTGACAAGAATAGAACAAAAGAGAAAGTGTAAAAAAAGCAATGTCACCTTAAATAAAATCGAAGTTAAGCCTATCAACATTGCCAAAATATATACAGTTTAGTAAAATACTTTTTCTAGAATAAGAATTTCTTTAAAATACTAAACAGCTGAAAAGAATTACAAAAATAATTTTGGCCGGCATAAAATGAGTTGCTTGACGAAAAAAAAACATTTTGAAGGAAGATATTGAAGGATTTATTTACACAACGTGCTTCGTTGTATACACATAATTTTTAAATTTCAAGTGTGCATGCAACGAAACGTGTCATGTGAATAAATCCTTGAAGTGGAAAATTTACAATGTCTTCATTCAACATTGGAAAGTTCCATCACATCCTGCCTCAAGCAATATATCTTAAAACACATATCCCCTATGAACAAATTCCGTTATCTCCTCGGACAGATGTTAACAATAAATTATCTACCAAAACATAACATTATCAAAAATTAATCACGATAGCAATAAGAAAGATTAATGAACACCAAACAATCTGTTGCATTTCACCAGTTTTATGTCATTAATGAGTTTGGCACTTAAATTGTATCGTAAAGTTGAAAACGTCTGTTGCACGTGCTAAAAACCGCGCTCGACACTGATTTGTGTCATTGGGACCGCAAACACTGTGGAATTCAACGCCGATAGTTGCAGGTGGGACTGCTTCCGTTCTTTCCAGAAGTTCAGAATACTGAACGATTCCGTAAGTTTAACTTCCAGAGTTTTGGAGAACTCATACATGGTATTAGTGACATCCATTGACCGCTACCCTCTTTGATATCCAAAGCTGATTTCAGCTTACCAGCTGCTTTACAGGGATTCAATTCATCCTTGCCTTCGCTGCTCTCTGGAGACAGTGTTTTTTCTGGCCAAATTTCATTTTTTCTCGCCTCCCTCAGGCACCTTTCCAATCTGAAGAAGAATTATCGTTAAATGAACTCCAGCGTAGGTCGCATCACGTTTCTGCTCACCGTTTACGCTGTAAGAATGGTCACAACTGGTCGCGGTGCCATCGTCGTTGGGTTTTGCACAAAACTGAGGAGCCTGACGGTGGTGCAGAACTTCCAGATGCTTGACGAATGGTGGACGGACGACGTAGGAAACGTGGCAGGTTCGCGTGAAGGAACATTCGCGACCCTCAAACAAGTTGCGAATACCCTGGAGGCAGTCGGTGACGCATGAGAGTGAAGGAGCGGCACCAAGGTTGCCGGAGTGGAAGGAGGACTTCTATATAAGCAGGAGTCCAGATATCCGTATTTAGTTGGTCTGTGAAGAAAGGTGGAATTCCCTGCTTTAACGCCGGCACACTCTAAGCCAAGTATACATTCAAAATCCATCCATCCATCCATCGAACCTTGTGAACTACCGGCACTGTTGATGAACATTAACAGGCTAGTATAAGCTTTTGAAAATAAAATAGCAATAGCATTTCAGAACCTAAGTGGTATTTTTATGTCCCGAAAAGGTATGGAAGAAAATAACATAAATTGATGTTAGAACTAAAAACCGTAATAAAATTATTTGAGCTGCATCTCGCACAGGTCCGAATCATTATTTTTGAATTTGTAACTTCAATCCGTAACTCTTTAACCTAAACGGGTAATTTCGTGCCTCCGGTACTGAACCTAAACGGATCATTCCGTGCCTCCGGTCCGAAACTTTACCGAAAGGGACATTTTCGTGCCTCCGACACTTTACCGAAATGGATCATTCCGTGCATCCGGTGCGAAACTAAACGTTACGTTTAGTGTCGGATCACATCCCTGGATTCTACTCATCCAATCTGATGTTTTCATGGTGTATGGAATGTTAACATATGCTGTGACTAACTTCTGTTGGTGCTTCATCAGTTGGTGCCCTTAAATGAGGTATCTCTCCATTTCCACGGTCTTAAGGACCAATTTTTAGGACTAGTCATTCTTCATCATATCTGCCATTTGATGCTTTTGTTTCTTCATTGGCAGTGATTCAGTGTCTAATGTGCCGTAGCCCCCATGAATAAAAGCTCTTATGGTTGGCCCTTTCTAGGACAGGTTGTGATGTGTAGATGTAGAAAGATTCTGCTTTATGTGTATTTTATTTTTTTTATCTCAGCATACTAAGCTTCCATGTGTCTGCCTTCCTTTTCACCAGGGGGCTGGAAAAGACAGTTTGATTATTTTCTTTGTGTTTCAAAGAATCCTTAACAGTTATTAGTACTAAGTGCTAATATTTTTCAAAAGGTCTTTTCTGTATCATAGTCTTCCTATTTTTTTGTTCTCAGGTTAGAGTAATTTTAAGTAATAACTCAACAGGTGAGGTTCACATTTCACACAGAGCTATATTTTCAGACTCAAAATGCTCTGTACAGGATACAAGAGCAAAGTGATAGGGTACAAATAGAAAAACGGAAGTCCCTGCAACTAGGATTACATCATTCATGAACTCATTCACATTCGGCATGAGAAAAATGAAAGTACACCAGTATGAGAAATTGGCGTACCTCAACACTCTTCTTACGGAAAACATCGTAAGGATCGCAGATGGTTAAGCCACAGCTCAGTTTCCACAGAAACACCCTTAATATGTAATAGTAGTACATACTATGTAGTATAGTTTCACATTGTTCAACAGAACCTTTGGAATGAATTATTTATTATAGCATTATTCCTTTTACAATTTTATGCTTCAAATAGCATTGTTTCAATTAGCTCTTGAATTCCTGGAATGAATTAAGTGAGTTAATTGGGGAGTGGGTGTATTTTCATTTTACAGACATTGGAATTCCTTGCACTGAAGATAATGCTTGCATTGAAAATGCGTATTGCTTGGCAAATGGAAATAATAAGACCTGTGAGTGTACTGCTAAGTATGTGGCTTCTGCTAGTGGTGACAGATGCCTTGCACGTAAGTAAAGAATTTTATTGTTATTAGGGATGTACGAGTAGAACTTTTTGATCTCAAGTCGAGTATGGAGTCGAGTCGTATGAACTATGGCAATTTTCCAACCAGACAATATAATAATGCATGCACCAACATATTCTCATTTTCCATATCCCCTAGTGCATTTTCTCTTCTGAACATATGGCCTGATTTAGAAGGAAAAAGGTGATTAGAAATGTTTATTGTAATCGTGACTGAATTAGGAAATGATATTTAAAATTAATGTGTCTTGAACAGTTCTAATAGGAAAATTGAAATGAACTAACCTCTTGTAATTTGTCAACAGCTTTATATAATAACTGTATTGGGTTGAAAACTTGTGTATCTATAATTCCTAGGAAGAGCCCAGAGTAGTCGTATCAATTAAAGTTAGACGACAAGCCAACTATCAATACCTAATACAGTAGAAGTCCATCATTATGAGTGTGGTATATAGCGAGGATCTGGCTGTATCGAGTGATTTTTTACTAATGGTTGATCTCATGGTAATAACATACGAAGTTGGACGGTTGTAGCGAGTGGTTCTTTCTCTCATCTACATCTACGAAGTACCATGCAAGTCACCACTAGGGTGTGTGGCACGGGGTGATTCCGCACCATGCATACAGCACTCCTCCCAACACTCATCCCAGCACAAATCAGAACCTTGCACGCTCCCCCGGCCGCTAGGCGCAGGCCAAAATGCAGTCAGGAGAACAGTGCGCAGTCCAACCGGAAACTGGGAGAGTGATACGTAAATGAACATGCAAACATGCAGGACAATGCTATACACGCATCTAGTGGTTAAAATTACTAATGCTGTTAATTCATGAGTGCTATGAGATGCTGCTTCATGTAGAGAACAAAATAAAATAATGCTGGAGAAATCAACCAGTGTGAAGTGTTAGTAATGATGTGTTATTACGCACAAGTGAAAATTCTACTCTACTTGTTGATGGTGGGAGTTTCATATGATTGATTTACCGCAACTGTTATGATCCCTTATTGTACGTGGGAAAAATGACATTTTAAATCTATCGATTTAAATCTCTTGTATCGCCATAATGAGTGTGATTTTTCGTTTATGTCATCAAGGTTGCATAATTTACAGGCACCATCTGCTACAAGCGACAAAGTTATTCAAATAGAAATTACTTTGCGGCAATGTATCACCTTGAAAAGAAAATGTCCCTAATTTGAGATCAGAGTTCCCAATCTCTCTTCGCATGCTCCGATGCTCGAGGTACGTTACTTGTCCTATTGATGTGACAATGCGTTTCAAAGCTCTCTTGGTTGCTATGCAACATAATTGCAGATTGTGGAAAAACCACAAGGAAGTGCAAAATCTACCTCACCGCTACCACCGGGGTAAGGTTACAATTTGAATCGACTGAAATAACGGCTCCCCTCAATTCATTCGAGCACCTGCCGTATCAACCCAGTGTTGGCTTTTGGCTTTCGCCGTACTTCCGAATCATCTGTAAAAATTATGTCATAAGTAAACAATGAACATTGAAAATTGATAATGGTAACATTCATTGTTTACGTAAGGTGAAGGAATGGTCTTCTCGCATGAATCCCTTATCATTCTAGCAGAATGTGTCCGGTGTTCATAAATTTCTTCTTGTTCCAAAATTAGCGGTGATGTTTTCTCATCCTAAGTGAGAGGGCGGCCTAGGGAGGTGTGAGAGGGGCACGTTGGGTAATTAGCTGTCAATGCTTTTTGAGTCAGCGAGCCTCAGAGCAGCAGGATTCGACCCCCTGATGATCCTGGGTGGTGTCAAAGAATCATCCAAGCCGAAATACGAGCCGAGAGGGGGAAGACACTGTCAGCCTGAGCTCATCATGGAATGATTTACCACCTTCCTCCCAAAGCAAACCTGAAAAAAGTATCTGGTGCTGGAAGGGGCAGGGGGAGAGAGCAAAGACGAAGAAGTAAGCTGAATCAGAGGCCCAGGTTGGCCTTGGCACTACCATCGCAGCAAACCGCCAATGAAGAAGTGCAACATGCTTCACGCCTTGAGGGGTGTGGATACCATTCAAATTTTCCTAAATAACGGTCATCCTGTGTTGCAGCCGATGTTGGAAGAAGTTGGAACCATGGAAGTTGGCTGCTGAGGCTCCCGAAAGGACGCCCCCATCCCCACAACTAGTGAAAGCCGCGGCACCTAAGAACTTAGCGCATGGGAAAGCGATGAGTGAAATGTGATACTTTTGGTTCGCGGTCATAACTGATGAGGGACTCCCAGTGGGCAACTCCTCCCCCCTGAACTAGTGGAAGCCACCTGAAAAGTTAGAGCATGGGAAAGTGATGAGTGAAATGTGATACTTTTGATGAAATGTGATGCTGACTCGAGAAAAAAATATCGCTTCACTCCGACCCTCCGATGAGCGCCGAGATGAGGGTGGGGGGAGAGAGAGACCCAGGGTGTTGGAGGGGAGAGCGAGAGGTAGGCCTAGGATGTGTAGCCATTAGCTGGACTGCTGAAAGTGCTTGGCGCCAAGGCCTGAGGAAAAAAGCGCTGGACATCCTCTTTGCTCTACACTACTACAGTACTTGTATTAAACTTACGTACTTGAGAAGTATCCATTTTGAAAGATAAAGGATGCAGCTAGAACAAATATCAAACCTCATTTTCGTATCACTTCTCATAGCCGAGGAACATTTCCGCAAAATGATCGATTTTAGGTAAGTTTACTATGATAGCGCTTCCTGTCGTCAGATTTCTGAACCCATTGGCCTCGGCGGCTCCGTTGACTTGACCTGACTCGACTTTCGTAAAAATACTTGAAGTACTCGACTCAAGTACCAACCATTCGACACGACTCGTTTTTTTAGTACTCGCACATCCCTAATTGTTATATTTATCCTTTTGGAATGGTATTTTTTATTATTGGTAGTTCAGCCTTTATTGTGCACAATTATCAATGATTGGGGCGAATAGACATAATTTTACTCTCAATACGTCTTAAAATTATTTTTGTAAGTATTTATTTGTAAGAATAGTATGTATCTCAATCCATACTTATTTTCCCAACCTGCTTCCTTGGCATCCGCAGATTTACAAGTGTCGTGGAAAGTACCCTGAATATATTTGTGAGGAATAACCTAATAATTTTATGCAGTGTTGTAATATTAATTCTGTAATGCAGAAAAATATTTCCCTACCACCAAAATAATTGTGAGTCACATTGGGGATAATGTGTCAAACATGAAAAAAGATACATAACTTTGAAGTTTCTGTAAAACTGAAAGGTATGGATTGCACTAGCTATGGCAATGTTATTAATTATTCCAAATAAATTGAAAAAATCATCAGCTTGATCAAATTACTTGCAATTCTTCCTGACTTTGCATGGAAAATTCTGTATTTTTAAATTCATGCTAATGGAATCAGTCTACAAAAGAATATTTGTATATTTTTAGCTAATTTATCTGTTGGGCTATGAATTTTTGTAGGATTCCCTAATGCATGTTTTTTTCCTTGAGAATGAAAAAATGAGAAGGCATTCTCTTCCAGAGCAATCCTGTATTATTGACATTGAAAGCAGATTCTAGGGGCAAGGAATCATTACCAATATCTTCTTTAAATTCGCCACGAAATCTTATGGCAGCTGCATTTATCAGAACTTGCAGATTCACGAGACAATGCAGCGCTGAAGACACCTCTTCGCCATTAAAACTTCTGAAACCAACTGGAACTGGCACTAAATGTTTCAGAGAAATCACCGCTCTCATCTTCCTTCAAATACTAAAATATAGCTAGAGCTTTTGTGAAAATCACTGCTTGTGTAAAATGAATATCACTTCATCATTTATTAAAAAAATTATGAAATTAGAAGTTTTTCCATTCATGTTAAGAAAAAAAATCAGCTTTGTAATTTCGACAAAATTTATTTTGCTGGCACAATGTGCATTTCACCACACTGTGGCATAGTCATAAACAGTTGGTTGGGTGAGAATATATAGTCAGGGTTTTAAGCAAGGAAAGGATTGGGGGCAATGGGGGAGGAGGAAGGGACTCACACAGCACAGGGTGGCTGGTGGATGTCTGCTGTGTGTCCAACTCATCCGAATACTGTTCGTGGATTTTCAGGACAGTCAGAGGATGTCTGGCTACCGTTTGTGGTATCCATCCACTAACAGTCCGATTTTGTGCATCCAGCGGACAACCGATCAGTATCCTATCCATCCGAGGGTCTTGTAATATGCGTTTAAAAACTATTTCCACATTATCACAGTTTTATGTAGATTTATTGCGCAATAAGGTATGTAAAATATTGATTTAAGTCTAAGAATATCACGTTCACTAGTTTATGAACCTTCCCAGATTGCTAGAGGATTTCGGTTGAGTTTAGAAATGCATACCAATAAGGGTGCAATTTTTTTCCATATTCTTTAGAAGCATGAATAAGGTTGAAAAAGATATGTAGCAAATCGCCTCCCAATATTGCTTTTGGAATACCCCCCACATTTGCATTCATTAATTATACATAGCTTTGTTTTTAGATCCAAGGACTTACATTTACCAGCCATGATGTTCATTTAGTCAGACTGAAATAGAAATGAGAGGATAACAAAAGAGCAATGAAAAGCACGGGCTATCGAGAAATTCTTAAGTGTGCATATGGGCATGCTATGAATGTTAGTAATGTATACTTGACAATAAATTGGGTGGAAGAATTTACGTTTTCTATTTTAATACAAATGATAGGCATCAGGGGCATTACTTGTGCACAAGCAATGTGCTGTATATTACTCGTAGAGCAAAACAACCCCTGTGGAAGTAACTTGTCCTCGTTATTATACATGTAAATCATGGAGTAATGAAGGATCCCTAAGTCATCCCTCGATATTATGAGCTTCTTGTTATATGCCCTACTCAGTGCAGCGGACTCTCGTTAGCACGTTCTTGAAGGGACTTGGGATTCTGAACTTGGTAACCAGGAAAACGTGCAAAACAGGGTAGGCATTCCATGGAAAGTCAAATACGTACTGGTTGATTGCATAACTTGCAAGGGAATGTTATTCTGCCGCTCATTTCAACTCATGCCGTAGATAACTGGCGATCATTTATTGTAAAAATAGTTTATTTTCCACCTATTCCGCCTCCCAAGACAGTACATACGATACCTAATGCTGATGTGAACTCAATTATCAATGATGATGACAATGACAAAACAACACGTTTAGTTTACAAATGCTGCTTCCATGAAGTTCAGCGGCAAAGTTAGCAAAGCCACCGGGCGATATTTTTCTCTTTGCACTTCCAATGAAATAATTAGGTCGGAGGACAGATGAATCCGCGGCGCGAATGCCCACTTCTCATGTAATAGCGCTTTATGTTTATATTGCTTCAAGTAAATTACAATGATTAGAGTGAAAATGCTATATTTGTGTTTACCATGATGACCATTTTAATTTCATGAACAAATATTATAGCATTATAAGGATTATCAGAACTCCTTGAAAACATGAACATACATATTGAGCTCCCGGCCCAAAAACATCATCTTTCCTGTGCGCACGCATTTGTAATGGCGTAAACTTGATTGCTTGTAACAAAAAAAAATGGAACTTCCGCATGTTTTCCACAAATATTGCTAACAAAAATGCATAATTTAATGGAAATACATATAAACTTATGGTAGCTGGAAGAATCTGTCCAAGGGGCTTTGTTTTTATCATTTTAAACCTAATTCTTTGATATTACAGTCCATTTTTATTCAAGTATTCATCACACTTTCATCGACTTCGTGACTGCTGACGGACTGTCGCCATCCCTTTCACTGTTTTTGTGAATGTTGGAGGATATTTGGGATCTGCTTTGTCATTCCCGGTGTCTTCTTCTTCCTTTCTGTTCATAGACGTAATCTATTGACATCAATCTACTGATAAAAATACGCGAAATGAGATTCACGTACTTTTTCAGTTACATTTAGGAAGATGAAAGATTATGTCTGGAATAGTTATTTTTCATTTGTTACGTAATTATCTCGACAAATAAAGCTTCATTTTTAGTCATCACAAGTTCCAACAACCAACCTGCAGACTTCGATATCGGGGTCACATGCGACGCACTCGTCGAAGGTCATACCCTCCCCTTCTCCGAACAGCTGTTCCCAGCCCTCAAGGGTATGCTCATGTGATGCCTCGGCACTCGACGCGGAACTCGACACGGACTCGATGCGACGCGGAATCATCCTCCTTTGTGCCGTGATGAAATCCAGAGGTCCGAAAGCTTTTTCTTGTGCTCTTGTCTTCGATGGAGTCGCAGGCATGCTTCACAAAATGCATCGCTTTCGGAATAATTACTTTTCTTCCTGACTCAAGAAGGCTGGCCAACCTCTCATTGACAAGTAGTTTCCTGTACTTTTGCTTCATACATCATATGGTGCCTTGATCGATCTTGACCGGTGAAGAACACTCATGTAATTTGGAGGAAAAAACACCACTTTAACATTTCTTAAAAATGCAGTGTCTTGGGTGTGCTTCGCAGTTATCAATAAGCAACAAATTTTACGATTTTATCCACCCATCTTTGCATCCAGTGCTTGCAGGAACTTTTCAAAAATCGTGGTGGTCATCCAGGGATTAGATTTGCAATCATATGTCCCAGGTAATGTTTGAACATGTTTGAAGCATCTGGGGCGATTATATTTCCTGATCACTAACAGATTCAGTTTTTCCGTTCCAATTTCGTCGCAACATAGGACAGCCAGCCTCTCCTTACTCATTGTACCTCCATGGCACTTATCTCATCTAAATGCCATTGTTTTATCAGGAATCAAATTAAAAAATAAACCCATCTCATCGGCATCAAAAATGTTATTTGGGCTATAGTTTTTGATGATGATATAGGTGATGATCTCATACACTGTTGCTCACACAATTTTTATTCCATAGGCGACAACTGTGACCATATATTCATGGCCGCGACGGTGATAAAATAAATGAATATCGCAATAAAATGTACTACTTGTGGGGACCTTGCCAAGCGTTGAATGGGTGATTCTAATGTTTGAGATTGTTTTTTTACTTACTTCATAAACATTTTTAAAAACCATAATATGACTATTAAAATAGTATTTTAAGTTATAACAATCTTTTTTAATGTGAGAGTAAACCTCTTGAGATTTATCCATTGTCTGATTAACCTACCATGTGGTTATTACCCTAGGACAAATTTAGCTTGGTCCTCCTCCAAACGTGCTAAAGAGGTAACCAAAACGTGCTAACCATAGTTGTGGCGCAAACCTGAGGAAATGAACGTCCAAATGAGGAAAACGTGCTATTAAGGAATGTCCTAATGAGAGTCAGCTGTGTATGGGGCTTCCAATGTAATTCCAAATTGATCTACCTCTGGGATTTTGTGGAATTCCAGCTTCGCTGAAATGAAAAGCAAAAAAAAAAGAAGACTGAAATCTTTGATGTTATTTCATGGATAGTCTGTGATAGAATTGTTTGAATTTCTCTCCTCGTATTGCATAGATTCCTTGTTCAGGCTTATAAGTAGGTTAGGTAAATGAATCCACATTTATCTGTGCTAAAATACTTTTCTTTTACTTTTAGGAATTGGAACTCACTGCTCAGATAATAGTCTTTGTTTTAAATATGCCTATTGCTATGACCGGAATGAAACCTGCCTGTGCAATGATGGACTATTTCCAAGTGACAATAATGGGAGGTGTTCTATCTGTGAGTATGATAATGAATTAGTTAGCAGGTATACAACATTCATTATTCATTGGTACTTCTGGTCGCCTTTTGAAACCAGTGTTGTATAGGCTATAAAAAACTAAAGTAAATTATTTCATGAAAATGGACATTTCTTATACTTAATTTTGAGGATACCGGAACTAGCCACGGTAGTTACCTTTACGGAGTCACCCGCAAGTGCACATAAGTGCGATATTCCACAGAGGAAAAATCATTCACCTTGACCGGGATTCGAACCAGGATCCCTCGATTTTGTGCCGAGTGCTTTAACCAGTGAAGCTACCAAGGCATCCTTCTCCCCTGTGGATTATTTGGTGGCTTTATAGGAGCATGATGGTCAGAACTGCTAGACATACGATGCCATTAGCAGTTCAAATCGTGCGCTAAGCGCCACAGTCCGCAAGGATAAAGTCATATATAGAACACATTGAGGTGTTCGCTCTTTTGACTAATTTTGAGAATACCGGAACTAACCACGGTAGTTACCTTTACGGAGTCACCTGCAAGTGCACATAAGTGCGATATTCCACAGAGGAAAAATCCGGGATCCGGGTTCGGATCCCAGTCAAGGCGAATGAATTCTTAGGTTTCCGGCACACATTTTCTATTGAGTATTTTAGGAGCCATGGGATTAGTAAGGGTATATTAATGCTTGTCACCCTTTTTACAAAAGCCTTACTAGTGCCTAAAATGTTCCTCAAAGTGGTGCCTTTTTAACGCACCTTAGCTCTGTGAAAAAGGCACCTAAAATGTGTATTCAATGTGCCTATTACAGGTGCCTTCTGTGCCTTTTTTATGTGCCTCCGAGGCGCCTTCAAGGCACATTTTTGTTGCAGTGTGCTACGTGGGCATGTTTAGTAACATGTTATTTTACCATGCTCTTTTATTTATTTCTATACCAATTTCTATTTTATATCACTAAATCATGTTTTACCTGCAATATCAGCTTAAATTAGATTTGTTAGTGGTTTAATATGACCACGATCACACCCTAGACTAATGCAATCACATCTCAACCTAAGAAAGTTTTTGGCCAAATTTTTGCTTGCTGGAAAAAAAAACTTCTTCAGTTTATCAGGCTTTAAATAAAAAATTAGACAGCCAAAAAATGGCTTCTATAATATGGTGAACCAAAGGCTGACATTTCTAAAAGGAAATGGTAGAAATATACATGGTGTTTTTTATGTCCCCCTAATGGATGGATAGGTATGACATTTCAAATAAGTGGTTTCATCCAATTTGTCTGGATCTGAAAGGCCGATTGGAAAATTGTGGATTCACATAATACATTTTCATATTTTTGTAGATTTACCATGATGCACATAGGGATGTCATTTATAAAAGGATTCTGTAAAAATAAAGTCAATTGTTATTTCCTCCTTACATATATATGTCGCATTTCATAGAAAAGTAAAAGTATATAATTTTTCTGGTAATTAACATTATTATTTGATGTGAGATTACTCTACAGATTCTGCCTTCTCTTGAAATCTCTGGATTCACCTTATACATTTTCCAATTCTCTTTTAGATGTTGGTAGAAGATGCACAGATGATGATATGTGCGTGCTGAATGCTGTTTGTTCCATGGAGGATGGAAGGTTGAGCTGTCACTGCAAGAAAGGGTACACTGAGTCAATTGATAGGAAGAGGTGTTTGTCACGTAAGAATGTATTTTTTAATTTTTGTGACTTTTAACTGTATCATTTAGGTGATAGGTTTTTCCAGAATACAATTTCACTGTAGCTGGAAAATGCAGCATTGCATCTTTTTTTAGTTACATGACAGTGATAGTTCTACATTAAGGTAAAGTGGGTGCAGTAAAAGAGCATTGTAATGGGCCGTCACCCCATGAAATTTGCCACTGGCCATCGCCAAATGGGAACAGATGTTGGGGAAGGTATGAAGGGGGTGTGTGTGCGTCTATATTTAAACAGTCTCTAAGGTGATCATCTCAAATATTTTTTTCAGATATTGATGAACCCTGCAAAGAGGATGACTCATGCATAAACAATGCCTTCTGCTCCCTTGAGAAAGTCTGTGAATGCAATGAGCACTATAATGCATCAAGTGGAAAGGACACATGCTTAGCCCGTGAGTATTTTCTGTTGTGTATATTTTTTTATTATTCAGTACGTATTCAGAAAATAAATAGACCTTATCAGTGAGATAAAGTATCTTTTAGATTGATAGATCATTATTGGTCCTAAGACAGCCTGAACCCAAGTATAGGACAATAATAATAATAGTCAGTTATGTACCAAGTAAATCAACTACAGTGTAGTGCCATGTTACATGGAGTATAAAAAGACAAAAAGTAATAGTATAATAAATTAAATATATGCACAAGGAAGAGTAAGATTTATAATTTCTAAACATTAAAATAAGACACTTTATCTTACATGCATATACTCATTTACGGAGTACCTCCTTTTATCGCTGGGATTTTTCTGATGCCTTCCTCATGCCAATGTCCGAGTCGGTCGTGCCAATTCACTGCGCTTATCAAGGCAACTGCATTGTGCTCTGGTGCGCCTTCGCCGTCAAGCTGTGCAGTTACACTTGACATCACTGCGCTGGTCACTGCTTACAAAATGTGCAGCCCCTCCCTTTGGTGGCCCTTGAAAATCTCTTTACCGTTCAGCCTTCCCACACAGAGATTCTCCGTGAACTTACGGGAAATCCCTTTCCTAGCTAGCTTAGTGCAAGAGATCAAGTTATAACCGAATTCAGGTACAAATAACACTTCCCTGAGTTCTAATGTACATCCACCACACTCATTTGTAAGTTCGACAGGGACCACCGCTATGCCCTTCACCGGGACCTTCCCTTTGCTCATGTTTATAAATCCACTCGCGGGGCTTAGAGAAGAAAACATAGCCTCACTTTTGCAGATGTAGTCGGTGGAGGCGCTGTCCAACAGCCACTGGTTGTTGTTCATTCACAATGCAGCGAGATTCACTGCACTGATGCACGAAATTACCCTAGATCTGCTTTTGCCACCCCTTCTATCCTGATTGTTATCTCTCACCTAACCATCATTTACTCTTTTCGCTATGGGGCTACTGCACTTGCAGGCAATATGTCCCTTACCGTCACATTTAAAGCATTTCACTTCTGACTTATTCAGACACACTTTTGCCAAATGTCCCAACTTGTTACACCTTTAACATTTTTGTTCTTCAATATCCCCGCCACCGATAGTGGCATCACCTCTCTGGAAGGTCTGTCTTGTCGACTGACACTGATTGCCACCTCTACCCCGGTTACTTCGATTCCAGTTAGATGCTAGTGCCCCTTGCACTCGCTCGTCACGGTCTTGCCCAAGCAGTTCGTTTTCCTGCAATAGGGCTTCTTTCACTTTCTGTGATGTGATGGTTTTATCCCCCCTAAGAATGTCTATCGTCACTTAATACTTTTCTTCAGGAAGCCCTGCTAGAAACTGTCCGGCCAGCTGGCTATCACTTAGCTCCAAATCATACCCGGCACTCTTAATTACTCTATTTATACTCTGAATCTCTGCCATATACTGATGCATTGTCTTATCAGGGGTTTTTGTCAGGTTCATCATACTCTTCTTCACTTTCAGGGCTTTGGTGAGTGTGAACGTCATGTGTATACCTTGCAAGATTTCCCATGCGTCCTTGGCGAAATTGCAATCTCCGATGTCTTCAACGTACTCCCTCGTGATGTGTTTGAGCAGGAACCTGAGTGCCTTTCTGTTGATTCGCGTCTGGTCGACGTTCAATTCACCCTGTTCATCACCATCAAACCCGGGGTCAATCGCGTCCCAGCAATTCCTTTCTATCAGCTCAACCTTAGCCACTCTCGACCACACATAATAATTGGGTCCAGCCAAACGCTCCATCCCACTAATGAACTCTCTTCCTTCCGCCATCTTGGCTTCATTTTCTCGTGCAGTGCGGCAGCCGAAACTTTACTTCATGTACTTAAACTTTATCTTTTCACTTCCACATCTGGATCACGTTCCCTGGGCCCATAACCTTTAAAAATAGGTTTTAAATAACCAACTAACTCGTGCCTTGTGGATAATCACTTCTTTATTTATACCCCTCTGTGTACACATCTTAACACGTCACTGGACTTGACTGGTCTGATCACGCCGATAGCCTGCCAACAACCAGCGAAGCGACGTGACCGCGACTGTGCAAAACACTACTGTGCAACGACTACGTCAGTGAAGACATTGGCTAACAATACAATATAATTCCAATAATTCTCACAGACCATTTCTGAAACTGGAAAAGCCTCTGACCATGATGGCTTAACTTATGGTGTCATCATCTGGGGAAACTCATCCTATGCTACCAAAACTTTCTCACTTCAAAAGCAAGCTTTGAAAGCTATGTGTCGGGTTCCTTATCGAATTCCTGGACAGCCTCTATTCAAAACGCTGGGAATCTTAATCCTTCCATCTCTGTTCATTTTAAACTGTGCAATTTTCATTAGGCAGCTAGCTCCCAGATCTGTTCCCAGCAAATAGTGACTTCCACCACTACAACATCAGACTGTATATGAACTGTACCTGTGAGCTGGTCAAAGGACCTTGATGTATAAATATTCACAGTGAAGAATGCTTTGTGGAAGTTGGTATATAGTTTTACATCCACTTGGTTGCCATGTGTATCTGGCTCGATATCAGAAGGTCCGTAGTTTGATTTCTGGTCTAGTCAATTTTTTTCATTTGGAATTAGCCATCGTTCCATTGTCACACCAACCACCATTGTTTTAGCACATTTTATGTTTTCCCTATCCTCTTTCTTTCACATTCTGTTTGAACGAAATATTTATTTATAATATTTATTTTTTTGATCAAGGAGTGATTCTGGGTAGCCATGCTTGAGGAGGGAGTGGTGAAGGTTGGAGAGGAATTTATTGAGGGAATCTGGGTTGTTGCAAATGCAGTGGCCATGGATTGGTAGGGAATAGGGAAGGGAGCATTTGATATGGGAGGGGTGGCAGCTGCTGTGGTGAAGGTATTGTTGCTTGTTAGTAAGTTTGATGTAAATGGAGGCGTGGAATTTGAAGTCTAATAAGGAGATGTTTATGTCAAGGAGGGTGATTCGGGAGTTGGAAATTGTAGAGGTAAAAGAAGACGGAGGAAGAGGTATTTAGGGCAGAAATGAAAGGTGGAAAAGCTTTCCTCCCAATGTGCCTCCCATTCACACCCCTCCAGCTCTTCAAACCTGGCCACACTGTTAAACCTTCCTCCCCCACCACTGCCTTGAAATCTTCCTAAATGTCTGCCTCAAAAGAAACACTCCCTGCTAATGTCAAGATCATGCGGGCAGCCCAGCTGAGCACACCGTGGCAAATCTCTCTTCCACCTCCTTGAACCCACAAGAATTGTTTCTCAATAAGGGTCTCTCTTTCTCCCCCACCCCAATAGTAAACCGTGTTTTCCCCTGAAGGATGTCCTGCTCTTATGCCGGAACTTGAGATGAAGAGTATTCTGGGACTCTTAAACCCAATCTCAGTCACTTCCCTAACCCATTCACGATGCATTGCTTAAGTTCTGTTCTCCTTCCTCCCATGAACCTAAACCTCTTGCCTCAAACCATCTATCTGGCTGAAGTTTTCATCTATCTCCTTATATCCAAAATCTCCAGCTCTTCTTTTTTAAACTTCCTTAATCCCAAATCAAACCTCTTGCCAGCTGAATCCATTGCCCTTAAAAAATTAATTCATAACCCTGACCTAGTCATCACCTCAGCCAACAATGGCTCCACTGTTGTTGCCTTTGACACCTCCAACTACATCGATTAAGCTAGTAGACAACTCTCCAATACCTCCTCTTATGCCATAGTTCCTAATGATCCCACCTTTCATGAAGAAATCATTTGCTTTGTCCAAGAATAAGGCCCCTCAGAGAGTTTATCCACCGCAAATATCTCCTTGCTTTACCTCCCCTACTCTTGCTCTCCCCACTTTTACATCCCCCCAAAAATCCACAAACCCAACCATCCTGGCCGACCTATTGTTTCTTCCCGCAATTCCCCAACTGAGAGAATCTCAGCATTTGTCAACTACCACCTCTAACCACTGGTATACACCTTAATGTCCTATGTGAGAGATACTTACCATTTCCTGAAACTCCTTCATTCAACCTCCCTCCCTCTGGTCACCCAAATCACAATAACCATGACAGATGTCACCTTCCTTAACACTAGCAATCCTCACCCTGACGTTCTGGCTTCCCTCCTGTTTTTCGTCTCCAGATACCCTCATATCCCTAGCACTGATTTTCTTGTGGAATTCACAAATATCATCCTCACCCTCTATTCCTTCTCCTTCAATAAAAAGTTCTTTCTACAAACCTAGGGTTGTGCCATGTGTAGGTTTAGTCCCTCCTAAACTAATCTCTACCTTGGCCACATAGAACAATCCTTTCTGTCCAAATATCCATTAAAACCCTTTTTTGTGGCTCAACTACATATAACCAAAATAACGTTTGCGGCGAATCTCCATCGATTCGCAGAGAGGGCCGGTCCCGGGCCTCGTAGCTCTCCGCCAGACTTGGGTCACCTTCGGTCTGAATCACTGACTCTTCACAGCTTGGGTTTTGCAAGTGAGCAAAATTTGCTGAATCCTTTCTTTCGTTGTTGAGCTATCGGCATGGGAAGTTGACCAGTACTTCAAAATATATTAACTTTGAAGATGCTGTGTATGAATGAATAAAAATTAAGGCATGCATTTGACTTGGCTTTGGCATGGCCAGCTTGGAATTCAAGGAGATAACGGGGCATGTGCCCTGTTTCCACCCGTGTAACCCCATCAACGCCTCCCTGGCTGGGAATTTCCACGAATTTTCGTAGGCGCACATCTCCTTCGGCATTCATTCCACCAAAATATAAAAAATGATCGTTTTACTACCTATATCCGATATTGAATAAGTTATCTGATGCCTGGATTCAGGATGCCAATGGATGGTATAATATTTTTCTGGCCATGTACAACTTTGTATAGCGACATTTATTTCCTCATTTTTTTTGTACTTGACTTCTCAAGTATGGCAAATTGGTGTAAATAAAATAAAAACATGTTAATGAATAAAGTGAAAGAATACAGAAGGAATGTGACCTTGGCAAACCGTAAATTTAGGTCAGCAAACTAGTGGCCACCGTGAACTTCCTCTGGATCTTCAATCTCAGACACTTATAGGGATAAAGAACCAAGTGTTGAGTTAACGCAAGAGATGAGTGAATTGGTGTATGGAATACATACGTAAAGAATTACACTCACGTTCTTCAACGACGTAATTTTAACATTATCCCCAAACGGTTTCATCCAAGCAAGAAGAAAATGTTTGGATGGTTGGATATTATAACCTGTTTCAAACCGCGTTGGTTCAAATGTTATACTAACGTTTTTCTATCGATAGTGTGTTGGTGGGGGCTCTGCACCCTTCTGTTGTTCTACTCGCCGGGGCTTATGTCATTGCTGTACGCTGGGCCTAGAAAATTTTGGAGTCGGTGTTCATACTTTGTTTCTTTGCTCATCAATTCATTCATAATCAAATATATGATGTAGTTCAAAAGACAGCTCAGAAAAACATTTATTTATCGAAACAAGGGTTTTTATGGGTCTGGTAAAAACAGGAAAAACAAAAATTTTGGGGTCTATGGTGAAAGCAGGGCCTGGGGTCCCCACTGCCCCGCCCTCGCTACGCCTCTGGTGTTTTGTATCAGGAAGTACAGAAGCCAGGAAATTCAGGGATTTGGGGCAAAAAGTCGAATGTTATGTATGTGATGAGCATAATCAATTGAGTCTATGAAGTAAATATTGCATTAGCTATGTACATCATTCAATCATGCCTATTTTTTGCCTATTGGTTTCCATATTCAACATGAAAAAGTGAACAAAAAAATTCACAATTTACTCTTGCATTACCCTGTGAACACTTTTGTGATTGGTAAGAGTTCTTTGATTATACATACACCTTAATTGCTTCTACGAATTTAATAGTAAAGCTCATGTTGTTCATTTCTAGAGGTTGGAGTAGGCTGTAAAGACAACAGCTCCTGCATCCAGCTGGCCTATTGCTCTTCTGAAAATGGTGATACATGCCAGTGTGTACCAGAGCATTCACCATCACAAAATGATGATATTTGTCTTGCTCGTAAGTTTTCTGATTTCCATTTGAATCCCCTATTAGCCTGCAATGATGAACTGCATTTACCACCACTGGCCAATTTTTAACATATTGCATTGAAATATATTGTGATTGCACTCACCATCACAGTCTATTAAGTGAACACAAAATTTATTGTCATGTTGTATTTTTTCAGTTATACTTTTTATTTCTCATCTCTGGTATCCTCACTTAACTCAGGAGATTCTCTCCCAAAAACCCTCATGCCAAGGAATAAATGCTAAGCAGATATATTCAAGCCATTATAAATTGTGTAGTTCATGAGTAATATGTATGTACAAGGAATGAGATATTTAGACCATATCAATCATTAAAGAGTTTGATAGTGGTTTTATGTGCAACAATATAAAACTCTTCAACTATCAGAAAATAATTGGGAAAATTTAGCAAAAGCTGGGTTAAAAGTGCATTCTTGATTTCAATATTTAGTTTTAAAAAAGGGGAATTAGTCCTAGATACATGTTAAATAAATAATATGAATCCTACAAACCAACAGCACTGAATTTAGGTGCCATGATGGGATATTCATCTGAAAGATTATGCATAGAGATTTCATTTAGACTGGTGTGGAAGCTAAAGAGGATTTTAAAAAAATTAAGTACTGAAAATGTTTCTCTGATACCCACTATCATTAGATGGGGATGTATGAATATTTCTCTTATTCAGGACCAAAAGTGAACAACCAAAGGCATAACAACAATGAGGCATGTACTATGGGGGAAAAAGTTTCCCAACAAACGGAGTGCTGCCACTATCGCTCTCGGGGGAAAATCACTTTCCTTTCTGGTGGCATATTATTCTTAGGTCTCGGCCATGACGAGGGACATTCAAACAAAGTAAGGTGCTGGACTGATCATCCAAATCGCTGATTGATTCCTGGCCCCTCGCCTGCCCCGAGTGTGTTTCATGGTGTCCATGAGAATGGAGGGGCGTTTAATAACCTTTTATGCATTTGAAACGTTCCATTGAACACTCTCCTACGGCTCAACTGAAATCAGGTAATGTTTAACAATCTTTCTTTAGCAGAACTGCATAGGTAAGATAACAGGCAACTTATTGCAAAAAAAACTCATGGCAGTTGATCGGTAGGTTAGATAGGATGCGGATTTGAATGCATTTGCTTTTGCAGACACTTCATTTTCTCTGTGACGACTTCCATGAATATTCACTAAATTCCAATAAGTCCAGGAGAGAGGGGATAAATTGATGGGATAGTTGAGGTAGGCTCAACAGTCGCTCAGGTATCGAGGGCAATGGATTTAAATAGAAGAAGTATGTTGCTGGTTAAAACGCTACAGGGAGGGGGATGAGACTACAGCTACACGAAAAAAAACCGGAGACCTAGATTCACGCCTTGAAATGATTATGGCAGCATTCATTAGCATCCTCCTGAAAATCATATTACTATTGGCGCCAATAGTAATAGGATTTTCATAGGCTGTGATAAAGAGGACATTAAACTAAAATTAACCTGTATAGTGAGAAACCGCCTCCATGAAGCAGGTATGAACAGAAATTGCAGGCCGACAAGAAAGCCAATGGTAACAGAGGACAGATTTCACTCATTCGTTCCAGGATATGGGCCAATCATATTGGAGTATCGTAACTTTCATCGATGATTAAATATTAGAAGTGTTTAGTACAGACATTTTTAGCAATGAAAAACATGCAATTTTAGGTAAATATAACTTTCGCAATTCATTGTAATCTTTAGAACATTTCCCTACTTAGAAATAATAATATTCATCCTGTTTGTCAGGTATCACGCAAAACAACATATCAAGGAAACATAGTCTGGGCATATATGTTTCCGTTTTTGGGAAGCAATTTATGCTGCTGGGCCGGGACCATTATTAAGAACACCACCTCGAATGATGTCTTGAGGATTACGTCCAAATCCTTTGCATTTTCATCGCTTCCATGCATAAACGAAGTAGTATCAAAGGACTAAATAGTACGAAGGAAAATGTAATATCTTTCAGACTTACTGTTTTTGTCTTTTTTTATTTGACTATTTATAGCTTATTCTTATAGCGTATTATTAATTTACAGCTTATTTATTTGCGTAGCCATTGAAAATCTACCGCCATGCTTGAAATATGCATTGAATATTTGTTTGTATTCACACAATTAATAGTGGAAACCCTTTTTCACGGTAGTGTTTTGTTAAGTACCCTACGTTATAGGGAAAGAAGTGGACACCGGGTGAATCCGAGGACCCTGACCAAGTGCAAAAGGAGGTGCGAAACCGAGAATAAAGAGGCAAGAAAGAGAAAGAATGCAGAGGAAACTAAGGCGAGAACGAGGGAGTTCAATGATAAGTTTTGAATGCATACAAGGTCATCTAATGTGCCTCTGCTTGGAAGCCAGCATGAATACTGCTCGGGGAATGCAAGTGGGCAGAGTCACTGGCATGGTCGCTGGCCTTGACGATGAGTCCATCACCTTACTGTGTTCGAATTTCCCTCGTCTTTGCCGAGACCTAGGAATAATATGCCATAAGAGACGAAGTCGATTTTTCTCCAGAGCAATAGTGGCCGCACTCCGTTTGTTGGGAAACTTTTTTCCCCCATAGTACAAGTGTAAAAGCAAAATTTGAATGCTTGGGAGCAATAATGAATGTGTATTTGCATCAAATGAGCACTCCTGGATGAGAGCTATAGATTAATGTGGCTATTATTTTTCAAAATTGGAGAGACATTGGAATTTGTACACTAAAAATAATCGAATTAGTCAGAAAACACTTCAGTCTTATGGCCCTGGGACCCTCCATAGCTGTGTGCCATGGGATTAAGGTTAGCTAGTTCAAAATGCAATTTTTCATTGGTAATTTAACCATCCTTATGGTAAAGTTTAGGGCCCATTTTAGGCATGAAAATTTCAACAATTTTGGTGTTCTTTGGCGGCTTCATAGAGGTACTAGAGGCCATTTGGCTGCTTGTGACATTCAGCATGAGGCCCTGATGGATTGCTCAGAGTTTACTCACTGATCCGGGACACTGCAGATGGGAACTCAGGCTTGGTTACGCAAATACATTCACTATTGGCTTTTTATTTCACAGCAAATATATTGTTAAATGAATTTGTATTCAGCGAGGGATACTTGTACAAACTTTCCTTAATTTCTAAGTTGTTTTAGGTAGTCCAATCAGTAGGGTGAAATAGAAGTTTGGCTGTGTACGTGTACTGAGTTACAGCAATTTTGAGAGATATCTGATCAGTGTCTTTGTAAATCTACACATACCAATGATTTCCTGGACATTTCTGGGTAGCTTATTACATGCATGGATACCCTTTATTATGTATGCTTTGATCAAAGACATCTGAACATAAATATCTCTTATTTCCCTAGTGTTAATCTATAGTGATTAAAACATCACAAGACTTAAAATCATCATTATTAATTTTTTGAAATAATAATGGTAATTTATTCAATCCATGGGGACGTACAGCTAATATCCATGAACTTTATCAAGAAGAAGGAAAAACAAGCAAAAATTATAATACTATAGTAAACTCCCCATTATCTGGCACATATGGAACATGGGGGTTGCCGGTTAGATGAATATCCCAGTTGCATGAAAAATTAATTTATGTTTACAAAATACTTTTTTTTAAACACGCTAATATTCAAGTGCACTGAAAAGTAAAAAGAGTATTCATATTAATTGTGCAACGTTTCTTTGAAATTTAAATTATTTGCATTTCTTCTCGATATAAATGCTGCAATGATGGTTGCAAAGAATTGCAACAGCGCTGATTGCGAGTAGTCAATGTAATGCGGGTTGCATCATGTTAGGATAAATAAATATAAAATGTAAACCATTTAATTTTAGTAGATTAACTTGGTAAATAGTGGATTAAATGACTGATTCTTGTATTGTCATCCAGATTAAGTAAGTGTTCCAAATTTTAGCTGGATTGAGTATTGGGAAGTGGGTTAGCTTTCGATTACAAGATTCTATCCAGACAAACAACAAACAGTGCAAGTTAAAATAAGCATGGTAAAATGCCTTAAATAATCAAAGAAAATTGGTTAACTTCTACTTAATCCTTATTAGCCATATAAATATAGAGAAAAAACTTCGAGGATCAAGTGAAACAACTTTATTACAAAAATAAGCCTGTTAAATATAATTCTTCCAATGGAATTATTTCGTTTCTTCAAAGTCATAAATTTTCTTTATGCCAGTACTAAATGAACAGATAAGCCATGGAGATATTAGATTTCTACACTCCTTGATATAAGGAATGACTCCACAGAATTTGACCTTGAAGGAGATGGAATTTTGGCCATTAGATGACACTGCCTGCTGCCATATACCTACTCTTCAGCTGTCGAAAGAAATGACATAGAGGTTAAGTTGACAGAAAAGTCTTACTACGAAAAAATTACTTTCAGATACACTAAAATGGTCCAATGGTCAAACTGACAAAAATAATTATGAGGCCAAATCATAAGCCAAAATCTGAGTATAATTTGGTATTTTGGTTGATATTTTGTCAGAGTCATCAACTGGGTCATCAATCGTTTATTCACATAAGCTGGTGTTGAGGAGATGTACACTGGAGAGTTTTCTGAAATATATCTCTAATATCCATCTGACTGCATGCCTTCCTTCTCCCTTCTAAAAATTTCGAATGCAGAAGGTGAAATAGCATTACAGTCTGGAAGGTGAAGCACTTTTACTGCCCCACCAATTTAATTATGTCTTTAAACCTTTGGAATCCACCCATTATGTGACTTTTGCAGCGTGTTCTTCTTCATCATCTATTTCGTCCTCTTGTAGATTTCATTTGTCCCTATTCAGTGCCCTTTCAGTTATCTCTCCGTGTCAAATGTTATCATAACAGGGGCATCCGTGTTAGCATCAGGCCATTTGTCAAGTTATTCGAACAAAATTTTTTTAACTGATTCAATGGCACTTTGGAGCATTCCAATAATTCTGATATTTCATCATGGATGATTTTCATTTCCTGATTATTTTGGCTATGAAATTCTTTAAAACCCTCTCCATCTTCAAACATTGCAAGAAACCATAATTTTTTGCCAGCATCTGCGAAGAGTTTCATTTTTCAGCTGGTTGAAAAACATGGAATTATTGCATGAGATTTGATTCTCACTCTACTGAAGTCTTTTGCAGATTTGTACTTTTTGATTTATAGTTAAAATAACTTTTCAACTTTTGTCCTCGACTGTCACTCTAAGCATTGCTTAGTGAGAGGTGGAAACTGTCCCGAACAATAATTATCTTCTATTTGAACCAAAAAATACACTCACATGTGTCCCGGGCACACAATCTTAAATTAGCCTACATTTGCAAAAATAGATTACCTACCTACTATCATGGTCTCAAATATATTAAAAACTGCTGCAAATGGGAGAATTTCTGTGAGATTTGAAGTGCTGCTCCAAGTTCAAAATGTCAAGCAACCTCAAACTTTCCTGCCAGATGCTTGGGAATTCTGGATGCTTGAGTACCAAAAAACTGAGAGTTTACTGTATTACAAATAAACAAAATACAATAGCCATGGTCATATGAAAATAATGTTAAATATCAAGTCGATTGACAATTTAGTTATTTGTTGCAGTCAGTTGGCATTGTGTTAATTGGGTTGGTGAGATGGCTTGTTATCCCAAGGGCTTGGGTTAGAATCCTGGCGGTGGTGGGTTTTTCATTTGAATTCTGAGCCCTAAATAGGTGCTGTGTGAAGAGCACTTTAAAGTGCAGTGTTTCATCCATCAGATGGGGTGTTAAATGCGACCCATTGGTACCAATCATAAAGAGTGGGCTGGTGCCAATGCTGGGTTTCTCTCCTCTCTTCCTCCATTCCTCTGGTAATCCTACCGAGATTACTACCCCAGGTAATCCTAGCTAAACCACGTATACCAACCTACCCACCAAACCTTAATAGCTCAGATCACCACAGTTGTTAGGCACCTCCCCCATCTAGCCAAACTAAAACCATTGCTGTCCATTTGCATTTGGCTAATGAGAGTAATTATCCCAAGTAGTAATTATATTTTATGAAGCTTTCTCTCATTTTGGGATCCCTAGTTATGGCTGCAAAATCTTTTTCTGCTGAGTCCTCCTGTTCAGCTAAAGCATTTTTGTCTCTCTTTCTCTGTTGTCACTTTCGATTCAGAATCTCTCTCTCTTATGCTATATTCTCCTGTTTTTCATTTAAAATGATAAATTTAGAAAAAATAATAAATTTTTCCTCCTCTAGATGCCTATACTGAATGCTCCAGAAATGAGTCCTGCATTGAACATGCATACTGCTCTCACAAGGACCACACGTGCCACTGCAGTGAAGATAAATACGTTCCCTCCATTAGCCTTAGCAGATGTTTGCAAAGTAAGTAAAGGGGTACAAATGTGACCACTTTATTTGTGAAATACAAGGGATTACGAATTTGCATTCTTTGACAATTTGAAAAATAGTCAATGTTGATGGTAGGTTTGATAGGTCTTTAGCAAAGCAAGGAGTCGATGACACAAAAAAAAATACATAACAGCTTTTGCTGAGAATTACCTTATGTACTCGAGTATAAGTGGAAGATTTTTTCTGGTCAATGAAAATCTACCTTTGACTTATTATCGAGTTACAAAATAAGGTGACTTCTTCAGGGTCAATATTTCTATGTATCGGCTAAGTATCATTCAAAAAATGAGATGAAACTAGAGCATGTGGACTTGTTATGAATTCAGGAATTGCCAGGCTTCTATGCTTTGTGATGCACTACACACTCAGGCGCCCATTTTGAATCTGTTAAGACTCACAGGTTAAGACTCACAGGTTAAGACTCACAGTTAAGACTCACAGTTAAGACTCGCAGTTAAGACTCGCAGTTAAGACTCACAGTTAAGACTCACAGTTAAGACTTGCAGTTAAGGCTCACAGTTAAGACTTACTGCTCCCGTTCATGGATCCCGTTTTCTACCTTTCTGTTTGGGTCCCAAGTATTTGTAAAACATCCTTCTCCTCCGGCAAATGTTCTCATTTCCATTACCGTCAGCGGTGATAGTGGATCTTTGTTGAAGCAAATCGGGCAACTTTTCATAGTCCGTGAGGCAAAAAAAATTCCGAAGAATCACTGAAATATTCTCTTTTGCTTTATTTATCCTTTTTGGCTGGGGATAGGATATCTGACCATACACAAAAACACTCTCTGGAGTTCCATAACATGGAGTTTAATTCCATAACAACATTTTACACCACAAGTGTGCATCACATCTCTTGTCACCGACCTATCATCTTTCCTCCAGCGCTACCAACTGTCACCATGTCAACACAACATGTGCGATAGCTATGGCAGTTGATGCAGAAGATGATGATTCCCTTAATGAAGACAATGATATATTTGCTACATCACAAATACTGACAATCGCATCGAAGTATGCTGAAGGCATGGCTGAATTTAAAGAAGTTAAAGATATTATTGATATATTTATTGAAAGTTTGTCTTTCTTTTTGTTTAACATGTTTTTGAGATATGGTCTCATGCAGTTCAAGCCACCCTCAGCGCACCACCCAATACCACTGAGGTTAATCCCATACCAATCACTTCCCCTCCGTAAATCTAACCCTCTTTCCTTCCCTGCACTGGTGCATGGTACCCACCTCCCCTAACCCTACATCCAGAGGAATGATTGTCAATACGTTGCCTCTCGAACTCTGATGACTGGTCTCATATTCTGGGAAATTAACAATAATATCCACAATTATGCATTGCACTTATTGCTAGTGTACTTTGTGCAATTTCACTCTTATTTACTTGATGGGATTGAAGAGGTCCCTGAAATATTTTTGTATAGTTATAAACACATGCTATCATTTATATGAGAATTAGTGTCATTTTAATGTCTAGGAAGTGATTTGAATGCACCATCAATGCTCATAATTAATGATCTTCATTAGATTTTATCCTTCGAAAAATTTACTTTCATTCCGGAAAATTAGCTGGTAGAATTTGAAAATTGTTATTGCAATGTTATCATCATAGTGGTTTGCTGTCACTCTCCAATCCACTCTTCTCTTAGCTAAACATTATTTTACTTTATAATTCCTCCTTTTTTCATCCTTTATATGATATGCTTCATGTATTTAATCCATGGTCTTCCTTGGTAAATCTTCCTATTCTCAAGGAACATTAGTGATAGAATACATGATATTACAATACTATCATGAGGATTAGTCTAGCCTTAAAGATTGTAACCCAACTACATTTTATTCCTTGTGTGCTTGGCAAAGTATTTTACTGAGTCTTTGGCTGGGAGTAATTCTTTTATTTACATTCTGTCTCCACAGTTATTGGTACAGACTGCTTGGACAGTGATCAGTGTATCGAACATTCAAGCTGTGCAGAGGATGGGGATTGGACCACCTGCCAGTGTGATGCTGAGTATCGACCTCACTTCGGTGGAGATATCTGTCTTGCCAGTAAGTGCTAGAAAGTATTGAGAAACACTTAGGTGACATTATTGCTGGTTACCCCACTCAGGAGTACTCTATGACATGAGGCGATAAGGAAGTGAAAGGGGTTACGGTCATATCCAATAGGGTGGGCCGAAATAAGGTATTTTTTCCAAATCAAATTTTCCCTGTGCGGGAAAGTTGAGTACTGATATGAGGATCTCGAATGCAATTTTTTCGAAATCAGATAATATTAACCACTGTCACCCGAGTCCTGAAGTTTAAAATTTTGTGAAAATACAGGTGCAAACGGGAAACAAACGCCGATGGAGACTGAGGTATTAAAAAAATCGACATTTGAGTAAGTATCAACGATGAATTTAGTTCTCTGTATAAGCATTTTGAAATTTT
Source organism: Pyrrhosoma nymphula (assembly GCA_963573305.1). NCBI lineage: Eukaryota > Metazoa > Arthropoda > Insecta > Odonata > Coenagrionidae > Pyrrhosoma > Pyrrhosoma nymphula. Next base: position 125,536,110 of record OY754335.1, on the reverse strand, counting down.
AAATTAATTTGACGAAATCTATGGTTCTAAGATGCCTGGGAATGGTCAATAAATTTTGAGCATAGGCAACCTGCAAAACAAAAACAAAAGGCATCACTTCACATTTTGCCTTTTGGAAGCCGTAATTGCCATAATTTTCCTACTTTTTCATATTTTATTCCTTTACTAATGTCTCAGACATCATTTTGCATAAAGTAATCCATGGAAAAAACCCACATAATTATGAAGTTTGAAATGAACGTTAATTGTGACGAATAAATATGTACCCGATATTCAATGCTTACCACAAATATGATTCAACGTGTTTCATTCTCCCCGAAATGCATATCCTTTAAGAGATTGTTTGTATAGCACGTTTGAAGTGAGTATAGAGATGTTGAGTGGGAGAGGTGGGGAAGGAATGACCGAGATGGGGATTATACTTAACGGGTCCCCAGCAAAGAGTCGATCTATGAATGCCTTGCTTATTAAGTGGACAGAATTCTCAGACAGGTCATATCCCAATTTAAACCCTCCTTCAAATGATGTTTACATTCCTTCACCATGTGCTGCTACTATTTTAATGACATTATTGACTCTTTAGTCCACCATATTCGCTACACTGTTTCATTTCATTTGGGTCTTCCCACCCATTACCCGGCAAGATTGTAGTGCACATTTCACATCATCAGCCTCAAGTAGCCAGTCAGTTCGAGCTAGTTTCTCTGTGAGGATAACTGCTTTGTGTAGCATTTTGTTGTTTCTTCCTTGCTTAGTACAATTGCGCAGCAGAAAAAGTTTACTAGGTGTGGAGTGGAGTGCCTGATTTGTGGTGCACCCGAAAAGTTCACTGGTAATGTTATGCCTACTTATGAAGAGATGGTGAAAATGTTTTTGTACTCTCGGTTCATTAAAGAAGAAAGTGGAATTACTGATTTAACAGTGCCAGGAATCGCAGAAACCGTGGCATATGCCATAGAAGACATTTGGAAGATATCTTCTATACCAGTTGTTGGACACGGGCAAATAGTGTGACAGGATAATTCAATACCATAGAAAATACTGTAATAGTCTTTGATCTGTCAACAAGAAGTATTTCATTCATCTCAAACAAGACTTCCTTCATCAAGCGAGTCTGCTCTTTGTCATTGCAGTATGTAAATGCTCTATTAGAACTGATTGCGTTTGCGATAATGCTACTAAGGTGCCTATTTTAGAGCGTGAATTCCATCAGGGCCAGAGGACAAAAAGGGAAATGGTTATTGGTGGAGTTGATATACAGGAGACTAAGAGGAAGCAGAAAGGGTTGGAAAGAAAACAATTATCAGATTTTCCACGCTATCTGAGCAGCAAGGTCTTGAGTTTTGGGAACATTCAACTGGAGAAATATCAGCAGATTATGAATCACACAACCTAAATGATGCCAAAAATTTTATTGCAAAAATAGTGGGCATGCTTCTGGAGAATTTAAATTTGCCGAGATATGCATCTTCCTGTGAACGATTCTGCATATCGAACCAAGCTGCTGCAGCACTCGCATTCACTCTTCAAGTAGATATCGGGATGGTTTCTCAAGGAGGCCAGACACTTGTCATAGACAAGAACAAAGTGAAGAGGAAATGGGAAAAATTGCATTCCTCTCTTCAGAAGAACCTGGGAGATGTGAAACTCTTAGCGCTGTACTTCGATGGAAGAAAAGACTCTATGCACATATGCAATAAGTCAAAACGAAAAAGAGTAGTAGAGCAACATATAACTCTCGCTTAAGACCCAGGTTCTCCTTATTTAGGACATGTATACCACTATACCAGTATAAGTATAGAGGTGGGGCTGAAGGATGCAATTATGACATTTCTCACAGAGAAAAAATACATCAATGGACTCCAAGCTATAGGGTGTGATGTAACTGCATTAATTACTGGCAGCCATACTGGAGTAATCAGGAGTATTGAAATGGCACTCGGAAGGTCATTGCATTGGTTCATCTGTCTACTAAATTACAATGAACTCCCATTGAGGCACTTGCTTCATTTGCTTGATGGTCCAATTGTTGGCCCAAATTCTTACTCCAGCCCAATTGGCCAATCTTTGAGCAAATGTGACCTCATGTCAGTAGTTAGATTCACAAAAATTAATACCTCGATTCCTGCTATCAACATAAAAGACTTGAGCAGCAATCAAAAATACCTTTATGATATGGCACCTGCTGTTTCATATGGAGAATGCCCCTAGAGCCTTTCAGCGAGAATTCCAGGAACAATGGTTCATTACAGATTGACCAAAACAACAAATCGCATTCTTTGGTTATATGTTTCAACAAAGAACCCTTCAAAAGAACTACAGAAGTTGGCCACATTTGTGATGAAAGTACCTAGGTATATGTTCCCATGTGGTTTGAAATAAAATCGAGGCTACTATGCACGGAAGGCTCAAAGCAGATCATGAACATGATACATATCATGAAATATCTGAATCGTGACATCAAATTACGTCTTCACTCAATTATTCAGGTAAACACTTTTTTTGCCCATCATCGTCATAATATTACAATCCTATGATTGGTGTACTGCAGCCCTCCATTTCGCCCTATCCCATGCCAGTTCCTTCACTTCCCTAAGGTTCTTCTTCCCCGTATCCCTCTTGCCTTGCCCCAAGTACTTGTCTCTTGGTCTTTCTCTGGGGACTTTCCCTTCAATTTTTCCCTCCATTATGCTTCTTATGTAATCGTTGTGTCTCATGACATGACCAAACCACCGTGTTCTTCTTTGGTGTATGGTGCTCCACAGTGGCCTTTCTTCTCCAATTCTTCTTTCTCACCCTATCTGTCCATTTGATTTTCAGCATCCTCCTCCAGCACCAGGTCTTGAAGGCTTCTATTTCTTGCCCATCCAGAGAATATTCTACCTGCGATGCTAGCCGGCGAGCAAAGGCTAATCCGTGCCTTGGCTGTTGAAATAATATTAAAATCAAGGGGAAATCATTAGAAGATCTGAGGAAATTCGAACTATGTACCTACTTTGAATTGTGATGCACAAGTCTACGTCTACTTAATTGACTGGGTAACATTAAGGTAACTGAACTACCTTTAACAGTTAGCCTTACAAGTAAAGATTTGGGAGAATTTCTGGAGTAAGGGGCTTTGTTTGAAGTTCCTCCTTTCCCCTGCCACACACAGGCAATGGAGAGGATGGTGCAAATGATTATGTTTGCTTCAAAATCCATGTACAGTCCGCAAAAGCAGGCATGCATGGCTATTATCATGCATTAGAGACTGCCAAATTCATCCAAAATTTGAACATAAAGTACAATATAAGGTACCGTAAGAATGTACGCTAAATTGCATACACACAGGCCTCATGGAAGGGTGGTTGGTGGGGCACAGTTGGAAATCTAATAAGAGCCACCTCCTCGTGGTGAGTTCTGGGTAGTTTCTCTACGAAATTAGCAAAGAGGTACTTATTGTTAGATAAGCACTTGGTGATTAAACTGTACTGACATGCTACGATAATGAACTAAATATTTTTTAATCGTAATAAATCATCAGATGCATATTATTCATCAAAATTAACATTAATTTCAAACTTTTTAACTATGTAGGTTTTTTTCACGGATTACTTTATGCAAAATGATGACTGAGACATTAGTAAAGGAATAAAATATGAAAAAGTAGGAAAATTATGGCAATTACCATTTCCAAAAGGCAAAATGTGAAGTGATGTCTTTTGTCGCCAGAATTTTTGTTGTTTTGCAGGTAGCCTATGCTCAAAATTTGTTGACCATTCCCAGGCATCGTAGAATCATAGATTTTGTCAAATTAATTTAACATTTCAGAAATTTAATACAGAGAACTAAATTCATTGTTGATACTTACTCAAATGTCGGTTTTTTAAATACCTCAGTCTCCATCGGCATTTGTTTCCCATTTGCGCCAGTATTTTCGCAAAATTTTAAACTTTAGGGCTCGGGTGGCAGTGGTTAATATTAACTGATTTCGAAAAAATTGCATATGAGATCCTAATATCAGTACTCAACTTTCCCGCACAGGGCAAATTTGATTTGGAAAAAAATCCTTATTTCGGCCCACCCCTATGTCCATGCACTAACAAATTCAATGCAGTAAAGCATGTAGCATGACACACATGACCCTCATCTGTCGGAAATAGTCATGGTGTTTCACCACAGAAACCTGGTCATAAACCTTACCTACATAACATTGATCCCTCACAAATTATTGCGGAAATGGAGGATTTGATTCCAGAACTATTAGAATGAGTGACCATTTGATGCTTTCTTGAAAAGGTCGGGCTATAAAATTTTGAGAGAGAATAGAATGGGTAGGAAGGCGATGGTCGAGCATACAAGAACTTTTTTTCTGCAGTAACCCTTGTGTATGAAGAAATATGTATGTACTAATATGTAATTATGTATGTTGCCTGCAGCTAATGTGTTAAAGAAGCCTCTGTTACAAGAATTAAATGATTTCTGCCATCACACCAAGAAGTGTCCCAGATACCTGCAATGATACATTGTTGTATGTGTGTATAGTAGCACCCAACTGAATGGTCTTTGCACACAGCCACTTTCACTCAGCAGCTGATTCAATTGATAGTACACAACTCTGAGTGTTGAGTCAACCAAGTGTGGATGCACTCTGTTACTCACTCACCTCTAATTGACAGTCATTTGTCCTGAGAAGATTGAGTACAAATTACTGAGTGGCTACTCCCATATCCACCAAGGCTAGCAAAAACATAGGGACTAGACTACATGCTATTTCTTTGTTATACTAAATAACTTTTGTAACAATGACTTCTTGTGATCTAAGAATTTGTAGCATGGTTGAGGGTCTGCCTATGTATGCACCAGCATAGCCAGCCAAGTACAGCCATTTTAACTTTTATATTTATATTGCAAATATTTAACATAATGTTAATTTAGATTCATTATATGGAAACTTAACCCTCTTAGTGCGACGGGCCGATATATCGGCTTTTGCTTCTCGAACAAAAAGTGCGATGGGCCGATATATCGGCTCGCAAATAGAATATTGTTCAACTTTATAACTCTGAAATAATTATATTTATTCTTCAGACAATGTATATAAATAGTATCATTATTAACCCTTTTACTGTCAGCCCATTTCGAGTAGGATGTGCGAAGAAAGCCAAGGCTCTTTTCAGGTTTTTAAAGAAAGGACATTAAATTCAGGTATTTAAAGTTGGGCCAATATATCTGCCCACTGGCACTAAAAGGGTTAATTAATTCAATTTATATAAAATTAAAAAAAACCTTCTATGGATATCTAAAACAATAACGTTTTTTTCCCAGGGTGATACGTTTTAAGAAATTACCCTTCGTATTTCTCGCATGTGCCACTGGCAGAAGGCAACACTAAAAGGGTTAAGATGTATTCTTCATTCATATATTTTTGAAAGGAGGAAAACTGCACAAATGCTTGATATAAAATGTAGCATTTCTGGTCATCAGACTGCTCAGGGTTAATAATCTCTTTTTTGATCCTCATCATAGGAATTGGCACTGCATGTGATGTTGATGAGAATTGTATTGAGAGAGCCAACTGCTTTAAACCCTATGGTGGTAATGGCACATGCAAGTGTGATGATGGATATACCCCGTCCATTGATGGTGGTGACTGTCTTGCAAGTGAGTTAAAGATTCATTGAATAAGGAGGAAGGATTCACCGATCATTGTATATCCCTGAAACCTTTTAGACCATACTTAAAAGTCCCACATTGTTTAAGGAAATGAATTCATTCCTATGAGTTGTTTCATAATTCAAATTAGTGCTACACAAAAGTCATTTCAATATATGGATATGGAAGTGTGTTAAATTAATCATGAAAGTCAAATAGATAATGCTGTTTGAACTAATAATATTTTGCCTCTAAGCCTTTTTTATATTTCATTCAAAATTATGGTTAATATTAACTTAAAAACAGTGTGAATGCAAAGTAAATGAATGAAGTTTCCTTCCCAAAATCTTAAAATTCCCTCAAGAGAGTCACTTTTCTTTTGGCCAAGTGCTAGTATTGAGGTTGATAAAGAGGCCATGATGTTGCAAAAATGTAATTACTTTTCCACAAAATTCAATACCTACCCCTTTTCCCCCATTCTGGCAAGGTTAGACCTGTTGGAGTATATGTAGCTGCTTTTGGTTGCCCTGCGGTGAATGAAATTTGAGCCTGTATGTCATACCATACATTATTGGTAAAATAATGTGGCAACTAGTCTTAATAGCAAATAATTTGCCACATTTTAACAATAAAAATGCTGCTTGATATTTTTAGATATTAGTCTCAAGTAATTTGTTTGCAGATTATATGTGTTGCTTAGCTTTTTGGTGCAGCAATATCACATTAGTTGAATAAATAACCTTCCATAAATGAGTGGAAAAAGCACCAGATTTACATATTTCTTCTACCCTTATTAAAGATAAAGTACATATTAACATTTAAAATGTAGATTTAACTTCATCTGCTGTTTTTCTATGTGAAGATATGTGCACCTGATAAAATTATGTGCAGCCATTGGAGTTGGGGACATGTAATACAATCTTAGCATTGAAAAAATAATTTATCCCCCAAAGGCTATCTGTCTCAATGGGTTGTACCTAAATAAGGTAGATGAGTCATAATGAGACAAAAGAATTTTTTCTATATCTCAATTTTTTACAACTCTGGATTTTGTTTGAAATTTCAGACATTTTCGGATAGGCAACCCGCTAAACACAACAGTTTTTACCCCATTTATTGCTTCCCTGAAGCTCTGCAAGTGACCATTCGGCTCCTGAGACTAAAATAGGAAAGTAAATATGGTTAGCAATTGTTATCTCATAGTTATAATGGTTCCAGACTCATTATAACTTGATCTGTGAGTGTGTATTCATGATCAAGTCTGTGCACATGTGTGTACAGTGTACCTCAAGTCCTTCCTGTGCCAACCCAGCCACACAATTGGAAAGCTGCCTCGGTGAATAACCTCACCATTAGTTGCACAGCTTGTGAATGACAGGGAAACTTCTTGATTAAAAGTGGCCCCATGTCTGTGTTCAGTAGATATTTAATATGCTTGTTGATAAAGCCTCGGACCAGTGGCGGCAGCATCACAGTTTCTTCGGTTCAGTTGATTATATCATAATAATTTTGGGCCTTGAAGTTGATCGTGGGTACTCAGAATGGCTTGACTGGGGAATTTCTTTCAGTGTGGTGCTGCTTGTCAAGGATCAATTTAAGTCCCCATCTTCTGATGATGACAATGGAGTCAGTCACCATGGAGAGGAGAATATTCTCCAGGTGGGGAAAAAGGTGTATTTTGCAACACTTTGTCTACCAATGCCCGGTGCTTTACAGAGAGCTGTATCACAGATAAGACGATGCTAAGATGAATTTTGCCTTATCCTGAACCAGATATGTGCATTCACTTTTAAGATATGATTGACAAGTCTTCAAAAAAGTGTTTGGCTTATTTGTTGTGACGTACAAGCGTGAAGATCTGTTTTCTAATGTGAGCCAATGTGAGTGAGTCAGCATTCCTGGTTCTCTTGCAGCTAATTCAGGCAAGCGCCTCCCTGAATTGATAGCCTGAATAATATTGAACTGGTATTTTTGGTTCTTGCTGAGCTCATGCTGATTCATTACTTCTGGAAGTTGTCCTTCAATGGCTTTAAAAGGACAACAGGTAGCGTCTCAGAAATCTGTAGCTGGCACCCAATCATACCTTTGAGGTTGTAACTGCCTGGCAATGGCTTTGATGGCAGTCAAATTTCTTGAGCAAGTGGCGAAGTCGCAGTTTATTGCTGTGCAGCCAGCGCAGGATTTATGTGTAAGCTACACAAGCTATAGCTTAGGGTCCCCAAAAAAATAATATTTGGCACTGACATAGAATATCTGGATTGAAGGCCGTTTTACACGGCGAATGATCTAGGGCATGATCATTTGAGCATTAATTCATGAATTAATTTCAATGATGGCCTGAAAAGTTCCCGTTTTACACAGCAAATTAATTCAGTGAATTTTTTGTGCAGACTGAATGTGCAGTGGTAGATCTATCGATTACGGGAGATTTCCGACCAACATAGCTGTTTCGACAGATGGAGCAGACAGAGTTTTGTTTAGTATCTTTAGATCATGAATATTATAGATACCTTTAGGTATTGCTCTCGGGCTCTGCACCAGGTAATTGACTTCATATTGGCCGACGTTTCAGAAAACGACTTGTTTTCCATTCTCAAGGCGTGTTACTCTCTCTATGTAGGATTTTACACAACTGAATTGACCGTTTGACGAGTCCGACAATTAAGCTCAGGTGTCGTCTGATTGGCTGATGTTCCTTTGAAATCTTTTCTGTTCTTTCCTTATGTTTTTCATGCAATTTATTATTGGTGCCCAAGTATTGCTCAGATGAAAGCCAGTATCCAGATTGAAATTTTTTGGATTAAGGGGGATTTCGATGGCTTCCTTGATTATGCGGTCCCAGTAGCATTGTGAGCAGCAAAGAATTTTTGCATATCCCCATCGAATGGCATGATCTTGATTGATGCTATGCTCCGCCACTGCCGACTTCTCTGGTTGCACTAATCTAAAATGCCTTTGGTGCTCTCTCAGCCTTGTCTCAACCGTTCGGCCTGTCTCCCCCACATATATTTTTCCGCACTCGCATGGAATTTGGTAAACCCCTGGTGTCTTCAGGTCAATAGGATCCTTCGCCTTCACCAGTCGGTGCCTTAATTTAGGTGATGGTAGGTGGATAGTTTGGATGTTATACCGTCGTAGAATGCAGTGGATCTTGCCCGATATGGTTGAAACATAAGGGATAAAAGCTTTGGCCAATGGTTTTTCAGGTGGCTCCCAAAACATCGGCCAACATGAAGCCAATTACCTGGTGCAAAGCCCGAGAGCAATACCTAAATATTATTCACTGGGAAAAACTTAAATTGTGTATTATAGATACCTACTTGGATATTTGTTTACATTATTATTAGGTTTAGATATTCGTTTGCATTATTTACTTAAAAACTGAGTAACTGCAAAAGTTTAGTGAGTGATGATATGCTATAGAAGATGGACCATGATGAGACAATTTTAGCGACCGCTGCTGCAGTGTTTATTAAGGCCGTTTTACATGATGAAAGATTTTGTACAAACGTATGTACGTGAGATTGTACGTTTGTCTCAAGGAAATTAGAACAGGTTCTATTTTCCCTTCAGGGATTGAAACATTCACACATGCGTTCATACAATTTGCCGTTTTACACAATAAATTTTGCCTCATGCAAGGTTCACGGAAGAGTTTGTACTAGTTTGTACAAACAAATGTACCATGTAAAACAGCCTTGTGGCAGCCACACTTTTGTCTCACAAAACATCCACAATAGTTTTAGGCCAATTTCACACCAGCCAAAACGTATGCATTGCGTACTGCCTACAGTGTTCTTTTAATCATTTGCAATGAAATATGGCCGTGGTTTCCATCAATATTTTATAATAAGGGTTTAATTCTGCGAATTGAAGTGAACTCACTATCAAAACAATGAAGATGGTCACCCGATATTAATATTGCGGTGGCATCAAAATGAAATTATTGCTATATAAAATTAGATGTGGTGCTTGCAGCAGGTCTGATTACAATCTGGAGGAAATGTTTTAAGTTTTTAAACGTTTTGAAAAAATGCAGTTCTTTGGATTATGAATTTATAACGATATGTTAAAAAATGAATGCAAAGGAACGTAGGAAAATGATCAAAACATTTTCCCTACTTAGGGGATTTGAAGAGGCTGTCAACACACACTCTTCCCTTTGGGAGCCGGACACAATACCCACTCGTCCATCGATGCCTTGTTTCAGTTGGAGCATTTTTACAAATATATACCTGATATATTCAGTCGGCCGTGAGGAATGAATAATATGCTGTGAATACAAGGATTATTATTTCAATAAACAGGTCCAAAGAGAAATCATTGCACTAAGATCTGTTCAGCATTTGGCAGTATCTCCAATAGTCTTTAGCCTAAAACTTTGATGAAGGCTGTAGTGTAGATATCGTTGATATCATTACGAACATTTTTCTGCCATCCATCCTGAAGTCAAAATAGGGCCAGATATGTTGTACTCGTTGTACTGCAGCCCTGAATAAACAATTCAAGGTCTGGTCAGATCTATTTAGGTTAATCCTATGAGAATTGCTTTCATATTGCAAAACCTCCAAGATAGTTTTAACCAAATGACCATTCCACGTCTGCCAAAGTGTGTGCATTGCATCCTGCCTACAGAGATATTTATTTCCAAATACCTACATTGATATGGCTTTCCTTGCCCTCATTATATGTTATTATGAGTTTGCTTTAGCGAAGTGAGGTGAATTCAATATCAAAACAACCAAGATGGACGTACTGCGCTCGTATCATGCAATCATTCATGGGATCATGCCATCAAAAATAGAACATGTTCTAATTTTGATTGCATGATCATGCGCTTGACCAAGAATTCGCTGAATTTTCCGTATTACATGAGGCATTAACGTCATGCACATGATCATTCGAATGATCATTCACAGTGTAAAACGGCCTTTATAAAGGGCCCCATATCTCAAATAGCTTAGGGCCTTATCAAGTCTATCCGGCCCTGTGTGTAGCAAACAAATACAACATTCCAGAGGACAGCCCAAGTATTGTTCGATGAGGGTTATAACTCTCCTTTACCACCCTTGGTATTGGTTCTGTCACATTCAATGACTGCAAGCTGTTCGCAATCCATATGATCCAAAACTTCTGTAATTGCAGGTTTTTAATTGAAGCCCATACCTGAATATGGTTTCACGTGACTCAGATAATTTCCCTCTGGTTGTTGAACCAGCATGACATGCTCTTCTTACTTGAAGTTGACTTTGCACTTCCCTTTCCATTCCTTTAGCTTCCCTTTTTTTCTGTCAATCCTGCCATAAAAGTAAAGCCCATTAATTAGAGATTTCAAAATGGTGCTAATGCTGGTCTTCTGATCTTCAGCTTGGGCTGATTTTCTGCTTCCCCTATCTTCCTGTGATCAATGACCTCATCTGGTCCCTCTATTCTGCCCGTGCCAACAAGCATGGCTGTTGCAAGAGCCACCACAGCCGTATCAGAGATGCAGTACCGATCAGCTGTTCTTGCAATGTCAGCCAGCTTTGTTCTTTGATCTTTGGTTTATGCCTTTTATCTTGACAGAGGTGGGGTCCTCGGGACATCAGCTTCAATTGGGCAACTTCCAACTCTGTTGCCCGAGATTTCCCTTGTGGTTACCAAACATTTTGATGGCACAAAGGAGTAAGATGCCATTGCTTTTTTAAGTTGTGATTCATGAAGCTTCCTCTCCTCAAGACCCTGCAAGCATACTGTTTCAATCATGTCTATTTTTCCTGTAATTGCAAGACATTCACACGAAATCTGAAGTGGTGAAAAATTGAGATATCGAATAAATTCTTATCGTCTCATGTTTTTAGACTGGGCGCCAGTAATTTCCATCACCCCTACTGGAGATCTGAGGGAAAAGTGTATTTTGCTGTCCCCTAGAGTCTGCCCAAGATTATAGCACAGAAATTTGAAATGAAAGAAAGAAAATTACGCTTTGCATAACATTTATTCATCAAAATCATTAGTACAAATGGCTAACCTATGAATAATAGGTCGATGGTAACTAATATTTTCTGGTTTCCAATGTTAATTTTATGTTTCTTGTGTTATTAATGTCTAACTCATGTTCTCAGCTCTCCGTAGACACCTTGATCACTAAAATCGACTAACTGGTTCTGGAGATACAACTGAACAGCATGCACTCTGCCCACATAAGCCCAAATTTAGACCCCCACGTGCAGGATTGTGACATCACCTTGCAACCTCCCCTCTGCTCATGACAAACCATTTCTGGTAGTCAACAAAATGGGCTATCCAGTCATAGTTTTAGATATTCTGTAATCTGTATAGTTTTAGCACACGAGGCCCTCGAAAGTAAACAAATATTGGTCGCGGCAAAACCTTACATGACACTGAGAATGAACCATAAGATGTTCATTCGTATTCACATGAAAAGTTTTTCACAATCGTGTGATTTAAACAAAGAGCACAGTCATGGATTCTTGGGTCACGTGATCCCCTTCCCCAAGCGACATTGGACGTGTTTACAAATTGGCTGTACTTCTGTCAGCTGCGCCATTATCTTGGACAGGGTACAAGAACTGTGTCAAAGATTCAGTTAACAGCCACTGCAGTGAATGAATTAATTCAATTGCATTAAGTATTTTTAAAACGTACTCTCTGGCATTTCATTAGCTGGGAATTTGTATTGATTGATTGATTGGGTGGGCGAGGGCCTTCTGGAGCCCTCCAGGCACTCAAACCTCTTGGTCCATTGTGCCATCCCACATTTAATCTGCCTGCCACTTGCAGACAGGGGACAAGAGCACCACGGTAGAGGTAAGGAGGAGGGCCACCCCCCCCCCCCCAATCCTCCTGGTAGAGATCTGGTGGAGTGTCACCTCTCCATCCACCCCGGTAGAGGTATGGAAGAGGGCCACCCCTTCAACCCCCATCCGGGCCCAATGTTGCTTAACTTCGGTGATGTCTTCCAGACGGGAACTGGTGTTTCAACAAGGCTAGGCCCTTGCCCAATTTGTATTAGGAAATGCAATGTTGAATGAAGACGGCCTTAACATAAAGTCAAAACCAATCAATGTTATGGAAATGATTGCTAATAATGTGCTCATGAGCTGGTTAATTTTCTTCAATTGACCATTTTGATTGCATCATTTGATGTCCTGTTAGGGGGGAAGAGTATTTTGCACCATGGAGAGATATTTTGCATCACATATTAAAAATTTAAATCAAAGTTTATTGCCCTTTTTGAGTCAGATGGAGAATTATATGCAAAAGAATCTGCTTTGCTTCAAAGATGGAGGAGATCATCTGTATGTTATGAGAATTGCACTGCCTGATTTGTTGTACCAAATTATGCCATGAGCCCCACAGAATAAAATTATTGAGTAATGAACAGAGATGGGACATTTATGAATTTTATTTTTCCATTTCATGACCTTTATTCTATGACTTTCATGACTTTTATTTTCTTGTTTCATGACGCCTATTTTTTAAAATTCGGTCATTTCATGACGATTTAGCTAAAAGTATGACATTTATTTTACTGTTAAATTAAAACTAATAATATGTTCCGTATACATAGTTACTATTGGGTAGGTGGTTCAAAAGAAAGTTTCCCCCTCGCTTCCCTTCTTACCCCTAAACACCAGGATTTCTGTATATACATATACGGATGTAAAAATGATCAACATACCTAGAGATGGGTAAATTACCGTAATTTTCATCAGAGGTAAATTACCACGGTAAATTACGGTAATTTTTGAAAATTACCGTAATTTTCCAGTAATTTTCAGTTTTAAGCACTAAACAGAAAATGTATGGTTAAATAAGAATGCCAATAGCGAAAGGGAGAGGATACGATGTTTAAAACATACCTAATGCAGCATTAACTTATTAGAAATTCTCAAAATTGTAAAAAGAAATACGGCAGCAACACGCAATGTGACTTTCTTTTGTCAAAGTATGAGAAATTTTAAAGAAGAATATTCTACTAATAATTACTCAATAATGTTATAATTTAAGTAAAATATGCCAAAATGAGTTGAACATTCCTCAATTTATAATTAAACACGTCAGAAATGTGGAATTGGCTTAAAAGAACATGTTGGGAATTTATCTGTATGAAAAATTGTCTCAAACATGGGTGAATTATCTAGAAAATTACCGAAAATTACGGTAATTTTCAAGGGGTGCGGTGAATTACGAAAAATACCATGGTAATTTACGAAAATTACCGTGGTAATTTTCAAAGTGACCCATCTCTAAACATACCTGAAGATGTCACTATGTTATGAAACCTGGATTGTTAGAAAGAAATCAATTTAATAGACCATTACAAAGTGTAATTTTTATTTTCTGATATGGAGAGAGGTATTTGTATCGAAGCGTCCAGTCTGCAAATTCCTCCGATTCACCTGCTTTCCACTCACCTTCAACTACCTACTTCACATATTTTACTATGCTACATATGCTCATTTATACTAACCTTTCATTTTCTTCACTAACCCTTTTACTTTCTAATACCATTCACTAAAACCTGTCTGAGAAGTGCATTCTTTCTCGACGCCATGTTTGAAAATTTGACCTTTTCTTCCTATTTCCCTGAGATGGTGCAGCGGTAGAGCAGTTACTCCTCTTTGCTTTAGACACCTCACCCATGAATTTTCCCGCCTTCAACTTAAACTATCCCCGCTCTACAATGCATTTTACACAACCTCTATCCCTACCATTTCAGCTACAACTTTGACCGTACTACAACCACACCCCCCTTGAATCAAAAACCCACTCAGGGTTTTTTTTCTTTAAAAACATATGCTACAACTTTCAACACACTACAACTACGCCACCCTCCAATCACCAACCTACTCAGGGGAATTTATTCTTTGAAAAAATATGCTACAACTTTCACCATACTACAACCACACCCCCCTCCAATCACCAACCCACTCGGGGGATTTTTTTCTTTAAAAAATACTCTACAAGTTTAACCATACTACAACTACACCACCCTCCGATCACCAACCCATTCGGGTGATTTTTTTCTTGAAAAAAATATGCCACAACTTTCGCCACACTAAAAATACACCCCCCTCCAACCACCAACCCACTCCAGGGGATTATTTTTCTTGAAAAACATATGCTACAGCATTTACGACACCACAACTACACAACCCTCCAATCATCAACCCACTCGGGCAATTATTTTAATATATGTCCATTTCCATTAAAATCCTTACGCCCATTTCCTCACTTTTCCCCATTTTTCACCACTGAAAAATGTCAATTTCCATCTTCATGTTTTCTCAATTCTCCATTTTGCGTTTCCTTAACACCCAGAAATGCCTTTTTTGCATTTGAAAATGGCCATTTTCAGGCCGCACACCGTCCCACCCTAGCACCCCTGATTCACTCCATACAACCTCAACCTTGTTGGGGCGTAGGGTATGTCCATATATGTATTAGATGTGCAATTAGTCTGTATCCCTCTACCAGAATTTGTAACAACATCGCAATATGGCGTCAAAATGTCTCTAAAATATCTCCATTTTTGTCATTTTAAATCTTTCATTACTCCAAAACTAATTATCCAATGCATTTCATTCTTACTTTTCCTTAGTGGTCATTCCTTTCACTATCCTATGCCATTTCTCTCTTTTCCTTTAGTTCCTTGCGTTTCTGTCAGAAAATTTTCTTCCCCACTGGACCCTTTGATACATGTACCTGGAGAGGTTCCACATACTTAAGCCTGAAGTAATTACTACCATTTTATGACGTTTAATCCGCAAAGTTGCATTTCATGACTTTTTGGCAAAAACCGGCTATTTCATGATAAAAACCTATGAAGTTTATGACTTTTTCTTGTCTCTGGTAATGAATAACAGAAATGGCAATTTTCCACTACATAAGGTTTAATACGACCATGGTTTCGATGCACTGCATCATAATCAGGTACACACACAAAAAAGAGATTGGGTATATATGCATAATTTTGCAGAGGAGGAGGATGTGGGGAAGGGAGGAGAGGGGGGGAGGTTGGTTGGGGAGGAGGAGAAGGTTAGCCAAAGGGAAGTAAGGGAGGGGGAGGGAAATGGGGAAGGTTAGGAATAGGAAATAGGTTATGGAGGGTGATCATAGGGAAAACACACCAAAAGGTTGAAAGGAAGCACCAAAAAAGAGAGTCACCATGAAGCATACAAGAAAGACCAAAATAACACAAGGCGTTAGGCATAGGTTGGGCGGAGACGGATGTCATTAGGGAGATATTATTATGGAGATATTAGGGAGTTATTATGTATTATGGAGATATTTTTGGCAGTTTTGTAACACCTTTTCTTCTCCATTAAATATCATATGGAAATGAATAAGTGATGCAAATTCCCCACTTCAGGGATGCTTGGAACCACTATCAAAATAACTTAATAAAGTTTATGATAGTGTTTTAACCAATAATTACTAAATAATAATAATACTTCTATGATATTTATTTGTAGCTACAAATAAAATTTCATATAATATAAAATTATGGCCTTTACATATCTAAAATCCTTGTATTTTGCAAAAAATCAGGGAGAATAATGCAAATTATCCTCATTCAATGGCATTACAATGAGTTTACTTGAATTGTTGGTTGGAAGAGGGATGTCATTTTTAGCTGGCAACCCATTATTCAATGTGGAGAATCTGGGCTACATATGATTACTAATAGGCACTAATACAGGTGTGACCTTTTTCTACTTTTATTCATTGACACTGATTTCAAAGAAAGGTAAAATGCAATTTGATATGTACATATGTACGTACCCAGCATGCCATTCCCTTTCAGGGTAAGCAAAGTCAAAGAACTTAGTCACTGAACTATTTCCGTGGGGATCACATCCAAAACAAAGAACCTCAGTCACTCCATTTGTAAAGGGGTTTTTTTCCAACACACAACCGTTCCCACCCATGGCGTGCAAGGGCGTAGCCATGGGGGGGGGGAGGGCGAGAGGAGCGATCATCCCCCCCCCACCCCCAACGGTGGAGAGGAAGCTCAATTTTAATATCCTACATTCAAATTTTGATAAATGCAAATATAATTACCATAGTTTTTCAATTTTTAATTGTATTTTCTATAATTAAGTGTAATAGCTGTAATTATAAGGCATGTTTTTAAATAAAACAGTTATACTCTCAGTCAATTTTTCTTTCATATTACATGCCCAGAGGTGCACAAATACTAATCGCCCCCCTTCCCCTCCAGAAGCTTTCCCTGGTTATGCCCTTGGCGTGGGATGTCCCACACAAACTCTTATGACAACTGCCCCACCAAAATACCCCAGAGCAGTGGTGCCATCTATTAAACAACAGACACACAATACATACACTTCAGTTACTGCTATTTGCCCTAGGAAACTGCTCTCTTATAATAATTTCCTCCAGAATTCCCTATCCTAGCTAACCTCTTTCCCTTCTCTTACACTCATGCACTGTTTCATATACACTCTCACATTCTTAAGACTCCTAATATTCTTCCTCATAAGACTCATTCCCGCCACTTCTACTTTTACTGCAAACACTACTCAAGTGTTCCATTCACACTGCATTTAGTTCCCCTACTCTAGTGCTTATCCTGTCATACTCATTTTTCACTGTCATATAGTGATGTTGGGAGGAGAATACTTTTGTACACTGTGATCTTTGCTTCCCTAGACAAACGCTCATTCCTTGATATATTCCACATACTGCATACCTAAAAATTTCCTTCCAGCCTTCCTGCATCACAAAATCTCCTCATCATTACTTCCATATTTAGCAAACATTCAACCAAGATGCACAAAATTCTCCACTTATTCAATTATTTCATCATTTACCCTCATCGTACAAAATTTCTTCCCACTCTCTCTGTCAAAAATAACTACATACTTAGGTCTTTGAAATTTTTGTTTGTGCATGGAAATATGGCTTGTACAATGAAAACTGCTTAATGGACGAGATTGGAAACACTTGAAGTGTAGTGAATGAAAGAAAGGTGAAGTGGGTTAAGTCAATCGCCAGTTGTCCTTATGTCATATAGGGATAATTGATCCTTGAGGAAAACTCAGAGAAACATCCATGAAATTAGTCATTTGAAACAAAGTGGATGTAGTAGATCAGTTTTTTATGAACCCATGATGATTTATTATGCTCATGTTTGTTTAATTATGCAAACGCCACTCAGTAGAAATAATGTTTCCGCAGTCTATATTTCAAATTTTGATTGCTGTTTTTTGATAAGTGGTAGTTAAAAATGACAATCCAGGAACATGGTGACCCTTTGCTAATGATAATGAGAAATGAAGGCACCATTGCTTAATGATACAGAGATTTGACCACTCCACTGTCTGAGCAAGGAGTTGCAGGATTGCAAAACTGGTATTCCTTTGCCACCTGACTAGGGTTACCATATTCTAAAACCCCAATATGCGGACACCCTCAATGGAATTGATCAACACGGTACCAACCCATTGTAGACCAGTAGTGTCATCTATCAACAGTTCATTTTAGTTTATGTACAGGGAAAATAGCATACCACGAAGCTCCATAAATGATGTCAGCCCCTGGATTCAGCAAAATGGAAAGCACCGTGGCATGGTGATGGCCGTCTATAGCCCTAAATGGAAAGCACGCTAACAGATCGCTGACAGTGTAATTCAATAATTGATATAAAAATATATGTAACTAGCTGGTGATACGAGATGAAAATAAAATTCGAAAGATTTTACTTCCGAAAAATAAAAAAAAATGCGGGCATTAGCAGAAATGTTAAAAATGTATGCGGATGCTACATTGAAAGTCGAAAATACGGACATGTCCAAATAAATGAGGACGTATGGTAACCCTACACCAGACTGCAGAGCATAGTTAGGATTAACGATTTAAAAAATTAATGATTAAAATTAATCATTAAAAATGTAGTTACCTATTTAACTTTTTTACCATTACTTTTTAGAAGAGTTGACTTGTAACTTTTAATCGTTAAAATTATAGATTAACTGAAACAAAACTAACTTCAGTTAATTTTTTTTGTTAATTTTTGGCAAAATGTCGACCTATTCGAATTTTGGCGCAAAGCTTGACCAACAGAAAATGGGGAAAATAAAACGGTATCTAAGAACGCAATATAGTTGGTAGTTGTGTAAGAATGCAATGAATAGGCCCAGATGAATACATCCAAACAAAAGCGGGGTTGAGTGGAGTGACTGCTAAAGTTTAGGAACGCACCCTCAGACGAGATCTTTCGAAGACCACGTCTGCGAGGGCATGAATGCTTTACTCGGCGACATCGTGTCATCAATACTACATAGTTGAACAGGAGAAAGGGGGTCACCAAAAAACCTAGGATGGGTAATGGGTTCATTCAAAGTAACGTACCTGTGAAATGCGCCAGTTTACACATAATTTACTCGGTGACATCCTGTCTTCAGTGGGGTTGAGTGGAGTGACAGCAAAATTTTCGAAGATTCGGCAAACTTTTCTGAGATGGATGCATCATTTTTTTCCAAATTTAAACACCAACCTACTTCTATAAGTCAGGAAGCACTTTCCATCGCCAATGCGGAAGCAGTAAGATACTTTCATGAGTGTAGAAGTGTTAATGAACTCTCAAGCTCTATGAGAAATCTTTTTATCAAGTACAACACTGGCATTCCATCATCAGTGCAATGTGAAAGCATGTTTAATACTGCAGGGCTTCTTTTTTCATACAGGAGAGGACGGATGTCCTATACAAATTTTGAAATGAGAATGTTATTAAACTTTATGACTTTTTAATTAAAAGTCAAATATTTTTTCTTGAATTTGAAGTTTGTATTTCTTTTGTCCGAATTGCAAAAATAGCTTTTAAAAGTTACTTTATAAAAGTTTCTTAAAAGTATGTAACTGAAAAAGTAACGTAAAAGTTACTTTTTTCAACTTTAACTTTAATCAGTTACTTTTTCAGAAAGGTAACTTTTAACTTTAACCAGTTAATTTTTACAGATATTACTTTAACTATAATCAGTTAATTTATTTGGGTAACTTTCCCAACTGTTCTGCAGAGTCACATATATTTCACATATTGGTTGAAATGCACTTACAATTAGTAGAGTTTCTCTGTGAATTTTGTTGAGCTCTTTAAATGGTAAAGGCTAAGAAAAAAAACTACCCTGAATTTGCACTACTTGGTAGATACAACTTGAGATGGACTCTTTTTTAATTTTATTTGTCAGATATTCACAACAACTGTTCTGATGATCAGCCTTGCATTGACAATGCCTACTGCTCTGAAGATAACAGCACATGTCAATGCGAAGAAGAATATGCCTCAAATGTGGACATGGATAAGTGCCTTTTAAGTGAGTACCTACATTTCTGATGTTATTTCCAACACTCATAGGAATTTTCTGATAAATTTTTATAACTGGAATCAAGTTAAATGAAAGTATGCACATTTAGTAAGAAATTATAAGTATTATTTATTTTTTTGTTGTGTTTTGGATGACCAATTTTCATGGAGCAATGTAAGTAAGCTCTTCAAGACACCATCAGGCAGGCATCTTGATATGCATATTTTAGACTTGGATACTTTTGAATGTGTATATTGCTATTGTCAAATGATTCAGCCTTCTTGAGACTCAAAAACAAGATATTGATGCATATTTGTAACATTGAGAAGAATGTTAACTTAAATTGGTGTGTAACTTGTAATTTACATTTGGCATTTAGGTAATTTAAAAATACTTGGATTGCTGATACATGAAACCTTATTCTCTTCTTACAGAAATTGGACGTAATTGTACTGACAATAGTACTTGCATTGAGAATTCGTACTGTTTGGCAGAAGATGGGAAAAATGGCACCTGTCAATGTCCAGGGGATCTTGCTCCTACACCTGATGGCTCTTTATGCTTGGGACGTAGGTTATAAAATAAATAACGCTGCAAATTCTGAAAGTTCTATCTTAATCCTTATCCATAGAAAGTTAAAGTGTTATCCAAAATGGGTTTTTATGTGGCAGTTAAGTTTTTATGGCTTAATCTTGAAATGAATCAGAGGAGATGGTGATTTTTAGCATTTGCGATAAACGTCACATAAGTGCGATATTTTTGATTTTTGCAAAATGAGCAAGATTATGTGACAACAAGTTTACTCTAACAACCCCTCTAATTTTAATCCTTGATGAATGAATGAGTGACTCAGGACAGCCTCTATTATGGTAGCAGAAACAGCCGTATGCCCATGTGTCAAAGTAAATGGCTAACAAGTTTTTTATATTATTCAAGGAATTGGTATGAACTGCTCCAATGACAGCAACTGTGTACCCAATGCTCACTGTGATCTAGATAACTTCAACTGTGTGTGCAACAATGGATTTCAGCCATCAAATAGTGGAGGAAGGTGCCTGTCAAGTGAGTTTCTCTTTGGACTAGTTTGCGATAATGTAATTTTTTTAAACTTATTTAAGCCTGCATGTGTGAGCATTGACTGAATGAAAGACCCACTGAATATTTTTATGAAATCTGCTTCATTAATATGAACCTGGATAACTGAACGATATATCCTCATTAGGATTAGGTACGCACATTGAAGGGGGTAGATTGGGTTATAATCCACTTCATTAATTAACACAGGACTGCTGGCGAGCACGTTTATTGAACTCTGTGTTACAATGAGGGCAAGAGTAATGACAGTAAATATTGAATAATGAGCCCAAAAATAGTAGGATATTTTTACTTACTATTGGCGATGCTGAGGTTGTAAATCTGCATAAATATAGGTACTGATCGATAAGTTGTGTATTTTTTACTTGCTGTCAGTGATAATAACTTTGTGTGAAATAACATTATAAATATCCTGAATATTGAACTCAATAATGAGATGAAACAAAAAAATGTCAAATTCTCATTATGAATTCTGGAATCCCTTGGCTTCTATTTTTCCTGATACACCACACACTCAGATGGCTACCTTAGTAAATTAAGACTTGCCTTTAGCTACATGAATCACATTATCATTCTTTCTGTCTCTGAAATATTTGAAAGTATCCTCTCCTGGCAAATATTCACAATTCCATAACCATTCTCTCCAGTGTTCCAGTTGCCAAAGGTGGATCTTGACAGAACAAACACCTTATTAGAACAAGGCAACTTACTAGAGTCTGAGGAGCAAAAAATTGCGCAGAATCATTAATATCTTCTCCTTCTCGTATAATTCCTCTTCCTTTATCCTTTTTCCAGATGTTAGGATTGTTAGCAGCAGTTATTTTCTGGGACTAAACACGCCTAAAAACTTCCAGAAATGCACTTTTGCAACAGGGAGTCAGTGAAAACAAACACCTCCATGGCTTGGCAGGAACACACAACAACTTTATTATCTGTTCTCTCTACACAAGTAACAAAGACAAGTAGCGACAACGTTCACTTAGTTCCCTACATTTGCCGCTAGATGGTGTAACCATCTGTGTCTCCCGTAATTGTAGCTGATTTAGACGATCGCAACCCTTTAGTTATTCCAACAAGGATACCTACACAAAATCACACTCCTTTATTCATAATTCATTTATTAGCAACATCTTACACCACAAGCTTACATCACATCCCTCGTCATTGAGTGACTGACTACATTTATCATTGAACTCCTGTGTTATCAATATGTGTGCAATAAAATACCATGGGTGCTAAACTATTGATTTGTACTTGATTGATTCATTGCTTTTTCTTATCTTATTCTTTTAGGAATTGGAGTGAATTGTACTAGTGATGATTCTTGCATAGATGGTGCTTTTTGCTTTTACCTGTTTGGAAATAATACATGCCAATGCCACAATGGTTTTGGGGCAACAGAGGATGGCAGTCAATGCGTCTTGTTATCAGGTAGGATATTCAGAGACTTTTTTGGTCTCTTTATGTGTGATCAGTAAGTAATCAGTAAAATAGGCATTTGAGGAGACAGCAGGGGTCATATGCATCAATAAGGGTACGTGGATATTGGCTGTTTAATGTAAGATTTTTTGGGGATTGGAGGAAGGATGTAGAGAAACCTGGTGTTGGTGCTGGTGTGCAGCTCTGAACGAAAGGCACCAAAAGTTCTACATTTTGACTTACCTTTCAATGGACCAAGTATTACACTTGAAATGCTCTTTGCATAGCTCCCAAGTATTGATCAAGATTTCTCTGAAAAATCTCTGCCATTGTGCAGATTCAAACCAGGTTATCAAGTGGTCATTTCTGCTGTGTAAAATCACTCAATCAGTGGCCAGATTCATAGATTGGTTTGATAAGCTAGCGTAGAATTTGTGTCATACAGCTTTTTGATATCAGTGATACCTTTATCGGATAGGAGATCTCTGTTGAAGTCATGGCATGGTTTTTTCACTTTAAGAAGCCTTTAATTTTCTCCGTAGTATTCCTCCTTCACTTCCCTGCCCCCATTCCACCAGTGGGTTAGCTGTTCCCACTTGTCAAAGCCTAGTCAACCTTTGAAAACTGGCATTTAAATTCTCGCTGACAGTCCCAATGGCCGGAATATTTTAAGGCATTTAATTTGAACTAGCATAAGCAAGTGGTCCCTAAAGTTTCCATTCAGTAAACAGGACCCTTTATTGTGGGAGCATAGTTCCTTTTAGGCAGATGAAGAATTTTGAAAGTCCACCTTAGCAGTCATTGCCATGATGGGGTGGTCCAGATCCCTCCTTGCAATCCTTGAAAACCTGTAAGACTCCTTAAAATCACTACCTCCATGAAGAATCCTGTGATTCTCCTACACTTTGATGTAATTTGGAAAATCTTCCTTTACTTTCCCAGGCTTTATTATTGCACAGAATATCGCCTTTGGTAATCACAAACTTGTTTATGTGTGCATAAATATTTGACTGCTTCATATTCTTTACCAGCCTCAGTGGTTGTGGGGTAGAGTCCCCTATAAGGTCCACTCTACCCCACACTCTAAGTCGACTCTAGGATCCTTAACTGGTGACCCTATAGGCGTTCCTGTTTCAAGTTCCACCCTGGTGGAATACTCACTGCTTAGGGCATACATAGTTGTTTTTGCATGTCAATTATTGAATTGATATTTAAATGGAAATCTACATTACTCTGTGTGTGGCTGTATCTTACAACTCTCCCAGGGAGTCATGTTTGAAACAGTTCAAAATAGTGTTTTTGGTTGTTATGTTGGCTGCAGTATGTATTGGCTTCGCATACTGAGGGTGTGAGTTTAAATTCTGGGGTATATTTTTCAGTGGAATCTCTCTCTACTTAAGATGCCATTTTGGAGAGTTCTTTAGGTGCAATACTCCATTTGTATGTTCTTACATCCATCCAGCAAAAAGCCTCTTGCATGCTGATGACTTAAAATTTTTCCATCCTATTGTTTGCGGTGAGAATACCAATGAACTACAGTGCTGCCTCAGTAATTAACTTAATTGGTTCTATACCAACCACACCCAATTGAATTTAGACATGTGCAATGTAGTGACTTATTGTAAAAATGCTGCCCCATTTCTATATGACTATCATATATCTGGTACACCTATTAAAAAAGTTAATCATATTTCTGACCTAGGTGTCATATTTGAAAGTAATCTAAGCTTTAAAATGCCTATTGGTGCCTATGCAGCCGTATAGAAGGTGACTCAAAGTCTCCAGCTGGGAATGGCACGCCCTGCATCTCGTCTCTGCGACTTCCACCTTGAATATATGGTAGCGGTTCAAGAGTGTGTTTATGACAACATCCTGGCATGCTAGGACAAAACCCTCGGTCTATGACTGTAGACCATTGAAGTGTAGGAAAGCAAACATCAGCTCCTTTGATAGCCAATGTTTTTCCATGTTTTGATAAAAACATGCATGCATGGGCTTATGTGTGCCTTGAGCAAGACTTTCTGCTCTGCTTTTTTTTATTTCGATCTTGAGGACATCTGCCTTCATTGACTTGATGGTCATGTCATCGTTGTTTCCATTGGGTGACAAATCCAGACCGGTTTTGTCCACTGCCCTCTTTGCTGCCTGGAAGAGAAACGCCTCTGCTCCTGCACTCTTGTGCTCTCTCATGAGTTTGAGCATGGGGTCTTTGCCCTTGAGCACATGGCATGCTGCACCCAGGACAACTTTGTTGTGGAGACACTCCAGAGATTCAATAGTCCTCTACCACCGCATTGCGAGGGAGATACAATCTGGTGACGGAAGATTTTGGATGAAGACTTCGAAAGATGGTTATCATCTTCCTTGTCCCCAATGCCTTGTCTACACTACAGATATAACTTAAGTGGCTTCACTTAAGGTTTACAGTAAGTGTGGTATGCTGTCTACACATGCACTTTAGAGGAGCCTTAGAAATGATAACGGAAAACAATGAAACTAAACAACTGACGATTAGCATGGCGAGCTTGATTAGGAAATGTATAAATGGAGGTATTCTTCATCACCCGAAGTTCAAGTACATATTATCATCGAAATCTCGGTTGAAAGATTATGAGTGGGAGAATGTTAACGTTTTCTTGGCTCATCTACCAGCACCTAATTAATAAATGAATAGGAAATGAGGTGAATTTATTCCAAAATGTAACATCAGAAACATAACGCTGTTGATTCTCCATCCTTCAGAATACATGCTCTGTTAGGAATTCGTCGGATGTTATCATAAGGCAGGGAGATTTAAGGTACACATCTGTGCAGACTAGTCGATGCAAAATTTATCTTAACATGTGAATTTAACTGGCATATGCTACAAAAAAAATTTCCCTCACCAAAATTGTGAATTGCATTTCTAATAATTACCTATAGGATACAAAGATTGGCCAGAAATGCAATGTTAGACTATCTAGAAGTTATCCTTGACAGTATAAAGTGGTTATTGCCAAGTTAATAAGTAAATTAACGATGGAATATTATATCAATAGCCCAACTTGGCTATGACAAACGATCAATGGATAACAGTGGAAGCAGAAATCCACCAACACGATTACTTATGAGGCATACTTGCGCAATATATACATACTACAAATCGTGGGATAAAATATTTTTAAATATTTGTGTTCTTAGAGCAACAGATGTCTAGAAATTCTTGTTCTTAATACCACCAGATAAGATGTAAATGATGTCTGTGTCTCAAACAGACGTGATCTGACAAACCTTTGTGACTCGCCGACATGAATGTTGATAACCATACTATGATGAATGTAAACAATATATTAATAGTCCCAAAAGTAAAAGTTTAATATCAGGGTTACGGAAATCAAATAATTTTGTACAGATTCTGCATCTGAATGTGCAATCCATACGAAACAAAATCAATACCATAAATTTTGAATTGTCTAAAAAAAAAAAATTGACATTTTGATTTTCTCTGAAACTTGGTTAAAATCCGAAGAAGCAGACTTGTTGACCCCTATTAATTATGTACCAGCTGCCTCTTTTATAAGATCTGATACAATACATGGTGGTGTCTCAATATATTGTTCTCCTCATCTGAGGTGTGCACAGGTCAATATTCCACTTGCTGCTGACATTCATTTTGAATGCTGTGCAGCCAAGTTCACCAACATTAATATGATTGTAATTGGTTTATACCGTAATCCATTATGTGACCCTGAGCTGTTCATCAATAATTTAGAGAGCACTTTACATTTCATTTCTGGGAAATATGGTCTCAATTTTAAAATATGTATTGGTGGTGATTTTAATATCAATTTTCTGTCTGACAATCAAGAAAAAGTAAGGCTACTGGACATGCTAAATTCTTTTGGTTTTTGTTTGAACTATTATGATCAACCCACTAGAATTTGCAACCTTTCAAGTACAGGCTTAGACTATCTTCTAACAAACATAAATAACCATCTCCATTCAGCTACTGTGCTCCCCTTACACATTTCAGATTATTATGCTCAGTTGCTACATATTGATCCTGCATGTTTTAATCAATCGGCCACAAGGCATGGAAAGGAGTTGAGGAGACAAATGAAAGAATCAAACATGGATGACTTTATGTTCGCCATAATGTCTGTAGACTGGTCCTCCGATTCGAAGGAACATAACACCAATAGCAGGGTAAAAAGTTTCCTAGAAAATTTCTCAGCTCAGTTCAATAACTGTTTCCCAAAACAGTTAGTTCGTGTAAGACAAGGAACTTGTAATCAATTTTCACCCCATCTTTATGATATGAGCCAGCACCTTTGGCACTGGCACAATGATTGCAAAAGAAACAATGTACAACTTCCTCCTGAGTACAAAGCATTAAAAAGACACTTCAACAAATGTGTGACAAAAGACAGAATCATGCGAAATGATGAAATAATTCTGAACTCTAATAACAAGATCAAATGTTCCTGGGATCTTGTTAAAAGACACACGGGATTCATAAACAAATATTCAAATATTGAGTTGTGTATAAACAAAATAACAATAACTAATCCTAAAGATGTCTCCGAAGTGTTCCTTAATACATTCCTAGATGAGTCGTCTTTAATGAATGCCAGAGGCAGGCAAGAAATGAATTCAAACACTTCTCCACATAACCTTCATATGCATAACATGTTTCTACATCCCACTGATAGTGAAGAAGTCAAATCAACAATAAAATCTCTATCCCACAGCAGGTCAGTAGGTTTTGATGGAATACCAGCAGGAGTACTCAAATCTGTGGCACATATGATTTGTGTACCACTTTGTGATATCATAAATGATTCCTTTTCTTCAGGTGTCTTTCCCGAATCCTTAAAAATTGGGAAAATTATACCAGTACACAAAAAAGGACCAAAAAATGATCCTAAAAACTACAGACCAATCACTTTAGTATCGTCTTTCTCAAAAATAATTGAAAAAATATTTGTTTAGAGGCTAATTCAGTTCCTAATCACTCAAAAATTGCTCTATGAAAATCAATGTGCTTATATAAAAGGTAGATCAGTTCAGCTAGCAATATTCAATTTTTTAAATTATGTCTATGATTCTTTAGATCGATCGGAAAGTACAATAGGAATATTTTATGATTTCACCAAAGCTTTCGATCTACTTGACCATTCAATATTATTAAAGAAGCTGTCGGATCTTGGAGTGATAGGCACTCCCCTGAACTTCATCAAATCTTACCTTTCAAATAGGAAATTGTGTGTGGAATTGAAGTATATTGATGATGATGGGTTTAGTAGAGCACACATGTCGGATATGAAAATCTGGAACCGAGGTGTACCACAGGGCTCCTTACTGGGACCCATTCTGTTCCTTGTCGCAATCAATGATCTACCTTGTCACTTGAAAGAGGGTTTTGTCACTCTGTTTGCAGATGACACAAGTCACACACTTTCAAACAAAACCCTAGAAGGGCTAATTAACCTGAGTCGTGAAGCCGTTCAATCTATGGCTGAATGGACCTACAGGAATGGATTCCTAATCAATGAGACCAAATCAAATTTTCTACTATTTCATTCAGCATATACTAAACACGATCAGTTACCTCTCCTCTATATTAACCCTTTCAACGCGGCACCATTTTTTGGCTTACCTATCCGGTGGCTGAAATTTTATTTACTTATTTTCCGATAGATTTTTACTCTAAAAGTCGTTATTCAACGTTTAAAAAAATTTAATGTTAAAATTGTAATTAATAAAAATTTTTTAATTAATGACGGGAATCCCCATCACGAGTCACCGGCATGAACCTGTAGTGCGTGTTGCATAGATATCTACGGTTCCCTTCTGGCGTATTTTTTACTTTAGGTCTCTGTATTATTTAATATTCCCATATTATTTCATTAGGCTTATATGTTCAGTCAAATAATGAATTAGAGCAAAGTTTAATGTGGAAACTGATAAAAGGGACATGTTTTTGTAGTCGTGGCTTTTCCTTTCACATCCATAAAACTGCTAACCTTTGTGTATAAGAGAGAACTAATTCCTACATTTTGGAATAATGAGGTGCAATTTCCACAAAAAATAACTTTTAATGCGACCGGGCTTTCAATGTTGATACATCATCGTCAGGGTACAAATGGTGTTAGGTGTAGCCAATATGTACATCTTTTGGAAGAGGTGGGGGAGAGAGGAGAGGTGATAAGTAGAAAAACCGGAGGAGGTGAATGGGGATGGGGAGGAGTGGAGAGTTGGGAATTGGTGGGTTTTTTCAGGGTTAACAAACTTAGACAACACACCATTCAGTGACAAACAATAATCGGTTGTGGTCTTCTTCTCTTCTTTCGGATCAGGTCAAAATTTTCGGGGTGCTGCTTCCCCCCTTCTTTCCATTGAGTTGCAATTGTGTGCTCCCAAAACCAGTTTCCACCCCCCTCTCCCCACCTCTTCCTCCATTCAAAGTGTTTAGGCGTCTTACTGGGAACCTCCCCCCACCCACCCGCTCTCAGACGAACCCTGCCTCAAGTGGGCCACGCCCGATCCGCGCGGCTGCCTGTGCCTGCCCAGGGACACTCTCCCTCCACCACCACTCACCAAGGGCCTTTGGAAGCAACACCACGAAATTTTTGACCTGAGCCAAAAGAAGGGAAGAAGACCGCCACCAATTATTATTTGCCACTGATTCGTGTTGTCTAAGTATGTTAACTCCAAAAACACCCACCATTTCCCCGCTCTCCACTCCTCCCCATCCCCTTTCACCTCCTTCTTCGGTTTTTCCACTCATCACCTCTCCTCTCTCCCCTACCTCTTCCAAAAGATGTATATATGGGCTACACCTAACACCATTTGTACCTTGACGATGATGTATCAATATTGAAAGCCGGGTCGCATTAAAAGTTATTTTTTATGGAAGATTGCACATGATTTTTCCAGTATGGACAAATTCCACTCCATCTCGAATGAATCCTCGGATTTTAAATAATTCTTACATCTTGACACACCTTCGTTAATAGGTGCTTATGTACCTGCTTAAAAATTTCTAAATCGAAGTACAGCGCGATAGTCTTCTAATTACCTACATTTGTAGAATATGTGTAGTTTACGTATTCAACAAAAGAATTAAATCAATGAGAAATAAAAATTTAACGCATTTTACATTAATTTTTATATAAGAGGCAAAGACACTTTTACATTTAAACTGGTTTACACTAAAACTGGAAACAGCACATGCATTACAAAAGTATAACTAACATCAAATATATATATTTCCATATATTTTCCGCAACCAAGTTTTCAATATTAGAAGATGAATGATCTATTCAAAGAAGCAACATGTATTTTTGATGCGTATTATGTAGGAAATTATTTTTAAAATCACAATTACTTTTTTCTAAATCAATATTTTATTTACGTTTCCACATTTACATATACACATTTATTTATACACATCTTTTGTCTTTATACACAATTAATTTATATACATCTTTTATCTTTATGATAATCCACAAAACATGGAATGAGACATAAGGGAGGGCAGCCATCGCACTCCGGACAATATAAACTTGTCTCCTTCCTTTGTCCCTTTCTATAGCACTCCCGGCACTCCTATTTTTTTGCTCATTTGAGCTAAGCATGGCTGGGAAATGTTTCGATAAGCCCATGATCCTTAGAGTTGGAGAAGGTCGAGGAGTAGATGTGGAAGAAGAAGGTTGGAGTAGAGATTTTATTACGGAGAGTCGGAAAGAATAGAGAGATACCCTGGGGTGGGATTTTAGGAATGAAATAACTGTTCACTAGGAGGAGGTGGAAAATGTGGATGCCCAACTTCCTATACCATTTAAGTGTCTTCATCTCTATTGGGTAGTAGGACATCATTTGATCCAAATTATCAATGCCACCCATTGACTTGTTTTATTCAGCAACAGCCTCCGGTAGGGAAGTGGAGCCACCTCCTCGCCGGCAAGGGACATCGACCATTTGACTCCCATATTGAGAGCTGATCATCAGCACATCTCTCCTGTCTCTCCACTTAAGAACACAAGCAAAATATGTACATTTATGTTTATATATATATTGGGAAAAGTCACCACTTAACACTAGTTCTAATATTATTAATGCCAAGTTCTCCGATATTTACTTACGTGACTGCGCTATTGCATTGCCTTCCCTCAAGGAAAATAAACTTGACTCTAAGGGTTTGAGGCGTAACTTTATGGAACTCCTTTATGATTGAAAAGAAAAAACTTTGTTTAGTTCCACATAAAATAATTTTAATGACGACCTAGGTTTCGTCGCTGAGTGACATCATCAGGGAAACTTGACTCGATGAAACCTAGAAAAATTGAAATATTAATAGCATCCGAATTCATTGCCTCACAGCAGTAAGTGTAATAATTATTCTAGGGAAAACTCTACTTACGTCAAATTCTTTTTGCATTGAACTCTCCAAAACTTCCTTCAATGTCCTGCTCTTAATAGAGCCTGGAAAAATAAATAAACTTTAATTGAAGCAAAAATGACAAAATATGATGGTTGATTTCAGATATAGTTATTTTGAAAGATAACTTTGCACTTGGGTCTAAATGCTACGATAAAAAAAGACAGCATGCTCACAAAACCATCGTAAGTAAGTACACAGTGGCGTAAACTTGTCGTACTTTATTACTTTAATAGTATAATTTGAAAGAAAAATCGAACTAAACCTTGTAACACAAAAATAAATGCAAATTATTTTAGGAAATCAAAAAAAAATCGTAGGTTCTAATTCATCATATATGCTCCAAGTTTATAAGTTGAAAAAAGAGAAACTAAATACATAAATGCGTTGAGTTATATAATAATTTTTACATGATATGTTACGGAACACATGCGTTGAAATATAATATGTCTATAACAATGGAATGTACGCCTAACGTTATTATATCAGGAAATCTAGAACTGTTTCCTTAGATAGAACGTATAAATGTACAAATAAAGAGATAAACAAATATGTGTAACGGAAGACGATAAGACGTCATACATTCTACTCCTTTCCAAAGGCATATGCTTATCTGTAATTATAAAATGGTTAATATAATTGAATAAAGATAGCAATAAAACAATGAGTTGTCTCAAAAAACGTTGGAAAAAATTAAAAAAGAAATTAGTTTTTTATACCCCTAGAAAGTAGGCAAAATGCAATATCAAGCGATTAACAAACAATAAGAAATAAGTAAAAAAATATTTCTTTCGTTTGAATACTATCCCTGATCTAAAAACTGTTCCAATATGGAAATAATGAATGGAAAAACACGGAAGACAATAATAACTATATTCGAAAAAAGAAAGGCTAAGTATAAGCAGTACTCACCAAGAAAACGATGTGTAGTCTTCGAAAAAAAAAGCTCCCAGAACCAAAACTGACCTCACTCCCTCAAAGTAGGGTTCAATCAGATGACTGCAGCGCGACGACAGAGCGCTTGCGCGTGACTGAGAGCAGCAGGAACTGTGAGAAAGACGCTTGTACCGGTGACGGGAACTCCCCGCATGAGTCACCGGATAGAACCTAGAATACGGGAATTCCCGTCATGCCGCGTTGAACGGGTTAACAACTCCACTATCAGACATCCTGACTACATCTCTTTCTTAGGCTTAAAATTAAATGAAACTCTTGATTGGAGGGATCATATTAACTTTATCTCGCACAAATTGTCTCATGGTATATACATTCTCAGATCCTTGAGAAACACTGTCTCATTTAATACATTAAAAATGGTGCATTTTAGTTATATATATACTCATTTGTGCAACAATGTTATCTTCTGGGGTCATTCCACCCTCTCTAAACGGATTTTTGCCTTACAAAAAAGTGCTCTGAAAGTTATTTTCAACTTAAAACCTAGAGTTAGTTGCAAGCCTGTCTTTGCTGAAAATGGCTTTCTGACTCTTCCATGTATTTATGTATTGTATTGTGCCTTATTTGTAAAAACACACTCTGAATGTTTTGTAAAGAATGATAATGTGCATTCCTATGGAACAAGAAGAAATTGTGATATGCATATATTTCCCAATAATAGTGCTCAGCATAAGAAAAGTCCCACATACAGGCTCTCAACAGTCTACAATAATCTTCCTATCAAAATAAAGAAAATTGATAATGTTATAAAATTTAAGAAAGAATTATGTACATTTCTGGTAAAGAAGAGATATTATTCCTTGACTGAGTTTGAAGCACATGCAAAATATGTTTAATTACATGTATTTATGACGTGTTCTATGATTTGTAGAAATCCCACAGAACAAATAAAAATTATTATTATTATTATTATTATAAACAAAATATTGTCAATTTGGAAGAGATTCTTTATCCACGAAAGTTTTCGGCAATATAGAACTTATTTTTGAACATGACCTATATGACAAGCACCGCAAACGGATAATTCGTTTTCTACGTATGTACAGTCCCAGAGAGTCGCAATTTACATAATATTCTTGTTATTGATGCAACGACATCATTGAAAAATATTTATTTACATTTTATAACGAGTAAACAATAAATAGAAAAGCAGATGACACTGCGCTTAAGGACATATTTCATGGGAACAATTGACAACGCTAACCTTAAGTTGGAGCCTTGGTTTCCTTAAGTTGAAAGCTCCTTAAAGAGGGATGCAAACACCTACATTACCACCTTCAGGTAAATTCTCACTTAAGGTGAACTTTAAGGTGCTAGTGTAGACCTGGCACAACGCATTGACATTCCATTTCATGCATCTGTTGGTATACAGCAGTGTAAGAACTCCGAACATGTTCGTGGCAGGAACCTTGTTCTTGTCAGACAGCTCAGAACTCTAGATTTTCCTGAGAGTCTGTTTGTACTTGGCAGTGAGCCTTTCCTTCACTGCTGCAACCTCCTGCATTTGACTTTACGGTATGCTGAGGTATGCATAACTGTCATCATCCTGGACGTGACGAATGATGCTCCCATTAATGAGTTATGCATCCTCCTTGTTCACCGAAAATCATCTTCTCCCCAGGTGGATGGATGCCCACATGTCCAATCCGAACTCCATCCTTACGGTCTCACTTTATTCCAGTACGGTTTCCAGGGCAGTGCCAAGGTCTTTTG
This sequence comes from Pyrrhosoma nymphula, assembly GCA_963573305.1. Lineage (NCBI taxonomy): Eukaryota > Metazoa > Arthropoda > Insecta > Odonata > Coenagrionidae > Pyrrhosoma > Pyrrhosoma nymphula. Next base: position 125,502,537 of record OY754335.1, on the reverse strand, counting down.
CATTTGAAGCATAAAGCTTCTTGTCATCCATGTAGAACAAATAGGTGAACTTATGCTTTCTGTCACCTAGAACACCATACATATATCCTCTACCTTGTTGCAGCATTAAGGACAGAGGTAGGAGGGAAGTACAGAACATTAGGGGGCTCAAGCTGTCACCTTGAAAAAGGCCACGGTAGTATGTCACCAACTCTGTGGAGACAGAACACTTGCTTGAAGTCAGGAGAAATCATAGTTTCCCAGAGTTGTAACAGGTGTTGGATGCAGGACACAACCTCTGCGTGAACTTTCATTCATGAATGGGTACCTAAATGCGGCATCTCACCACCACCCTATCCAAAAAGCCTCCATGATTCAGAAAATATACAATCAAGCACATGCCCTCTTGGATGAACAATCACTCCACTCCAAGAAAGAGCATCTGCTTGCCACCTTTCAGCGGAATAGGTACCAGCGGTCTTCCATCCTGAAGATCGTCAAAAATGTGGAGTCGGCCAAGGTCTCTTATAGGGACTGATGCAGAGGAGGATATTGATGAGAAACTGGTGGCCTATGCTGTAATCTCTTACATGCCAGGGGTCTCTGAGAGTATTTCCCTAGCTCTCAGGAAATACAAGGTGACAACGAGGTTCAAACCCGTAAAGAAGATGGCCAACCTCCTAAGGAAGGCCACCTCTTCGAAACCTTCAGCGAAGGTGCCTATTTGGTTCCCTGAAGCTGTGGCTCCCAGTATATCGGACAGACCTGTAAAGCACTCAAGTGCTGAATGCAGGAGCATGAACAAGCCAAAAGACAGAGTCGATTCCAACTTTCGGCTATTGCTGAGCGTGCGTGGGAGGGACCACAGCATGACATCCAGTTTTTCTAGGCATCCATTCTCCACAAAGAGAAGATATACTTCCCTCGACTCATCAGGGAAGTGGTGGAGATTACAAAAAGCCCAAAAAACTTCAACGAAGATGACGGCTACCCACTGGCCACTGCTTGGAAGACACTTTTCCAAGAAGACCCTCAGCAGACCAATCAGAGAAGATGAACCGAAAAAAGGTGCGAAAACCACGGTATATAGTTGGCACCAACCGGATGTACACTTTGATCTGAGGAAGTCTGCAGGATAGGCAGCAAAATATTGTTCCTAAGATGGAACCACGTGGCAGAAATCCCAGAAATCGGAATAATCAACGTATCGGGCTTGCTTGCAGCATAGCATGCGAGGAGCTCGCCTCTTGGGGCTTCCATCCACTGCATACAAGACTTCTTCATTAGTTTACCCATATTATCATTATTTTCTGTTGCCATCCATAATTACTAGTTCTAATCACTATTGAAATCAATTAAAATAATCTGCATTATATCCCAAATGAGTCTAATGGTACAGTCACTGCCCAGCTAGCACAGGATAGGCCGCATCCCTAAATACGAGGATAGCCCACATATATACCGTGGATAAGCCTATCTCGGCGCAGAGATAAAGTATGACGAATCCACTCCGTATTTGAGGCGAAATAAGAGATGAATTTCCGCATTTTCAGGGATACGCGTATCCTTACGTCGTTTTGACCAATACAGGCGGCGGACGACGATCGCAGCGCCATCGGGTGAGAATATTAAGAACTATGTGAATAAAACAACTACACGGACGTACCTAGCGGGTTTTCATATTATCTACTGGAAATCAAAGGCGACAAACCAAGAATTGTGGTAATCAGCCCAAATCTAGGGGCAAACTACTTTCTTCCGAATTTCTTCCCGTGCTTCTGAAAGTTCTGGCGGCTTCAGGTTCGTGAGCACCGACGCTTGCATTTGTAGTTTGAGAAGTGATAATTTGAACTCGAAAATTTTCTTTTAATCCTACCATTCGACCATCATATTTTTATGCGATTACTAACTTCTATTTACATGTTTTCTGTGGTTATTGCCAGGTCCAGCCCTATAAGATCTCATTCAGTGATTTTCATTTTATTATGGCCTTCTAACTGTTATGCATTATTATTTTATTGACTCGACTTATTTCATTTTTATCTTTATTTAACACTTCACGGTCACATTCATGCCGACAATTTCGAATGGCCATTTCATGCCCCACCATTCATCGACTTAAGTGGGGTTTTTTTTTACTTACTTCGGAGTGATTACTTCTCTTGATCCTGGGCTCAAAATGACTAACACTGATGTCAATTTATCCATATACTATTTATTATCATAAATACAGTCGCAGATCACTATCCATTTTTAGCCACGATGTTCTCTTCCAACACAAAGTACATTGCACTTTTAAACCTCAACACTCTCATTCAACTTAAAATAACTCACTTTCGCTGGTGATTAGATTTATTCAATAATTACACTGCATATACCATTAAAGTACTGTGACACTTCCTCCCCCAAACGCTTGCAATCATGGAAAAAAGGGATATTGAACGTGGAAGATAAGCTTATCCCCAAAATATCAGATTTCTCCAAGGATACGACCAAATCTGTGCTAGCTGGGTGTTTTACTACGGACATCTATTTTAAGCTGGTGATTACAATATCATATACCTATATAATCTTATTCTCATGTCGGAGATGCTGTTTGAGTTGTCAATGGAGAGGAATTGTCCAAGACTTTGATAAATGCTTGTGTTCTGCAAAAAAGTTGTCACAATTTTTTCTTTCTTAGACATAAACTGTTAAAATTATTAGATTCATGTATAGTCCGACCCCCAGTTTTGTGCCTAAAAATTTGGTCTAAAAAACTTTATATTTTATACAAGTACATATTGTACTTTTGTATAGCTATAGTACTTTACACAAATACTGTAATTCTGTTAGTAGATGGTACATGACATCTGAGCAGATTTCCTCACACTGTAATTATTTATCCTGCCAAAAACCTCCTTGGTGATAGCAAGGTTTCAAAACAAGTATTCTGCTGCTTCTCTCATGATCTGGATCACCACTATTAATTTTACCAACCGGAATAATGTAAAAAAAACTTCAATTGATTGCAGGTATTGGGTCCAACTGCTCAATCAATAAAAATTGCATTGAGAATGCCTATTGCTACAAAGGCCCCAAGAACAACAGCTGCCAGTGTATGGATAACTTTGTGGCAACTGTCAAAGGAGACGAATGTCAACCAGTATCACGTGAGTGACTGCTTGAGGTAATGATAGGATTATCATGTATTGGCCTTTGGCTACTCTTAAATGTGTTGAGGGAAGCACATTTTGTTATGTCTTATATTTTAGAAAGAATAATATGCGTAGGTTTGCTCATGGCTATTTTTTTGGTGACAATGAAATTTGAAGATAGCTCTATATGAGGGAACTCACTGCTTTTGTGGATGCACTGTGTTTCTGCAAAGGTGAAATTCTTTACCACTTGTACACCAGTGGAATCATTCGAATATGTGAATTGTAATGATATTAAAATTCTATTTTGCTGATGAATATTGATCAGGAGCTCTTTTATGCATGTCTACTCATAATTCTTAGAAAATAAAATGATGTTTAATGTAGGCAGTATAAATATATTGAATGATATGCTGTCATTAAAACAGAACTGGGACAGCAGTGCAAAAATAACACAGACTGCTACAGTGAAGTGACAGCCGAATGTGTGAATGGTACTTGCCAGTGCCGAGTGGGGCATACAAGAGAAGGATACAAGTGCAAGGCAGGTCAGTATATCATTGAATCTTGAATCAGTCAAATTAGTTTTGATTGTTAAAGCAGTGTGGTAATGCTTACTTCGTATCTTTCCTTTATTTTTATGAGTTCAAATGTCCTATGATCTTGCCTTGTACTTTCTACTGTGTTGGTATTGTGTGTTGCTTGGGCATAATAAATTATCATGCACATATTAAACAATGGCATACATGGGATATGCATGCCATTTAAGGGAATCAGGCTTCAAGAATAGAAAATATGGTACATTAAAAAAAAATGCAAATCTATTTCTTAGAATTTAACACATTCCATGCGGGCGAAAAAATTTGTGGTGTTCCGGGTGACGGAATTTTTTTTTTTTTTTTCAACAGATTTTGGTATTTAAAGAATTCCTTGATCGATGACTGCCAATAACACCTGGGAAATATTTTTTTTTTAAACTTTTTTTTCATGACCTCTTAAGATGTCATCCGGCACGGCGAAAAAATGGACGTATGCAACCAGCACTACACAATTACCCACAAATATTATTATTCTAATTGCGACACACCCTTGCGTTAGTTCTAAATTTAATTTGCGAACATTAAAGAATAACTAATACTGCATGCAATTTACACTTTTTAATTGTATAATTCATGAAACATCAAGTCTTTTATGCACATCAAACACAAAATCCAATAAATATACATATTGGAATGTTCCGGTCTATCGGGTTCTCTACCGTGAACTTTTTTGCCCGAATGAGTGGAAGTTTGCACTAGAAAGACCAGATCTTTCCAAAGAAATACTCTGCGGAAGCCGTAATAAGGAAATAAACATATTATTCATCGAGGAAATTTCAAATTTTTCTTCGATTTTTAGATTCAAATAGTTTTCTGTAAACTTTCTTATCATAACAAATGCAATGTTTTTTTGAAAGTAAACCATTACAATTGTTTCCTCTTTTACATTTTATTTAAGTTTAAAGTAAAATACAATGTTGAAAAATTGATAAATATAGCATTGAGAAATTACAGTAAAAAATATGTAAAAGGATAATTTTTCTATTTGCATAAAAAAATACACATTTAGCATTTATCGAGCTTCTTCCCATGGTATTCAATAAAGCAGGGACAAAGACATAATCCTGGCTCATCAGGACAATCTGGGCAGAAGGTGTTTGTTTGGCCTACTCTGTTTGGCCGTAATGTCCCTGTGCAATATTTTTTTATCCAGGAGTTCTCTAGCCATTTCCACACTGTTGTAATAATTGTCTAAATAAATAGAATGGCCCCATCTCGGCCCTCAAGAAGTTTATGCTCTACATTTCTTACGTGCCCCTGCCCTCCTACTTCCTTATCTGCCGACCCAGAGTAAATCAGCATTCACATTACTATTCCGGATGGTTCCATGAACATATCAATTTTTATGCCCTACTTATGGCGTTTTTCTTTCATGTTCTGATGGAAAACCAGACAACCTCTCCATAAAACCATGGATTCATCCAATGATAATTCTTTTGCAGGGGAATAAATGGCATGCATTCTATCTTGAAAATGGTTATCGATTGCCTTATTTTGAACAATATACAGTAAAACCCCCATACAACGAATTTGTTGGGACCAGAAAAATTACTTCGATGTAGGGGGTTTTCGATGTATGGAGGTGGGGTGCGGGTTGCGTCTCCACAGGGGCATCCAAGTGTTCCGCGTGCTTTACGATGCAAGTCGAGTAAATATCTCAATCTTGCTTTATTCACCATTAAAACCTTTCCTAGAGTGATGATAAACAATTTTTATTATTTACCATCAAATACCGTGGCTATCACCGTGTTATTTTCAATCTGCGTATTTCTAATTGAAATTATTGTTTTTTTCGTCGATTCTGCTCTACGCCTCATCGCTTTCTTTAGTTACGGTCTGAAAGTAAAGGAGCGCCAAAATTAATGCCTAAGGATTAGGTATATTTAAAGTGCTCCATAATTTTCCTGAGTATCTAGTCTATATTATTCTTAGAGTGCAATAATTTAAGTCAATATCAAATGGCAGTTTTATGCAGCAATTTTGCTTGAAAGAGCACATATTCCCATTTATACTTCCGAAATGAAACGCACTGTTGGAATCCCATTGAAATACCGGTAAATATCTATGTTCGTGACCAGAATATACTAGATATCGATAAACGACGATGGAATATAGGTGGGGTGAGTTAGTTACCACGAGTTAAAACGTGGCAGTCGGCAATGCATTGAGGTCACAATGGGAATCTCAGATGATAATGCATTGACGATGCCGTTAACGCGTGTAAGAGTCGCACCCCTCTTTTTATGCGTCGAAGTTGAAGAAAAAAATTTGGGACTTTTTTCTCCTATTGCGAGGTGTTGTGGGACAAACTTCGAATTTTCGGCCATTATCAAAGCCGCTAGCGATATTCTCTTATAATTTACGCGGCATTTTCCATAGGCATGTATGGACCTCGGAGGCAAGTTTTCACTTGTAGCCTAGGCCCTACAATGTTTGCATTGTTTATTGTCCTTTGGAATGTGTGGAGTAATTGATATTCATTAAAACAAAACAAATCCGACCTCGCTACAATTCGTGTTTAGTTGGTAAGTGCGGACAGTCGCACCGAGCTCTGATTTATAAATCCGAATCCCCCCACCATTTTCCTAATGCACAAGTCATAGTCGCTGTAAGTCGCCTTTTAAAACGTGGTTAACTTTTACAAATTATATTTTGCTGTAAACGATGACGAGTGGGAATGCAAACACGTTAAATTCAAAATACCCCAGCGTCAGCCGCGTAAAAAACGAACGATAAGGCGTAGATACGACATCAAAACTTGAAAAAAGTCAAACTTTGAAAGAAATCATAACTGTCTATGGAATTTAAAGCAGTTAATATTTCAATATGGTCCAACAAAAATCTTCAATGAATGACAAAATAAAAAAAATCATGATTTAGGTACATACATAAAAACGGCTGACTTATAAGTATACTAGTGAGTATACTAGTATACTTATATACTTGTATACTAGTATAGTATACTAGTGAGACGGGCGTCGCAGTACGGTGGCACGCGCGCGCATGTCCTGTCACAGCTCGTAGATTTTCCCCGAAAAGACCTTCTGTCCCTATTGGTATGAATAGTGCAACCTTATCCTTCCTCCATCTTCTAATGCACGATTCCGGCACATCATGCCTTAGTCCGGCAGCGCGGTTTCCTACATCCTCAGCGTCTTTGATGACTTAAAGCGCTTTAATTTTTTCAACTACAGTGAAAGACCACAACTTTTTGCCCTTGTTCATTTTGGAACAACACTGACCTATATTGACGCATGCACAAATGTTAATAGTCACAGAATTCTCTCAGTTGAGCTTAAGGCAGGTGCATACAGTCACTCAAAGTTGTCTGGTGACAGAAAATGAGAAAGTTAGGGGGGTGGAAAATTCCAGTGCTTGCACTTGTCGCGCGGCCAATCGCTGTCCCCCAATTGCACCCCACACGCTTGCCTTGTCAAACAACAAGTTTTTAAAGTTATTAGGCAACTGCATCCCCCGTAAACAAGCGAGCGAATGATACCCTCCCCTTGATGACTCACGCTAAGCACCAAGGTCACTCAGCTCTCGAGGGACTTGCCTCGGGCACGATACGAGCGGCGCGAGCCGCGGCCACGATACAAGCGGTGGTAGGCAAGCGATAGAGTGGCAACGATGAGTTTTATGTTCCTAATGTTTGACATGGACCACACTCGAACCCAGCCATGATAGACGTGAGTGGCATAGGTGCCGCTCGCCACCAATCCCAGATATTAAATATTTCTTGTGCCGTTCTTCTCATTCTGTGGTAAAATGTCGGCCGAGAACGTTCTGTCTTCTGACAGTATGTACTGCCATTTCAGATTCTGAACTTATCTTAGGACGAATCACTGCTCGTTTCGTGGCCACTACCACCCTGCCGCGTTATTTCTCTGCAGCCCACCGCTCATATCGTGACCGAGGATCGAAGGCTGGCAGATAAAAAATTCGTGTCAGAGGCGCACCCTCATTTTCGGCTGCGATTTCTGGAAAAAAAGGTATCCTCAAGCAATCGAGCAAATATTAGGGCGATCTCGAGCAAACTTGCCGGTTAACAGACCACATCCATCAAGGTTAAGACGGCAATAGCAATATTTGGATAGAGAAGAGAGGTTACTCCAGATTTTCCTTTGGGATGGGGACAGAGTAGATAAAATTGACTCTCATTGGTTGAACACCAACCAATGAAGTTTTGAATACTTCGCCCTCCTAACGAGGGGAGTGTCCGATAAACGGGTCGCAGATCTCGATGAAAATTCGTATGCATATAGAACTCCGAATGCTTTTCACGAATCACTCCACATATGGGCATATTTATCCAATAGTTAACAAAAAAGGCGTTTAAACATATATAGATGTTATAAAATCCCTATTTATCAGCCTGCGGCATCAAGGGTGTGGTCCATTGATTAGCGTACGGGGCTGCGGTGCAGAGGGACCATGTTCGATTCCCGTCGGCGACAAATTTTTCATGCTTACTTTCTTTGTTTTTCCTTTCTGGAATTCTGTTAAAATCTAATTTTTACTTTTCTATTCAAAGTTTTTTTTAACGAGTGGAAATATTTTTCTTTTGCGAATAACATAGGACTTATTTTTTTTCTTTCCCGCAAAATTTCTTTGTTTCCCTATTCTTTCACCACGCAAACTTGATTTGTTCCTTCATTTGCAAGACCTCCTGTTGATATCATAATTATACAATAATGAAAATAATCTGCAAGTGGTCACTCGCCATTTAAAAAACGAGCCTTTATCGACGAGCCTTATTACAATGTACGTCTTTAGATCGCGAAATGGTGATTCGATTACAGAAATTAGTAGATAAGCCGATCACATTTTCCCCTCCTTTTTTCAAAGCACAACAATACAAGAAAACGGGGATCTTTGATCGTGGGTCTTATAAATAATGATGTAACAATTATTTAGACTATTTTATAATTATAATATCAACAGGAGGTCTTGCAAATGAAGGAACAAATGAAGTTTGCGTGCTGAAAGAATGGTGAAACAAAGAAATTACGTTGACTTCGCGGGAAAGAAAAAAAATAAGCCCATTGGTATATGCGAAAAAAATATTTCCACTCATTAAAAAAAACTTTGAATAGAAAAGTAAAGATTAAATTTTAACATATAATTCCACGAAGGAAAAACAAAGAAAATAAGCATGAAAAAATTTATCGCCGACTGCCTCTCCCAAAATAAAATCGGATACCGAAAGGTAATTTGAAACCATGGAGCTCCTCCCATTCAGGGGTCCCGGGAATGTAACCCAATATGGGAAAGTAATCTGATACGATTTAAAAAGGGAAAATTGAGCTCCATCCTCACCACCTGCACCTTCGCAAAAGAGGTGGGGCGGATGAGTGAGAGTGGAGAATAGCCCCCCTGATCTGATCTTTTCAGAGTATTTTTCTGTATTGGGTTACGTCTGGCCGGCTGGAACTGACTGGTATTCCCCCTCCCCTCTTGGTGCATTACTCATCCACCCAACTATCACCCGGCTCAGCTAAGGCGGAGCGGAGCTTTGGCTTCCCTTACACGTTTTTTATTGTGGGAACCATCAGAGTTGCTGGTTCCCACCATAATAAACGTGTAAACGAGCCTTCACCGAGCGAGAGCGTCAAGTTTCCTTCATGCCCTCTGCTCTGTAGGTCTCCGATGTAAACATTTTCGAAGTCCGGAGCGGAAGGGTTAAGACGCGGTACTCTCCGCTGCGGTTCAACTTCCTGCTCATTACGTAAATGTCTATGGAAAAATTACCTGTAAATGAAGAATGCTACGTTTTTTTTCTCAATAATTCGTTCTAGAGGGGCACTTTTCATGTTTTGGGCCCAAGCGCAGACTTCGATGTACGGAGTTTTCGTATTTAGAGAGGTTCGTTACTGGAGGTTTTTTTGCGTGTATTGTCCATTGGAAGGGTCCGGGACCGGGCCAATGACTTCGAAATAGGGAGTTTTCCTTAAAATTTCGCTGTATGGGTGTTCGTTGTATGGGGGTTTTACTGTATCCTCTGGACGAGACTCATTTTGTGCAGGATTTTTTGCGAAATGAAGCGTTTGCAAAATTCCAAGAAACTTATCCCGAGGCATGTACCATGAAAAGCATGTTAAATTGAATAAATCATCCTTTTTCCAGTAATCCTGAATTCTATTCAGCCTAATTGTTCCCATATGGAATAATAAACCAAGGAACCTTTCAAATTCTTCTTTCGGCATATGTCTCCAGTCGGCTATTCTGGCATGTGGTGAAACATTCGCCGATAGAATGGTCTCGGCCTGCCTGTTTGTCTCTAACACTAAGAGGTTGTAAAATGCCTCGTTGGCTATGAGGTCAAAATAATGGCGTGGGTGATCCCTGGCTGGGAATTCCCTCAACCCAGGACACCCAGTGAATGGCATGCGTGTGATAACAGGTTGCTCATTACTCCACATTTCAGAAAGCCTAATAGTACCTGATGAGTTGGGTGCCATGGTTTCAACGGTGGTTAAAGTTGTAGAAATATTGGTCCTGTCATGTTCAGAATCTCCAAGGTTCTCATCCTCGCTCACTTCTTCGCTGTCACTTTCTTCAGTATGGAAATCTTCAGTGCTATCCTCCCATGACTCGTCATCTACTCCCGAAGAACCCGTTTCAAAAAGTAGCCTCCTCAGGTCGTCCTCGGTCATTTTATGAGGTTGGGCTTGCGAAGAATCATTCTTTGAACGTCCTAGTTATTGAGAGAAAAAAATTATCTTTTATTGTGAAAATTAGAAATTATAACGAACTAATACCATAAAATATTGATAAAATTTAATTGCCATTAATTAATGCCAGATAACTGTTATTCTATGTTGCCACATAGTATGAATATAAATGCAATATTACTGCGAATAAACAAGATTTTTCCAATTCACGCACTTTAGCTTCAGCGTCGTAGCTAGGGGCTGGCCAGGCGGGCGGCTGCCAGAGGTGCAACCCTCAGGGGGCGCACTTTGCAAACCCACAGCCTGTGGGCCATAAATTAATTATAAAGTACCTGCAGGTACTTTATAATTAATTGTTGGGTTCTATTATGATCCTTTTTTAAATTAAATCAATTTTCCGTTCTTAAAAGTAACATTTTTTTCTTTTTCATACCCCATTGAATATTCTTTTTCACATTGTTTTGGTATTATTATTATTATTTTAAACAAGGTATAAGCATTATCTGGGAGATGAGTCGAATTAGTGTCAAATGCCTTAATAGTATATCAAATTTCTAAATTCAAATTAATTGCATGGATTCCATGAGACAGTCCTTACAGAGACACTGAGAATCCTTGGGAATCTCTTGGACTAATGTCATGAATCCCTGTGAGTCCTTGTGAGTCCTATGGATTCTGGGTGACCCTCTGTGAGTCCTTACGAATCCCCAGGACTCCACTATTTTCATAAGTGATTACATTTATGAGTGAGAACATCTAGTTCCAACAAACCCTCCATGGAATTCACAAAAGGAGAATACTTTTGAGTAGCATAATTGGCTGAAGCACTTCCCTGGTGAAAATAAACTGTGACGGACAGAGTGGCAGACAGTGTAACGGAAGCATGAACACAGTGTGCATAGAATGTGACAAGAGCGTGATTACAGTCTGACCACAGTGTGAATAAATTGTGCCAAAAGCGTAAATTGGGACTCAGAAGCATGCAGAAAGTTTGATGGATAGTGTGACGGTACAGTGTGTGGACATCGTGAGCACAGTGTTAATACACTGTGACTAATACCCTTGTCAAGTGTGCACACAGTGTGCATACACTGTGACTAATACACTTGCACAGTGTGCAGCGCATTGCTGTCTCACTGTCTGTCATGGTTTATATTTACCAGGGTTTGTGAGATTATGGGGATCTAGGTTCATATCCTAGTCCAGGTGAATGATTTTTTCACTGCGAATCTTGCACACCCTTGCTTGTATGTAGTACATATCAATTAATGTTTTTCTATCATTTGTCTTGCTTTTAGATATGGGAATGCCGTGCACACCGGAAGAGGGATGTCTCTATAGACTAGCTAGGTGCACCATGAAAACAGGAGGTGGTGGCTTTGTATGCACGTGCAAAGAGGATTATGTGAAGACCAAGGCAAATGACTGTCAAGCTCGTTAGTATTAATATTTTTACTAAAACCTATCTCCTTGGGTACAAATGATAAGTGAAGTACTGATGCTATTAAATGCTCAAATATCTGAATACCAAATTTTGTAAATGGCTCAGGTAATTTTGTATTAGCTTGCGTACATTAATGGTTACACTTTTCTACGCTAATCGCTGCTCATAAATAACTTTGAATCCAGGAATTGGGCAATTAAAAATGATTCTGAAAAGGCAAATGTACTATGGGGGAAAAAAGTTTCCCAACAAACGGAGCGCTGCCACTATCGCTCTAGAGAAAAATCGGCATCCACTCTGGTGGCATATTATTCCTAAGCAACGACGAGGGAAATTCGAAAACAGTAAGGTGAAGGACTCATCGTCGAAGCCAGTGATGGATGACTGGCCGCTTGCTTTACCCAAGCGCTATTCGCGCTGGCCACTAAACTGAGGCACATTAGATGACCTTGCATGCATTTGAAACGTATAATAGAACTCATTCTCGTTGTGAATTCCTTTGCATTTTTTCCCTTCCCTCCTTTTTTTCTAGGCTTCGCTCCTCCTTTCCCACTTTGGCAAGATCCTGGGATACACCCGGTGTCCTCTTCTCCCCCTATAACCTAAGATACTTAGCAGAACACCACCGTGAAAAAGGATTTCCTATTTAATCGTAAATACAAACGTACAAATCAAATACTTTATAAAAGTCAGTTAAATACTTAGGTATGACTCTTACTCAGGACCTGTCTTGGGGGAAACACGTTCGGGAAATCTGCGGACAGGCTAGTTGCAAATTGGGATTTATTAAAAGAATATTACGAAAATGCTACAAGAAGGTTAAAGAGCGATGTTATTTTTCATTCGTGAGACCTCATTTAGAGTTTGCCGCTAGCATATGGGACCCATACGAAGTAGGACTAATCTAAGAAATAGATTGAATACAATGGAGAGCAGTAAGATTTGTAAAAGGTTGTTACGATGAATGTAGCAGTATTACCGAATTGTTGAAGGAATTAGGGTGGGAATCTATAACAGATCGAAGGGAGAAATACAGGTTAAATCTTTTGCACAAGTTTGAAACAGACTTTTTTTGCCGGACATTCAACATATATTGCCAGAGCCAACGTACTACAGTAGAAATGATCACAAAAATAAGATAAATGAAATTGACTGCAGATCCAATTGATTAAAAATGTCATTTTTCCCACACACAATAAGAGATCATAATAGTTGCGATAGATCAATCGTATGAAACTCCCACTCTCAATAAGTAGAGTAGAATTTTCCCTTGTGTTTAATAACATAGGATCATTACTAACACTTAACCCCAGTGGAAATTTCCGGCATTATTATGTTTTCTGTATGAAGTAGTATCTCGTAGCATTCATAAATTAATAGTATTAGTAATATTAACCACTAAATGTGTCTATAGCATTGTACTGCATGTTTGCATGTTCATTTACATAGCACTCTCCCTGTTTCTAGTTTGACTGCGCACTGTTCTCCTGACTGCTTTCTGGTCTGCGCCTAGAGGCCAGGGGCACGTGCGAGGTCCCGATTTGTGCTGGGACGAGTACTGCATACCTGGTGTGGAATCACCCTGTGCCACACACCGTAATGGTGGCTTGCACGGTACTTCGTAGATGTAGATGTATGTTCAATGCATCTTTTTAGCATGACGGTAGATTTTCTATAGATACGCAGATAAATAAGCTGTGAATGTGCAAATACATAGTTTATAATAAATAAAATAGTAATTTAGTAAATACGCCAGTAATAAAGACAGTAGTAAGAAAAAAATGTGTTACATTTTTCTTTGTACTACTTCGTCCTTTCGTACATCTTCGTTTATACACAGGAGCGATGAAAATGCGAAGGATTCGGATGTAATTCTCGGACGTCATTCGAGGTGGTGTTTGCAATAACGGTTCCGGCCCAGCGGCAGAATTTGCTCCCCAAAAACGCAGATATATGTATATGCCCAGATCTATATTTCCTTGATGTTTTTTGGGTGATACAGGAGCAACAGAAGGAATATTATTTTTTAATAAGAAAATGCTCTTAAGAGTACCATCAATTGCTAAAGTTATATTTATCTACAATTGCATGTTTTTCACTGCTAAACCTGTCCATACTCAACACTTCTAATGTTTAATCATCGATGAAAGTTACAATATTCCAATATGATTGGTTCATATCCCGGTACGAATGAGCGAAATCTATCCTCGCCATTTAATTAGTTTCATTTATTGCTGGCTTTCAATTTCTCATACCAGCTTCATGAGGTGGTTTCTCACTAATCAGGTTCTTTTTAGTTTTATGTCCTCGTTATCACCCAGCTGCCCCGCCAATAGTAATAGAATTTTCAGTTGGATGCTAATGAATGCTGTCATCATCATCCCGAGACGTGAATCTTGGTCTCTGCTTCTTTCTCGTGTTGCCGTCATCTCATTCCCCTTCCTGTAGCGTTTTAGCTATTAATATACTGTTCCTATTCAAATCAATTGCCCTCGATACTTGTGGGACAGTTGAGCCTAACTCACCTATCCCATTGATTTATCCCCTCTCCTGGACTTATTGGAATTTTGTAAATATCCGTGGAAGTCGTCGCAGAGAAAATAAATTGTCTGCAAAAGCAAATGCATTCAAATCTGCATCCTATCTAACCTACCGTTCAACTTCCATGAGTCTTTTAGCGATAAGCTGCCTGTGGTCTTACCTATGCAGTTTTTCTAAGGAAAAAAACTGTTTATCAATACATACCTTGTTTTGATTGAGCCGTAGTAGAGAATTTAATGGAAAGTTTCAAATGCATACAAGGTTATTAAATGCGCCTCCATTCTCGTGGACACCGCAAAACATGCTCGGGGCCAGCGAGCGGCCGGGAATCAATCAGCAATTTTGATGATCAGTCCAGCACCTTACTGCGTTTGAATTTCCCTCGTCATGGCCGAGATCTAAGAATAATATGCCATCAGAAAGGAAAGTGATTTTTCCCCGACAGCAATAGTGCGATACCCATTGAGGCTCTGTTCGCTGGGAAACTTTTTTCCCCCATAGTACAGCTAGCGTTAGGGTTGCTACAACCCTGGAAAAGTCATGGAAAATATGAGCTTAACCCAGAACATTGCTTTTCTAAGTCAAAATTTGATCATTTTCAACAAGTAATCAGTACCATTTTCAGCAGTGCATCTTTTGGTGTAGGGGTTGGCTTATGGATTTTAATACCTTGCTTGAATAAGGCACTAGAGCTTTTATTTGGTCTTGCAGTTAATTATGCCCTAAAACAAAGTTTCTCTTTCTCTTTACTCATACTGAGGAAGATGGAATACTTGTTTCTCCTCAGATTTTACCATCACTGGTGATTCTACTTCCCTAATAGATGAATTCGCCTACCACTTCCAGCTTCTGATTCCTCCATTTGGTCTTCCACCTGTGTCTTCTTCACCTCCATTCCTCCACCTGTGTCTTCTTTTTAACTTCTCTCGTATAGCCTTGGGAAAGGCCCTAGCCACATTAAAACACCAGTTCCCATCAGGTCAGTGAAGTTAAGCAATGTTAGGCCCGGATGGGGGTTGGAGGGGTGACCCTCCTCCATGCCTCTACTGTGGTGCTCTTATCCCCTGTATGCAAGTGGCAGGCAGGTTAAATGTGGAACTTACCATTGTAACTTACTCCCATGTCCTGAGGGTCTAAATAGATTCTCTTGTGCCACTACCTTTTCTGAAACCAAACTGATCTTCATCTAGAAATTTCTCTGCTTTACATTCCATCCTTTTCTTGAGGATTCATTTTAATATCTATGATGCATATGCCATTAGACTCACAAGCCATGAGTTTTTGCATAAATCTGCTGTGCATAACAAATGCTTTTGTAGAGCTTAGCTAAAGTCTCATGTCCAGCATTTTTAATAAGCTTGAAAGTATTGAATCTAGGAGTGTTGTCCTAAATTAGATTTTTAACTTTTCCTATGTTCCTTTCAGCGGCATTTTACTCTCCTGAAGGCAGCTTCCACCTTTCCCAGTATCCAATTGTTCTGCACTTCTTTTTTTCTTAGAGTTCTCAAACTGTTCTTGTTTTCTGGCAAATATAATTCCTTACTTGCATTCTTGCTCTTCCTTCTCTGGCTACTTTGCTCCCAAAGTAGCAAAATCTTAGGAATAAAATATTTTCAAATTGAAAAATATTTTGAAATCATATTATTTTTATTTATTTATCATTTTAAAATTATTTCAACATTTTATTTACTGTATTTTTTGCCTTTCAAATCTTTTTTTTCATCGTTTTAAAATAATTTCAAACGTTTTAAAAAAACTTTGAACTCTTGATTATCCATGTTCCCATTTCCAGTTTGCAGATTATCTGTGCCACTCTCTCCTCTCTACACCTCAAAATTTTGATAATATTCCAATGGTAAAGATAAAAATGAATGCTTTGAAACGTCAATGTGTGTACTTTAAAAAAGAAAGTGGTAAACACCCCTATTTGTTAAGGTTTATAATTTTGATGAAAAAATCAAGGAAATTATTACAAACAGTATCTTTAAGTTAGTCATATTGAATGCTAAGAGGCCCTATTACTTTTGAAATTCACTATACCACTTTCATGACTTACTTTATTCGCTATGCAGTAAGCAGCAATACAAAATGAATGCCACCATCATATGTGTCTTAATAAGTTTGTATTTATTTATCAGTTGCCAAAAGTATTTAAAATGTTTTAATTTCAACCTTTTATATTATGCATTTTAACCTTTAGTTGTTTCCCCCATATCCACTTGCCTGGACAATTCCATATTCTAGCTCAACTAGGATGAGCTCATCCTATGTAATTGAGCTTAATATGGAATTGTTCAGACTATCTTAACATATTTGCGACATAGGCCTTTTTTGTAGTCAATTCCCAGGGACATAAATTTTCATGAAAAGTGAAAATTTATTTTTCAGTTTTTATTAATTATCGAAGTTTCCCTATGCCAGAGCATTATTATTATTATTTTTATGCTTTTGGGGAGTGGAAAGCATTTGTAAACGATTGAATGACAATTTTTTAAACAATTTCCCTTGTAGGTATGCAACCATATAGATCTAATTAGAATAATTTTGCGAGAATTATTTTTATTTTACTTGATTTTCAAGATTAGTGAGGCGTAGATATGGAAGAAAATTATTTATGGATCCTCTTGATTCATATTTCTATAAGTCACTCCAAAATTAACTTTGGACGAATTTGTCATTATTTTATCCTGTGGTATATGCAAACACACTCATCACAAATTCAAATGCTGAACTTGGGAATCTGATATGAAAAGACATCTCTTTCTTGAGCTTCAAGCGGAAAATATCCTCCCACTTAACCTCTTTTGTGCATGAAGGCTCTCAAGAATATTGAGTGTTTTCACCTTCTGCTTTCCCAGCCAAATGTTTGCCAGTAATGCGTGGCATCCGCGATGCTGTGACAGCAATAACGTTGCCTATGTTACTTCGTCGTGACTCATGCCATTATATTTTTCCATAAGTATGTTTGTATTTTTGGTAATTCAACATTATGTCACCAGCAGCTATCGGTCATTCATAGCCATGGAAAATTTCCAAGAAGTCTTTCTCAGATTTTCAAATCCTATAGGTTGTAAGTACACAAGGATAATCTGCAGCAGGTCCTTGTTAGTCTTCCCGAAATTACCCCCATGCACTCAGTACAGGGTAATGACACAGGAGCTAATTGTCGATCATCTAGGTTCTTTTTTACAAATCCTGGGATACTCTCAGTGGAGAGTGCTGGGAAGGTTGCAGCCTAATATTTTGGGGCAACAATAGGTGAACTTCCCGCTGGTTGGATCTCCAGACCAAGTTGAAGATGACCAGAGCCTAGGGGTTGACAACCACCTAGGAACCAGAAAAACATTTGGACATCACCCCTGCGGAGCTGAGGATTCCACCTTCATAATAAAGGAAGAAAATCGTGCTGTTAATTGCTAAAATATACTTGTGTAGATTATGAATAGTGAAAAAGGAGTCTCCACATAGGTTGACAGAAAAACATGATGTCGAAATTGGTTGGTAAAACATAACTTTGCCCTGGGCCCATATGATGTTAGTAATGGTGCATCTTATGAACTGGAAAATATGAAAATAATACTAAATGTAGATATTCATGTCAAATTATATTCTGAAATGCTATTCTTTTCCCATTGGATCTATCTGGATTCTCCTATTTTTGACAATTTTACAATCATGAATAAAAAGTTTATATTAAATATATTTTGGCTAAACAAATGGTTTTTTAATATAAATGCACATTATTTTTTATTTATTATTACTTTCCAAATCATTGTTCATTGTATCTTATACAGTTATCTAAACACCAGAAGTATCATAATTCCAGAACTCATTGGGATCCACAAGCTCTGGATTATCAATATTCTACTGTATTAGAAAAATTAACCTTGATGAGAGTTAATTTGGTCAAATATTATTGAGAGTCCTTATCTTGAAATAATTGTTTTCTTTTTGATTTCATAAAGCCCTGGGATCAGATTGTTCTATTGCCGCTGGTTGTACAGATAAAGTGGCTGTCTGCAGCCCAGAGGACATGAGATGCCGTTGCCCAAAGGATTACCAAGTTGAGGGCCAGTACTGCAAAGCACGTAGGTTTCTCCTACCATTCCAGGAGAATTTTTGCCATTCCTAGTGATTATGTATGTGACGTGTAGGGATTAATCTTTATCATATGGATTTAAACTCCTGCTACTGGCTCTCCTGGCTAGATTAAATTTTAATTTTAAGGGAAGCGGTAGGATCTAGCGTAAATTATAATGCACGCATGGATCTAGAACTTCACACACCAGCATGTATTTAAATGTACGCTGGTCCATTCCCAGCTGGCACAAGTCAAGGCATATCCCCAAATAAATGAATAGCATCCTTGGAATCCAAGGATAGGCTATCTCTTTTAAGGATAGGCTATCTCTCGGCATAGTGATGCAATACATATGGCCGGCGTGGGCTATCCATGGATCATCTAGATAGATTTCCTCTATTATGCGTGGAGCCTAGCTTGGCAAAATTGATCTTGAAAGAAAAAAGCTAGATAAAGTTACACCAATAATAATTTCAATGACTGCTTATGTAAATGATTTATTCAGAAGCAATGTGATGGTGTTCCATTATCTGGCCCTGAAATCACCCTTATAATGAGTACCTTTATCCGGCCTTCTCCCCCATTTGTATCCCCATCTCAGGAAAACAACTCTCCTCACCTCCTTTGCACCCTACCCTTTGCCTTGAATGTCATCAAACCAACAGTTTATGAAAGAGAGTTCCACCTGATCAATCACCTGATGATGAAGACAATTCATCAAAATGCAGGTCGTATGAGAGTGTTAGAAGTTTCAGTTGTTCATGTAAAAGTTTGGAAAATAAAATATTTTGTAAATTACTGATTCAGCTCTGGCAATCTCTGCAGTGAGTTTTGAACATCTCAATGTATGTGAAAATTTAGTATGGAAATCGGCCTTTTATATCCAACCATATGGTTCCCAAAATCTTGCGAGTGTTGTAACGTGAAACACTCGGCACATAACAGGAAGTTATCATAGAATTTATACGTATGGTTTTTGAAAATCATGTGGCAGTGCGTGCCGCAGAATATTTTTCCAATGGGGGAAAAGCTTTTAGATAGTGAGGGATATTCCATAGGAAACGATCCTTAGTAATACAAAGTAGACATCGGGTATTATTTCATTTTGGGGATGGATTTCAAGAGACAGTTATTTTGTGAAGTAAAAATCTAAATATGTTGCATCCTAATGCTGAAGTTAATTCAATAAATAATATTTGTGAGTTACTTTCATTAAGTTTTGGCCTTTTCATAAAAAATTGTGAAAATCTCTATTGCAGAAACCATGTAAATGTGAACCTTCATCTTGCAGTCGTCAAAGATTGGTGCAAGTTCAGAAACTTCAAATTTGAATCTGCACTGCAGAAAGCTGAGTTTGGCAAAGTTTCAATGTGCTTGATTCAGCCTTACTCGCATTTCTATTTATTAAATTGATGCACTCTCTTAATTACAGTGCATTTAAATCCATTTGGGGGAATTAACTTTTGAAATATCCTATGGTTGGCTTATGTTGAATGTGTGGAAAAGTATCTAAAGTTATTTCTGTCCCTGAAGATGCTTTTACTAACACCGTCCTCTAAATACATTCTCTTCCATAGCTTTGAACAAAAAATGCTCAAGATTTGGAGTGTGTATCAACAAACTAGCTGTGTGTGGGAATGACTCAGTGTGTCACTGCAAAGAAGGGTACCAGCTGGACAAAGATGTGGGGACTTGCAAAGCCCGTAAGTAGAAATCTAGAGACTGCAAAATTAATTTAAAAAAAAATCACAGGTGTTCGGAAACTTGGAAAAAAAGTTTTTATCAATCCACCCAAATGCATACTTCAGGTTGGAAATGTGCTGTGGCCTTTTGGATACATGTGTGTGTTGTTTCTACCACAGGCCATGAGTAATGAATCACTTACTCGCTAACCAAGAGTTGCCAGACCTTGATGAGTCATTGGATGCAAGCATGATCAATGCTCATGGGAATTTTGAAAGCCGATAACCTATTACTGTCAAAATATTTTCAGAAATATGAAGTTGTAAAACACACGGGGAAACTCTGCATGTTAGATGTTAATATTATATTTTCATTTCTTTTTTATAGTGTCCTTCTTTTGTTTCCATTTTGAGCATTCACCCAATACCTGGAAAAATTAATAATTTAATAAGTAGGTACTGGTAATTTTATTATGTCTTCAGATATTTACAATAAAAGTGCATTTAATAACTTTCAGAAGATATCACTTGAAGATGGCATAAATTATTGAAACCCTGGTCATGGATTAAAAAACTCAAAGTGAAATTTGTAAAGTTTGTTCCTTTTCCATCATGGAGAAATTTCACATAGTTACCCCTGACAATGTACAATTTGTTTCAGAAGATAATTCGAGAAACCAAGTGATGAGAAATCAAAGAACATATTTTTGATACAAAATATATCTAAGCATCTGACCATTTGAATGTGTAACATGATAAGTGCCTTCATAGTTTAATATCAACTGAGACCTGTGGGTGGGAGCCTGTTTGCACAAATGAGAATTTGTTCTCAGTCCAACAAAAGTTTTTTTTACATATTACTTCTCTTAGAACTAGTAAGGGGTCATGAATAAACTACGTTACCGTTTCAGTGATTTTTTAACCCCTCCTCCCCCTTCATTGACAACTGCAGTATTTTTCCCAACCCCCCCAACATGTAACGTTGTCTCAACATGAAACATTCAATTCAAAAATATTTTCTCAATTATTGAGTCAGTTTATTTTTAGGGATTGGTTGAAAGAAGACAAATAAATTAGCCAAACTAGATACAATAGAACTATCTAATCTCAACTGGAACAAGTAATATTCATTTTTAAATTCTAAAACTCAACCATGAATCATGGAGCAAGGTGCTGTACTCATCTACTTTGTTCTCTCCCCTCCCCACATTTCGGACTGCTGCCTTGAAAAGTGTAGTCTTGAGGTCACTATTCAACCCGCGAGAAGGTTAAAATGTAAGCAATTTGATGGATGAAGGCTTGCAACATTCTGGAGCCAATGGTTCAGTTATATTGAATAAAAGTAGAAGCTTGGGGTGAAAGAAATGCCCCACACGCCCTTCCTCATGTTAAACTCAGATAGTATTGTCGATGTGATGTTGACGAGTAAGAAACGTAAACAGGTGCATTGTAACAGCTACGTTACTTTGTGAAACCCCCCCTCCCCCTCGTTACCTGCCATAGGTTTTTAGGCGACCCCCTCCCCCACCACTCCCCCCTAAGTTGGTAATGTAGTTTATGCATGACCCCTGAGTTACTGAGGCTAAAAGGTGTGTAATGCATTAAAAATTGTAGATGTCATCACTTATTGTTTCCGAAACTCTTTAAAGTACCTTGCTACTTTATACTGAATCATATCTATTCTTTGTGTCATTGGCTCTGATACATAAACAGTCTTATATCTTATTCAGGCTTAAATTGCTATCTAAGTTTTTTGGAGGTCTTGAATTTTTTGCTCTCCCGCCAGCATTGAAGGACGTGTGCACCCCCACTGACGGCTGCATAGTACCACTGGCTGAGTGCACCCTGGCTGAATTTTCAACCATATGCCTGTGTCGAGAGAACACCACTTACAATCCTATTCAGCAAACCTGCTCTGCTGGTAAGATTGATTTTGCATGATTTTTTTTCCTTGTACATGTGTTGAGGCTCATTTTACTCATTTATGACTACAGCCTCTCTTCAGCGTAAAATTTAGAGAAGTGTGAACATAGATTCAGAAATATCACAAAAATGCTAATGTACACCAAAGATGGTGAGGCTTGGGGCGAGAACAACTTGTTCGTATAAACCCCTGCTAAAATTCATTTTGAATTAAGATGGCTTGCTGGTGTAACTGGCTAACACACCTGACGAACAATTGGGAGATTCAGGTTCAAATCTCGATCAAGTCAAATGATTTTTTCATGGCGAATTTCACCGTCTTTGGTGTAGATCTTTGCACCCGTGCATGTGACTGCGTAGCATATCATTTGTGCAATCGCAATGATTGGAAAAATGCTAATGCTTTCTCATATGGAGATGAGTGAATCTGGTCATGAAAAATATATTGCAATGATAACCCCTTTATGTCTAGAGCATGATGAAATAATACATTTTCCTATATCTTCATTTCCCACCTTTCTCATCCACATATTTACATGCATTTCTCTGTAGCTGTTTTAGGTTCATCGATTGCCGTGATGGGTATTTAACTGAATGATTTCCAAGGCGACTGTTAGACAGTTTATTAACATAAACATTTTACATGGTATACATGACTTTTACGTGACATATAGGATACGACACTATTTTGCGAAGCCATCTCACTAACTGACTTCTTACATACATGACAGTGTTGCCACCTGTAGTTTGCATCAGTTATGCCAACTCTACAACAATAGCAACAGCTACAAATGTGAATAATTTGCTAAAGCATTGATTTTAAAGATGTCAGAAATACCCATGTTGCGAATACAGATGCCTGAGCGAACTCACTTGTGGCCTTCATCACTCTTTTACACAAACAGAATTTTCAAACTTAGATGTGTCTAGGTGATCTTCAAACATTACTGAAGGCCATTATTACCTCCAATACTTTTAGATTGTGAAAGAGAAATATCATCCCAGACATTTGCTAATTTAAATATCTATGAAATAAAATTCAATATGAACCCATATGTGGTTTTTTTTAAGGTTTCTGATTTCTGGAATGAAAACAATTTACTTGATCCATTATCTTTTTTTGGTTAGTCTTTATTTTTTTGTATAAGTTCTTAATTGTGATTGTCACTCCTGAATCCTATAGCTGTGTGTTAATGGTAAGGTTTGGTGGAAAAAAACATAAATGAATTGAAAATGGGAAAATTGCTGTTCACCAAAATATATTTCTGTTATGGGATGCTCTTACGACCTTCTAGTCTATGCAGCTTTACCGAATTTAAACCCATTAATTCAAGCATTCTACCATCTGATTGGTAGGTTCTTGGACAGTCCACATTCTGCATCCCAACCTCGTAGAAATTGTCTCGCTTTCCCTGCTAAGGATGGGGCGCTATTAGATCCCTTTTCAATTCTTCATATCTTCTACCTCCTCTTATTTCGTCCAGAATTCCTATCTTCTTCCTTCCTCGTCCACACTTCTCCAGTGTTCTGCCCTCTATCACTCTCTTCAACATGCCCTCTCCTCTCAAAACCTCCTCCATCCATCTCTTCTGCCTTCTCCGAACCTCTGCTACAAGCTTCCTCTCCTCTCCGGCCATATCCAATACCTCCTCGTTCGTCTTTCTCGCCATCCAGCTAACCTTATCCATCCTTCTCCAAACCCACATCTCATTGTCAAACGCCTCAAGTCTACGCACATCCTCCCTTCGCAAAGACAAAGTTTCCAACCCATATAGCGCCACGCTCCATATTAAAGTTTTCACCAGCATCTTCTTTACGTCTCTTCTCAGACCCCCCCTCATCAATTTATTTCTCTTCAAAAATCCTTCTTTAGCGAGCGCAATTTTGTATCTGATGTCCTTACCACTAAACCCATTCCCCTCCAAAATACTACCCATATATGTAAACTGCTCGACCTGCTCTATCTTCTGCCCTCCCACCATTATATTCAGCCCCCTTCTTACTTCTAGAAAATCTCATTTCTTTCGTTTTCTTGTGATTGATCTTCATCCCATACTTTTCGCACTGCACCTCTAACGCATTCACCATTGGCTGTAACACCTTTGCAGACTGACTAACCAATGCTTGATCATCTGCAAATCTCACTGATTTTATCAGCTCCCATCCTACCTTTCTTCCTACCTCCTCCTCCCCCATGCCTCCCTTACTATTTCTTCTGAATACACGTTAAAAAGCAACGGCGATAGTGGGAACCCCTGCCGCACTCCCCGTCCTATCGTGGCCCATCCCGATTCTCCTTTGGCTACCCTAACCTGAGCCATCTGGTTCATATACAAATTCTGTATCAGACGCCTGTCCCTCCATTCGACCCCTAATTTCTTCAAAACTCCCATTAATTTCATCCATTCCACTCGATCAAACGCCTTCTCGAAATCTACGAAGCATGGGTGGCGGGGATTCGACGACAGACGGAGGTGGTCGAAAGAGACGGGGCAGGTAAAGGAGAAAGGTGGAATTTTCCCTCACGACCCTACTCCTCTTGAGGAGTTTTTTCCGGGCAGCGGTGAGTGTTCGTACTCTATCGACTGCGTGTTTCTTAATGGTAAACAGCACGCTTTTATTCAGTGTGTGATGGTCGTATCGGAGACTGCGTGCTATGCACCAAACTTTGGGAGTGATTGATCATCCAGATACAATGTATTCCATCACACACTGGATTCTCGATGCTTGTCGTCTTGCCTGCGTGATCTTGGCCTCCAAAGTTCCAGCCTCTTTGCTGCTTTGTCCTCCCAAGAGACGTTCTTTTGGGAGTGAGCCATAATTTTGGCAGCAGCATAGACCACACAATTTACCATCCAAAGGTCCTTAGGATTTTGTCGATAAGACCATTCAACTGGGGCAGGTGGTTACCCTGCAGAGAGATCTTTCGGTGGCTGTCTCTCTGCTTAGGGTTCTGACGGAGAGGCATATGCTTTTACTAGGCTTCCGATGGGTCACAGCCTCAGTCCAGCCATCCTGCAACAGTGGGCTGAAGATGTGAAGATATTGATACAGGAAAAGTTTAGTGTTAATGTCATATACTATCTTGACGATTGGCTACTACTGTCCTGGGTAGTATTTGTGCTTCGACTACCCACCTTTCTAGTGACACATGTTTTTAAGAGGAATAACAAATGGTGGCTTCATTTACAGGAATCAGAAATCTTCAATAGGAAAGTGACTTATGTAAGAGCAACGGAAAAAGTGCAAGTTTATAAGGATGCGACACCTTCTCAGGGAGGTGTGGTTATAGCACAATGGAACCTATCACAATCGTTTGACATTCCGAAATTATCTTCAATCAATGCAGCAGAGGCTTATGCTGCACTATATGGACTTGATAAGTCAATGGACTTGCTACAAGCCTTCAATTAGTCTAGTATTTGTATTGAAATGTGTGTTGATTTGGAAGTAGCTCTGTATTCCCTCTCTAAGGGTAAAGGTATAATTTTTCACCTCAATAAAATCCTAATTGAAATGTATATGAATATCTCAATAAAGTACGACCAGTCACATTCAGTGACCTGGGCCTGGATGCCTTCCACCGACAATCCTGCAGACGAGCCCTCGCAGGCCGTGCCTTAGCCCCTTATATGCGTTGTCGGCCATGTTGGTCGGCGGCGTATATATAGTGGGCAGGTGCGAGCTCGCGTTAGCTCGTATCTGCAACAGTCGTTTTTTGGAGGGCACCTGGGTCCAGCAGCAGGACAGCCTTCATCATAGTTAATGGTGCTTATCAACCGCGTTCGTAGTTCAGAGATGGCCTGACCAGCTTCCTCCCCATTTGGCCGAGAGACTGACACAAATGTCGTTCTCACCTCAGGCAGTGGAGAGGCAGCCTGTGTCGGGGAGAGTGGTCTGGCTGGTGGTGTATCCCTCTGAACTGGCGGTTGGTGGGTAGTTTCCTTTTTTCGCAGGTGGTTGGCATAATCACGCAGATTCTGCTGCGATAGATTGTTGTGTTCCGGATGCATCTCACACCACAAAAAGTGCATCCTTGCCATATGCTCCATGCAATCGGGCTCGCTGGTAACATGGCATGCTAGGAGGTCGCCCCTAAGGGCTTCCGTCCACTGCATATGAGCTACCTTATCAGATGGTACTTCATTGCCGCTCCCAAAATCCACCAGGGCCCCCATCCGAGAGAGGCCGGTTGCAGGTGGCTTTATCTGTTTTCATTTTTGGAACCAGAATAACTGCGTGTGGGGTGGTTAGCTCCACACGCAGAGGTCCACCATTAGTTGGCAAAAGCCGTTCCCAGATATGCCACGGGGAGGCTGGTGGTCCAGATTTCGTACCCTCTTTATTATTATTCTCAAGCATAACTTTGTGAAAATCCATATCAACAGAACCAGTACAATCTTTGTAAATTTCACAATGAATTTCATTCAATACGACCAGTTTCATCACATAGGCGTCATCTTCAGGTGACCTGAAGATGTCGCCTATGCGATGAAACTGGTCATATTGAATTAAATCCATTGTGAAATTTATAAAGTTTGTATTGATTCTGTTGAATTTTGAGTTTGTTTAGTAAACATATTGTGTGAATATCATTAAATCTCAAGGACAAATATTTAATACACATGGAGATAGGTGTACCAACTGTTGTCTCTAGTAGTATAATGTGTTCACATTACCTGCTGGCTGCACCTCATTCACTGACCTACCTGTGCCCAGCATTGCCCTACTTATCTATTATGTTCTGTTCACTTGTCCATGTTGAAGTTTTTTTTGGTAACATTTATACTGTTTTACATGGCTGTAATAACATTTCATACTCGTCATGGATTTATTGTACTATGGACTCCTCCTTTGGCGACCTTTTAAACCTATGTTTTGACACATCTGTTGCCCTGATTTTCTTGCTGACACCTCATTTCCTTTGACCCCTGAGTAACCCTTGGAGGTCAAAGGATAAGAAGAGGGATCTGGGGACCCTACCATCGACTTTGACACCCTTTTAAACCAATGATTTGGCACTTTTGTTTCCCTGATTTGCATTTTGTCATCCCTGTGACCTTGACTGTGTCCTGTCAGGGGTTTTTGCATTTTTGAAAATGAAAGTGGTTCCAGTGATCTTGCTCCTTGTGCCCAGAAACCCTTGGGACTAAAGTTTCACTCACCAATTATTCTGATTTTTTTGTATCTCGACTCTGTAGTGTATGTATATGGGCATTACCATGACAGTTGAGCTAATGTGGTTGCTTGACCCCCTCCAATTTTATTTTCACATTCACACCACTGATAAACCTGAATGATAGTACAACATATTTCAAAAAGTTCACCTGTACTTCAATGGGTTGAGAAGATATTCACCTTTGAATTTCTCTGAAATTTAATGGTTTATGCCATGTGGAGTTGGGGGATGGCAGTGATGAATCCCTACTCTAATCTGGTGTAGCTAAAGCAAACAAAATCAGGTGAGTCATCAGTGTGATTCGTAGAAATTGCCAAGAGAAAAACATTTTGCTGCAAGCATGAATAAATTCATTACTGTAAGGTTTGATCTCTCAATTAATGACACATTTAACCAGTTAGATTGTGATCCTTGGTTGCTATGGAGAAATGGAACCATTCACGCACGTTTGTACATCATTTGACCATTTTTAGAGTCAGCACAACTCTTCCAAATATTTTTGCACATGATTTTTACTTCCCAGAATTGATGATGGGTCAAATCCAAAATTTATCGAATCTGAATCCCAAACCTGAATCTCTTTTTTAAAAATCAAATCCCACTTATTGAATCTCTAATTCGAATCCTTATTTCAGAAAACTATGAATCCCAGTAATTTTTCAATACCAATTGCATTAATAAAACAAATTTAAATTCATTTATATTTTCTATTACTTTTTTGAACCAATAAATTGTTGTACACAGGTGTTCCCTCACATTAAATATGCATTTATTCATTAGCTAAGAAATCAAAACAAATTCGAACAGCTGTTTCAGTTTTACTTAATTTTTTAATAAATCTTCAACAAAGTTCAATGTAATCATAAGTCATTAATATTTCCTCAAGAAATGCAGCATTTTTACTCTTTCAAGGTCTAATCTGTTCCTTTTTTTACCACTCTTATTTTAACTTGCAGTGTTTGTTGTTCGTCTGGATAGAATCTTGTAATCGAAATCTAACCCACTTTCCAATGCTCAATTGACTTGAAATTTGGCACACTTACTATATCTTGATGACAACACATGAATCAGTCATTAAATTCACTAATTACCAAGTTAATCTACTAACATTAAACGGTTGACATTTTGTGTCCTTATCCTAACATAACGCAACCCGCATTACATTATCTACTCGCAGTCGGCGTTGTTGCAATTCATGGCAACCATAACTTTACCTTTTACAGTGAGAAGAAATACTGATAATTTTAAATTTAAAGAACCGTTGGACAATTAATATAAAGATTAAAAAGTGCAAAAAATACACTTGAATATTAGTGTGGTTTCAAAAAAAAGTATTTTTTATACATTAATTTATTATGTTTGCCTCTTCTGTGCTATTTTGGCCCCTGATCACAGCTGATCCTTGTATAGACTAAATTCACTCTCCTATTCTTAAAGAAGATTCTATTGTGTTTCCTTAGATCTCAGTGTATCAACTCACTATAAATGTGCCTGAGGTATATAATTATATAGGGGAAAGTGGGGCAAAATGAGGACCTTAAGGAAACTCCCTTATTTCTCTGAGCTAAAATAGTAAAATGACAATTTCTTTAACTCTACAGAACATTTTAACTGTCTTTATTACGGTGCTAAAGTAGAGTTTGCATAAGTCTTTTAATATAGAAGCAATTGGGAACATTTTAAAATCCTGCAAAAACCCATTTTGCCCCACATGCGGGGTAAAATGTGCCAGACACTGGGGTAAAATGAGGACTGTTTTTCTCAATAATGGATTAGTGAATTGGAGATGATATTCACACTAAATAGGTTAAAAATGAGGGTTAAAACTTACAAGCATTTCAGAATGAAACATTTATTTGGACTGTCATATCCAAGTTTCAGGTAATTAGGCCTAATAGAGTCCATATTCACATAAATCTACATCGAACTGAAGAGAGCCTTGAAATCTACCCTTTTCAAATGAAATCGGTTTAGGTAAAGGACGAATGAGGTCCTTTTGAGAAACAAAAGCTTTTTCATCAGTCCCCAAAAACCTCTGGCTCATCGACACCTTTTTGAAAAATTTGACATTATAGCCTGTTTTCTTCGCCTGAAGTATCTGGGCAATATAGTGCCTTGATGTGCTGCTCTTCTCCCCATGCACAACTACCACAGCATACCCTCCTTCAGTTGCTATACAAGGCTCCTGTGGCTCATTGCCAATTTCATCTAACATCCCAGTTTCCCCATAATTACAACCTAAAGACTCATAAACTGTACAGTGATCCTCTTTCTGTTTTCCTTTCTTTCTTTTATCTCCATATTCCTCACTGGACCAGCTATCTTCTTCTGGTTTATTTTTCTTTTTTTCAATTTGATCTTCATCATTTTCTGACCTGACTAGTCTTTTTGTCGGCAATTTCTTTTTCTGGTAACTTTCAATAAGCTCTGTCTTATAGGGTGTGGATGTAATAATGCAGGTTTTGCCTCTTCGAACATTTCTTTTCGTTGATGTTATCTGTTGCTTTGGAACAGGCTGCAGGTCGAATGGAGACACAACAGTCTTTGACCCTGAAGGCTCTGCTGTGGAGGTTGTTGGAGTTGCTTCGACAGCAGCAGGAGCTTCTGGCAGACTGGTCTTTGGCGGTGGTGCACATGCATCTTTTGCTGAACTTTCTATTCCACTCTCGTTTTTTAAATTTGCATGCTCAGTAGTGTCGGCTGGCAAAAAATCTTCATCACTGAAGACACTCCTGTTCACTGGCCATAAGCCAGTCTTTCGAAAACTTCCCAAAGCGTTGGACATCGTAGCAGCCTGTATGAATGCTTCCCCTAAAAGAACAGCAACTTGGTACTGGGACACCATTCTCCCTGGATGAAGACGTAGCCAAGTCCGCACTGCATTGCTGTAATTCAGGGATAGGGACCGCATGAAGCCAACATCACATGGCTGCAGGCGATGCGTACAATGGGGTGGAAAGCAAAGCATAATAACCCCATTTTCCCGTGCGTGTTCTATTACGTCAAGATTTTTTATGTGCGTGGCATGACCATCAAGGAGTAACAGCACCGGATGTTCTTTTTTAGCCTGCGAAAAAAATGACAAATTTTTTGAACCACTCGAAGAATATTTCAGCCTGCATCCAGCCTGATGGGTGAGCGACACCCCAGGTTCCGTAAGCTGCTCCTTCTGTAAGCTCAGGCTTCATCCTCACTCGCGGGAAGATCATCATAGGTGGCATGAATGTGCCAGTGGCCGAAAAGCAAACTTCCACAGTAATAGTCTGTCCACATTCTGCCGAGGTCAATGTGCCAACTTGGCGTTTCCCCTTGGTTGCTATTATTCTGGAGTGGCACTTAGGTACAATGGAAATTCCCGTTTCATCACAGTTCCATATACGATATGGGGTCAGCTTATTGTCGTCAAAAATTTCTTCGTAGAGGTCGAAGAAAGAAGCGACAGCTGGGCGATTAAACCCCATAGCACGGGCTCCAGACGTTGCCTCTGGCTTTCTTAGTGAGAGTTCATGATGACGCTTGAGAAAACCATCACACCAATCTTTCCCGGCAGCTTCATTTTTGAAGGGGTGATTCAAATTATTTTTTGGGCTAGCTGATAGGCTAATTTTCTGAGGTCCATGGTGGTTAAGCCAAAGAGGCGTTTTTCCATTTCTTGAAGGTATCTAACCAGCTCTTTTTCTAGCTCTTCACTGAAAACAATTTTTTTGGATCCAATCCCTGAAAAATACAAAAATATTGAATAGTGTAACTTATGGAATTATAAACGATTAGTACGAACCCCTACCAATGTTACTTAAATATTCAAAGAAATACTCAATTCGCAATGATTCGCCCTATCACCATTGCACTGTAAATTGGGTTGGTGCGGCCCGTTAAAGACATATTAATTAAAAGTTCCCCAAGTAATAAAAGTAGTAGCAATCACAACCTACCTTTCATTCCCGGATTGACATCACCCCTTCTGAATCGCAACACTCTCCTCTCTATAGTTGCTTTTGGAAGATTAAATTCTCTAGCAGCCTTCCTTGCTCCCATTTCACCCCAAACCACAGCATTCACTGCTCTATTCATGGCCTCCTCTGACCATGACTGCCTTTCAGTCTTCCTTTTATATGTGCACATCTAAAATCCATTACGTACATACTTTATTTACAATTATGTGTACATACAAATAATCAATCCTCGAAGTGGGGCAAAATGACGACGGCTTCATTTTGCCCCCCGAAAATGTCTTCATTTTACCCCGGACGCCATCTTAAAATTAAACCGATCGTTGCACACTTATGATGATACCAATTCTAAAGCAATTCTTACGAAAAGAGAGCACGAACATATCCTAACCAGATGCATACATTTCAAAGTATAAAAATAATTTATAGCTTACCTTTCCACGTCTCAAAAAACACCGAAACAAAATAAGATTCAGGCACAAAAACGTTAACGTCTTCTAGTGCTCTCTGCCATTGAAGAATCGGCTTGATTCTTCAGCCACGTGGTTTTGAGTACTACCGCTAGTAGTTCATGGGATTTCTGCTTGATGGCAGTGGTTAACTGCCAGGAAATTGACATGTCCTCATTTTACCCCTGTCATCATTTTGCCCCACTTGCCCCTATGTATATCAGACTTCATGGTATATTTTTCTCCATTGCTCATTTTGAAACTTAAAATGGTCAATTAGGGAAAAAATATGTGATGGATCAACCTGAATATTTTTGAGAAAGAAAGCCTAGGTTGTCTCTTTTTAACATAGATTTTCAATGTATGGTGAAATTATTTGAATGATGAGACATAATATATGCTCTCTTGTTGACTTACGCTTTTTTCTTATAACACCTATTTGTAGAATTACACAGAAATGACTCCACTAAACACATACTATTTGGTTATCACTCCATTCTTGTGAATTACCCACGACTTGAACAGCCACGGACATGCATACATCAATGGCACCATTAGGACTCCAACAGTCAACGAAAAAACAAAAGACAGACGTTAATATGGAACATATATATAATTGACCCACCATGGTGCCTGCAGGCACAAGCATGATACGCAAACAAAAGATACGAAACATACCAAATAAGTCAACTCCTTACTGATTTTGGACACACACGCTTAACATTTCTGTTTCTAAGTTGTGAGCAGTCTAATTGTTTGCTGTGTGAAGTGATGTTTTCTCTAGACTTTGTTAGTGTATTGAATTTTGGTTTATTTGTCATGCATTGCAGTCGTATTAAATGTGAAAATACACTGTTTAGGTATAAATAATTTCAATATGTTCATTATTTCTGTCTTCATCCTAGGTGCCATAATTATGGTGGCATATCTTGGTGTTACTCTTCTCTCTGCCACTCTGGGTGTGCTGTTTTCATGAGCTGGCTAACTCCGACCATTCGACTGTCATCTTCTTACATCCAGGACTTTGATAGGGAAAATGTCTGTGCCTCCACCATTCTTGGGTGAAAACTTTTTAGTGCTGAAAGCTGAGTCATGCCTTTATCTTTGTTTCTAATTAATTAAAGGAGGGATCCCTTTGAGTATTCCATTGTCTTTTGCAGAACTAAACTTATGTGATTCACCAGCAACATCATGATATGAGATTGTTAGTAGGTCATGGTCTACTCCTGAGCATGGGATTGGTCTCTTTGGAGAGTGTGTGCATTTTTATTTGTGAATGCATTTCGCTGTTAACATGAATAAAAAGAAATTTCGTTTTTACCTTTTTGATTATTTTTCATCCAGTACCTACTTGGTTATCTTTTGTCTGGGATTCACGTTAATTATGGGTAAAAGGTGCATATGTTCTACTAAATTACTGAATCTGTTGGGAGACATTGAGAGCTGAAGACTCCCACATAGCAGAGAATGTCTCTGAGACGTCTCTCACAAGTCTCAAATGTCTCAGATATCGCATTTGTCTCAGAGACGTCTCTGAGACACCTCCGAGAGATCACTATAGTATATGAGACGATACAATTTTTATTTACCCTCAGATTCCTGTAATCACCCTTATTATTCAATCCTGTTCATATGTAAATACTTTTTAAATGAAAAAGAGAACGATTTATTATAAATGAAAAATTGACTTTGAGTGATGTCTCAGAGACGTCTCTGAGACATCTCCGAGAGATCACTATAGTATATATATGAGACGATAAAATTTTTATTTACCCTCAGATTCCTGTAACCACCCTTATTCATCAATCCTGTACATTTGTAAATACTTTTTACATGAAAAAGAGGACGATTTATTAAAAACGAAAAATTTACTGAGTGATGTCTCAGAGATGTCTCTGAGAGGCCTCATGCAAAATATCACGCGAAATATAATTTGAAAAATAAAAAATATGCCCTGATTACCCAGATTAATCTTCACATCTAATTTTGACAATTGACTACATAGTCAAAATCTATTCGGGTTGAAATTCAGAATATCCGGATACACATGGTATGTACTATAATAGAAGGCACTATTTTATATCCATAGCGCGGAGGTTTACCGTGGAGCTGTCGTGTGACGTCTGTCGTGAGCTGTCGTGTCGTCGCCTTCAGTGCTCCAACCTTAGTTTGCTCTTCTCTTTAAGGCAATTTTCATTTTTTTACTCAAATTCCATCTATCACCTTCATTGTATCACTCATTATCATCAATTACTCATTGATTTCATCGATAGAGAGATTTAAATCCTGTCTAGAACACTGCCAAAAACGGTGTTTCGTGTCCGAGTTGAGCTTCGTCCGCTGGTCAGCGAGTCCAACCATCCTAATATGGGAATTTCTTGAAAGGTGAGTGAATTTCTTAATATTATTATTATGATTTAACCTTAACTATATGTGCCTTCTGTAGAGCCTTAAGAATGCAAATCATATTTCCATAAAGGTCACATGGCGATTTCCATGCCTTTATTTTTTACGGCATCCCATTGCGGCATGGTCGGCATAGTAGGTATACCAAGATGGCTATCATATGAGATCTTTGCGGGGACACCAGCCTCAAGTTAGGTACGTATTTAATAGTGGAAAATAATTTAGTTCAACATAATGCATAGGTGCAAAGCCCATTTTCAAGTACGTAAATTACACACCTGTTTGTATTATAAAATTTTAAACTAGTAGTGCAAATTACAAGTTTAAAACGAAAAAAAACAGAGCAAATAACCTATCCAATGGATAGGTGGGCAATTTGGCATGTGCCAGCTGCCATTTTCCCAGATTTCTGGCGAGATCCTAACATACCTATATGTTATATTATATTTCTCGATATTTCTGAGTAAAGTTTTAATATTTCTTCTCATGAGTGTATTTATTCGGAGTTTCTATTTGTACCTCTCTATAGCCTTGAAAAAGCTCAGAAAATGTTTTACTTGGTAATATTACAATTTTCGTTATCTTTCCTGGTCAGTCGTGGATAAAGACGCAAGGGAGGCTGCTAAAGAAGATTAATGTCAATTATATGTTAATCTCCATGTTTGTGTTATTACGAAAATAAATTTATTGTAAGTCATTCATCATCTTGATTGAATGATCTCAGAGACATCACATGTGATGCCCCTGAGATCCATTTGAGTCCTCTCAGAGACCTCTCAGTGATGTCTGTGAGACCTCTCAGAGACATCGCATGAGATACGCTACGACAAAAGCGGATATAGATATGTCTCAGAGACATCTCAGAGTAGTCTCTGAGAGGTCATGGAATGTCTCTGAGAGATTCAATTTACAATTCAATTCAATTGAGACTCTCAAATGAATTGAGAGTCTCAATTCATTTGAGACATCTCAGAGATGTGTTTCTGCTATGTGAGCTATGTTTAACACTAGAAGGACAGGAGTTTCGCACTACCCAGAAGGATGGCCAGGGGTCATTTTGACCCATAAAGTTTTCCAGCATCTAATAGCTACTTTTTTCTCCAGGTACTTAATTTTTTTACGCAAATACATTAAGTTGGCTTTATCTAAACATTAGTAGCAATAAAAATAATTTTACTAATTAATTGTTGATAGTTAAAACTATTTTATTTGATCCTCATCAGCAGTGCTCCTATTAAGCTATTCTCAAGCATCAAAGTTTGAATATTAAAGACACCTAGCTGAAAATTGTGCACATTTAGATAAGTATTCTTTAATTTAATAAATATCAATTTTTAAAAACCTTTTTCAAATAAATAATACGCATAAAAATCACATCCATACACAGATACATACATGTACATATATTTGGAGAGATGTAAGATTACTTTTTTGATCAATTCGCACACATAATTATTTTTTCAGCTCACTTTCCACAAACACTTCAATTGCATTGAAGTGTTTGTGTGAAGTTTACTGTGTTGCAATAGATTTATTGGTTAATGAGTTATAACATCTCAAACTCGGGTATCTCGACGTTTTGCATGGACAGTTGGTTCAGTATTCACCTTTTTAAATTTACTTGGTATTGCGCTAGTTATGGCTAGTCGTGTGATGCTACTAAAAGTATTCCATGTATAGTCAGTACAACGCTGTTTACTAATATCACTATCTCGTTATCCGCAATTTCATTCGATAACCAACTTTCTGTTCCTATTACTACTTAAGCGTCCGTTATCTCAATGAGATGGTGAAAATCAGCAACTTTGTTTTTTATACTACAGCAACCACTTGAACCTAGGGGACATGAGATACCAGGTCTCTTCATTAGCGCACAAAGTAATACATTTCATATAAATCTTTGTAATACTAGTGGGAACTTCGGAAAGATAAACCAGCTAGCACCTAGTGGTTTAGGCTTCGGCTTCGGATTTCGGCTTGATAATGGCATACGCAGAGTTAAAAGAAAAGATAAGTTCAGCAGTAACATTAAAAATATTTTGATGCATGTGATGAAGGACTAGGTGCATGACTTATGCGAAAAAAAACAGCCCAGTTTTATGTATAAGGCTGTTTCTATCACTTTTTTACGAAGTTGTGGGAGCTAATGGTTTGAGGCGTAACTTTATGGAACTCCTTCATGATTGAAAAGAAAAAATTTTGTTCGTTCCACATAAGTACTTTTAATGCCGACCTAGGTTTCGTATCGACGATACCTAGGTCGGCATTAAAAGTACATATGTGAAACGAACAAAGTTTTTTCTTTTCAATCACGAAGTTGTGGGCACATATACATATACACATGATAATCTACGTTCAACATTTCAATCACTCACCCGGTGTAGAGCCCGAGAAAAGTTCATCACTGCAATTCGCCGGGAAAGCGTGAAATCTTACTTCATGATAATCTAGTTAACGACAGCCAGCCAATATCATTTATTCGTTCTTGATGCGGAAGTATAGGACCATCTACAGCCGTGTAAGGCCTGAAGATGATCAGAAATTATGTAAAAATATGTTAACAGATTTTGTTAAGATTTTTGCGCGATTCTCACCTGAACTTCTCCATGACTCAGCAATAGTTAATCGCTTGGTGCTTCAACAGCTGAGCCTCGACTTGTGATTCAATAGATTTACAGTTCAGCCTTTTATACAGCTTTGTGGCTCGCGTTCTATCTTAATTAGCAAGCGACACAGGCTGACAAAAACTGGCAAATAGTCAGTTTATTTCCTTTCTGTGCACATTCACAGCACAGTGTCTTAAAACTAGATTAATACTGCCAATCTCATCGCTCACTGATGTCAATAACGTTAATTTGAAAAGCTAAACCCGTTAAAAACTTCTGCAAGCTTACTCTACTCAAAAGAAAGGGAAAATTTGAGGGGGGACCGCTGCGTTATTGCCATATTTCCCGCTGTTCACGACCACGTTTGTAGCAATGTTCGCAAAATTGTTAATTTTCATCGTAGAACGACGATTAAAAGATGTACTTACTCGTACAATTATCGGGAGTATGATGAAAATATTAATTTGTTGTTATATGACGTAGTTGTTAAACTTTAAGTTGTAGTGAGCACGGTTGGTTTTGGAGAGGGAGCCTCCCGCTGCGTGGGTCGAGGAGAGATGCCGGCGTTGGGTCACCGAGCTCGGGAAAGGGTTGCGGATTAGGACCCTCGCGAGCTTGGGCCCCACCCATCTTGCGACTACCTGGTCTCGGCCCCACATATTCGAGTTTAACCGATCTTCCAATGGAACGGAGGCAGTCAGCTTCAAATATATGCTTGGTTTTGGAAGTAATCTGATTACCCAATCTTGCTTATCAGTCATTCTGTTGCCAAATTACTGTTCTATTCCCCATCCAGGTGCACCATCAACAGGAATCACATTTGTGTCCATCATTCACTGTCATGGCTGAAGACGTAAAGGTAATGCTCACTTTCTGTCTCATTTGACATGAAAATGTGGCACATTTGAAAATCTTGATAGTATAAAAATCAGCACATCTCCGCATGAATATTCTAAACTCCCCTCTGGTGAACTTGATGATGCGATATATTGTTTAAATACAATATACTGTTAAAAGTAGAAAAATCCTTAAAAACTTCATTGCCTCTTGACATTCAACATTTATTGAAATGGAATTTTTTCGTGAAAATAATGGTAGACATCAGTCCACATTTTCCAAGATGCACATTACAAAACAACATACAAAATTTGTTACGGTGAACATCTTGTGTTCATCGGGCAATAATCTATAAGATACAGGGATACAACTGAAAGTGATCTTGGCCCCACAAAATTTGGTAAATGATTACCCACATGAACATACAAGAGCCTTAACACTAGAAGGACAGGATGGGTCATTTTGACCCATAACATGTGTTCAAAATTAAATTATACTACTTATTTGTGATTAGATTATTTTTAAATATTGTGACTTTGTGCTTTTTTGCTTATATTTTACTAATATGGAAAAAAATTCGTAATTGCTTTTGCATAATGTTTTAATTGATGTTATACCTATAAGGACGGCTATGGGTCATATTGACCCATAACTTCTCTCTGTATTGGAGTCAAGTTTTTCACCATTTATTTCTTCTATAGATTACTGATATTTATTTATGTAAATTAAAATATATTAGCGCACATTCAGATCAGTACTTGAAGCCTTTATATTTCATTTGAATGCCATTCGTCGATAGTGGAGCTCTCCTGGTTGGGGCTTACCAAAATTACGCAAAATGTTTACTTTCAAATCGTCTTTGAATTTGACTTACAATTGAAATCACCAGAGGAATAGGATTAAAATATGTCATATTCATTCTGCTGTTATCTAATTTTTCATCATATTCATTATTAACAAGTAGCGTAAAATATGACAGCTAGATGATGGGAATGAGAGCAGCAATGCTTCCATTCCCAGAACGAGATGTTACAGCTCGGCTAGTGGTGCGACAATGGAAAAGGATAGTCTTGACCATTACTCGCTAAATTGTTTTGACCTCTCACTAGAGACACGCACGTTCGCCCAGACCTTTTTGTTGCCTAAGTGTTGGCACACTACTTCTCAAAGCCATGTAGAGGATGCGCCCTGCTCAAGTTGTAAAATCATTTTCTAATCCCCTATTCTTTAGCAGGAAAGGGAAATCGCTCTGTGGGATGCAAAAGAGAGAAGGAAAGAGTTTTAGCTCGTATGAGAGTTAAAAAGCCTAATGCATTTGTCCTCTCTAGATATTGGATTAGTGGGTACATTTTCCGATGCACAAAAACTCACCAAACCTTCCTTCCGTGGGGATGTGAAGTTGAAAATATATTAACTTAAGTAAGTTACCGTGAACTTAATACATATGAAGGATGTTAGCTATATTAAGGTGAACAGGAGACTTGTCTGCTGTGTATGATACTGAATGCTGTACATGGATCGGAGGATATTTCTATATCTTAAACAAACTTGTCTACACATATTTCTTATTTTTATGAACTTGTGAGTGTGACACTGGAGGTGTATTGTTTGGAATATAAAAATGGAGGTATTGCAAAATTATAATGATGTTGACATGATATTATCTAAATTTAAGAAATTTTTCGGATCTAGGATATAGGTATCTAACATATTTCTTGTTGCGATGAACTTGTGAGTGCAACACGGGAAGTGTTTTCTATGGAATATAAAAAATGGAGGCATTGCAAAATGATAATTATGTTGACATGATATTATCTACATTTTTTTACTAAATTTACATTTGGAAAATCAAAGCAAATGCCTATTCTTATGTGTGTATTTTAGTCTCACAGTGTAGGTAGATTAAGATTGTCGATTGTGTGGGTGGGCAAAAGCCTTTTGGAGCCCTCCTGGCACTCAGATCTCTTTGGGTCCATCATTTAACCTGCCTGCCACTTGCAGACAGGGGACAAGAGCACCACAGTAAAGGTATGTAGGAGGGCCAACCCCCCAATTCCTTCCCGGTACAGGTATGGAGGAGGGTCATCTCCTTCCAAACTTCCCTGTATGGGGGTAGAGTCACCCCTCTGATCCTTCCCG
Source organism: Pyrrhosoma nymphula (assembly GCA_963573305.1). NCBI lineage: Eukaryota > Metazoa > Arthropoda > Insecta > Odonata > Coenagrionidae > Pyrrhosoma > Pyrrhosoma nymphula. The sequence goes on along the minus strand of OY754335.1, from coordinate 125,462,911 downwards.
TAGAGGTCTAGAGGAGTGTCACCTCACCCAGGTAGAGGAGGGCCACCCCTCCAACCTCCATCCGGGCCCTATTGCGTAACTTTGGTGATCTGATGGGAAGTGGTGTTTCAACGAGACTACGCCCTTGCCCCACTTTGTCGGTAAATATCAGGAAAATGTGTGTCTGAGAAAATCTGAGCTTCATCTCCATTGTATGGCAGGAGCTTTCACTTTGAAGGTGTTGAAGTTAATGCAGATGGGAACACATTATTGCACACAAAGAATGGGGTGGTGAATGGAATGATTTGCAAAGACTAAACATGAAAATATGTGCATTTATCTGTTGGTAGGTAGTTTCCTGTTTAGTATAACACAATAGGAAATTAATAGGTATTTTTAAGGTATGTTACATACCCATGCAGCACCATCCAGGTTTACTTGAATATTACTGTTTTTTTTCATAACTCATGTAGTATGATTATAACTGGCTAAACCATGTACAACTGGTGTATTTTAGTGGGTTTGAATGTATTTCGCCTTGAATTATCAGTACAAGTCCTACATGACACATATTTTCCATTTGAGCCTCTGAAGACATGTTAAGGTTCAGAGACTTCATACTACATGACATACTTTATCTAAGACTTTTGAAAATGATAGATCTCTTGAGAGCAATACGTTTTCACAAACTGATTATTAATAGTATATTTTGTACTGTTTATGTGAATTGCATAATATGTAATAGAGGAAGATAAACATGCTTTAAGACTAAGAAATCTTTTAAATATTAGCTGTGTCCAATTTCTTAGTAATTTACATATTTGCGTGTTTCATTTAAAGTAGTTAACAATTAGTATCACATGCCGCTAGTCTTATAGAATATGTTATCTGGTTGTATTTATTTAATAGACTGACGAGTAAAATCCTGATGGAACTGTTGTAATGCATGGTGATCCCCATGAGGAATTGCACACCTAGTTTGAATCTAACGGGGCACAGAGCCAGTTGAGAGATGGTAATGATCACAATTATTGTCGAAGATCAACTGTTGATTGCTGCCACGCCATAACTGCATGCTGTAGTTGATGCCTACCGTATATATTTGAGTATAAATAGAAATTATCGAATAAATCGTAATAAATCGAAATTTTTTTTCAGCCAATGAAAGGCTATCTTCAATTTACAGTCGAGTCACTAAACTAGTTGACTTTTTTGGGGTCAGTATTTCCGCGTATAGGCTGATTTAAACCACATGTATCGTTATTACTCATAAGGAGAATATTTGCCAAAAGGCTGAAAAATGGAACCAATTCACTCATGAACAGTTTTATGCAGTCCCTTTATAAATGCGTGAAGTGACGGACATTCATATAGGGATTTATAAATAAAGCGATTAAAGACTTAAATTCTCTAAATTGTTAAACATACGTCTTATTTTTTAACTTGAGGGCAAATGAAGTTTGACCGATCAAACCTTCCTGGCATAACGTTTATTAAAATTTATTTTGATAATTAATGGTTTTAAAAACCAATATTGTGGAGTAATTGCTGTATTGAGGTGGTTAAAACTTTGCAAATATTTTATGAAGCGGGAGAAAACATTCTACATATTATTTTATCAATGCAGAAAAAGAATTTCACTACGAGTTTCTCTGACGCTGATTGCCAAGCGGCTTCGCCTTCTTAGTTTAAAAATAATTTTCTTATGTTCTTATATAAAAACTGTAGTTATAACCATGCCATAGTAAAAAATGCTTAATCGACAGTTTTAAAACAATGTGGGTACCTAACTCGTACATTTTTAAATGAAAAGGCATAAGGTTTTTATTCAGCATTTATTGACCCATTTGATAGGATAGGAGGAAAATGTTTCACAATAACCAAACTTATGTTTTTCAGCTACTTGTGCGTCGTATAATCTCGTGAGATTAATGGGTTGATTGCACTTTCAGGTCTGGATATTGGCATATGTACCATTCACATGTGTATATAAATTCGATTATAACGTTTAAGGACTACGGAAGAAATTTCAATGACTTAAAGGTATGTGATCTGCTTTCATATTTGTAATAATTAAACATTTATTAGAAAATTGTACAGTAAAAAAAATATTATTGGTTGATATCCCTTTGGAAACCAAATCAATATTTGTATGAAAAAACAGCAAAGTAAGAAAATTAAATAAAGAAAAAAGTAAGCCTATTACAGAAATCGTCCCGAAGAATTGCCTTCCCCAATTGTTTTACAAAATTAAATTTTTCGATCATCATTTATTTCTATTTTTCCATTAATAGCTCTGGCGTTGATCTTTTCAGGTCGGTGTTCGTGTTGGTGTCATGGTGAATAAATTTGGCACACTACATTTTTTCGTCAATGGCGTATTCCAGGGTCCTGCTGCATCGAATATCCCCACGGTAGTTTATGGAGTGTTTGAGCTTTGGTATAATGCAGCCAAGGCTACTATTGTAGATTCATAATCATGAAAATATTATGACGAAATTATCTGTAGTGCAGTTACCTTCTTATGATTAGCGATTTGTATAATGTACATCTCAAAATAACACCAAGAATGATATTTCTATGAATATTTTTCGCAATCGGATAAATACGTGCGGTTTAATATTTAATTGATGATGAATTGCTATTTGTGGTTCAACATATACCTTGTATCTTGTAATTAATTAATGGGAATGGCTTTCTATCTCCTCCTTTGTTGTTCATATTTTTGATTTTATTATAAATGACATTTAGACATACGGAAAGTTTTGACGTGGTGTAACTATGCACCCAGATATCGGCACCGGCAGTCATTGACGTTGCTTGCGAGAAATTTGGTGATAAAATTGCCAATTTCAATGAGATTGGTATCACGACGACCTACTTCAAGTAAAATGGAAACTTAAATGAGCAATCAGAGAGGCCAGAAATTGACTTTCCCGTTTCCTCTGCCATAGCAAATTATTGCATGGAGCATTTTGAGACGACATCTATCAGCATAGAAACGTGGCGGCCAAGGCGGCCAAAACTATGGCTTACATACTTGGACGATTCTTTTGTGATGTGTAGGGGTGGACGTACGAAGCAAAGTGTGTTTTTCCCACTACGGCACTACGCAGAGTAAAGGCAAGTTACTTTTCGCCAACGTTTTGCAAACCAAGAAAATCCAAAAAAAATTAGCTTTCGTCAATAGTCGATACTATCGTACAAGGTGGTGTCGGCAAAAACACAAAACCTGGTTGTCCACATTGCGTTGCTAACGAATGAAATAATTAATTACTTAATTTTCCACACATTTTATTTAATTCACGACCCGGACATCATCAGGTCCGACACAAACGATTGGAAAATCACAAACGTTACTCCTATGATTCAGATTGACCATAAGGATGAACTTAGTAACTACGGATATATTTCTCTCACTTCCATCTTGTTCAAGATGGCCTCGGTGGCGGCGGGCTAACGTCTTCTCCTGCTAACCCGAAGGTCGCGGGTCCCGCCCGCCTGGGGAGGATTTTTTACATTCCAGGGCATGCTTGTGTGTGCTCGTCCGTTGTTCATTGCTAATACTCCGATATAAAGGCCATATAAGAACTGTTTTCGGTGGTTGTTGTTTAATAAAAAAAGATACTGAAGCATATAACTAACTTTGAGTTCGAATACTGGCTATCTGGAAATTCAACAACCATTGGCGCAAATTGATCCAGCGCTGATGCAATGCCCTTAAAAGAGTGCAAGGCCTTCTTTGCAATTTAAACGTTGATTCAGTGGTCTCAACTGATATATATTAATTTAAAATGAGAAGGTGTAAAATGTGCTCCAAATTAATATTGAAACTTATGGCAGGTTGGTACTTTTTCTGCTGGGACACCGATTACGAAACGCTTCCGTCATTTTCCTGCGTTTCTCCCGATAAACCACTAGTAAATGCATAATACATGTTTCACTACACCTAAAATTATACATCGTACGATATTACCATTACCTTTAATTTTTATTTGTAAAAATACTGCCATAATATTATCAGAGATATAGCCATGAAAATCAACAGAAACAATCACGAGGTGTCGAGCAGTCGACTTAATCTTTCCGTTAACCCGTTAACGCCTAGCGGTACCATATGGTACCAGGCGGTAGGGCAAAACTAAACGTTGGTTGTTTGTTATTTGTCCTAATGTATTTGGGTATTTGACAGTTTCAAATTGATGAGCATGAATGTATTTACATTTTTTCGAAAAGTTTGCTCTTTTAAATATATATTTAACGCATTTACAGCCGTTTGAAAGTCGACAATTTTCAATCATCCGAAAAAAACGGAATTTTTAGTGCAAGCCTTAAGATTTTCTTTACTTACGCCTTATATACTTATATTACAAAGATACCGTTTAGTAAGTATGGTTGTCATAACATGCAAATTTCATATAAAGCATGGTTTTTTGGTGTGGGCATAATAACTAGGAAGTTATGATGCGAAGAATTTTGGTGGTACCATATGGTACCGCTAGGCGCTTGCACTACCGTGTTTTGGCGAAAAGCGTAAATACGAATATTTCTGGAGTTATTGTTTTCTCCTGGTATTTTATTTTGCAATGCTTTATTTTTTATGGTTTATATTACAACATTACCCTTATTTTAATTTTTTCTTGCATATAAAATGTGTCCATAGGTTAATATTTTCATAAAACGATGCCTAAAGCCCTTAGTTGTCCACATTCCATCAGAATTTCGTGCCCTTTGTGGACTACCGACGCACTACCTCACAATGTTCAAGAGGTGGGAGGTATGGTTGTAAACCAAAACGATGTTTAGAAAAGGAAGAGTGGCCGCTTACTCTATTAGGAAGGGGGTCAGAGTGGGTGCATGCCCAAGGGTAACATTCAAAGACGACTGGCGGCAAGAGACGACCACGCGACCGGCGTCCCTTTGTCAAGGAGCAGCTTAATCCTTGAACTTCTTTCTGTCTCACGTATCTCAATAACACAACGACACTTTGCACTCTTCCATCGGTTCGCAAAACCGAAATTGTGACAGATACTGCTTACAAAGTAACACGTGATACTGCAAAGGGAGATACGGTAGCGGCTCTTCCTGGGAGATAATGATCTGCCAGCGTCAAGAATTTCCGTGAAGGATTACACAGCCCCCGGCTTTATTGCACTCCGAGGTTTTTGGTTATTTGGTGAAGATTGTTATAACGTCTCTCTCTCAATTCTAAGAAGCGAAATGTTTCTTTGACCTTACCGCTTCTCTACTAGGATACGCTGAGCACTCCCGACTCGTTGTTCTTACATTCAGTGTCTTCTGCGACGGCGACAAGGATGGACCTTCGTCTGGTGTAAGTATTTTTTTCCATTTATGAGAAATGAAATAACTTATTTAGTATATTTATCGAAGTAATAACTATTTACGTAAAGGTAAAATAAATGCAACATCTATTTCAGGGATCTGACTCTTCAAGAGGCCATGTAAATTCTGGAGGACGATAACATCGACTTCGACGAAATATACATCGAACCACCGGTGGTAACAGTTATCGGATGAAGATTCAGCCGATGAAGATAGCTTGAGTGGTCGCCAGTTGCGCGCGAATATTGAAGTTGTCGTTCGCAAAGGTGGACAAGAAAGTGGTATATCTCAAGAAATATGTGAGGATGTTCAAGAGTGCCGTGAGGCTGGGCCGAGCCGTAAAGCATCCAAGAGGTCTAAAAAGGGGGAGCAAGAAGCCGTTTGGGTTGATGGAGACATCATAGTGCATGATAGAATGTTCCCTAATCCTGATTACTCCATGTTTCGCGAAGCGTCCCCTACCACGATTTTTGAACTGTTCTTTGACGAAGAAGTAATTGCTCACTTAGTGCAAGAATCGAATAAGTATGCGCAATTCTGCAACTGTAATAACCCAAATATAACACCTGAGGAACTGAAAGTGTTTGTGGCAATTCTTTTTCTAAGTGGGTATAATACAGTTCCCAGTAAAAGGCACTATTGGGAGGCAACACAAGACACGAGAAACGAACTCGTGTATAACTCAATGAGACGTGACAGATTCCTACAAATAAATATATTTATTCATTGTTGTGATAACACCGCTATGGATAAAGTAGACAAGATGTGGAAAATGCGCCCTTTTTTGGACTTGGCAAAAGAAAGATTCGGCAGATTCTTCAGAAAAGAACAGTGCTTGAGTTTTTACGAGTCAATGATCTCCTATTTTGGAAGACATAGCTGCAAGCAATTCATTTGGGGGAAGTCAATAAGATTTGGTTACAAAGTGTGGTGCTTAAATACTTCGGATAGCTATTTGGTAAACTTTGACATTCAGCAAGGAAATAATCCTAGGAAAGTGGAAACTTACGAAAAAGAATTCGGAAAGGCAGTGGCACCCCTTGTAGGGATGATAGATGAGCTGCATAAGAAAGAACTGCCTTTTCGGTTCTATGTTGATAACTAGTTTACGAGTTACAGATTGGTGAATTATCTTCGCGAAAGTAACTACGGTGCAACCGGCACTGTGAGGGAAAATATAATTCCTAAGGACTGTCCTGTGAAATCAAATAAGGAATTAGCTAAGATGAAGCGAAGAAATTTTTATTCAGGAAGATGCGTACGGGAAGATATTGCTGTCGTGAAATGGGTGGACAATGAAGTTGTGTCGGCAATATCGTCCTGTCATGGAATAAATCCGATAACAGGAGTGGGAAGATTTTAAAAGTCAGAAAAAAAAGGATTCTTGTGCCACGACCGGATATTTTCAAGAAATATAATTCATTCATGGGAGGTACAGGCCGAATAGATTGGAACATATCCCTGTACCGCATAAGTGTGCGGGGAAAGAAATGGTGGTGGCCAATTTTTTTTTTTTATTTTAGATGCAATGATGCACAACGCATGGATGCTGATGAGGAAATCTGGAAAAACATAAGTCAGCTTGAGTTCCGAGGGGCAGTGGTGCAATCATACCTGGAGAGGTACAGGGATCCCACAAGTCTCAAGTACGTGCACCAGTATCCAGAGGAAGCGTCACTGGAATGGCGTAAGTGGCTGAATAAATAAGTTTCTAATTTATCCATATTTCAAAGACTGTATTCAACTGATATCGGTGTATCTTCTTTCCAGTGTTCCTGACGAAATAAGGTATGACGGGCTCAATCACCTTGTAAAACCCACACCCCAGCGGCGACGGTGTGCTAGTGACATCTGCATCGCTAGAATAAGAACTGAATGTTTGAAATGTAATATAGGTTTAAATGCATTGACTGCTTTGTTCCATTCCATTACTGGCAGTGATGGAGTAAAAAGCTGAAGTCAAGCTATCATATTATTCTTACTCCATACTCTATATTAAAAATTAAGCATACATTATTTTTCACAATCACTGGTATTTATTAATTATTTAAACATTTTGATATTTATGTATAATTTTGTATGAAAATGCATGTTTTTTGCGAAAAATAATAAATATTTAACTTTTTTGGCATAAAAATGGGCATTACGAAATTTTTGTTTAATTTCAGTTTTTTGACCCCGTAGGCGCCTAGCGGTACCATATGGTACCAGGCTGTATCTCCGTAACTATTAGTGCTAAATAAATAAAATTTTCACCTAATTACTCAGAATGTAATTGGTATTAAAATATATGATTGCAACAAAATTCGGAGAAAATTTTTAATTCAGGCGTTACCGGGGCCGTGGCTGAGCACATGGGCTGAGCTAAGCCGGATGATCTCCGTTGCTCCTGTACAACAGGTATTAGTGCTCAGCAGAGAGGTGTATAGAGTGAGAAATGAGGATATGAGATAGGTAAGTATTCCAGCGAATTACACCATCGCGAACTGGTTGACGCACACAAATTTCCGCAGTGAGCACAAATAGAAAGAGGAAAGAAGTGCGCAATAGGAAATGTATGAAGAAGATATTACTACATATGGGTCGATTGGAAGAACACCCATCGGATGAACGAAATGACTCCGGGAAATCTGGTTCGTGTATAAACTAAGATTATATGGGACGTCCGAAGGGAATTATGGTGTCAACTCTGGTTGAAGAGGTTTTCTAATCTTTAATCTCTTTCCACTCTAAAGTAATTTATCCGTGGTGATTTCTGGGACGATTAAACTGAAAATCACATTCCTCAAGTGTGATCAACGATAGCTCGTTAATCACCAACAGGATTATCAAGCTACTTCGATAAGAGAATTATGTTACAGCTACTGTTAGCATTTGGTCAAGTATTGTCAAAAGCATGGGTCGCAAGGTTTGGTTATCTGGTTCAAGCAAAATATATAATTAAAGATCATATTCGATGAGCATCAAGACGTCAAAGCAGCTTTCAGAGATGTTTAAATCTTTAATCTCTTTCCACTCGAAACTCATTCATCTACTGCGATTTCAAGGCTAAAACTAAAAATATCCTCTTCCGTAGTTGATGAAGAAGGGGGGATTCCAACAGCTTTATCTCTTAAATATATTATTTTCTGGAGTTGTCAGGCCTCAAATGGTCGCGAACAAAGATTACTTGTAGATAGTATTGTGGATTACACCTCTAACGTAACAATGGGTCTTTCTTTAGGAAGTGTGATCGGTAATCTTCTATTCTCCTACACATAACTGACGTCATTATCGGAGTTAGCAGTATGCTTAAACATTTTTCTGACTACATATTTGCCATTCAAGTATTCTACCAGCTGTAAGACCATGACTTATTTAAAAAGGACGTGTTAGCAATCCAAGCCTGGTGAAAAAATGGCAGTTGGAGCTATACCTAAAAAATAGGTAGCAGTAAATTTCTGTAGAATGAGAAATGCACAAGAACAATCTTACAAAATTAAAAAACAATCTCTAAGTTCATGCCAAGGTTTATCAATATTTATGCATCAACATGGCTAAGGACTTATCTTGGAATAAACATATTCGAGAAATATGCGGTCCAGCTAACAGAAATATAGGTTTTCTTGAGAGAATACTTGGTGACGATCGCCGGAGCTGCTTATGAGAATCTGTGATGACTTTTATATAACCTTAGTTGACTGTACCATGAATATGCTTGTGGATAGTGCCGGCCTGAGCTCATTTTCAGGTGTGGGAAAAATTTTAATTTGCTACCCCTAACGAAAAATACATTCCCTGATTGAGATATCATATGCCGCGCGTTAATTTAAGGGATACTCAGGTATTTCAGATTGATCTTCTTAAAACTTTCTTTTACTTTCCCGCCAGGAACTCAATAATTAATGTATATGTTATGTCAAAGTTCCGAGTTTTACGAGGAAAAGTGTTCTTGGGGAATATTCTTATTATATCTACTTTTTTCTGATGAATGTAATTTTAACCATAAATTGAATTTGAATTTCAGTGACAGTGCCTTTCAATGGTTTGGTGACAAGAATGCTAATGAAATAAATGATAATTCCCTAGAATTCATTGCGCTTTTTGTTGAAACTATTTATATCAGTCAAGACTTTGTCTCTAAAAATACACATAATCCAAAAGAAAGGCCCTTTATCCTTCTGAAAGTAATATATTCTGCACTCATTAATTCAAAATTAACCTGTGATATTGATTGTTGGGGAGACATATATAAAAATACAATAAACACATTGCCGTTTTCACAGAATAGAATAGTCCGAATGATAACGCATACATGTCGTTCCATACTTTCTTCTTCTCTTTTCCTTCTTCTCCTTTGTCCTTCAATCTTAATACGGTGCCACTTTGCTATTTGTTCCTCTACAAACTATTAAAGAAATTTAACTTGAGAAGTGGTAATGAAACAAGTCTTTGGCCAAGGAAAAAAAATTTTAATGTGCATGGAAAAATCTTTTTAGGGCTGCCAAAGCCAAATATAACATTATCACAGAGAAATTTTCTGTTGTTGAATATTTTTTTTATTTTCTCCCAGATAATGTAGTACCTGAAAAAAACAAACATATTTTTGTGTAGGACTAAGGATGTGGAAGTAGTTTTTTGTAATATTCATTAAATAAAAGTTGTTTTAAGCGTATAAAAAATTCCAGATGCCTTGTTTAAATGTATTGTAATACCACTTCATATATGTAACTATATTTTTAAATGTTGTAATAAATATGTTTGTTTGCATGCATGTGTGTGTAAACGTATATTGTATTTAAAAACGCCAAAGGCTGAACAAACACAGACCCCTAAAAAAAACGTGGTCTGCGTCGGACCAGACGGTGGAAGTTATACTTCTTTGGCCGGTCGCACACACCCGCTCACACACACAGGCAGACAGGATATATAAATGAAAAAAAAGACATTTTTTCTCTATTATTCAATATATTTCTCCTCGATATATTGTTATGAGTGATTTAATTTTTATAATATACACCTATATATTATCTGTTATATACACCTATATACTATATGTACGTTTTTGTATGGTTTTTTGTACGTTCGAACTTTGAAAAGAAGTTTCGTTTAAAAAAAATCGCCTCAACCGGGAATCGAACATGCGACTCTTAGGTGAAAGTCGAGTGCGCTACCGACTCACCCATCGATGCTCTATTTCAAAGTTCGAACGTACAAAAAACCATACAAAAACGTACAATTGTGGATTTTTCTTACCCAAAAAAGAGCGTGACGCAGTTTCTCGACTATCATCCCATCCCAAAAGTCTCTAACGGGCGCAAAGAAGTATAACTTCAAAAAATAAACTCAGAATTAAACATTTAAATGTTTGGCAGAAAAACCGCCTTCTTCCAAACAATAGATTATAATGAAATAAGGGACGGATTAGGTGAGAGGAAAGGAGGGGCAGGGAGGGGATTGGAGACGTAAGAAGGGGGTAATTGGGGGTTTAGTAAACTACATTGATGGCTGGAGGACGGAAAGCTTTGTATAGCCAAATATAATATACTTCCACCGTTTTGAATTCAAGTGGGGTAATCTGTTAGAGGAAGGGAGAAAAGAGTTGAAACATTGTAGCAGTGGTTAAAAGATTTGTTGTGGAGCGAGGCCTCAATAAGTAATCAATACGTTTATGCAAAGCCTTGCTTTCTTCAACTATGCTAAGCGTTTACGTATTAATTGAATTGAGAGTCTCATTAAGGAATGCAATGTTCTTTGTATGCTCTTCGATCGCGTGTTGCCACTGTGACAGAGTACGATTAATTGAGGACAGTTCCGCTTTAATGGATCTCTCGAACACACCTTGGCCATCCTGTAAGTCGGTGACACGCTGCAGCAGCTCTTTCATCATACCATCAGAAGATTCCACGGGGGCTGGGGTCCGTTGATCTAAGAACGGTAAGCCGAGGGGTATGTCGTCCGGAAGAGGGAGGGAGGGAAAGGGGGAGAGGGGTTGGAGGACGAGGGGAGACGGTGGGTGGGGAATTGTGCGAATGGTACGAGGGGCGAAAAGAAATCCTAGCATATATGTTCACGCGAGCCTTCTACCCTCCCCTCCCCCCCCCCCTGCTGTGGGCCGAGGCAATTTTTTTAGTCAAAATGACACATCAACTCAAGTGATTTCAACGGCAGTTTTTTTTCCGCTCGGCTGATTTTTCCAATGTTGAGAACGGAGGGCATTTCGTTCATACATGCATGTACCTGCGTATGTCGATGCCATGAAAAGAAATAAATTTGTGATCTATTTTCGAGCCACCTATATAGTATGATAGTGTTGATAGCAGCGCGCCTATGTTTCCATTGGTTTCGTATCTCTGTGATCCGTGCTCTGGGGGGGTGTTTGAAACACTCATAACTAAGCTAATATATCTAAGGAGTCACGTGGTACAATAACGAATGGGTCGTGATTTTGTTGTTTTTGAATAACTCTTAAAAATATCACGCAGCCTTCCCAGTTTCTCTCATCGGAATATTGTTGATCGTGTTAAAAAAATCCTGATTATTGGCGTAATAGACAACATATTGGAAGCTTAAGCTATCCATCCGAAAGGTTCAAAAACACCGAAATATCGAAACGTTTTATTTATTGCACAGGATTAAAAAAATCAAGAACATAGGCCGGGAAGTTACCCTTTTCAAGCATAAAAATAAAAAAAAGCATAAAGACATCATGATTTAAGAATCGTTCGTCATTGTATGTACCGCGTGACTCCTTACGTGATGGGATATATCTCGAGAGTTTCAAACGCAACCCGCCTGGTTTACTAACAATAAGTATGTCTCAGCCCGCTAGAAGCAGCGCAACCAGCGGACTGTGGTCGAACGGGTCGTATTGGCTTGTCTCTTCGCCGCGGCGATAGTCCCATCCAACATTCGGGAGTTATACGCGCATACGACTTGCCTTCTTACAACCCCAACTACCCGACCCAGCTCAACCCTGCCTCTTGTGCAACCCCTCCTCTCCTTTTCTTTAACCTTTGCGCCCTTCTGAACCTGTACTCACCCCTCCATGAACCTCCTGTCACCCCCTAAAACCCTCCCCTAACAATAATATTCAGAGCTAAGGTGAAATTATTTTGGTTTATGCGGATCAAAAAGATATAATAACAACGATTACTGTTCGATTTTATTAGTTAAAATCAATTTTTTAAACAATTTATCTTGTGAGGACAAAAATAATATGAAAGAAACAGCAAAAAAAAATTAAATTCAGATCCTGCGGATCAAAATACGTAGGAACAGCCATTAAAGTTTAACTTCAATTTGGTGCTTACATTAACTGTTTAAATAGTTGGTCTTTTAAAAACAATAATATCAAAGATACAGCAAAAATTAAATTCAGATCCTGCGGATCAAAATACGTAGGAACAGCCATTAAAGTTTAACTTCAATTTGGTGCTTACATTAACTGTTTAAATAGTTGGTCTTTTAAAAACAATAATATCAAAGATACAGCAAAAATAACTTCAAATTTGTATTCAGCAGATTGAAAACCTTCAATAACAACTTACGAGACTAGTAAGTATGTAGAAATAGAAGCGGTATTAATTTTGGCTATCTTTTTGGGATTTCGCCCCACTGTGCGACGTAAAAATAAAAAAAAAATTCGAATATGTATGGTCTCCATTATGACTAGGGAAATACCTATCCCGCTCAAACTACGTGATGTGAGATGGGGAAGTGGGATGGTGAGGAGGGAGAGAAGGTGGAGGAGAGACGGTGGGTTGAGTATTTGTGCGCATGGGACGAGGGGCGACAGAAATCCTAGCAAATGTGTAGCATAGTAAACTCCCACCCCGCTGTCGGACGAGGCAATATTTTTAGACAAAATGGCGCATCAACGCAAGTGATTTTAACGGCTGTTTGTACGCTCGACTGATTTTTCGGGCTTTGAGAGCTTAGGGCAGGGCCGTAGCCGGGTCATGTCTTTAGGAGGGGCAACCAATTTCCTAGGAGGGGCAAACGTTTTATAGTTCTTGTTTCAAAAATTAGCAACTTGGTACAAAATTAATATCCTTCAATTTATATCCATGTATATAGGTTATTGTTCGACTCTTAAAGGTCGCCTCTGTAAAGCAGGTGTTAAACTCTTAAAAAAATTAAAAAGACTTAAAGCTAGGGGGGGGAAAGAAATTCCAGGAGGGGCGGCGCCCCCCTTAGCCCCCCCTTGGCTACGGCCCTGGCTGAGGGAATTTCGTACATGCAAACTTGACCCTGTTTAATATGGATGCCATAAAGCTAAATAAACAAGTGGCGTATTTTACAGCCATCTAGTGTTTCAGCGTTGGTTGCTGCGTGCATTTTTCACTCGGTTTCGTATCTCTGCGATCCGCGGTCTGGGGGATTGTGTTGGAAATGATCGTAACTGTAACTAATGTAAATAAGGAGTCACGTGCTACAATAACCAACTGGTCTTTATTTTGGTGAGTTTGAATCACTGTTAAGGTAGTTTGAGCGATAAATCAATTCACCTAGAATTAAATGAATTTGACGCCATTTTAAAGATAAAAACTATTTTTTTAATGAATTCAAAATATAACTTGACCCCTTGCCGAACTACTTTTCGAGCAATTTGCTTAAAATTCTAATGTATATTAAATGGGAAAGATTACGGCTCCTTGCACCAGAGGAGGAATATTGAAAAAAGTATATATATACAAAGTGGAAAAGTGGCATATCTGTTTACGTGAGCCTTCTCCGAATTCAAGCAGCAGAGACATAGGTATACTCCCCCCACACCTCCCTTCCACACCCCTGCCAATCCCCCCCACCTCCCACCCCTGTCCGACGAGGCAATTTTTGGCCAATCGCCAGGGATATCCTACGGCGGGAGTCAAAATGGCGCATCAACGCGAGTGATTTCAAAGGCTATTTTTCTTCCGCTCGGCTGATTTTTCAGACATTGAGAACGAAGGGAATTTCGTACATGTGAACATAAACCTGCGTATTATCGATTCCATTAAACGAAATTAACTAGTGGTCTATGTTCGAGCCACCTGGTATTACCATTTTGGTTGCAGCGCGCAGGCTTCACTCGGTTTCGTATCTCTGCGATCCGTGCCCTGAGGGGTTGTGTTTGTAACGCTCGTAACCACACTAATGTAACTAAGGATTTAAGTTGTACTAATACGAACGGGTGTATATTTTTAAGTGTTTGAACCACTATTTTGGTGGTTTTAGCGAAGAATCAATTCGCCTAGAAATTAATGAATTTGACTTAATTTTTAAGAAAAAATTCATATCATTCTAATAATATCAAAATATTAACCCCTTGCCGCACTGCTTTCGAGCAATTTGCTTAAAAATATGTGTTTTACATGGGAAAGATTACTGCTGCTCCAGAGGGAGATTAATGAAAAAATTGGGAATTTCTAACACGTAGATTTCGTCAAAAACTAATGGTGTGTAGTTTGCATGTTTCCTCGACTATTTACGACTAATGATGAATTATGCACTGCAGTTTATTTTACATAATCGCAAAACACCTGTCGCAAAGCCGCTTTCGCAGAGTAGCGTGAAAAAACGAGTCATGTTAGAGACTTATGTAGATATATTTATTTAATCACTGAGAATGTTTATTATACATATTTATATATTTTAGCGCCATTAGCATTATAATATTTACTTCATACTTCTTACCGACGTTAAAATTAAATAATAAAATTGGAATATGATCCCCATTATGGAAAATTCCCGCTCCACTAGGAAAACTTCCCGCTCAAACTACGTGATGATCGCAGGGGTGAGGGAAGGGGGTTGGTTGAAAGTGGGATGTGGAAGATAGATAGATACAAAAATATTTATTGTTCAGGAAAAAATCCATAAGAACAAAAATAATAATAATAAAGTTTGCAGGCACAATCAAAATTACAAAAAAGACAAAATTTTCATTATTTTTTAAATGTCAATATATAATGTCTTCTCATTTCATAACATAAACAATTTATGTACGTAAAAAAAGGCAAATGAAGTTATACACCAAGCTGGATTTGATAGAACACAAAAAACTCATGTATTCAATACTTAAAAAATAGCAAAATGACACAGTAAATAAGGAACCATAATAACATGAACACAAATTTGAGAAAAAAATAAGAGTAACTTATGTTATTCCCGGGAAAGTTAATAATCATGATATTTCATTTTAAATGTTTTAACAGATATCCAATTTTTAATATCAGTTGGTATCTTATTCCATATGTGACAAGCTGTTGCAAGAAATGATTTATTATATGCTGTGATGTGATGCCCTGGAAAATACAATTCATCTACATCTACATTCTACCCCTCAAGCCGCCTCAATAGGCGTGTGGCGGGGGGTGTTAGGACACCAGCCATTTACATATAAAAAGGAAACGCTCTTATGAAATTACGCCTAGCATTTATTAAAGTCCCTTATTTTTCGGGGGAAAAACGAATTCCCATACATATCCGTTCGGCAAAATATCTCTCTTAATTTTATCGTTTCTGTCGGACCTGGAAATATAGTGGGGTTCTAATATGATGTTCTCCGTGTCGCTCTTAAAGATATCTATTCTCAATTGCTCAAACAATCTAAGCCTCCGAGTCTCTAGCGGCTCCCAGCCTAATTCGTTTAGCATCTGTGTAACGCTGTCTGTACGCCCGTAGCAGTTTTTGACGAATCGCGCAGCTTTCCTTCGTATTTTATAAAGTTCCCGGATTAAGTCTTTCTGCACCTGATCTCATATGCTCGCTGCATATTCAAGGTGTGGCCGGACGAGTGCGAAATAGCACCTCTCTTGTACTTTTTCATCCGAAAATCTTCCCACAATACGCTTGACGAATCCTAGCTTCTTCAGAGCTCTGCCACAAATATTTCTTATATGTGTTCCCCACGATAGGTTCGAGGTTATCGTAACTCCTAAATAATTCACTTAATGTGTCACCTTTATGTTTACACCATCCACAGCATATACACGGGGATAGTTGGACGACCTCCGCAAGAAATGTACCGCCGTGCATTTGCTCAGATAAAGTTCGAGTCCCCAATCTTGGCTCCACACATGAACGTTGTTTAAATCCGATGATAGAATTTCAAAGTCAGAGTGATCACTAATTTCGCAATAGGTGACAGCATCGTCAGAAAATAAACGTATTTTACTGCTTATTCCAGACAATTGATTAGGATCAGACCTAGTGGACATTGTGGAGACAGAGGGACAACTAAGGAACAAATCAGACAGATACTTGGGTAAATTGTTTTTAAATATAACAAACAAAAAGGATCTCAGAAGGTACTCTCTACGGGATTACACGTTGAGAAATCTTAGTTGTTTATGATATGGTGTGATGTCGACGTCCCGGGGAAGGTCAAAAATGAACCTAAGGTAGGAGTTTAAGGCCCGGTGAAGTTTCAGATTATTTTCTTCGTTAAGGTCATTATAAACAATTCAGCAGTAATCTATAACGAAGAAAATAAGCGACGATATGAGTGTTTTTCTAGCATTAAAAGGAAGTTAGTTTCTGTGAAATTTTAACAGATAAAGTATAGAATGAATCTTGTTAGAAATATTATTTACATGACAATCTCATGATAAGTTAGCAGTCAACTTCATCACTAGATTATGCACATTACTGAAATATGGAATAGGGATACCATTAACCACGATACTGGTAGTCGTAATGAGGCTAATGTTACGTAGCATCCTGCCACTAACGATAATAGTAGCCTTAGTTTTACTTGAGTTTAGAATGAAGTCGTTACGCGTGGCCCACTCGGTTATTCTATTAATGTCTTCATTAATTTTTGATACGGCCTCATCAATTTCATATGGCCAACAGCTGCGATAAATTTGGGGGTCGTCGGCATAGAGCATGTACCTGGTGTGCTTTAGACGAGTAGGAAGGTCGACTATGTACAGAGAGAATAATAGCGGGCCAAGGACAGACCCTTGGGGTACACCAGTGGTAACTGCTGCCCAAGTTGAGAGGTTACCTTGAATATCTCTCACTGCTTGATAACGGTCAACTAAGTAAGAATAGAACCAATTTGGCATGGAGCACGAGAAGTTAAGTTTCTTCAGTTTCTCAAGTAGAAAAGTGTGGCTTACTCGATCGAAAGCCTTACTAAAATCAAATAATACCAGCACTGTCATCAATTTTTTTTCTATGGCATGACGTAGGTCGTCCGTTATTTTTATTAAAGCAGACTGAGTGGAGAAGTTATTACGAAATCCCGATTGAAATGGGTCAAAACTGTTTTCCTGGGAATGAAATTCAACTACTTGCGAATGGAAGATACGTTCTAAAGCGGTGGAGATGGTGCACAGTATAGAGATTGGTCTTTAATCAGATTGGTTTGAGGGATTTTTGACCTTTTTTATTGGTGTTACCAAAGAGGACTTCCGTAGGGAAGGAAATTTGCAGGATTCCAGTGAATGGTTAAAAAGGTCAAGAATAAATGGCATAGTAACCTTATAAGACTTGTTTATCATGGTTTATGCTACCTCATCCACACCAGTAGAATTGGATTTGGACCGAAAGATAAATTTATTTAGCATTTCGGGAGTAATAGACAGAAAATAGAAATTTTTGTCAGAAAATGGTACAGCAGGATCATGCAAATTAGGTAGAGGAGAATAAAGAGGATAGTTAAATTTATTTGTGTTTACTAGGCATAAAATATAAATATTAAGTTCAACCACTTTGAGATTAGAGGCCAAAGAAATTTGCCGGTTTCGGACTATTCCGAGTTGACGTAGTTCCTTCCAAATGCACTTCGGTTCTTTAAGCCAGGAAAGGGCACTAGAGAAATAGTTCATTTTGGATTCATTTATCAAAAGCTTGACTTCGGCCCTCAGTCGTTTGTATACGGCGTGAAGGGCTGGCTGCTTGGAACGAATGAAGGCTCTACGTATGCGATTGCGTTCACCCATTTTTTTTTGCGAAAGACACAGGTCAACCATGGGGAGGTAGAGCGTTTATGGTGACAGATACGCACAGGAGCATGTCGGTTGAAGTAGCTCACAAGATAATCATTGAAAATTTGAAGTTTATCGTCGATGCAATTTGACTGAGCCATGCACAACCAATCAGCTGAAAGTAGGTCTTCTAGAAATCTTTCATGATGAAGTTTCTAAAGTCGCGAAATACAAAAGTAGGGAGTTTTGCAAAAGGAATGGGAAAAATTTTACGAAAGGGATTTTGTCATGAGCAGATAAAAAAGGCACTGGCGACTGTGAGAAGAGCGATAGTTTCGCCATGTCATCCACAACACAGAGGTACAGGCAGGTGTGGCTATTTAGCGTATGGTGAGTAGGTTGAGAAGAGACCAGGTGAAGATTGTTACAGTGAAAGAAATTCTTTAGGTGAAAAAAATCATAACTTTCAGGATTCTTCATATTCACATTAAAGTCACCAACAGTAATGATGTTTTATATATCGGATAAAACCGTAAAAACGTTGATTCAAAATCGGTGATAGAAGTAATTTTAGGTGGCTTTTATACTATAATTAACAACAATTTTGACATATCAATTTCAGAAATTTCTATAATAATAAATTCAGTTGTAAAACAATACTCGGATGGGGAAGTAGCTTAGACTGAGTAATTCAATCTTTGTTGTATAAAGGCACCAATACCGCCACCTCTCTTGCCAGTCATATTATGAGGTATTAAATTGTAACCCATATCATCAGACACAACTGGTTTTAGCCAAGTTTCCATCATACAGATTACATCAAACGAGCTCAGCACAAAATTATCCCTAAATTCGTCAAAGCGAGGTAGTAGTGACTGACAGTTCACGAGGGATGAACGAAGAGATTGAGCTGACACAGGTTCAGGTATACTTATCCCCGTATCACCGTCGGAAGTATCGACTGCGTTGCCAACATCATATCATAAAGTCTCGTTGTCGGCTTCACAGCGTATAAGTGATTCTCCGTCCCCCGTCTTCTTTCCTAACAAAGATGGACCCATTGCGAACCCACAGATATTTCAATTTACCCTGCTTTTTAATTCCTTAGCAGCGGAGTATAGTCGACGGTTAAAGGTTCTGAGATATTCGTTGATGTATATAGTATGATTGTCATAGCAGCCAAGGTCTTTTGTGGAGAGGTTTTTCTTCGCGCGTCGTGCTGCAAGAAAAACACGAGATTGTTCCGAAGAAACCAAACTTTTAAGAGAGGTTGAGCAGATGAGGCGTTCTTATTTGACTGGGCATTAACCCAATACGAATAGCCAATGTCACTAGGGGTTAAATTGACTGCAAGTAGAGATGCCACCTGAAAGACTCATGTCTTAGATTTTCATCGCTCTTTTGAGGAATTCCATGAATATCCACGACATTCCTTAGGGAGTTCTGCTCTGTAGCATTTAAGCGAATTTCTAAGTAATCAATACGTTTATGCAAAGCCTTGCTTTCTTCAACTATGCTATCCGTTTACGTATTAATTGAATTGAGAGTCTCATTAAGGAATGCAATGTTCTTTGTATGCTCTTCGATCGCGTGTTGCCACTGTGACAGAGTACGATTAATTGAGGACAGTTCCGCTTTAATGGATCTCTCGAACTCACGTTGGCCATCCTGTAAGTCGGTGACACGCTGCAGCAGCTCTTTTATCATACCATCAGAAGATTCCATGGGGGCTGGGGTCCGTTGAGCTAAGAACGGTGAGCCGAGGGGTGTGTCGTCCGGAAGAGGGAGGGAGGGAGGGAGGGAAAGGGGGAGAGGGGGTGGAGGACGAGGGGAGACAGTGGGTGGGGAATTGTGCGAATGGTACGAGGGGCGAAAAGAAATCCTAGCATATATGTTCACGCGAGCCTTCTACCCTCCCCTCCCTCCCCCCCCTGCTGTGGGCCGAGGCAATTTTTTGAGTCAAAATGACACATCAACCCAAGTGATTTCATTGGCAGTTTTTTTTCCGCTCGGCTGATTTTCCCAATGTTGAGAACGGAGGGCATTTCGTTCATACATGCATGTACCTGCGTATGTTGATGCCATGAAAAGAAATAAATTTGTGATCTATTTTCGAGCGACCTATATAGTATGATAGTGTTGATAGCAGCGCGTCTATGTTTCCGTTGGTTTCGTATCACTGCGATCCGTGCTCTGGGGGGGTGTTTGAAACACTCAACTAAGCTAATATCTAAGGAGTCACGTGGTACAATAACGAATGGGTCGAGATTTTGTTGTTTTTGAATAACTCTTAAAAATCTCACGCAGCCTTCCGAGCTTCTCTCATCGGAATATTGTTGATCGTGTTAAAAAAAAATCCTGATTATTGGCGTAATAGACAACATATTGGAAGCTTAAGCTATCCATCCGAAAGGTTCAAAAACACCAAAATATCGAAACGTTTTATTTATTGCACAGGATTAAACAAATCAAGAACATAGGCCGGGAAGTTACCCTTTTCAAGCATAAAAATTAAAAAAAAAGCATAAAGACATCATGATTTAAGAATCGTTCGTCATTGTATGTACCGCGTGACTCCTTACGTGATCGGATATATCTCGAGAGTTTCAAACGCAACCCGCCTGGTTTACTAACAATAAATATGTCTCAGCCCGCTAGAAGCAGCGAAACCAGCGGGCTGTGGTCGAACGGGTCGTATTGGCCACTCGCTTGTCTCTTCGCCGCGGCGATAGTCCCATCCAATATTCGGGAGTTATACGCGCATACGACTTGCCTTCTTACAACCCCAACTACCCGACCCAGCTCAACCCTGCTTCTTGTGCAACCCCTCCTCTCCTTTTTTTATAACCTTTGCGCCCTTCTGAACCTGTGCTCACCCCTCCATGAACTTCCTGCCACACCCTAAAAACCTCCCCTTCCCTTGAAGCTAATGGTATAAGAAGACGCGCGCCTAATACATGCGGTCAGAAGATCGGAGAGACTGGCTGCGAGCGTTCGCCGTGGAAATGGTGAGTACCTTCATTTTGGTGATTTTTCATGTTCCCATGCTGTTTGACGTGAAATATCTCTGCGAGGTTAATTCTCATGATGGAAAATGTTATTAGTTGTGGAGCGTGTGATAATTCTTAGCAATCGTATCGAGGGTAACAGACCGCAATTCTTTTAAAAATGAAAACTTTTGTTTCTCATGACGACTGCCGATGGTAGAATTTTCGTACGCGGTTGTTAAGATCTCGTATTGCGGCGTATTATACCTGTCGGAATCATTATGTGAAGTACTTAATAACTTCACCTGGTAAAGAAGAGTTAGGGTCCAGTCTGGGAGAAAATTTTTTGTGAGAAACATAGAAAAGTGAAGGGTATCAGAGAAATGTGAAAGGAAAGTGAAAGGATTGCGCATTTCATAAATGTAAGAAAGAAAGTCGTGAGATTCTTAGTTTTTGAGAAAATAAATGTTGAAAATGACCAAATTCGCGTATTTTTGGTGATATTTTGACGCCATATTGCGAGATTTTCTGAAGTCCCGGTAGAGGGATACGGACTAATTTCACGTCTGAAAGATCACATACCTAATAACGTTGCGGGTCTGAGGAGTGGAACAGGGGTACTAGGGTGGGACGGTACGCGACCTCAAAAAGGCCATTTCCGAACGGAAAGATAGGTTATTTGGCGGATAGTTACGTTTTATTTTCACGAATACCCTTTTAAACCAACGGGGCGGCCCTGCGGGCCGCCCCGTTGGTGATTATACAACCCACCCCAATGGTGATTGCTTTGCGTAAAATTATGGCGAGAGGAGAGTTGGTGATGAATTTTCCGTATGGAGGAAGTGGAATGAGGTACCTTCAAAGATTATAGGATAGCTCCGAGAGGATACCCGTCCCTCTTGAGTGTGATAAAGCCATCGAAAAGCGGGAATAGTTTTAAGTTGAAGGCGGGAAAAATCATGGGTGGTGATTATAGTAAATGAAGAAACTGCTCGACCGCTGCGTCGTCTGGGGGAACTAGGAGGAAAACGTCAGTATTTCCAACATGGCGTCGAGAAATTGATTCACATCACAGGTTTAAGTGAATAGTTTACGAAAGAAAATGGATTTATGAAGCAAATGAAAGGTTAGTATAAATGCGCATATGTAGCGTAGCAATATAAGTGAAATAGGTGGTATAAGGTGATCGGGAAGCAGGTGAAATTAATTTTCTCCCAGACTGGACGCTAACTCACCTTTACCCTTCACCTAATGGCACTCATTGGCACTAATTGGCACTCATTCAAGTATTTTACTAGATGATTGGTAGGTTCTTGGACAGTCCCAATTCTGCATCCCAACCTCATAGACATTGTCTCGCTTTCCCTCCTAAGGATGGCGCGCTATTAGATCCCTCTTCAATTCTTCATATCTTCTACCTCCTCTTATTTCGTCCAGAATGCCTATCCTCATCCTTCCTCTTCCACGCTTCTCCAGTGTTCTGCCCTCTATCACTGTCTGCAACATGCAATCTCCTCTCAAAACCTCCTCCATCCATCTCTTCTGCCTTCTCCGAAGCTCTGCCACAAGCTTCCTCTCCTCTCCGACCATATCCCATACCTTCTCGTTCGTCTTTCTCGCCATCCAGCTAACCTTCTCCATCCTTCTACATACCCACATCTCAAACGCCTTGAGTCTACGCACATCCTCACTTCGCAATGATAAAGTTTCTGACCCATATAGCGCCACGCTCCATATTAAAGTTTTCATCAGCATCTTCTTTACGTCTCTTCTCAGACCCCCCTCATCAATTCCCTGCACTTCGAAAATGATTCTTTAGCGAGCGCAATTCTGTATCCGATGTCTTTACCACTAAACCCATTCCCCTCCAAAATACTACCCATATACGTAAATTGCTCGACCTGCACTATCTTCTGCCCTCCTACCATTATATTCAGCCCCGCCTTCTTACGTCTAGAAAATCTCATTACTTACGTTTTCTTGTGGTTGATCTTCATCCCATATTTCTCGCACTGGACCTCTAACGCAATCACCATTGACTGTAACCCCTTTGCAGATGGACTAACCAATGCTTGATCATCTGCAAATCTCACTGATTTTATCAGCTCACCTCCTTCCTTTATTCCTACCTCCTCCTCCCTCCCATGCCTCCCTCCCATGCCTCCTTTACCATTTCTTCTGAATACACGTTAAAAAGCAGCGGCGATAGTGAGCACCCCTTTGCACTCCCCGTCCTATCGTGACCCATCCCGATTCTCCATTGGCTACCCTAACCTGCGCCGTCTGGTTCATACACAAATTCCGAATCAGACGCCTGTCCCTCCATTCGCCCCCTAATTTCTTCAACACTCCCATTGATTTCATCCATTCCACCCGATCAAACGCCTTCTCGAAATCTACGAAGCATGCAAAAACATCCTGCCCATACTCTAGGTTTCTTTGTACTAGCGTCCTCATCACCACTATAGCGTCTCGCGTTCCTGTCCCTCTCCTAAACCCGAACTGGTCGTCACCCAGGCATTCATTTGCCCTCTTCTCTAGCCTTCTGTTTATAATTCTGAGAACTACTTTGGCCGTGTGGGATATTAAGCTTATTGTCCTGTAGTCTTCGCACGTTTTTGCCTTACTCCTCTTTGGTATAGTGATTAATACAGTCTTTGCAAAGTCTTCCGGCCACACTCAATCCTCATAAATCCTACGAATAAGCGCAAAAGGTTTTCCTCTTCCGTTTATTCTCATGCCTATTAAGAACTCTGCAGGTATGTCATCTATTCCCACCGCCTTACTCCTTTTCATGTCTCGTAGAGCTCTTTCGATTTCGCTATCTAGGAGACCTGGTCCGATGCCTTATCTATCGATATCGCCTACGTTAGTTTAAATACCATTGGATATAAAGTGGGAGGAAAGCGAATGTTTTTGCGTATTCATTTGCTTGGTAATGAAAAATCCTAAAGGATATCGTAGACCGGTGTTTCCGGTTTTTAAGTCGAAATAGTTTCAATAAATGCCTACCGCTGGACACTCGACACTAACAAAAGAAAAAAATATGCATCAGCAGATAGATTTGGGAAGACAAAGTTACATCAATATTATAAATTTGCCAATTTTTTAGTAGGAATGATTAAAGAAATGGTGAAGGACTATTTCTAGAAGTCATCCACTAAAAAAAGTAGGTAGCAAAACATATTCACTTACGTGTTTCAGGCGGTGCCATCGCCATTCCCTTACCTGGGTGCACATTTTCTGCATTGACATTCAAAGGGCGTTTCACCGCACCAGTCCGAGGCTGTGGGACACTCCTTGCTGAGCTAGCGGGTGCAGGGGGCTGTGTCCTCGGCATTGCGTTTCCTGGAGTTTGGATGTAAGTGTACAACATTAACATACACCTTATATGCCCTTTACTGCGCGCGCTCGCAGTAGGGGGCAAAAATTTCTATATTCTTGGAGGGTAACCGGGGTAAACAGCAGAAAATGTTGATCAAAGCTTCGGTGTGGATCACCAGATCTCTCTAAGTATTATGATAAGTCCCACATTCTGATCTTGGTCATCTCTACTGACGGTATGATAGGAATAATTGGTTCTAGATCAATCGGATTGCGGTTGGTCCCTGCTTTTGCGATTTCATCCGCCATCTCATTTCTGGTTATGCATGCATAGCCTGGTACCCAGAAAGGTTCTAGATATCATTCACTTCCACAAAGTTGAGGCTGAAGCTATCAAATTTATCATTAGATGAATTAGCCAGTTAGCCTAAGAACTGCCTTTCATCATAGAGTGCATTTAAAGTTAGTGTGAAAAGTACGGGGAAAATAACACATTCATAAAAAGAGAGGTAGCAATTGAGTTTTCTAGAACTAGATAGTTTGAAGTGAACAAAATAGTTCAGGTGTTACAGTTCCTATATCTATGGAGTATTTTGTATGAGAAAAGGTGTAGGGGTACAGATGTATGGGGAGAGTCATGGCCTTCCAACCTTAGGGTTTTTGGTTTGAGTCCCTCCTGATTGGAATTTTTGCTAGAATTGGAATTCATCAAAATATTCTTGATTGTGGTCATACCTTTGAGCAATAGATAGAATAATTATAAATATTGTAATTACTTAAGACAGGTTAGCATTACTCCGTTAAAGGAAATGAGTGTGAGCGAAGCTCTTAAGGAAAGATTGGTTAAGTTTTTGGTATAAATATCAGAAATATGTTTCAGAAAAAAGTTCTTTCTGGAGTTGGAATCTTAGCTAGATGCTTTTGAGGGGTGAAGGTAGATGTGAATATTTTTCTGTGTGGAGAAAATCATTGTGTTATCCAAAATACACATTATTATGATGTCATATCATTTTTTGTCTCATTGGATGTGATTTTTAACTTTATTCTGTTTGCAATTAATTTTAATGTGGATATCTGCTAATATATTACTTGCATTTATTTCACTTAAAAAGCCAGTGGTATATTTACTTAAATCATTTTTTTCTTCATTTAGAGCAACATTAGGGTGTTCTGCCGTGTTTGATCTCTATTGCCTTCAGAGGGTGCTAAGAACAATTCAACTGAGGACATAAGTATAATTGATGAAGGTTCTCTTGATATTTTTAAAGGTTATATATAAGGAGAGACTATAGTCTCTCCCTTTTCAAATTTATTCTCCTAATTTTTTAAGTGGAGGCAAGTACATAGTTCATACAACTTTATTTTTGCAGGTCCAAAGAAATGTAAGAACTTATTTTCTTTTGATAGTGTGTTTTGTCCTACTGCAGATCAAGCAGAAACATTTGAAGATCTTGCTGAGCTGGTCCAGGTACCTAATTTTCAATGAATACAAGTAAACTATGTTTTCAGCTGGTTTTGGCAGCACCAATGCTTTATGTTCCATTCAAAATGTTGGTGCAAGTGACTATTAGAGGTAACTCTTTGGTCTCTGGATTTGGGGCCAGTGGCTTCAACCCATTGTTAGTTTCTCCAAATAAGGAGATGGACATAGGCAAGTTTTTTTACTCAATGTATGAAGATATTCCCAAAAGACTTAACCTACTGTAGCAAAGAGGTTACTTTGGCTGTTCTGACTTCATGGTTATATAGGCTGTATGAATGTGTTATCATTTTCCTAGAGGGTGAAATTTCCTTTTGATTGTGGCAAAACAATTACGCAGAGTTCAGCATGTGTAGGTGGGAAAGAATCTGATCTCTATGCAAGTTAATGCAAAACAATTTGCCCGTATTGGTTCCCAAAATGTGATGCCTTCAGGTACTTTTTCTTCTCCTCCTTAGGTCATGAAGATATTTTGAAGAGCGGATGGGGCAAAATTTATTTAAAGTCTCATTTCATGATGTATGCCAATTTATGTGATGGGTCCACTCTAAAGCTATCTGATGAAGTGTGCAAGTGGTTCATGGAATTACTGTGAATTGCTTTTTACTTAATGGTGATAGTGGCTCACATTATTTTGTGCCACTCACTTCACTGAATTCTGCTATCCACCCTTGATCTATGTAACAATAATCTACGAAGGTAGATGGTTGATTATATCAGCCACGAGGGTATGTGGTGAAGGGATGCCAGCATTTATGAAGGGTGGGATTATGGATAGGGAATTGGAAAAGGATGGGACTAAAAGTGAGATTTATTTTGATAAATTAGCGCCATTCTGTTTTTTTGTACACACTTAGTTATGGTGCATAGGAAGGAGGACTTTTTCTATGTGCCTGTTTGGTTTAGTATTTATCGTACTTTTTAATAATAAAAAAGCATGTGGTTGTTATTCCACGCTTTATTTTAACAAATCGACCCGGGTTTCAGCATCTCATGCAGTCTTCAGGTAACCTGAAGATGGCATGCTCCAGGAAATGCAATGCCTAGGAGACAGCCCCCTGCACCCGATAGCTCAGCAAGAAGTTTTCCTCAGCCTCGGACTGGTGCGGTGAAACGCCCTTTGAATGTTAAACAAGAAAATTTACACCAAGCAAAGAGAATGGCGATGGCACCACCTGAAACACGTAAGTGAAAATGCTTTTTCTACCTACTTTTTTTAAAGGACAACTTATAGAAATAGTCCTTCATAATTTCCTAATCATTCCTACTAAAAAATTGGTAAATTTTTTAGTAGGAATGTAACTTGGTCATGTAATCTTGATGTAACTTGGTCATGCTAATTCTATCTGCTGATGCATATTTTTTCTTTTGTTAATGTCGAGTCTCAAGCGGTAAACACTTAGTGAAACTATTTTGACTTAAAATACCTGTAGATGGCATGAGATGCTGAAACCGGGGTCGTTTCCTTAAAATACAGTGTGGAATATCAACAAAGTGCTTTTTTATTTTTAAAATGGTGTTCCACAGAGTAACGCCGGAGACAGTGTCTTATGCTTTGCTTATACTTTGCTGCTTCTGGGCAGTTTTAGAGATTTTATGTATGCTTAATGTGTTGTCATCAATGTCATCCTAAAACTTAGCATTATCTGAAGTTTCCAAGTAATTTAATCTTGTCAGTGACCCCCGACCCTTTATTGGCTCTCAATCTAGTCCCTTGATCACACGTAACTCTCTCTGCTTGATCCAAGCAGTTCTGAAGCATCGTGTGGCTTTTCTTTCATTGCATTTAGTTCACATATTGAACCTTGTTGAGCAGGGACCCAAATCCTAGTGACCAATTCCTAACTAGAGCAAAGTAATATGTACATCTTTTTGTTACTTTTTCACCCAACCAAATCCTGCTCAGCATTCAGTTGGTGTTGACTTGTCTCTTCAATGCACTGCCCATAAATTGTTCCTTCATGTTTTCCCCATGGCAGGTATGAAGTTATGGTGATGCCCATTCATTAAGATTTTATTTATTACCATCATCTCTACTATTTGACATGATTATTCCTCCTACTGTAAATTCACCTAGATGAAGTAAGACCTCCGTCTTAAAACAATTTTTTCCAACTCACCCCAGTGGCTGGGGTTTTTTTTGCAGTCAACTACTAATGAGTTCACATCTCATCAAATTTTTATAATATTTATTTTAAACATGAAAGAAATTGAGTTGAGGACGTTGGTTACAGATCTTAACAGCTAAAGAGAGGGATTACCGTATTTGATGACATGTAAGATGCACTCTGTTTTGAGCGACTATCCAAGAGTAATTATAAACGCTATAACCTGTGAAATGCTGTATGTATGTCACACTAACCACTCAATTTGACCCAGTCTTTCATAAAATCTAATTGTACCTACCAGGAGAAAACATTCATATCATTAAGAAATCCCTTGTAGATATCCTTTCATCATTTGTACTGTTACAATATTGTAGGAGTGGTCACCCTTGTTAGTCTCATAACGTTGACTTGACTTGTCATTGTGGTCTGAACAAGAATTTATAAAAGATTTCTCTATGTGTTTTACTCTGGATAGACTTCTGTCTCTTCCTTCTGAATTCAAGACATCGGTCCCTTACTTTTCTCAGTTTTTCCTAGTTCCCAAGCGTCTGTGCTGACACTTGCAACTTCCTTCAGCAAGGTCTTAGTCTTGCTCTAGGCACACGTGGATGAGTTTCGTTCTTTGCTGGATGTGTTTTCGTTTTTTATAAATAAAAGAAAAAAACCATTCAGCGTGGGAATAAATGTCATGTCAACAGGTCAGCATTGAATGGGTTAATCTATAGATGAGAAAATTCTTTTTTTATCAGTTCATTCACTCCATTACTTGTTTCAGTCAGTAATTGATGGCTACAACGTGTGTGTCCTTGCATATGGGCAAACAGGGTCTGGTAAAACCTAGACAATGGAAGGTGGTCTTCAGCAAGAAGTGAGAGGGATGATACCACAACATTTGGACATGATATTTGCAAAACTGGAAGAAATGTGTAAAATTGTGAGTCCTATAATTGTTTCTTTTTTTAAGTGTATATAATGCAACCTCTTCCTTGACATGGTGGAAAGGCTTGTGCATTCCAATGACCCCTAGAGCTTGACTGGCAGTAGCAAGCTCTATCACTTACATTTTAACTCCCCCCACCACATTAGGGAATAATTCATCATTAATGGTATTAACTTCATGCACGAGAAATGTGTGGGTATTCTTTCTCTCCCCACCGTTATCTGTGGGAAACTCTTTATCAGAAGATCCTTCAGTAGAAGTAGACTTATCACTCTTACTTCCTACAATGTTTCCTCGAAGATTGTTCCTTGTAATAGTCTTTCACCCTCTTCTTCTCTTTGGCACTTAGCAATTTGAGGCAGACTGAACTGAAATGATTGTTTCCGCCACAGTAAGAACAAGTTAGTCCCCGAGCCTTACCTTCAGATCAGGATGAAAATGTCCCTCTAGGCCACATCCATAGCAGTTCCTACTAAAACTTATACTTATCATGTTGATGACCCCCACTAATTTTGAGGTCTCTGGGGTTTTGACTTGCCGCATGAGGTTTTCATGAAGTCGTGCCAACAGTTGAGTGCGCTGCAATGTTAGGTCCTCCTGGAGGGCTTCCTTGTTGAGTTCTCTCTTCAACTCCGACCACGGGCAAACCTTGTTAAAATGGTCTCTAATAGCCCCACCCTTATTGGGAAAATTGCACAGGTTAGCTTGCTCTGAAAGGTGGGTAAAGAATTGATCGACAGTTTCAGATTGTTCCATCGTCAAATTATAAAATTTCTCAGTCTCAAGTAATTCACTTGTAATAGGTTGTAAATAATTGTTCAACAACATAGCACAGGTCACTTAAACGTTTCCTTGTTGTTTGTCTTGTACTAGAGCATCCACGGATATGTCTAAATCACCTGCTAATGCGTAGAAAATGTACTGCACCTGGGGGCTGGCCAGCGCTTAATGACGTCGGTGGTCAATTCTGTGTGGCCAGCTGTGTAAACTTGAAACAATCTAAACCTTTTCTTCCATTTCGTACCAGCATTTAAGGGATCCGATTCAACATCAAAGTGGTGAATGCCTGAGCTGTCCATGTTGTCGAACTAATCTTACTAAATTAATATGGACCACAATTCACGACTTCTAACACGTCACTGAACTAAACAGATGTATCTATTTTATCCTCGCCGCCAGTGTAATTAGTCCTTCAAGTACATGACAAGGGATGCTTTGAATAATAAACACAAGACCTTAACGTGACTTTTGTAACTCCATTTATTGCACATGAATGACTCAATTGATGACAGGTCTACCAAAATACAATTCTACATTGGCATAGTCAGGTCTACCGACATAAAATCCTACACTCAGTTCTGCCTATCTTCTCTAAAGTATTTGAAGGTGTTATGTTTCTCAGAATTTCTTCCTTCTTTGATAGACTCAATGTTAATCCCAGTTCTGTTTTATTCATAGACTTGTAGATAATTCATTGTAGAGACTAATATTTTGTTAATTTTACTTGGGTTAATAGGTTATTTGTCAATGCATGCATTGTTTATTTATGTTTTCCACAAAGCAATCATTTTCTTTGATATTGTTTCAGAATGAGAATGTGCCACACAGGAATTCTAAACTAACACATTTGCAGCAGCCGAGATTTGGTGGAAATTCTAAGACTCTTTATGCTCATAAACATCTCCCCAAGGGAACAATGTGTTGAGGAGACACTCATCTCTCTAAAGTTTGCAACAAGGGTTTGCAAGTGTCGCATTGGATAAGCTCAGCAGAAAATAAAGTGAAATTGTGATTAATTAAATTAGGTTAAATGTTTCAAAAAATTATCATTTATTGGTTGCAGTACTCTCCTCTCTGCAAAATTTGATTTGGGGGATTTTAATAATATCATGTAAATAGTTTTTATGGAAGTTTAAAAAAATCACTTTATGCTGAGACACTATTTATTATATTCCTTTTTGGAACTATATTTATTTTGTTTTATTGCTTGTTCTCTAGCTTTTTATTTTGTAACATCAATTTTTAATTGTACTTATTATATATTTTACTTTATGGTTAGAAATATAAAGTTTTTAATGCTGTAATTTTATATCCGGAAAAGGAGGGGAATAATTTACCGGAAAGAATTTGGTGTACATAATTTATATATAATAAAAAAGTTAAAATGATGCAAATTTTCACAATCAATTTAATGCTACCTCTTTCCACCATCGCTGAGGCATAAATATGGTTTTGCTCACCCATTTTCAAGTAAAAACGAAGTAATTACAGTGATGAAACCATAATTGGGGAATTCATTATCCAAGAATGGCATTCATTATCATAGAATGCACTAAATACATGCATGCACTATTTTTGGAGATGTTTTTAAAAATCCTCTATGGTCCAGTTTACAATATTTGGAAATGTTAACTGCAATATGATGTAGGCTTTACAATCACTTAGTTCCATGAGAGGTAGGGATTTATGTAGTACATCAGAATATAGGTTAGTTGACATGAGCATTTCTATAGGAGATATTATATATATATCTATTGGAGAAGGTATTACCATTGCTTTTCCTACTTAAAAAATATGTCACCACATTATAAAATCAGGCCTCAATGTGGATTTTCCCATTGAAGGTTCAAAATTAGTTCCATTTAAACATTTAACCCTTTCAGTGCTATGCACGCATATATATATATATATATATATATATATATATATATATATATATATATATATATATATATATATATATATATATATATGAGCTGACGAAGGACCAACTGGTTCGAAACGTTCCGTAAGAACGAATTCTTTATCTTTTCCTATTTCTCCTACCTCCTGCAAGTTTGAATTTATATATTTGTGGCCAATTGGCGAAAACTTCCAAAGATTATATATATATATATATATATATATATATATATATATGCGTTTGGGCAGAGCAGAGCCATCAGCCGTACGCATGCATATATGGGTTTTATAAAGCAGGAGTTTTCCCAATAAACTCTATATATAATGACTACTCCACCCGTTCTAACAATAGCATACATGCCAGTCAATTTTCATTCTCCCTCTTTGAAAAAGGCACCTATCACTTAGCCTCAATATTGTACAATAAATTGCTAAACTACTTTAAAACCATTACATCTCCAGTGATTTACAAAAGGAGAGTCAAAGAATTCCTAATGAAGAAATGCTACTATGATGTAAGAGAATTTCTAAGTGATCATATATGAACAATTTTGTACATATATGTTCATTTTAACATTGCAATTTCAGTGTGTATATGTCCTGTCCTAAATTCTTGACAAAACCATGCATGTAATTGCTCACGGTGTAATGAAAAATATTATTATTTGTTACTTGTTACAGTTGTAACACACCCCTCAGAGTCCCTGGCAAGCATTAGGTTTCATTGCCGTCATAATGGCCGGAGACTCGAGGGGTTGTGCAGTAATCGCAGCCACTTCCGAAACCCATTTGATGAGTGGCTACACTGCGGTTGGGTCATGCATCTGCAGTAGATGGAGTGACCCTAGGATGACTGCCTTCTGCATGCGTGCAACTAGTGATTCCGCCTGTGCCATGCTGGACGGAAAGCACTTGATGTTATTTATCAGCGAGCCCTTGACTCCACCGAGCACACCTGTGATGAGGACCACTAGTTTCACAGAGTGTCAGGGGTACATCTGTTGAAGTTCGAAAAGCAGGTCTCTGGTATTTCATCTGTTTTTCCACCTCCTTCGCATCTGTTAGTTTCAGCCGGAGCGGAAAACTCTACGACGAACATGGAGCGTGTGTGGTGGTCGAGGAGAACGATATCAGGCTTGGTCGCCTCCAACTGCCTGGTGGTAGAGGAGTAATTCCACCAGATTGTGCATTTATCGTTTTCCATGACGGACTCAATATCTGCAGGGGCATAGGGCAGCACAGGTGTTTCGTCGATGCCATAATGGTGTCGAAGGTGAAAATATAACACCCATAGGGCTGCGTTGTGCCGAGCTAATTACGCTGACTTGGCGTAATAACTACAGCTGGAGAGAAGGCGACTCAGTCCCCGTCTGGGCTCTGCATGCCCTACATCTCGTATCCGCAACTTCCGCCTTGAATATAATGCGGCAGTACACGAGTGTGTTAATGACACCATCCTGGCACGTGAGGACAAAACCTTTGGTCAGCGTAGGAAGGCAAACGTCGGCTCCTTCGATAACCCATGCTTTTGGATGTTTTGATAGAAACCTCCATGCATGGGCTTATCAGTATGCACCTTGAGCAAGGCCTTCTGCTCAGATTTTTTATTTCGAGCTTGAGGACGTCTGCCTTCCATGACAAGATGGTCGTGTCATTGTCGCTTCCGTCGGATGATGGGTCGAAGTCAAGACCGGTTTCGTCCACTGCCCTCTTTGCTGCCCGCACTCTCATGCTCTCTCACGAGATTGAGCAGGGTGTCCCTGCTTTTCAAAACTCGGTAAGCTGTACCCAGGACAACTCTGTTTTGGAGACACTCCAGACTCATTAGTCTTCTACCACCTACAAAGCGAGGGAGATATAATCTGGCGTTGGAAGATTTTGGATTAAGACTTCCATCGATGGTCATCATCTTTCTCATTCACCTATCGAGGTTCTGCAACTCGTTGACGTTCCACTTCATGCATCCAAAGGTATACAGCAGTGTAGAAACCGCGAACATATTCGTGGCAAGAACCTTGTTCTTGCCAGACAGAACTCCAGATGTTCCTGAGAGTCTTTCTGTATTAGATGGTGAGCCTTCCCTTCACTACTTCAACCTCGTGCATTCGGCACTTGGGGTCGCCGAGATATTCATTTCTGTCATCATCCTCGAGGTGATGAATGACGCTCCTGCCAACAAGTTGCATGTCTTCCTTGATCTCCGAAAATCTTCCTCTCGCCAAGTGGATGGATGCACACTTGTCCAATCCGAACTCCATCCCTATAGCCTCACTGTATTCCAGTATAGTGTCCAGGGCAGTGCAAAGGTCTTTCACATTAGAAACATAAAGCTTCAGGTCATCCATAAAAAACAAATGGGTGACCTTATGCTTCCTGTCACCTGGAACACCACACATGCATCCTCCACCTCGTCGCAGGCTAAGGGACAGGGGTAGGAGGGAAATACAGAACAGTAAGGGGCTCAAGCTGTCGTCTTGAAAAACGCCACGGTGGTATGTTACCAACTCTGAGGAAACTCACCGCTTGCCTGAAGTCAGAACAAAGTGCGTTTTCCAGAGTGGTAACAGGCTTTGGATGCTGGACACTACCTCTGGGTGGACTTTCATCAACTTCAGCATGGCGATCAAAAGCTCATGCAAAGTAGTGTCAAAAGCCTTCTTGTAGTCCACCCAGGCCATTTATAGGTTTCGCTTATGCCGGATGGCATCCTGGCATCCGGCATGAACCTATCAATGAGCAGGTTGCCCTTGCATCCCGCGATTCCCTGCTTTGAACCTCTCTGCTCGTACACCTCCCACACAGGCTGGACGTGGTGAAGGATAAGGTCGCTCAAGATTGAGGTGAACGACTCGTATACGAAGTTGAGGCAGGTAATAGGGCGGTAGTTCTTTGGATTGGATAAGTCTCCCATCTTAGGTATTAGAACCGTGCGTCCCTCAGTCAGCAAAGGTGGAATTGGTTCTCTACCATTTAGAATGGACGTGAAGATTCTGGCGAGGTGTTGGTGGGTGGAAGTAAACTTCTTTCACCAGAAGTTATTCATGTCATCCATTCCTGGAGCCGAGAAGTTCTTCTTACCGCCGACGACTTTCTTCACGTCACTTTCGGTGACTGAAAGATGTCCATCCAAATCTTGTAGGTGGTGGTCACATACCTCTTTAAAGAGGCCTATGGCCAGAGTGTGTCTGTTGAATGGCTTTGACATTTCGTATATCTCCTTCCAGAAATGTTCAACCTCTTCAACGGGTGGTGGAGATTCAGTGACAGGCGGAGGTGGTAGAAAGAGATGGGACGGGTGAAGGAGAAAGGTGGAATTTTCCTTCACGGCCCTACTACTCTTGAGGAGTTTTTTTCCGGGCAATGGTGAGTGCTTGTACTCTATCGACCGCGTGCTGCTCAATGGTAAGCAGCACCCTTTTATTCATTGTGTAATGGTAGTATCGGAGACTGCACGCTATGCGTCGAACTCTGGGAGTGAAAGTTCGCCCAGATAGGATGCATTCCATCACACACTGGATTCTTAGCACCTGTCGTCTCGCCTGCTTGATCCTGGCCTCTTACCTGATCCAGCCTCTTTGTTGCTTTGGGAGTGAGTTATAATTTTGGCAGCAGCGTAGACCACTCAATTTATTGTCCAAAGATCTGTCAGGATTTCATCAGACCATTCAAATAGGCCGGGTGCTTACCCCACAGAGATATCTTTTGGTGGATGTCTCTCTGCCTAGGTTGTCCTTCATCATAGTTAATGGTGCTTATCAACCACGTTCGTAGTTCTGAGACGGCCTGACCAGCTTCCTCCCCATTTGGTCGAGAGACTGACACAAATGTCGTTCTCGCCTCAGGCGGTGGAGAGGCTGCCTGTGTCAGGGAGAGTGGTTGGGCCGGTGGTGCATCCCTCTGAACTGGCGTTTGGTGGGGAGTTTCCTTTTTTTGCAGGTGGTTGGTATAATCGCACAGATTCTGCTGCGATAGATGGTCGTGTTCTGGATTTATCTCACACCACAAAGAGTGCATCCTTGCCATTTACCCCCTGTGATCGGGCTCGCTGGCAGCATGGCATGCTAGGAGGTGTCCACTGCATACGAGCTCCCTTATCAGATGGTCACACCCAATATCACTAGGGCCCCCATCCGAGAGAGCTTGTTTGTGGGTGGCTTTATCTGTTTTCCTTTTTGGAACCAGACTAACAGCTCTAAGGGTCATCGGAGCACGCAAGCCCTTCCACTATGACAAGGTTGTATTCCAAGAGAAGGGGATGTAGGTATAACATAGCACTTTTTAGTTCCTAACAGTAGAATTTATACAATACAGTTATATATCAGGGTAGAATTTTTCTCGGCTTTCCAAAATGGCAGTGTTTGCTTATCGTTTGTTCAATGAATTGATTTTTGGCTAAATTTGTATGTGATAACATACAAATGTAGCCAACATTCTGCTTTGTCTTTGCTTTTTTTTTCTCCCATATTTTATATAATTTTACTAACAGCTAGTACTTTAATCACCAGCCAGGCAAAGTACATAGTTATTTGCTTTTATCTTCCCATCCCCTATTCAACCTAAAAAAAACTCGAGGGCCGTCAATGCCCACATTCGCCCCTAATTTCCACAAAGTCTAACTCCTGCGATATTCCCTGAAGTATATTAGGTCAACAAGAGAAAATTTATAAGGCTCATTCAAGTTCCCCTCTTATTTAAACCTGATTGTTAGGGAGAAAATGATCCGGCAAGGCTGTAAGTCTCCTACCCATGAAAATTTCTCAGGAAGCCAGTCCTATGGCAGTGCTGGGTGTTGGCCTCTACATCAGAAGGATGTCCATTCTTTAGGTAAAATCTTCCTTAACAGTTTTTTAATGTTAGGATTGTGCGCTAAACTTGTTGATTTGAAACAGGATGATAATGTGGGGTGAATTAATGCTGAATGCCATTCTACCCTAGAAAATGTTTTAAATCATGCGACTGAAAAGCTGGCCCACAATCAGTTACAATTGAATGTGACAATCCTTGGGTTGAAAACCATCTACATATGTAGTTGGATGATGCTAGTTATAGAGAAGGATCCATCAGTGAATGCAACTTCCGCTAATTTTGATGTTGGATCTACAAGACTTAACAGGGTATGGCCATGCAAGGGACCTGCAAGATCTAAAAATAAAAGGTCCACGGCTTTTTTCTTGGATGTTCCGAGAAATATTATGAGCCTTAAGTGGACTGTTCTGGGCGAGTGTACCATTCATACAGGCCTTGATCATTAACCCTATCACCGCTATGCACACATATATGCATTTGGTAGGAGCAGTGCCATCAGCGATAAACAGGCATGTGTTTTAAAGTGCAGGAGTTTAAATACCAACACGAAAGTTTGCACGCTATGGTGAGCGCTCTCTGGGATGAAGCTTAGCAGTGAAAAGGTTAATTAAATCTCATTATATGTACACACAAGTATATACTTGGCTACTATAGGGGGTGGGTAGAAATTTCAGTCTCAAAAATTAAGGTCTTGAAGCCTAAATATTTTGCTTTTGGTGCAAACATAACGAATATGAAATTTGGAGTCAATCAACACTACACGAACCTATGCTGTAGGCCTAAAAAATTGAAAGTTGCAACTTTTAGAATATAGTAAGTACAAAAAGTAGTATTAAAAAAAACATAATTTTAGTAGATATGGTGACCTAAAAACAGCAGCACATGGAACCCAGTCATCCACTAAAACTCTCTACCTACCCCTTCCACCCCTGTCCTGACTCCCTCCCCCCTTCCAACTCTCCCACTTGAACCAATTTTAGAGGGGATAGATATATAATTGAGCAAACAGTGGCAGCAAGTTTCATTCCCATGAAGAAATGACCAGCAGTGGGTCACAAAACTTCGGCCCAAACCAAAATAACACGTGGCATACGCCTATATTATTAATTTATTAGTTAAAGGTAGGGTTTTAATTAATAGGCTTCAACCCCTCTGTCCGCGCTTCATGCGCCGCGCGAGCTGATAGTTCCGGCAGTTGTCACTGGTGGCGCGGGGAGGGCGAGCTTCGCCTCCTGTCGACGCTGTTGACAGATCTCACAAGGCAGTCGGAGAGAACTCGCCTACCGCACTCGACAGACCGCAGTCAGCAGAGACGACCACGAGAACATCGCCAGGAATACGAAGGCTGCCATATTTGTCACTGATGACCACAACCTTCTGTACTTACGATCCAATAAATCAGGAGTCTAAAATCACCTTTTTGTTTTTAGCATTGCAGTAGGTTTATTCCCCTACACCCTCTTTCTAGGATAGTATCGAGGAAGACACTAGAAGGTTTTGTTTTAAAAATATTTAACTGCAGTAGATAGATAGATTGCTTGTAGGGGGGCTTGTAGGGGGGCCTTTGACAGAGGAGCCCGGGCACTTAGACCTTCTTGGTCCATTGTGCCAACCCCATGCCTGTCTGCCACATGCAGACGGGACAAGAGCACCACGGTGAAGGTATGTATGGTCACCCATTCAACCGCCATCAGGGCCCAACATTGCTTAACTTCGGTGATCTTACAGGAACCGGTGTGTCAATGTGGCTGGGCCCTTGCCTTAACTGCAGTAAATGATGTATGTAGCGGAAAAAACAGTAGTTTTGTGGTTACTGATAATTAAAAATAAATCATCCTGATGACAAGTCTAAGGTGAAATGTCCATACTGACTATTTTATATTATTTGGTTTATTTTTATTGTGCAGAGATTATTACTATTATTAGTTAAGATATGTTGGTAACATGCTTAATTCAATATTATTTTTCAGTTTGCTTATTTACTTGATGGAAATCCAGAAGGGTAATGAGTATGTTAGGAAATAGCTGCAAAAATAAAGGAGCACTAAACTGCTACCTGCATATATGCAATTAATTGTTGGGAAAAATGTGAAGCACAAAAATATGTTAAGTATTATATATTTCGCTCTCCGCCGACCTTACCAAGGTTCATGAACATCACACCTCCATCCACCCAGCTGATATTCAAGTCATTTCCGACATATTAGAGACATAAAATTTGGATAAGCGTTCCCCGAAGGTAACAACACTTAAAAAAACCTCATCCGGTGGAGGAAGTGCAGAGAAAATTCCCTTTCTTGTCGACTCTATAACCAGGATGATAAATCCTAAGGAAATGGAAGAAATTACTGAATCATCTCAACGACCATCTAATCTTATCTTGCTACACATACTTCGTCCAAAGCAAACGTGGATTTCATATAGTAAATGACATATAATTATCCCCGCTATCACAACAGCTATCCCCATCCAGACGGGAGGCGATGTGGGGAGGTTGGCGGCAGGGCCAGAGGTGGAGGCGGGGGAGGAGATACTGAGGACGCGCGTGCCAACTGTGCAATGCAGCGCTTGTGGGGCCAGCCGATTGTAGTGGCGTTGGAGCTCTGTTTACCAGTAGTAGTACTGAGTATTGTTCGGTGCGCCCATTGCATGATCTCCCCGAACTTTCCATTTAATTTTTTGCCGGATCTTCAACATATTTTGCCAGAGCCAACGTACTACGGTAGAAGCGATCACAGGAATAAGATAAAGGAAATATACTGCAGAACTTTTCAGAAAGTTATACTTGAGTTTAGGATAAAGTCGTGACGCGTGGCCTACTCGGTTGTTCCATAAATGTCTTCATTAATTTTTGATACGGCATCGTCAATTTTATATGGCCAACAGCTGCGATAAATTTGGAGGTCGTCGGAATAGAGCATGTACTATCACTTTCAAAAGTCGGTCCACTCGGCGAGTGTGGCCAACTTCGTATGTCGCTGAATTCGAACTTCGGGTATTGTCAATGCATTCAGCGACTACTAAGGGCCAACTTGACTCATTTCCACTCCTCGTACGGCTTTCTCCCGCTATCGCTGCCCAGTCAACTCCCCCGACTCAAAGTGGTAGGGAACGGTAGGCGGAGAATGCAAAAGGGAAAGGCGTTAGATGTTTTTCTCTCTTACGAGTAGCGGGCTTAATTGTATTCTTGATAAATCGAGGAAATGGATCGGCGAACCGACCGCCACAAAAAAATTTGTGTAGGATAATTCTCGACTTCACGTTTTACCCTGGACAGCTAACTCCCCGAACCTTTCCCCTATTGAGAATGCGCAGGGCAACATTGTGAATGAGTGGCATTACGACGGAGAAAGAACCGAGTAAAAATTTATTAGTCTACGTACGGGATGTTTGGAATTCTTTAAGCCGACGTCCCCGTGTAATAGAACATTTGATAGGGTCTATGCAGTCACGATTACGATCTGCAACTGAAAATAATGGCGATATTACAAAATATTAAAGTTGTTCTCTGATGAATGAACATTTTGTTTTAGATATCTGTTACCATAGATAATATACTGAGAATGACTATCCCAAATTATCTAGTGCACTTTTATTCCTAGCCTTATCAAATATTGGCTCATTCCCATTAATTTTCGCTGCAAAATGAAAGCCAACTTCAAGTTTAAACCACATCTATTTCGTTCCAATCTATTCTAAATAACGAGAACATTTTTCATGTTGCTTATTTGAAAATCTAATCTTTTATATATGAGCAGTTTTTCATCGTAGGCATTTTTAGATGGAATGCATGTCTTCTCTGAGAGCGATAAATCAATTAAGTTATATCTCCACTGAAGGAAAACTCATTCAAAAATGACCGCATTCTTTTCTGATAAATTACAATCCACTTTTTGTAGCTTGATTCGCCATAGTTTTGCATTAATTTTATCCTAATTAGGGTTTTATCCTTTTTTAGGTAATATCGTAAAGTATTATTTTCAGTTATGATATGTGTTGGATGAAATAGGTATCGCTTCGCTTTGCGTATTTAGAAATCAGCTTCGAGCGGCGTTACACCGAAGGCATTTTTCAATGTTAATTTTGCTATATTAGTCTATAATTCGTCTTACATTGTTTTTATTGGTCTGTAAAATGCACTGCGACTGCGTTTAGGAAGTTAATACAAAACAAAAAGATTCAATCATTGCAAGTATATCCATCACTCAGCTCTCCGTTCCTGAACGAACCTCTAATTTCTAGAAGCTTTGTTTACTATGGTGGCAACATATTCTGGAGATGTCGTATAACTCCAATGACCTCTCTGACTATGGAATCTATCAGTCACGCAATGGGGGATGCTAGCTAAAGAAATGTTTGTGAAATCCAAGGTATCAAACGCACGACGTCATTTTAATTAGGTAGCTATTTTTATGCTCCTTTGGACGAGATTGTTTCACTGCACAGCGCACAACCTACATTTCCACGCGCACTGACGAAAAATGAGCTGCTGAGGAGATATCAGGGACTGTAGACTGTTTAAATCTGTCAATCCTTTAGCTTAAATAGATTGGTTTGATAAATCAATGTATCCAATCGCAAGGCAATCAATTAAGAAATTCAGTTTGAATACATTCTCGTAAAAGCAATGTCATACTGTGAAAAACATTGTGTGCCTCATTGTGAGAGTACTTAAAAGCTCTATGCCAAATGCAGTGCACTTGACTTCGCGGTCACAAAAAAGTTGTGATATTTTCGTGGCACAAATAATAGGCTTAGAGTTAACGTTTCCAGGCTTGGAGTGTTTCCTTTCATTATGCCCAGATTATTTTCAAAGATTAATTAAGTAGTGGCCGATCACTAGTCATTATCTTGAGGGAAATTCGGAGTGAATAAATATCAACTCCCGATTGCAAGAGAATGTTCGGACTCCCATCAGTTACTCATTCCAGGTGAATACTCAGCGTTAATTTTTCCCTTTTAGGTGTTTATGAAATTCTCAAATGTAAGTAACTCCAAGCAATATATTTTGCTACAGTTAAAAAATGGAAAATCGTTGTATCAGTAATTAATATGTGAGCTGGGGGCTTTCCAAAACCTCCAAATTTTAGTTCCGTTAAACTAATTAATGATATAAGCTTGAAGGCTATATCAATTGTTTTGTTCTTAAACTTTACTCAAAGGTATCGTTTAAATTTACTGTTCAATATCGTTTTAATTTTACTTTGCAATTATGCAGATAGAGTTGCACATTTATCATCATCACGTGTGTTTCACTAATATAGATCTTTGCCGTAATATCCCATTTCCCGTTGTTGAGTCATACCCCATCTATAGCACCTTAGGCAACACCACGTTTTATTTGTGCTAAGTCTCTCATATATCTCCTTTCGACTTTTCGTTTATTTTTCTCTCCATCCTACTTGAAAACAGCGAAATTTCTATTCAAACACCTTTCTTTAAATCCTCTGTAACACCAAGCTCCATACATTAATTTATCCTTAACTGAATGACGTAGTTATACTTCCGGAAAGGTAACCTGTTTCCCCAGCTCAGATTTTTCCTCATTTTCCTTCATTTTTTACTATTACTACTTTATAAACTTCATTACCTGCGCTTTATTTGATTAATTCACATTCCACATATCATGCACCTTTTCACCTGAGAAATAGACGTCGAGTCCCGTGGCTGACTAGCTAAATAAATCTTGGCCATCTGCAAATCTACCAAAATTAAAAATTACCTGCTACTTTCCTTCGCAATTTTATCCCTTTCTTACATTTATTACCAAATTGTCAGCGAACAATCGGAAATCAATGGTAATAAGAAATTGCCCGACCTGAATCCTCTTCCAACATATACCCATTCCGATTCGTCATTCATTACCCGTATACCGCTTCATCCCCGAGAGGTTTTAAAATTAATCGCCTAAACTTCCAGTGTACTCCCTATTTCTGCAGTAATATTTTATTCTCGTCCAATGTACTCTGTCAAAAGTCTTCCAGCACTCTAAGAAGCAAATAGAGACAGTGGCTATGATC
The DNA here is from genome assembly GCA_963573305.1 of Pyrrhosoma nymphula. Lineage (NCBI taxonomy): Eukaryota > Metazoa > Arthropoda > Insecta > Odonata > Coenagrionidae > Pyrrhosoma > Pyrrhosoma nymphula. The sequence continues at coordinate 125,420,343 of OY754335.1, read as the reverse complement.
TATAAATAAATGTTAGAATACTAATCACCAGAAATGCGTTTCGCGTCCCGCTCTCTTTCTTTAGCCCATACTGGTCTTTACCGAGGAAGTCTTCCGCGCTTTCCCCGATTCCATTTTAACAGCTATCTCAGCTATTTTTATTACGCGCGAAATAAAAATTCTGATCTCTTAACATTATCTTTCTTTTCTCATTGTCGGGAAAGGTTTCCGAGCTGATTTTGCTACAGTGCATTTTGGCAACGTATTTACTTTAACTTTATAAATTACTAGTTTTCCTGCATGCAAACGAGGCTACTATCTGTCCGCTTTGCGCAGGACTAATGATTCTTGCCACGACGACGACGATGTCATAAGGAGAGTACGGGAAATTATTGATTTCTTCCTCCCACAAGAAATACCGGTAAGTCCCAGCCGAAAACACTTCACGGGTTCTTCGGCTGGCGAATTCTTATGGGAGTGGGGGTTGGGATTGTTTTGGCTATTCGTTGTCGGTGGGAGGTCACGCGAGGTCTCTTAGCGAGTACAAAACAAACTCAAGTTGTGCCTGTCGTAGCAGTAAAATTGGCCCCCAGAAGTCATGGACTGGTATGCAATACGTGAAGCTCGATTTCAACAGAACACGGAGATGGTTGCGCTCACCGTGTGGACCGACTTTTGAAAGTGTTAGTACCTAGTGTGCTTTAGACGATTAGGAAGGTCGACTATGTACAGAGAGAATAATAGGGGGCCAAGGACAGACCAGTGTGGTCTGTCCTTGGCCCTTGGGGTACACCAGTGGTGACTACTGCCCAATTTGAGAGATTACCTTGACTGCCTCTCACTGCTTGATAACGGTCAACTAAGTAAGAATAGAACCAATTTAGCACGGAGCACGAGAAGTTAAGTTTCTTCAGTTTCTCAAGTAGGATAGTGTGGTTTACTCGATCGAAAGCCTTACTAAAATCAAATAATACCAGCACTGTCATCAATTTTTTTTCTATGGCATGACGTAGGTCGTCCGTTATTTTTATTAAAGCAGACTGAGTGGAGAAGTTATTACGAAATCCCGATTGAAATGGGTCAAAACTGTTTTCCTGGGAATGAAATTCAACTACTTGCGAATGGAAGATACGTTCTAAAGCGGTGGAGATGGTGCACAGTATAGAGATTGGTCTTTAATCAGATTGGTTTGAGGGATTTTTGACCTTTTTTATTGGTGTTACCAAAGAGGACTTCCGTAGGGAAGGAAATTTGCAGGATTCCAGTGAATGGTTAAAAAGGTCAAGAATAAATGGCATAGTAACCTTATAAGATTTGTTTATCATGGTATATGATATCTCATCCACACCAGTAGAATTGGATTTGGACCGAAAGAAAAATTTATTTAGCATTTCGGGAGTAATAGCAAAAAATAGAATTTTTTGTCAGAAAATGGTACAGCGGGATCAAGCGAATTAGGTGGAGGAGAATAAAGAGGAAAGTTATATTGATCAGTGTTTACTAGTCATATAAAATAAATATTAAGTTCATCCTCTTTGAGATTAGAGGCCAAAGAAATTTGCCGGTTTCGGACTATTCCGAGTTGTCGTAGTTCCTTCCAAATGCGCTTCGGTTCTTGAAGCCCGGAAAGGGCACTAGAGAAATAGTTTCTTTTGGATTCATTTATCAAAAGCTTGACTTCGGCCCTCAGTCGTTTGTATACGGCGTGAAGGGCTGGCTGCTTGGAACGAATGAAGGCTCTACGTATGCGATTGCGTTCACCCATTTTTTTGCGAAAGACACAGGTCAACCATGGGGAGCTAGGGTGTTTAGGGGGACAGATACGTACAGGAGCATGTCGGTTGAAGTAGCTCACAAGATAATCATTGAAATTTGAAGTTTATCGTCGACGCAATTTGACTGAGTCATGCGCAACGATTCGCGCTCTATGTAGTAGAATCAACTGAATCAGCAGAAAGTAGGTCTTCTAGAAATCTTTCATTATTGAAGTTTCTGAAGTCGCGAAATACAAAAGTAGGGAGCTTTGCATAAGGAAAGGTAAAATTTTACGAAAGGGATTTGGTCATGAGCAGATAAAAAAGGCACTGGTGACTGTGAGAAGTGCGATAGTTTCTCCATGCCATCCACAACACAGAGGTCCAGACAGGTCCAGTATTTAGCGTATGGTGAGTTGGTTGAGAAGAAACCAGGTGAAGATTGCTACAGTGAAAGAAATTCTTTTGGTGAAAACAATCATAACTTTCAGGATTCTTCATATTTACATTAAAGTCACCAACAGTAATGATGTTTTTTTTTGGATAAACCGCAAAAAACGTTGATTCAAAATCGGCGATAGAAGTAATTTTAGGTGGCTTATATACTATAGATAACAACAATTTTGACACATCAATTCCAGAAATTTCTATAATAATAAATTCAGTTGGAAAACAATACTCGGATGGGGAAGTAGCTAAGACTGAGTAATTCAATCATTGTTGAATAAAGGTACCTACACCGCCACCTCTCTTGCCAGTCCTATCATGGCGTATTAAATTGTAACCCATTAGGTTCACCATATCATCAGACACAACTGGTTTTAGCCAAGTTTCCGTCATGCAGATTACATCAAACGAGCTCAGCACAAAATGATCCCTAAATTCGTCAAAGCGTGGTAGTAGTGACCAGTGGCGGATACATATGGGGGGCGCGGGGGGCGCGCGCCCCCCCCCTTGCGGAGCCGCCCGCAGTGGCCCCGCGCCGCCCCCGCCAGTCAGCCCGCACGCTATTCGTTCGTGTCTTTCGTCAGTCGACTCTTGAGTCGAGTTATCGAGTAGTTGTACTTTCTTATGTAGCACGCGTCCGCGTCATCGTATTTTATACGTTTCTGTATGGCATATAGATAGCTGACCTACGAGAAAAGGCCATTTTAGTGATCTCGATACGTTATTCTGTCTAGCATTTTTTCGAGAAAAATCGCGAATATTCTACTGTTTGTATTTGTTCACACTCATTAAAAGTCTGGGAACGAACATTCAGGAACCGAATGTACTCGAAACAACCGAGCTACATATATAAGGGAAGCAGAGTCGCTGCCTGGCAGTCAGTTTGAAAGCTACATTCGTCGCGATAACCGTCGACCCTTGAGTTTTTTCTGTATCCGCCACTGGTAGTGACTGAAAGTTCACGAGGGATAAACGAAGAGATTGAGTAGACACAGGTTCAGGTGGACTTTTCACCGTATCACCGTTGGAAGTATCAAGTGCGTTGCCAATCCCATATCATAAAGTCTCGAAGTCGGCTTCACAGCGTATTGTGATTCACCGTCCCCCGTCTTCTTTCCCAACAAAGATCGACCCATTGCGAACCCACAAATATTTCAATTTACCCTACTTTCTTAATTCCTTAGCAGCGGAGTATAGTCGACGGTTGAAGGTGCTGAGAGATTCGTTGGGGAATTCCATGAATATCCACGACATTCCTTAAGGCCGTTTTACGCGATGAAAGATTTGAACGTGAGATTGTACGTTTGTCTCAACGAAATTATAACAGGTTCTATTTCCCGAGCAGGCATTGAGACATTCGCACAAGCGTTCATACAATTTGCCGCTTTTCACGATACATTTTGCCTCATGCAAGAGTTCACGGAAGAGTTTGTACAAGCAAATGTACCGTGCGAAACGGCCTTTAGGGAGTTCTGCTCTGTAGCACTTTAGCGAATTAATAAGTAATCAATACGTTTTTGCAAAGCCTTGCTTTCTTCAACTATGCTGTCCGTTTTTTGTGTTAATTGAATTGAGAGTCTCATTAAGGAATGCAATGTTCTTTGTATGCTCTTCGATCGTGCGTTGTCACTGTGACAGAGTACGATTAATTGAGGACAGTTCGGCTTTAATGGATCTCTCGAACTCACGTTGGCCGTCCTGTAAGTCGGTGACACGCTGCAGCAGCTCTTTCATCATACCATCAGAAGATTCCACGGGGGCTGGGGTCCGTTGAGCTAAGAACGGTGAGCCGAGGGGTGTGTCGTCCGGAAGAGGGCTGGGAGGGTGGGAGGGAAAGGGGGAGAGGGGGTGGAGGAGGAAGAGAGACGGTGGGTGGGGAACTGTGCGAATGGTACTAGGGGCGAAAAGAAATCCTAGCATATATGTTCACGCGAGCCTTTTACCCTCCCCTCCCCTCCCACCCCCTGCTGTGGGCCGAGGCAATTTTTGAGTCAAAATGACACATCAACCCAAGTGATTTCAACGGCAGTTTTTTTACGCTCCACTGATTTTTTCGATGTTGAGAACGGAGGGCATTTCGTTCATACATGCATGTACCTGCGTACGTAGATGCCACGAAACGAAATCAATTGGCGGTCTATTTTCGAGCCACCTATATAGTATGACAGTGTTGATAGCAGCGCGTCTATGTTTCCGTTGGTTTCGTATTTCTGCGATCCGTGTTCTGGGGGGTGTTTGAAACTCTCATAACTAAGCTAATATATCTAAGGAGTCACGTGGTACAATAACGAATGGGTCGAGATTTTGTTGTTTTTGAATAACTCTTAAAAATCTCACGCAGCCTTCCGAGCTTCTCTCATCGGAATATTGTTGATCGTGTTTTTAAAAAATCCTGATTATTGGCGTAATAGACAACATATTGAAAGCTTAAGCTATCCATCCGAAAGGTTCAAAAACACCAAAATATCGAAACGTTTTATTTATTGTACACGATTAAAAAATCAAGAACATAGGCCGGGAAGTTACCCTTTTCAAGCATAAAAATAAAAAAAGCATAAAGACATCATGATTTTCGAATAGTTCGTCATTGTATTACCGCGGGACTCCTTACGTGATCGGATATATCTCGAGAGTTTCAAACGCATTGGTTCACTAAGTATGTTTCCGCCCGCTAGAAGCAGCGGAACTAGCAGGCAGTGGTCGAACGGGTCGTATTGGCCACTCGCTTGTCACTTCGCCGCGGCGATAGTCCCATTCGACTTTCCGGAGATATACGCGCGCGTACTACTTGCCTTCTCACAACCCCAACTCTCCGACCCAGCTCAACCCTGCCTCTTGTGCAACTCCTCTCCTTTTTTTAACCTATACGCCCTTCTAAACCTGGACTCCCCCCTCCATGAACCTCTTGCCACCCCCCTAAAACCCTCCCCTTCCCTTGAAGATTATGGTATAAGAAGACGCGCGCCCGATTTCATGGGGTCAGATTATCGGAGAGACTACTAGGTGCCAGCGTTCGCCGTGGAATTCGTGAGTACCTTCATTTTGATGATTTTTCATGTATCCCACTATGTTTGCCGTGAAATTTGTCTGCGAGGTTAATTCTCATGATGGAAAATATTATTAGTTGTGATATTATTGCTGTTGTGAGGCGTGTGATAATTCATATCAATCGTACGAGGGTAACAGACAGCAATCATTTGAAAAATGAAAACTTTTGTTTCTCATGACGATTGCCGATGGTAGAATTACCGGACGCGGTTACTAAGATCTCTCGTTGCGGCGTATTTTAGATGTCAGAATCATCGTCAAGTTGTTAAATTGGCACTACATTAGTTTAAATACCATTAGATAAAAAGTGGGCGGAAAGCGAATGTTTTTGCGTGTTCATTTGCCTGTTAATGAAAAATCCTAAAGGATATCGTTGGCAGGTGTTGTCGGTATAAAAAGTCAAAATAGTTTTCATTAAGTGCCTCCCGCTCGAGACTTGACACTATCTTGCGGTGAAATTTTCTTTCGCGATAATTTGAGCTTATTCAAATTTCAGATAAATATTTGAATCTCCGCTAAACCTTGTAAGGATAAGATTTTTGATCCAATCATCTGTTAAGTAGTTATTAAGAACTCTTGTTTTAACCTAATTTAGTGTCAAACATGTTTCTAGTCTTTGTTTTTTGAAGACTGAATCAATCAATTGATGAAAGTGGTTGTATTGGCGTTAATTTAGTAACGCATTCGGTTTATGGTTTGAACATCTGAGATTACCTATCTGCTAAAAACTTCTAGGGAAATGACTATTACTAGAGAATTCGCCACTAACAGTCGTATGTAATTAAAACTTTGTAATGTTCCACACTGTTTTTATTAATGGTAAAAGCCTGACCGGTTTCAATATTCACACATCATCATCAGAGGCTAAAATTACGAAGTAAAGAGGTGGTGGCTGGAATATATACTGGGTTCCCGGAGAAGGAAGTAAGGAGGAGGAGGTTGGGATTGGGGTGGGGGAGATATTAGTAACGTCTCGTTAACGTCTTGGGGGTTAACGGGGCAAGGTTACGGGAAATTAAAAAAACCAACAGCGCCATGAGTTAAAAGGGGGTGGGAGAGGCACGGTAAAAAGGGGGGACAATTTATCCGGAATAAAATCATTTAAGACCCTATGACTAGATTTTTTAAAAGCTAAAAAAATTTCAAAATTTTCTAAAAAAATCCAACATGGCACCTTTGTCACAAAAATATAAAATATTGGGGTTCAAATTAGAAGTGTGATTGTGGTCATACAGATGCAGACGTAAAAACAGTTTCATCCGGGAGAATCACACTTCAGGGAGTACACACCACTTCTTTCCAAATAGTCATAGGGATCTTTGGAGTTAAAAAGGAGTTTACCGATAGTCACAGGATTATAAAAACACAATTTAAAATTTTCCTTAGGCAGCACTCGGCTAAGTTTGTAACTTAGTAGGTTAGTGAATGGTAGCTTACACCATCTCCTATGTTTGTCCGGGGGAATGGGGGTGAGGAGAGTGGAACTTGATCTGACTTTTTTCCGTAAATGACGCTATAACAGCTTTTCAATAAAATCCTCTTTGTAGCCATTCCGTGAGGTGATACGTTTAATGACAAGAGTTCATTTGAAAACTCACGGTCACTTAGGGGGATGTTGGTGAGACGGTGTAGGAGAGAATGGAATGCCGCGAGTTAATGGCGATGGTGGTGGTTAGAATCACTGGGGATGATAACATCGCTGAAGGACTGTTTACGGAAAATGGAAAATGAGTGATTATTCTCCGAAATGGAGATGGTCTTGTCTAAAAAATTGATTTTCTTACCACCTTTTTCCACAGAAAAAAGAAATTGAGGGATGGAGGGAGTTTAGCAACACAAGGAACTTATCTAATTGGCGCTCTGTCCCAGTCCAGAGGCAAATAACATCATCCACGTACCTAAAATTATAAAATATGTGCTTTAATAGTGGGCTATTTGTGGAAAATAATTTTTTCTCTAAGTTATCCATGAAAATGTCAGTCACAATAGGCGATAATGGGGAGCCCATAGATAAGCCAAGTGTTTGGCTGTAGAAGGACCCGTTAAAATAGAAATAGTTATGTTGTGTGCAAAGCTTTAACAGACGTTCTAATTCACTGGAAATTGGGTCAGGGATATTCGACTTGGACAAAACCTCGACGGAAAGTTTCACTGCTTCGGTGGCCGGGACTGAAGTAAGTAGATTTTTTACGTCAAAGGACACAAGCTTCCCGTTGGAAGGCGGTTTCAAAACTGGTATTTTTGGGTCACTTCGAAGGAATTTTTGATACCATAAGTTGGACTGAAGCTCGAATAATTGCGTATTAATGAATTGAGTTTAAAAGCTAGTGGGTGACATGGTGCAGTATGATGGGCGACCACTGGACGAACGGGACAAATTGCCCCCCCCCCCTTTTTACCGTGCCTCTCCCACCCCCATTTTAACTCTTGACGCTGTTGGTTTTTAATTTCCCGTAACCTTGCCCGGTTAACCCCCGTCTCGTTACTAATATCTCCCCCCAATACCAACCTCCTCCTCCTTGATTCCTTCCCCGGGAACCCAGTATATATTTCAAGCCACCACCTCTGTACTTCGTAATTTTAGCCCCTGATGATGATGTGTGAACATTGAAACCGGTCAGTCTTGTACCATTAATAAAAACAGTGTGGAACATTACAAAGTTTCAATTATTGCATCATGTCGAAATTCCACTAAGTAAACGCTTCAACCATCTTGTATAACTTAAAGGTGGTTTGAGAAAAAAATCACCTCTTAGAATTTGATAAATGTGGCCTCATTTTAAAGAAAAAACTCGATCTTTCCAATGGTATCAAAATATAAACCCCTTACCAAACTACTCATTGAGCAATTTGCCTAAAATATATGCTGTTTTACATAGGGTAGATTACGGCTGTGCGCTCCAGAGGAAGCATATTAAAGGAATTAGGAAATTCTAGCACCTAGATTTCGCTAAACTAACTAACTGTGTATAGTTTGCATGTTTTCTCAACTATTTACAAAAATTCATCTATAGCTCAACGAAGTAAGTTTTACAGGATCGAAAAAAAACCTGATGTTTTAAAGGGTTTTCAGCCGTACGGCGGGAAAAAATGAGTCAAGTTAGGGACTTACGTAACTTTATTTATTTAATTACTGAGATTTTTGGTCATAAATAACTATATCTTTGGCCCATTAATACTACAATTTTTAATTTATGCTTCTTACAGACGCGGAAATTAAAAAATAAAATTTGAATATGGTCTCCATTATGACTAGGGAACTATCTCTCTCAAACCACCTTAATTGGAGGGAAAGGTCTATTTTCTTGAATATTTTTGAATTTATTTGTAACGCAACCGTTTAAGAAGTGGATGTTCTTCAGTTAACGCCTATAAATGATAATGCGCACACCCACCATATTTACTTAGTTTTCCGCCATTCTATGTCCATGTGAATCGAATTCCTCTTTTCCGCTAGTCCGTTTTCCGTCACTGTGAATCTACTATCATCCTTACGCGTGGTACTATCGAAGGGGATGCTGGTACTTCCATGGCCTTCAGTGTGTGCATCTGCCTTGCGCGTAGCAGTGATAACGGGATATTTAGCATTTTCGCGAAGCAGTTTGGTATCCCTGCCTCACCCCTCTCGTAGCCTACCTCTCCACCTCCGTTCTTTCACTTCCCCCTCTCCTCATACTCGCGCAGGTCAGCGCCAGGAACTACTGCGAGAGCTCGGAAGTCTGCGTACTCTCCTGCCGCCCGTATGGCGAATGGGAGGGAGTCTTCGCACAACAATAAATAAGAATTTAGGAAAATGAGTGATGGCATAAGTGTTTCAGTTGCGATAATCTAGATATATCTACTACCCAGTAAGCCGCCGAAGGGAATAGTGGCAGGGGGTGTTGGGACACCCACCCATCATTCGGATCGACGTTATTGCTCTTAAACTGACGTGATTTCAACTTTTCTAGTCATCTGAAGGTAGTTTGAGCGAGATAGTTCCCTAGTCTTAACGGAGACCATATTCGAATTTTATATTTTAATTTCAGCGTCTGTAGGAAGTGTAAAGTAAATATTGTAATATTAATGGTGCGAAAATGTAGTACAATTGTAAAAATTGTTAACATGACAAATTCTCAGTAATGAAATAAATTTAACCACATTAGTCTCGTAACTTGGCTCATTTTTTCTCGCCGTACGATGACAACTCCTTCACAACACATGTTTTTTTCAATTCTGCAAAATTTACTTCGGTGAATTGATTGTAGTTAGTTGAGAAAACCTACAAACTACAGTTAGTTTTTGACGAAATGTAGGTGTTAGAGGTGTTTCCAATTTTTTTCAATATTCTCCCTCAGGACCCAGACAGCACACACACATGTGTGTGTGCTGCAGTAGCATATGCTACGGTATATATTAAATATACATATATGTAGTGTATAACATGTGTATACAGTATAAGGTACACGTATACCGTACACGTATAAACACCTTCTACCCCCTATCTACCAGATGTATATAATGTAGCAAATGTCCTCCTACCATCACCATACCATGTATACAGTATACACTTTGTATACTAAAGGCTTATGTATACCTTTTGTATACTGTTTATGTATACGCTTCTGTATACTGTTTATGTATACGCTTCTGTATACTGTTTATGTATACGCTTCTGTATACTGTTTATGTATACTTAGCATCTAAAACAAGTATGCAGATTCTCAAGGAAACAGTATACATGTGGTATACTTTCAGTATAATATATATACGGTTACCGGTGTGCTGTCTGGGTCGTATCGATGCTTGTCCTCAGTTGAGGAGTAAGGAATCACTAAGGCCTGCTTTCGTCTGGTTAAAGTTAATCCGATGATGACTTAGCCTTTTCGTTAACTTGCTGTTTAATGAGTTCCCATTTTGTGTACAAACTCACTGTCGGTTGCTCAGGTTAGATGCAAAAACAGTTTGCTGCAGGCATGAGTTCTTGGAGTTTGTTTACTTACAATTAGAAATGCCAAGCTTTCCTACTTAATTTACTTTAAAAAGAGAAACATAACTCCAATTCCACCTAAATAGGAAATCCACAAATTTATGCAAAATTGCTAAGTTATTCTGCTAATTTCAAGCTAAGTTTTCTGTTTTTCTAAGTTTTCTCCTGTTTACAGTGTTTTGTCACTCTCCACCAGAGGGACCCCTACTGCGAGTGCGCGCAGTAAAGGGCATATAAGGAGTATCTATATGTTAATGTTGTACATTTACATCCAAACACCAGGAAACACAATGCCGAGGACACAGCCCCCTGCATCCGATAGCTCAGCAAGGACTATCCCTCAGCCTCGGACTGGTGCGGTGAAACGCCCTCTGAATGTGAAACAAGAAAATGTACACCAAGCAAAGAGAATGGCGATGGCACCGCCTGAAACACGTAAGTGAAAATGCTTTTGCTACCTACTTTTTTTAAAGGAAAACTTATAGAAATAGTCCTTCTTCATTTCATTAATCATTCCTACAAAAATATTGGTAAATTTACAGTATTGGTGTAACTTGGTCTTGCCAATTCTATCTGCTGATGCATATTTTTTCTTTTGTTAGATTACCTTAAGCTTATTCATTTCATTGCTGTGGTCATGGAAACTACACATATTAATCCTCATATGGTATAATATAGGCTATATACATCTAGGACTCTCCATGCCAATTCATCCAGGCCATGACACCAACTCAGATTTCGATTAAGCTTGGCATGTTTTATCCTCTGATGTAAATACGACACCATGCAAAGTTTTTCTTCTGTATCTCAACTCGTTTTTTTAACAGTCTTATAATGTTTGGGTGAAACTGCATTTTTTCCATTCCTGTGGCCTTTATACGTCCAGAAGAAAAAAATGCTCCAGCTTTATGTTATGAAAATTTGCAGTTTTATCATGGAAACCATGAGAAATTCAGAAAAATGTAGTTATAACCTCAGAGGTGTCATAAATTTTCTAAACACTTTAGTTACACAAGATTTAAGAATATTTCTGGCATAAAACAAGGTTTTATAAAAAAATTATTAATCTACCAAAGGCAATGTGTTAATCAAGCAAAACTTTTTTTCTCATAGATGATAGATGGATTGGAATTTTTTGGTAGAGTTTTTCCTATAGGTGGCCTGAGGCACTTTGGTCCATTGTGCCGGCCACCCTAAGTACGATCACGTATAAGAGTACCTACTATGGCCTATGAAGGCCAGCAGGTCCTCTTTGGGAAGATCCCTAATTTCCTTGGGCTCCAGAAATGGTGTACCCAGATTTCTATTTGGAGTTCTCACCACAGCGGGGCACTCGCAGAGTATTTGGGATGTGGTTTAATCCTCTTCTTTTCGCCACCTGCGCCTAGATGAGTCATTAATCTTCAAGAGTTGGAGGTGCCTTATCACTTGATAGTGTCCCGTAAATTGTCCCACTATCATTTGTATTTGATCCCTATTGAATAAAAGGAGTTTCTTTGCACAGCCTGGCCTTGGCCCCTCTATGTGTAGTTTGTCCTGCTGTAGCTTTGGTGTGGATCACCAGATCTCTTAAGTGTTGAACTAAGTCCCACATTCTGATCTTGGTCATCCCTACTGAAGGTGTGATGGGAATAATTGGTTCTAGATCAATCGGATTGCGGTTGGTCCCTGCTTTCGCGAGTTCATCCAGCATCTCATTTCTGGTTATGCATGCATAGCCTGGTACCCAAAAAAGTTCCACTTTGCCGCGTCTACCTATCCAATTGAGTGTTTCACTGCACTCATGTAGCAGCCATGACTTGCTCCATGGTGATGTGAGAGCTCTTAGAGCTGCTTGGCTATCAATGCATATGTGGGTTGGTCTGTCCTGCAGTCCGGCCTCTTTCACAATGTAGGTACTGGTCAGAAGGGTGTATACTTCTGCCTGGAATACAATAGCATATTTTCCCAAAGGGATTGACAGCTTCTTACCTGTCCTGCAACAGAAATTCCAGCTCCCACTCTTTCATCTTTCCTGGAGCCATCAGTGTACAATATCCCCCAAGCGCACCCTCCCCTCCACTCATCAGCGTTCCGCGTATTTAGGGGCCACAAGCTTTCAAATGAGCTGTACCATACAGAAGCCCCAGAGTGAAGTGTTTTTACTCCTTCCCTGCCCCACTGGCCTCTATCTGGAAAATGTGTTTTTAAAAGTTTTATTTCTATTAATCCTTAAAATATTTCCCACCACATCTGAAAATAAGAATTATGGCATTTTGTATGCTTTTTGAGATAAAAAAGTTTAATATCCAAAACAAACGTGTTTCACTTTCCGATAATCAACATCAGGTCTACCTATAATTTCTTAAAAGAAAAATGTAGCAGTTTTGTATTCAATATTTTTTAATCAAATTGTCATGGTAGATATATTAGTAATAACATATGTACTGTAGAAATTTTAGAAATACAGGTCGTGTTTGACTCATAAAAAGGAAACAAATAAAATGAAACTAATTTACAGAGAATTTAAATTTGATTTTTCAACTTTGCTTCATTTTATAAGGAAAGTTGAACAGTAGCTTTGAAAAACACCTAAGTATATGGGAAGTTATGTAATTTGGAGTGAAGTTGCTGAATAAATTGTGCTAATCGTCTGAGAACATCAAATCCAAACATTTATGAGCAGCCTGTAAGGAAGTATGTAGATGTTCGGTTCAATATAGTGCTACTGTAGACTCTTTGATTTCTAGTATTGAGAGAACTTGTATTTTTTTGCTGCAGCCATCCCTTGCTCTGTTTATCTTTCTCTGAACTGAAATCTGTATCAGAATATTTCTTCTTTTAAGCAATGACACTTCTAGTATAGTCAAAATAACGTAAAGTGTATGGGTAACAACAGCTGGAACACAAATGTTTTAATTAACTGTGACACTGGATGAGTATATAAATACTCAAAATGAATGTTCTCAAGAGAATGTCTCCAAGGTGATCCTGGTATTGTCATCAATTCTGTAGAAAATTTGTTTGAATTCTGCCAAGGAAAAGTCTCGAGAGGATAAAATATCCTTCTTTGTCGTAAAAATAAAGTTATCACAAACTCCAAAACAGCTAGAAACCTGTTGGTCTGAAGCAGAATCAATTCCAGGTACACATTTTTCATTGTTTCATTTCAATATCTAGATGAAGATAATTATGTATTTATACAAGTTTCAGTTCAGTCCATAATTTCTTAGGAAATCCAATGTGTGAAGTAAATACCTATGACACAAATTAACACAATGATTGTGGCCGGTTTTTATGGCAATCGCAATAGCAATAGATAGATATGATAAACTTACCATTGTTTCGTATATACTTACCATAGTTTCCATAGTTTCATATCAGAGAATAAGACATACTAAGTTTCATCAAAATCTATGACTGAAGAAGTCAATCTTCACTTCATTTTTCTGGATGAATTGACATGGAATGACCCATCTAGAGTAACCTCCTTGTATGACATATAATTAAGTTTCATGAATGTCCTGGTGCCTGGACTCATTTGAAATATATTCAACTTGCAAGGAATGTTTAGTAGGGTTTTGACATGCAATTATAATTACAACCTAAGTAATGGTGTTCAGCCTAGTAGATGGATGAAATAAAGAAGTTGAGTAACTTTCACCAAACCGTTTTCCGAGGTGGCCGACCATGCTTTATGTCATCATTCATGAACTACTGCTCTCCAATGGTCTTTTCAACCCTTGAAGCATGTGGTGTTGAGACTTGGCCATTGTGTGGAGGTAAAACACCGCAGGGCTTTTTGTTCTTCCTTTTTTTATTTTAATCATATTTTACCAGAAAAAGGCAAGCTGGCTCCATGGGATATAAAAGGAAAGTTGAAATTAGCTGAAGAGAAAAATAAAAAACTAAAAGAAACTCTGGACAGCAGGAATTTGGAGAAGGAAAAATTGGAAAGTCGGAACAAGAAATTAGAGGAAAGAATTCAGACCTTGGAAAGAGAAATGAAGTTGGTTAATTGTCTTCATATTGTCAATTTTTGCCTCCTTATGTGTTAGGGATTAATGTATTGAATGAAAATATGGTTTACTCTCAGGGATATGACTGCACGCCTGGACTCTGAAATTCGCCTTCATGCACAGTGTCAGGAGTTGGTGACCAAGTTACAGAGAAAGTGTGATGAACAGGGAAATGCCATTTGTTCATTGAATGAAATAGTTGCTGAGAAGGAAAGTTGCTTGAACGAGTGCAGGGTAGAATGCAGCAAACTAATTGAAAAAGTGAAGGCAATCGAGGTCCTGCGCAAGGTGATGCACAATAGAGTAATGGAACTCAAGGTAAACCAACTGTCTTCTTTTTGAAATTTGTGTACATTTACTTTTATTTGCACGTTAGGGTAGCCACTAATGTTGTAAATGTCATTGTACTGAATTTTTGTCCTAAAAAGTGCATAGACCCATTAACATCCAGTTTGACCTTAAAGTCTGTTATGTGCAGAAATAATGATTAACCAATCCTTAAGTAGGATTGAAATGGATTTTATAGCCAGTACTAACAAGCGACCGGTCGCATACAGCCAGGTCACATCATGCATGCCCTGAAGTTCAGTTGCGACTGGTTGAAAAGATGGTCACCGGTACCAATTGGGCAAATGACAACACGCTTATCAAATTTCTCTGAAATATTATGGCTACCAACAATCGTAACATAAATGTAAATGCATAACAAAGTCCATAAAAATAATATATCAATTTAAAAAAAAATAATCATGCTATATTCATTAGATAGTTTCAATGGTTCCTAATAACAAATATAATGTAAATCACCCTGCCATCTTCATCCTTTCTTAATTTTCAATTCTTCTAAGATGTTTAATGTATTTTTTTCTTGAAATATAAATAAATGAGAAGTGCTAGTTCAAGGAATAAATTATGACACTGCTCTTTTCCAGTTTCAGTGTTTCTTATTTTTACCCTTGCTCCAATAAAAGAACATAGATGAAGAATTTAAAATCCTACTTTTCCCACAATTTTCATTTTCAATCCCACAATCCCACTGATTCTAGATCCCGCGGATTCTGGATCCCACCCACTCTGGATCCCACTGCTGCCACTAAAATTTCAGCCTCTTATGACTTTTTGTCGTGACTTTATTTTGAATTAATTATTCACATTCTAATGTTCAAGACTCTTCTTCATTTAATACCAGTACATCATCGATCTCCTCTCTTCAGTCTCTCCCACAACATTCCCTTCTTTCTTTTTTCAAACATCATCTTGCAAACCCTTACCAGAAATAAACATTCAACAATTAACAAAACTGCATTTCTTTTAAAACATAAATAACATTATAATTAAAGACTAAAATAGACAAAACATCCACCAATACAATGACAAAAAACTAAGAACAATGAAGCCTTGATTTAAAACCAAATATAAGTCAACATTATTTTTATGGGTATGGCACGATGCTACATCCAGTAACCAAAACATTTATAGAGTTGGTGGTTGTAATCTCCTATCATTCTCAGTCAAAATCTCTTGTGATTGCTTAGAGAGATTCTGTGTGAAGTGTGGGAGCAGTTGTGTGCTGCCAATAGAAGTCTTTACAATGGACGGTGGTTGCTTCTTTCTTATGTCCTCCCCTTGGGTATATGTACTTCAATTTTAGATAGCATTAGGTGACAATTTTGAAGAAAAATGTTTACTTTTACACACTTATTAATAACTGTGACTGGTTTAACCTTGATGAGGCATCTTCAGTGCTTAAAAATGCATTATCAAGGTGAAATCGGTCACAGTTATAAATAGTGTGGAAAAGTACAGTCTTTTTATTCAAAATAGATATCATTCAGTTCCACGAAGTTGAGCCTGAAGCAATCAAATTTATCATTAGATGAATTAGCCAGTTAGCCTAAGAACTGCCTTTCATCATAGAGTGAATTTCAAGTTAGTGTGAAAAGCACGGGGGAAATAACACATTCATAAAAAGACAGAGGCAATTACGTTTTCCAGAACTAGAAAGTTTGAAGTGAACAAAATAGTTCAGGTGTTACAGTTCCTACATCTATGGAGTATTTTGTATGAGACATGTTTTAGGGGTACAGCTCTATGGGGAGAGTCATGGCCTTCCAACCTTAGGGTTGCTGCTTTTGAGTCCCTCCTGATTGGAATTTTTGCTGGAATTGGAATTCATCAAAATGTTCTTGATTGTGGTCATACCTTTGGGCATTAGATAGAATAATTATAAATATTGTAATTACTTAAGATAGGTAAGCATGTACTCCAATAAAGGAAATGAGTCTGAGCGAAGCTCTTAAGGAAAGATTGGTTAAGTATTTGGTATAAATATCAGAAATATGTTTCAGAAAAAAGTTCTTTCTGGAGTTGGAATCTTGGCTAGAAGCTTTTGAGGTGTGAAAGTGGATATGAATATTTTTGTGTAGAGAAAATCCTTGTTATCCAAAATACACATTAGTATGATGTGATAGCATTTTTTGTCTCATTGAATGTGATATTAACTTTATTGTTTGCAATTATTTTTAATGTTGATATCTGCTAATATATTACTTGTATGCATTTCACTTAAAAAGCCAGTGGTATATTTACTTTAACAATTTTTTTCTACATTTAGGGCAACATTAGGGTGTTCTGCCGTATTAGACCTCTACTGCCTTCAGAGAGTGCTAAGAACAATTCAACTGAGCACATAAGTATAGTTGATGAAGGTTCTCTTGATATTTTTAAAGGTTATATTCTCTCCATTTTAAAATTTATTCTCATTTTTTATGTGAAGGCAAATACATAGTTAATACAACTCTCTTTCTTTGCAGGTCCAAAGAAATGTAAGAACTCTTTTTCTTTTGATAGAGTGTATGGTCCTACTGCAGATCAAGCAGAAATATTTGAAGATCTTGCTGAACTGGTCCAGGTACTTAATTTTCAATGAATACAAGTAAACTATGTTTTCAGCTGGTTTTGGCAGCACCATTGCTTTATTATCCATTCAAAATGTTTGTGCAAGTGACCCTTACAGGGAACTCTTTGATCTCTGGGTGTACTTTCAGCTAGGTGTTACAGATTTGGGGCTGGTGGCTTCAACCCAATGTTAGTTTCTCCATATAAGGAGATGGACATAGGCAAGTTTTTTTTACTCAAGTTTTGAAGATTTTCCCAAAAGACTTAACCTACTGTTGCAAAGAGGTTACTTTGGCAGTCTTGACTTCATGGTTTTATATAGTCCATATGAATGTGTTGTCATTTTCATAGAGGGTGAAATTTCCTTTTGATAGTGGCAAAACAATTGCGCAGAGTTCAGCATGTGTAGGTGGGAAAGAATCTTAGCTATATGAAAGTTAATGCAAAGAAATTTGCCCGTATTGGCTGCCAAAATGCCTTCATGTACTTCATCTTCTCCTCATTAGATCATGGAGATGTTTTGATGAGAGGACTGAGCAAGATTTATTTTAAGTCTTATTTCATGATATATGCCAATTTATGTTATGGGTCCTCTCTAAAGCTATCTGATGAAGTGTGCAAGTGGTTCATGTACTAACTGTGAATGGTTATTTACTTAATGGTGATAGTGGCTCCCATTATTTTGTGCAACTCACTTCACTGAATTCTTCTGTCCACCCTCGACCCTATGTAACAATCATCTATGTAGATAGATGATTGATAATATCTGCCATGAAGGTATGTGGTGCTGGGATGCTAGCCTTTAAGAAGGGAGGGAGTATGGAAAGGGAATTGGAAAAGGATGGTACTAAAAGTGAGATTTATTTTGACGAAGTAGTGCCGTTCTTTTTTTTTTGTACATACCTACTTGGTAATGGTGCATGGGAAGGATTACTTATTCTATATGCCTGTAGGTTTAGTATTTCTCTTACTTTGCTGCTTCTGGTCAGTTTTAGATATTTTATGCATGCTTAATGTGTTGTCGTCAATGTCATCCTAAAACTTCGCATTATCTGAAGTTTCCATGTAATTTAATCTTGTCAGTAACCCCTGACCCTTTGTTGGCTCCCAATCTAGTCCCTTGATCACACGTGACACTCTCTCTGCTTGATCCAAGCAGTTCTGAAGAATTGTGGCTTTTACTTTATTGCATTTATCCACATATTGAATCTAGTTGAACAGGGACTTAAATCCTTGTGGCCTATTCCTAACTAGAGCAATGTAGAAAATCTTTTTGTTACTTTTTCACCCGACAATCATCCTACTCAGCATTCAGTTGGTGTAGACTTGTCTCTTCAATGCACTGCCATAAATTGTTCCTTCGTGTTTTCCCAATGGAAAGTATGAATTTATGGTGATGCCCATTTATTAAGACTTGATTTATTACCATCATCTCTTCTATTTGACATGATTATTCATACTACTGTAAGTTTACCTAGATGAAGTGAGGTCCCCCCCTTAACACAATTTTTTCCAACTCACGCCAGTGGCCAGGGTTTTTTTTGTAGCCAACTACTAAGGAGTTTACATCTGATCAAATTTTTATAATGTTTATTTTAAACATGAAAGAAATTGAGTTGAGTACATTAGTTACAGATCTTAACACCTGAGGAGAGGAATTACCATATTTGATTGCATATAAGATGCAGTCCGTTTTGTGCGACTGACTACCCAAGAGTGATTATAAATTATATAACCTGGGAACTGATATCAAGTGTCCTCGTGAAATGCTGTATGTCACTCTTACCATGTAATTTGACCCAGAGTCTTTCATAAAATCTTATTGTATCTCACCATAATCTCACCACACGCTCAACTGAGAACGAGATTAATAAATGGAAAGGCGCTCGAAACAGAACGGCGTATTTTAAGCACATAGCAACAACAGATGCCTATCTTTCGTTTCGGGGAAAGAAAACCCTCCTCGCCGCCGGTGAACTTCCACCACTTGTATCACGGGGCCTTGGCTTCTCCAGCTCATGTTTCATTGGGTGCTCTTGCTTCTGAGATCGCCCCGCCCAGATGCTATAGCGTTCGGCAGTCAAGTGGGGCGACAGTGTTGTCACATAGATGATTTAAATAGCCTGTCATGCGGGTTGCGTTGGGAAGTGGTACTATTTTTTTGAAAGAAGCTGTACTTACCAGGAGGAAATGTGCATATCATTAAGCAATCCCATGTAGATATCCTTAAATCATTTGAACTATTACAATATTGTAGGCCGCCCTTGTTAGTCTCATAACGTTGACTCGACTTATCATTGTGGTCTGACAAGAATTTCTAAAAGATTTCTCTATGGGTTTTACTCTGGATAGTTAAGTCTCTTTGCCCATTGCCACTTCTGGCATCCTGCCGATGTCTTCAGGTGAGATGTGCTAGAAGATTTTCCCAGAGAAATAACTGGAAACTGGCCAAGCAACAAAATGGTGGTAATGGTGGGGAGCTGTAAAGTAACTCTCACTAGAATTAACCGAGATCTCCTGAATTTTTTTTAACAAAATTGCCTTAGTAGTTAGTTATTACATAAGCATTATCCTTATTAAAAGAGGCTCTTCATACATGTACTAATGGTGGTTTACTGACACCAATAATTTATAGATGAGAAAATTCTTTTTTTATCTGTTCTTTCTCTCTGTTTTGTGTTTCAGTCAGTAATTGATGGCTACAACGTGTGTGTCTTTGCATATGGGCAAACAGGGTCTGGTAAAACCTATACAATGGAAGGTGGTGTTCAGCAAGAAGTGAGAGGGATGATACCACGAAGTGTGGACATGATATTTGCAAAACTGGAAGAAATTCGTAAACTTGTGAGTCCTATAATTGTTTTCTTTTTTTTTAAGTGTATATAATACAGCATGATGCAATGTGACATTTGCCTGAAATTCTCAAACTATTTCCAATTACCACCCCCTGTCATCCTATCATCTGTATCCCCATCATAGTTAAGGGTCATAAGGGGTTAAGGGTCATAAGGTCATCTGCAGAAGAGCAGGTTCTATGCACTAGAACCAATCACTCCTGCTCAAGACCTATATATTTCTTTGTGTTCCATCCACCTAACATGTGTGGAGCCAAGAGTGGGTACTCGAACTTAATATGAGCAAATGCACGGCGGTACATTTCTTGCGGAGGTCGTCCAACTATTCCCATGTATATGCTGTGGAAAGGTGTTAACATAAAGGCGACAGATGAAGTTAAGTATCTAGGAGTCACGATAACTTCGGACCTATCGTGGGGAACACATATAAGAAATATTTGTGGCAGAGCTCTGAAGAAGCTAGGATTCGTCAAGCGTATTGTGGGAAGATTTTCGGATGAAAAAGTAAAAGAGGTGCTATTTCGCACTCGTCCGGCCACACCTTGAATATGCAGCGAGCATATGGGATCCGGTGGAGAAAGACTTAATCCGGGAACTTAATAAAATACGAAGGAAAGCTGTGCGATTCGTCAAAAACTGCCACGGGCGTACAGACAGCGTTACACAGATGTTAAACGAATTAGGCTGAGAGCTACTAGAGACTTGGAGGCTGCGGGCTAGGCTTAGATTACTTGAGTAATTGAGGATAGATATCTTTCAGAGCAACACGGAGAACATCATATTAGAACCCCACTATATTTCCAGGTCCAACAGAAACGATAAATTAAGAGAGATATTTTGCCGAACGGATAGGTATGGGAATTCGTTTTTCCCCTGAACAATATAGGACTTCAATAAATGCTAGGCTTAATTTCATTAGAGAGTTTCCTTTTTAAATGTAAATGGATGGAGTCCTAACACCACTACGCCACACGCCTATTGAGACGGCTTGTGGGGTAGTATGTAGATGTAGAACATTCCCAATCATTTTGTGCATCCCCTTCATTTCTTTTTCCGCATTTCCTTTAATTTCAATTTTGCTTAACTATTTCTTCTCAATTTTTTTATATGACTGATCTTTTATTTTTCTTTTGGGATCTCAATTCAACATCTCTTAAGCCATTTTTCCTCCTAGAATCATGTTTCACTGCCACTTTGATATTTGCATTGTGACACAGAACGCATGTGAATGCCAAAATGTATGCATCCTCTCCCCATCTTTTCACACGACAGTCCTTGGGGTCAAAAATCAATGCAAGGGGTTGCAATGCAATTTGATTAATGTTTATCATCATCATTTCAAGTCTTCCTCAATTTGATTTTATATTTAAGTACTTTTTCTTTTCTCTTTTGATGGTGCCCAACTTTCATCATAATCATTTTCAGTAGGATCCATTAAACCCTTATTGTAGGTACCTAAGTAACTCCCCATACCAGTCCTAACTGCATTTAAGTATGTATAGTGCATTTATGTATTTATTTTACGTTAATTTTTTTATATGCCATATCATTGATCCATAAGGAAGTAAAGAAAAGAGGTCCTTCATGAAATGGAATGCTTTATTGTCACTCAAATTTTCTTTTAAAAGAAACTGAATATACTTTTTTAAATTCAAATTTCAAGTTTTGGCTTTTTCTATTAAAAAAATGAAATATTTCAGGATTGTACTTACGCAGTGGAAGCTTCATTTGTGGAAATATACAATGAACAAATTCGTGACTTATTGGATGCTGGACAAGCTGATAAGCCATGTGAATTAAGAAATCCTACCTCACCTGGAGGAGATATGGTTGTAACAAACTTGAAGGTACTACAATTTTTTTTATCTATCCACTAAATCTTTCACTCTAAATTCCTCTTTGAATCATGTTGCAACTTTTTTCTTGATTAATTTTTTACTCATTTACCTAATTTTTATTAGAACTTGTTATTTATCCTCTTAGGTCAAGAAAGTGATATCAGCTCTTGATGTTAATCAGTGGCTGGACGTTGCCAGGGCTAACAGAGCTGTTGCTACAACAGTTCATAATGACCATTCATCCCGGTCACACTTCATATTCAAACTGAGAATACAAATATCACGTGGTGAAACAGGAAAGAGCTCTGATTGTGAGTTTCTCGGCATTGATTTAACCCAACTGACTGATAAAAAGTTCTACTGAAACAAAAAGTGAGACACTAACATAGGACACATTGTTGACGTACAATTCACCTCTGTCCCCTCCCCTCTCATTTTCCTGATCCCCCCACTTAACATATCTGGTGTCCTAACACCCTCTACCACACGCCTCAGCAGTGGCTAGCGCAGGGTAGTATGTAGATATAAACAGCTTAGTACCAATGATGGTGGATTGATAAGTATAGAGCTCTCCAACTGTGGCATTGTGAAACTGGTCCACTGATGCTGTTAAAAAAGTACATGCAGAGGATATGGTTTACAGTTGGTAGCAGTGATGGCTGTTTCTTTACTTCTTTGAGCCATTTCTTCAGCATGGGACTCCTAATGCACTTGATATGCGCATAAAGATGTATTCCTATCACTTTAGATTTGCCTTGATTTGTGTACTATTTGGAAAAATGATTACTTATCCCAGGATATGTGCTTTTCAATTGCATGGGTCCAGAAAGTGTCTCATATGAATGAGCTTTAATATTCTTGAATCTACGTTATTTCTCAGCCTTCCTTGCTTGTAAATGGCTATTTTTTCATCATTCATTTGATGAGTGGCTGCCTACAGCTATCAAGGAATCTCAGGCAAAAAAATCTGTACTGTGGGTGAACTGTGACTAAGCTAAAACTGGACTAAACTGGGAATTTAGCTCAGTTCCAGTCCAGCAAACTGTGCTGGACTGTACTGTGGGAGATTTAATCCAGGGTGAAAAACACAGTAACTGTACTGCAGCAACTGTACTGTGGATATGGCTGCACTGTAACAGTGCTGCATCGCTGTGCTGTAACTGTACTGTAGCATCAACTGTACTGAAACAGTGCTGTAACAAAGTGCTGGAAGTGCACTGTGGTGCCTACTGTACTGTAACAGAGCTCTCCTTAACAGGGCTTGAACTGTGCTGTAGCACCAACTGTACCGTAACAGTGCTGTAACACAGTGCTGGAAGTGCACTGTGGTGCCTACTGTACTGTAACAGAGCTCTTCCTAACAAGGCTTTAATTGTACTGTGGCATCAACTGTACTGTAACAGTGCGGTAACAGTCCTGGAAGTACACTGGGGTACCTTCTGTACTGTAACAGAGCTCTCCTTAACAGGGCTTGGACTGTGCTGCAACACACATTGTACTGTAACAATGCTGCATCACAGGGTTAGAACTGTACTGCAGATCAAACGGAGCCATAGCACTGCTAGAAGTGTACTGTAGCACAAACTACAATAAAACATCTCTAACATAGGATTGAATTGTAGCCTACCTAAAATATTTCTATGCATACTAATTGGTTCCTACACTGAACTTCAAATGGCCTTACACTTTGAGGATTAGCAATGTAATATAGCGTCTCTACATTTTTTCTCATTGATGGAAGGAGGCATAATATTATGTCCTGTGGTATATATTAGGGATGATATTAATAATTGTTGTACAATTATGGCTTCCATATCTGCATGGTATCAAGTGAAGTGACTTATTTAATAAATTTATTTTCAATATTCACTTATGCACATTTCCCTCCCGCAATAAAATGATGTCTCCGTTTTTCCCAATAGCCCTTTAAATAACCCGAATTGATAGGTTTATGAAAGCGTGAGTCTCTCGACGTGTCTAGTGTGAAGACAAAGATTACCCTGAGGAAAAAGCAGAGTTCAAACGAGGTGCATCCAGTTAAACTTGAACTCGGATCACCTCGCAGGTACGAGCTGTCAACTCGTTTTACATGGTTTTAACTCTCAATCCCCGCAAACATATTCAACGCGCATGACAAGCAGTCCCGGTGAAAACTCGAAATACCTAGTTTCAACACGTTCGATGTGGAATTCGTTTCAAATGGTTTCGGCTTGTAGACGAGGTAACTTGTCTAAACTCGGTTCACCTCGTTCGAGGTGGAACTCGTATCAACTGGTTTTACCTCGTATCCCACGATTCTCGTTTTTACTTGATTCACCTCGTCCGATGTGAATATCGTATCAACTGGTTTTACCTCGTATCCCACGCTTCTCGTTTTTACTTGATTCACCTCGTCCGATGTGGATCTCGTATCAACTGGTTTTACCTCGTATCCCACACTTCTCGTTTTTACTTGATACACCTCGTCCGATGTGGATATCGTATCAACTGGTTTTACCTCGTATCCCACGCTTCTCGTTTTTACATGATTCACCTCGTCTGATGTGGATCTCGTATCAAATGGTTTTACCTCGTATCCCACGCTTCTCGTTTTTACTTGATTCACCTCGTCCGATGTGGATATCGTATCAACTGGTTTTACCTCGTATCACACGCTTCTCATTTTTAGTTGATTCAACTCGTCCGATGTGGACCTCGTACCTTTTGGTTTTACCTCGTATCCCACGCTTCTCGTTTTTACTTGATTCACCTCGTCCGATGTGGATCTCGTATCAAATGGTTTTACCTCGTATCCCACGCTTCTCGTTTTTACTTGATTCACTTCGTCCGATGTGGACCTCGTACCTATTGGTTTTACCTCGTATCCCACGCTTCTCGTTTTTACTTGATTCACCTCGTCCGATGTGGATATCGTATCAACTGGTTTTACCTCGTATCCCACGCTTTTCGTTTTTACATGATTCACCTCGTCCGATGTGGATATCGTATCAACTGGTTTTATCTCTTATTCCACGCTTCACCTCGTCCGATCTGGTTCTCGTATCAACTGGTTTAACCTCGTATCCCACGCTTCTCGTTTTAACTCGATTCTTCTCGTCCAATGTGGATCTCGTATCAAGTGGTTTTACGTCGTATCCCACGCTTCTCGTTTTTACTTGAGTCACCTTTTCCGATCTTGATCTCGTATCAAGTGGTTTTACCTCGTATCCAACGCCTCTCGTATTAGCTTGATACATATCGTCCGATTTGGATCTCGTATCAAGTGGTTTTACCTCGTATACACCCTTTCTCGTATTAAATTGATTCACCTCGTCCGATGTGGATCTCGTATCAAGTCAATATATGGAGAACTGATCCACAAATGAGTGAGATAAAAGTTTTTGAGTAAATAGTACACCTTAGGAGGCAAACCTCCTGAATGCAAGAAATTGAGAACTTGCTTGAAGTTTGAGGGTGTCATGGTGAAGAGGGTGTGATGGTGTGGTGACGTGGAAATACCCTTGCGTAACTTTAATGGTCATCCCTTTGGGCGACAACACGTTGTTACCATCCACTGTAACCCCCTTGGCCAAGCACGATTCTTTTTGGGTGCTGTATTACAGGTCAAATGAGGTAATACGATATTAATCGAGGTAGCCTATTCTAGATAAAACGGGTTAATTCTTGGTAATGCGAATTGATTCTTGCCAATATGAAACGAGTTAATACGATGTTAGGTGATGCTAGCTGAAACCAGTTGAAACGGGGTAGTACTAGTTAAAACCAGTTGCTTTTCTTACAGGTCAAACGAGGTATTACGATATGAATCGAGGCAGCCTATTCTAGATAAAACAGAATAATTCTATGTAATATGAGTTGATTCTTGCCAATATGAAACGAGTTAATACTATGTGAAACGAGGTAAGATGATGCTAGCTGAAACCTGCTGAAACGGGGTAGTACTAGTTCAAACCAGTTGCTTCTCTTACAGGTCAAACAAGGTAATACGATATGAATCGAAGTAGTCTGTTCTAGATCAAACGGGCTAATGCTAGGTAAGACGAGTTGATTCTTGCACATTTGAAACTAGTTAATACGATGTGAAACGAGTTAGCGTGTTACTAGCTGAAACTATTCAATACGAGATTTAGCAACCTATTCCTCTCTAGGTAAGACAAGGTGATTCAAGAAGAATCAAGCTGCCCAGAAACGACAGTTACTGGTTGATACCACATAAATATAGGTAATATTACCTCGATTTATGGCCCGCAGGCTGTGGGTCTGCAAAGTGCGCCCCTAAGGGTTGCGCCCCTGGCAGCCGCCCGCCTGTCCAGCCCATAGTTACGACGCCGAAGCTAACGTTCGGAAATTGGCAAAAATCTTGTTTATTCACAGTAATATTGCATTTATATTCATACTATGTGGCAACATTGGATAACAGTTATCTGGCATTAATTAATGGCAAATAACTTTTATCAAGATTTTATGGTTTTTCCTCAAACTTTAATCACGGAATTATCATGTATTAATTATAGTAATCGAAGACACATTTATCCACGGAAGTGACTACATACATACGTGTTTCTCAACGCCTGTATTTTGTCCAAGGAGCCTTAAAGAGCTGGAGGGACAAAAAACCGACCCAGGTCGTGCTACACAGCTGACGCCTGTATTTCAATAATGGGTGCGAGAATAGGTGCGTAAAGTCGTAGGATTCGTAAAATTCGATAATTCGTAGTAGGTAGAATGACGTTAGGTAGATACTAGGTAGTATCACGCCACGTACTATATCATGCCATTGCGCAGTAGCAGATTCATAATGATTAATGACAAATTATCTTTTTTTATTTTGAGAGAGCAGCAAAGTCAGTGGAGAGGTACCTAATAGGTACCTCTCCACTGACATCGAGGTAGCTTGTACTAGATAAAACGGTCTAATGCTAGGTAATACGAGTTGATTCTTGCCCATATGAAACGAGTTAATACGATGTGAAACGAGGTAAGGAGATTCTAGCTGAAACCAGTTAAAACGGGGTAGTACTAGTTCAAACCAGTTGCTTCCCGTACAGGTTAAACGAGGTAATACGATATGAATCGAGGTAGCCTGTTCTAGATAAAACGGGCTAATGCTAGGTAAGACGAGTTGATTCTTGCCCATATGAAACGAGGTAATACGATGTGAAACGAGGTAAGGTGATGCTAGCTGAAACCAGTTGAAACAAGCTAATGCTAGATCGAACGAGTTGCTTCTCGTACAGGTCGAACGAGGTAATACGATATGAATCGAGATAGCCTGTCAAGATAAAACGGGCTAATGCTAGGTAAGACGAGTTGATTCTTGCCCATATGAAACGAGTTCATACAATGTGAAACGAGGTAGTATGTTACTAACTGAAACTATTTAATACGAGATGAAACAACCTATACACCTCTTGGTAAAACAAGGTGATTCAAGAAGAATCGAGCTGCCCAGAAACAACAGCTACTAGTTGATACGACTACAATCAAGGTAATTTGAGGTCAATGCACGAGTTAAAGCAAGCAAAAAGCGGTCATAACCGACCTCAAACAAGTTGAGATAACGAGTTAAACCGAGTTGAAAACAGGTAAAAACATGCTAGCTGAATCCAACTAGTTTTAACTTGTAGAATCCCCAGGGTATCGGGGAAACTTTTTTTTTTTCAAAACTTACATTGTTCATTAAAAGTCCCTGAAATAATTTGGATTGACAGGTTTACAAAGGTGAGAATTTCATGACATGTCTATTGTCTAGACAACGATTATCGGGTAAACTTTTTTTGAAGTTTTGAAAATATAGAACTGTATTGGGCGAATACAAAATTTGTCAATTAACTCCAAAAATAAAACCCCTCTTTCTCATTTTTTCAAAGTTAAACCCTAATCATGATTGGTCAAAATTGTACAAAAGCCTCCACCTCTTTTCTGAAAATACGGAAACCGATTTTCTTCCTGTCTTTAATCGAATTAGTCTCAATTTTGACCTCACTGTGAACATTTCATGAAAGTTTGCGTCCATTACCATACTGATGATGCCACACCTATTCTCAGTGCCACACCTATTGCTGGTGGCTGGCTACGCGTATGCTCATAGGTTAGCTATCTATGTGCCAGACAGAAACGTATAAAATACGATGACGCGGACGCGCGCGCGTGCTACATAAGAAGGTACAACTACTCGATCACTCGACTCAGAGTCGACTGACGAAAGACACGAACGAATAGCGTGCAGGCTGACTGACGGGGCGGCGCGAAAAATGAAAATAATAAAAAAATACATTAATTTCCGTGGAATACATTGATAAAATTCCTATCCTTACTATATGGGATATTGTATCGATACCGCGTATCGATACATCACGGAAAAGTTGTTCAGGCTTATGTATTGATGTTGCTAACTCATTGATAGTACTTGTAGGAATATAATAAGTATCTTACGTGCAGACATCAATGCTAGTTGAATGCCCTTTTAATGCAGTTAATGAAACAAGAGCAATTTCCACAAGTATGACATTTAATGCACGACCGGTTTCGCTTTTTACAGCATCTTCAGGTACATATATCAAGTGTGCTCAAGCTTATATAGGGATGCGGGAAGGGGGGGTGGTAAGACAGGGTAACGGTACCCTGTTCCCCTGTTACCCTGTCTTACCACCCCCCCCTTCCCGCATCCCTATATAAGCTTGAGCACACTTGATATATGTACCTGAAGATGCTGTAAAAAGCGAAACCGGTCGTGCATTAAATGTCATACTTGTGGAAATTGCTCTTGTTTCATTAACTGCAGTGATGTTCCGGTTCCACTCCATCACGCCTGAAACCTCAGATTTTGCCCTTTTAATATTTAAAGAAGGGCATTTTACTGTTTCAGCCATATTGTTTCAGAGAGGCCCCTGATTGGTCTACGGCAAAACAAACATTAGATTCGGTATTAAGAGGTAAAAGTCACTAACAATAGAAAAAAATCGTGGAGCTACGTGAAATAATAACGGAGATATTAGTTTTTACAAGGTTTTTTCGATTTCCGCCCGCGCCGCGGCGCGGGCGGCCCCCTCAAGGGGGGGCGCGCCCCCCATATGTATCCGCCATTGGCACGATGTACCCCGCGATATTACTCCACTTACTGCATTCGTTCGCCTATATTACGCCATAATACGAGTTGATTCTTGCACATTTTAAACGAGTTTATACAATGTGAAACGAGGTAGTGTGTTACTAGCTGAAACCATACAATACGAGACGAAACAACCTATTCCTCTCTAGGTAAGACAAGGAGATTCAAGAAGAATCAAGCCGCCCCGAAACGACACCGCCTGGCCAGCCCCTAGCTACGACGCTGAAGCTAACGTGCGGGAATTGGAAAAATCTTGTTTATTCGCAAAAATCTTGTTTATTCGCAGTAATATTGCATTTATATTCATACTATGTGGCAATATAGAATAACAGTTATCTGGCATTAATTTATGGCAAATAACTTTTATCAAGATTTTATAGTATTTTCTCAAACTATCACGGAATTATCATTTAATGATTATAGTTCTCGAAGTCACATTTATCCACGGAAGTGACTACATATATACGTCTTACTCAACTCCATTATAGCATTAATGGGTGCGAGCATAGGTGCATAGAGTCGTAGAGTAGTTAGTCACGTAGGGAATGGAATGTTAAGTAGAGTCGAGATATTATAATGTGATAAACTAAATTACGCCCTTACGCAATAGCATTAAATTGATTAGTGGCAAATTATTTTTTTAGTAGTAAAAACAGTAGCAGTACAGTAGAGCTACTGTAAACAGTAGTAGTGCAGTAGACCTACTGTAAACAGTAGAAAACAGTAGGATTACTGAAAACCGTAATGTTCCAAAAAGCCTATAGGCTACTATAAACAGTAGGTGAAATTTCCAGCAGGGTAGCACGGAAGAAGACCCAAAGAAATCACTCGGACTGTACTGTGGCGACTGCACTCTGACTGTACTGTGGCAACTGCACCCTGACTGCGCTGTGGTAACTGTACTTGACTGTGCTCTGGCCACTGTGCTGTATTGTTTCTATTAAGTGCAATTTTTAGTGCAGCCCCAGTCAAGATATTGAGTACAGTTAGAGTGTAGCTCTAGCTTATTTAGAGTACAGATTTTTTTGCCTGAGATATGTGTTCAATAATCTTGTCTCATGTAGGATTTAGTTTTTTCCCAGTGTATACTTTTAGTGAAGTCTTCTTGGGTATATAGATATTTGTTGGCTGACATTTCGACGGCTACCCACGCCGTCGTCTTCAGTGCTATCCCTGGTAATAGTCCTGAAGACTGAGTTAGCTGTTGAAATATGTCACCTCATAGAAGACTTGAGAAGACTTCATCAATCCAGTTTTATCTTCTTCAGAGTTCTTGTTTAGCATATTTTCTCCTGTTCCCTTGGGGAAACTTCTTCACTTGTTATGCTCCGTCATTTGATCTTCTTCATTCTTCTTAAACGCCACATTCATTCTTCTAGCATTTTAGCCTGCACATGTGTAAAATAAGGCCTTCTTTATTTTCAAGACAGTGTTGCTAGAACTGCTTTTTTACTTCTTATAGAAAGCCTTCCAGCTACCTATACCTTCCTTTCATATTCCATCACTGGTGGTCCCATTTCGTGGACAGGAAAATACTGGTGTAGAAAGTATCAAATCCACATTAAAATAAACATAGCAATGAGATTAGGCAAGAGACACTTTGAGAGAAGACAACGCTAGAGCTGAACAAGGGCAGCTGATGTCATAGGGGTACAGATTCAAAGGGTAACTATTTGTCCATGTGGCAGCCTTATTGTTTCTTTGGAAAAATGGCCTTCGCTTTCAAAGCACATTGAATGGAGGTACATATCACTACCATAACGTAGTTTGAAACCTGGCAATGGCAGAGATTTTTCATGGAAATACCTATCTCTCAGAGAGAGCTGTGTAGAGAGCACTTAAAAGTATAACACTTAATCCTTTAGATAGGGTGTCAAATGCCTCGTCTACACTACAAGTGTACTTAAGTTGAGTGTAATTAAGTGCAGCATTTAAATGCAGGGGAGAGTCAACACACAGATATTATATCTACCACAGCACTACCTAGTGATGATGGAAAGAAATTTGCATCGCTCAAAAATTGTGCCCGAGAAGTAAGGTAAGATATTTTCCTGACTCGTGTTCCCCTGTAAACAAATGTAAAAGAATTGTAGGACCTGCATAATCACTCAAATCCTCATATAAACGATGTAAACACATGCATGATGTGCATGGTTATCGAAACTTCTTGACCTATCGATGACAGGACTTCGACCACCTCGACGGTACACTATCGATATCATCTAAGTCCACTTAAGTGGACCCTTTACTTAAGTTGTGAGAGAGCATCTACACAGTGTACTTAAGTGTAAAATTCACTTAAGTGCATAGTTCAGTGGTCAGTGTAGATGCGGCAAAACTGTGGTTGGTGCCTTTTATTAGAGGTTGGCCCGGCCTCTCAGCACTTACTTGACTCCCCAATCCACCTGTCCTAAATGGCACAAATGACCTCTCCAGTTATTGGGGAGTAACCAGGTGAGTTTTTTACGCAGCTTGCCATCATCTGCCCCATACGAGTGTTGTTACATGTTCCCAAGTAGCAAAAGAATGTTGAAAAATGATTTTAATATGATTTGAAATAATTTTAAAATCAAAATATCAAAAGATGGCTAAAATCATGAGTTTTTAAAGATTTTAAATTATTTTAAAATAATGTATGATATTAAAGTTCTGTATCCTGTCATCTCAATTTGTTGATAACATATCTATGCATATGTAGGAAGTACTGAGACATTTATTTGAATGAAAAGTCTTTTTTTAACTTTTCACAAAAATAATGAGAATATTATTTCAAAATCATTTCAAAATAATTTTAAAATAAAATGAAAAATTATTTTAAAATAATTTTAAACAAATTAAAAATTATTTTGAAAAATTATTTTGAAATTTTTAAAAACCACTTATAATAGATATATGAATATTTATATTATATGAATATATTTCATGAAATATATTCTTGATACAAAGTAATATGTTTAGCCAGTGGTTCATTTTTCGACCAAAAATTAGGTATAAATGGGAAGCTTTGAAACGAATCGGAGAGACTTATGGGTTCTGCCAGTAAACACTTATCATTGATAGCTTTTTGCAATTAATTTCCGCTGTACACTAAATTACTGTTATGCTTTTATTGGTACATTCATCAGTTTTCTCATTTCCACATTTGTAACATTGATTATACATGCATATTCACGTTCGTAACATTTCTGCAAGTAAGTTAAGTCTTCATTGAAATGTAAAAAACGTGTGGCAATTGGAAAAAATATTGTTTATTCTCATTAATATTGACTTTATATTCATTTTATGTGGCAACATAGGTTTCAATTAATTAATACCTGAAAACTGTTATTGTGATTGAATGGTACGTTTCCTCAAACTATCACGGCATTTACATTTAAAAGTTAGTTCTCGCGAACACATTTACGCACGGGAATGGCCGTATATATAAAACTTTCTTGGAGCGCTTCTTTCAGTTGTGAGTAGGTAATGACGTAGGTAGTTGTGAGATAGTCAATCGGTAGATAATTATGAGCAGGAACGATATTGAATGTGAGAATGAAATTAAGTCTACACGGTCCGAAGATAATAAAAGTCGCCCGTGGCTGTACCCTTTTTTTGCAGTTTGAAGCAATCGTGACACGCTTGTGTAGCGCTCCTGACACCCGTTTGCAGCGCATCCGACATTCAAAAAAGGGAAGTTTAGGAGTGCTAGACTCGCTGCAGCAGCGCCTTCGCGGTAGCTGCAGCGCTACTGCGCAGCGAATCAGATGCGCATCTGCAGCATTTTGTGTTTACTGGGTAGCTTCTTAAAGAGTTAAACATATTTAAAACTTATGTTTAAATCATTTTAAAATGATGAAAAAAATATTTTAAAAGCATAAAAAGAGAGAGCTTATGTTTTCAAAATAATTTTAAAATAATTTTAAAATGATTTTAAAATATTTTTGCAATAATTTTAAAATAATTTATTCATAAGATATTGCTACTTGGGTTAAGGATGCCTAATTTTGTAACAATTCTTGAACATTTGGATGAAATACACATGCACATGGGTTTAGTTAAATGAAAGAAACTCTCCCAAATCAGCTTTTCCACATGTCACTACAAGTGAACTTAGTGGAGATTTTATTGTAGCAAACCTATGTCTTTTCTTTTGGTGTAATGGGTGATCTTAATATTTTTGCAGCCATTCTCAGCTTGGT
This sequence comes from Pyrrhosoma nymphula, assembly GCA_963573305.1. NCBI lineage: Eukaryota > Metazoa > Arthropoda > Insecta > Odonata > Coenagrionidae > Pyrrhosoma > Pyrrhosoma nymphula. The sequence continues at coordinate 125,387,265 of OY754335.1, read as the reverse complement.
AGATTTGGCTGGGTCGGAGAGATTGGTAGATATTTCAGAGAACATAAGGGTAATGGAGACGAAAAGCATCAACAAGTCCCTGTCAAACCTTGGGAATGTAATTTTGGCCCTCTCCAATAAGGTAAGGGGTTAATTAAGGAAAGGGTAATTAAATTTTTAATTTAAATTTGCGGCATCTTTAGTTCAAGAAAATTTCAAGCAGTGCATGGCTAAACTGTAGTACAATTAACAACCCTAAAAAGGGAGCTATGTGAAGTAAAATATGTGAATCAACTTGGGGAAAAAATCTCCTGTCCCACCTAAATCCAAGCATGCACCAGTAGTACCTACAGTGGCCAATACGAAATTTGCCCCCTGGCCTCACAGCCTTTGAAATACGATCAAGTACTTAATGTCGATGGAAATCATAAAGGAAGTGTTTCTGTGTAATCTTCTCATATCTAATTTTCATTTTGTGCATAAACATTACATATATGAAATTCCATTCAGAAACATTAACTTTAACGATTTGTGTGATCAAAATCTTTCTTAGATGTAGTCATTAAAAAACCACAACTGATAAAGTACTGGAATTTCATAATTTCTGATCGGTAGCAACCCTGTTAATGCTACAGGGACTTGTGTGTGGAAATTGACTGGGCGATTCTGGTAAATGTGAGTAATGAATGTATGTATTATCATTCAGGTGTTAGATGCATCGTATTTGGCAATGCTGAATTTTTTAGGTGTTCATTTCTGCAAAATAAAAGTTTTGCTAACAAAGTTTTTCACTAAGGTCGTGGAAATTTATTCCATTTTTTCCTAGGGACTGGGCCTGAGGTATTTAATTTTTTTAATTTATATTTTTGAAACTTAGTATTTTCGAAGAGTGGCTTATGGTGGGGACCGACAGTTTAAAAAAAATATAATCGTAACTTTGTATTTTTGTGCTTCCAATTATCTTGTTCCTGCTGTGTCTGGGTATACAAGTTTTTGGCATGACAACCAATGTGAAAATGATCTCCCATTGATGATGTTCATGTTAACTTACCGATCGGTTACTCATCTGGATGTGAAAGCTCTGTCAAACAACATCGGATCACTCCACTTGCACATTTAATTCACGACTCCTTCACCTCTGGGGCTTTCCCTAGCCAATTAAAATCTGCTAAAATTATTCCTATTTTTAAGGGTGGAAATAAGTTTATGAATGACTTCAAACCTATTTCAGTTCTGCCTATCTTCTCTAAAGTATTTAAAGGTGTTATGTTTCAGTTCTGTTTCATTCATAGACTTGTAGAAATTCACTGTGGAGGCTGATATTTTCTTAATTTTATTTGGATTGATAGGTTTATTCGTCAATGCATCCATTGTTTATTTATATTTTACACCAAGTAATAATTTCCTTTGATGTTGTTTCAGAATGAGCATGTGCCGTACAGGAATTCTAAACTAACACATTTGCTGCAGCCGAGCCTTGGTGGAAATTCTAAGACTCTTATGCTCATAAACATCTCCCCAAGGGAAGAATGTGTTGAGGAGACACTCAACTCTCTCAGATTTGCAACGAGGGTTAGAGAGTGTCACATTGGACCAGCTCGGCGGAAGATTAAGTGAAACTGTGATATCTATAATTAGTTACAATTGTTTAAAATATTTATCATTTATTGGTTGCAATACTCTCCTCTTTGCAACATTTGATTTCGAGGATTTTTATAATATCATGAACATAGTTTTTATGGAAGTTTTATTATTATTTTATGCTGAGACCCCATTTATTGTAATCCTTTTTGAAGCTATATTTATTTTGTTTTATTACTCTTCCCTGGCTTTTTATTTTGTGACATCAATTTTTAATTGCTCTCACTTTATATTTTACTTTATTATTAGAAATACAAAGTTTTTAACGCTGTTATTTTATAGCCAGAAAAGGAGGGAAACAATTATCTGAGAAGAATTTGGTGTACATAATTTATATAAAATAAAAAAATTAAAATTATGCAAATTTTTACAATCAATTTAATGCAATGGGGGAGGGGGGGAGGGGTACTGTTGTATCCCCCTTTTTTAGATGTTTTTAAAAATCATCTTAGGTCCAGTTAATTATATTTGAATAATGTTAACTGCAAGATGTAGTCTTTACAATCACTTGATGCCATGAGAGTTAGAAATTTGTAGACTACATCAGAATATTGGTTAGTTGACGTGAGCATTTCTATAGGAGATATATAGACCTATTGGAGTGCGTATTACCATTGCTTTTCCTACTTAGAAAGTACTTTGCCCCATAAAACCTGGCCTCAATATGGATTTTCCCATTGAAAGTCGGAAATTAACTCCATGTAAGCATATTTCAGGAGAATAACTCAAGTTAAAATTTTAATGCTCGCCATATTATTTTACAAATGATCCATTAAATTGTGAACATTTTAGTTTGAAATCCTCGTAAGTACTATACTGCCCCTCTATAGCTAAAAAGAGACTATACTGAATTTAATGTCATTTACCTGCAAGATGGTTTATCCCAGTTTGTTAAAATACCTGATGTACGAGGAATACATATAAATGGAAATTTATGGCCCAAGCATGATCTGAAGCAAATTTATGAATATGTATTTTTGGGTCTTTTTTACAATACAATCAAACAAAGAATGAATTAAAGTGGAAAACCAAAGTACCAATTATATACCTAGTCCTATTAGGCCTATATATGCCATTGATAGGGCTTAATGAAATGTAGGACAAATTTAACATATTTTTGGGCAAATATTCTTGGTTTCTTCAGCATAAAGAAGCATATAATTTTTAGCCTTTATTTAAATCAATTATAATTTATGCTGAAAAAACTAATTACCTATTTGTTGACTAATTAATTTCTTGAATATACAGGCAGTCCCCGAGTTACGTAAATCCGTACTTACATAAGTGGCAACCTTACCCAAAGAAAGACGAGAATTGCGAAAGTTACGGAATTGGAAGGATGGTTGCCTACTTTCAATGAGCGCATGTGCCGTAATGTTAGTAAGAGCTGGCCATTCCCGTATTTCTCCGAATCGATCGTAATCTTGAGAGCAAGGACTCAGTGACGGAGTAATTTTCGACTCCTTTTTTGTCGACTTCCGTAAATTTCGACTTGCAATTAGTGTCGGAACGCATCTATCACGTAACTCGGGGACTGCCTGTATACTGTAACTTACAATGCCACTGGGTTCATCTATTGGCCTTCAGTGCCCATGATGGAACAGCTACTTAAGAAAGATTGTGCCATCCTAAGTGACAGATTCACTCAGTTTTCATTGAAATCCAAGAAGAAACGCTTTCGGAAAAACTTATTGTCATTCAGAATCCCCACTGCTCCTGGCTATTCAATAAAGCCCGACAACATTCCGGTTGCGAGCCCAAAGCGCTCCAGACAAACCCATCCCGTTGATTTTTTTATTGAACAGTTTATCGACAAAGTTTCCGCTTACCACTTCTCATCAAGTCCGAAAGTCACTCCATCAAGTCAGAAAATAATCTCTTCCACAATAAACTTGCCGCCCACCGCAAGCTCCGTTTAGACTGAATCGTAATCATTTCCTCAGCGGTTAAAGACTCATAGGTCTTAGTCTAAGATACCGATGATTACAACGAGGAAGCTTTGCGGAAACTCAAAGATAATAATTTTTGTAAACCATTTGTTGTAGTGTACCCTTAGGGTGGTTCCCCTGTACTGTCAGTGTGAGTTGGTACCCCTGAAGGATTAATATTTCCGGTTGGCCCCGGAAGTATAGCTGGTAATGGTGAGCATATTGTAATTGTGTCCGTCAGAATAAAGTATTACGAGTATCCGGGAACATAGCGTTATCATTTATATTACCCTCCCGAAGGACCAACGATTGACAAAATAAAACACCATTCTTCCTCAATCTCAATTCCAGAAAAAGCAAGACAGTATCGATTTCGGCCAAATAAATACGCTCTAATTGCCGTTATTAAACCGCTGACTGATAGGATAACGGTTGACAGTACCATTGGATGATACCATTTATTTCTTAATTCACCCGATCTTAAATCACGTCTGCTCGTTAATAGTGGAAGAACATATGCGGTGTGATTTGATTCGCATGTGCATTGAAGTTATATTATCATTAGTTTAGTCAAAATTTATATTCTACTGAGTAGAGTGATGCAGTTGACATGTGACATTGACAGATTATATCTCTAGTTGGTACGGTGGGTGGGCAAGGGCTTTAAGCCTTGCCCAAAGTGTCCCGGATGCGAGCCCTGGCGGTGAGTGGATGTTATTGGAGGCTTATCCACTGACTTAGAGTATCAATATCATTCTTACTAGAAAGAAACTCTGGTAATAGATAATTGTTTCGAGTGTACCTTCTGGGAATCAAGTTCGTATTATTTATCGATTATAGAGTAATAATGTCAACTTGTACTAAGTGTGTCTTACCGCCCCGATTTGTAAGTTAGCTAATTACTTTCCAATGTTTATAATTTTGAAAGGCAGCCTTAGAAAATTATTTGTTTTGCATATTTACGTTGCCTTAGTAGTCCTACTGCTCTAACTTCTCACAGTTTCATCTGGAATGGACATGTTGACGTAACCTATTTCATTGACGGTCGTAATGATTCAATGTAATTCACGACTGAAAATCTCACACTATTAATACTCGGAAGTAAGTTAACTTAATTAAGGAAAAAAAGTAATTCATTTTTAAGTTTTTGAGATACCAGTTTATTGATTCATTGGAGCATTCTATAGAATTTCTATTCTAAGTGAGGATTCTATAGAATCCTCACTTTAAAGTGAGGATTGATCTCGTATTTGTCTCAAAATATATGTGTATAAGGCCCGACGTATTGCGAACATGTGTTGCTGAAGAGGTTGATAAGAAATTTTACGTTGCAAAGGTTTTTTCTCAATTTGCATTAGTATATTTTCCTTCTTGCTTAAACACTTTGGTAAAACAGTTGCTATCAAACCTTACTTACATGTATAAACACTTAATTTCTTTCATTTGGACAAAATTTATATTTTTCAACAATCACAAACATTCATCATTGGACCTGGACTTTTGGTGGCCATTTCCTCTGCAATCAATCATGGTGCTGCCGGCCTTGATTCGGCAGAAATATCATCAGCTGTTTCCGGGTAGTTTGTGATTATGTTTGTGCAGTGTATTGTTTATGGTCATTCCAATGTCACTTCTTGTGCATTAAGAATTTGTGTAAAGTGCGTGTGCATCGAGGGAACGTCGATGGACTCGAGTCAGAGAGTGAGCTGATCAGCTCACTCTCCCCATCCTTTTCCAAGCCCACCTCTCAAACGCCTCAAGTCTAAGAACATCCTTACTTCGCTATGATCAAGTTTCCGACCCATACATCGCCGCGTACCAAATTAGAGTTTTCACCAGACTTTCACCAACTAAACAGTCTAAAGAAATTTCTTCTCTTCTCTAACCCCCCTCGTCAATTCCCTTCTCTTTGAAAAATGTTTCTTTAGCCAGGGCAATTCTACACCTGATTTCGTTACCACAAAAACCCATTCTCCTCCAAATGACTACCCAGATACGTAAACTGCTTGACCTACCCAATTTTGTGCCCTCCCACACTAATATTGAGTCCCACCTTTTTATTTCTAGAATATCTCATCAGTTTCGTTTTTTTTATCTTTATCCTATACCTGTTGCACTACGCCTCAAATGCATCAATCATTGATTGGTAACAACTGGGCTGACTGACAAACCAATGCTTGATAATCTGCAAATCTTACTAATTTTATCAAACCTCCTCCCGTTATTCCTATCTCCTTCTTTCCCAATTATTCACGTACTATTGCTTCTGAATTCACGCAACGGCGATGGTGGGCATAGCCTCCGCTCTCTCCGTCCTATGGCGGCCCAACCCAATTCTTCATCGGATACCATAACCTGGACCTTCTGGTTCATATATAAATTCCGAATGAGACGTCTGTTCCTGCAATTGACCCCTAATTTCTTCAACACTTTCATTCATTTCGTCCAGTCAACCATATCAAACACTTCGAAATCTACAAAGCAAGCAAAACAATCAAATCCATCCTCTGGGTTTTTTTTCTACTGGCGTCCTCATTCCTCATATAGCGTCTCGTTTTCCAAATCCTCTCCTAAACCCAAACTGGTCGTCACCCAGGTTGACTCAAGTCAGTAGCCTTTTTCTCAAGTCTTCTATTCATAATTCTCAGAACTACTTTGGTCGCGTGGGGTATTAGGCTTATTGTTCTATAGTTTTCGCACGTATTTTCCTTGTTCTTCTTGGGTATCGGAAATAGTATTGTCCGTCGGGGGTTCGAAGTCCTCCACTCCATCCTCACAAGTCGTACGAATAAGCGCAAAATGTTTTCCTCTTCCGTTCTTCCCCATTCTCTTTAGAAACTCTGCAGGTATGTTATTGATTCCCACCACCTTATTCCTTTTTCATTTCTTGTAGAGCTCTCTCAGTTTCGCTGTCAAGGATACCTGGTCCAATACCATCTCTGTCGATGTCGTCTTCCCTTTCTACATCTAACGTGCTGGGCCTTATTTCCTTACCGTAAAACTCTTAAACATATTCCCTCCAATTCTCCTCGTTCTTTTTTGGTTCTACGGTCAACTTCATTATCTTCTCGGCTATCGTTGCAATTCCCTTCCCTTACTACTGCCCGTCAGTTGCTTCACTTTCCTATGTAATACATCTGCTCTTCCCTCTCTTTGGCATCTCTCAAACGTGTCAATCTGTTCTTTCCACCATACCTCTCCCGCTTTCTTTGTTTCTATTTAAGCCTATTGTTTAATTTCCGGTATATACCATTGCCTAACTCTGATAATACGCCCTTCTATTTCCTTCTCTCCTGCATCTCCATTATCATCTCCTTCGTGATCCACGCTATTCTAATTTTAGTTGCGCTTATTATGCCTATCATTGCTTTCGCCGCTTCTAAAATTCCTTCCCATTCCTCTTCCACTGATCTCATTCCATTATGCGAACCCATGACTTTATCAAACTACTCTTGATATTTCTTCTTCATTGCCCCAGTTATGTCAGCAATGTTCCACTTTCGTACTCCCTATATAGAGGTAAAAATCATTTCTACCATGAATTCTCCAGGAGAGCCTATTTGTTTGATAAGTAAGACCGCGAAGCGAAGGGCGGCAACTATACGTAAAGCGTAAAATATTCACTGGCCCTTTTTATAGTTCGACTCCCGCTTTTATTTGAGTCCTTCCGAAACCTTCGTTCAGCCGCTTATCATAGGATCGGCAACCTTGGCAACATGGTCTTGCTTTCGTGTGTCTCTGACCACCTCTAAGGGATATTCACGGTCAATTTGAGTTTCGCGAATATTATGCCACGCAAACCCGCCACACCTTCTTTCTCTTCTTAACTTTTTGAATTTTTTACGCAAAATTTCATTAGTAGTAAGTTGTGATCTGAGTCTTCATCAGCTCCTGGATAGGTATGCGAGCTCTGATCACTATTCCTGTAACTGTGACGAACCTTAATATAATAAATTTTTAATAATTTCCATAATTTGGATCCAACTTCGATACACGACACAAAATATGCCGAAAATCATACGGATCTTTCCAAATATAGCATAGAAAATTGGCAAAATATCCATTAATTACTTTTTACGTGCATAATTTAACAGTATGAATGAATCTCAATAGCTTCCAAATAAAATATGTTGGAATCATGAACAAATTGTTTAGGGGACATGAATGTGCACATAAAATTACGCCAATTCTCTATTACACCTAATAAAATTTTAAAATCCCGTAGCTGAGAACTGAAAACGAATTAGAGATTGCAATTGCAGAATATTGTTTTTAATGAAAAAAGCTTTTTTTTGTGTAGATTAACCAATACGTATTCAGAAATTTTATGCGAAAAATCTTTCCTCACTCAGAAGAAACACAAATATATTGGTTGTATTAGTCCAGTTTTAAGGTTATTTTTTTGTCGTAATAACTTTCATCTGGTTACAATTTAGCTTCTGCATTTTTGTCATTATTAACCCTTAGGCTGCGGGAAACGTACATGTACGTGTGTACCGGGAACTGCGGAGAGAACGTTCTTGTACGATTGACCCATTCTGTCTACCTGCTCCCTCAGTCCTTTCATATTTTTATGACCCAAACTCTTTCTTTCCAGCGGTGGACATCTGGGAATCCACTCTTTCTACCCAAACCACTCCCTTCCCACGCTCTTTAGGGATCGCATACCACATCAATGAGGTACGACCCTTTCCTCCGATTGTTCGCTCAAGAGGCTACGGTTGTCTCAAAAGTTAGTTGTCATATGCTAGCGCCCGGCTCAATTATCAACGGATTTTTTTGGTGTTTGGTATCAAACTAAACAGAAGGTTTCTGGAAAAAGTACTGTCATATTTGTTTTTAACAAATACGCCTATTAACAAATTTTCAAAATTAGTTCCTAGTCCCACTAATCCCTCAACAAGTTCCGGTGCCCACCCCCTGGGATCCTGAGAAAATGATCGGGAGGGGATTACCATGGGTCATATAGGACTGCCCGGCCTCGGCCCGTGGGAAGGAGGGACAGGCTCCGTCCGAATAGATATATGCCGCACAGGGTGGACGAAATGCGCTCTAGCTGCCGCAGCTTAAGGGTTAAGGCCCCAAGAATCCACTAAAAGAATGCATTCGTGTTTTATTTGAGAAAGAGGGCTCATTTGAAAATTTCTTCTATCGAATTGGCTTTCGTCAGTAACCCTGACGTTGATGCCTCACAATGAACATTAGGTGACTGGAATATGCTCAAACTTCGGGAAAATATTCCATTATTTTTCTGCATTCATATAAGAATAAAAGAGAGGAATTTTCGTTTAGTTAAGAGAGCAAGTTGTATTGTGAATGAAAGCGTGGATGCAGTGGCGATTGATTCAAGTTATTTTGCTATATATATTTGTCAAAGGGAAGGAAAACCTGATAGTAATTGGAGATTGGAATGCAGTAGTTGGAGAGGGAAAGGATGGGAGCACAGTAGGAGAGTTTGGGCTGGGGAAACGGAACGAGAGAGGAGAAAGACTTGTGGAATTCTGCAGTGAGTAGAACTTGGTGGTGGCAAACACCCTCTTTATGCAACACCGACGGAGAAGATACACATGGAAGATGCCAGGAGACAGAACCAGATACCAGATTGACTACATTCTGGTAAGGCGAAGGTACAAGAACCAAGTGAAGCATTGCAAGACTTACCCCGGGGGGGACAAGTACCACAATCTAGTGGTAATGGAAAGTCAACTGAGATACAAGAAGATAAGAAAGACACAACGAGAACAAAGATGGAACCTAAAGCTACTGCAAGAGGAGGAAAGAAGAAGAACATTTTCTGCTGCCATTGATGAGAAGGTGGAAATAGCAAAGGAATCCAGCCAAAGTGGAGTAGAGAGATGGAATAGCCTCAAGAAGACCATCACAGATGTAGCAGAGGTACAGCTGGCAAGCAAGCCAGTGGAAATTAAGAAATCATGGATAACAGAGCACATCATAGCATTCATTGAAGAACAAAGAAAGTATAAGAACGCAAGAAATGAAACAGAAGAAGTACTATATAAGAAGTTAAGGAATCAAGTTATCAGAGAATCGAAAAAGGCCAAAGAGAAATGGATTGAAAGCTGCTGTGAGAACATGAAGGAACATATGATGAAGGGGAACACAGAAACGGCATACAACCTAATCAAAAGGCACTTCGGAGAAAGGAAACCAAGATGCAAAAACATCAGAGATTCGGATGGGAAACTGCTAGTGGAAGATAGAGAAATCGGCAATAGATGTAAACAGTACATTGAAAAGCTATACCGAGAAACAGTCACTTTATTAGAAACTATCTTGTTCATTCTTCCTCTATTCCATTGCCAAATATTTTGAAGTTAAGAACACTCTGATCTATTGTTTATATTTTCCTTATATTCCCACCATCTTAAATCTCTATCAAGAACCGCTAGACGATATTCCTTCGCTACCTTGAAGTGAGATAGGAGAGCTGCCCAGATGATCTTGTATTTTCCCGATAGTTCTACAGCTTCTATTACCTGTTTTTCATGCTGATGTCATTAAATTCTACTTGGGATGAAGCGGAAATTATAGTGGATTGTCTCAAAGGGTAAAGGCCCCGTCGTTCAAGACCTCTAAAATTCAACGGCCATTCTCTTCTGCTATTATGTTAGCTTCGGCTTCTTTTTTCGAAGTGGATGAAGGAGAAGAAGTTAGAGAAACGGCATACTTCTGCTCTACGCAACCTACTTAGCTATCTCACCTTCGCGACCATTGCCGTAGACAGAGGCCATATTCTTTTCAATATCGAAGACATTCTCCTGTTTTCCAAAATCCATCTTCTTCCATCAACTTCCAACATCCAAATTCCGCTCATACTTTCAGCATCGCTGAAATTTAAGTTTGTGATTGCCCACTCAGGTAATTAGTTATCAAAATATGGTCCACATACATTCACTTTACCACTTATTCCACTGTTTTTAATATGAGAACTCCGCTAATTCTCGCTCAACTCCATCTTTGCTTCCGTCGGTTAATATTAAAACAGCGATGCAGAAAATCTCTCCGCTCTCTCATGCTCTCAAATGCTAACAATACGTTTCAAGGATTATTAGCCATTCCGATTAAATACCTGGGAGTGGAATTTAATGTTCGTTGCAGCCAAGGAAAGAGAGTGTGAACGATGATGTTGAAAAGATACTGATAGTAATAAGTCGTATTTATTTATGAGCGAATTAAGGTCTTTATAGACCATTCTTACAAATAATTCATTGCATATAACAAATTAACACCCATGCCCTGAGTGGAGAAAACCCACCCAGGCGCGACTCGAACCCGGGACCTTAGGGTTAGCAGGCGAGGACGTTACCCTGCCGCCACCGAGGCCGGCAAAGAGGTATATTATGGTAAGTATTTGTACGGACGAGGACAAATAATCACGTTTTCCGAAAGTGAAAAGGTGCTAGTTTAGAGGGTGTTAAGTGCCAGTACAGCAGACATGTTACAACACCAGTAGGTTTGAGAATAACAAAAACAAACGCGTAAATATAATAACTACTAAAGGGGGAAATGAAAATTAAGTTAAATAAAAGAAATTTTGCTTCATTTCATCGTGAGAAGGATGCATTCAAAACAAATTTGGCAAACACGCATTCAAATTAAATATGCAAGAACAGCAATAGCATAGCGAGCAAACAATGCCGTTTAGTGGAGTGGATGAAGGAATTAATGAAGAAAGAAGTGCGATACCGCTGTGGCAGATTGGGTGTTGTACAAAAAAGGCAAGAGGTGAGAATATCAACAAAAAATAACAGTAAACAGTAATATTTGCTTCATGGTATTTATTTTGTGCCCAGATAAATTAAATTAATGGAGTTAAAAATAATGAAAAGCTGAAAAATGATGAAAAGTAATTTTTTTTGAAGTTAGGTCGATATAATCCAAATAAATGCAATTAAAATTTAACTTGCTTTGCATAACAATTTGTACCGAAGGTAGTCGGTCAAGCTGAACCGAATGTAAGTGTTGGTAATTACACTAGGTTAATTGAAACAGATGTAAAGAGAAGTGTAACAAGGTGGTGTGCTTAGGCGTCCAAATAATATGTGAAAAAAAGGTTTTTTGCAGACCAGAGAAATTACAGAAATTAAGGGAATGGAAGGACGATTTATTTCTGTTCAAAATCAAGTCAAATGAGGAAAATACAGCAGACGGCTATGAATTATTACTATCGAGAAACCAACGGGAATTCCGGGAACCGGATGCAATTTTCTCGAGGAAGGAAGTAACTACGCCCGATGGGCCACACAGGATGCCGCGGAACCGATTCGAAGACTTGATACTGACTCCTCGACGCGTGCTTACTTGGCGGTGCTAAGGCTCAATAGTGCTGGGCCGCGGATATCTCATTGTAATGAATTCCGAGACGAAATATTTAATCGCATTCTTGTTCCTCACGGCGATTCGCCTCGCAGAACAAAAAAAATGGCAAGTAGCGCATCAGATTGAATTGATTTAAGTTTTCTTCCCCGAGCGATTTACGCCAGACGGCAAATATACACTTTTGAATTGTAAATCTATCCATAATTTTGATAATCTTTATATGCTATATCTACATATAATAACTTATAGCGAAAGGACTTTAACCGTCAAAGCACACGAAACAAAAATACTACTACTACTAACTCATGTTGGTTACTATCCATCGAAGGAGGCGTCACGGCACGAAGAAATCCCAGGTATTGCCAAATGCCGGTGTCCGCGCTTCATGCGCCGCGCGACCTTATAGTTCCGGAAGTTGTCACTGGTGGCGCGGGGAGGGCGAGCTTCGCCTCCTGTCGACGCTGTCGACAGATCTCACAAGGCAGTCGGAGAGAACTCGCCTACCGCACTCGACAGACCGCAGTCAGCAGAGACGACCACGAGAACATCGCCAGGAATACGAAGGCTGCCATATTTGTCACTGATGACCACAACCTTCTGTACTTACGATCCAATAAATCAGGAGTCTAAAATCACCTTTTTGTTTTTAGCATTGCAGTAGGTTTATTCCCCTACATTTGTTGGTGACCCCGACGTGATTGGAGACTTCATCGAAGACCTACTCGTGCAATCGCAGCCTGAGCTCATCGCCTCATGCGGTCTTCACTACGCTGATCTTCATTACATCTTCAATCAATACTACGGCTGTGAACTTCAATCACCGACTGCCTGTACTTCACCGTTGCATCCGTCCGCGAGCGGTCAACTAGGACTACTTCCGAGGCGGGACGAGTTGACGCAGGAGTAACGGGTGAGTGAAGTCAAGTCGCACAGGCTAACCTATTGCCGTTCCCGTGTCTTGCCTTTCCATTACTTGATCCACAAATTGATTTATCCTTCCTGCCTTGCCTATCCCTCACAACACTTCCACTTCCTGAAGCCAATCCCGAGCCTACAACTGCGTGTATAACGGGCTAATTTGGTGTTTGCTCCTCATGTGTGTTAAAGTTTGGCTATTCCATTAAGAATGTCCGAGAACGAATTGAGAAAATTGGTTAGCAAGAGGGGCCAGATCAAAGCTCGTGTGACAAGGTTTCGCGTGTATCTGGACGACGCTGAACAAATCAAGTCAGATGCCCAACTTTCATCCAGGTTATCTCGGCTGAGGGATTGCTGGTCCGAATTTGAAACTGTTCAATCAGAAATAGAATCAATAGAGCAGGAATGTAAGTTATCGGAAGAGGGCACGAATGAAAGGGAGACTTTTGAAGAAAATTACTTCGATGTGGAATCGCGCTTCGAAGAGTTACTTCATGCTTCGTCTCCGACAAATGTGTCGAGTCATGGCCGGAGTAGCGATGAATTGAATTCAACCATCACTAAAAACGTATCAATTCAACTGCCAATACTTAACTTGCCTACTTTCACTGGCGCCTACGAAGAATGGCTGCCCTTTCATGATACGTTTCAATCACTTATTAACGCAAATTCCTCATTGACGCCGATACAGAAATTTCACTACTTAAGGTCATCATTAAAGGGTGAACCTTCTCAGCTTATCCAATCGTTAGAAATCTCAGCAATTAATTATGACGTCGCGTGGGCGTTACTGAAGAATCGTTACGAAAACAAGAGAATCATCGTAGGAAAACACATCCAAGCTTTATTCAATCTCTCTCACGTTGAGCGGGAGTCAGTCTCAGCTTTAAGACGACTTCTTGATGATTCATTAAAACATATCAGAGCACTTCAAACACTTGGTCAACCAACCGACCAATGGGACTGTATGCTAATTTACCTGGTCACACAAAGGTTAGATCAGGGAACTAGACGCGCTTGGGAGACACATTCTCCGTCAGATGAGCTTCCAAGTTTCGCTGAATTCGTTTCCTTCTTGCAGCAGCGCTGCAGAGTACTTGATGCCTGTGAAGCCAACTCCTCTACGTCACCAAATTCGGGAGCAGCTGCACCACATAAAACTAGGACGACATTCAGAAACCCAAAGGATTCAAGGTTAAAATACGCACACAAGCACAAACAAGAGGCTTTCTCCTACATCACGACTCTTGGGGGGAATTGTCCGTTGTGTAAGGATCGTCATCGCATTTATCAATGTGAAGTATTCACGGCATTATCCGTTCCTGAAAGAGTTAACAAGGTTAAGGAACTTAGATATTGCATGAATTGTTTACGTCCTGGACACATCACAATCCAGTGCAAGTCTAGCTCATGTAAAATGTGTAACAAAAGACACAACACCATGCTGCATCTCATAGGCAATAGTTCTTCTGTGGGTCAACAAGTTGATTCTTCACAAGAGCCCGCGGAATCAGCTTTAAATAGTTGTCTTCATAACACAAATGACCTTCAGCAAGTAATGCTCGCAACAGCGGTAGTACTCATTTCTGACTCGAGAGGAGAATTGTTTCCGTGTAGAGTATTGCTCGACTCAGGTTCTCAATCTAATTTCATAACTTCGTCATTAGCCCAGTCGTTGGGTTTGCCTCAGACAAAAACACGGACACCAATACTAGGCATCAATCAAGAGATCATCAATACTTCGCACATTGTTAGAGCAGAAATCAGGTCCAGATTTAATGCCTTCAATGCCAAGCTCAACTTCATCATCCTGCCGAAGATAACGGGAGAGCTGCCACAAATCGACATTAGCAAATCTTCATTTAAGGTACCACCGGGTATTCAGTTAGCAGATCCTCAATATGGCCGACGCCGCAAGATAGACGCCTTAATCGGAGCAGAAATATTCTGGGAGTTATTATGCACTCGGCAAATCAAGACTTCCAGCAAGCTCCCAGTTTTGCAAAAGACTACATTGGGTTGGGTGATTTCAGGTACCATCCCAGCCTTTACAAGAGGAACTTCATCCCAACGAACCTTATCGTGTAACGTCAGCACAATTCCTGATCTAACCCAAATGGTAGCAAACTTCTGGCAAATAGAAGAAGTTCGATCAGAATCTAATTCAATACTCACCGAGGAAGAGCAGGATTGTGAAAGGCATTTCGTTTCTCATTTACAGAGAGATTCTGGGGGCAGATTCATTGTTAAATTACCCTTCCGGCATGATCCAGTAATGCTAGGCCATACAAGAGATAATGCCAAGCATCGGTTTAAGAAATTAGAAGTACAATTGTCCAAACAGCCGAATCTTGGGGAAGAGTACCGAAACTTCATGAACGAATACCTGGAACTCGATCATATGGAATATGTTGCGGAGGGATCCCCGGAGGGGTCCACCTCTCATTTCTATTTGCCTCATCATCCTGTTATCAAGGCTGATAGCTCCACTACAAAAGTAAGGGTGGTTTTCGATGGTTCAGCAAAGTCGTCAACAGGAACCTCCTTGAACGACTTACTAATGGTAGGGCCTACTACTCAACGAGATTTGTTTTCAATTCTGTTGTCCTTTCGCTTCCATAAATTCGTCTTTACTGCAGACATCAAGCAGATGTATCGACAGATTCGATTAGATGCTCCAGACACTGATTTTCAGCGCATTCTTTGGAGAAGTTCACCAAGGGAACAAGTAAAAACCTACCGATTGACTACCGTCACTTACGGGTTGTCGTCATCTGCATTCCTAGCAACTAGATGTCTCCTTCAACTAGCAAGAACAGATGGACAGGCATTTACCTTCGCAAGAAGATGCCTGGAGGAGGACTTCTATGTGGATGACATTCTAACAGGGGCAGATACCATTGAAAGCGCCAGGCTGATTCAAGAGCAGCTCATCACTCTACTCTCGCAGGGAGGTTTCCAGCTACGAAAATGGTGCGAGAATCATCCTTCGTTGCTAGACTCAATAAAACCAGAGCACCAAGAGCTAAGCTACGTTCCTCACACAGGATTCCAACCCACCATAAAAACATTAGGATTGCGATGGGAACCTTCTGCTGATCAATTTAAATTTAAAGCTTCCCAAACTGAGGGATATCACCGCATCTCAAGAAGGTTCATATTATCCGAGATATCACGTTTGTTCGATCCACTGGGACTCATAGCTCCCGTACTAGTCAGGGCGAAGATCATTATGCAAGATATTTGGAAGCTCAAGGGCACCTGGGATGAGTCCGTTCCAGCTGAAATCAATACAAGGTGGCGGGAATTTAAGTCCCAGCTAAGGGATCTCAACCTTATCCGCCCGCAAAGAAGAGTTACTTTAAGCCACAATGGAGAAATGGAACTCCATGGGTTTTCTGACGCATCGGAGGCTGCTTATGGAGCATGCTTATACATTCGAAGTTTCAACGACGAAGGAAAGGCCTGCTGTCGTTTGCTATGTGCAAAATCTCGCGTTGCTCCTCTCAAGAAGATTACACTACCTAGGCTAGAACTTTGTGGTGCCTTACTACTATCTCGACTTGTTCGGAAATTAGTTAACCTCGGCATCAGTTTCAAGGAGCGCTACCTATGGACAGATTCATCCATCGTATTGGCATGTTATCAGCATCTCCTGGAAGCTGGAACACTTTCGTCGCAAACAGAGTCTCAGAAATCCAACAAGCAACTGAGAACATGATTTGGAGACATGTTCCATCAATCGACAACCCAGCAGATATTCTTTCCCGTGGTGCCTCACCATCTCAACTTTACGCATCAAATATTTGGTGGTCAGGTCCGGCATGGTTGCAGAAAAATGAGCTACACTGGCCGAAAATCTACATAGCAGAAAACTTGTCAATTGGCGCTGAAAGAAGGAAGAATCCAACCTTCTCTCTTGTAGCCGTGGAGTCAAAGTTTGATCTATTCGAGAAATTCTCTTCGTTCTCAAAGCTGAAGCGAGTGACAGCGTACTGCTTACGTTTCATCAAGAATTTAAGGTCGTCTAGGGAGAATAGACTAACCGGGCGTCTTCAATTGAAGGAAATTAGGTATGCTGAGCTCTGTTTAGTAAAATTATCACAATCACAGTGCTTTGATAGCGACTTGAAGGCGCTGCAATCCTTGGGGAGTCTTCCCAACAGTAGCAAGCTTAAGGCATTAAATCCGTTTCTTGACGACAACGGAGTAATAAGGGTGGGAGGAAGATTGATTAATTCCGCCATAAGTGCTGATCAAAAGCATCCCATCCTACTTCCAGCCAACCACAAATTGACCGAATTAATCATCTATTATTTTCATGTAACAAGCCTTCACTCGGGTCCCTTGGCACTCTTAGCAAGTATTAGGCACACATACTGGCCTATACACGGGAGGAAATTGGTCACAAGAGCAGTCAGAAAATGTGTCACTTGTTTTAAGGTCAAGCCTAAATTATCAAATCAGCTAATGGGAGATTTACCATCAACCAGGATCACTCCTAATAGAGCATTCTTAAACACAGGAGTCGACTTTTTTGGTCCATTGTCTTGTCGCCGTGGACTGCAGAGGCGTGACATCATCATTAAGGTCTATGTTGCCTTGTTTGTATGTTTTTCAACAAAGGCAGTCCATCTAGAGCTGGTGATGGATTTAACGACATCATCCTTTCTAGCCGCACTTCGACGCTTCATGTCTCGCCGTGGAAAATGCGCAAATATTTATAGCGACAATGCTACCACATTTGTAGGAGCCAATCGAGAGCTGAGAGAACTCAAGAGATTATTCGCGTCCCAGACTAATCAAGATGAGTTCTCGCATGCCCTGGCCGAAGACAACATTACCTGGCACTTCATTCCACCTCGTTCACCAAACTTTGGAGGGCTGTGGGAAGCCGCAGTAAAATCCATAAAATTTCATTTACGGAGAGTAGTGGGAAAGGCTATTCTAACACCGGAGGAGTTAGGTACCGTTTTAGCCCAAATTGAAGCCTGCGTTAATTCCCGTCCACTCACTCCCTTATCCAATGATCCCAATGATTTGAACCCCCTCACTCCTGGACACTTCCTTATTGGCCAGCCTCTCAGGACCGTACCCGAGCCAGACTTGACTTCACTTGCTTCCAATCGACTTTCCCGTTGGCAGCATGTTCAGCTAATCGCCCGTAACTTTTGGAAGCGCTGGTCTGCGGAGTACCTGACGACCCTTCAGCAAAGGACAAGGTGGACAGCCCGGAACCGGAGCCTGCAAGAAGGGATGCTAGTGGTCTTACAGGAGGACCTACGCCCCCCACTATTCTGGGAAACAGGAAGAATCACCGAACTGCACCCCGGCAGAGATGGACTCTGCCGAGTCGCCACTATCAAAACCCCTAGAGGATCTTTTAAGCGTCCAATAACGAAATTGGGCGTGCTTCCAATTTATTGATTGAGTAAAATATTTCCCTGTTTTCTTTTTCTCATTTTTGTTTCTTATTTTTGAAAGGCAATCCTTTCAAGGTGGGCGGTATGTCCGCGCTTCATGCGCCGCGCGACCTTATAGTTCCGGAAGTTGTCACTGGTGGCGCGGGGAGGGCGAGCTTCGCCTCCTGTCGACGCTGTCGACAGATCTCACAAGGCAGTCGGAGAGAACTCGCCTACCGCACTCGACAGACCGCAGTCAGCAGAGACGACCACGAGAACATCGCCAGGAATACGAAGGCTGCCATATTTGTCACTGATGACCACAACCTTCTGTACTTACGATCCAATAAATCAGGAGTCTAAAATCACCTTTTTGTTTTTAGCATTACAGTAGGTTTATTCCCCTACAGCCGGTGACAGAGAAAAACACTCTTTGCCGACCGAAAATTGGAAAGAATCTAACTGTGGCTACTACCGTAGGGGCCAGACTGCAATGCCTGTGCACGGTGGATGACAGCAATCCGAAGCCAGGGCTGCAGATGGAGGCGGATGGTTATCTGGAGCTGGAGTGCCGACAAAATGGCTCGTGGAGCAGGTCGCCTCCAAAATGCTGTGAGTTGAAAGATGAGAAAATATGACATTGACGTCTAACACAGTTATTATCACTGTGGTTAGCATGTGTCTTTTCTCCATTATTGAAGGGAGTTGGATTCCTTGAAGTGCGTATTTGTGAATCATAGTCTAGTGGTCTAGTTTTGAAAAATAGCTCCATTTGACTATCTAGGATTTCGATAAAACATTTTGTGTGAAGTTTCAAATACCTTGGAAAACAATATTACTTTATTTCAGCCAGACTATATGTTGTAGCGAAATTGGCTGATGCTATGAGCTCTTGATTTTGGAACAACGCCACAGGAATGCAATTTGGAAGTGGTTCCCACTTCACTGACGTAAAAAGCAACAAAGGGATATACTTTTGGTTTTCAATGTTCCCAATTAAAGCCCTGCGCAGCATATTGAGCTGAAAAAGAATAATTTCCGGCGAAATTCTTCAACACTAACAATTCCGTACCTGTTAATCCTGCCTCCAGTGGCTACAATTATTCGTTTTGATATTTTTGAAATAATTGGTGTCCGGTCAGCCTCCAAATCTTTCCGGCGAGTTTCTCAATAAAGTAGTCCACTAGTAGCACACTTGTGTACAAAGGTTCACAGTCTCTGTGTGCCTTATGTAGCCACTGTTTGAGTATTATTGATTCTTACGAATCCCAATCCTTGAATACTCCTCACCTCTTTTCGATTACAATTTTACACTTCTCTTTGTAATTACCGCTCTGTAGGACTAGCCTCACATTTGGGTGAGCGGTGCAGACGCAGACGGAATGTGTCCCTGAAGCACCGACGGTTACATGCTAATTTGACCTTGGATCAAGGAATATAGAGAATCATATTTCACCTTCATATTTTCTACGTTATACCAAAGATAGATCTTTGTTTTTGTTAGTTTTTACAATTTCTCACTGCTGAGCTAAAATTTTTTTTTTGCCTGGACACAAGATATATCTGTAACTTCTTTCGGCATTGGTTTTTCAATATTTACACCGGGTGTTCCACCAATGCCTCTCTCATTTCTTTAATTTTCTGTCTGCTTTGACCTATGCGCTCTGAAACTCCGGATTTCATTGCTGTATCCTTTATTGACAAACCTTTTGGGACACATCGCCAGAAATTGATTTTTGTCCATCTATTGGACATTTCCATTTAAATTTCTTCAATGAGGCCAACGTAATTTTGACATAACTTGCACTCACTAGATTGGCTAGATTGGTTAATATATTAAGCTGCTTCTCCTTAAGCAGACGCAGTATTTTCCTAGGCGAATTACATTGCAAAATATTTACCCTTACCTTGCTCTCCTTTTCCCTTGTTGCGTGAATGCTATGGCAATGGGGTTGCCAGTAGAAGTACTCCTCGCGCAAATAATTGAATTGCGCACTGGTGGCAGAATTCTCAACTGCGTACTGTAATTTGCTCAAATCCACAATTGGGAGGTGGGCTGCGTGAGATACGAGTTCCTAATGTTTGTGCATTTTGAAAAATTTACTTGAGCAAACCTTTATCCATGAGACATTAGTAAGTTTCACGGTTGTCTTGGGATTGTGATGCTATATTGGATAAGGCCTTGGTTGCCATGGGAATTGGGTACGAATCACGAAAATGGCTGAGATATTTTACAGCAGAATCCCCATCCACTATTGGTCGCTGTATGAAGAACTTCTCGAATGTAGTATTCAGTTATTGAGATGAAACGACACCAAGTTGCTCTCCATCCTTTCTCCATTCAATAAACAAGGCTCCCCTCTCCAATCTACCGACCTCTCCTCAATAGCGCAGTTTTCCGTTGCAGTTGTAGGTCGCGCCTGACCAAGTAATCAATCAGCCGTCCAAGAACCGAGACGAAGTTCCCATTGTAAAATGTCAAAAATTGATTTTGACAGAAATGTATTTGGCACGGAGTAACTCCCTTTTCCCATTTTATAGTCCGCATCTATCATAGATAATTTCCAGGTTAGGAACCAAATGCTTTTAATAAACCTTCCTTATTAACACAAGTCATTGGGAAGATTAAAGTAACAACTGATCGGCGCCAATATATGTCGTGATGGGATTCCTCCCGGGATAGTATTCCGGAGGTAAAATAGCCCTCCAATCAGATTTCCGAGTGCGGACAGTAATAAGAGCATTTCCATTACAGTAATAATCTCTCTCATTCTGTCAATTAATTATACTATGCATACATACATATTACTAATAGCACAAATGCACTCCTAAAAATAGTGCCTGAATCCGCGCAATATTTTGGCGTATGCTGCTTCATTTAAGTTTTGGAGGATTTAGAAGTCTATTTGTAGCATAAATGTTTTATTGAAAATTTTAACTCAAAATTTTAATTCAGAATATTTTGATTCATTTTGACCATTTATAAGTGCAGTAATGATTTCCGTAACTCCGTATTTTAATTATACTGTACGTAATTATAATATAACTTGAAATTTCCGACTGTCTCAAACCAACCTTTGGATGTGTTTTACCCTCATTTGGCATTTTAATTTAATTTGAATGCAGAAAAAAGACGGTAATATTAGTATATATGTTTTAAATCGTGAAATATGTAGTAAAAAACTGTACTTAATGTATGTAGCGTAAAAAAGACAAATAAAACAAGCATAATAAATTTTATACTTGATTTTCACAGTGGATTCCGCTGAACTTGAATAGTATGTACGTCTTTACAGTAAAAAAGTCATTGGCTTTGGCTGTTGCCAAAAGAGAGATTATTATTATTATTCAAATAAAGAATGCGATAGAGACAATTAATTTAGAACAATTAAATTTAACTCAAGGTATGGAATATATATGAATTTCCACAAATTTGTGAATAGCCTTTTGAACTATACTTAAAATTTTGCACTTCTAAATACATATTCCATAACAATATATAAAGGACATCGAAATAAGAGCAGTGTAATGTAAAGATGTTATATGAATGTAGAGAGGTGAAAAATTGTAATCGGGAAGGGATAGTTCGCAAAAGTGATGTGGGTGCTGGAGGTGGAGCTGGTGAATTATGCAGAAAACGAGGAATGGAAGTGGGGGAGGAAGGAGAGGTAATAAGTGCGTCCATATAAAGAAATTATAGTCGATAGGTCGAAACTAGAACGATGGTTTTAGGGACTGTGTGGACAGGAACATATCCACACAGACGATTATGATACGACTGCGGGGGAATGATTACACTTCTGTCTAACCGAAGTTTGCGGTGGGCGGCAGGCTCTGTGTGTCAGAGATTATTTTTTAACTTCATGGAGATGAGGCCGTGGTGGCCAGAAATTTAGCTTTTTCAAACAGATTCACACAACTTAGACACAATGGGGTTTAGCTTTTTCTGGGAAACTAACAGTATTTTTCTATTCCATAAGCTTTTGTTCCTTAATTAATTCCGAATACTTCACGGTTTTGAGCCTACAGCACTCCACGCGCTGTTACGACGTATTTTTCATAAATCTTTACTTCCATAGTAATATTTCCATGAATATTCGTGAAGCTTTCTTTCCTCGTCCTGTGTGTGCCACTTAATTTCACATAATCTATAATCAGACATTAAAAACAATTGCGCTCTCACAATCTCCCTTTTATCATTTGTATTTTTATAGTCAAACCTAGTATTCAACACAAGAAGTCCTCATTCTAAGCACAAACCTGCCAAGTTTTCAATATTATCATTCACTCGAGGGTCAACTAATTACCGCAACCACTCTCTCTCTCTCTGAAGAATCCCTTCTTACATTAAATTTTAGTACTATTATTACCTCACTAGGTTCTCTGCACTTCAAACCAGTTCTCTACACTCCCTCCGTTGTTCCTTAGATTCATCCTCACTATTACTCTCTACATCCACAAGTTAATGTCATACCACAATCACAACTAGAATTGCCAACCTTTTTACGATCCCAGAGTAATAGGGGGTACTAGCACGTATTTCCTTACCAGCATCTTACATCTTTTATTTAGGGTAATGCCTTAACCTTGACTGCTCTACACTCTATCGTCAACTCCTGACCATAATGTCAGTCCACCGTCAACAGTTGTGAAAGGCCTTTACTTAATGAGCTTAGTTTTGCATTACAAAAAACTTCCTTGTCTCGACTCGACCTAGGAACGTTTCAAATAGAACTATCTCGTGAGCCAGCATACTTTTGCCCGCATCCAATCACTAAGAGTAGGGGTGTACCACCTCGCATAGTATTTACAAAAATTAAGCAAATTTCGTGAGACTTTCTAGATGTAGAAACCGATACAGTTTACTCTATACCTCTTAATCAATCCGTTAGTTAAAAAAAGAGATTAATGATACGGAAAATTCAGTAAATATATATAAAGAGGGCAGTAAATAAAAACACGCAGCTGTGAATGCCGCTTGAATTCTCTTTGCTCTCATTCCTTCAGCCTCTCTCTGATGCATCACATTGCTAATCATCAATCCAAAGATTGGTTTGCTGCAGATCTTCATTCAACTCTCCTCTCTGACAACTCTTCATCAATATACAACTATTCACTTTGACCTTCTTCGTGATTTTTCAGAGGTCTTCGGTTCCTATTATTCCTCTGTACTTATTCCCATTCATTTCTCCTTCAGATATTGTTTTCATAAGGCCGTTGTGTCTCAAAATGTAACCAATAACTTGGTCTCTCCTTCTTCGTAGAGTATTCATTATGCTTCTTTTTTCTCCATCTCTTCGTAGGAAATTATGTTGGTGAATCTCTGCATTTATTTTATCGCCATCATTCTTCGGTAACAACACATTTTCATTTTTTCGTCCCTCATTTGATCTGCAGCGTTTTTTGTTCAGGCTTCACTGCCATACAAGAATACTCTCCTAATGTATGTTTTAATAATGCACTTCCTTACTTCCAGACTTTCCACCAGCTGTCAGCAGACTCCTCTTCCGATAGAATGCCTTCTTTGCTTGGGCTATTTCTTTCACGATATCTTTCATGCTTCTTCTATCGCTGGTGATCCAGCTTCCTAGATCACAAAATTCATCCACTTGCGCAATTTTGCTGCCCAAGTTGGAATTTGATTCTAGTTTCTTCATTTATTCAACATTCGGTAACCTTGGCATTCTAAACATACATAATAAAGTAGAAATTCTTCTTAGTGTTGTCCATACTGCTCAATATTCTTGTTTGATCTTATTTCTTCTCAGAAAAAATGCTGTGTCATCATCAAGCGTATCATACTGATATTTTTTCATTTATTCTTATTCCTGTTTTGTGTATACCAATTTTGTATGAGGGGATCGATCAATATTCATGAGTTTATATTGCCTATTTCACAGGGGAATTTAAAGTTTTCATCACCTTGTTGTGATACAAAATCATTGGAAAGTGGAACCTAGAAAGAGTTTTGTCATCAATTAGAACACGGGTTTGGGGTTTTAATGTCAGGTTCCGGCGTCAATGAGCCAACTTACGCGGTAGCCCAGGCTGAAAACCCTTGCCTGCTAATTTATAACGTCGTATACTGCAGAATAGACAGGTATGTTGGTTTTTAATAAAATTGAGTGTGTTATTATGCTTTATTCTTGAAATTTCAATGATACAATATGAAAGCAATTATAAAAAAATTATAATTTGGGGCCTAAGTTATTTCATAATAAAAACGGCATTGTTCGCGGTTTTTTAGCCGACTGATCAATAGCTTCAGTTGTTTTCACTAAGATATTTTTGTGGACTGATAACGAAGCTAGACCCTTGACCCTGGTCTGAAATCAAAATATGATAACATATTATTAGCATGTTTTAAATTTAATGTAAGAACAAAGAAAACCTTAAATACGCACGTATGGATTTTTTTAACGAACTTAATGTGCTCATATATTCCGAAGTCGTATTATTCTCAAAAAAATACTTTACTCTTTTTGCTGTTGGCACTGATGAATTGATAATTATTGGGATAAGTTTACCATCAAGGGTCTGACGGAATTGCGATATCTCGTATGGATTACTCCTAGCGCCAATTGTTTCAGGCGCAAATGGAAAAATAAGTTTTCGTGAAAAAGATAAAGATTGTATGGTTTTGACATAAATCTTTTATTTTTTATGAATAAATGCAGTAATTATTCCTTTTGTTGTAAGACGTTTATCAGCGTCCATTTAAAATACGCCTGGGACCGCACGAGACATCGCCATCGCAACCGTAAGTAAAAAAATAAGATGGCCGAGAAAGTACACTGCAAAACCGTCAAGAGAAGGACTGGACGGCATTATTGCTCTGCAATCTGGTTCCAGAATTTTTCAAGATGCAGAATTGATTATACAGTTACCTTTTTAAGTTTGCCCTGAGAAATAAATAGGTAATTTCCCTCTTAAATCTGCCAGATATTCAATAAAAGCGTATACCTGTCTTGCTGTTGCGCTGATAGTTAGCGCCTGACCGCTAGAGTGCTCTGGTTGAAATGTATAACCATTGGAGTAATGTGAGTGTCAGACCCTTGTTTACCATCACACTCATTCAATGCATCGAGCCCATTATTTGCCGCAGTGTCTGTGCTCGCCAATTTTCTTATCCACATTTTTACTTCAGATACTTCTTCAGATACTTTACTTCAGATCCTCTTGTGGCACTGCTCCGAGTTAAAATTTCAGAAAATTGCTCAGAGATGGTCTCTCATTTTATTGAGCTTTGGTCGATTAAAATTTCTTAATTTTACTGCCAACGTCTCGGCAAATTTATTGCCATCCTCAGGGCTAATTGACAACCATAAAACAAAATTAACAACATAAAGAGGTAGAAACAGAAAAAATAACAATTGTTATAACAACTTGGGTGATAATTACACTGTATATTTTTTATCGGGCACACTATTTTAACAAATATCAACAAACTGGTGAAATTTTAATTACACTAACAAGATGGTTAAAGAGATGTCAACCATTCCAATTCATAGGGTAAATATAAACAGTTTCTTGGCAACCAGAGAACACACCAGATTACACCAAACATTAATTTAGAAAAAATCATGAAAACTGCTTTATATAAATACAAAGATAACAATAACATAAATTTTAAAAACAAACATTTATCACATTTTGTATAAGTAAAACACTATTAAAAAGTATCTGTTAAATTATAAATAACACCTTTAGAATTATCGTATAAGATTTATGTTAATACTGAATAATTTATCTATATCCATATCTATATATATTTATCTATATCAGTTTCTTTATATTTACCTTGTATATTGGAATTATTGACATATCTTTAACCGTATTGTAAGTGTAATTAAAATTTCACAGGTTTGTTGATCTTTGTTAAAATAGTGTACCCGATAAAAAATATTCAGTGTAATTATCACCCAAGTTGTTAAAACAATTGTTATTTTTTCTGTTTCTACTTCTTTATGTTGTTAATTTTGTTTTATGGTTGTCAATTAGCCCTGAGGATGGCAATAAATTTGCCGAAACTTTGGCAGTGAAATTAAAAAATTTGAATCTACCAAAACTGAATAAATTTAAAGTAGAGATTATTTATACGTGGTCAATAGTTACATTAATTCTCATTTTAACTGTAATTGGCTTCATTAGATATTAAGCCCAAAAAGTCCTAAAAACTAACCTTGTTTTGCAAAACGTTCCCTTGTATCATTTATAATAAAAACAATGTACGGTTAAAAACCTGTTCTTGGCTAATTATCTTCAAATGTTTTGTAATTTTCAGACGAAGAAGGATTATTCCTTTGCAAATTCTCTATCCTTTTAACAGGAAGATAAATGCTCAAGTTATTGGTAATTTTCTGTAATTATTGGTACTATGTGTATCATTAGAAATTGAATTTTTACAAAAAATAGATTTGTAAAATATATATTTTACTGCTTGAGCCAGTGTGAAAATCACTCATTTTAACTCGTCTCAGCTTTCTCGTATTCTTTTCTGAACTTCAGTTCACATTATCCCAGAAGCTTTCAAGCTCGCGAATTATATCTTGTACCAGGCTCACTGCTTCCTTCAGGTCATTTTTATCTCTTTGAGGATGTTTAAAAAGTGATGGGCCGAAGGAAAAAAACTTTATTTATGGTTACCAGGGAGATATAAAATACAGAATTCATCGACTGTTTTAAAAGCAGCGCAACAATCGAAGATGTTCCTGTATCTCTTGACAGTATCTCCAAGGCCTGGATCACATGCAAAAATAATTCTGTGAAATCTTGGATTGCGTCACACCGAGTAATCCATCTCGTAGCACATAGACGCCTCAGAGTATTTTCACTTTTTTCAATGTCTGCTGCTTCAATTTAACGTAGCAAAAGAGATTTACCCTTTGGCGTATTGAAAAAGTCGTAAATCTTCCCAAGTAATTTCATATTAAAGTGCGTGGCGAGTTTCACGTTCACTCGAAATGCGGAATACTTTTTAAATACCCTATAAAATTGACGTGTGCTGTCAAATAGTTAAGTTGATTAATTTTTGTGAAACGTTTTACAGCTATCAGCTACTACTCTGTATTAATCTTCTTAATCGTACTTAAATCATGTTAATAACCCATTTAATAAATGTGTTCATTAATCGCAATACATTTTAAATAATTACTCTGTATTTTTTCCATGTATCGCTGTTTCAACAAATGCAATTCCAATGAGGTTTGTCACACCAGTGTGATACTGCCAATATGATTCAATAATATGCGCTATTATTATGATTGACACTAGGAAAAAGTGCAGTGAAAACTCGAGAGTAAAACTGGCATTAGTTATCTGACTAAAAAGTATTTTACACATTGCGGAAATGAAGCCATATCGCAAATATCCGTATTGATAATTTTTGTAAACAAAGCAGAATAATCGCAGTTCTCCCACCTTCGTGAAAAGACTCAGTCGATTTCATTGTTTCTCAAAAGTGGATCAATGAAATACGTCCAAAAATCAGCTTTGGTTTCATAATTTTTCATACCCTCACTTTTCTCCTTCTGGTTCTGGCGGCTGAGTTTTCTCTCACGAGTTAAAGACTTGGAATGGGAGAAAAGTTGGAGAGGGAACAGCTTCTTCCCTCTGAGGCACCGCAAGTTACAAACTTGGGCCCCTTAATCGGAGCAAGACGCGAAAGTAAACTTAATTTATTGCTGTATCTGTCTAGCCTTCAACTAAAAGCTATCCATGATCACGATGGCCCCTCAAAGCGATTTCCTGCCTTCCACAAAACACAATAGCTTCAATTTCTAAGGCTCAGAGTTTGTTTCTATTGCAGTATATTCTACGGATGTGCTGTATATATCGATATACTGGCATATCCGGTATGTGTTTGCCAATATGGTACAGTTTGCCAGTATGGATACACACCGGTATATTTTTTAAAGTCCATATACCGGTATATTCGGTGTTATTTTATAAACACCGGTGCCCGATATATAGCTGAAAATTAAACTTCTTTTACTGAAGGTCAGTAATTAAGCTAGGGAAATGATTTTACATATTGAGATTGTTGAAAATTCCCTATAGGTACGGAGAATGAAAAGTAAAATTTCACGGTGTTTACCATTTTACTACGAATTTTTAAAAAGTACGATGAATTATTTTTACCTTGGTTATGAATTCTCTTAATGAAGTGTTTCACCTATTTGGCCCTGCTACTGCGTATTCTGTAAAGCGCTTTGCCTTAATAATAGGCTATGAGACGGCCTTGCTTTGAACCGGATGTTAATTCTCTTTATAGAATTCAATCCGAATTTGGTGGAGCAAAATTAATGTTCCCAGATCTAATTCTTGAAAAGCAACTATCACAGTCATGGAAAATAGGTTACTCACTATTTTTTCCTGCTTGTACTAATTATACCTATGATAATGACCTCCGTTTTATACCATCCATTAAGACGATTCGCGGCATTCCGCACGCAATACATTTGCAATTAAAACAGCTATATACCCTACCCTAACTTGGATTTCTTCCAAAATGAATCTATAGAACACACTTATGAAACGTATTAACCTAACTCATGGAGTATTAAAAGAAACTGCACCCATGTAAGTTGCTATGGCTATCCTTTCAAGCTCCCACTATTGGCACCACGTGTCTTATCGAAAGCGATACGGTTTATTGTATTGTGGTAATGCAACAATAACTTAAAATGTGATTATTGTGATTACATGCGAGGATAAATTATTCTTCCTATTCAATTTTAATATATTGTGTAGAATTATTTGATATCGTTTTTTTTCTAGCCGTTCCTCTTGCTGAGATAAAATAATAACTTTTTTCTAAGAAACAAGATTTCACTTCGCCTCAATCTCAAAATGTTGATTTGCCGCGGACAAATTGCTACAAAAGCAACTCTTGTGGATCCCACGTGTAAATGCATGCAATTAACACAATTAAACATTTTATGTCGCGATTCTGTATCACGACTCGGCGCGATATTATTCATCTTATTCCCGCGGGGGAGCCTTATTGAAGCCTTTCACGAACGGTCCTATGAATGACTCTTTATCTCATTCAAATTTATCCTTGATTATTAATCATGTATTGCTTACCGGAATCATATTTCCTTAACATTCATTCGATGCAAATGTATTCACAGAATAATAATATATTATATTCATTTTTTCATTTCTTTAGTTGTATCTAACGCCATAGCTGACATAAGTATAGAAGTAAATGCTGAGCTTCATCGCCTTGGTCAATTCTCATCACCCCCACAGGGTCTTCATGAAAACCAAGTTATAAGTGATGACGAAGTCTCTACATCCATTTCGGCGATTCATTTTGAAAAATCTCGGGAAATAGGACAAATGTTTCCATAGTGTTTTACATTTTTGAAAAAATACTTTCTTTGGATGCACCAGTGGCTCAAACTTGACATTGTACTCTCTCACAGAGTAATTGGTTCGTCGTGGCCACTCCTTCTTCTGATAGTGTGCTGCAGTGTCTCTGCTATCCCTCAGGAAAAGAAAACAGGGAAACTTCGTAAAGCCCCTTTGGTGACCCATCAACACAGCCACAATTTTGAAGTCTCCAATAACCTCCCATTTGTACTTATCATACTTCAAAATTTTAAGTAAAGTCTTGACACTGTTGTATTCCTCTTTCAGGTGCACAGCATGAGCCACAGGTAGAGAGGGGTATTTATTCCAATTATGCAATAGTACTGCTTTAAGACTTTTGCATAAACTATCAAGGAATAGACGCCACTCAGCTGGGACACAGTCAATTGCAATACCCTTAAACATTCCAGATATATTTTGGCAGAAGCAGAGAACGAACTCCTTATTGGAGAATAAGCACGAAAACCTTTGGTGTCGTTTCCTCTGACTGGTAACATGCACACTTTCATCTAATAAATTCCACTCCTTAAGTCTAGATGTCAAAAGTTCGCCTTCAGATTTTGTTAATCCAAGATCTCTGATGAAATCATTGACGTCAGTTTGTTTGGGATAGTATGGAATTCTTCCACTGGTAGGGTTCGTGAAAATGTCGTCTTCACGTTCAATATTTACGCCTTCTTCTGAACTGATGCTCTCCTGTGCAGATGACTGTAATACCTTTGGTGCACTGGGTATAGGAAACTGATCACAATGAGGCAAAGGGGCAATTAATGATGGAATATTAGGGTAGATAACAGGTGCTGCGTTCTTACCGGTACAACATATTGAAGGGTTCACCAAACAAAAGTAACAGTAAGTTGAGTGATCAGTGGGTATACTCCAGATTCTGAGAACATCGAATTGCATGGCTCTCTTTTTCCCTCTGTACCAACCTGCAGGAGAGCGAGGTAAATGTAATATCTACATACAAGTTATCAGCATAGAAAAAAAATGTTTATCTCAATGGTAGTGACAATATAATGTATATTAAATTCAACAGAAGCATATATACGCAAACAGACAAATGACTAATGTGCATAGAATGGGCTACTTTTGGCAGCATTGCAGTTGAATTTCTTTATGGAAACCGATTACAATTAAGGGCCAGTTTCACCAACTCGGATAATATTCACTGTTACCGGAGTTTACGAAAACTCGGATAAAATAATTATCCCAGTAATCTGTTGAACGTGTTTCACCAACTTCATTGTCGTCATTATTATCCGAGTTTTCGAAAACCGAGATTATTGAAAGATACCCTTTGGATTGTAAATTTTTCATACTTCTACGTCAGGAAAAGAAAATACGGTATCCATCATGTACTGACAAGGTTACTGACAAGAGCGTGGACTATTGTTACTGACAAGAGCGTGGTTTAAAGGGTATTCTCTCATCTGTAGATTACTTTACAATTAAACGTTAGATTGTGTAAGTTTTGTATAATTTCCGGCATTCATCGCGTATGGTTGCTTTAATCACAACGATAGTTTTTGCAATTTCATGGGAAATCAATTGATATTAATGAGGTGAGGAATATATGGTGTATATGCTACAGTCTAGCTTGCATTTACCCAATTACACCTTACTGTAATATCCCCAGGAAATTCTTATCAAATATTTCATTATTATCGTTTTGAAACAGGCAGATGATAATTCTGTCCATATCTCTGTCAATATTGCAGATTTACCTATACTCACTGGAGCGACCCTGGATTACGTTTCTGTTCTATGATGGAGCTTAAATCACAAATGATGGCACAACAAATGCAACAAATGCTCGGATCATACTCTGATGTTTGAAATAAAAACACACTAGACCTGCACTAGACTTTTTCCGGGGAAAAAACCAATCTTTCTTCTACTTGAGCTTCATAGAAACCAATATAAACAGTATATTATTTCATAGCCTACACTTGTAAATGGCCAAAATAATATGATTATTATAATGTTTTACCATCAATGTAACATTTTGCAAATAACACGTAATGCACTGAGCATGCCTTACCTATCTGACAACGGGGGGTATACGACCGTCGGGCGGCCAATCGAACTATAATTTTATGATTCGGTAGTTCATGATTAATAATTCAATATGCTGAAGCGAGACGACGAACCTCCTGTAATCTTTTTTAGAAAAAAGCATTTAAAAATCGTAAAAAGCATGAATAAAAAATCGTAGAAGCAGGCAAAGCAGAATGATTGCCGGCTACACGAAATAATGGAGAACGCGTTCGGAGTGATTAGGTAGTGTACTGTTCTTCCACATCCTATTCTCGGGTACGAATTTCAGAGCATTCCAAAATTCAATCTGATCCTTGGGTGTAATGTGGATTACACCAACGGTGCAGACCAGACCGCACAGTTTTCCATCCATGTGATGGAAAACTGTGGTCCTCTTGGCGCCATTCGTTAAGCGTAGGCTAATGCCGACGCCGAGTTGCTATCCACAGTTTATCTTCTGTCCCCAATCCCTAGCTGATCCATTCTCAATTCCCAATGAAAGCATAAGTAGTCTTTAGGGTGGATTTCACCCCCAATTACTCATTAAAATGACATTATTCTGTCCCCCTATAAATGATAAATTACCATTGCAATATCCTAACATATATTTTAATATAAAAAATAAATATGGAACCGCCTTTAAAAAGGCTTCTACAGCCCTGGCTCCAATCCCTACCCTGTTAACGACTCAATAATTAAAAAAAAATTGCCTAAAAATATTTTTTATTGAAGTAACGATGATAATAACACAATACATAAAAATTAAAGCAATGAAAAAGAGAGTAAAAATGCTGGCGACGGCGGGGATGGATCTCCTGCATGTGATCGATTGCCTGTTCCAGCCGAGCTCCTTAACCACTGTGCTATCACCATCAGTTTAGATAGTATAACACCCCTTGTGAGTGAACAGTAAAATTCCAAGTTACGTTCGATGAGAACGTGCCGCCTGTCATTTGTTGATCATTTGATTTTTTCCCGAGGATTGTGGGTCATCTTCAGATTGTTGAACTTTGGCGGGACCGTGGTCTGTGATGATTCCCTCGCTGCCTTTGAATTGATTTTGAAGTAGCGACGTTTAATAACAATTTGTTACAATACCTTGTGTGCTAAATAGTTCCAAAAATTACCATGTAGATGCCTGATGATAACAATTAAAAATTACTGCGAAAAAGAAGAGCTACAAAGAGTATTGTTTCGTGCCATAATGCAATGTTGCTCAGGAAATCTCCGATCATTAACGCGTCCACACCCGGAAGATTATTGGAACTTGCCTTTGCGAATCCGACTTTTATGATGAGCACCAACGTTTTATTTCAAATTTCGAAATAACTTCGAAAAGGCAAATACTATTTCACTCTCAACGCACAGCTAGGCTATTTCGCTTCTGCTAATATGGGAGATGACGTCACATTACGTTTAGACCTTGGAAATTTCGATGCTAAAACAATGTATATTAAATTAATTAGTAGGAATTATACCTTGGTATTTCGTACGTGGCATTTCGAAACCAAACACTACTCGCCATAATAAATTTCAACAAAATACCACACTTACGCAAATACTCTATTCTGCCTCTGAATAAAATAGCCATGAAAATCCTCCAGTCATTTGTATTGGAAAGGTTTTTCCTTCTTTTGTAGTTTTCTATGAAGGGAAAAATATGACTCTTTGACGTTCTCTATGATTCCAGCAAGGCAATACTTTTTTCGTCGTTCGTTAACGGCTTACCGCAATTCAAGGATGCAGTAATATCACTGAAAGGCACCATCTCTCACTGGTAGCTTAATTTTTGTACACTCTACAGGCGGTAAGGTAAGTAAATTACCGCACCTCCCCCCTATTATGTAGCTCGTTAAGGCATACTAACGACATCTGTAGGTTCGTTATCTTCCCTAACGACTAGTTAGCGAAAATCGGTATTCTGTAACTCATAATTAACGAATTTCGTCCGTTAAATCGTCCGTATGTCGCGAAAATCTTCGATAACCCGTCGCTTCGAAGCGAGGGGTCCAGATGCCCCCAGTAAGGCAGAGAGAAATTCGTTATGGATACGTAGGGACACTTTGTCTTTGTATTGAAGGCAAAGAGTAAATTTGAAGTCGTTTAAGATTGAATTCAATGGAAATAAAGGTCACGAACTTACTAATTTGCTAACTGATGTTGGTTTCGAAACCATTACATTACTCCAAACTTAAACTGGAACAATACTATGAATAATAGTATATTTTCTATACTCAGTGGACAATGCACAAGAAAAAAACAAAGTAAAATTTTGCAGAATGCTCAGAATCTATTGAGCTACCTTCACGTAAATGTAAAAGATTATTACCCGATGATTAATGTTACATCAACCTATGGTACTATAGTGTATGTACAACCTATGTATACATAGTTCGATGAAACCTCGATTAACCCAGTTTACTGCCTTTACTCAGATAATTACCATAAACTCGTTATTATTCACCATTTTGGATCAGAAGCTATAAGCATAAATATATTTCCACTTTAGCTCCTAACACGATTATAAACACAAGTATCAAACAGCAAATACTACATACCTACACGGATACTGGGCGTTCTGACTGAATCAATACAGTGGCGAAAACAATGCTCAATGTACTGTTAAATGAAATAGGCAAAATTAGGTGCTAATAACGTGAGTATATATTATTATAGATACACAATTTACCATAAATAATAGATTTTGAGTCAATCTTCCATTTATGCAAACACTATTATATCGGCCTTTACCTGAGAAATCCTCAGAAATATGTACTATCGGAATATATATATCCCGCTATCATTTTTCCTTCCTTACACTCTGCAACATTTTGGCATCCACCAGAAATATTTATATATATTGCTATTTTTTCGCGTATGTAGAATAACCGAGTGATTTCCGCCCTTGTGTACTATTTTGTTTTACAAAAACTATTTTTTACAGGAGATATACGTGAACCTTGAATCCGTACAGACAGGTATATTTTTGGCATCCTTTCAAACCCAATTATTATGGCGTCCAGAGTATATTTTTTACATTTGATCATCATATTGGAATCCATTTTGTATATTTACTACCACTCCGATATCTTTTTGCCTTTCTGCGCTGTTGCCAAACTTATCTATCATGAAAACTTCGCTCTTGCTTGTTCTTTTTGAAGTTTATAGCTGCTATTGCATTAAATGGGTGAATGTATTTCACTTAACTATTAAGTAATATACTAACACTGTCAAACAACGATTATAATCAACATAGGAGAAAACATAGTATCACTAGGAACATACTTAGCCAAGTTTTTGTTGAAATCAATATCTGTTTTTGCTCCTCATTCATTTATTTCACTTTTGTTTAGGTATGCTAAAATCACGCCTAGGGGAAAGCGAGAGAGGAATTTGACTGGCGCAGTCAACTACGTAAGTCCGCGGTGGCCTAACATGCAGCGCTGTGTCACGCAATCGATTAGCAGGAAAAAAATCGAAGATTGTCCCAATACTACACGAAGATTGTTCCAATAAAACCAGCCGACATGGTTTAAGCAATATGCATACAAATATTACTTTCTCAATGCACTTGCCATTATAATAAAAAGTTGTAAATCAATAAGTTTCCATCATGTAACATTCCACCAAACTCGCCCTTTCATTTTATTATATGTGGAAACGCGAAATCCATAAATGACTCTAAAACTGTTTTTATCATTATCCCAGTAGTTGCGCGTTTCAAGTTTAGAATAGTTGTTTAATTCAATTTAAATTCAATAATTTACATGAAAAATAATAACAAATGAAACACAAGTGGTTGAAAAATGGGTAAATTAATCTTCATAAGTTAGAAAGGGATTTGATATTTGTTGGCATTTCTTATATCACTAAAACACATTAAAATGTTACCATAAAGTAATTGAGTCAATATAATGCTAAATTATATTCTATTTCCATATAAATTGCAATAAAAGAGTAAGTTAAACTTCATTTAGGAAGAAGAATGCCAAAACCCCTGCTTTTTATAAAGCCAAGGACACAACGTGTTTATCGTGATGACAACGCGATGACGTGAGCCGCGTATCAGAACTTGTATAATTACGGTGGGAGCTCAAAATTTAACTTCATTTTTCATAACTTCCATGACTGCACACAAAATATAACTATTCTAATGTTTATGGGACATCCAAGACAGGAAATATCTCTTCCTTGAAAAACTGGCTTAAAGAAGAATTTATAACCTAGGAAATTACAATCTACTCTACTACCATTTAGTTCGTCCGAAGGAAATGCTTCTTCCTCCTTTGCTTGTCAAGTAACGACTAATGAAGAATTTTGATAAAACGCTGATAAAATATGAAAAAGGTTTCCAGTACTAAGTGGAAATATTTTCACAGCTTATAGTGAAGTGCTACGTCTAAAGGAAAGCATTTTTAATTGACCTGAAAACAGGAAGGTAACCCTAGGCCCTGAATTTCAAAATATAATAAATAAGGGGGTTCTGAAAGCAGAAAAGCTTAAGAGAGGTGAGGAACAACTTTGATTTGTTGCCCTACCACCACTTAAAATGTAATATGGTGCCAAATCTCGTTAAAAATCCACTTCTTCCATTCGCTTTCAGACGCATTTCGTCAAAATCGTGGGGCGGGAGGAGATAATCCGGGAGAAAGATTTTATAAAGGCATAAGTGTTAGTTAATATAGATACTAAGGCTCTGGTAAACTTTAACGATGGGAAACTACTGTGGAGGCTTTAATAAAGAAGATTCAATTCCGCACAAAAGAAAAAAATGACTAAAGATAATTATTTTCGCGGTAAAAGCGGTTTTTAGTAGGTCACTTTGAGTACTTTTTACAGATTTCCGTTAGAAAAAAATTTAAAAACAACTTGCTTTGCTCCAACTATTTGGTTCATTACCCAAATATTTTTCCTAAAGTCACAATTGCTGGCGTATCTTTAACTGGAAAACTGTTCGCGGATTCAGTAGCTATCGAAAGCTTGCCTGAACTTATGGATAGTGAAGAGTAACGGAGTTTTCGAACCTTATTGGCTGAAGTCAGATTATGATAAATTGTACATGTAAGTGAGCCAAAGATTTTAACACCATCAATTAAAGTCACCTTTCTATGAGGATAAACATTGGAAAGCAGTATCAATTAATTCGGGTTTCACTTCTGCTGAGATGAAAATTTTTGTCAATAATCAAAATAAATACATTGGCATTGAAGGGTTTATGCAGTTTACATCATTACTACTGCAATACTATATTGGATTATCAACTAAATATGCCACTTTTAGGAAAAAGCAAAAACCTTTGATTTAGAATTAAAGACAATAAAATACTCAAGATCAATGAAATGTGCAAATTAAATAACTGGTATTTGTGGATCAATAACATTGGTACAAGGTTTTATGAGGTAGCTATAAAACTGCAAAATTAGATTTAAAAAATAAATTGCTTGAAAAAACAAAATTGAGTAGTACTTAAAATTAATAATAAGAGTAATTATTAGTAGTAGTATTATTAATTTAAGTTATACTTTAATATTAACAAGATTTAAATTATAATTTTATGCTATATTTCCCCCCCGTTCAATCTATTACTTCAACTTATCCTTTGATCTTAATTAGTGTGAATTTTGCAATGAAAGTTCATCAGCAGTGATTATAACTGTTATCACGAAGTGTAAAAATACATTACTTGTAAGTTTCCGAAAACCCGAAAGCCCCATCATGCATGGGGAAGTACAGCATGTGCATGATAAAGTAGAGCAATTTCTCTAAAAAACGGTTAAAAAAAATTACGGTTGCGGTATGGAAAAAATCCAAATCGTTGAACTCCTGCTTTAGAAACTTGCCACTGAATTAACTCCTAGAAATAAAAAAAAATCCAATATTTATTTCTGATTGTATTTCCCCACCCGTTGGATATAGGTAAGTTGTGAGATGGTTCTCAGTATGGTTTAAAAAAATGCGGTGCTCTATCATTATATGTTCAATTACCCATACGATTGTTTTTCTTTGAAATAGTTTTTTTTAAGCGAAAATGCATTTCTCAACTAAAAGTCGGTACTATCTTGATTCGACGGTTCATTTACAAACTTATTAATGGGAAGTTGAAGTTGTTTTTAGCATTCCTTGAAGAAATGATTTGCAAACTTTGTGCATACCTTAAACTTACGACGAGGATTTTTGGTCTTCTGAAATAAAAGACTGTCATATTTCATGCGGCATGATTTGTTAAGTAGGGAAGACATCTCGTAATGATCAGCAGGTCTTTGTTCTGAGGAGTTCAATATTTTTTTCTTACTCACCTCAAGACAATGATTGAATGAACTCTATTTACATATTTAAAAATGATGGGAAATTTCATTGGCCCCATTCTCTACGATCCTCTTCATTAAATATGACGTGTGTTATAAATCAATGCCACTCGAGTATTTATGTTCCTACTTGTGATTTGGGTTTTATTTCATATTATTTGAAAATCCGATGTTGCTTAATGGGTGTATATTATTATAATTTTATTGAGAACCAAATATTAATCATGAATTGCACAGTATGTCTACACTGTTTTGCCACCAAAGTTCCAAGGTTCGCTCACTTGTCTTGTTTGTCAGTGGGATAATACAAATTCGTCCAACAACTACAGCGACATCCACATACATGAATACTATGTATGGGACCATTAAACTAAGTACTCTGACTGTAGTGTAAATTATTGCAAGTATCCATTACTTTCCAAAAATGTAATTGATTACAATTCCAAGTTAAAATTACTTAGGTAATTTTCCACGAGCATTGGAATGAAATAATCAGCACTTCGATTTACTCTTTTCTTGTTAACTTTGTTTTATTGTTGTTCTTAAACCATTCTTTTAACTTTATTTTAACTTAACCTTGGAATTTGTTGATCAAACTCTTAGCAACAAGTTTTTCCT
The DNA here is from genome assembly GCA_963573305.1 of Pyrrhosoma nymphula. Lineage (NCBI taxonomy): Eukaryota > Metazoa > Arthropoda > Insecta > Odonata > Coenagrionidae > Pyrrhosoma > Pyrrhosoma nymphula. Next base: position 125,348,715 of record OY754335.1, on the reverse strand, counting down.
AATATTTGATAGTAACTTTATCACCCTACAGTATGATCCTCATTGTTTAGTATGCCCATACGTTTTAAGGCACTTCCTTTATCACGAGATATTAGAATAAAATCAGAATTGATGTTTTTGAAATAATGAAAATTAATTTTCTCTAAGTAAAATAATATTTAATTATTACACCATTAAATATAACCCTAACAGTTCACTGGAACTAATTGTTTCCCAAGCATTGCATGATTGTGTTCAATGATAATGACAATGTGCACGAAATTTAACTATTATTTGCTTTTAAAATTTCATCAGAAGAGACAAACTGTGATTAAAGATATTAAATCTGAACAAACTTTAGAGAATTTAAGCGTTGAAATAAAAGTAAGTTGTTATGCATATTGAAGAATCATTATACATGGTTCCAAATACATTTCTTTTACTATGATTTAATATAGAAATTTATGGGAATAATAAATAATCTCAGCTGCAAATATTGGAGAACTACGGAAGGTAAGAAATGGAATTAATTGAAAAAAGGGTAAAAATGATTTAGAATTGAAGGAATTTATTTTGCATAACAATAGCATATAAAAGGCCTCGTCACTTTATCTTGCCTTCTTTGGGGATGAAACTTCCTTCACCACACCAAACAAACGTTCCACTTAAGGATTCTTTTTACAGAGGCGCAGTTTGCAGCGTACAGACATATTCCTCTCCGAACATTTGCTTTCTAATTCATAAGTATTTTTTGTTAGGGAAACTCCCTAGTTTCGTTTTCCATGCTCGTAAACTCGTAACTATCTCCTCTACTCGTAGATTAACAACATTCGAAGAACTGAAACCACTTAACAAACCAGTAGCAAATTAAATTAAATATTCTCGGGAGTGCACGCAAGGCATCGGAGCAAGATGACGAGGATGGCAACGGACAATCCAGCAGGGAGTGTGTACAGAGTGTGCATGCGGTACATGCAATTCACTTACAATCACAGAAAATCAGGTTGTATTGTCGATAGCTCGATGCGCACGATGTATTGCTGAACAGGCAATCGAATTGATGTCATTTCCGCTGGATTCAAATGAATCTCGAGTGCACAAAAAATTCGATTGTTGGGAAAATTTAGCTATAAAAAAAGTATTTTGAAGGTTTTTGAAAAGTTACGATTACTAAACAGTAGCGATTACTCAAAGTGAATGAGGAGTAGATTACAGGTAAAATTACGTTTTTATAAAAGTAACGATTCCAAGTAAAAATACCGAAATTGTAATCGTTACCGGCAATCCAATTACTTTTACTATAATATATATATATAGTCATATTAGTTACATCCGAGGATTTTCGTCTCGGACGAGCTAACGACGAATTCTTAACGAGTTACAGCAGCAAGGTAATCAGTGTCACTCTGCCGACCTACAAGGTTCACTAATGTGGAGGAGGGCTGCTGCTCCCTCCTCCAAGTGTCAGATCTCTAATTAGTTGGCGGCCTCTATTCGCCAAGTCACAACAGATCTACGGGTATTTTTAACATTTTTGAGTGGTCTTACCTAAGGATGGGCCCTGCGCTCTCAAGATGCTACTGTTTTTTGCCTACGGCTGCTTATATGTCGAGTAAACTTGCTTATTTTGTAGCTATACCTCTATAGCTGAAGGGTGACCGTCCCACTGCAAGCCAGTGTTCGCGCTTGGTAGCGGTAGGCTATTCCTAAGATCTCATTGTTGCCAGACGGAAATCATTTCTGCAAAGAACACCATCCGCTCTTGGATCATCCAAGAAATCAAACTACAGCGTCTATATTAAGAAAAGTGAAAGTCCTACTTTGAAAATTGATCTTACTAAGAAGTCAATGAGTTAAATAAATAATTACTTTGAAATAACTATTCAGCTTTACGCTTTATCGTTTACCATACTACGCAAGTCCGGAATATATTTCCCATGAGTATCGCGCAGTAAAATTTGAATAGAATATAAGCGCTGGATTTGAAGGTGCTTCCTTTAGTCAATAACGCTGAAAATTAAGACTTAAATCAGGATGAAAATTTTATTTGTCCAAGGCGTTTATATTAAAAATACAAAAAGAAGTGTTCTGTTTGAATGCCAAATGCCCAATGTTAGTAATGGATTTCACTTTAGGGTGGTACTAGTACCTCCAGATTTTCTTAAAAGAAAAGGAATCAAGAGAAAGGCTCTTTCTTTAACTATTTCCAAAAATTATTAGCTCCAGAGTTTACAGCCACATGTTTTCATAATATGCTACAATTCGATCTATTTATTTACAGTTAATGGCACTACAGAAGAGCTTGACGTGGAATATATAACCATAAAAGACCACAGACATGATGTGCTTCGAATTTTAAACTGCGGAAATGCTTCCTTGTTGTCATTTTATGCCGCAGGAAAAGAAAACATCGCAATATGCATTACGGCTAAATACAGTAGGCATATTGAAGAAAGCATTATCGAAATGGGTTTCAGATGTAAGTGCAAACCTCAGAACCTAGCATGCCCCTGAATGTTGGAATTTTAATAACTCGTGTATAAGTTTAAGCCGAATTCATGAGATGATAAAGTTATTTTATAAATTGCAAGAAGCATAAATCAATAAAAGCTATTTAAGTCGTAGTTGCCCCCTATTTAAGAGAATAAAGTTAACTTCTTTACTCACCGAAGTTCCATTTGCAAAGCCAGGCCTACGACTTATTCATCGATGTGTTTATTCTACCCTTTAGGGTAGACTCAAAAGTATACATTATTATTTATGGAGTAAGGATAAGGTTATATCTGAAAGCCTTTGATTGTTGTATGATTTTGAGTAATATGTGTTCCGAAGAGAATATCCAAAATACTCTAGGATTGCAATGGTTTTTACTTTGTGTACCCGTAAACTTTGGTACTTCTGACGTATGGCAAAAACGTTTTTCTACGAAAATGCTAATCATTCGTACAAACCACTCCCTACCTGCTCACAAAACAATATAACGACACGTATTTTATATTGGCTATAAGTTGTTTGTTGTTGTACTACTAGTCTATGGCCTATAGCATTCATATTATAAATAACTCAAATAGTATGTATTTCTCGACATCTTATACTATTCGGTGCAAATATCAGTAGATTTTAGGTCAGATAATATATATATATATATATATTTTTTTCAAACTTCTGCCAACGTTTCGGACCTTTATTAGTCCATCTTCAAGGCTATAAACAAAATGATACATGATAGTGAAAATTGTTTTACAATCCTTTTTTTATTACAAAATGGTTAAAATATATAATTAATAGTCATTAAAAAGAGAAATACATGGACATATTCAAGATTGTTACCTTTAAAATTTGTTGCTTTTTTATTTAAAATTATGATTTTGTTGCTTTGATCCATTTTTTTGTTGAAAATTTATATGTCATTTTTTAAATTATGGTAAATTTTGCTTAGATTAGTAATATATGTCCTTTAATTGCAACTTTTTGCTTATGGAGATATGGAACATTTCTTTGAATAATATTTTTGGTAATTTTGTTCTGAGTCTAAAATGTTGGCTTCTTCGAAATTAATTGAGTGACTATTTGTAATTGCATGATTTACTAATGCACTAAGTTGAACTTTAGTGTTAATTGATGTTTTGTGTTGCAAGATCCTATTTCTAAATATTGGGATGTTGGGCCTATATAGCTACTGTCACAGGGTTTACATGGAATGGAATACATTATATTGCTTATTAGCTGTATAGGGGTCTCTCACTTAAGTTTTTAATATACGAGTTTATGCTGTTTTATGGTTTTTATGTGCCATTTTATCCATGTCCATGTATTATTTTAATGACTATAAATTGTATATTTTAACCATTTTGTAATAAAAAGAGGATTGTAAAACGTTTTTCATTATCATGTATAATTTATTTATAGCCCTGAAGATGAATTAATTAAGGTCCGAAACGTTGGCAGAAGTTTGAATATATATATACATATACACACACACACACACACACACACACATATATATATATATATATATATATATATATATATATATATACATATAATTTGACTTAAAATCTCCTGATATTTGCACTAAATTATAAATAGCCCTTCGTATTATGGTAATGTCAGGGAAATTTACTCATTTTCCGTTTAATGCTGCGGTTCAATAAAGGTAAATACAGTTTTGCGATTCTGCTTTAGGTATTTATGACAATAATCTGTAAATGGTTTCTACAGCTGTAGAAGCCACATCAGAAGCCTGGTTGAATATAATCTCAATGTGGGATAAGATTATTTTTTTGTGGTTGAATTATTTTACCTTTACGGAGATGTTGCTTTTATAAATTACAGATGAAAAGAGGTTACCTCCAATTTCTTTAAACTTAAAGGAACCGTCTGGTTTACGGGGCTGTTGGAACCACAGTTACTTTGAAGCATTTAAGAAAAATCGTGAGTATTTTTATATGTAATGGGATATTCAACAACTCATGCTGAGTATCTTCCTTAATTAATTTCTTTCTTTTCTGGTCTAGTGCGAAGCTATCTGTTGGTACCTCACTTGAATTTTAGTTTGGGGTGCTTCAAGTATAGCGTGAGGCAATTATGGCCACATTTGGACACCTACCCTCCACTTTGTAATGCAACGCAGGATTTCTTGAAACCCCTCCCTCTCTCCCAACCTTACGTAAGCTGTCAATAATGTTTGGAGCCATTCGCAGGGATTAACTGATTATTTGTCGACAGATGAATTACACAATTTTGGCAACCCTTAGGTATCTCCTATCACATCATACACCACATGGTATTAAATCAGATATCACCGTACTGCGCCGTACATTAGAAAAATCGATTTTTGCATCGGGGTCGCAAGCGGTCACAGCTAATCGTTTTTAATCACAATTTATATCCTTTTAAGTCTCATGTGTGACACAATCTCCGTATAAGTTGGTGTGTAAAAATTAATTTCTCATTGCATGATTGTCAAATTTTCACTCAAAATAGTGTTAATTTTCTTGTAAATCCAGTTCAAGTTCAGCCTTCGTTGTGGGCGGATCGCTAGCTCTGTCCTTTGCTCTCTCACAATGCCTAGATATTCAATTTTTGCCCAAGTTGTCAAGCAAAACGAAAAGCAAACCACTTTAACATGTGTCATGTGTAGTGAAGTTACACTCAGTGTTTATCAATCACCGTGGAATGGGTGAAAGTAATTGCTGATCTCCAGAAGACATGGACCTGTGAAAAGTGTTTTTCTACGGCCCAAGTACAGTGCAGTGATGATACTCCAGTTAAATCCTCTGTCGATGCGTCCCCAAATGAATTCAGTGGCATGCTGCAGGAGTTATTTGCAACGGTAAAAGAGATTCGAGAGAAGCAGGCATTAGTTAGGGAATCCATTTTCAATTTGCAGTGTACAGTTGGTAATTATGTCCAATCCCTTGACAATTTAAGTTCCTCATTGTCCATGTTAACTGACACCCTATCCTACTTGACGAGAGACAAGGAGAACCTGAAGAAGAAACTCGCTGACGTGGAATTTTGCATTAGTCGTGCGGAACAGGAGCGGCTACGTAATACCATTGAAATCCGTGGTATTCCAGTTTTGGACAGTGAAAATGTTGAGCAACTCGTTTGTAAAGTGGGGGCCGCATTAGGTGTTCAAGTTCACCTCTGCGACATTGATTATTCCTATCGCACGCGACCTAAACGCCCATCTGACCCATGAGGTCAGATGGGCGTTTAGGTCGCGTGAGGTCCTATGAGGTCCTGAAAATATTCGCTATAATAGCTCGTTTCGTAAGCTCCCGCTTAGCTACGGGACTTATTCAAGCAAAGAGGAAGAAGATAAGCGTCACTGTAGATGACGTCATAAACGTTGGCCTAGGTCCAAACAACCTCCACATCCATGTTAATGAGTCACTATCCACGCAAAACAGAAATTTATACACTGCATCGAGGGGTCTAAAAAATACTGTAAAAATCGATATTTGTGGGTGCGAGACGGTCGTGTGTCTGCCCGTGTTGAAGATGATAGGGAGCGGCTCCTCATCGCATTGGAAGAAGATTTGAACAAACTGCAGCTCCCTCACTACCTCATATAGTTTAAGTGTCTCAGAGCGAAATTAATATCTGTCTTGTAAACTGCCAATCTTTAATGTGCCATATTGATGAATTTAGAATGCATTTTTATTCAAATACCGCTGATATTATCTGCTTGACTTAAACTTGGTTGAAAAAAAGTATTCCCGATGCGATGATCACATGCACCCAACATGCTTGACGCTTAAATGCACTTGCGGGTGACTCCGTAAAGGTTACTACCGTGGCTAGTCCCGGTTTCCTCAAAATTGGTCAAGAGCGAACACCTTGTGTTCCATGCATGGCTTTATCCTCGCGGACTGTGGTGCTTAGCGCACGACATGGACTGCTAATTACATCATATGCCTGGCATTCCTGACCACCATTATTTAAGAAATTGATGAAAACTATCTCCGAATGACTGAAACCTTAGACAAGATTACCCCGGGCCTCTTCACCCTACTACGAAAGAAAACGTACGAAGAACCCAACCCCACCCCTCCACCCCCAACACGTTGTACGCAGTGTGATAAAAGTGAGTGGCCCCTACGTAGTTTTCCTTGAAGTGGGTCGGCATTCGCAACCGAAGGCTGAATTTTTATTGCCCAAGTCGATTGATTATTGCTCTTTCATCACACCAAATGCCTCGTTTATTTAACTATATCCAAGTAACTTTCCACGAATTCAAAACCTTCCGCTTAATTTTTCTACTTTTCCGGCCCCGGTGGTGGCAGGGTTAAATCATCACCTACTAATCCGAGGGTCGCGGGTTCGAGTCCCTCCTGGGTTGGTTCATCGCTTGCCTAGGGCAAGGTTGTTTCTGTCAGTTCTGGTGTATCGGCCCCTGGGAAACCTGATGACAAGGCAATGGCTTATCGGAATCGCAGGGGCTTACTGATCTCTAAAATCATCCGAATGAGCAGGAAAAAAAATCCGCTTCTGTCCAAACTAGTACTGGGCCAACTGATTGTATCCCAAATGTCAACATGGATGTTCGAAGCGGTTTTGGAAGTTCACAGACAATGGATATCACACGCTGATGTAGATATGGAGGGACATAGAACTAGTACGAGGGTTAGAAGAACCAAGCCCTCAGGGTGGTCAGCGTACGTGTACGATGATTTGATATGCATTGCCTGATGTTGATACCAATGAAAAGTACATCTTTATCTTTATATATATAAAAGTCAATGTATGTATGTATGTATGTATGTATGTATGTATGTTCCACATCTCCTCCTAAACAACAGGACCGATTTTGATGAAATTTGTAACACATGTTTGTTACTGGTAGACAACAAACACTGTAGGGTTCAATTAACCGAAACCCTATTTTTTCAGGGTTAAGGGTGTGATCCTTACTAATATGTATAAAAATGTAATGGTCCCTGTCTGTCTGTTGCTCCATCACGCAAAAACTACTGGACCGATTGAGCTGAAATTTGGCATGTAGATAGAATAAATATCTGGTTGTATCATATGCTATATTAAAAAGATCTAAGTGCCCCCAAAGGCCCCCGAAGGTCCCCCCTGGTGGTCCATGCTATGCATTGTGTTCGGTGCAGTGGTTTCATTTTTTGCTTTTTAAAAGTACATTCACTCAAGATATAGGGCTGGAATTTTTTTATCGGATGGCTGAATCAATATAATTTCTAATTTTATCAATCGATTTTCTTCTACGCTCCGTATTTGTCTGAAATTCATGTTTTCAGTTGAAAAATCTAACATTTTCCCTGAAATCAACAATAACATATTTCCTTGACAACCAGAGATTTCATTTCATAGAATATTCACGCCTCTAGCATTTTAATATCACGCTTTCCTGCAGGCCCATGATAGTACGTAGAAACAAAATCCGTATAAGAAGATCCTGGAGTCCCAAGGCCCCATGATAGATTGCTTCGAGGGGTAATCGTTAAATTCAATGCATATTTAACAAGTATACTCTTCAACGTCTACTCTCAAAGTAGCTCTCAAAGGGGCATATATATGGGAGAACACTTACGTAGTAAACGTTACACATAAAGGAATTAATAGACTACACACTTAAAAGAATATATACGTGCAGCGAATATCAATGGTAATAATGCCTCTGTTGCTACAACAAACACGGCGTTGTTTATTATCGTTTAATACTCAAATGTATTAAACATAGTGAAACCGTCTGCCTCTCAGTACATTGGCGAACTGTTTTTAGACCAATTCCCACATCAGTAACGTCACGAATTATTTATACGTTTAAAAGTGTTAATGTGCAGTTAACTTAGGTACATTCACTCAATCATCGAGTTGCCTATTCTAGACTCTCACTTGCCGCTATTTTTCCGTTCCTTGGACTTAAAAATATAGCCATCAAATTGCCTAATAGTAAAAAGAGTAACCTTTCGAAAAAATCTTTTAAGACAAAATGAATGTCTTATTTGCGAGAAAATAAACCCTTGAAATAAAAACGACAAAGGTTAGATTTGGATGGTCAAAAACATGCCCACCAGCGATCTCATGAGATTCTCCCCGTGGTGTTTTTCGGGACAAAGGCCGATTTTTGGGTTTCCCGTGCATGAAAGTGAACCAATAGTCACTCATCTCTCCGTGAACCTGGGAACCTGTCAGTGTGTCTACTACAACGAACACAACATACAAGATAGGTTACGAACTCCTCAAATCACCACGCATACTGTTTTTCTTCGGGCATTGTGGTTTTATTATAAAAAAATAAGTTTAATGTTTTCACACCCGTTGAATTTCAACGGGTATCTTCCGCTCGTATATATATAAAAGTCAATGTATGTATGTTTGTATGTTTGTATGTGGGTATGTTCCACATCTCCTAAACCACAGGACCGATTTTGATGAAATTTGGAACTCATATTTGTTACTGGTAGACAACAAACACTGTAGGGTTCAATTAACCGAAACCCTATTTTTTCAGGGTTAAGGGTGTGATCCTTAGTAATATATAAAAATGTAATGGTCTCTGTCTGTCTGTTGCTCCATCATGCAAAACCTACTGGACCGATTGAGCTGAAATTTGGCATGTAGTTAGAATAAATATCTGGTTGTATCATATAATATATTAAAAAGCCCTAAGGGCCCCCAAAGGCCCCCGAAGGTCCCCCCTGGTGGTCCATGCTAAGCATTGTGTTCGATGCAGTGGTTTCATTTTTTGCTTTTTAAAAGAACATTCACTCAAGATATAGGGCTGGAATTTTTTTTATCGGATGGCTGAATAAATATAATTTCTAATTTTATCAATCGATTTTATTCTACGCTCCGTATTTGTCTGAAGTTCATGTTTTCAGTTGAAAAATCTCACAGTTTTCCCTGAAATCAACAATAACATATTTCCCTGACAACCAGAGATTAGATTTTCAGAGAATATTCACGCCTCTAGCATTAAAATATCTCATTCTCCTGCAGGCCCATGATAGTAAGTAGAAAGAAGATCCGTATAATAAGGGCCTAGAGTCCCAAGACCCCCATGATAGATTGCTTCGGGGGGTTATCGTTAAAATCAATGCATATTTAACAAGATTACTCTTCAACGTCTACTCTCAAAGTAGCTCTCAAAGGGGCATATATATGGGAGAACACTTACGTAGTAAACGTTACACATAAAGGAATTAATAGACTACACACTTAAAAGAATATATACGTGCAGCGAATATCAATGGTAATAATGCCTTTGTTGCTACAACACACACGGCGTTGTTTATTATCGTTTAATACTCAATTGTATTACACGTAATGAAACCGTCTGCCTCTCATTACGATCGCGAACTGTTTTTAGACTAATTCCCACATCAGTAACGTCACAAATTATTTATACGTTTAAAAGTGTTAATGTGCAGTTAACTTAGGTACATTCACTCAATCATCAAGTTTCCTATTCTAGACTCTCACTTGCCGCTATGTTTCCGACCCTTGGACTTAAAAATATATCCATCAACATGCCTAATAGAAAAAAATAGTAACTTTTCGAAAAAACCTTCTAGAGAAAAATGAATGTCTTATTTGCGAGAAATGAACCCTTGAAAGAAAAACGACAAAGGTTAGACTTGGATGGTCAAAGACATGCCCACCAGCGATCTCATGAGATTCTCCCCGTGGTGTTTCTCGGGTTACGCTAATATCCGTACAAATTTCATCCTTACCTTACATACAGACGGGTAACCAGCTCGAAATCTGGTTCAAATACAGACCCATCTGTTTCAAACCTTCAATCTGCTTTAAGATGGTGGAAATTATAATTACGTCACAACATGCTTCTTACCCGAAAGAAGAACGGAAATTCTGCGCAATTAACGACATCTGTGCATGAAAATCGACAAGTTCACTAAGAATCACCATAATTTTTTTATTTAGCAACCAAAACCAATGATTATGGCTATGCCGAAGGCGCAGTCCCATTGATGGAGGATTCATAGGTCAAATAAACATGGCTTCTGCTGCCATTACTCCTCTTCACGTGTCAACCGTTGGATTGTCCTCTTCTGTGTAATCCTGATTAAGATAATCAACGCACATATCAACGTTGAATAGTGCAACTGAATTAAGTCATGGAATGCAAATATATTTATGTGCACAAGGGAAGCGATCAAGCTGTTAATCACTCAGAAGACGGATCAAGAGAACCGTAGGGACGAGGTGACCATCTATCAACCTTTGCCTTCTTACTTAAGTAGTAATGAGTCTGCATGGCCGATTTTTGGGTTTCCCGTGCATGAAAGTGGACCAATAGTCACTCATCTCTCCGTGAACCTGGAAAATGGTCAGCGTGTGTACTACAACGAACCCAAAAACAAGATAGGTTACGAACTCCTCGAACGACCACGCATACAGTTTTTCTTCAGGCTATGCGGTTTTCTCATAAAATATGTTTAACGTTTTTCACACCCGTTGAATTTCAACGGGTACCTTCCGCTCGTTTCAATATAAAACAGCATTGTTATTATTTAGACCAAAATTCCCATGATGCACTCAGCGGACATTTTGTAATCGGTACCAATGATTTGCTGAAATACCGTATACCGATGCTGCTAATAGTTTTGTAAAGGCTGCAAAACCACTTAGTTGGACTAACAGCTGAATGCCGAAATAACAATGGCCTTAGCTACCGCTACAAATCGGACTGGGAAGCAAATCGCGTTTGTTGGCCGAGCAAATGTAGGCGCGCCAAGAGCAAATGTATTTTCCTCGCTCAACGGAGCAAAGGTAGCAAACGCCATTTGCTCGGGCGACAGTGAGTTCTGCTGTCACTATGTTGACAAACGAATTTTGCAGCAACAGCATAGGAAATGTAACTTCAACAAAGTTTTTTTCTCCGTGAATGATATGTTTTCCCAAAATATTTAAAATATGTACTGTGAGTGGAAGGGTTGACAGTTACTAGTCTTTGTTGTCTTTTAAACATGCTTGTGTCAAATTGCACCAATCTTTCACATTCCATTCTCACCTGCTATCTAAACCTTCCACAAGACTAACCACCTTCGGAGCGTTATCTTGACTGAATCGATCTGCAACCAGCTCTTGGGACAGGTGAACCATCGCATAATACAGTCAAAAGGCGCGATGTGGTAATGATTTTGCAAGACACCGCGAAACGAGCGTGCTATGAAGAGTGAAGAGGTGCTGATATTTTACACAAGTGGCTGACGTCAAAACGTTCTCTGAGGCACAACACTTGGTACAAGTTTGTCAGGGCGCGAGACATAAAGTTGGAAAAGACTGTCTTTCAGGAGGCGAAGAAGATATTCGCATTTAAGTTCATATCGTTCTGAATCTATAGTATGACGTATTATCAGGCTTAAATTAATTCAGAATTAGTTAAGTACAACACTGAAAGAAGATTATCAAACCTTGTCAATGTTTAGATAACATTGGGATTTTGTGGCACATATTTCGGCATTTTTATGTTTTTTTTTTATTGCGTATCTTACATTTTATACATATTAATGCCATTTACAAAACACTTTAGGCCCCGCTAAGTCTCAAGGACTTGTCAGCGGGTTCCACGACATCATAAAAAAATATATGGCAACGACACCTTTATATATACATACATTTTTCCCTGTTTCCATAACATATATATATATTTACACATAAATACTCAATTAAATTCAGTAAAGTACAAATGGACACACAACACATTTCTATATGTCTATTCAAATATCCAGTATATTTAAGAAGCTTTTAGTAAACAATATAAAACATGATTACACGGTTTCTATTACCCATCATTTTGATCTTCTAGCACCCATTTTTTTAAATTTTAACCTTAACTTCATTTCTTGTAGTTAATGTACTTATACTATATGGTATTTGATTAAATTCTTTTGGTACAACCACTTTAAATGTATTATTACCAAACCTTGTGTATTGCAGAGGTACAATAAAATTTCTAACAGAACGGAGAATTTCAATATTTTTAAAGGAACGTATTTTTTTATAAGTGTTACACAAGTAGTTGTCCTGGATTATGATATATCTATATAATTTGTCTATCCTCAAAATGCCTAAATATTTGTACCTTTCTTCAATATTTTTGTTTGTTTTATCTATTTTTCTATACAAGACTTTAATGAATTTATTTTGTTTTTTAATTAATAATTTATGGTACATACTATTTACATTTCCCCATATAGTGAGACCATATCTTATTAAGTTCTCAACTAATCCACAGTATACTAATTTCAGAGCAGAAAATGGAATTAATTCATTAATGTAGTACATTTGATATAATATTCTTCTTAATCTTGTATTTAAATCTTCAAATTAGTTTGAATAATATTAAGTGCTCCTGGGATTATTATTACACTACAGTAATGAATTTGAAAGCTCTTTCTCCTTAATCTTCCAAGCTTGAGGGCCTGAGCATAAGAGCTCATAGCAATCAAATATTGGAATAAAAATCACATAAATGAACGGATGAAACCTCACTCTGATTAATTTCGGAATGATAAATTTCGATCTCATTGGATGAGCTTGGAGTCGAGACTCAGCACCACTATGAACACTAAATGTTAAGGAAATTTAACGGCCGCCTTTAGGAATACATGAGAGCTATTTTTATTTGTCCTGCAGTCATTAGAGTCTATCAATGGTAAGAATTCGTAAAAAAAATTAGCGAAGGACATACAACTTCTAATTGAGCGGTGCTCCAGACATCTGCGATATCTGATTTCCATTTCAAGGTGAGGGACGAGAGTAGGTATTTTCTGTCTAAAGAATGGAAAAAATGGTTGTGAGAGAAACTATGGCAGGAAAGCATGCCATAGTAGGAGTAATAAAGGCATATATGGTATACCATGTGATGTTTTCTGAAGGAATCCCCCTCTTCCTCTGAAAGGAATGCGTGTAACCAACTCATCTTTTGGGCATCTCTCTTTCCTCCATAAACCATTGCTCTACACTCTCCTTTGCTGGATGTGGATAAGCAATTCAATCGGGCTATTATGCGAAATTAAAAAATAAGCATTGCGATGAAGACAATTTAGTTTAAACCATTTGAAAACTATATAGTTCGATTTGTGATTATCGACATGGGTACGGACTGCTTTCTGTATTTCCCAATATGACGTTAAGATGAATTTCTTTTTCAGTTGACATCCTATCAGAAAACTTCAATATCTATCTCTCAATAGTTGAAATCAAATATAACTCTGAAGAAGAGTGGAGATATTTGAAGGAATCAGGTGGTAGTAGGACATTGCAGCCGAAAGGGGATTCAACGGCACCTGAGGACATTGCGCTGACCTTAAGGCGAGGCCAGCCAGCTTTGATAACAGGAGTTCAAGTTCAGCTGATGTGGAGTTTAGGTACGGATATAGCAGTATTGTTATCTTTAATTGTTTCAAATGAATTATATGTGTCATTCAGAATTCAGTTATCTGCTAATGGGATATTTAAAAATCTTTATTGAGACCCTGTCATTGTTGATAATTAGATACAAGTTTCTCGCTATGAGCACTGGGATTTCTAAAAGAAGAGAAACGTTTCCGTAAGAATTGAGTACTGATATTAATTATAAGTCTGTTACAAACGGCATTTGATGAATAGAACGTCGTCCATCGTCTTCAGGGTGAAGACGATGACAGACTACGCCACTGAAACGTTGGAGCAGTTCAAAACCATTAACCGGCTGGAAACCCGAGAACTATTCATCCTAAGCATTCGCCGGGAAAGACTTAGATCCTATATATCAAAAGGTATATTTTTTCGCCTTTAGCGATCATTTCTCGATGAGGACATTTTTGCCTCCAAACTCTCGTAGAAACCTAATCGGAAAAGCTTCCGTGCTGAAGAAACTTCATTCCGCTGTATGCGAATGCATAAGGTGATGAACATTATGTTTGATGAAATTGAACAAGGTGTGCAGTTGAAATGCCTTGGAAAACACGCAGCGTCAGCATTGTTTAACGCGATAGTGATCCATCAGAATGTGTAAACATTGATTCACACTTGATAAATCACAGCTTAGGCATTAGGTGGGGCCCTTTCTTAGAGGTGTATCCATCATTCTGCCAAAGGCTCACAAATTCTGTACCTACCACCACTGTATACGGGTGAAGTTGCAATGAAGATCACTATTTATTTCTGTCCCTTGGAATTGATATGGGGTATGAAAAAGAAAACGAATAAAGGATGGGTGTGAAGATGTGCTTTACGCTCTCCGTAACCAGAAATACAGGAAAGATAACGATCGAGCGCAAGGGCCACAGCTATAGATACGTCTTCTATCATGGCAAAGCAGGTGGTTTTCGGAACATTTTGTTAATAATTCATCCATCTAAGATAAAAGAAAGTGCAAACGGTATTTTGCTTCTTTACTCATCAGCATGGTGCATGGTGGAAGATCTGCAAATGATTTGTAAATAAATTCGTCACTTAAATCAAGAATTCCGTCGTACGGTAGTACCTGGGCACTGAAGGTGAGTCTATGGAACGATTAAATGGAAAATTACGAGTGGAATAGTTTAAAAGCAAGCATTTTCTGGTGCACCTCCGTCATATTTCCGAAAATTCTGCAAACTCCCAATCTATCCAACACCTCTCTAAATACATTTTTCATAATCAAAAGACCCACAAGCAGACGATATTAAAGAAAAAGATTTTTCCACTTTTTTGGTCTGAATTGTGATAAAAAATAACTATCCATTTGTTATAACATTAAGTTAATGTTGTATAGTTGTTGTAAGTCTCTCAAATGGCCATCATCATTAAAACACTTGCGATGACAAAATACGCTTTCTTGTCGAGGATGATTTGCATTATTAGATGATAGTGCCAGATTTTTTACTTAAGCTATTTCAAGGTAATTTTTGACTTAGGTGGAATGAAAACATAGAGGTCTCGGTGGAGCCAGAGGTTTAAGGTAGTCTTTAATGTGTAAAAAATAATATCACGTTTTTAACCGTATTTCGTATAAACAAATTAAAAATACCGTTTGGTTAATTCAATTAACTGAATGGCAATTGAAAAAAACTAGGTTCCAGTCGTGGGACTTGAGCCCAGACCCATTACATTAACCGTCGACCACTTTACTGCTAGACAACTTCCTTTCATCCGGAAATTATCATTTTTATAGTTTATGACAATGAAAATGTTAAGGCTCGCTTTTCATTAAAACTCTTGGGTTCTAAACGCGGATTGATTCATGAATACTTGGAATGCCTGCCTGCCAACTTTTGTAAAAATCCTAGATCTGGCTAATACATACTCTACCCTCGTCATGTTCCTCCAGTTCTAGAGGCCAATGGGGTATTCAACTTAAAATTATGTACATGTGTAGAGCAATAATATAGTCTGGACTTTAGTTTGTGATCAACAGAGTATGAAAAAAACAAAATATTTTTAAGATAATGTAGTATTACATTACTATTAAAATTTATAAATGTGAAATTAGGCAAGAATTCGTGAGCGCCAATAAACGATTTCTCATGGTTCGTAGGACGGATGACGTCACTAATCATAGCCTAGCAAGTCATTACTACCCATTACTGCCCGCTTAAGCAAAAATATTACTTTTTTCTATGTTGATGGGAGAAATATTGCAATATCATGCAGCTGGAAGGTTTTGTTGAGACTGATTCTGACCAAAGATCATCCTTATATATTTTTAATGTTCACTAGTTTAACTAAAATAGATTACCGTCTCAAAGCTAAGGAGACCAGATGAACAAAAATTGAGATGAGTGCTCATTCTGATATGAAGAACACTTCATTTAATGTTAATTTAAAGCAACTCGAATTGCTAATGTTTAAAAAAATTAAAGCACGTATTGAAGATATCAACTCTCCAACTCAGGTGAAAACACGCTCTCTCACAGTATAGCGTTGCACTATTAAAACAAAAAAATCTACTCTTAAACTTCTAAATAACACTCTGTCTTCATAATAATGGCAGCTCCAAATCAGTAACGTAAATCACCTGGCATCATTAAAATTTACATTTAAGTCACTGTGAGAGAAATGATTGTTTACATAGGATAAAAAAATGTCGACCTTCGATCAACTTAATATTAAAATGTAAATGTTAATTTTCATTCTAAAAAATTTGAGCACGTTAGTTAATAAACACAACTTCATTATCACTCTGATGTGTTTAGGAAGAAGCAGTATTATCTCATTGTGAAAATATACCATTACATATATTATCATTGAAGTATGATATGAAGTAAAATGATGTATCATATATAACGGTGACTCATAAGACTACTTACTTTAAGTGTACTCAGTGGGTAGAACATTTTTTTATCCCTTTTGTCCGTTCTTCAACCCGCAGAATAATAGAATGAATGAAGGAGACATTCATATCTCGAAGTGTACGTAAAAACCAATGCTCTCGTTCTTTCCTTCGGAACCAAGAATAGTTTACGTTAAGGAGAGTTTTTTGGTATATCATTGCCCATCGAAACAACAGACTATTACCCTGAACAGTGGAAGCTATTGCTCATACGTTGGTAATATAATCCGGAGCAACGAATCAGAGAGCAACTAGCAAATAAGCTAGGCACCAGCTCGGCCGGTATGACCTGTGATGTCATTTCCCATCATTGCTTGTTCTGGCCGTTTTTGCTCCCATAGTGGAATTGTCGACTGTTTTTTTTATTTTTCGTTAAAAATAGTTTTTTTCACGAAAGAAAAGTTACCGCGCATGTAATGTCAAAACTAATTTCTAAAGATGTTTCTGGAAACTTATTCATAAGCCCATTCTAGGTTGATTCAAAGATTCTATCTGTTCCATATTACTTTTAGTTGGAAAGTTCAAATTCGTAACACAGTAGCCATATGAAAATCTTTATGACTTCAATAAACGCATCATGGTTGAAACAATCATACATTCCTATGGCATAAGTCAAGTAAGATTCTTCGGCAAAAATGAAAATAAGGAGTTCGCTAAATAGTTTATGTTTTATCGTTGTTACACACATTCATTTCTCTGATTCAGTAGATGCTGATTTCACATTAATCCAATCTTCAATTTACAGAGGTCACTGAGGCAGAAATATATAATGGAAAAACAAAAACATGTCTCTCTTATAATCTGAGCTGGGATCTCAAGACATGGACACCTAAGCTTGTTATACGATGCGATCTACAGTTTCCATGGACACGTCAGCTCCTTCTGGTTCTTATACCTCGGATACCTATTTTGAAATTTCCATTGAAGGCCGTTCACCTGGTTCAAGGTCATGGTATGTAATTCGTAATGCCATTAAACTATAATATGCTTTTTTATGCGCCATATACGTTATATGCATTCGCAATGCCATAATTATACCATTTTACTATCCTCAATATGTTCCAAATCCTGTTCTGTTCAAATTATTGATTATATCTTGCTTCTTGTAAATTTACAAAAATATTTTGAAGTGGTATTTTATTTTTCAATGCAAAATATGTCATTCTCGTCACTACAGAATGGAGTTGATCATTCAATGAGCTCTGAAAGTTTTAATTTAAAAAAATCTAAAGAAAGAATAACTGAACCATTTTTATCCGGTAAAAGAAGAAATGTCACGTTTGCTCATTAGTGGAATCCAAAATGATAGATGAGTCTAGCCCGGTTTTCAAAATGTCTGTGAAAACATTGCTATACTTTTTATTTCTATAATTAATTTCTGACCTTTTTTAATGAAAATTACATTTTGGTTTAAATTATTTTATTCTATATACTAATGTGTTGTACAATAGAGAAGTGCTGGGCCGATTTTAATTCCATACATCGTTGCCTGGGACCTAAATGAACTGTGATACCCTTGGTTCTGCGTTACGGATTGCAGCAGAAATAAGCCTGCTCTTTTCTAAATTTTATGAGTTAAAGTAAACAGTTGTGAACATGAACAAATATCAGAAGAAATCAACATACACAAGGGTTTGTTTTATATAAAAATCAAAAATAGTGTAAATGACTGACAAATTAAATTTATTGTGTTAAAACAATAAGTTTTTAAATAGGATAAACTGGACCACTGTTCCATTCCACATGTTATTTCCAAGGGGGTTTGCAGTAGAGCGCATCCGTAGGTTTTCGGAGAAAATCAAAGACGTGCTTTTTCACCAGAATTGATTAGTCGCTACTAATTGGTTAAAAGTGAAAACTGTGGAAAATAAAAATTACATGAAACAATTGATCGGGATTGACCTTGCAAATTTTCAATATCCGGGTTTAAAAAAGGCAATTTGGAATTTTGGCCATCTTTTTACGATTTTAGTCCATTGTAAGTCGCCCCCATAGGCCCAGAGGATCGACATATCCCATATAAATATGGTGAAGTGCACGTGGAAAAGTTACGTTCCAAGAATTTTCATGAGACTGAATTATTCTAGGGACAAAAAAGCTGAAGTAGTCAGCTCTCCGTGCTGGACCTCTCTTTCACTTGCAAACTCGGAAACGAAAAAATGCTTTGAATTAGTGGGGCTATCTCTGAATGAGTGGCGGTTTCGAACTTTTTGGCCTCATTGAAAGAGCTGGTCAATATGAGTTGGCCTCCTTTCCCAACATCCCCATTCTACTGCCATGAGACTGAAGAAAAAAAGGAATACCAGCCTGCGATATCCCTAACCTTTTCATTGATAGCATTATCTATTGATGAATGTCATAGCAGATTTCTCCCATCATCGACTGGCGATTTTAACAATGACCACTTTGCAAATGTGGGTCGCCACATTTAAGTTTCTAAAGAGAATTGTGGGTATCGTGTGGGAAAGTTAAATTATTTTTGGTCAATTATTCTTCTTCGGTATTTCACTTTGTCCGTGAACAGCCCTTAACATAACCATGGAGGCTAGATGGAAAATTTATTTGTGCTAAATTATTTTCTGCGCCTGCAAAGGGTAATATAGGCTGATAGATTGCAGAGCTAACGGGTTAACAAGTAGCAAAAGCTGAAAATACTATCAGTCTGGATCTCACAGTTGAAAGAGACAAAATAAAGCTTCTTTACCGCTGGGAAATCATAGCGACTCTCTAAACAAAGGCGTTATTCGAGTTCCGGCTGGGTGGGAAAGAATTTAAATCGAGATTCATAACTGAGAAAGTGTACTGGGAACGACTTTTTGGTAAAAAAAGTTATTTTTATCACTGCTTTAACCAATGACCAATGAATAATTTTTGAAAAACAAATCCAAAGTTCCATTTTTAAGTTTATGAACAAATAATAATCGTGGAAATGTACTTACTTACTCTTACGGCCATAGAAAACCAAGTAGGTTTTTGGCCTCACCAACAATCCGTCTCCAAGCCCTTCTGTCCTCTGCCATCTCCAATTCTGCTCCCATCTTTCTCAAATATTTCTCTACTCGTCCTTTCCACCTCAACCTTGGTCTCCCTGTTGGTCTCCTTCCTCTAAGTGTTCCTTCCCATGCTCTCTTTATTATCGAGTTTTCATCCCTCCGCAGCACATGACCTGGTCACAGTTTCTTGTGTGACTCCTTTGTAAGGGTCCAAACCTCCCTGTACCATCGCTTTATATATTCGTATTTTAGTGCCCCTCGACAGAAGTTTACTTTTAAAAAGCTTAATAGACTCCAGTATGTTGTCTTCTGCTGTTATTCTGTTTAAAATTTCAGTCTCCTCCCTGCTGTCATGTGTTAAGGTAACTCTTAAATACTTGAATTGATTTTTTCAAATTTATAATTCATAACTGCTATATTTTCTTCCTGTTCTTCAAGCCTGCTGATTTTATTGAAATTTGTCTTGCTTTCATTAACATGCAGGCCAACTTTGGCCGCTTCTTTTAGGATTGCATTGGTTAGTCTTAGCAGGTCTTCTTTGTTCTCTGTTATAAAAACTACATCGTCCTCAAAGGCTAACAGGTTGCTTTTCTCTCGAAGGTAAGCTCCTCCTAGGGAAGCTCTTGTTTTCTTAAGTGCACCTTCTACTGCCATGTTGAATGGTAGGGGATAAAGTCCATCCCCTTGCCTAACTCCAGTATTTATGTCAAATGTATCAGTATATTCTTTGTTCACCTTTACTCTACCATTGGAGTTAACCACACATAATTTTGTCAAGTCAATTAGTTTCTTAGATATTTTATATTGTTCCATTAACTTCTAGATCTTTTTCCGGTGTTTTTTGTCATAAGCTTTACTTAAGTCTACAAATAATACGTACAAATCTTTATTAAATTTCCAATAGTTTGAGGTCAGCTCCTTCATGGTAAATATTTGGTCGATTGTTGATCTGCCTTTCATAAAACCTGCTTAGTGGTCTCCTATAACACTTTCGGACTTACGTTTGAGTCTATTTAATAACACCTTGGATAGTATTTTATACGCGGTGTTTAATAAAGATATCCCTGAATAGTTTTTGCATTCCAATTTGTCCCCTTTCTTGTGTAGAGGGACTATCGCAACCTCTGTCCATTCTTGTGGTACACTTACTTTTCTCCATATTTCGATTGTTAGCTTATGTAGATAGTTGATTACCTCTTCCGTCCCTCTTGTAATCAGTTCAATCGGTATTGAGTATTTTCCCGCTGCCTTTCCACTTTTCAAAGTCTTTAGTACGGCTTTGATTTCGTTTAGTGTTAGTTCAGGTTCAGGTGAACCACCTTCCTTCTCCTCTTCGTTGTCCTCACTCTCTTCTTCTTCATTTGCTGTTGCGATTTCTGCACCGTTCAGTAGATCCTTGAAATAGTTTTTCCAAACTTCCAAGACTATAGCCGGTTTACTGGTCACTTTCCCTGCGCTATCTTTTATTCCCAGCACTTTGGGTGTAAAATCCTTTTGGAAAAATCTAATTTTCCTATAAAAATCTCCAGAGTTGTTTAGAATACAATCATGTTCCGCTTTAACCAGTGTGTCATTGATATATTTCTTATCTCTTTACTGAATAAATGGTTTACTTTTTATTGATTTTTTTGGAATTTTCTCTCGATTCTGTGGTTTATTCCAATAATGCTTTCCTTTTAGCAGTTCTTCTTTCCTCTACAAGCTTTCTACAGTTTTTATTAAACCAATGTTTTTTGGGTTTTTTTTGGGGGTTATCTTTGGAGGTTTGAGCGTCGTAGTGACGACGCTCAAATTTACAGAATCGCTCCAACGTCGTAGCCGCCATAGAATTGACGAAATCCGCTTATGACGGCCATATGACATTTACAGAATCGAGCTGCAGATGACACACAACACCCCATGCCTCACAAACAGTGGCATATCGTCCACAAAATTTAGTTCCCTCACACTAATATTGTGGAGGACCACAGTGGCAGTTATGACTGCAGTCATTGTCTCCATTTTTAAGTTCCTCTTTTTGGATAGGCATGGAAATTTCTTCTTCCACATTCCAAAAGTCCTTTCCACAATGTTTCATGTCCGAATGTGAGCCCTGTTGTATCTCATCTCACCCTCAGTTCAGCAAGGGTGTCATCAGAAATGGCTTACAGGCATAGCCACTGTCACAGAGGAGAATTTCATTATATTCCCCTCTCTCCAATGATGCACATGCTGTGCTACTGACAAATATTGTGTTTTCATGTGCAGACCCGGGCCATCCAGTAACAAAGTAAATAAAATCATGATGAGGGCCAACAATAGCCTGTAAGTAAGAAACAATGCACATCATAGTTCAAACAAAAGTATTCTATTCACCAAAGCAGAAATATTCATATAATTCATAATCTAAATTAGGTAATGAAAGAAAATGATGCCAATTTTAAATAGAAGATAACACAACATATAATCCCCCAGCCTGCAGCCACTGATTGAAACATGCCATAGCTGGCTTTGCTGATTGCATAAAAGGAATAACAAATGGTACTGGCAGAAATAAGTAATTAGCCTTACATAACTTTAATTGGAATGGATATTGAGCACATAAGAACTAATTCTAATTTTAATAAATTTCTGTGAAACCCCAGAGATTTCTGATTTTTTAAATTAATATTTTTCTAAGTAAGGTTCAACATTCTTAACTGCTGGGCCACCCATGGTGCAAATTGCACCATTGCATTATCTCATGAGATAAATTTTAGGAGGGAAGCAAAATTTGAAAACTGGATAGGTAGCTGTTTGGGGGGAGGAAAGGCTTGTTGGTTTTCGGGGAGGAGTGCACCATCATCATTGTGGGGATGGGAACTCTCGTTTAATTGTACTCATTTTCACTCATTTCTATCATGGTTAGCCTTCTCTTAGAATTGTGTAATGTCAATGCACGACACTGATTTTATTGTGGAGGTCTGCAATTACACATGAATGAATTAAGGTCAACACAGTAAATAAAAGTGAGTTTGAGGTGAGGTTTCTGGGAAATGTGATTGAGTGAAGCACCATTTCCATACAGTTTTAAAAAATACTACCACTTTGATTACGTCACTATTACAATACATGAGTGAGAGTAGGGTAAGAGGCAACCAGGCTTCCACACAAATATTCAAAACAGAAATTGAGGAATATGGTCATTGAATATGCAAAAGTAAATGTCAGGTCTTGAGACTGAACATCAAAAGTATTAAACTAAAATAATAACACTTTTATCAATAGACTGAGCAAAAACTAACTAACTCCCCAAGGATTTGGAGAATATGTGATTTCTCAACAATTGCGTTCCCTTACTTGGCAATTAATGGAAAATACTCCTTTCCTGTTGAGGTAAACTCCGTATTCTCCTCCGGGACCCATGATTGGGACGTGGGTTCCATCGATGCACCCCAACACCCCTGGAAATCTTGCCTTGGTATAAAATTCCACGGCATTATCACGAGCACCTTCGGCATCAGGCAGAGAAACATATCGTGGCATCAGCTGAGCTATGGATACAGATATTATTTTCAAAATCCGCGACACCGTCGGCTGACTGATGCCCTGCAAATCTCCGGCCACTAATTGGAAGTTTCCTATAAGAAGATAGACGTATTAATCGAGACCACGAATTAATGGTCCACTGCGATAGCAGATGCTATAATTTTAAGATGTTTATTGTTGTTCCCGAGCAATACATGTGTCGATCACATATTTTGCAGAAGTAGGGACAAATTTAATTGAAAGAAAAATCATTCTGATTTAGGTTCGACTGACCATCAATTGATTGAATACTATCTCAATACCATTATTATTAATTAGTCTACTGTACGTGAGTCATAGGAACCTAATTATAAAGTAAACTTTCATTGCCCTAAAAATAACTTCTGTTGATCTGTAACTAGGAGGAAGTGAGGAGTAAAAATATACCTGTGTTCAAAAAAGCTACACGAAATTGTTTTCTTGCCAAAATGCATAAACAACCAAGAAATTTTGATGCCATAGCAAGGAAAATAAATAGGACGTCTAAGAAGAAATAAATTGAAGATTAATGAGAAGTAGTTCAAAAATCTTAGGGAAAATGTCCCTTCGCCAAGTAATTTTTTATTTACCAGCGCAAAATGGGCGAAAAATCCTTCGCTTCCCAGTTCCTTCTCTTATCTGAAAGATACAGTAGTCCTTAGCATGTGCCAAGAAACCTAGTGAAATGTCAAAGGCAGATTTTATTTCCATTTTTCTACGATATTCCTCGCTCAAGAGCCAACCTTTTCTGACGATGAATCATCTGGTGGTCCAATGTTAAGGACGTATGGGCTCCGAAGGCTTTCGAGAACTTTTCCCATATCTTAAATTGACTAAGGAATTCATAGAATAAGGTGACACAATCTAAAACCCGTTTCACGCGACACTTGATCCAGAACAAGACCTGGTATGCTAGCTGGTACTTGATATTGAGGACGGAATCCAGTATACTAGAAACCGTACTAGAAGGTTTCACACGATCATTGAACTTGTGCTTGCGATGAAGCGATATTGTCGTCCACTGTTGCGAACTGTTAAAAGAAAATGGAAAATCTCCATTATTGAAGGCGACTTTTGGCTGCTGCAGTAATAGCATGGATTGTCAATATTTTCACCGCCAGAGTGCGCAACACACGCGATAAAGGGAGGGGCTGATTAAAAATAGTGAAGATCGCACTGCGTCTGTGAAAGCTAACGTGATTGGTTTATGGCTACTAGGTCGTACTGGGAGCTAGCAGCAAACTAGCACCGCATATATTACGAAATCAAGTAGACCAGCGTGTATAATAGCTATCATGCTTGTTAGCCAGCATGCTGGTTCTATGTCACACGGTACTGGAAAGCTATCATGCTAGCGAGTATCCTCAACCTTGTGCTGGATCAAGTATAGTGTGAGACGGGATTAATGTTAATGTCTCATTTATCGCCTTCAGTTGAAGAAGATTAGTCTGGCTGTGCACTTGACAGGCTTGGAATGAAAGCTCTCATTTCTTTCAAATCTCATGAAGATCATAGTACTTCACAAACGCTAAAAATTATATATTTCTACACACGTTTAATTAATTAGAGGTTACCGTGTAAGATAGCATCAAAGTCCTCGCATAAATCCCTTGCAGCACTCGTTCAAAAATTATACGGTCCCAGAAGCCAAACACAAGTAGGATAGAAATTTTGACGTTGTTAAACTACTAAGACACGAAAATAAAATCCTAGAAAATTTCACATCGCTATCGCAAAAATACAGCATTAATAAACTTTGTAACCTCGCATGCCCATATGAGCCTTTCTGGTACTGACAATGAGTGGTGTTTTTTTGGGTGTCCATACGGGCATGATAGGCGCTTAAAGATCATTTAGTATATTTTTTAAATATTATATTCAAATATAATATCGTTACCTTATATATCAAATATAATTTATCAAATAAATTACGAAAAAACTAATTCCTTTTTATTTAAATATTTTTTTTTCAAACCTAGTATGAATTATGATGTTTAAGATATTATGACTTTTATAGCACTTCTGCGCTAGAATAGTTCTTAATGCTTTTTTGTAGACAATTCATATCTAATTAGCTAGAATTCGTACAGTGACACAAGAGCCGTCGATTAGGGAAAGGACCTTCGATTAGGGAAAGGAGGGGGAGAGGGTTGGGGATCAAGAAAAAGCGAGAAAGAGAGATAGAGACGTGGATTCGGCAACACTGTTAACTATGAACGCTTTGTTGAGAATCATGGAACAAGTATTATTGTATCGATGTCGCGAGGGTGTACGATTATTCTCTACTTTGCTATTTTCGTTTTCACATTATTGATATACTAGGTGTTGCTGCGCTTGATTGGATCAATGCTGTAGCATGGCCAGATAAATTCCTCTTCAACCCAGAGTGAAACGGAAGCACTGAACGCACTCTCTTTGTACAAATAGTGCTTGCAAAGTAAAAGATTAATTCATAATTTTGACTCATTAAAGGCCGTATTACATGATGCTTAGGTCAGCACTGAATTCAGTACCGAAATTAGTGCCGAAAATTCGGAACCAAATTTGAGACTTAAAATGAATTTGATTCCTCGGAGTTTGTTTAAACGATACAGATTTCAGTGCACAGTGGCGTTGGCCGGACATTCGCTGAAATGCACAATTTAAATAAAGCACACCATATTGTCACGGTATATACAAGCGAAATCATGATATCGTGGAATGATCG
Organism: Pyrrhosoma nymphula; assembly: GCA_963573305.1. NCBI lineage: Eukaryota > Metazoa > Arthropoda > Insecta > Odonata > Coenagrionidae > Pyrrhosoma > Pyrrhosoma nymphula. The sequence goes on along the minus strand of OY754335.1, from coordinate 125,322,710 downwards.
TTAAGTTTTCCACAGTTCTGAGTAATTCCTCGAGAGATTATTCTGGGCTTTTTATTTTGGTTTGATTCTAGCGCCGCCACGGGTATTCTCTCGAAACGATCGAGTCGCCTGCTTCCCTGTGATTGGTCGTTGGGTCCGAGAATCGATTTGAAAATAAGTAGCGTACTTATTTCTTTTTTCAGTACTGACAATTGAATTCGATTCCGTAATCGGATACGATCACACCCTTTACACGGTATGATTAAGCATACTGAGTTGTGAATCATTTTAAGTACGGGAATAAACATTGTGTAAAACGTTCTTTACAAAGGCATATGTAACTTCATTTTTCCATTTGCTATTACATTTCTAATTAACCTGCTTCCATCAAATTCCTTCCGACAGATGTTGTAGTCATCGGAGTCAGTTGCGGAGCCACGCTTCTTCTTGTGGGAATGATTGTCGTAGTTGCCTGGAAGTACAAGCATTGTAAGCGTCGCAATGACCCCGTGGAACTGGAACGGAAGAAAAGGCAGACGAACACGAACACCGCGGGTGAGGTGATAGCAGATGCAGCGGAAAATCCTGACCCACAAATAATCCCTGAAGTGGACCAAGTGGGCTCAAAATTATCCTTTCAATTCCAGGGAAACACAGCAACTCCCCAGGATTTGTTGAAAATGGATGAATATTTACTGGAAGAGTTTAACACGGTGGAATCAGACATTTACGAAACCGTAGGGTCGGATTGCACAAGAAAGTTTGAAGAAGAAAATGACATATATTGCGTTCTCTAACTTAGATAAAATGTATTTTTTCAGATTTAATTTCTTTACAGATTTATTTTTACATTTGACAAAGAATTAAATAAGGAAATGAAAGAGGGAAAATGTCCACATATAGTATCAGTTGCAGCAAAAAAATGAAAATGAATAAAATCTTGATCACTGAGTGTATCCTTTTCTGGTGTAATTGATTCTATCAACCATAAAACAAATTCTTCGGACTATGCATATCGAAAGAATTGAAAATTTCTAGGGATATTATCAACTATTTACATTTCTTCCAATAAAAAAATGCAAAGGTGCAAATCAAGACTTAAAAGGAATTAATACAAAGGTTTCAGAAGGTTAAGGTGCAACTCTTCAAAAATTTGTTTATCACATATTTGAGGTACTCTCAAAGAGTAGCCAGCTATAACTGACCTCCCTTGATGTATTTTGTGGTACATGAAATGTATGCCCCAGTCGGCACAGAAAATGCAGCCAAACTCTGACCAAGCTATGGCTAAGCATTGTGGCCATAGTGTGTGGCCATTATGGGCCCATAATGGTTTTGACCCCCTGGCCAAAGTGTGGCCATAACCAAACTACTATACGTCGTACTATAGAACCTGGGTCCCCCCCCCCCATGTTCTATACATTTTCAATGTTCTATAAATTTTCACACCTCCACCCCCAACCCAACCCCTCCTCTACCCGCTTTTCCCGACCCAGCCCCTTCTCCACTCCCTTTCCCCAACCCATCCCCTCCTCCACACCCTTTCCCCAACCCAACACCTCCTCCCCACACCTTACCGCACCTCCTGCGTCACCGACCCAGCCTCCTACCCTTATTTCATAAGAAAGGTGTTTCTTCTGCGTCACCAACCCAGCCCCCCACCCTTATTTCATACTTAAAGCGTTGTGGGACAAATTGAAAATGCCCATGGAACGAGCGCCCATTTTGGACGAAAGACTTTGTGTTCTGTAAATCCACTCCTTACCTGGCCATGGTTATAAAACTGTCGACGGGGCTATGGAACCTGTGGTCCAGTCGGTTCATGTTCTCGTTAGTCTCATAGAACCGATTACCCGATAGATAGATTGCATCTAATAATATATTACCAGAGGTGACATGCGGGGGTGTTTCTCGAGTGGAAAGAAATACAAGGTTAATTCGATCATTTTATTATGAGGTTCATGAATACAAAAATATGATAAAGCAAAAATAAAATACATGTATATCTCATAATTCCCATTTGCTGTTTAATTAATCAGAGCCTCTGGAACACACAGCGACATAATCAGAGAGGAAATCATTTCCTTCGCGAGTCGTTAAGACGGCACGGATTTCTTTTGAAAGGGCTTCAACATTTAAGTAATTTGGTTGATTTCCTATCTCTGACACGATGATTTTTACACTGTCAACGTATTCACAAAGAGCTCTCTCATGTTTACTATCGCTCTCACTGTGATATGAATTTAAAACACCATCAACGTATGAACTTAGAAGTCTTAGAGCGTAAGAAGACCACGCGTTCCGCTCTTCACACCGTATTTTAACACAATCAGCATAGGCCAACAGTCCATTCCAAGAGGATTTTGCTAAGTAAACACTGGTTTGTTCATTATTGTCTTTCACGTCCTCCAAGATGATGGATTTTATGCCTTATATACATTTAAATTTTAAAACACAATTCCCTATAGGAATACTATGCGGCACCACATCACTATAAAAATATGAATTTATCAGCTTCTCATTTTTCATTAGCTCACACCAACCCAAATAGTCCAACACGACGGAGCAACGTCCAACTTTGTTTAGCGCTATGAAGGGTTACACTTGTTTTTCATATCAAGGCCGATTGTCACTCGTGTTGTATCACTGTAATTCACTTTATATCCACATTCAAGTATATCGAGGTGATTGGGTCTTCGTGTTGACGGGCTCACACACGGCTTGTTCCACTTCCTCGGTCTCCGGGATGATGGACGGCTCGTAGGAAGGACGCGTGTACCGTCGGCTGTGGGGCGGCCGAGGGGAGTATGGTCGTGACCCTCGACGCTGGGAGGATCCTTTCACTCCACCTCTCCCCGTCATCCGAAAGGAACCTCTAGGTGTTTTCATGGCTGTGGGATGACTGCTGAATGTCTTTTCAGTTCAGGGCTCTAGCTGTTCTCCCCCGGGAGGGGTAAAGAGGGAAAGAGAAGAAGCGGGGGAGGGGAGGAAAAGATGGCCACTACGCGCTGACGCTCGTATAAGGTACTGTCGTATACTGCCGCGGCCCTCCCGACCTGCACACAAAATAGAGGATAATGCGTAGAGCACGAATTTCACCGTTTTTCGAATATTTTATTAAAATAAGTTTATCGTTGAAGTCGTGGTCAGCGTTGAATATATTTAAAAATTTTGCCATGGAAAACCCTGTGCATCGGAAAGCTAGGAATACGGACGAGTAATTACCGCACGTAGCGGAAGTCAAGCTCTGGAGATGTTTGTTGTTGTGCCGCCATGATTAGCATTCCCTATTGAGGAAGGTTTTATGATCTTCGATAAGTGGCGGTAGTCCATAGCTATCAAAATACTCCCCTCACCCCTTTTCATCTATAAATATTCCAATCCAATGCGATCCTGATTTCCTCTGGGGATCTGTATTTACTACCAACGCTGACGGATGAGTGCAATTTTTAGGCAAGTTGTCAGCTGCAAACACATCCTTGAATAATGAACGAGTCTCACGATGTTGGTTTAGAGCTCGAGTCAGCTGAATACCATCCATCTAGCTCACCGTAAATGCTGCTTTCAAAATGAGAGGTCCATCTTATTTCATATGGCTTTATACGTGGTCCGTTGTACGTAGACAACGATCTAAATATTGGACAGTATGGATTCCATTGATAGTGTTCCTTTTCTGGTAAATCGAATGCCTCCCAGGCCCCTATGGCAATACCACATACACTGCAAATCGCAACATCGCGTACTCCTGAATAGAAAAATCCAGCATCTGCTAAACGCTTTGTACTTAAAGCAATTCTGCTCGACACCCCGCTAAAAGATTTAACATGAAATTCACGAGATAGAATCCTCTTCAATCCTTCTTCGCATAGCCACTTAAGCAGGCGAACTTAATTTCTCGTTGTGCAGTCGAACTTTCTGCATCGATACTTAACAGGACAGATTTTAGTAGATAGGTTAGTTCCGAGTTTTAATTTCTTAAGAGAATGACATCCCAAGACTTCCAAATCGAGTACTTCCCTAAAAATCAACACTTTTTTTTAGAAACTCACACTTTTCTCAACCTTTTGAAAACACAAAACTATACATGGATGTATAATATTCAAGAATAAAGCGTAAGACTGTGTATTCGGTGTATCCATCGTCCCAAGAGAGACCGTCATAATGTCTTTTTAACCACAAATCCTGCTTCTCTTCTTTCTCACTTCTCCCGCTCTTCGAATAGGGGGGTTTGAAAAGCCATGTTTTAGCGCTGCTACTCTCGGTGGTAACGATGGATAGCTCCTTCACGACTAGTTCGCCCTCGTGTTTGAAGCACTGAATATCCACAATAGTAGCCATCTCCGTACAGCGTCAATACGTACTGAGTGCTAGTGAAGCGCTCGAGCGCTTATAAGTCTTATCCCTCATCGTCTCACCCCTTCCTTCTCCCCCACCTTCTTCTCCCTCCTTTCACCCTTTCTTCACCCCTGAGGTGCTCTTACTAGCTGCTATAATCTACCCCTATATTTCGGTGCCGGTCAATATCAAGAATATTATTAAATTCGGCATATAGGAGACAGTTTATAGTCTCTGTCAACGCGTTTTTAAATCTGACTTCCAGACGAAGACTTCCATGTTTTTGCAGACTCAGATGAGCCGAGTTTGCCTCTAAATCAGGTGTCAGATCAAAAGCTGTGAGAAAATAACCGTCCTTGTAATTTTCCCTAGATATGCAATTACCCTCATTTTTAAAATGAATGCCACTCCCAGAGAAAAGCGTATGATAGGCCTGCAAGAAAAGACCCGATCCTGAAAAATCGGGCTGTAACGGCTTGGAAGGGACCTGCTTTCCGTCAAGATATAGGGCTAGAAACGTGAGATCAAAATTTTGAAAATTGTATGGATTCGATACTAAATCTCCGTTGAACGCTGCATTAGACATAAATCCGACAATAACGCGCTTCGGAAGCTGCCCCAGGAAAATGTTATCCATAGTTTTACTCTGCACGTCGCGTGAAATGGTTATTGTTTTGATATCGACGCGTGTGGTTGGATACTTTGCTGTGGATTTTTCTAGAGCCCTACTATGTCCCAATATAACCGGTGGACTTATTTTCACCTTACGAACAAGGAGTGCGGCGTCCACTATTTTTACAGAAACATTTTCGTAGATTCTCGAGGCCGTTAGATTGAATCCGGTCTTAGATCGAACGAGTTTGAGACGCATTTCCACGCCATTCAAAATAAATTTTTCCTGGTTGAATAGATCGCAGTGAAGATGGCCCAATAATTCCACAAGTTTCCCTTCTTCCGTGTATTGGCGTCTTTTAATGGCCCCAATATTAGCCTTGCAATTTTCCATTTTTCCTGCAGTGTCGTCATACCACAGCGCTGCCGTAAGGTGCGATGTCTTTGTCGCCGGCCCGTAATTGAGAAGAGTTTCAATATAGGCCCTATAAATATAAGTATGACTTGGAGGTGTCACCAGCTTTTGATTTAGAAAGATATCAACCTGTGAGAAGAGGGAATGAAGCCACAGATTTACCGGACCAATTGCGGAATCATCATCGGCCAACTGCGCCCTGCGCTCTATTCGAGCTGTAATACTTAACAACGTGTGCGAGAGATCAATATACTCTTCACCGAGTCCAGGTATCACAAACTCTAGAGGAGCGTCGTCAGTCAGTTTATAATGTATCCACTACCCATCTTCAATGCTCGTCTTTGTTAGTGGTACAGAAAATAGATCGAGCTCCGATTTCGCGCATTCGCAGGATTGATGGTGTAGGAAAGACATTTTAGGAAAATATGTCCTCCGTGGCGAGCTTCAGCTTCCTCCTAGATAATGCCGTAGTCCTCCGTTTCTTCCTCTCAGAGGCAGATAAGTTACTCCTACGGATTGTAACCTTCGACTGAGACTTTTTCTTGTTCGTACTTCGTAGATAACCTCCACCTGTCATTCTGTATCTTATTTTCAGCTCTTTTCATTAAATTTGCTCCGGCCTCCAGAATGCGCTTGCGTATAACTCTTTTTACGGACGGTTGGTCATGCGAGAACATATCTCCCATAACATTCATGCCTGCTCTGAGAGCCTCCTGACCCACAGCGCGAGCGCCACTTTTCAATAAAGGAAGGACAGTGCGAAAGAGTCCACCTAAAAACTGACCAATCCCATGGCCCCTCTGGTAGTTTAAACCTCTATAAATAGTCCCTACCCCACTGCCTACCTGATTAAGGTAGTAGCGTGTGTAAGGATCATTACTATTATGCGTCGTAACCATGATTTCGCTGCTTACGGAAATGAAGTATCACAGCCGAAGTTCCATATAAAAATGGTACTGGGTGTCCTGAGTGGGTCCTTAAATCTATTTCTACAGTCTCAAACTCTCTCTTCATAACCGGTACGTAGAAAGGTCTGCTAAACACCTTACTAATATCCAAACCAAATTTGATTTTCTCGGCCATTGTGCTTACAATGCGCAACACAGGTGCCATTGTATCTCCAATTATTTGTGGCTCAACGATGTCACAATAAACGTAAATCTGCGACGGGTAGCCAATATTTAGGTCCGGTTTACGACTTACTATTTTCTGTTCCAATGTCTCCACCGGGTTTGAATCCATGTTGCAAATCTAAAATTTCACTAGTAACAACAACCGTATTTTTCGCCTCAACCGCAACCCAACCGTGTTCATTGAAGGAAAACTTCACTCCGTTGGGGTGAGAAATCTCTGCCAAATCAGCGTCCAGTGTATTCACAAGGTCAGCAACACACGTATAATGATTCGCTGGTAGTTTTCTGTAATAAGCGTGAGTGCTTCCGGCGTGATAAACGACGAATTCACGCTGCTTACCGTAAACATTGGATATGGTCAAGGGGAAGTGAATCTCAACGAGAGCGACTTCCCATTGTCCGTCCAGACAGATGCTCTTAGGCAGAAGGCTCGTGAATTTAGAGGTGGTGTTGTTCCCGTGGCTCGTCATTGAGCTGTTGCTGGGAAGTGTAAGATAAAACCCTTCGTCCATCACAATTTTCCGATTGTCGATGCCAGAATCCACGAGTTGAATTTAGAAGGATATCCTTTCCACTTGACTAATACCTCCTTTCTGATCCCTCTTCCTCTACTTTTAAGTATTTTATCGATTTTGAATTTACGTGATTTCGATAAAGTAAACCCTTGCAATTCGGTCTCATAAAACGTGCCTTCTATCATTTCACCCTGTAAATCTTTTAATTCGTATACAGGTGGTTTCCGCTTGATAACTCTATCGATAATAAATATCTCCTCACTCCAGTTACACTTGTTGCCCTTTCTGAAAGATACCTTCTCCCTACTAATTCTCACGATATCTCCAACTTTCAAGCGTGTGCTTTTACCCTTTTTTATCGCCTCATCTTCGCCCCTAGCGTTTTTCCACACCTGTAGAATATTGTTTTCATGAACCTCTGATGGAGCTATTTTGATTGCGGAGTGTATGGAGTTATTGTATGAGTCAACAATGTCTTGAAGGACGTCAACATATTTACGCGTATTGTATTTCGTAAAATATCTCCGCATTTTCGTCTTAAGTTTTCTGTTCAGACGCTCCACTAAGGCAGCTTTTGTATCTGGATTGTTAGAGTAGTAAAACCTATTGATTTATTTTTCAAATATCCCTGAAATATTTTATTCAAAAATTCACCGCCTTTATCGGTCATGAATTTCATTGGTTTCCTCTTCGATAATTTTAGTATACGCGAAAAGCCGTCTTTTACGGCCGCGCCAGTCTTAGAACGTAATTGTATTGCCCATGAAATGCGGCTAAATACATCAATCACAGTGAGAATATAATTGAAACCTTTGTTATACTTTCTTATATGTTTCATATCGTTTAGATCAGCTTGCCATAGGTCATCGATGTTGCCGACAATATACTTGTTCCTCTGAAACTTACGTTTAATAGGCTTGTGGAGTGTGTATGTGTCTTGTTTCTGAAGCCATAGTCTGACGTCATTTTTGGACACACTAGGAGGCGCTGCTTTCCACAACTTATCTACTCCCGAATATGATGCGTGGTGTTCTGGGTCGTAGTAAATTTTTCCTAGTGTCTCGTCTAGTGAAGATGTCATTTTTTAAAACGGTACGGTGTCCAGCGTTGAATAATCTTCTCCTTAGCTGGGGTGAACTCTTCGTTAGACTATGAGTTCTTCGACGCATAAATGTCTCTTTCTTTGCGGCGCCGGCGCTCTCTGTCGATGCGTACCCTCGAATAACGTTAAATCGCTGACGATTCCCTATATATACTAATGGCACATTCATTTCGTGCAATAAGGCTGAAAAAGAATCAATACCCGTGGGATTAGAGTTTTTCCTTTTTCTCATGACATCTCCAACGAGATCGACAATATTGGACCCTGGAATCACGCCACCCTTTATAGTAACCGTTCCGTCGGAGCTCCAGTTGATTTTATCCGAAGAAACAATTCGATTTATCAACAACTCTGCCTTTTTCTTGAATTTCAGGGGCATGGAATCGATAACTTCGGATCGAAGAGGTATGCGTACCTCTTTCCCGCTATTTACGGGGTTCTCATCGACGCCAATGCTATCTTTCTCCAGTACAGGAAGGATAAGCGGTTTTCTTTCCTCCCCCGCAAAATGTAGGAAGCGGTGAAGACATTGTCCGTATAGGTTTTACTTTTCACTGTCCGATTTCAGGGGTGCGCGTAAAATTCCCTCCATTTCACGATCAAGAGAAGAGAGAGCATGACCGCTATCAGTCATCGGAACGCTTGAGCTCGCCATGCGGTGTATAGTTTCATGCGGAACAAGCACCATTTTCCTAGCGTGCTCCATTGTTTACGAGGCTAGAAAGAACACCGCTTATCAGAGGTAAGAGTAGAGGTAAAATGAAACCGCCCGATTGAACGATTAATTTCTTCTTTTTCTTCCAGCAGCCTCTTCCCGTTGCAAGTTTACGGAGTAATGTTTTGTGTTACGACAAGCGCTTTTTCTGAGCACAGGTTAAAATGACCCTCCCTTTCAAAGTACTATCAGCAATTTCGCAGATAGCTCTAGTGACTCCAGGGTCTGCTGCTTTGAGAACTGCTTCGCGTATCGTAGGTTTGCAGCGTGCAATACACCTAAGAATATCTGCGTGCTTAGCTGTTCCATGCTTCATGGCGACTAAAAGCTGTACAAGGAACGTGCGTCTATTTATTTACAAATACGCGTCATGCGATTTGATGTCATTTTCTGAGATGGGAAAAATTGCACCCCTTCCTCCGGAAATATTTTGGTGCGATAGCGAAGCGCGTCGGGGGTGGATTGTTTTAAATCAATGAGTAAATAACCGTGTGCTTCTTCCGTCGCATCATCATAGGCGTCCTGGAGAAATCTGATATTTTTAGGATAAATCTGTCGTGCTAAACATACAACCTGACTTCGGTCTCTAGGTTTTTTGAAATATACAATGTAGTGAGTGTTTAGAGAAATATCACGGGCTCCCTTTCCCTGATGAAATAAGTTTTGCGTCAAATGAATAATACTGATGTTCCTATGATGACTCCCCCTTGAAAATAAATCTACCACTATTTTGTCGTTGCTTTTCATCATTAAATCGTCTAGAATCATTAATTTAGCACCTTCTGATGGAGGAATTCTCTGCATGTCCGGTAGCCCCTCGTGGAAAGTAACGTCTAATTGGCTCAAAGATTCGTAACAGTGCTGCCATTCCGTATAACACCAGATTATGTCTGAAAACGTTACGTCGAACATATCCCTTTGAAATTTTATAAGCTTACTTGTGAAACAAGTCTTGCCGCATGAGGTGGGACGTTAAGGAAATGAAAATAAATACGTGTGAAAAAGAAATGAGATAGCTAGGTAATTGAAAGTATAGAAAAGAATGAGAAGTAGTAGGCAGATAGCTTCAATCTCTTTTTCTTCGTTTGAATCCATAAGGAAGTGTACAAAAATCTTCTGTTCTTTTCCTCTTCGTTTAGACAACTCTGAACAGCTTTGTCTCGGTCCGGGTGGCGATGTCATGGTTCTTCAGGCGATAGATGCGGTGGTCGTATGTTAGTCTCCGCCCCGGAGTATCTTCGAGAACCATCTTCTTCAAAGTATCGAAACACACCTCTTGATCATTTGATTTGTTTATAGTAATGCCCCTCACTTTGCACACTTTTTTCTCGAAAGTTGAGGAGCATTTGGAGCGCACCACATATGCGTAATTTTTAGGTCCTCCTGAGACAAATTCTGAGATGTAACACCCTTCTCCCAAGGGAGAGATCTCATCCGTCATATCACCTAGGTAGTCGCCAATCGGTGGTGCCCATTCTCCGGGTTTTTGCGTGTAAACGCAGCTGTCCGTGTCGTGGTAAATTGTACGTCTATTCAACTGCTCGAGATACTTGTAAAGCTCGAGCCTAGCATGAGCAGTTGTGTAACACGCCAATACAATATTGCCACTAGGTGAGGGGCTAACAGCTTCGGCGGTCTCTTCCCAATGAACATATAAAATTTCATCAGTTATCTCCACTGTTCGATGCACTTCAATGCTAGGGTTCGAGAGCAATGAGTATAACTCATCTAGTTTTTTGATAACGCTCGTCTGAGCCAGGATTTCACGCTGCCCAAACTTGCCCCAGAAACTGTTTAGCATGAGTTTTGCTAGAGAGCGTTTTTCAGCGTTGAATTCAATATTCTTTTTCTCGAGACATACTCCCTCTCTCGAGAAATAATTTCAGGTGTCTGTCTTTATTTTCCTCAGAATCACACCAGCTAGGCCACCCACTAGCATCCTGCTTAACTTTCAAAAAGTTATTAATGTAACCCGAAAAAAGGCCTCCTCTCGTTTCTCTGGAATACTCTGTGATGTTATTATAATGCCAAGCTTCACGTATCTTCAGCACCTTATATCCCAGAGAAACCGCCTTTTTTACCTCGTTGGTAATCCATGTCACCACTAGTTTTCTTTCTTCTTGCGTATGGAAGCACGTTCCCTGGTTTTCCTTTAGAGCACATTTACGGCATAGCGGAAAGAATAATTTTCCGCTGGCTTTCACTGGCAGTACAGGTAAATACAGGTCGGTAGGGGGAAGAAGATCGCAGCGCACCAGCCCTTCTATCTCGCCAAGGGGAGGACAATCTTCGCCCACGTATATAACAGGGTGCCCAAGTGGATATGCCTTATACTTGTTGACGAAGGGATACAACGAGCAAATGTCGATGTATTTTATTTTCTCCCCCTCTGACTCATTAGCCTTGTGGTAAAGCTTTACCGCATTTGCTCCATAGAAGACGTCCCGGGGGTTAAGAGGACTTTTATCACACATAGGATGCTCCCTCAAGTACATTTCCAACTCGCTGTCTCTCTCAATCTCCCTATCGAATTCGCACTCCCACTTTTGGATTACGTTGTAGCCCCTTTGTCTGAAAAAATTTAATTTTCTCTCGGTGGTTTCAAACCTTGATTGCATTGTTTCTTGAGAATTTTTGTGGATGGGCTCGTGTCTATTTTTAAAACACTTGGGGCAACCGTGGTAAAAGCACCCGTTGAACTCAAAAATTGTCTCAGCATCAGGGGTTTGCAAATATCCGTCAACCTTCTTTCCTACCTTCCTCACTTCTTTTCCGTTGGCAGCATGTTGTATCACCTGACCCCTACTTCTCTCTTCAGATAGAAGCCACTTAATGGCCTTCTGGGATTGAGCGTCCACCCATCGGTATCCCCCAGGAGGTACAATGGCTATTTCATCGGCTTTCAGGTATATTTTCCTGAATACGGACATACAAGCGCTCGCAATGGTCAGCGCCTCTCTGAAGGGATCCGTGTCGTTTAGGCTGAGGAAATCTTGCCGGAACTTTGTGCAGGCTATGCGAAGAATATTTACATCCTGTACGCAATACTTCTCGATTTCATCTTCCATTTTGAAGACGTAATTTTTTTCCACCATTTCTTCATGCTATTTTTGAAAAATTTCAGCATCTTTCCTTGTCATATGTTCCACACCGTAGTCAGCAGGTGGCGGCATCGGTCCCTCGTAGTTTTTATTGGCATTAGTATTAAATAAATGTGGGAAGTAGCCTTTTGCTAGGGAATCATCTAATCCTAACGTCTGAGGAAGTTTTGACAGAGGCATTGGAAGAAAACTGAGTGAGTCAATGAATTTGAGCCCGTCAAATTGTAAAGATATCAATTTAGCCCCTGTAGAAATTATCTTCGGCTGCCAATTCATTTTTTCAACCATTGCTTTTATGATGAAGTGGCTGTCATATCCCTTTGCATAATGTGCTATGCAAATTATTTCCTTAAAGCCCTTGTTTTTCATGTTCACTATGGATTTTAAGAAGTCGAGGACCGGTTCAGAATCGCGAAATATCTCCTGTCTCTCTCCGCACTGCGTACACGCCAGCATTGATTCTTCGTTTATGCACGCACCACAACATTTTTGAGAGACAAGAAGGTTAGGGGTATGGAGGAAATGTCCTGTTTTTTCCGGTAGAGGAGTGTCCTGTCTACACTCTATATCATAGAATATAAATAGAAATTTTGTAGAAGGCTTGTGCTGTTTCATCTGGGGCTTCGTGTAGCACTTTTTTTCGACACATGCCTACTCTTGCACGTCTTACAGTATATTACGTCACAAACATGTTTTTCTCTCGTCATTTCCAAACTGTAAACTCGCTGACAGTCCACACAGTATTTTATGACGTCGCACGGTGATTTCCCCTCACCCCTCCTCTCTAAATGCTGTGTGAAACATCTTACTCCATAAAAGTTTCTGTTGCACACTTCACAAGTCACAATTGGTTCACAGATATCACAAGGTGGCGATCTCATACATCTGGAGCATTCTGATGCACATTTGTGATCGTATAGATTAGAAAAATCTACCCTACAAGGCCTTCAGTAATAATCATAGCTGAAGGCCCCTTTAGGGGACACAATATAGTTAAAGTGTTTTTCTCCATAAATTAAGTCAATGTGTCTCCGCGCGCTCCCATCTTCTGTCGGATTTGATGGTCTTTCGAAGAGAACTTCTTTTCCCCTACGGTCTCCAAAAACGGTTAATTTGTACGACGGATGGTGATCCTGGAAACACTTAAGGTGCTCCAGTCCGCCGCCGTTATTTAAATTTACCCCCAAGGCTCACACAACTCTTCAGCCCTCAGCGTTTGTAAACCACCACTTCTCTTAACAGCTTTGTAAATTTTGGTGTTGTCTTCATGACGTGAGATACCCACACATATAGCCCTAGCCAAACAGAGGTCCTTATTGGAAATGACAACAATCGACCTCTTTGATTTACAAAAATCGTGGAAAGTACAGAGACGATTTTTCAAATGGCGCCCGCCAGCTGGCATTTCCGCGTAAGTAAATGTTACATGCAGCATCCCATTTATGAGAAAAGTCTCGTTGGACTGAATAACTTTTTCAATTCTTCCAAAAATCACCTCGGCACTAAATTGATCAACACGTCCATAGGAAATATTAATCGGTTTTCCAGAATTTTCAGAGCTGTATATAGACATTCTTGCCTTACTGTTTGGAGGGATTCCGTCGGTCAGCTCGCTGATTAGTGCGTCTAATGATGCTTGGAACCATGCAATGGGATCCATACCTTTGAAAGTCGGGCGCAAAACACAAGCAATCTGTCGCCCGTTCAAGCGAAATTTTTTCAAACAACTTCGATTCTCAGAAAGTATAGTAAAAAAGATATTTTCAGTATCACCACCGCCCTTTTACGTTCCCTGTAGAGGCTCTGAGGATGCTTCCGCTATCCCGCTTTCATCGGGAGAGCAATCCGTAAGCAATTCATCCATCTGAGGTTCTGAGGATGTTTCCGAAAGCACGCTTTCATCGGGAGAGCAATCAGTGCGCAATTCATCCATCGCGTCATCTGCCAAAGCGTCTGATGAGCTAGACTGCATACAGGGGCTATTTAAATCCTTTGAGGGCAATGAAGTACTCCTATGATCTTCACGGGGAGGTTCATCAGAGCTAGAGGCGCCACAGAACAGTTCTTCAGTTAAAAAAGGAGGCGTTTCATGATGGAAGGGAGAGAGTGAATTTTCTAAAGACTGTAGCACTTGTGAGTCAATAGTAAAAGGAGCTTCTTCGAATCCTGGTGGAACATGAGGAGTTAAAACATCTAAACCATGAAATTCGTCCAGATCGTTAGAGGGAGCAATATTTTCGAGTAGGCCGGAATTCACTTTTTCAAACCCAGGCGGTGGACGAGTCATACCAACACGAAGAGCTTGATGAGCGAGAGGTGGAATTGATGCTTTCCAATACCGATTAGACTTTCCCCCCATCGCGATGGGGGGAAAGTCTATAACCGGTAAGACTGAATCAAACGGAGGAAGCGTGGACTGATTAATCTTTTCCGCAGCCTGCGATTTCGCCAAAAAGTCTACAAATCCTTTATCAAGCGTTGGAACAGGAGAGGCAATGTTTGATGAAGCAGGTAACAGGTTTTCACTAATATTATCCTTATTGGAGATATTAGACGGGTCGTTTAGCACTTTAGGGAGAGGTGATTTTGCGATTGAAGCAGTCTCAGCTTTCTTCACGTCTTGTATTAGTTTAATGAGGTCGTCTACTCCTACTTCCTCCCCGATCACGAACCTACGATGCACCAAACCGTTCAAAACACTGTTCAAAAGTGATACGTCAGTAAACGCTCCCGAACGATGGGCTCGTATTATTTCAGCGGCCGGCACAAATTCAAAAATTTTATCCATTGAGGATTTATAAACTCACTACTTTTCCCGGAGATCTGACGATGCTGCTGCTGCTGTTTTCCCCCCGGAGATACTGCTTCCAATAGGCTGCAAAGTGTGGTGGGAGAGGTTCCCCCCATCGGAGATACTTTTTCCAACAGGCTGCAAAGTGCGGTGGGAGAGGTTGACAGCGCCGCGACTTCTCACTCAGGATCGACGAGGGATAAACTGGACAGCGCTCGAAGAGGTTGAAAGAGGCTCGAAGAGGTTGACGCCATCTCACTCAGGATCGACGATGGATAATTCGGACAGCAAAGTGCGTAGACAGCCGACACACGTAACATACAGCAGCTAGGGCATCAAGGCGTAACCACGAGACATACAAGTGACAGATAGAGCGTTACTCTAGGTCCTTTAAGGGTTTGAATTGGTATACCCCAGCTCAAAAGAGGGGTGAGATTCCCTCGAAACGCTTTGAAAAATACATTCACTTCGGTCCTTCCATCATATTTCTCCAAGTGACCAAGCCCTTCCCGGGGGTGAAGCTCCTTTCACCGTCCTTCTCACGATTTACCTTTTACTCCCCCTGCAATCACGAATAGTACGTCACACGGAATTTCCTTTTTCAGAAGAGTTCATGCCATCCGTGAGAAAATGCTTTGGCCTCCCGATTGCGTTTACGGTCATTTTATTTTAGATATTTCGTACGCCTTTCACCTACGATAACGACGTAGGGGTGATTAGCTTGAATGACGTAGGGTTTAACAACTTCTATTTTGAAGTTTCACGTGGGAAAATAATATTCGCTACTTCCTCACCCCTTTGCAATGGAAATACCCCTCGTTAAATACCACTTTGGAGACACCGTGACGTTAAAGGAGGGTGAACGACGTAGAATAAATACATTTCCCATCGTTTCGACTTCTTCTCATAATATATTATATTATCTCCTCCCTAATTAGACGTTCTCGGCTTTAACACGTAACGATCATTAGCTCTCTACCCCCGCTTGCAAAGCTACAATACATTAGTGGAGGTTCCCCGGCATAAGAAAGACGCTAAACATTGCAGGCCCTTTTCCCAACTCCCTTTCTCTCACTATGACGTCAGGGTCGCAACCTTACCGATCCGTGCTTGAAAGGTAACTGCACAGCTGAGAAGAGATGGTCATTAACAAATATAGAAAGGCACGCGTATTTAGGCAGGGCTTCCCAACTCCCTCCCTTTCCCTCTCTAATGTACCGCCCTCCCAACTTTACCTCCCCAACGCATGGTGAGAGGTCAGTAGGTGGGTCTCATTTGGCCATCACTCGTCGGACTGAAAGCATCCATCCACGATCCTCAATTATTGAAATGGACGACAAGACCGAGAAATACACTTCAGAGGAAATAGAACGAGAGGTAAGCTCGTGGTCGTTTATTTTCTTACGCTCATTGTTACATATAAATAATCTATCCGATTTTCAACTACCTCCGTGAGTCCAGCAATGAAAACTTACAAATCCTTTATTTCAGATTCGAGCTGTCGACCTTTATAGCTGGGAAGATGATTACTCTGATTATAACGATCCATCACCTTCTATCAAGAATGAGTTTCGATGTTCAACGCCCATTATTGCTGACAGGGAATTTCTGAATGGCTTCTGGTCACCGAATCGCGAGGCGCCTGCGATTTCAACGAGTATAGAGGAGATCAGCAGCACGGCGGAAACTGAAATCGTCGACGCTGCTGCGTATGATGTCTTGGATACAAGAGCCGACAGCCAAGATAGTCTCATATGCTATCATTTGAGTTTTCGGAACCACATTCAAGTGTTTGCGACGCTGCTGCGTATGATGTCTTGGATACAAGGGCCGACAGCCAAGATAGTCTCATGCTATCATTTGAGTTTTCGGAACCACTTTCAAGTGTTTGTTGCACTTGTATCACCTGTGATAGTTGTGCCAGGAATATTGTGTGCGATAATTCTTTCAATGACTATACAGAAATTAAAATTAACTTTTTTGATATGAGCGAGTGCAATATATCCAAACTCTCGGATTACCCTTAGTGCAAGTGTGTGACGTGCAAAAATTGCCAGAACCTAGCTTTTCACGAAATAATATCTAATTACAAAGACATTATACAGTGCAAAGAGCATGTGGCTCTGGAATCAGGATTTCCTACATAAATGTAAAGAAAGATCAATAAATTATGAAATGAAATATTTGCTGTTCTTTCCAATGACCTCGTCCATCACATGCTAGTGCTCTGTTTTTCATCATTCATGTGATTGCAATAAATGTATCGCATAATTCGGATCGAAACCTTACCTTTATTTCAGTATGCATAATATCTTTCGAAAGATGAGCCGTCTGGACCACAGGTTCCATAGCCCCGTCGACAGTTTTATAACCATGGCCAGGTAAGGTGTGGATTTACAGAACACAAAGTCTTTCGTCTAAAATGGCCACTCGTTCCATGGGCATTTTCAATATGTCCCACAACGCTTTAAGTATGAAATAAGGGTGGGGGGCTGGGTTGGTGACGCAGAAGAAACACCTTTCTTACGAAATAAGGGTAAGAGGCTGGGTCGGTGACACAGGAGGTGCGGTAAGGAGTGGGGAGGAGGTGTTGGGTCGGGGAAAGGGTGCGGAGGAGGGGATGGGTTGGGGAAAGGGAGTGGAGAAGGGGGTGGGTCGGGAAAAGCGGGTGGAGGAGGGGTTGGGTTGGGTTGGGGGTGGAGGTGTGAAAATTTATAGAACATTGAAAATTTATAGAACATGGGGGTGGGGGGACCCAGGTTCTATAGTACGACGTATGGTAGTAACCAATGTGGCCACACTTGGAATTTCATTAGCTGGCCATAATTGTGCCGAAATGAAATGCGCTATGAATATTAGAAGAAATTATGGAATTTCTATATGCTAGGAAGCTCTTCTATCCCTAAATTAGGGGTTACTAATTCTCAAATGATAATTCTACATTGCCAGCAAAATAAGATTGTTTTAAACTTATTTTCATCAAATAGTGAAGTTCACACTACAGGCAGTTCATGCAATTCCTTCAGGCTGATTTCTTTAAAACAGGTATGTGAAGCAGATCACTATTTCCTAAATGTAATACTTTGAATTGATATGCATACCAATGTACATGAAGGATTACTTTCTCCTGAGATTGTCGAACACCTGGTTAAAAGAACATTACTAATTTAATTTAACCTGATTGCACGTTCATATAGCGTCATGCTATGTATTGGATTAGTGATGCTGATTGAAATTTCACAGGTAATGTCAGAACTGCTAGAAAAAATTCTTCCTAGGGCAAAAAGTCATAGTTTTGAGACTGAAATTAATTTTCTTTTACGTTAATCAATGTATTTGATAATGACTTACAATGTTACTCAGCACATTACATGTAAGGGATACTTTCAATAAAACAGTAGGTATATCTTAAAACCTGGGGAGATAGTAAATGAATGAAATCGCAATCCATATTTAATTCAAATGTAGTTATTTACTTAAACTGAAGTGAAACTGAAGTAAACTGAACATGGAATACATGGCTTTGTTTCACAAAGAATGCAAGCAAGACACAATTCACCCTTAAGACAAATAACGTAATAATTAAGAGTATTACTTTAGTTTCTACAGGGTCTCCTCATTGCCGGGAATATGTTCCATGGCTCTTCCCGATATCCACTTCACCACAGTCTACAAAACTGAAACCACCAGTTTTACCGCAGCAAATATAAACGTATAATAACACTCGCATTTTCTCCGCCAAGATTCACCCGTATTCGCCTCACTATACAATTTGTAGGGGAGGATGGGGTACATTGTGACGGATATCTTATTTACCAAGTATCTCGTAAATGGATGCGTATATCAAAAAGATCCTTAGGCGGTTAACATTCTTTTGTAACAAGGAATCTTTGGTATAATTGTCAGATTTTTAAATTTAATGATACAATAAATATTGGCACTGTCACAAAGTACCCCAATTGTCACATCCAACCCCGGACCGGGGTACAATGTGACAGGCCAAGTGTACTATATGACTGGTCCAGAAGTGTGCTCAGGAATGTTGAGGATTATCACAAAATACAATTTTTCTAAAAAACAATTCAATTTAATAAAAAAAATGAAGTAAAACCTCATAAAGAGATAAAAACAGAAAATAAATTTTTTTTTCAAAGCAATGCTAACTTGAAATCCTTATCTGAAAAAATCTGAGGGTTAAAGGAATAGATGCCACAGGCTTTAAAGCCAGACCTAACATTTTATGCCGTGATTCCTATTTCAATGGCTTGTTTGACAATGTGATATATGGTCACTGTCTCTCCTGGGTGCGAAATCATCCAAGCATTCAAAGCTTTGTCATATGCCATGCCAAAAGGCCCAAAACATGTAGGTCCAAAGGTTGGTACATGTGTGATGTATGGGTATGGCAGGGTTAAAATAGTAATGCCATTTGTTTTGCATAAATCAATTGCTTCGAAGGTGATATGAGTTTCTAGATTATCCATTATAAGAAGGGATGGGTTTTCTTTAGAGGTATTTGTGAGAGCAATGTATCTACTCAAAACCTTTAGGAAATTGACACGATCCATCCATCCAGTCGGGTAGGCCAAGCCAAGTGTTCCTGGGTATGATCTGCAAATCATATGGGGCTTAAAATATTTCCTTGGAAATATCATTATGGGTGGTAAGACAGATCCAAGGGCATTAACTATCACACAAGTTGTGACAAGCGTGCCGCTTTCAGCACTTGCCTTAACTGATACTCTTCACTGTCCTTTGGGAGCTAATACTTTAGTTCTCACTGACTGAACTGTTATTGTGCCACATTCATCCAGATTGAACACTCAAGCCATTTGCAAAGTAGGGGTAGGGTTCTCTGAAGGACTTTATCCAAATTAGCAAAATAAATTTGCATGTTATGCTGATTGAAAGCTGAGCTTCGACCCATGCTGCAAGCCTCTGGCATGCGCAGGAAGTGAGCATATTTAATGAATTAGTACCTGCGATATTTTTTTATTTCCTAAAATAATGTGCATTTATTTTTGTATTTCAAGGTTTAGTTCGATTTTTTTTTCAAAATTATACTGTTAAAGATAAAATTAGTTGGATATTCATTATTTGTGGACAATTATTACAACAGTGTACAACTGGACTTCCACCTATTGGAACGGAGGGCCTATTGTACCGGCACTCTCCGATCTAACCGGAAGGGGAATCCTTCTTCCGTCCTATCCGCAAAAGTAAAAAGGGGTGAGGTTGTGGATGCATTTACTTCTGATGGCGTTTGTGTTCTTAAGAGGAGAGACAGGAGGGATGTGCTGATGATCAGCTCTCAATATGGGAGTCAAATGGTCGATGTCCCTCGCTGGCGAGGAGGTAGCTCCACTTCCAAACCGGAGGCTGTTGCTGAATACAACAAGTTAATGGGTGGCATTGATCATTTGGATCAAATGATGTCTTACTACCCAATAGAGAGGAAGACACTTAAATGGTAACGGAAGTTGGGCATCCACATTTTTCACCTCCTCCTGTGAACAGTTATTTCCTTTACCTAAAATCCCACCCCAGGGTATCTCTCTATTCTTTCCGACTCTCCATAATAAAATCCCTACTCCAACCTTCTTCTTCCACACCTACTCCTCGACCTTCTCCAACTCCAAGGATCATGGGCTTATCGAAATATTTCCTAGCCATGCTTAGTTCAAATGAGCAAAAATAATAGGAAAAGAACATTCCAAAAGAGGTGCCGGGAGTGCTATAGAAAGGGACAAAGGACGGAGACAAGTTTATACTGTCCGGAGTGCGATGACTGCCCTCCCTTATGTCTCATTCCATGTTTTTGTGGATTACCGTAAAGATAAAAGATGTATATAAATTAATCGTGTATAAAGACAAAATATGTGAATAAATAAATGTGGATACATATATAAAATATTGATTTAGAAAAAAGTAATTGTGATTTTAAAAATAATTTCCTACATAATACGCATCAAAAATACATGTTGCTTCTTTGAATAGGTCATTCATCTTCTAATATTGCAAACTTGGTAGCGGAAAATATATGGAAAAATATGTATTTGATGTTAGTTAAACTTTTGTAATGCACGTGCTTTTTCCAGTTTTAGTGTAAACCAGTTTAAATGTGTCTATGCCTCTTATATAAAATGTATTGTAAAATGCATTAAAATTTTATTTCTCATTGATTTTATTCTTTTATTGAATACATTAACTACACATATTACTATATTCTACAAAGGTAAGTAATTAGAAGACTATGTATTGTACTTCGGTTCAGACATTTTAAAGCAGGTACATAAGTACCTATTAACGATGATGTGTCAAGATGTAAGAATTATTTAAAATACGAGGATTCATGCGAGATGGAGTGGAATTTGTCCATATTGGAAAAATCATGTGCAATCTTCCACAAAAAATAACTTTTAATGCGACCCGGATTTCAATGTTGATACATCATCGTCAGGGTACAAATTGTGTTAGGTGTAGCCAATATATACATCTTTTGGAAGAGGTAGGGGAGTGAGGAGAGGTGATGAGTGGAAAAACTGAAGAAGGAGGTGAAAAGGGATGGGGAGGAGTGGAGAGCAGGGAAATGGTGGATTCTTTCAGGGTAAACAAACATAGACAACACAAATCAGTGGCAAACAATAATTGGTGGCAGTCTTCTTCTCTTCTTTTGGCTCAGGTCAAAAATTTCGTGGTGCTGCTTCCAAAGGCCCTTGGTGAGTGGTGGTGGAGGGAGAGTGTCCCTGGGCAGGCAGGCAGCTGTGCGGATTGGGTGTGGGCCACTCGAGGCAGGGGTCGTCTGAGGGCGGGGGGGATACCAGTAAGACGCCTCCACACTTTGAATGGGGGAAGAGGTGGGGAGAGGGGGTGGAAACTGGTCTGGTGAATATTCTTCCACTAATTTATTTTCATTTTTTTATAGCAGCAAGAAAAAAAGCATTATAATTATCACCTTGATCAGCGGGTGAAGAAAAGTGTATATGTTCTCCAGTACATACTGTGTCCAGTTGTCCTATTATTTATTGAATTATTTTTTCTCCATTTATGTATAAATGTGCCTTGCATCTAATTGAAATAAATATATTTTTTGACTAGATTCATCGTCATCATGGTGAAAACTCGGGCAGGCAGAAACAAGGAATGCGGAGGAAAGGGGCTTCCAGGGAAAGGTATTCCAACTTATGACAAGGACTGCAGCTAACACGTATACATGGACCGACAATAGACTTCCTAAAGCCTAAGTCGGAAAAAAAATGAACGGAAAAAAAATGGAAACTTAGATGCTTTCGGAAGCCTAAGCCTTCCCTAAGCCTCTAAGCTTCCATTTACTGACACCCCAGGCTTGAATGTACCAAACCCAGGAGAAGATCCCAGAAAAAAACCCTCTAACCGACTGTATAAAATAAGACCCCTTACTGACATTTTTCATCGCACAATGGACGACATTGTGATCCCGACACAAAGACTGAGCATATATAAATCCATGGTTCCTTGGAGGGGTCATCTTATCTTTTGTATTTACATGAAAAGTAAGTGACATAGGTATGGAGTCAAGTTGTATATGCTGACCCACTTCACTTGGTCCACCACTTACTTGAGCAAAGGATCTATTGTACAGGAACTCTTAAAGCTAATTGGAAGGGGACTCCACCTGACCTCGTAGTGAAAAAGCTGAAATGGGGTGAAATAATGGATGTACTCATTATCAACGGAGTATGTGTTATGAAGTGGAGGGATAAGCAGGACATACTGATGGTCAGCTCCAAATTCGGTGGCAATTTGGTTGATGTCCGTCATTGGAGGTGATGTCAATTCCAAACTGGAGGTCATTGCTCGGTACAAGAGTTAATGAGTGACATCAATCACTATGATCAAATGATGTCATATTACCCAATTGAGCGTGAGACTATGAAATGGTACAAGAAGCTTGGGATCCACATACTCCACCTTGTTTTGGTTAATAGCAATTTCCTGTACCGTAAAACCCATCCTAAAGTCTCTCTGCCCGATTTCAGCTTGTCCATTATAAAACTCTCCTGACTCCTTTATACTCACTCCCTTCAATCCCTTGTTCCTCTCCCAGCCTGTCCTCTAGGTTCCTTGAAATATCAAAGTGCTACCTTGAGATGCACGATGTTGACAAAGGCCGGAAACGTGCTTCTCAACGACGGTGCACACTTTGCTCTCATAGAGGGCTCAGGAGGGATACCACATTGTTTTGTCCTACCTGTAAGGGTTGCCCACCCTTTTGCTTCAAACCCTGTTTCAGGGAGTACCATAAGGACACATGCCGACAGGATTCAAATTTAGAGACACTATTTTGTCAAAAATAGTGAAAAGGATCATAAGTGAAAGACCCAAAGGTTGGTTTGATGAGTGAATGAATTTGTATGGAAAGACCAAATATGTCATAGCGCTCAACATAAACAGCAGCCGAAGAAAGGATTAGGAGAGCTGTCCTGAAAAAGAAAAAAGAGGTGGGTATGCAACCACACATGTCACAACGGAGTAACAATCCAGTGGCTGTGGATGCCAATCAAAATTTGTAATTGCAATTTTGCATTCAATGGTTTTTTCCCAATTTTTTAACAATCAATTATTGAATGTGGCTATGATCAAAATTAATAATGAAAAAAAATAAAGAATTCAGTCACCGGCAAAAATTAAAATTTTTATCGCCGCGTGGAAAGTGTAAATACATTTACATTGAATTATCATTCGTAGGTACCTCATCAACCCTTGACCTTGGCTATTTTCAGAATCTCACTTGATTGAGGTAAAACTATTCCCGGCCTATCTTTCTTGACACCTATAATTATAAAGGTCTTCAAAAACATAGAGGCAGTCGATAACACATTATTTTTACTTATTTGCTTATAACTACCTCTTTGGGTGTGTCTAGCTCAACAATGGGTAATGTGATGTGAAACGCTTATGTTTGAGTATAGTTTTGCCAAAACAGCATTTGAGCAAGCTGTTTTCCCCGTTTCTTCACCATCTACAACACGGCAACAGGTAAACAGCATTTGAGCTATCTTCCCTAAGAGTTCGATTATCACTTTTAGCCAGGT
Source organism: Pyrrhosoma nymphula (assembly GCA_963573305.1). Lineage (NCBI taxonomy): Eukaryota > Metazoa > Arthropoda > Insecta > Odonata > Coenagrionidae > Pyrrhosoma > Pyrrhosoma nymphula. The sequence goes on along the minus strand of OY754335.1, from coordinate 125,298,938 downwards.
GGGGAGTGTTTCAGTACCTTTTTCATATTTTGTGCATAGATAATTCAAATAAAAGTTGATCAGACCTGAGTATAAACAGACCCCTTACATTCATCTTTCATCTCGAGATCACATCCACTGTGATTCTAGATACATTATGAGTATCAGTAGCCATTTTATCATGGTCAATTTCAACTATTACACATAAATTTGTTATTTTGGCAGATTTAAAAACAGACACCCCTTTTGCAATGAGAGTACACACTCAAAAATAAACGAAAGCACACATTTTTATGAAATCATTGGCATTTTATTTACATTTACATATTAAAATAACACTCAGAAGTCCACACATACTGTATATATTTGATCAACCTATAGCAATAAATAATCTGATATCTTCCATTAGGATTGTGAAGCTTATTTCTTTGTGTTCTTTTACAAATGAAGGCAAATGTATGTAGTCCAAAGAGTGAAAACTTTTTGCTAGTTTTCCTGGGATATATGTTTTGGCTTTTCATGGTAATGATATCTTGGATAGTAAAAGAGGCAGATAAATACAAATAATTACACACTGAGTGCTGAATAACAAGTGTTCAATCAATTCCACCTTGATAAAACTTTTAGTCTTAATGCAGATAAAATATTTCATAAATGTATGTATAATTTATATATATGTATATATTTTAATATGCTACAGCTTCTCATTTCTATTTTTTATTGGTCTCATTAAACTTGACCTTAATGGCATTAATGTTTCTTATATCACACCAAAAGAAACATTACACATAGGTAGGTAAATGATACAACCAAATCTATATTAACTCTTTTTACACTTTACTTATTGTTCTTTTCATTAATGATTATTATCTTTTCATTAAATATATATCTTGGAGACAAGCTTACGCATTTATAAACAGTGCCATAAAATAATTGAAGATTTCTTCTCATACTAGGATGACCCACAATTTTGCATAAAGACATCCACAGTACTTCACTGCAATAAGCAGTTACCTGTGGTTCATGAGGGACACTTACATCAATGGAGATTAAATAATGTAATTGATGAACTTTTACCACCCATTCAAAACTTTTGTAGATACTCCCATTGCATCTCGATGGTAATTATATAGAAAATTGTTTTAGTGTGCTTGTCAAAAATGAAAGAAAGTTTCAAAAGTAGTGGATAAAGCATGACAGTATTTTACAATTCCTTGATCTTTATATGTTTGATAAAATCGTGGAAACAATGCTGCAATACTGAGTCGAGGCTGGTCCTGATGAGCACAAAAAATGTCATCTAGCTTGCAAAGAACGTGAGAATGAGGGTTTGAGAACTTTCCTTTTTTGAGAGGAGACATTAAAAGAGCTACTACAGCACAATAAATAAATAAACCTCACATTCTCTTAAAATCACGATAGGGCAGCCAACCATTGTTGTTTTTCTGGATACATCCTCATTAATTTAAATTATGGACCGTATAGAAGGAGTTCATAACATTTTGAAAAAAGCCCTGCAATTAGGCTCTTTACCCTTATGCTGCTGCCACATTATGATGAATGTTAATGAATTCAATGAGCTGTTAGAGTTAAATGTGTGTCATGGTATTATAGGAAAAATCATCCTCAGATGCCCTCATTTTTTAGTCAAATGCCCTTTTGCTTCCATATTTGAATAGTTGGCAGCCCTACTCAGGGCACAACTATATTTCCATGGCATTTTGATTTTTAAGGGCACAGTCTTCATGATGGTATTATTTTTGGTTTATGCCCTGCTCATGTGTTTTGCATAGTTCAAACTTCTCTCATTAAGCACAGTGATGGCAATTCTATTTATTTTCCAAATTTTCTCAACCTTGTTCATGCAAGTAATAAAATTTCTGATTTCACTTGCCTGAAAAGTGGTTAATCCTAAAAATAAGTATGGTGAACAGTGTCTACCACCAAACTATTTCCTCCAATGAACACAAAAATGACCGTAATTTATAGACACCTATAGGCCAACTTCGGGTTTAGGAGAGGGATGGGAACGGGAGATGCTATAGCAGTGATGAGGACGCTAGTAGAAAGAAACCTAGAGTATGGGCAAGATGTTTTTGCATGCTTCGTAGATTTTGAGAAGGCGTTTGATTGGGTGGACTGGATGAAATTAACGGGAGTGTGAAGAAATTAGGGGTCTATTGGAGGGACAGGTGTCTGATTCAGAATTTGTATATGGGCCAGATGGCGCAGGTTAGGATGGGATTTGGGATGCAGAATGGGGACTGTCCAAGAACCTACCAATCAGCTGGTAGAATACTTGAATGAATGATAGGCCAACTAATTAAAGGACCAGCCAAGCATAAAAATTGTTGTAGGCAGTTCCTTTCTTGCTCATCAATCATTTAAAATGTCTCAAAACATCAGGTCAGTATTTTACAAAAGACAAGAATTAAATTTATCTGCATAACTGTTGGTCTTTCAAATTCCAATATGTAATCTCAAAATTTTTATTCAAAACAATGCAATATCCAGGCTTGAAACACTTTTACCATTGCTCTTCATTACCCTATGGAACTAACTGGTGACTGATGACTTACATGGTTCATTTACTGACTGGAGAGGCAATTAAAATACTGCCAAAATTCTCAAGATCATTTCAAACCACCACGTTGATTGAAAAAGTGGGATCAATGAATGTACCTAACTAAGATGAATGTATAATACAAAAATACTCAAAAAAGGCACTTTGATGTCCTAACTATCATATATGTCTTATTTTCAGGAAATCACCATTTAAGACGTTTTTCCAATTGTATTTCAAATGTGTTACTTCAGTGAAAATTGGTGTTTGAGCTAAACTGTTATGAAATATATTCTCAAATTTCAATCACACTTTTCCAATGGGAAAAATTAGCTAAATTCAATAATCTAAATTATAATAGCCAGTTTCAAATATCTTTGCGACTGAGAGGCAGGCTTAAGTTTTTGGGGGGTGAGGGAAGAGAAAGTCTCCCGGCACGTGACTTCACGAAAACCAACTAGAATGCAGTAGGCAGAGCCTAGTCTCTCCAAAATGCAGTCTCTCCCAGTCCTCCGTTGTGTGAACTTCGTGAATCTGCTAGCTGTGTTGCCAAAGGAGAGTGTGTGTCCTCGCGTGTCCCATTAGGTTTTTCCCTTGGGGGATAAGCTGGGTGACTCACAAGCTGATTTTTTAGCAATTATATTTTTTCTTTTCCTTCATTTTGCATAATTTTAAATGCACTAACCATTTTGTTTATTATTTCCTGATTGATTTGAGGCCAAACAATAAACAATTTCGTCGTATTTTAGTGAAAGAGCATGGCATAAACTTGGGGAGAAAAATCTTCGCGCGATCACGACAATGGTCAGAAATCAACGAAATGACATGCCGTTTGGACTCATTTTAATCGGCTGATTTGGAAGGAACTGAGATTAATGTCTGCTTGTTATTATTATTCATCATATAAATGTTACAACTTCTGTTTTCAAAAGTCCACTTCTGAGTCATTAACCAAGCACTTCCCATTCCTTCAAAGACTCTTGAGACTGGTCAAGATAAGAAGTCCCTGTGGGGAGGGAAAGGGATGAAAAGGAGTAATCCCCCTGACCACGGCGCCAGCCTGGAACTCTTCTGCCCCTCCAACTGGGCCACGTGGTGAATCCTCCGTGTCTGTCACAAACAATGCCTACGACAGGCAGCCTTTCGTTTCTATAAATTCTAATTCGCATACATGGCAACGTCGAGTCCAAGTTTTCTCTCTCTCTCCCCACTCCACTTCCCTGGTTCCGGAGGCCCCACCTTCCTGCTGCAAAGCCCCTCGAAGCATTCCAAGCCCGCACGAAGGGCCAGTCGCAAAGATATTTGAAACGGATAATAGCAAGGATTTGGAATAATCCTCAGCTCTTTCCAAATAAAGCTGCATATTAATTATAATGTCTTGTAAATTATTCATTAAAACCAAGGCACCACTGATTGATAATTACTTTAACCCTAAGTTCAATAGAATTTGCGAAATGTTTTAACTGGAAAATCATTTGAGCAATTAATCAACTCAATGTCAATTCTGTGAAGTATTGCCGATCAGAAGGCTGTAAAAAGTAAAAGGTTCTTACTTGGATACACCAACTTGCATTTCTTTATCTCAGCAAAACCTTTCGATCACTAAACGCACTAGTTTCAAACATTGATCCCCGAATTCCTCATCATGGCAATTTCTGAATTACCCTATTAGGCTTACTTCTTTATTTTAATTAGGTTTTACCATTACTTAACTAACACTAACTTTTCATAATCAAGTCAGCATCACATATGCTGGACTTGGATACATTACATTTCATCAGGAAATAGGGTTAATTTTAAAAAGCTACAATATTACAGTATTGTCCTTAATATTTACATGCCAAGCGATGATATTACAAGAAAAACAAGAATTCTCTCTGAAAAACATGATTTGAATTCAATAGCCAAACAGAGCATGGTTTCCAAATTCTTTCCTGCAGGATACAACAGGAAACCGTTTCATGACACTTCTGCAGCACAGTACTGACAGGGTAATTTAGCATTTAATTAACCAATTTACAATAATCCACAGTGGTGCAGAAAAAGTTTCCAATAATAATTCCAATAAATACTAAAGACAAACACTTATGTATCAAAAGAATTTAATGGACATATTGGACTTTCACAGACACATAGTGTCACACATTTATGGCAGCATTAAAAGATTGGGGTTCTTTATGATATTCTACTCAACGTCCCTGATATGGGTTCCAATGGCCTACTGGACAAATACAAGTAGGAATTTAGCAACAAACGTTTCCAATCTTTCTGTATGGCATACCTATAGTGACATAGCATTCTCTTTCTGCCAAAATAAGCAGACATTGCATTTTTGAGGATGCCTATTTTGATTTTTTAAATACCTACACATTCCTGCAATTCAAAAGCACACCTCTGGCATGTTCAATCAAAAAAAGTTAAATTCTTTGAAATATGTCACATCTATTTTATAATATTCATTCCACAGATATGAAGGCTTACTTATATAGGTAGCTAGGGCACAGCAGTCAGTTTGGGTTATGGTGAATGTGAGTAACATTTGTGTGGCAATATAGTACCATGTAAAAATAAAAAAATTACTGACAGTGAGTATATTTCCAAAATAGAGTGCCGTTAAAGTCCATATTTCTCAGATGTGGCTTATCATTAATCACATCAGTGTATAATGCATCTTGCCCAATATATTGATATACAAAATCCATTGCACTAAAAGGCTATTCAAAACAACAATATGTTGTTGAAAAAATCAGCTTTCTCAAAAAAAATATACATTCATTTCAAGGAGAATATGTTCCATCAATTGGCATGTAATTGGTGTGATATGACTTACAAGGGAAGAACAGCTTAAGACCCAGAAGAGCCCAAACTTACAAACTTTTCATATCACCACAGCTTTTTTTTTGGCTGATTTCTAATTTATCTATGCATACATGATTTTAGTGGCCACATAAAATTTGGGCCTTACCGTCACTTACTCACTTTTTCATTAGAGTACATGGAGGTTTTCACAGTTTTTAAACTTGGAGTCCTCCTTGCCAAAGAGCCACGTGAAAACTTGGCGAGCCTTCATACTGGCCCTGACCACGCCTCGGCTCTTGTACCAGTGAGATCCACCCCCATCGCTGGCCCCTTTGTTCTTGAACTGCTCAATCTTCAGGCGTATCTGACTCAGTATTCCCACTAGTAATTCATCCACATTGTGATTGATCCCAACAGAAATTTCAATGAACTTGGCGCGATAAGTGCAGGCAAGGCATTTTCCATCTGTAAAATGAATTGAAATGATATTTCAGAAAAACATTTAAATGAAATATTCAACACTACTAAAATTTATAGCCCAAAAGGATATTCAAGTAATATCATTTTGAATGACTTTTAAATGTCACTCAAGATTTTAACTCCTTATATGCATGAATATTCTCCCTTAGATAAAATTGTTTACTTGCAGCAATATTATGCTTATTGCACCTTCAATTAACATTCATGAATAAGTTTTCCATCATCATTTCAGTAGACCTCATGGGCTAAGGAATTAAAAAAATATGCATATGAAATTCATGATGAAATAATCATTTACCTGGACTGGGATATATGTTTGCAAATTTTGGCTATCAGGGTTCATACTCCAGCTCGGTTCTATGTACAAGATGCTTTGTGATACAAACTTTGAAAAATCTCTTTCTGAAAATTATCTAGTGGTGTTAAAACCAGACAAGGGCATGATTGTCATTGTTATGGATAAAGATGTACACATAGAAAAGTGTGAAAACTACCTCAGTGACAACAAAATAGTGATTTTTTCAACCCAAATTACCAAAAAAGTGCAAGAAATCAATATCATCATGGCAATTAATATTCCAATCCCAGGAAGCTGCCCGCCTAGTGCAAATGAATCCTCCAAATTCTTTGGTCTCCTGAAGATCCACAAGAGCAACATATACCTGTTAGGGCCGTTGGGTCCAGTATCTCCACCCCTAACCATCTTCTGTCACACAAGATTAATTATGTGTACCGCAGCTATTCCAAATTTAACCCCAAAAATTGAATTAAGAATTCAGTGGAATTTGTAAAAATGTAATCAGAAAAAATAGTTGCCCACATGTACTATGGTGTCATTTGATGTGACTAACTTATTCCCTAGCTTTCACGAAATGAAGCTCTTATTCTGGTGGAAGCCCTCCTTGTGAAAGCCAAAGTACCACCATTAGTGATCAGTGAATTGTGCACAGTTCTCACAACATGCGTGCAACAGAATAGTTTCTTATTAAATGGAAAATACTACCACCAATGGAACGGTTTGGCAATGGGTTCTCCTTTATCCCCCCTGCTTGCTGACATATACATGGACAATCTAAAACACAAGTTATTCTGCTCCAACCACCCCCTGATCAAACACATTCACCATTGGTTTATGTATGTGTTCTGTGTCTGGCCTGAAACGAAGAGACAGTTAAGTTTTTTCAACTGTATTGAAATCCATTGACTGAAATGTGAAATTCACTAGTGAAGTGGAATCTGAAGGAGTGCTAAATATCCTGGGTTTTTCAATTAAAATCATAAATGGAGAAATTAATTTTTCAATCTATAGAAAACCGTACTATTTTATCAAGTGATACACTACAATTCATGACATCACATACTACAGAAGTTGGCTGCTTTTCATAATTTTTTCATAGATTTTGCTACATTCCAATGACAGAAACGTACAAAAATGAAGAGGTAAACGTAATAAAACAGATTGCTTTAAATAATGGGTATCCTGAGGAATTAACAGACAAAATGCATAGACGAAAACGCACCCAGGCAGCCACAAAAGAGATTTACAGTGCCAGACCCAAGGAAAAAGGCTCACTGAAGTGGAGAAGGAAATTTCTTCCTCAGAAATATTCCATCGAAAGTCCAATGGTTATAGCCCAAAGAATGAGTGAGAGTGGCCTTCTACAACAGGCACACACTAATGAACCTGTTAGGCAGCAACAAGGACAAGACGGAAGTAATGGAAGAGAGTGGTGTCTACGAACTCATGTGTGTGCAGCAAATGTGAGGCGGTCTATGTAGGATAAACAGGCAGGAAATTTAAAACAAGAGTAAAAAACAAAGAGTCTGCTACTCAAACAAAAACAATCAGTCTCAGTTCGCAAAACATTTCCTAGAACATGGACAATTAAGTGATTATACACCTAAAATCCTACACCTTCAAGAAAAAGTACGGAAGCTGGATGCCTTGGTGGAATTAGAAATTTTGTACACAGTTAATTCAAACGGATTTAGTATTGTTAACCAACCTTTGTATCCCTCTTGTTTCCCCCTCCTACACTTCCTGACAACACAACACATTTGGTCATCCCACTACCCCAACCCTCACTAAACCTCCAACCAACCATCTGCTGATATTGCCAGTACCTCCTCCCACAATGTCCTGGCCAGCGTTCGATTCACGGATTATATCCAAGACCCTTGTCCTCCCCCCTTCCAACCCAACACCTTTCCTGCCTCCACCCTTCTTAACCTGTGATGCAACCACATCCCTCTCCCCCTCCCCCCACCTCATACAAATTCATGTATAGATAGATTGGAAATTAGTAAGTGCACCTGAAGATGCTGCTCTGCGGTGAAGCCAGTCATGTCAATAAATCAATTACCATGTGGAATTGCAGTGTTACTTCTTCTATCCTTGATGTCAAGGAATTCCACCAAGTAAGGACAAAAACAATCATCGGGTGAACGATTTTTTTCACAAAGAATTTTGGGCCGTAGCTAATGATTTGCTGCTAAAGTGTTAATGCATGGTGTAGTTTAGGTCTGTTTGTATTGAATTTGGGCATTAGAATTTGTATCTTGATATGACTTTGTATTAAACATTGTTGGTAACTAGGTACTGTGTACATAAGCCACAAAACATTCTCATGTATAATGATATGCCAGTCTTTTCTATACACTTCCAGTAATTGCCAATAGAATTTAGTGGTTTTTGCTAGAATGATACAATGTTTTCTACGGTAAGTATTTTGATTTCACGCTAATTTTGTGAGAAATTTTTTTATGCACAAAAATACAAATTTGGGAGATATCTTATCCATAGTAATTAGGTAAACATGGCTGCTCTTTCAAATAAGTATGTTATTATCAACGTATTAATTTTTTAGTACAGACTTATGCATCTCCTGTAGGAGTATTTGAAATTAAAGTTGCTGCTTCTTCAAATTAAGAATCAGTATATTTAAGGTTACTGAAGAAATTACCTGGGAAAATGCTGTATGAGAGACATAGTTGTTATATATCCAACATGCATACATATGAAAATCATTTATAAAACAGCTATATATACATGCATGTCATCTATATAACAGCTGTATCTGTCATCATACATCTGTATTACACATTTAAACTCCATGTACATACATGGTCAAAATACAAATTTAAAAAAGCTGTGTTACATGAGTATGCAAGGAGATATGCTCCTCTTTTACAAGAAAGATACACCTGTGGAACAGGTGGATGGTCTTCTTTATTCGTCGGTACCTGTTTGATTTAGCAATTTTTCCATTTCTGAGGAAGAGGAGGTACATAGGGAGGATTGGTTGCCTTCCATTTTAAGGGTGAATGGTAGTTGGGATGTAGATTGTACAGCAAAGATACTGTAAGATTACAGATAGATGTATTACACATTTTGTTCTATCAGGGTGACTGATGTTTGATCATCTGCAAATGCGAATGAACACATCATATCCCCACCTACATTTAATTTTACTTCAAGTTCCCCCAAATCATTCTCACAATTTTATTTCCACAAAGTTAAATAACACTGGTGATAACCTGATACCTTGTCTCAGTGATACAATGTCTTACTACTCCATCCAGGGGCGGAATTCTGTACATGCGACCGACACCTATCGGTGTCGCTAACTCGCCCGACCGACACATGTCGGTCAAGAGCTATTCCGGTGGCACCTTCGACCGACACTCGTCGATAACTTGACCGACAATCGTCGGTCAGCCGGGGTGATCCCACCGACGATTTTGAAGCCCACGGTAGGCCGACCGACACGTATTTCGTCGATTCGCGTTTCCTTAAGTGTATCATCTTTAGTGTGAGAAATTTCCTGCACCGAAAGTGCAATAGTTGGGTGCAAGGATATTGTAATTAGTTGATAAATATTAACTTTCAATCACCTTAAATGAGTGTCGGCGTTTTAACACAACCTTCGTCCCATCATCACAAAAAGGAATAAATCTGCATCTAGATTTTATACATTCTGGATATAAAATAGAACAAGGGTTATATCCTACATCTGAATACATTTTATTTACTTTTTTCTGCACAGATTTAGCAATTAACGGTGACCCACACTCAATCCTATCACTTCTAAGGTCATTTACCATAACTACGCTCAGACAAATATGACATCTTGGTATATATAACTTCAGACATAAATTGATTTGATATTTATTGACACAATTACTATCCTCGAGCCAGTCCCTGCAGCTCGATTCTGTAAATGTCATATGGCCGTCATAAGCGGATTTCGTCAATTCTATGGCGGCTACGACGTTGGAGCGATTCTGTAAATTTGAGCGTCGTCACTACGACTCCCTCGTCCGTGGTAGTATTCACGGCCAAGAGAGCCCGTGGTAGATTCGTCGCGGCAATGCGCTTGAATGTTTCATTATGTATTTACGGTGTAATTGTTTATTAATGGCACATTCTTCCTTAATTACGATCGTAGCTAATTGATGTTTTCATTTCCGATGAATAAAATGAATTAAAAATCAAGAAATGAAGTGCGTAAGTTTAACTTAATATGCGCGTACATAGAATTGACGATATATGTGCCGATACCTTTGTCTAGATTGCGATTGAAGTGGCTGAGAATGGTTTGAACGCGAAAATGCACCGTGTAACCACACCAAAATGTACAAATGTATGCATGTCTGATCTGAAAATAGCTGTTCTAATTCCGGACAATCGTAGAAGTTGAACTCATAACGGAGCCACCTTGTGGCAGACTGCGCAAAGAAACACATTCGTTTGTCACCGGGCTTGTATTGGCGGCTACTTAGTTTCCGTGCGACTCTGATTGTTATTTTGATTTTGACCACCGGCTTGTCTTGAATTTATCTCTTCCGCATTGACCTTTGCTTCGTTTGGCCCTTACTCTCCTGATTTGACCTTTGCTTCGTTTGGCCCTTACTCTCCTGATTACTCTCTCTGCACCTCATTGGACTACCCGAACGGAACTATCATAAGCGAACGTTGGTAAACAAGGTATTAATATATTAAGTACTGTGCGGTAACTTAAGTAATGGAATATGAACAGAATCATTTAATATTTCTTTCATAAGTGATCACTTTCAATCCTTTCCATTCACTTTTAATGAGGATAATGGAGGCTCTTTACTTCGTTCCGATGTTGATGTGGGAGCATCAACGTCGACGGAGGCAACAGCTGCGCCTACTTCGGCGGCAGATACGCGATGCTGGCAATCCATTCGAGATGCGGGAAGAGGACTTTCGACTTCTCTTCCGCATATCCAGAGGATTGGCGATGGATATCGTCACACAACTGACACCACGGCTAAGTCGTAGAAGATCTAGTGGCTTGCCGGTGCATGCTCAGGTAACTACGTGAAGGGACGCATTAATCAACCATTGTGGCTCTTACATGCATCATATAGGTCACAATATTCTAAGTTTCTCTTTTAGGTGCTGTCCGTCATTAGGTTTTTTGCCACAGGGTCGTATCAACGATGTGTTGGACAGGACATGATGATATCCATGGGGCAGCCGTCGGTGAGCAGAAATTTAGCTGCGGTGAGCAATGCTCTAATTGATGTTTTTGCTAATAGATTCATCAGCTTCCCTTCAACTTTTGAGGAGAGGCAGAGCATTAAAAACAGGTAATTGAATGAATGATAACTATGGTGGAGTTTAGATGATACTGTACTTCCAAGGGAGCATAGTGATGTGTTGTCAAATTCGTTGCATGGATTTTCTTTATATAACAGATTCATGGAAATGAGGGGCTTTCCAGGGGTAGTCGGTTGCATTGATTGCACCCATATAAAAATTGTGAAGCCCACTGTGAGGGAAGAAATGTACTTCAACAACCACAAAAGGTGTCATTCCCTCAACGTGCAAGTGGTAAGAAATGTTTTTACAATCTTATTCAATAATGGTTGTCTTGTATTCATTCATATTGAGGTGTATTTTCTTTTGAATTTTTCTTATCGATAGATCTGCGATCACGATCTTCGAGTGTTAGCCATCAATGCTCGTTACCCAGGGTCAGTTCATGACCAGTTTATTTGGAATGCCAGCCTGGCAAAACAAGCAATGCAAAGGTGGTATGATGAAGGTATCATGAATACTTGGCTCTTGGGTAAGATGTTGTCAATAATCCGGATGCCATTTCACATGAGGCATTAGGGTGTTGAAATTTATGGGAAGTGTTTATTAATTCTTTTCAGGTGATTCTGGGTACGCTCTCCAGCCATTCCTGCTGACACCCATCCGTGATGCGGATCCGGACACCCCTGAAGGTCGTTATACCCACTGCCACTGCCAAACCCGAAACTGTGTGGAGCGTCTTTTCGGTGTCCTTAAAATGACATGGCGATGCCTCCACCATGATAGGGTCCTCCATTATAACCCTGAGAGCGCAGCGAAGATAGTAATGTCATGCTCAGTACTCCACAACATGATGCTGGCCTATCGTGTGGACATGCCTCAGGAGGAAGCTCTTCCAAATTTGGAATACGTTGAACGTGGTGCTGATGGAGAGAGGAATGCTGCTGCTGAAGATGTGAGGATGTCTGTGGTCAGGCAATTCTTCACATAATTTTTGCAGCATTGCATTTTTTATATGTGTATATAGTGTACATAACATTCACCTTACTCCATTTTTAATTTGTAAATGGTAAGTATATACAGCACAATTTTTTAACTATCTGTCATTACTATCATTATGTTACTAATAATTGAAATTTACAACTCTCATTATTCAGTTGCATCATCGTCTCAAGGCAGAGAATCATTTGGCTCCCATCTATCATCTGTTTTGCCTACCCATCACTACTTCAAGTTAAGGGCCTACTTTTTAAACACCTTTATGTTAACCATCCTTGATTTCTGTCCCATTACTATCCTTTTTATTTCCCAAGAATATCAAAACTTTTCAGTGTGACTACATGAAATTTCTTAATGATGAAAAATTTTTTTTTTTTAATATTTCACATAGATTATTTATTAATGACAGGTTATCGTGGTGTGACCTCTGGTACAGGAAATACACAATATTGAATACACTTGGTGAATGAGGACAGAAGGATAGTGAATGAAGGTGATGAAAGGTTAATTAAAGAAAATCATTGGTGAAAAACCTATTTTTAATTAAATAACCAAATTTTTACCCATTCTAAAATCAAATCAGCATACCACAGGAACTCATCAATACACTTTCTCAGGCATGCTATGGATAGAGTTGAACTCTTACCCTCCAATCCTAACTGGGGACATGGTGAGACTTGAGGGCACATCACACCAATCTCCCTTTATCTTCTCTGGAAATTCCCCTTCTCCCAGGCCATCCAACTCAACCATTCCCTCTTGGTCGGCCACATTCAAGGAAAAATGCTGATGCCCTATTCTCAAATTTTCATTTTGAAGGGGTTTTCCTGATACCATTACTCAACCTTCCATCACATCATCCTTCTAACACCTATCACCAAGTGCATTTAAGATTTTGTACATCCTGTATCTGTACGTTGCATCGCAATTGAGCCCATCACTTAAAATTATGTATGTGAAACAATCTAAATCTTTTCTTCTCAACTTGTTTTCCACAGATGTTCACGTTTGAATTTCTTTCGTATCTCATAGTTACCCTTTTTAATTCCAAACTTTTTCTTTCCTAGGGGCATATTAATGAATGTTGAATCTACAACTGAAGGGAATGATGAATACCAGTGGACTATTAATTGAGAGTCACCAGGTAAATGTTACTGTGAAATCTTGTAATTGAAGTTTCAACTCAAGGCTGTCAAATAAAATATTTAATGAATGCACTTCATTTTTTTGATTATGATTCTTTTGGGTTGTAAGTTTCCTATCCTCAATTGACGGGAATGGCATAGAGAGGAAAAGCAAAGAAGTGGTGGTAGATGTGGGTTTGGAGGAGAAAAACTTAGTGGAGATAAGGAGGAAAAAGAGGGTTTGGATGGAGCAGGATATGTGTGAGGAGGGAATGCTGAAAACAATTCTTAAGGAACATAGTGAGGTAAAATGGAATAGCATTCATAAATAAAAAGATAGGGGATAGACCTAATTCCAAATTAAAGAGGTAAATTAAAAGATGGAGTTAGGGACTGACTGTGGCAATTTTTACAAATCTTCCATGTAAAATTTGCCAATAGTATACCTTTATCATTAACATTGTTCAACCTTCATGTAATTTAAGATTTCCTAATGGTGCAAAGGAACAGCAGAAAAAATTCAGGACAAAGATAAATGTTAATACTACTTTTTCAACCAAAACCCTTTTCACAGGCCTCCACTCATTTAATTAAGCACTGCTTCTATGTATCACCACATGCGTAATGACCTAAGTTTGAGTTTTGTTGCCGTTCTTGGTAAACCCCGCAGCAGATAATTAATGGTAGTAACAGTGACAGTAAAAGTGACCACTAGTAGAGAAAAAAATCAGGTATTATGAAGAAATCGACATAAGTAGCAAAGACCAGAAAGTTTTATTATAAACTAAACACATACATACAAACATACATTCATCTCCTTCTTTCACCTCACTCATTCATACTGCCACTCATTCTCCCTAAGCAACTGACTGCAGTGGCCAACAGATCAGTTGCTCTCTCAGCTGCTGCTGCCCTCCTCTCAGCGGCAACCACCTTCCTGGCAGCCAAGAGAATCTCTTGCTGCCCTCTCCTCTCGTCCACTGCCTGCCGCCTTTCTGCCACAGCAGCCTTCTTCTCTGCTGCAGCAGCCTTTCGTTCAGCTGCAGCGGCCTTCCGCACTGCAGCTGCAGCCCTCATTTGAGACGCTTCTGCTTGCTTCTCCAAGGCTGCAGCACACCTTTCGTTAACTAAATTTTCTGACTAATGAACACAATATCAAACAATGAACAACCGAAGATATAGGAAAAAAATAAATCACTAGTTGAAAAAATTGACAATTTCATTGTTACACCACCAAATGATTATAATTACTAATTTTGTACAAAGCTATCTAACACCTGCAAGGAAAATTAAGTTAAAATACCCCTCCTGGCTGATGTATACTCTTACCGCATTCTTTTTCATTGCCTCCACAATTAGAGCAGTGGCTTTTTGTAAGTCACCATCTCCTTTGCCTGTAAATCGTCAAATTAAATTGAATATCACATGAATACATTCGCAATTTCGTGACTAGTATAGTTAGACATTGACAGTTAATATACATCCACATTGCTATGCAAAACTCTTTGAATAGTGTTTGATTAACTCACGCCTTGGGGCCTCACATTGTTCTGGGGTGAACAAATCGTTTACTATTATCTCCAACTGCAGGAAAAATAAAATAAGGATATGTTTAAAACCATAATGACCAGCACTTTTTTCATCCTAACTTGATTTTAGAAGTACAAACATGTTCACTGGGGACCGCAGCATTTGATGGTCCTGCATCATCATCCCTGTCATGAGTCTGTTTGATGAAAGGAATGTTACTATGTTACTGATACTCTACTTAATAACATGCCATCAAAATACACCCAGAAAATTACATCATGGATATATATGGTTTTTAAACATTTTCCTACTTACAACTGGCACCTCCTCAGGGAAGGTCATGGGTGAAGGTGTTGACTGTGATAAAAATAAACGTGTAACATAATTATATGGGTCTAAATGGTGACAGGCCATTCCATAGACATAAACAAAAAACTACGACACTCGTGCTCATTAATGACAACTTTACCATGCTCCCATGGCCTATTTCTTGGACATTAAGTCCAACGGCAACCTCCTCGCCGATGACGGCCAAACACTTGCCCTCTAACATCGTCAACTCCTCCTGCACTGGGAGGTTTCCAGTCGCCCTCGACGCCACGTTAATGCGTGACGCCTTGGCCCGGACAGTCCTCTTCAAATCTCTCCATGTCTATGTAAGAGATATTCAGTCATTGTTCAAATCCCGAAAAATACATAAACATCACTCTTTACCATCACTTTACCTACCTTCTTCCACTGCTCAACGTTTTTACAAGGTCCACATTCATTTAGGCGGCCTGACAATCTCTCCCACTGCTCGCCTTGTCTTTCAACCCCCATAGGGCCGGTGAACCGTCCGGCAGCAAAATCACTGTGCGTTGACATGTAGTCAACCAGTAGCATTTGCTGTCGTTCGGTGACGCGGCCAACACGATTCTTCTTACTATTGACACATTGGAAGTACTAAGGCATGTAAAAATTTCAACTTCTACCAAAAACTGTTACTCTTTCAAACTATTACCACTAACTCGTATTTGAATTATAACATTTTCACACAGAAATCGTGAACCGTGGCATGCACTTGCACAATCTGACATATGCACGAGAGCGCATTTAAAATTACGTAGTGAAATTATGAGAACTTCTCGAACGCATGCAAGAATATATACTAATGAGATGACAAAATAACTCTTGTTCTATTTTCGCTAAAGCATTAGCGCAAGATTGAGAGGAAATTGCAGTTAATTGTGCAAATACGTGCCCCGTATTAAACTGTCTTTGCATCTAACAACCGGCAAAAGATGAAATATATATTTAATAGTCATAAACTAAGAAACCATAACGTATGAGTCGGTATTTACAATATAAAAGTCTTTTTATACTCACAGGAGTGAAGTTGCCATGGTGGTTTTCGACGAAACTGAAATTCACTTATGCCGCCTTAAGGAGCTTTGTGTCGAATCTTCTGATTGGTTCTTCGCAATCCGCATAGCTACCAACATAAGAAAATCAAGTCAACGTTGCGCTTTTCAACTGTCAATTCGCAACCCGTCATACGGCTGATGACACTAGCTTACAGAATCGCTCGAACGCCTATGACGGGCGGTGCCGTCATAACTCCACTGTGGTTCGTTCCACGCGATTCATAGGTATGACATTTACAGAATCGAGCTGCTGGCATTAACCAACACAACACACTATTAAACACAACGTTCGTCCCATCACGTAGAATACAAATACTTATGTAGCTCACTTTTAGAAGACCATTTACCGCTTGTCAAGGGCTTTCTTGTAGCATACATGAATACCTACCGTGAGATATATTTCTCCAGGCACACACAGCGGCACTCAAATAGAGGAACAATCCATGGTATTGACATCAAGTCGAGTAAATGAAAACACAACTTTTGAGGTGGTAAAATTTACTGAATGAAGGATAGTGAAACAACATAAATTGTAGAAGTAGACAACAAATAATCACCCTTTCACTTGGACGTAAACAACCAACCACACTCACAATTTATGGTATTCTACAATAACACAATAATATCTGCCAATGACAAATCCTAATGCCTATTGCTAATTAGTCATTATCTTCCTAAAATATAGACGGATGAATTACTTATTTCAACAAAATCATATTGGACACAACAATGCAAAGAAATTAATAGATGAAACATGGGGTGGCAAAATTCACTGAATGAAGAATAATGATACACTTCACTGTTTATCCATTCACTGGGACGTAGACACTCAATTAAAAGACAAGAACAATTCACCTAGTCACCGTGACTTCAATTCAAATAGATTCCACACCTTAATTTAGTCAAAGGTAGAGACAACGAACTGATTGCTGTTACGTCTTCTCCAACACTCACTACGTATTTGTTACACTTTTAATACTATTCATGTCATAACACATTATTTAAAGAGATCAAATCAACAAATTTACGCATAAATATCACCACTTTGACACACAATCCATCGTAGCACATAAATAACGCTTGTAATCACTGGCATGCCATAATGTAACACTCACAGCCAAAACACACGCAAAACCTTCGTTTATATATTATCACAAAAAATGACGCTGTTGTTTCTTGCACATTGAAACCTAATGATGCTAACTTTATTTAAAACTTGAAATTAAATGCTCCAATGGGATAATCGCCACAGCTTAAAACCGAAAAAGACGTGCGATAGAATATATCTTCCAAAATTACGTTGCACAGCATTCAAGACCACTATTCACATTTGAAGTCCAAGAATAGTATGTTTTAAATTATTTGTATTTAAAAAAATATATCACCTTGCGATACTTCTTCAAATATCATGAAAATTAAAAACTAAAACAACCTGTGCAAATAATCGTCGCTCGAACGTAAACAAACAGCAATTCGCCGGAAAGCGCCGTGTTCTTACGCCGTGTCCATAGTAATCATCCGCACCTTAGACAAAACAAAATAGTCCCTTTAGGAGTTCGATTAAAATACTTTTATAGAGGATGTAATGCACATCGGTCGACTTAAATAGCATGCTCATCTTTTTGAGAACTTATAAATGAATAATAATCTCTGTTCTTTTGCAAAACTTCAATATGAAATATTTAGCCTCTCGCGCAGATGCCAGTTTCCGACCGACAACTGCATGACGTCAGCAAATCGTCGCTTGCATCGACAGGTGTCGGTATGTCTCTTGTAGAGAATTGCTCGGCTGTCGGTGCAAGCGACAACCGTCGGTCGCGACCGACACCGACAGTCGTCGGTCGACATGTACAGAATTCCGCCCCAGGGGGGGTTTTTGGGGTTGTAATTATGGTTGATTATCCCCCCATTGATGGCTTAGTTTAAGAAAAATTTTTAAAAACTTTGATTCAAAACATGCAATTACTAAGGGAATTTCAAGACTCATATCACCTTCAAAACGTCATTTTAAGATATATACTTTTAAGAATTCCTGGACCCCCCATTTTGCATAGTCCTGGACCCCCCGTCCACTCATCCTGTTCACGGTTCGGACTGTACCCGACGCTGCATAGTCAACGCCTAGTCTCCTGCATCTCCGCTGAGCTACCCGCCTCTCCAGTAATCGATCCAGCCACAGCCGACAACTCTCCTGCTCCCGTTGTCACATCACCCACCGAGTCTCTCGCCTCCATGGCTGACAACATGGAAGGCATGGACTCTCAAGCTTCCGGCTCCAACATATCCATCGCTGCCACGCCTTCCGGCACATTCATCCTGCAACGCGGCCGCAAGAGCGGAGCCAAATCGCCACCTACGCAGCCCAAGAAGCAACCGATCGCCACCAGCAATCAATTAGCCGCCATCGCCAGAGGTGAGGAGTCTGAAGAGTCGCAGCTGATAATCCCTGATGCGACCACCCCTACTCCTCCCCCAGGAGCTCGACGGCCCCCCGTCAGCTCTCGACCGCCGGCCATCATGATATACAGCATCTCAGACTATAAAACTTCGCTGCAGATGCACAAGTCGGTCGTCAAAGGTGTACTACTCGGTGTACATACGCCGAGATTTCACGCGCCTCCAAGTAGACACACTGGCCGACTATCAAGCCGTCACCGAACTCTTGGCTTAAGAGCGAGCTGAGACGAACATTTGGCCGCTCACAGAAGACCGGACCACTTCCTTCCTCATCAGAGGCGTGGATGCCGACATGTATCTCGAGTACCACCGCGAGTTATTCGACGAGACTGGCATCATCATCACGAACATTCGCACTCTCCTCACTAGGAAGAAGGAGAAGCGAGACCTTCATCAACTGACGGTGAAACCATTACCGGAATGGCCACTAATAAAGATCGGAGCGCTGAAAATGATCGGCCCTGTTCATCTGCGCCTGGAACCATACAAGCACGACCGCCCGCAGATGTGCTACAACTGTAATCGGTTTAACCACTCCAGCAAAAATTGCAAATCTGACCCGCGCTGCTGAAAGTGCGCAGGGCCTCATCCAGGTCAGCTCTGCACTCGCCCGCGCACTGAACCAGCCACATGCTGCAACTGCCGAGGGGACCATCCTACGATGTCCAGGATGCCATAAATACAAGTTCCACTGGAACCGCCTTCGCGCTTCACAGGAAGAAACCGCTCTGCAGCCTATACCACCGCAACAACGACCACCTCCACCGCCACCAACCACTCAGGAGGCATCATCACTTGGGCGACAAAATCCTAGGGGAACCGGCGTTCCTGCACAACCTGTCAACGCGCTACGCCCAGACAACGCCTAGATTTCACATCTCCCACTCGCTCCACTCAACCTCCCGGTGCCACCGCACCGACCACTGACTCCGCACCAACCGGCACCGACCTGGACAATATTGGCCATGCCACAATCTGAAACAACTCCTCTTCATCTCTATGCAAACTCAGCGGACGCTCCAACAGCAGATTGACCTCCTCACCAAAATATTTGCCTCATTCACCGCATTCAACCAAAATGCCTAGTCATCCACATATGCCAAAACGCCTCATCGTAGCTCTGTGGAACGCCAACGGAGGGCTTTCCTGGAAGTCCGTAGAGCTACTGGCATTTCATCGTCAACACCAGGTCGATATCGTCCCGCTGATGGAGACGAAACTCCATCCCGAAAAGCGCTGGCAATTCCTAGGATTCCAGCTCTTCAGGAACGACAGACCGCTCCTTGATCCATCATCACAACCATCTGGTGGCACAGTGATTCTCCTCCGAGACGACCTGCGGGGCCACGACGTGCACCTACCGGACACCGAGTCGCTAGAGACCACCTCTACCCTCCTGCAAACTCCCTCCGGCGATTTCAAAGTCACCGCAATCTACTACCGCCCAGGCAGAAACTTCTCGGAAACTCAGTACACCGCTCTCTTCCAGTTAGGATGTCCAACCTTGATCGGAGGTGATTTCAACGCCAAGTACCACTCTAGGCACTCCTCCGCTACCAACCCCAGGGGAGATTAGATACGATCCTGGCTCAACCACCGAGAGGTCAAAGCTCTCGGGCCACTCCAACTGACGCACTACCACCATACTGGATCCGCTGATGTCCTAGACATCTTCCTGCTTCCGGACTGAATCTCTCCGTCACCTGCTCGGCGATAACAGCCCTGGAGAGTGATCATCAGCCAGTCCTCTGCTTCATCGGTCTTCGCCCACCGTGCCTTCCTCCGCCTCTGCATCCCAACTTCCGAAGTGCAGACTGAGACACATTCCGCCGCACCATCGTCCACTCACTCCCCTCCTCCCCTCCCATCCTGGAGACAGTTGAAGAGATCGACACTGCAGTCGACTCCTTCACCACTACTATCCACACTGCTGCCTCAGCTTTCATTCCCTTCACCAAACACCAAGTACCCAACTACCTCAACCTTCCACACTCCATCCTCTCCTTAATCTGTCAGAAAAACCAAACCCGACGAAGCTTCCTACGGAACCACAACCAAGTAACCAAACGCCATGCCCAGGCCCTCAAACGCCGAGTTACGGCGGAAATCTCCACCTTCCTGCAACAAGCTTGGAACTCCAAACTGGCCTCACTAACCCAGGAAGATGGTAGCATCTGGAAAATGGCCAGGACGCTTCGAACTCCGTTCTCTCGCATCCAGCCTCTCAAAACTCCCACCAGATATGCCTGGAGCGACATCGAGGAGGCGGACTACGCTGTTACATACCTCGAATCTACTTTCACTCCAAAACCTCTCACCATCCACTCCCCGACCTCCACCACCTGGAGGCCTCGGACCCACACCAGCTTCCGGTGCCCACCACACCGCCGATGATCACCAAGGCAGAGGTGATAGCCGAAATCAAACGCCTCCCACAAAAAAGCTCCAGGACCGGATGGCATCAAGAACGAGCTCCTGCGGCAGCTTCCGATAGGGGCGGTTGACTTCCTGACTCTCAACTTCACAGCATGACTATGCCTCGGCTACTTCCCTGCAGTTTGGAAACGGGCAAAAGTCATCTGCCTCCCGAAACCTGGTAATGCTCCATCTAAAGTGGAGAGCTACCGTCCAATCTCTCTGCTGGACTCCCTAGGGAAGCTACTGAAACGCCTCATCCTGCCACACATCTTCCACCACCTCACTGCCCTCAACATCCTGCCAGACTTCCAATTCGGTTTCCGGTGGGAACATTCCACCATCCACGCGCTCTTTCGTGTCACCAACTATCTCACCGCCTGCTTCAACTCCAATGAATGCTGTTCCGTGGCATTTCTGGACGTCTCCAAGGCATTTGATAAAGTGTGGCACGTTGGCTCGTGTGGAAGCTCCGACACTTCCGCTTTCCTGAATGGCAGACAGCCTACCTACACAGCTTCCTTCGCGGTACAACATTCAGGGTCTCCTGGAGAGGGGAGACACCCGGAGTTCGCACCATCCAGGCTGGAGTACCCCAAGGATCCGTCCTAGCACCACATCTACTCCCTCTACACCGCCGACTTCCCCACCAACCTAGGCCGACACACCAGAGTCATTCTCTTTGCGAACGACAAAGCGCTCATCTGCAGATCCCTCAGTCCAAAAGGAGCCGCCTTACGCCTGCTGATTGTCTTGGATGAGGCTTCAGAGTGGTGCTCCGAATGACGCATCGCTCTGAATCCATCCAAGACGAAGACCGTCCTATTCCGCAGAATAAACCAGTGGAAAACTGCTCCACCACTTCGAATACAAAGCCAGGATATTCCTTGGACCACATCTGCCACATACCTAGGTATTGAGCACGACTCCCGCCTTACCTTCCGCCCACATCTTTCCCGCATCACCACCAGACACCGTTCCGACTTCAGCTTCCTAAACCCTCTCCTTAAATCCAAAGACATCTTTGTTAAACACCGCCTTCGCATTTACCGGGCGATAATCCTCCCCCACCTCCTGTACGTCTCTCCTGTCTGGTCAGGACTCAGCCTGAAAACACTCATCGGCCGTCTCCAGATTCGCCTTCGGGCGATCCTCCGCCTGATTCTCCACTTTCCTAGATTCGTCGGAAACGGAGCTCTACACGACTTCGCAGAGGAACCACTTCTATGCGACCAACTCCAGGCATTAACGACGAAGTTCTTCCAGTCAACGAGGGACAACGTCAACGCACACCTCCAAATTCTTGGCGCCGACTGTCCCACAGTATGGGACAAATACAAGCGACCCATCTCCTCAACGGGACAGGCCGCACACCAGCCCCCGAGACGTGCGTGAAACGTACCTGCGTTGGAATCAACGCCCAACACCGCCAACCACTGCTGAGAGCCTCCTAAGGCGAAAAGCAAAAGGAGATCCCTTCGAGGACCTCGAAAACAACACATCTGTCGAGGTAGGTGAACCGTTACACCGTATATTTACGTTTTCGTGACCAAATAAACGGATTTTGGGCAGACCCATATACTGCTTAGGTCTTTTTTGAAACATCCTTAAAAACAGAGTAAAACGTTTCTATATCATTGCTGTGCTGTTGGGATTTTCCAGATCAGACCTGAGCAGGATTGCCAGATGAGACCTGATCTAGATTGCCAGTTCAGACCTGATCAGGATTTAAATCAGCTCATTTCCTGATCTGGAATTCTAAGATCAGACCTGATCTGAAATTTCCATAAGGGACATTCGGAGGAGGTAGGGGTGTTGAAAGGTGGCCAGGATCCTCAGGCCAGTGCACACGGAGCAATTTCTGGAATCGATCATTGCTCGCAAATCAGGAAGAAACAGATATCATCGTCTTTACCACAATGGCACAGACAATGTTATATGTTTCAGCCAGATTGTTTCAGGTAGATGGTCTTACGTCCAACTCAAAGTTCTTTACATGTACATCGTATGTCACCTGGTGGCATTCAATGTATTCGTAATCAGGTGGTAAGAAATAGACCATTTGATTTTTCAGCCACATAGGTACCGTTGCTGCTTCGGTAAAGAAAAGAAGACAAGCGAGGAAGAGAAAATGAGACAAATGAATAGATCATCCAGAGATGTATAGAATTATAGGAAGCTTCAATAAAGTTGTAGATGGATACTTGGTCTTTAAACCTTAATATTTAAATATTGATAGAGGCCTACAAAGCTTACATAAAGTTGACCATCGTTGAAAGTTGGAATTAAAGTTAAATCAAGACCAGTTTTAAAAACGGACCAGATTTTAACTGTTGCGAACGCCGGCGCCTGGCTTCTGGAATATGAACTCAGCGAAACATTTCCAATTTGGAAAAAATTTGGTCGAAGCTGGGATGTATGATTTTCATGCACGACGTGATACTAAACGGAAAATATTGAAAGAGGGGAAAAGAATTGATTCTCGGACACGCGAACCTAGATTGAGCGTAATTCCATGCACGATCGATTCCGCGAAAAATTTCATCTGAAACATGTAAAACGACACATCATAGGGCATTCGAGAGAATCCTCACCTTGAGTGGAAACCGCTCTACTTCTCACCAGGTCCACCTTGTTGCCGACGAGAATGGCCGGGCGCGAGCGTAGGAGGTCCCAGTCTTGCAGTCGCTCGAGCTCGTCCTCTGCTCTCTGGAAGCTGGCTTTATCTATCACTGAATACATCACGACAAATGCATCTGGTGGATCCGTGGGATCTATTTCTGTCTGTGGGGGTAGAAATAAAAGATAAGTAGGACCCTCGATAAGATAATGGAGGCATGCATTAATACAAATTAGTAACGCATAGTTGTTGTAGATCAGCAATATTGTCAACAGACTCAATCAAAACCTGAGGCTGAAGTTAAATCGCAATACCATCTTGTCAGTTGAGTATGCTCGAGTGAGGCTCAACGAAAGTTATCAATCTTTGTATTCGAGGTTGCTATGATACACTGCTGATGTGATGATAGTCATCTGAATTTCTGGATGGATTGCGCATCGTAATTAATTATTTCTCGCCGTTTCATCTATGACATCGCAGTAATTGCAGAGAAGCCAGAAGATCTGCAAGAATCCTTCTACACTGTGATTCGAGTACTGTAAGGATAAAATATGAAAGTTAACAGGACGAAAACTAATATCCAAGTATGTGGAAGAGAAGAGCTGAATGCAGGCACTACTCTTCAAGGAGATATGCTAGAAAAAGTAGAATCCTTCACCTACCTTGGAATATGCATGGCATGGGATGGATGAAGTTATACGGAAATCGAACGTAGAATAGCTCAAGTCAAGAAAGTAATCATGATGAGAGAAAAATGGTTATTTTTTAAAGAAAATGGATTTAACTATAAGGAAGCAGTATGAACAAACATTCTTGAGGAGCGATGCGCTTTATGGCTCTGTGACATCGACCATTGGAAATCTGGAACGGAAGAGAATAGAGGAATTTGGAACTTATATTAGAGTTTGAGACAGATCCTGAAGATGAAATGGACGCAAGGATCAGAAACGAGGAATTGTATAGAAGCATAGAAGGAGAAAGAACAAATGGAGCTCTACCTGGAAGAAAAATCCTGATGGACATACTACACTTTGAGACACGACGCACTTGTGAGGAACGCATTAGGGGGAAAAATGAACGGGAATACCCCAAGAGGAAGAGCGAGGGACAAATACATAAGCCAGTTGAAACGAGATATGAAACAAGAAATACAAGGGAATAAAAGGAGTTAGCAAGGGACAGGGTAGAATGGAGAGCTGGAGTCAACTAATCTTAGGACTGAATGACTGATGATATCCATATCCTCATGCACTGATTATAGGTAATACAGGACAGGAAAATTTTAAGATCAGGATGACCACTGGATTTCCATTTTCAAAACTCAGGAGTACTCCAAGTTTTCCAAGATGAGTATCAAGTTTTTCAAAGAGGTTGTCATCAAAACCCTTAAAGCCGCATAGAGAGGCTGCTTGGCAAGGCTGCATCCTTCAGCCGTCTCACCTGGTGTTTACCACTATGGTTTTTTTCGGGTAGCCATGCGAAGGATATTAGTGAGTTGAGTCTTCGGTTAGTTCGAGGCAACTTTACTTTCTACTTTGCCGTGATTTAATACGAATCCCAAATAATTGCTCAGTGATGGATTAAAATGGAGAAATTTTCATAAACACAACGTGGTTGCCCGGATTTTTGATCTGAATGGAAATATTTAACCGTTATCTTAAAATTTTTTAATAGCCGAAGGCTTGATGGGTTCATCTACGGAGAAGATTTTCTAGGGTGCAAAATTATAAAAAAAGGAGTGTTAGTCATGTGAAAAAATATTTACCAAAATAACTACCTGATTTATCTTACAGTTATATTGCCGGCTCCCAAGCTACTCCTATTGCGGGCATCATCTAGTTAAATGTATCGCGAGGCAGTAAAGGGGTTGAGGTATAGCGCGAGGCGTACGTTTGATCGTATCAAAAAACTGACCGGTCACCGGTGAGCATAGTTGGGAAAGTTACCAAAAAAATAACTGATTAAAGTTAAAGTAAATCTCTGTAAAAAGAACTAGTTAAAATTAAAAGTTACTTTTCTGAAAAAGCAACTGATTAAAGTTAAAGTTAAAAAAGCAACTTTTACGTTAAAAGTAACTTTTTCAGTTACTTTTAAGAAACTTTTAAAAAGTAACTTTTGAAAGCTATTTTCCGCAATTGGGATAAAATAAATACAGACTTTAAATTCAAGAAAATTTATTTAGCTTTTACTTAAAAAGTCATTTAACTTTAATAGTATTCTCATTTCCAAATTTATTTCAGACATCCGTCCTTTCCTGTCTGTAAAGAGAAGCTCTGCAGCACTAAACATCCTTTCACATTACGCTGATGATGGAATGCTAGTGTTGTACCTCGCGGTTCGAGTGGTCTCGTGTTTTCTCGTCTGAGGGTGCGTTCCTAAACTTTGGCGGTCAGTCCACTCAATCCCGCTTTTATTTGGATGTATTCGTCAGGGTCTATTAACTGATTTCTTGCACAACTACCCAGCTATATTGCATTCATAGATACCGTTTTATTTTCCCCATTGTCTGTTGGGCAAGTTTTGTGCCCAAAGTCGAATAGGTCGACATTCGCCAAAAATTAACGAAAAAAAACTGAATTTAGTTTTGTATCAGTTTGTGCATCATTTTAACGATTTAAAGTTAAAAGTTAACTCTTCTTAATAGTAACGGTTAAATAAAATAGTTAACTACATTTTTAACGATTAATTTTAGTCGTTAATTCTTTTAATCGTTAATCCTAACTATCCCGGTGAGACAGCCGCATATACCCATGCGAGGCTGCTGCATATCGCTGCATGGCAAAGTATCCACGTCGCGAGTATTGACTGAGTCTGTTTATAATTTTTCAGGTCTACAACCAGCATGCGGTTGGACCCTTGGAAGACATTGAGTATAGTATTTTTTTATATAAGCATTTAGATACCTGCCGCATTACGACGATGAAATATGAAGATATAGCCCCGAGGAAAAAGAATTCCACCTGTACCAGGAATCGAACCACGGACCTTTGGCTTTCCACGCCAATGCATAGTTGTCTGCTCATTAGCCTTGTAAATGCAGGTCAGTCGTTCGATTTCCGGCTCAGGGTTTTTTTTGTAACTTTTGGACATATCTTTTCCAGGGTAATCTATAGTGAGAATCAATACACACTTAGAAAAATTTACAATGGATTTTATTTAATATGACCGGTTTCATCGCATAGGCGACATCTTCAGGTGGATATCGCATAGATGACACCTGAAGATGTCGCCTATGCGATGAAACCGGTCGTACTAAATAAAATTCATTGTGAAATTCACAAAGTTTGTATTGATTCAGTCAATATGGATTTTCACAAAGTTACGACTAGGAATATCGAGTTCGTAAAATATGGAGGTAGATCTACGCTACAGTCGAGAGGAATTTACCGTGTTACAACTGCGATAAATACACTACAAATGTGCGTTTGAACTTAAATAAGGTAATTTTTAGAAGTTTCTTCGAAAACCGTACAGGAAAAGACAAAAATTAACCCTTAATTTGTCATAACTTAGTCGGAGTTAAGTTGCTGGACTTTCAACGTATTTTAAATATGCAAAATAAAACGTCCTAAGCGTGTGGAGAGTTAATCCAGGTTCAAGCTTACATACTACATTCACCAGTAAAAGTGTTTTCAGAGAGCAAGCAGTAAAATTATTGGCGATGGATACGTATCCTGAAGATAATCATACATACCTCGTGAAAGACGGCTATTCCACGATTTCAATGGTATCACTGTCGGTCATCCAACGGCCAAAATGGAGCCAAAGATCTAGCTTCTTTAGTCTCCTGATGACGTTCCCAGCATGAGGAATGCCTATGCAGAAGCGTGATGTATATACTCCCTAAGGTCTATATGAGGGGTATCAATATTTATTCAACAGTTTCGATAGTAAACAAGGGTCTTTAGAGATGTTTAATTACTCCTGCATCTCCGCATGAAGACACTTTTTCAATAATCAAAACATCGTTAGAATCAACTGCAATGCATTCCTATAGCAATGGTGCTAAAACGGCTGATCTCAATAATAACATGTGTGTGGCGCATCTGTTATCTTAAAAAAGAACACGGATAAGCATTAAAATATTAAGCACCGTCTATACCGACTGTGGTCAAAAGCAACAATGCCGATATTCGCTGGGAAGGGATGATGAAAATTTCATGCTTTTGACCCACGTGAATTTTAATCAGCACTTACATAACGCACTGAAGGAATAAAATTTATCGTCGACGGGCTTACTTTGTGGAACTTTTCTATAATTGAAAAGAAATAAACTTGGTAGTTTTCCACTCGTTTTTCATTTTTCCCCAACCAGTTTCAACGAACACTCATCATTTTCAAGAGGTTAATAAAATTTTATTAACCTATTTCATTCCAAATAAGCACTGAAGGAAATAAAAAGTTATTCCTTTCGTAAAAAGTCCCACGGTATTTGGTGGATACTAACATATTTAAAAAGCCCCTAATAAAATGTCTTTCAAAGATTTTCTTGCTTTTTGAGAAAATTGTTTTCTGAAATTTTAATTAACCCTCAGAAGTTGCCGGGAACGAACATTATACCTGCCGATTTAAAGTCCGAATGCTGCTATGAAGTGTCTAAATACGTACACGAATATTTCAAATGCGAGCTAATATGCATACATGAAAACGCCCGAACCATCGGGAAACACATGCAGAGAACGGCTTTCGAAGTATTGTGACGTCAAAACATTTCACCGGTGGGGCTGATATTTTTAGCGTTCAAAATGCTACGGAATTTTCATACTCATTTCTTGAATTTGGCAGTGAAAATTGCGCTGTAAAAATAAACATCGGACTCCTCCAACCTGACACTTGAAGCGGAATAAGTAGAATTTATAAATTAGTGTTGTTCTCTGTTGAAGGATTAATGCCAAGCAACCAATGATAAGGGCAAGGAATGCTCACGCGAAGAATGAAATAAATGGTAGGTACACATGAGCCGTTATTTTTAGTTAAAACACCTCGATAGGAAACCACTTTACGCAAAACATCCGAATATAGAGTGTAAAGTGGTACAAATAAAATATTAAATGCCAAGTTCTAAGAGCGAAAATTAATAGTTAGCAGAAATGATTATTGTGTAAGCATCGAATATTATATATTTGACCGCATAGCTTATTCATAACAACAGAACGAATATTTCTACAAAGATACTTCTTCGCTCTTCTTACCTTGGAATTTGAAACGTTGATGAACCAGAGCTCGGACTCTTCACCATTCAGCATTATAGAGACCGACTGCTCGGCAGGCTCATCTGGAAAATAAGATGGATTTACATTTTTAAAAAGAGCAAAATAATGAAAGACAAACGTTGATAAAATATATTATGTCGAAGCGTCATGTCTGAGCACCTTTTGACAATGAAAAACATTCTCACCGAATGCCTCTCGCAACATTGATGTACACTTTTTGACAGACAATGAGTGGTTCGTGATATCAGCGATATACGCGGCTGATTGGTGACCTCCGCAAAACATATCCTGTCAGTGTATTTATCAATGGTAGCTTTTCGTTCAAGGTGTTTTCAAGTTTTTACAGATCGGAATACATCATCCCACTTCAGCGCACACGAACAGTGAAAGGAACGGTGTGCGTAAGTGAACCGGTAATATTCCGGTAGCTTGCATTCTATAGGCTCACAATTATCACGGTCGATTTTTATAAAAAGTTATGAAGTTCACTCTAACTACATTAATAAAATGGTAACATTCTTATCCACAAAATGATTAAAAACTTATTATATCCATGATGTGAATTTCACGGGATTCCAACGTGATTAGGTTTCCCATTTATGCCGAAGTTTCGATGAGAGACTTCTCCATCGTCTTCAGGTGCCCTATTCGGTAAGGTCTTGGAATTTTTGAGACTCGACTTTGACGAAATTATGGCATTGCATCCTTGAAAATTTCAAATAGGGCCATTCAAAAGTTGAGATTTGTCGAAGGCTGTGACGTATAATCCACGGATTTTACGAGGTTTGACCGTTTCAAGTCCTTTCTAAATAAGGTCCAAGGGCTGTAGATGCCGGAAGTATACATTGTGGTGGTAATAAACTCTGCTCTTCAGGTCAGGTCTGTCGTGATTGGTGTAGCCGTATGTCTTTTCCCACCAATTTGAGAATGGGATTCCAAGTAAAATTGAACAAATGTAATCACTATGCTCATAAAACAACAATTTAAACGAATTGTTCAGTCAATGTCTTGTTTTGATGTAGAAAATAGAGAAATATCCGAGTGGAAAGGTAAGTTAGGTTTTGGTTCCAATGCAATCCGTTTTAACTATCGCAGAGAGTTAACTCATTTATGCATACAGTGAGTTAAACTCAAGTGTCTAAAGCATACTTAAAACCACTGCAAAACAGCCAAGGATAGAACATTGTTGCAGCTGCATCTCATGTCAGCCCTCAAATTATTCCATTGATACTACCCAAATTGAAATATGACCTTTGTAGTCACAGTAGGTAATTGAGTGAACCATCTAGATTAAGTTAATATCGATGATGATTCACGAGCGTTATCGATAAATATAATGGTCTTTTATAAATAAATCACGTATGTATATATTAAATTTCCACGGCATTAAAGTGATTTTCGTATTTCCTCAGTCTTAGACAATTGCAGTGAAGTGAAAGGATACATCATTTTTCCTCGAAATCATGTCGTATCATTATCACAAGTTAAAAGGTTATATCACCATACACACATAATACATTGAAAATAAATCACTGAGCTCCTGCTATAATAAGGAAAATCTGTGAAATTTAAGAAAAATATTCCCGGCAAACTATTAAATCATTGCAAGATATTAGGTAGATACGTATGGCACTGCTGAGCTCACCTCTGATGAAAATAACTTTTTGCGCAGTAATTATTATCTTCTTTTAAACTTTCTCACTGTGGAAATGTCTCCCCTGAGTGACAGACTGTGTACGAAATTTCGCAAACCTTGAGTGAAAACTTACGCTGATAGATCAAAAAGTATAAGTGGTAATTTACTATGATAGCAAGATAAAGAGAGGTCGATTCTGATGAGACGAAAGTTAATGCTGTCTTAGCGTTGTCGGCTGATATATAGAGCCATAATAGCAATAACTACGACATCGAGAGATCACGTATGATATCCCAGCCGAAATCGTACGATAGGACTTCGAATGGAAATGAATGGAAATAAATGAAAACCGCTATAGCATTTTTGTTATCGCACGATAAGCCATGTAGCAACCGGCTGTTATCGTACGATAACGCGCATAGAAATATTCTCGCAATTAACATCTAGAACTAATGCCCGATATTGGTCGAACCACATTCACTTCGCCATATCGTGTAACTTACATACTTGTCCATTTCCACTTATAAAAGCCAGGGAAGAAAGTTGGTTTTTTGTTTCACTGCCATGCATTTTAGTGGGACTACGATCGATGTTTCGTGATGTGACTATCAGCGTCAATTGTTGACCGTTTTTGTAAACGGAGTTTTGAACGCTTGAGAAGTAGCTGTTCATTTTCATGTGCTATGATCATAATGTTACAAAATACTGAGAATCAGTTTCAAGAAGGCTAATTAGGTTTAATTATAAAGGTTAGATTTATTATTAAAAATCTCGAAATAAAATATCGTAAATATTCTAAACAAAAAGTTCTCCTCAGGCTGACTGGCGTTGACGAAGCGTGACAGAAAAGTAAGACTTCGACAAGGTTCACTTATCGTCCATTGATAGCGCCGACAACGTCTGGCCATCGTAATACGCTCCGCACTAAATCACAATCACCAAGATTCACGAACGCCAAGGTTAACTTGGTTCACGTCAGGTAACGTCGATCG
Organism: Pyrrhosoma nymphula; assembly: GCA_963573305.1. Lineage (NCBI taxonomy): Eukaryota > Metazoa > Arthropoda > Insecta > Odonata > Coenagrionidae > Pyrrhosoma > Pyrrhosoma nymphula. Next base: position 125,267,156 of record OY754335.1, on the reverse strand, counting down.
TAATTCCACTCCTTCATAAAGCATGCATACTGAGACTGAGATATTTTACCTTCGCTCAGACACCCGTATAAAATTGCCATAAAAAATGGAGGATGCATATCGTGGTGGCCAGAAAGATGAAAAATAAACGAATGCATTCCGGGATATCTTGGCTGACTTTCCGTGCCCGACGTCACGTGCTTCAAAACTGCTGCGGAGACAACATTCTCCGCTGAGGGCGTACCTAGTCTACTCCTGATCAAGGCAGTTCGATATCGCAATCACCTTCCTCCTTCTATATCGATAGGACAACATATCGTGGGTCCAACACTATAACTAGGTAAGTCAAATTTTATCGGTTCTGTAGAATCTACAAGTGTGAATTATCCAAGTAGTAAGCCTTTCAAATGCTACAGGTGGATAGAAAAACGTAGCACCTTGGGTCACTGTCCCACCAATTTCCCATTACCCAACACAGGGAAATGACATGTTGTAAGTGTACAAATATAAATCCTTCAAATGAGTAGATTATCAGTTACCTAGTTCAAGTATTGAGCCCACGATATATTGAATCGAAGGACTCTGACATATCGTGTTACGTGATGGGCCGTTTTCCCAAAAAAGGTCGATCAAATTAATTACATTTGTGGAATGCACAAATCATTTTTTCTTTCGTTGATTACTATTCTTTGAGGTGTTAAGTGGTCAGGGAAGAATCATTTGCGTGAGGATTTCCCCGTTCTGAGTTGGGATCATTTTTGAGGAAGGTGGGTTCAAAGCCACTGGGCAAGCTATTCTCAGTCGGAACTAAATTTAGATTGAAAGTTTCACTCACTTTCGGTAATGCGGTTCTAGCTGTACGCCTTTAGAGTTTGATAGAGACTGGGCTGATCGTGCTCGCAAATATGTCTTAAGAATTTACTTGCTTAAAATGTGATTTACTTGTGCTGTCAGAATTCCAGACCGAAAAAATACTGATAATAATTAGGGGTAATCCTTGAAACGCAATTTTTGCTATGGGATGCTTTGGGAGGAAATATTTTGAAAAGGCACGCCACGATGATGGCTTTGATGTTTACGTCACGAGGCAGTAAACACGAAGCATGTCACTTAGAATATTAAAATTCCACAAATGATGAAGAAAATAAAATATATTAAATATTTATCATCTCCAAGTTTGCTTTTTCTCCTCTTATCACAGCAACGATAAATCTTTTTCCTTGTTTCAGGAACTCCGGTAGTATGCTCAAATATAGCTTTGGAATGTTATTAGAAATAGATTTTTCCCGACCACAGTTTACATTTCTTAAAGTTATTAACTAAAGGTCTTGTGAAATAAGACATTTAGGTAATCTTTGTACGTCTCATTTTGTACATGGGTGCAATTTCCGCATACTCCTTTGCCATTAGCGAAAACAAACATAAACGCAATACCATCAAGTGACGTCATCAATTTTTTTTAAATTTCTAGAGGGTTTATGTGGCGAAAAAACAATGCGTATATTAAAATTAAGCTTAACTGAGTAACTACACGCTGCATTTCAATATTGAGCCACGATTTTTAGCGAATCGATGGCTGTTTTACATACTTTTTTTTACATACTTAGAAAGCCTGAGTGAAATGATAATGAAGAAAAAAGAGCATCACTCGTTATGGTAAGAGAGAAGATTATTTCATCTATAAGTGGACTAAATACAAAAAATGGCACGACTTTTTGTTTTTCTTGTTAGTTACAACCGTATTAATATTTATTTAAAGAAATTTAGCATGATCGAGTTAAGAAAACATATTGGGAAATGTTGATATACAGCACATGTAAACCAGTACGAGAGAAATTTTGAAGTCTTGTCTCCTTTCTGAAACATTCTTCTTCCTAGGTACTCAATCCTCAGATTGGTCAGCAATAACCTTCCGGTCGCATTGCTTCATGCTCAGTACTTTCGTTTTTTATAATTATCACAGCTAATATCTTCCATTAACTGTTGTATAAACCTAAGGTGGGGTCTTCCTAAAAACTACTTACCTCCGTAATTGCCTCCAAAATTGGCTCTGACCCTGATACCTTTTCAATTGGCATGACTTGGCCCTGACCTCCAATAAACATCTTCATTAGCAAATATACATACATATCTGAGTAATCTACCGGTTAGAGGTAGGTTATGATGAAAGTCAGAGTAAATCCAACAGACTCTTACGCGTACGGTGCCCTATCAACCCCTAGTATTTCTTTCTTTATCTCAGCACAGATCCTTTTTTAATCCCGTCCATAAAACCTATTCTCTTTCTCCCCCTTCCCTGCTTGCCCAACATCCTTCCCTCTATCACGGCCTTCAGCAAACCATCACCCCTCATTACCCCTTCCAACTACCTACCATTCCTTCCCCTAATCTCATCCAAAAGTTTCCTCTCCTCTCCCACTATGTCAAGCACTTCATCATTTGTCTTCCTTTCCGTCCAACGCATCTTCTACATCCTCCTCCACACCCACATCTCGGACGCCTTCAGCCTTTTTTCGTCTTCCTTTCTCAAGGTCCACGTTTCTGTCCCATACAGCGCCATACTCCATATCCAGCCTCTTTTTTACATCCTTACTCAATGTTCCCCTCATCAGCTCCCTTATATTATTAGCAAATATATCTTCCAAAATACTCTCAAGCATTTGCCTCTTTCACCACAGCTCAACAGACCCAAATGTCCTTTTCTCCACCGATTCTTTCGTTCAGGATTCACATACATACAGAACAAGATTTTGGCAATAGCTACATGGTACACATGTCGTTTATGTACATCTGCAGACTATGCTGCGAACCGACGCAAAGAATTTTAGTGTATTTCTCTGTTTCTTAATCTATCAGTTCGGCAGTATATCTCCCTCATTTTTCTCTTCTATCAGTATTAGAGGACATCGTGGGATCCATGCCATACTGAAACTCACCCGATGAGACGGTTATAGTGAAGAGATTTATTTTTAGAGTTGATATTTTCGATTTCATTTCTATTTCAAGATAGCCAATAACGTAATAAAAATTCATGGTTAAATGTGGTGGAAGAGACTCTAAAGAATATTGATGTTAGGTGTCTTCAGAGTGGGAGAGTGCACATGAAACTGTGCATGAATGTAACAGAAGCAAATGAGGTATGCAAGGATTGGGCATTATTTGGGAAATTATTAAAAGAGTCAGTTTCTAAGTCCTGAAAGTAATAACTAATTTATTTGACTTTGCCTACATCGAAAGTGAATGGCGTGATAGGTATGCATAATTTTATTGTGTATGTATATTGTAATAAAGCTCATGCGTGTACAGCGGCTATTATGAAAAGGCTTAAAAAATGGAAAGTTTACTGCAGCGTAGACTTCTTGAAGGGTAAGGCGAGTGGGAATGTGAAATAGCCAACGGTGAGGGACTGAAAATAGACTAGGACTAGGGTATCGTACACAGGACTAACATATCGGGTGAATTATGGGGCGTGAGATTCAAATGCACAAGCCTCCCTTTCCATCTCACACGAAAACATTAATTTTCTCCGCAAGCGGGAGCCGTAGAATGCAAATCGTCACCGCTATCAATCCCTTCTCGAGGCGAGAGACTATTCCTGGCCGATTCAGAGGGAAAGAAGTGAGAGGGAAGTAAAAGCTAGGAGGGGAAGACTGGGATGATGGAAGAAAGTCTTATCCCCATTCCGGACAAAGAACGCAATACCTCAGCCGCCTCCCTGGCGTTAAGGGAGGCATAACACGTGTGGAAGTTGGCTTCCAAGGATGTCTCGAGTGGAGCGATATCTCGATGTGTTTCACTACTTGCGAGAAATCATTCTGTTCACTCGTCACTTCCTGCTTATCCGCATAAAAAAGAATTACTTAGTCGTAAATGAAAGAATTAAGCAATGAGTATCGCTAAGATTCAGGTTTTTATGCGTGATTTTGCGGAACTTCCTATTGGAGTAAATTAATTACTTGGTATATGGTTCACACTCAACTTTTATTCCCGACCAGGGTTTCAGCATACAAAGTAATTTTCAAGGGTGTTACCCTAGACAATGACTTACTTAGTAAGTTAAAACCCGGGTGGGGAATAAAATTTGTGTGGAATATATTCAGTTATTCATTTACTCCAATAAGTATGGTATTTGTGAATTCTTCATGGATTTGCAACCGAGTCAGGAGTTCGGGGACCAACGTTTCGATGACTAATCAAAGTTTTAGATGCAGCTGGATCAGTAAAGGCACATCGCAGTTATTAGTTGGTCGGCTGCAGACAATAGCAGTCGGTGATCGCATGGTAGCCAAATTAATTGAAACAGCTATTCACGCATGCGTAGTCCATATGGCGTGGGGTTTTTCGTATTTTCCATCCATTTTTGTTTCCAGAAGGCAGCGCATTGGAATTTGTGCTCTAAGAATGACGTTTCTGTTTAGCTGAGCTGTCATAAAGTACCTCCTTCCACCAGGTATTCATATAACATAATTCTTTAGCACATGTTCATCAGCAGGAGAAAAAATGCAATAAAAATATTTGAAATATATTAAACCTTGCGCCACCGTTGAATTCATGTATGAGAAATCCAATATGGCCGATGGTGCATTTAAAATGGGGTTCACATCCATATTGCGTGCTATTGCTCCGTTTTTGTTTTGCTTATTTTATCGATGTTTTCAATGATTTCCGTGGCAGACGTGCGCCGTAAGGGGAAGCGGGTTACTTTATCTATTTTTGCCGGGCTCGCGGCCATAAAACGCCACCATTCTCTGACCTTCAGCTCGGTTAACGATGGTTTGTTTGTTAACTGGGAAAGGCGACCGACTACTGAGATTCTTTGCGCCACTGAAGGTAACTGTGATAGTGGATAATGGAAGGGTTACTTTTGGAAATGGATGAAGTTTGGAGAGATACCTGACGTCGACGTCAATCACGCCTTCACTGAAGGCGCAAACGTAGCCTCCGAAGTATAGAGGCCGGGCACACTAAATTTCCATAGTCATCTGTTTGAAAATAGTATACCTAAAATTTTCAATGCCAATGAGGAGTTAAGGGGAAAAATTCGAATAGAAGGTTTTCATGCCAGGTTAGACTTGGTTAGTACAGTTAATTTTATTTTCATTATGAATTGTAACTAATAGCTGCATTAATACTTAAACCACTGGAATGCCCTATAATAAAAGTGCAATGAAGTTAATTCAAGATATATTTTTGAAAATTTTATTGCATTTTTACCTCACGTATACAATGCAAAAATACTATTTTGCTTCACCTCAAAAACTTGTCGGGTTTGGACATTTATTAGTATTTTATTTGAATCGAAATGATCTCCTTTTCTTGGCCAAATATTATTGGTTTTTCGTTAGGACTGAATGAATATTTCACACAATATTCCTTTTTTACCACTTTTGAACACAATTCGTTAAAAACCATTGAGTGCTCAACAACGATTTCAAATTTGGCGCCAAAGTAAAAGCTGGCCAACAATATGGTAGTTGTGCGCAGAAATCTTAATATAAAATAAATATGAAGCAACCAATGAGACTTGATTTCTTAAGGTGAGGTGCATAATTCATAAGTTCTAAGTACTGCTAATAATAAGAGAATACAAGCTGTTTTTCTGTTTTTTCATAAAACACTAATTGTAAGTAATTCCATAAGTTCATCTCAGCTGTACCTAATGATATGTTTTCGTGTACCAAATGCTAATACACGTTGTAGGAAAACATTTCATGAAGACTTTTTTTTAGGACAAATTAGTAATATAATAGCCCCATGGCAAGGATTTTGAGGGAAGCTAATTCTATTCCATTTGAAGACATTTTGTAATTTTTTAAACATGATGGTTTTAAATATATTTCACTTTTTATGTCCTTTTATTACTTTGAATTCACGATGATTAAAGCGGAACTATCCGTTACAAAATAGAAGATTTTGTGTCCTGCAAAATAAATAAATTTGGCCTCTCAATATACACTCCGGGACACTTTTAATAACCTATTCTGTCGGAACTCGAATCCGAAACCTGAGAAAGGGAATCAAGTACAATTTCCATCACTCTTTGGGAATAACTGTGAATAAAAAATTGCTGTTGCTATTTCGGGAAGGAATTGGCATTGTTGCGCTCGGCTCGAATATTTGAATGGGTGATTTAAGCGGCTAGTAGAATTTCTCTTTCTTTCGGCCGTTTACCATTTTGTCCTATCAATTTTTGCCCAGTTAGTCATCAGGAACATATTACTCTGACCTTTTGCCTAGTTTACGTCCCGGTATATTCGATGGCCTCCTCGAGTCACTTAGCACGCGGTCTCCGGTGAGGAAAAGATCATTCCACTGCAGGTATTCACTTCAGGTTAAAGTAAGGATTGCGCTGAGCTTCGTTTGATTTTAAATTTGTCTCACGTATTGCTTGGAAGGAGTTCTGTCCTTAAAGCCACATTGAATGAGTTTCGGTGTCATTCACCCACTAGTTTATTACGGAGGACTCGGAATAGTTTCAACTTTGAAATGTAATTATTACATTTAAATTTTCGCGGCTGTGGTGTCTATTTATTATTACTTTCGACGCTAGAATACTCAGAGGTATTCCTGAATAAGGTATCTTGACAGGGTATTAAAACCCTTTCATTTGCTCTGAGTGCTTTAGTTTATTGTGCTATCCTAGTTTGGGTCGATTACTAATCGGTGAAAGCACTCCCGGTTCCCTGGCATCCCCTTCCACCGTGGAGGGTTGTCATGAACTTGAAGCTCTCATGAGGTACCGGGTATGCAACGTCACATTGTACTCTCAATTGAGCGCATGAAGTCACGATAAATCCAGGGAATCTAGCTTCGGATCTTGATGCAGATCGGTCAACGCTCAATCGAAGAAATTTGTCGAAAACATTTTCCATGGAGAATCAGTCTAAACGTTTGACACTCTATATAATGATATAGATACTTTGTTATTTTAAACACAGATGTTTATCTAAAAAATTTAAGCAGGAACTTTTTTTAAAATGCAGCATTTTGTAATACGTTCCTTAAAAAATTTCGCGCGTCAGCCAAATTGATCGGATTATTTTTCTAATACAAAATTTCAATTTTGGATGCTCATAAACGTCATATTAGCTCTTTTTTAATCCTTTCCTTCACCGACTCTCACAGTATATTTGCCAGACAACATTCGCCTGACAACATTCAGACAACATTCGCCATTCAACTCTTTGAAGAGTGGTAAGACAAAATATTTATTAACTTCTTTTCGCTGTTCTTTCCTCTCCAGGCAACCCCCCCTCTCAATGCCTTCTCCTACTCCCCCTTCCCGCGGAGGCCTTTACTTCCTTACATCTTTCCCTTCATTTATTCATCTTACGGCCTCCTGGGGTAAATTACAGAGGGTGAACGTTATATGCTTTGACGAATAAAAACATCTGTACGACTCTAAAAAGGGTATTCTTTAGGAGAGACGAAAAATCACATAAAGGCAATGCAAGATTTTCTCTAACCGTCTTCATAAATAGAGAAAACTGCGGAGCTCACTATCAGCGAAGACAAAGAGAGATGACGTATTTATGTTGTTGAAGTTGGCTCAAATCAGAACACATTCATCGCACACGAACGGCGATGAATGGAACGATGTTCACTGGCAAAACATTCGGGAATTTGCCGGTAAGTAGGATCATTTTGTGGCCACAAAATAGTTACAATCGATTTTTTTTAACTGTCAGTGAATCCATTCAGATGCTGATGGTTGGGTTGCATTGAGGACATGTTGATTTTTTCGGAGATTTATGGAAAATATAACAAAATAATTTAAGGGTAGCTTTTATTCATAAGATTGAAAAGTGATAAGGAAAGTGCTGAAAAATTACATCATATCTCCTACCAATTATTAAAATAAAAATAAGAGGGGAGCTACCACTTTTTGAGTCTTCCTTGCCTTAATGCACGTTCCTTTGTGGGAATAAGAAAAGAAAGAGAATCTGAATTAAAAGGTTCTGAAACAGACAAATAATTATTCTGTATTGATGAAATGCAAAAGCACATGATATTTTTCTTGTAGTTTCCATCGTGGTAAAAATAAATTTTATCTCCCAGCGTTTTTCTCTCCAGATATTAAAACATGGATAGCAAGAACAATTGTAATGTGTTATTAATAGTTTCTTGTGTATATGCATGGAACAACTTTGGATTGCAAACCAATTTGGGATTGAAAGCAAAGCCAACTTTGGATTCCAAGCAAAGCAAAGCCAAGGATCCTTGACTTAGGATCCAAGTATGGCAAAAACGTAGATGTTATTCCAGAAATTAACGCTTATTAAGTTGACATGTCCATTGCATGTGTTTCCCAAATCTTTCGAGGCACCAAAAATCCCCTTGGTCACACAAAACCTAATCCCAATGCCCCCTTCCGTAAGCTCTAAAATTATAATCAGAATCATAGGTTACCTAACCAAAACAGGAAGAATAGATAAATAAAATTAAAAAGATTTATGATTGATCTAATGCATATTAAAAATCAAGTAGATTGATAGTTTGTTCATCCCAGAACATTTTTAGGAAAAGTCATGGATTTCCAAAAAATAAAAGGGAACCCACCTCCAATTTGTAAACCATCCACACTAATAATTCAAACGAAATTAAGAAGTTTTTATCACACTTTTCTCTTAAATTGTTTGACATCATGATACTGCATATAATTGTAATTTACAGAAATAGGGTCGCAAATAAGTGTTTTATTTGAATTAGTCTTAGAAAATGAAGTTATTAACTGTTGATTTAAGTTTTTTTTAGGTCTTAAAGACATCTAGAAAAAAAATTTTAAAACTTAATTTAATAACAAACTCCGAACAAATATATTTTTAATGTGACAAATGGGTTTAAAAAGATGATACTAGTTTCCCAACTTCCAGTTTAAATTTGCTTATTATGAGTTTTAAATCGCCACGTAAATGAACTTGAAGTCCATTTCTTCACTTTAAAATAAGTTAAAATTACATGAAGTTAATTCAATGTAGTGAGTTTTTTAAAATGCCGTCCATAGTGCAGGATACCGATCAAAAACCTCCTTTTATAATTAAAAATCTTGATAATTTTTCTTAAACTTCTGTTTCAGTTCTATAATTTATTATATCTCCAGTATTCAAGCCTTATCAACATCTAAAAATGAATTTATTACCGAATCTGAATTTCCACCAAAAGATGATCCTTAAATCGTCTAGGCACAAAATACTCTCACATCAACATTAACCTATTCCAGCTTTCTCCTCTTGCTCATGCAGGGAGAGAAATTGGTGTAGCTCGCGGCAGCCTGTATTGTGTTTCAACAGAATTAACTTTGCATTAATATTTATACCCTACTCATGTGAAAGCTTTCGCGGCGTTATCCATTTGTGTTCAACATTTTCGGGATTTCCATTCACGTTCGTGGACTTTGGCTGATATTTGGCTCGATAGCCATCCTGCCATTCTCTTTAGGTCGAATGTGGGAAGAAGCTGCTTTGGCCGCCTTATATAGGGCTGGTAGTCCTGGTGCTGTGCGTTCCGGTAGTCAGAGCGGGACACGGAATTAATTTCGAAGTTGCAAAAATACTAGCCAAGGAGAGCCACTATTATCCAAGACAAATCAAGGAAGCAATAGAGATTTGGAAATTGCCATAAAATTTCAATAGAGACAATGGTTATCCCCTTAGCAGTTCATGAAGAAGGATCATCCGCTCCAACCAATCACAGCGCAGCACCAGAACGACTAGCATAATATGCAAAAAGTGTCCATAACGGCTTCTTTTCACTTTTGACCTGAAGGCGATAGCAGAATGGGTATCGAAACCGTTGTCAGCCAAAGTCAGCGAACGCGGATGGAGAACCCAAATGCGGAAAACAAATATATACCCTATTTTTTTCCTTGATAAGATTCCTGTCATTTCCCTGATACTTTGAATTCAGTTCATTGACCTTTGCAAAACGTTCTGATTAGTATACAATGGCATTCCATCTCTTTAAGTATATCACTAAGCAAAACACCATTCTCTTAAAAAACACTCCTCAAGAATGTCAAAAAGGAAATAAAAATGCCTAATACAGTTGCGTTTTGGCCGAAAACAAACTTCAGTACGAAGTAACAAACGTTGAAAAACTTCATCATTCTCAACGCACAACTCCCGAAATAGTCGATCGTTAAGAGCATGGACTTATACTTGGTTAACTGCAGTAATGACTATTTAAGGTGATCACCGAGTTTTTTGGCAATTAGATGTTGCCGATGAATGACGCAATGAATAGCAAAGACACTTGGTACATGTATCCTAAGGAATGCAATACAATCATGGTGTATTGCATACTTGAGGACCCCTAGTTACATCGAATGCTATATCGCAAACATAAAAAATAGAGATTAGATTTCAAATCTCCGTCGTTGGTACGCCATCACTCTGACCATTCTACCTCCAGACATGCTATGTTTGGATACTTTCTTTTACACAATCTAAGAACTCGTAAGGGTGATCTCTCTGCATTTTTCTACGTGAAAAAGATTCCTGATCCCCACCTGGCATATGAATATACTGACCTTTGTTTAAAGCCCTCAGTGTCAAAATATCCTATTTCTTTTCAGACGAATTTTACACCATATGGTAATGTTGAACAATTTGAATATAATTATATAATTCACATAATTTTTCCTCTGAAACGGAATAAAAATTACAAAATTTAAAAAAATTCACTTAATTAATGAAGGCAGAGAATAAACTCATGAATATATAATGATGAATTATTACTATAAGCTGATATACAATGAAAAGAAGCAATTTCATGATTTAACAATTAAAAATTAATGTTAATATAAGTTAGTTAAATTAGATTAAAAAATATTTAAACCCTTGAAATTCATGGAATAAGAGTTACAACGCCAAATATCCATGTTGGCATTATGTTCACACAACTTGCTCGAAATAAGAAATTATTTAGGAGTATATATGCTACATTTGTAACTTTTTGGGAAATAAAGACCAATATGTTTTTCATTTCTCATACATCCAGCCATTTAAGTCACGGTCCAGCCGGGGAGAGTTATTTCAAGTTATTTTACCTGATTTAACCCGTGGAGCGCTGTAGCCTCATCCCGTTCTCGGTATTCTATTCCTAAAGTAGGAACAGCGCTTCATCTGTATATACTCACCGACATCCCACGTTATCAACATTATCTCTCAAGGAAAAAATTCCGAATCATAAAAATAAACTATTTTACTGAGGGAACTAGAGCTTTAATACCTACCGGTATTGTGTACTTTCTTCTTTTCGTGCTAAATTTCATGGAAAAAATTATTTTTCATGAGAAATACGAGAGAAAAGATGCACGTTTTCTATCAACCTATCAGAGTTTGATGGAAATATTTTGACGGAGAATTACCGGTTTTTTAAAAGCTTCGTCTTAACATAATGATAAACAATACAAACATTAACAAAATAAAAGAGAATTTACATCATGGAGAAAAATAACTTACCTAAAACAGCCCTGTTGATATTGCAGGATATATCAGTTCATAAAGTGAGTTATCTTTAACCTTTTTGATCACCAATTCTAAAAATTAAGATTATCTGATTTCTGTCAAAATTCACGCACGTTTTATCAAAACTTAAATTACCTTAAACGAATTTTTAGAACTGAATGTGTCAACGACTGACCAAATAAGACTATTATTTTTAGTGTTTCCCTTGGGCGAGAAAGGCCTAAATATATTCTTAGAAAAACTTTTCTACGAATTCAATACTTTTTCTATTTACCCTTTTTAATTGGAATAAATGAGGGTTGCTAAAGACCAGGTTTATGGTACAAACAGTTGTGTCAGTACCGTGCCAATAGCGCCCCCCTGCTCCCCCTTGTTTCTTTTCTTTTCGGATAAAGATTATTTTTGACAACACCTCCGATGTTCATTTGGAAAAGCATCGGAACGAATTAGAGTTTGCGCCTTAAACGCGGCAACTAAATTGTACTCAAGTGAATTGATGTTGCATAACGTGTAGGATGAAAATGTTTCATCGGCTGATGTTTGGCGTATACGTGTGTGCTTCAATCCATTCGTGTCTACAGAGGCATTTATGATCACGTGAAAGCCCCAGCACAGTTAAATCTATCAATTTTCTTATGCCTTTATTGATTTTCCCAATTTCCCCGAAATTATGGGATCTAAGACTTGGTTGGTGAAGTAAGTGTATTTCAGGGCTTAATGAATCGCATCAAATAGCCGCAGTGATTCATAAACCGTTGTCACACTTTTAACCCTTAAGCTGCGGCAGCTAGAGCGCATTTCGTCCACCCTGTGCGGCAAATGTCTATTCGGACGGAGCCTGTCCATCCTTCCCGCGGGTCGAGGCCAGGCAGTTATATGACCCATGTAATCCCCTCCCGATCCTTTTCTCGGGATCCCAGGGAGTGGGCACCGGAACTTGTCGAGGGATTAGTGGAACTTGGAACTAATTTTTAAAATTTGTTTATAGGCGTAATTGTTGAAAACAAATATGACAATATATTTTCTAGCAACCTTCTGTTTAATTTGATACCAAACACCAAAAAAATCCGTTGATAATTGAGCCGGGCGCGAGCATAAGACAACTAACTTTTGAGACAACCGTAGCCTCTTGAGCGAACAATCGGAAGAAAGGGTCGCACACCATTTCGGTGGTATGCGATTCCTAAAGAGCGTGGGAAGGGACTGGTTTGGGTAAAAATGGTGAATTCCCAGATGTCCATCGCTGGAAAGAAAGAGTTCGGGTCATAAAAATATGAAAGGACTGAGGGAGCAGGTAGACAGAAAGGGTCAAACGTACAAGAACGTTCTCTCCGCAGTTCCCGGTACAGTCGTACATGTACGTTTCCCGCAGCCTAAGGGTTAATGGCATGAAATTTAAGAAGCCTATTTTAAGTGTAGGAATTTTAATTTGCGAATTATCTGGATTATACACTTCTCAAATAACTATCTCCTGAAGTATTATGAAAACGGCAGTTGGTTGTGTTAAGGAGAGGAGTCCTTAATCTGGAATATCCTTCATGCTTTGATTACTGACTAAGTAATTTACTCTGACACTGACTCCAACCGTGACCTTCTATATCGTCTAGAACTCATAGATCACATAAAAATGGGAAGCCAATTTAAGTGATAATCATGTCATTCATTACTTTGCGTTAAACCATCTCCTTATTCCGTCCAACGCAATTTCTTTGGGTCATGATTATTGATTCAAAATTTGATAGAAAATAAGCGTCACTCAAATACCGTTAATGCCTTTCCGAGCGCATAAATATATTTACCCAAAGGTAAAAAAGTCCTCATAATGCGAAATGTGACTAGAAATATTAATCTAATTGCGTTAATTTGGCCAACACAAGATCAAAGTAAGACCATTTCCTAAGATTTTAGTAGGATTACTAAATAAAATTAGGGGCGATAGCTTCACGTAGCCTACAATCAGCTGTAGCTGACATTGCTCTCGATGAGCACGGACAGGCATGAGTGAAATAACATACTCTCATGCCAGGGTTGATAAAGGGATACCAGAGAGAAGTTTCATTGCCGCTTTCAGTATGTCGATACATTTTTGAGAAATGGAAACGCTTTAGGTTGGTTATCTCACAGGAATGGTAGAAGAAGAGAAACCGGCACGACTTCTTGGGAAAAAGGCCATTTGGGAAATTCAAAAGTTGGGGTAACCGAACCGCATGGGAATCCTCCGCTCCTGGACGAAGGAAATAAAGTAAGAAAAATATATTTTTTGTACGGATAGGCTGAAGCTCTTACGGGGAAGTTGTAAGTGAAGGAAATCGAAAATAAGGAAAGAAAGATGTACAGGAGAAAAATAAAAAAGAAAACTTCCTTTTCCTGGTTGAGGGTACGTGGTAGAAACAATTAAATATTTTTTTATTTTTAAACACCGTCTTTAACTTTCATCCCGAAGTCTTCCAACCATTTATAAAGGATATCGAGTGTGAAATTCACTGCTTTCGCATTTCTTTCAAAAAGTAAAATTCGAGATGAAAACTGAGTAAGTTTCTATCGTGGGGATATGCCAGAATAAAAAATATAAAGTTTTAGAGTAATTTTATTCATAGTCACGAAATTTCAAATATCATGGACAAAATTTTATATTTTCGAAGCATCATAATGTAAATTATTAATTAGCACTGTAGTACCTACTTAAGGCGGAACTGAAAAAGTGTTCAACTGTCTTCAACTCCATTGAAACAGCTTAAGATAAGATTATGGTAAATTTTGCCGTTTGTATCCTCCCCAAACCATTGAAAACTATTTACATTAATGTATTACAAAACTTACTTTAATAAAGAATAAAGTTCTAGGTGAGCTATTAGATGAAAACCCAGAATCATTTTGGTCCTACAAAAGTGCGATTCAGGGAAAATAGTTAAACAGCACTCTTTTTTGGAAAAAATGGCAAAGTAGTAACTAACAGTATCGGAATTGCGAAGACATTAAACTGCTTATTTGAAAGTGTTAACACTAAGGACGACACCATACATAACGCAGACATCCATGGTATTAGACAACTGATGGGAGATCTATTTATACAGTGCGATGAGATAATGAAACAATTGAGTTCAATTAAATTCATCAAGTCCCCCGGTCAATAACGGATGTGATCATGTGCACGTGTGCTCATGGAGTTGGCCCTAAACATTACAACACTTATACGAATCAGATTTAACAAGTCGTTATCCAAAATTAAAGTTGCACAAGATAAAAAAAGACTCAATAAATTTTCTTAGTACGAGTCTCAAATCGCCACATACATAAACTTGAAGTCCATTTCTTCACTTTAAAATAAGTTAAAATGACATGAAGTTAATTCAATGTGATGAGTTTTTTAAATACCGTCCATTGTGAAGGATACCGATCAAAAACCTACTTTTATATTCAAAACTCTTGATAATGTTTCTTAAACTTCTGTTTCAGTTCTATAATTTATTATATCTTCAGTATTCAAACCTTATCAACATCTAAAAATGAATTTATTACCGAATCTGAGTTTCCACCAAAAGATGATCCTTAAATCGTCAAGGCACAAAATACTCTTAAATCAACATAACCTATTTCAGCTTTCTCCTCTAGCTCATGCAGGGAGAGAAATTGGTGTAGCTCGCGGCAGCCTGTATTGTGTTTGAACAGAATTAACTTTGTGCACGTGTGCTCATGGAGTTGGCCGTAAACATTACAACACTTATACGAATCAGATTTAACAAGTCGTTATCCAAAATTAAAGTTCCACAAGATAAAAAAAAGACTTAATCAATCCAAAATGTAAAAAGGTAAGAAAAATGAGCATTAGCTCCAACATGGTTAGAGTGACATCCGGCGTCCCTCCAGTAAGGGTGATTGGACCCTTGTTATCTCTCATTTATATAAACGACATTAACTCTACAGTAAGTAGCAAAATTAGATTGCTGGTGAACGATGCTGTCATTTACCTATATATTACCACAAAACTATAACTTAATAGTTCTCTCATCGGAACTCAACAACATTGACTCGAGGTGTGTTAAGTGGATACTTGAACTTAATATCAGTAAGTGGATTTCATTACTCTTCTTACGAGAGTAATCACACCAAAACCACTTTTGTAAGGTGAGATAACAAAAAATAAAGGAATAAAATGAAGGCAAATTCCTTGAATTCAAATTCACTTTAGACCTAGCGTGGGGGAAATACATGCAAAGCATTTACGGCGATACATTAAAGAAACAAAGGATTTATTAAGTGAATATCAGGAAGGTTCTCCGATAAAAAAGTGAAAGAGTGATGCTACTTTGCTGTGATTTTGGCCAAATATTGAGTAAGTGGTGAGGATTTGGGACCCTGTACAGAAATATTACATTCGCGAAGTATATAATACAAAGTAAAGCCGCACGTTTCGCTCAAAAGTGATTCAGGTAAACAGTATCAAAGAGGACTGATGGAAGGACTAGGTTGGGAGCCATATGAGACCCTGAGGCTACTCACTAGACTTAGAAAACTTGAAAATTTCAGATCAGGGGGGTTTCATTAGGTCATAGAGGACACTATTCTGACCCTGCGCTATATATCTAAAACTAAAAGAAGTCACAAAACATGAGAGAGACGCTGTCAAACTAATAGGCATACAAGTTCCTTCTTCTCACTGACCAATAATGATTACAACAAAAATAGCATGACACTTACATCATACACATCGTTAATAAACAATTCACATCTGTACGCCCCCTTCCTTCCCTGTTCCCTCCCTTTTCGAGATTGGTATCCTAGTACCCCCTGCCACGCGCCACCCTGGCTGCTCGCAGAGTAGTATCTAGATGTAGATGCATCCAGATAATTATGAAGTAGTTTAATTTGCTAGAGGCAGGCTTTAGTAAATTTTATTAATTGTAGTATTTCGACTTTAGTAGGTTTGGATGGCTTCTCTGCGCCTCCTCTACCTGATATTCCATAATCCAAAAGTCTCCCAAAATTCAGCCAAAATTCTCTTTCCTCCCCTTTCCCCAGCTTACCCAAAATCCTCCCTTCTATTACGTTCTTTAGCAAACCTTCTCTCCTCACCACCTCTTCAAACCACCTACTCCGCCTCCTTCTAATATCCTCCAGAATTTTCATTCATTCACCTGCCATACCGAGCACTTTATCATTCGAAAGCCTATACATTCATTACACTTCCGCCATTTTTCTCCTTAGTATAAGAGAAACAATTGCACCTCTTATATAATGAAGAACGTCCACGATATATCGCCTGAATCTGTTGAATTTATTTTTATCCATACATGTAGCTCAATCTCCTGGAGCCAATTCTCTTCCTCTTTCCTCAACAGCCCATTTTTCTTTTTTTTCTATCCAATCTAACGCAACGTTTCTAAAAAGACCCAACATTATTAGTTTTTATCATTCATACGTAAGATTACAACCATTTGTTCTTTCGTGCTGGAAAAAGACACTATTGGTGTCTCATTCTCCTGAAATCCTGAATACTGCGCTCATTTTCTTTCAAGATACTTTACCAGAATCTAATTCGTATTACCCGCTACCACACTGAAGCAATCATAAGGTTTAGTTTTTTTGTAAAACCTTGAAGATATCCTTGTATGAGCTATTCACTACACTCAACAGCGTTAAATGAGGTAAGTTGCAAAAACAGCTTACACATTTATTTTTTTTCTCGTGTAAGCAAAAATATTTACCCTGAATATATTTTACTGAACGATATTCTACCTTTAGGTAAAACGTTTTTCTGAATTGTATTCCAAAATTGTATCTAATTAAGGACAAAGTTGGCATATGATAAGAAATTCTGGTTGTTTTTTTCTCCAAATTTGTCACTATTAGAAAAACTCATATAAGATGACCGATTTTTGGAAATTATGTTTAATTTTTTAAAACGCATTATTATATAATGCTAGTGTAGTTTTCAATAGAAGCTTTCAGACTAAATTACAAATAAACGAATCACACAGCCTGGAATTTAAATATATATGCAATGATATGACAACAAAAAAGATACCCTTTACAGTAATTACCACGCTAAAAAAAGATAAACAGCAATATACTGCAGGAATAATAACCTAAGGAAGAAAATCCATTTAAATGGATAAAACTGCGATTCGGAAATTTTGTGCAGATTTTGGATTGATCTTATTACACAAACACGTGTGCTTCTCTGCAGGTGAAAAAATATTTCCTTTGATAGCTCTGCGCGGAGGTCCAAAGGAATTTTCCTAGTTCCAGCGGTAAAAGTTTGCCTTATTTGGCAGCCTCGCCGATTTATTGCGACTTACAGGAGAAACTTCATTCCAAACGACTGGGATAATAATCCCATTTGCATAGCAAATGTGGTTTAATAGTGAATGTATCCATACAAACTGGGACAGATATGAGAGAGCAAGTATTGCCTCAAGGTGACCAATTTCTCTGGATATAAGTATGCATCCCACTTTGCGGTTCTGAGAGTAAAATCGTTTACAATATCTACAATCGTTTACAAAAATTGTTTGACCTAAGGATCAAGGTCTTTTGGACGAATCCATTAAGTCACGGTATTTGCAGGAAAATTCACGGTTAGTTGAAACGCCTTGATGCCACCCGGATGAAGGCGGTAACCTGCTTATCGATTAAGGGTTAGAGATATAGGTGAAGCGTCATGACTTCTCAAAGTTAAAGACTCATCCATTTCTTTACCTCGAAAAGTCAAGACGTTGTACCTCATTGAAACTCCGTATCGTAAACTCCCAAAACCAATTAATATTATATGGAATATCTTAAAAATACTTGATCACTACAAAATTTTCTTAACTCAATCTAATTCCTAAAAGGTCTGTCTGCCAGTCACGCCTATTGGAAGGATTCATAGGTGACCAAGAAAGTTTAAATTTAGCATGAATACAGTTTATGGACTGAAACCGGCCGAAAGATTGCATAAACTCAGATTAACAGTTGAAAGGGGATGTTTTTACCTCATATTGTTAATGTTCAAAGAAGAGCATTGAATAGGTGAAGGTTTTTTTTCTACTTCAGATTATTGAACTCACGAAATAGGGTTGATATTTACATTATTTCACAGCTCTAAGAATGATAATCAGGTCAAATATAAAGTAAAACCAATAAGGAACAATGCAAATGGATTTTTACCCCAGATTTCTTAGCCTGTAGTCGCATAAGAATAACCTGTCGGTGCTGGGGTATAGTGTTTTGCTTTTTTTAAGAATTTGTACGCTAGTTATCAGATTGAAACATTCACTGCCGGGTGGATAAAGGAATGTAACAATTATTTCTTGCATTTCTTTGGCCTATACGCTTCGAATGTGACTGAAATTTGTGATTTTGGTGCCAAAATAGTTAATTTTTCATATTTTCAACGATACATATCTTATAATATCCTTGGCAACCGTAACATGGGCTGATTTACGAGAACATATGCCAGAGGCCTTGGCGACTTATTTTATGAGATCAAAATGAGAATTACAGAGAGTTTTTATTGAGTATTTTTTTATCCACCCTCTCTACTATCCTTAATGGTGTATATAATTTTTGTACATCACATCATTGGGATAAATTTAATCCTATGAATCAGCTTTAGTTTTTTCTTCTTGTTCCAGTTGAATTTCTCCCTATGAAATGCATATATCTGTAGTATTCTTATTGTTGAATTAATTACCAACGAGAAATCTGCATTACGACTATTTATCTAGACTCAAATTATATATGTTCACACAAGAAATTAATTGTGGTTAGAGGTATGTAAGAATAAATATAATAGAGGTGCGTTGACCACGGTGTCGTTTCGCAATTCCCTCCCGTGCAATCAGAAATTCAGATTCCTTATGCGATGAAAATAATTTATATTAACTAAATTCAATACCTCGAACACGTTAAAATAAATCAAAGTGGTTTGTGAACTTACTTATTAGTCGGAAATTAAAGCAAGCACAATGCAAATTCAACAAGTATCGCAGAAATACTTGTGGGTTAAAAATAACTTTTTAAAGCATTTATGCGTGTTTCAAGGGTCAAAAGAACTCCAGTCATTAAAATTAAGTCTACAGAAAAGGGTGTGGAATTGGTTTTCCCGGACGTTTCCTCTTCATTCCACTCGGGAAGCAAGGGGGAATTTTATGCATGTTCGAAATTTTGGCTTGCAAACTTTGATTGCATAACTTAAAATATTCTTAAATTGCATAACTGCATTGGTAATTTTCATGTCTTCCAAAAATGGCGAAGGTATCTGGAGAATTTGCCTCGAGAATAAATCCACCGTGATCAGGGTTCGAACCACGGGTCTTTGGTTTGCTGAAACAAAGCTCAGACCACAACACTACCCATGCTTCATATTCCACGAGGAAATTTTAGGAAAACCGAGAGAACAAAATGTTATGCCCCCTAGTCATCCTTTTCTCACAGAATTTTCTAGGAAATAAACACCGTTTTCGGCAAACATGAGAATCAGCATTCGTTGCTAAAGCCTGAATCACACGAATATTTTCACGTATAAGTTCAGGGATGATTTGATCTATGCTTTTCATTGATAGGGAAAATGATAGCCGAAGCAATCATTTTCCATATCACACGGTCATTTGTGTCGTAACTAGGATCATCATTTCCACACTCGGAATATGTTTACATAATCATCGAGCTGTTTACTACCTTCATTAAATTATATCAAAGCTAACTAGTGGGACCACATTTCGTATTTGCTGTCGTGCGCTCTGATTGGTTGCAGCAGGATATCACGTACGTGTTCAGGGACGGCAAACAGGACGGTCGGAATGTTGGAAAAAGGGATAGGGATCATTGCCACTATCCCTGCCACTATCCCTATCATTGCCACTATCCCTATCATTTCCACAAGCCCTATCATTGCCACTATCCCTGAAAATGATGGCCTCGGAGAGCCATAATTTGAGCTATCATTGCCGCCATCCCTAAACCTGTTAGTGAAAAATGATCGTGTGATTCAGGCTTAAGCACGGCTCATGTGATGTTAATTGATTCAGCCTCTATAGTTGTGAATTCTTTGAAGTTTTTCCCCTCCTTTGCCATCCTAGATGAACCGCAAAGGCTCATTATCTAATTCCTCCAATCCCCTAAAATTGCTACGAGAATTTGGAAGCATGGGTTGCGTATTGGTCCTCGCATTGGCCCGGGAAGCCATAGGTCCGGGGCTCGATTCAAGGTCCAGGGCGATTTTTCTCTCGTTGTATTTTCATTGAATAACCACAGTAATCGATTTAGCCTCTGCAATCATGGTAATCGTGATGGGAATGCACTGTCCCGGGGGCTATACGTGACGAAATTTTGACGTCACAACCTCTAGAGTGTCAAATAGGGCCATTCAAATGCTGAGAATTTTCGGGGGAAGTGACGTCACGTTCACAGATTTTCTGAGGTTCGACCTTGTCAAGTCTTTACTGAATAAGACCCCCGGTATCCCCATGGTCGTGATTTCGAGTCCCGCCTCCGGCAAGACCGTTGCGTTATTCTTAGGATTATGGTCTCAGAGACCTCAGCTGTCGAGGGTATTCCAAAGTCGAAATGTTTGTACCACCATTAAGGAACCTATATACCAAACAGCAGAAAATGTGGAGATAATATGTTAAAAAGGATGATTCTTGGTGTCCTCAGTCGTTTTACTGAAATCAATTGCGCGGGAATAAAGGATTCTTTAACCTTTCTATTAGACGGTGAATTTCACTGATTTTGTTGCTTTCGCCTTACTCACAGGCGTAGCGAGGGGGTAAAAGAATGGGACCTTTTCTTTTTCAGGTGATGATGTCAGTGCAGACCGGAATACATCAGCGCACGCGAACTGCAATGAATGGCACAATGTGCGCCGGTGGAAAGTTCTGGAACCTACTGGTTCTGCTGATAATCTGCTGGTTAAGCATTCTGTAGGTACAAAATAGTCATAGCCAAATTTTTCGTGTATGGTTATACATTTCGTACCAAAATATAAAAATAGATTTTCATCACAGAATAAATAAAACTTTAACAACCATGGTTTGACGTCAATAATGAAAATCCACAAAAAAGCAACAATTGCGGATTCGATTACACTAATAAGCAAGATTTAGTTGTCTTGAAACGATGAGGTGTATCTGAATGGATGTTTTCTGCAGGTTCCGAAAATGATGTTCAAAATTCCGTATCATGTCAGATTTTTCCGCAAATCATGAAAATGTGAAAATTAATAGAAACAATTTTTAATGACACTGGTTTAAGATATCGTGTTTAACATGTGAAAATGTTCTCCGTAGGGAACAGCATAGTATCGTCGATAGTTATCGACGATACTTCCGACCTGTTTTGACGTGCACAGACTAGTGCACGGGGTCTGAAACGAATGAAAAGCAAGAGCGCTGTTGTGTTGCAAAGTAAACAGTGCAGTTAGGCGAATGGAAAGCTTTCATTATCAGCCTTATCGACTGGAAAGAGCAATTTTTAAAGTGATCTCAGCCTAGCGCATGACTATTTCAGCCTCCTACGGTTCCGAACCCACTCCTTGTATTTTCAACTTATTGCATTGCTTCCATCATCCGGTCGCGGTATTACTTCATTCAGCAAAACGGCGGAATTGGGCTGGTGCATTAAAAAATCGTATAACCGGTCCCAGATACATTGTTACAAACAGTGACATATCACCTAGTATGCTTTATCATATCTTAATCGCTTTCAATTAGTTGCTTGACGAATTCGAAACTCTACAGTCACAATTACTGCTCGAAGAAAATCTATGGGAAACTGAAAAAAAACGATTTCTAAGGTGATCCCCTTAGGATAACTAGCAGGTGGAAAGGTTTCGATTTTATTTGTGTTTGTCTGCTCCCTAGGTTGTAAGCACTTCACGTAACCTTTTTTTTTAAGGAACCACAATACTAAGTCAAAATTCGTCGAAAAGTTTCATTTTCACTGTTGTGGTGTTTGATTGCTCTGTTTCGTAAAAAAGTTACTTTAGAATTGCATTGATCAATTTCTCTCAAAATTAATTAAACGAGCCTCAAGCTTACAGGGTCGTAACTAAAATTATTTTCTAGGTTGCCCAAAATGCATAGCCTGTTGAGTAGTTCCCAGTGTTTGTTGTGTCCATCAGGTGTCTTATGCCAAGATAGGAACCACAGTCGTCGTATCAGGTTGGAGTTTTCTCTTCAGAATGCGTTATTCAGAAAGGATTAAACCTAATTAATGTCGTGGATATGATATGGAAACCTAAAAAAATCTCGTCTTTAATATAGTATTTTTCTGGATTAGACGCCATAATTCTTCCGGCATCATCAAGGCTTGAATATTCCGAGGTATTCCCAAATAAAACATTATTTCTGATTTCTTATTTAATACACTCCCCAGGTGAAAATTTCGAAAAAGACTGGACTTATAATATGTGGTGTGTGTGTGATAATGTGGTGGACATGACATAAATTCCTCGAGAAAAATGTCTTCATTTTGATTGTACATATTAATTAAAATTTTCAATGTTGTGACGTCGAAATTCCGTCATTATCGGAGGTTGGGAATTTCCGAGGCCTTACTGAATTCAACACGTTGTAAGAAAGAACTGCACGAAAACGTTTTCCCTCGCGAATCTTCCCATTGTCCACTTTAAAGCAGAACTTTCACTTCGAGAAGCCACACAAGTCTTGTGATTGAATGAAGTCCGTCAATTTTACCTCAAACATTTTCTTCCATAAAAGCGGCGATTTCGGTCATAAATATTCCCTCAAAATGAGAGGAGGTTTCCCGCCTACTGCTTAAGAGAACCTACGACCATTAATCATTCCTTTACAGATTGTAATGAATACCGAAGTTTGGCAGATTCGCTGACGCATTCCGTCAATTCCTTCGGGGAAAGCGATATTTTTCGCCACTCATCGTCGGGTAATTTCATTTCGTCGAATAAAGTCTTCAAAGCGTTTTCAGACCACTGGGGTTTTCACACATGATAGAAGAAAAAAACGCATAAAAGATTAAGTAATGGGGCTTGTCATTTGTTTGCAAAGTTTAAACTAATATTATTAAAATGAAAAAAAAAAACGCAATAGCTTCGATGAAAATAAACCATTTTCAACTAAGAGTTGCTCGATGATGGGGTGTAATGAGAAAATCTAACTAACAATTTCGTCATGAAATGGCTCTACTTTCTTAATTTCAGTGGATTCGTAGAAAAAATTCATGTATGTTCCTTGCATAGAACGTTGCCCTTGCCCTTTTGAAAGCCGATTGCTGCAATTTCCTGCTTTATAAACGACTGAAAATACATAATTATAATGTCGTATTTATTTTGAGAAAATTTAGGCATTAATAGACCATCTTTATAATTATCTCATTAAATATCACATTAAAACACCCATTTCTTGAGTGAAAAAAAGTCCACCCAGGAGGGACTCACGGCCTTAGGGTTAGTAGGCGATAAGTTTACTCCACCGCCACCGAGACCGGGCATACATGAGATAACGCAGAAATGTCTAAGGGTATCGAAAATATAATTAAAACGTTGAAACTAAAAATAAGTCAATAAATTAATGAGTTAAATTATTTGTTGAAAGTCCCTCGCACTTCTTTAACTGAGAAGAGCACAGGGCATATGCAGCCGAACTTGGAGCTATTCCCATATATATCTAATATATTTTGCCGAAAGTAACTGCAGTTTTGAGATAAAAACTCAGAAACGAACACAAGTTTATATTGTCATCAGGCAAATTTATGCCTGGTAAAATTGCACACGTCGAATTAATTAGAAACTTATGATGTTCAACATATATTTTTACGATGTGCTCTTTAACTTAATGCAAGCAAAAAAATTCTCTCCCCGATTGTACTCAAAGTTTAAAAAAATGTCGCCTTAAAAGTAATCTACGTAATTTGGTGAAAACGTCGCAGAAAATTTGAATCAAGTAAATTTTTCATCTAACAAAAGTGAGCAGATTTGAATGCTTTCGTTTAGTAAATTTATTCTTATCCAGTGTCTCTGTGTTTGAATTTATATCGCGCATTAAATTAATTTGTGCATCACAAACAATTATATGATTCTATAATATTCATATGTTGAAGAATTTATCTGTCGAAAATTTTAACGAACACGTTAAAATCAACTTTACTTGATATCTCATAGCTACTAAAATAATGGATTGCGTCATAGTGGGATTTAGTGAGCGCTAGTTTTTTTTTATTACAGCGAGTGATACAAACTCCATAAATCTGAGATAGTTAAAGGATTATTTTCACGGGAGACTCTACCGTGAAAACTGGGAATGATGAAGATATAGGTACACGCGTCGGGATTTCACACCATTTGAGTTTATTTTTCGTTGAATAGCAGTATACAACATAATGAACTATTTAAGGATTTAAGGTTTACTGATTCACGCGTTTTAGGATCTATACGGGATATTAGGAGGAAAAATAACAAAAGGGAGATATATATTGTTATGATGTTGCTATCCACTTAGTAATATTTAAGTTAAGTTGTGACGACGTGGTTTCAACGACGTTGCAAAAATTAATTTGCTCAGAACGTGTGATTTATTCATGAATTTGACTGAAGAAGTATTACAATCTGATCAAATACCGGTCTTTAGATATTGAAATAGTGAGTGAGAGTTTGAATAATGTGAAATACGCTAGACTCATGGCTACCTGACATGAGTAATACCTAAGGGAAGGTACTTACCATCCAATTTTGATGCAGGGGAAATATTTAACCTGAAATTATAAATCCGGCCCTTGGTAAAAATGGAATGATGAATTATTTCATGATACAGTCACTCTAAATGGTTCAAGTGGTTCTCGGTTTTTTATCGGTGGACTGGGTTTAAAGGAATTCCTTGGGTGGCCAGAATGCTTTCGGGATTTTGGGTCGGCCAGCGAAATCGGATGAATGAGTTCGTGAAAGTGAAGGGCAGAGGGTCAAAAGCTGCATAGAAAAAAAAAAGATGAGGATATTTTTTGCGAACCGCTCCAAAGGTGACATCACCTTCGCCCATACTCTCCAACCACTGGCCTTCAAGCGTGTCACCCCCGCCCTAACTGGTTGGCAACATTTAAGGTTGCCCATTCCCCCCCCTACAAGCCTTAGAGTGGACAAGAAGTTCATAATCAATTTAAATCTATCCAAGAAACTTGTTTCACTCTGATGCCATATAAGTTTATACATATACATACGCCCGCGAAACTTGCGACCAAGTTCCAAGGGAAATTTTGGTAACTATGCCTTCCGAGAGCTGGTGCAGGGTACTGGTCGTTCGAAGCTTCAAAAGGGCCAGTCTTTCAATGGAGGAGAACGAAGGTTTTTGCGTGAATTTTCTCTCAGGGAAAGGGTTTGTAACCAATTAACTAGTTTTAGCACTTCTCGTTTCCAAAAATCGTTTACCTTCTTCGGATTTCAAAACAATTTAAATGCTGTTCGAAAAGCAGTTTAGAAAAAATCAGTTTCTTCAGAGAAATTCCATATAGTGTCTTCAGAATTTTCGACTTAAAATCAGTCATTTTCTGAATAACACGGACTAAAACTAAGTGATAAGTTTAAATGGAATCCTAGCTATTATTACCGCGCTTTCTTGCTATCAATCCCACAGTTTCGTTATTTTTCTGATTGGCTGAAAATAAATTCACGGCAGTTACATTGAAAGCTTGACCAGAGCATCTGAAGGACACAATATTCACTGCTTTTGAAAATATCATAATTATAATAATTTAAGTTAATTTAATAATGGAATTACCCGATATTCTACCCTTTTCTATCACTTATTAGCGTCTAAGATAAATTTAAGTTGGCGTTACCCATACAATGCTATCGAATCTATCGCTCTCATGACCTCATACTATATTAATTTCTTTAATATACTGTTGATTTTGTTCATACAATATTACTGCCTTGATATTTCCCTTCAATTTTGATACGCTACTACGGTGTTAGCAGTTGCAACTCCACTGCCTCCGCTGATACCACCTGGGATAATTTGCAAAAGTAGGTAGCACGGCAGGAAACACCACCATTTTCATATGTCGAGATATTTGCCCTCACAGCGTCTTGAAATCGGTGCACAAACATTTAGCCCGAACGCTCAATAAAATGAGAAGGAGAGTCGTGTATTTTGTTTAAAACTCAAACGAGCATACAGAAAGTAAAGAAACTGTAAACAGCACTGAAATGGGAGCTGAAAGAAGTTAGATGGTTTACAGGATAGTCTTAACTCTCAAGGAAAAATAATGCTTCTAAAGATTCTGATGGGTTAGTTGTAGCTTACTGATCGATTCCGTTGTAAACAAAGATACATCACTGTAGAGCGGAATATCAGAACCGAGCAGTTTTGGTAAATATATTCCGATAAATTAGTTTCCGTCGAAATCTTTGGAATAGAATCCGCTAGCGACCGAAATTTTTAAATTCGTATCTGAAATGATGAAATATATCTTACTTAGGCCAACATGGTGGATATCATTTTACCCAAACAATATGTTGGACAGAAAGAAGAAAGCGACAAACGAGATAGAAACACTGCCGATTAGATAGGGCGGTTCGTCCTCATTTGGTTTCCCGCCACAAATTTGCTGACGGTACCCTGGCAGCGCTAGTGTTCAAGAGCACCTAGAACAGCTGATCGCAATTGCTTCTGGTGCCAATCACTCTCGTTCGCTTCACCCACCCACCAGTCCACCTCTCTTTTTACTCTTAAACTATCACTCTTGAACTTGACACTAAAGGTCATTATCGATTAATTTGAGTCCATCTTTTACTTCGTCGAAATACGCAGGTGTTTAAACCCCTGCATTAGCGACAAGTTCAACAATTCTTTCTTCTCGCTCTCCGCCTCACAAATTATCGTTTCCGATATCCTTCTGTTATAAAGCAGATGACCAGACATCCCAGGCAACACGAAATTTCGGTGGCTTGTGGGGTAGTGCGTAGATAAATATATATTTGGAAGAAAACTTGACTCGAAATCGGCCCGAAACGTTCCCCACAGAAAATCAAAACCAGACCCTCCGGGGATTAAAAAGCGCGTCGTATTTCTGAGCCGCACGTTTTTGAGAATAAAAAAAATCATTTCTCCCCTTTCACATCCGATATCACGATCGATAAGGTTTTCAACCCACATCCTATCCCCGATAATCCCTCTGAAAAGGTATCTTTTTTATATGTAACCTCCACGTAAAAATGAAAGGTGAATTTACGGCTCTGCTATTTCGACTAGATATTTTATTATTTACGAGCATGGTTTCGTTGCATAGCAACCTCTTCTGATGAAGATGATGTTGCTTTGTAACGACGTGAATAAAGCAGTTTTATGGTATGACATATCATTTTAACATTTCTACAGAACTACGCTCGAGAGCTTGGACAAAATTCTACAACAGTGGGGCCAAAATTGTAAGATGAGTTAAGGCTGGAATCTCTCCCAGATTGTAATGGAAAATACAGAATGTGTCATCTAAGTTCAAAAAAAATGTTTATCGGATGAAATTCCATATATTTTACAAGTTCTAATGTACTACCTCGCGGCAAGCTTATCGCAACTTGGAATTTATAAAAAGAACTCATGGGAAATGTGAGGAAAAAATAAGAGAAGAATGATTTCAAAGTTATATCGAACATAGCGATTTGCAAATAGATTCCAACTCTTTGTAGGAACCCGTTTCTCTTTGCGACTTTTTTATCATTCCCCTTCAGGTCCCCGGAGAGCAGCAGGTTTCATTGCCGTAGTTATATTTATTTGACTTATGATTTATTTTAAACTTTTTATAGAATTATTTGTTCTCTTTTTTCGCCACCAAAATGTTCTCTTAAATTAAACTCTTTAAGTACTTTCATGCCTACCACATGTACTAACAAAATTTCCTTATCTTGACAGATTTTGCAGTTTTTTACACACCTCTTTCCTTGGAGCATACTTTTATAGAGATTGTTTTAACACCAAAGATGCCAGTCTCGTACTATTCAGGCTTTCCTCACGTGCGCACGTATCTTTCGCAGAATTTATTTTTTGGAGCTACTGAATATATGCTTACGTATTTTGGTGCAGTTTAAACTTTTTTCGAATGTTTGGTCAGTAAATCAACCACCACTAGACATTAATTGCTGACTTTTAGTTTCGTTTTTATGCGTGTATAAAATGTTACAGTTCATGTTTCGAGAGAACGGAGGACTCTGCAAAGTTTGTTTGGTGAGGATGAAATGTATGTTTAAAAATATAAATGGTTTGTAGCTTTGTTGAAATTGATGGCGTACATGTAAGTTTAAATTAAGCGTTGTTATAGTGTTTCATCCGGTTGCCGTGGATATTTCCAGCCCTGATGAACATTTACATTTTAATCTAAACATCGTCAATAAGTGTGATGATTTTTGAATAATTGACCAAACCATTGAAAAAACTATGACTACAGTAATTGGAATTGCGGTAAAAACACATAATTATATGTATATTTACTATGCACATTACATCGTAAAAGTAACTATCGGAATCCTTGTCTGCCTGGAATGTTACCCTGACGAGAAGTTGAGTTCAGGCAGGGAGTCTTAGCCACAACCTCACTCCAATATATTCGTTTATCAATATTTATTCACTTTCGTTGTCCATTACCTTAAACCACTCTTTCCCAAGCCCTCCCTCATTTTTCTACAACTACAAATGCATATAACCCATTGAGAATGTCATGTTATGAGCATGAGCATAACCCATTGAGAATGTCATGTCATGAGCATGTTACCCTGACGAGAAGTTGAGTTCAGGCAGGGAGTCTTAGCCACAACCTCACTCCAATATATTCGTTTATCAATATTTATTCACTTTCGTTGTCCATTACCTTAAACCACTCTTTCCCAAGCCCTCCCTCATTTTTCTACTACTACAAATGCATTTAACCCATTGAGCTACCGTAAGGGGCGTCTAGCAGGGGCTGTTGCGTCACCATTCATCCGAAAGGCGAGGAAGAGGGATAGGAGGACGGAGGGGATGATGGTGAACTCCGAACAAATTTGTGTTAAAGGAGTCTCTTAGTGTCTCTCTTTTATGGTCATCGGTACTCACAGGGCTTGGAAGTCAAGTATTTTTGCTTCCATCAATTCGGCCGTGTATCGCTCATATTTGGCCGCTCCTTTCAGCTTTAGAGACATATATATTGCAAAGGTTATTAGATTAATCAAAATTTATCCTGCTAATGGCGTAATCAAAATTTTTCTAATAATCGTTGCCTAGTTTCCAGCCTCCAAGTCTTAAACGGATCCGAACCTATTCCTTCCACCAGAACTCTCTGTTAGCTTCTTAGCTCTGTTAGTCTTGCGCAAGCCGTTCGGCTTTCCTTTGCGTTTCTTTTATTTCATCAAACTAATATTTCTTAGCAGGGTCCTAAATTTTCACGGCGTATTCGAGATATGGCATAAACAGAACGACATAACATGTTTCTTTCTCTTTCTCATCCAGGAACTTCCCACAATTTTTTGAAAAAAGACCATTGTTGTTTTTAAAACCCGACGAAGCCGGCAGCATAGCACGGCAAAACTGTTGCATAATATTAAATAATTTAATCGCAGAACCAAAAGCCTGAATACCATCCCTACAATTTACTTGATAAATACTGGTCTCTTTAATGCAGCGCTGCGAACATCATCAAATTGTTTTACTCGCTCTTGGTGTGATGTTACAGTGATTTCTAGGCACTTAACCTCATAAGACACCTTTAAATTTATTTCATAGGGTTTAGAGATTTGGTGTTTGGTGTGATAGCAAGAAATGTACTGGAGTGCATTTACAAAGATTATAAGCAAGTCTTCACTCCATATATGTAGATGGTTCACCCTTCCTACACTCTAATGTAGACATGGTATGAATAAGAAATATCCACGGAAAATTCTAATTCTTTTTGAAAATGGCGACAGTGAAATGAAAAAGCATTGGAATTGGTTGGGGTTTTTTTTACGAGGAAAGTTTGGTTTGCATAGGAGGAGAAGAATCTGGTAAAGATATGACTGATTTGTTAGTGCACTATCATTCAATAATTATGGCCCAAAAGCCTTAGCAAAGGACACAATTCTGAAATTTTCTATAAAATTGAGATTTGCAACCTTGTCGCAATACAAGTCGGCCAACTGTTTGCCAAGTGCCGGTCCCTTTCGAGGACAAATATTTACTTGAAGCTAACATTAATGCCTTTGTTTTGTCTTGCCTTCCTTAAATATCTCCCTATCTTCACTTCCTTTGTCCTTCACCCCTGAAAACATACACATCTCTTCAAAAAACATAAAAGAGATTTTAAATCAGTGGAGGTTCTGTGAAATGAATAGTGTGGAATTTATAACATTATCCATTTAAGCGCGCGTAAGTTTTCATAACTATTTGTAGCATTGCTTTGATCTGAGCGAAAACCCTTTCAATTTCGCCCGTTCTCGATTTCCAGTCAACCCTCCAAACCAATAGAGGGTGCATTATTGAATTGAAGAAAGCGAATGGAAGCTCTTCATTTCCCAAGGGAAAAACCAGCCCACCGACTTCTTCATTCTCACCAATTCCAATTCATGAAGAAGGAATTGGAGTCAAGAGGCAATGTGCGCTATAGAAGACTGTATTTATTTAAGTTTTTTTTCCTCAGCACTCTCTGCTTAACTACTAAAAATACATTAAAATAGATGTAATTTAATTTATACCTACAGAATTAAAGTTTTACCACCATTTTCATATTATTTGGAAAGTATTTTTTTTCGTAGGTCTAGAATGCGAATAATATTATCCAGTAGTCGAATAAAAAAGAGGAGTTCCTCTGGGTAGTGTCTTCTTACGACCGTTTCTCTAGTCATCTTGCTGACGTCTTCAGGGCAGAAGTAACGATGCAAATTTTTCCTGAAGATTCTCCTCCATGTGCTGGACAGATTGTAATAGTCCTCCCAGTTGCTCCGGTGTTTTTCTATTTTTATGGCCTCCCGAATTAATCTGGGGTAATAGCGTCTCTCGTTGCACAAAATCAAAGACTTATTGAAGTCTATTCTATGGCCAGGCTCCGACCGACCGAGGCGTGTTCCGAGACGGCGGAGAGCGGGAACTGTTTCTTCTTCGTGGCCCGTTCATGTTCTCGTAATCTACATCACATGGGTCTCCCTCTTTTCCCAACGTAGGATTATCCGCATGAGCAGGATAACTTGTACATTCCCTCGAAGAGTGGGCGCGGGAGCTTATCCTTGAGCTTAGGCAGATGGTAGGCCGTCTTTCCGCAGCAGGTAAATCTGGACAGGATGTTGGCTTTTGCGAGAATCCTCACTATTTTATCGGTGGTACCGGCAGCGTACGTGACAGTGGCATAAGCGGATGGCTTATCCTTCGGAGGTTGTTCCTTTGTAGTTTTGATTACTCTCCAAAAGGTCCTTTTCAGAACCCAATTCTTGCTGTAGCCATTTTTGCACTGTGTCTTGAATGAGTGTCGTTTCTCTTCCTTGAGGGAGTCCTTATCCGAAATGATGATCACTCGATGAATCGGGGTTTTTAGCAATCCGGCCTTCTGTATGGAGTGGTGATTAGAGGAAGCATTCAGGTAATGGTCCGTATGTATTTTCTTCCTGTAGACCGAGTTCCCCAGGCTGCCGTCTTGCCTCTTGTGAACTAAGACATCCAGGAATGGAAGTCGTCCGTTCGACGTGGTCTCCATGGTTAACTTGATGTTGGGGTGTTGTGCATCAAGAAGCTCCCCGAACTCGTGCAGATTATGCTTGCCATGCGGCCAGATGACAAGCGTGTCGTTCACGACAAGCGTGTCGTTCTGAAAAGTCTTAATGCAAGCCTTGATTGCAGAGTCGCCTGATATACTGTATGGACTCCTTTACGGGGATGTTAGTAAAGAGAGAAACCACGTCAAAGCTCACAATTTTGCCGTTTCTTCCTATCGTGGTTGATTTCTGGAACTCCGTGAAGTGTATGGGATTTTTTACAAAGGTGAAAGTGCATCCTGAAAAGGGAAGCAGTTTCCGTGCGAGGTGTTGTGTTAGCTTGTATGTTGGAGTGCCGATCGTGCTGACTAGTGGCTGGAGAGGTATTCCTTCTTTATGGAACATCGTTAGACCATAGAGCCTAGGCGGTACTGTAGCTAACGGAAGAAGTCCCCACCTTTCATCCTGTCTAATGGACGACTGATTGATCAGCTTACTCGTCTGCTGTTCTATTCTCGCCGTTGGGTCCAGCCATTTTGTTCTTGTAAGTATTCACTGATAGCAAGACGGTGGCATATGTGTGGTGCCGTCTTGGAACACGTTTGGTCGGAGCCTGACCACAGAGTAGACTTCAGCAACCCTATGCTGTTGTGCAACGAGAGACGCTATTAACCCAGATTTATTCGGGAGGCCATCAAAATATAAAACACCCGAGCAAATGCAACCTGGTATAATCTGTCCATCACCTGAAGGAGAATCTTCAGGTTATCGGGAAACAAGTCCACCAATATGAGCGTTACAACGGACTGGACTTACA
Organism: Pyrrhosoma nymphula; assembly: GCA_963573305.1. Taxonomy (NCBI): domain Eukaryota; kingdom Metazoa; phylum Arthropoda; class Insecta; order Odonata; family Coenagrionidae; genus Pyrrhosoma; species Pyrrhosoma nymphula. The sequence continues at coordinate 125,234,254 of OY754335.1, read as the reverse complement.
CTCTAATGAAATTATGCCTAGCATTTATTAAAGTCCCTTATTGTTCGGGGGAAAAACGAATTCCCATACCTATCCGTTCGGCAAAATATCTCTCTTAATTTATCGTTTCTGTCGGACCTGGAAATATAGTGGGGTTCTAATATGATGTTCTCCGTGTCACTCTTAACCCTGCTGTTTCCCTTAAAACTACCGTACACTCATGTTCCTTCGGGTCATAATGACCCAGTATGCAGAAATGTTGAAAGCAGTGAAAATAAAATGCGAAATGTTATTTTTACTAGTTTATTACGTCTAATTTAGTTTTTTAAGTACAATAAAATCATAGAAAATAATTTTTAAATGTTTAAACTAATACATACCTATCAAAATCCAGGCATGTTACTGTACCAGTTTATAGATAGAGCACAAAGTATTAATAAAACATTACTTCTAACATACAGGACAATAGCATATTGAATAAAATCTATTGGAAATACATTACTTTTGATCTTGTGGACAATAGTATGTTCAAAACAAAACACAAACAACGCAATACGATTAACACTCATGACAATAATATGTTGAATGTAAAAGATTGATAATGCATTACTTGTGACATACTGGAAAATAATATTTTGAAAACAAAATATGGATACTGCATTCCTTTTCACATTCGGGACAATGATTTTTTGAACACAAAATACTGATAATGCATAAGAATGAACACTCAGGACATTAGTATGTCAAATGCGAAATACTGATTTTCATTCATTTAGACATTGTGGAAAAAATATGGTGAATACAAAATTCTCATAAATCATTAGAAGTAACACTCTGGACAGTAATATATTGAACACAAATTATTGCTAATGCATTAATTTTGGCATTCTGGACAATAATTTGTTACGTGAATCTTGCAAACATGCTTGCCACAATTTGAACAACTCACAGGTGTTTTGTTGTCACATTTTGAGGGACAAAACTTGCATCTAGCCCTCTTGCTAGCTTCTTTAGAACTACTACGACCTTGTGCTGGATCTGCAGCTTGTATCTTTCTAACAATAGCCATTGCTGGTTCATTTCGTGGCATCCGCTTTCTGCCTTCAATGTAAGGTGTAACAAAAAGTTTTCCCAGCTCCTCGAGAAATATTCTTTGCTTGTGGAGAAGATTTTTGTTCCAGTTGGGATTAATTTCTATCCACAGTACAAAAGCATTGTATGCTGTTGTATCAACAACGTTGTAAAATACAGTTACAGGCCAACGATTAGTTTTTCTCCTGCATGTATACGTGGCAATAAGCTGATCCAGTGTGTCAACTGCCCCCTTTGTACTATTGTAGTCGAGTATCATTTTTGGTTTCTTATCTACTCTGTTGCTTATTTCCTTGTTGTTATGCATTGTGCTAATTAGAACAACATTTTTGTTCTTCTTTGGGATATAGGATACTACTGCAGTGTCTCTAGTAAAATAGAATTTTGAGCTGTGAAGAGCTTCTTTTCTTGATAGACAAGGGAGTTTAGTTTTATTTTTCCTCATTGTCCCTAGCAGTGTAATATTGCGTTTGAGAAGAGCTTGACCTAACATGTACGATGAGAAAAAATTGTCACATATAACGTTCTGGCCCCTTACTTCGTTTGTCAGTTCCATTACAACACGCATGCCCTGATTTTTTTCTCGTGCCCCACCTGGTGGTTTTCATGTGTAGACCTGTGCCTTCAAACAGTAGGAACTGTCACTATTGCATAGAGTCCATATTTTGATCCCGTATTTTGCCGGTTTGCTAGGAATGTATTGCTTGAATGGACAGCGTCCTCTAAAACCAACAAGCTGCTCATCAACAGTAACATTAGCACCAGGATTGTACAACTTAGGAAGAATTTCCACCCATTGCTCCCAAAAATCTCTTATGACCGCTAGCTTGTCATCTGCTCTTCTCGCTCGTCGATCGGACTTGTCGTCAAATCGTAACACACGAGAGATACAATGGAAAATGTTTAGTGACATTGTGGCAGAAAAAATGGCCCTACCTGTTTCTGAGTTCCACAAGCTCTTAGTTGATTCCCCACGTGATCTATAAACACCAGCCAGAAATAAAATATCGATGTATGCATCAAAAGTAATTATATCCAAGTCTTCCCAGTTGTCACCATATACCCTTCGACCCTCAATGTTTGACTTTTTCAACACAATGTCCTTCAAGTTAGTGTTCAAAATTATTTCAAAAGAAGATCTTATATTACCCATCCTGCATATGGCATATCTCGTTGGACCAGGTGTCGATTTCAATATGTTTGCACATGATGCCCGTCCATGCTGGGGAAAGGGTTCTTCACTCCAAGTGATTTTGTCTTTTGACTGAACGTTGTACCTTTCAATGTCACTGTCAGAAGTATCACTGTCTGACTCCGAGGTAGGCTGAAAGATATCATCACTCGTATGATTCTCTTCTTCAGAAACTTCCTCCTCACTGTCAGATGCATTCAATAAAACCACTAGTTCATTTTCAGGAATAAATCGAGTTCCCATGGCCAACACAAACCCAATATTCACGAAAACTGAATTGGTAACTCCAGAGTGGAATGCAACGTTACCGAGAGTCAAAGAAACGTAATTGAGGCCATTCGGTACAAGTTCCCGTATTTACATCCTCTGTAAATCGGCATGTTAGTAGTTTCAAAGACACTTTTTACACAAAAGGTACGAGGAGAGAAGTTCACCAATCCTCAACTGCATACCTACCCTTTCGAAGAGGTTTTACTTTGTGGATAAATTGTGTCGCTTTGACGCATTCGAGTGTCACTACTTTGCGGATGGCACCCATTACCTCTCCCCTCGAGGCGGAACACGAGTCTAGCAGGAAGGGAACTTTAACGGCAGTCAGCCCCAAATAAAAACTAACACCACACAAAGAAGACATTTCCTACGAGCCTACGAAGAATGGAGGAGGAAGGTGCCAAACTCTTACTTTATGCTGACGACCACCCTCACGCCTTCGTTGTCTGGCCACCCATACATTGACTGCGTCCCACACTCTTGCTAATCACGACACCCTCACCACGATTGGTCCCTCCAACCCTAGTCTGCCATCAAATGAGTCGAACTGCCAGCAATAGGCATCTCCCGTGGTGCATGTTGTCTACAAAACCATATACGACTGGCATAAAATGTATTCCCCCAAAGAAATTACCCAAAAATTATGTGGAATTGGTTACCAAAAGGACCGGGTCATATTGACCCAAGGAGCACGATTGTAACTTTGTTGTTTTGAGAAATAAAAAATTATCAAATTACCAATTTTCGTACTTTAGGAAATGTGAAATACGAGCAACAACAAAGTCACGAAATACAGAGTCATATAGTTTAGTCAAAAAAAAGTTATGCTGAACTAAATTTCGTTTCGGGTCATAATGACCCGAAGAGAACAGCAGGGTTAAAGATATCTATTCTTAATTTCTCAAGCAATCTAAGCCTAGTGCGCAGCCTCCGAGTCTCTAGCCTCTTTCAGCCTAATTCGTTTAACATCTGTGTAACGCTGTCTTTACACCCGTAGCTGTTTTTGACGAATCGCGCAGCTTTCCTTTGTATTTTATTAAGTTCCCGAATTGAGTCTTTCTGCGCCGGATCCCATATATTCGCTGCATATTCAAGGTGTGGACGGACGAGTGCGAAATAGCACCTCTCTTTTACTTTTTCATCTGAAAATCTTCCTACAATACGCTTGACGAATCCTAGCTTCTTCAGAGCTCTGCCACAAATATTTCTTATATGCGTTCCCCATGATAGGTTCGAGGTTATCGTAACTCCCAGAGACTTCACTTCATCTGTCGCCTTTATGTTAACACCATCCACAGCATATACATGGGGATAGTTGGACGACCTTCGCAAGAAATGTACCGCCGTGCATTTGCTCAGATTAAGTTCGAGTCCCCACTCTTGGCTCCACACATGAACGTTGTTTAAATCCGATGATAGAATTTCAAAGTCAGAATTATCACTAATTTTGCGATAGATGACAGCGTCGTCAGCAAATAAACGTATTTTACTGCTAATTCTAGAGCAGAAGGGGTTTTTGGGTTCGGCGAAGGTATCTACTTCCACTAATTTATCGTCAATGTTTATTATTTCTACTTCCAATTCACTAATATTTGTATATCATGACCTTTTCTGGGACTGTTATTAGACCTATTAAGTTAAAATATTTGGTAGCAACATGGCTTTTAACCCTAAACCAACCGAGAAGCAATGAAAAGGGGAAGTAATCTGAAGATATCTTGGCATTTCTTCTTTTTTAATGAACTAGGATTCAGAGATATAACTCCTAAGAAGGGTTAAGTCTTCTCATGAAATGAGCATTTACATAAAGAACTCACTCAATAGCTCGACAATCATCGTATCAGTAAGGCTGTCATGCTTACAGGAAACGTTAACCAACTGACTATGTCATGAAAAATAAACGCCGGATAAAAAAATGAGTATTTATTACTGAATGAAATCGCAATAAAAATATAATAAATGCAATCAAAATAGCTGAAAACAGCTAAATGGTTCCTTGCTATTGATTTGAATAAAAGAATAAGGCTTCTCTGAAAAATAAATCGAATGTTTAATGATGAGCAAAAATACATTCATGATATATTTATAAAGATTTGTTTTCATTTATAATTATTAATTTATTTGGAAAAGGTATTTTCCATTTTTATTGTTGTTGCCATTGATAATTGTGTTGGTTAATATAAGACATAAAAATGTGTTTTTACTAATAACTTGCCTCTTGGACATGTTAACTTCAAAACCATCGAACTATAAAGAGTAACGCTGCAAAGGGAACCCCAAAACGTGCAGCTGCTTGGGGTGTCGAACCAACGAAATGTCAAACAATCAAGAAATTAAAGTACTTTTTTTATTTTGGCGAAGATGTTTTGCCGTCTTCTTGCTGGAGGAGAAGAAAGAAGACAGATGAGCGATGGCAGTGGGGGAGCGCTTGCAATTCTATTCCGGAGACGAATAGTGGAGGGGGAGAACGGGGTAGCGCAGGAGGGAGGGAGAGTAGGAATGACAGAGAAAGGACGCGTTGCTGGAAATTTCCGAGTTGTCAGAAGAATAATGAAAAATTCCCGCTCCGTTTCCGCTGACGTGAAAGACGAGAGCACCACCGAGAACTTTGAGACGTAAGATATTCATCGCCACTGTTATGCGCCAATCCTCTGGGAGAAATTAACTGCCTTCATCTTACAATTAGAGGAAGGAATATATAACGATGATAAAGAATCACAGATCGTAATAAAATATAAACTATAAACCCACTAGCAGCCACAGCTGGTAAAGACAAAACGCAAAAAAAAGAAAACACGAATTTCCTAATGTTCGGCCATTCGATACTGTCTTTCTTCTTGGGAGAGGAAATGACGAATCGCCTCTTTTCGTGAGATCTGCGTCCACCAGCCGCCAAACTTAGTAGGTATATAGTTTTTATCTTATCAAGATGTGTGATTATTTCGTGGAAATGATAATAATAATTAATTACATTTATTCAACATAAATAATATGCTGTTCATATTTACAAGAAAAAAATATAAAACCATAGCTTTACAGGAAGGTGGAGTCTATGTGCTTTCCTGTTATGAACAAGCATAATTTACCGCTAAGGCGCCTTTTCCGTGAATACGCAATCCTCTACCGCATACGCATAAAAAAATTGAATTCTCACCAATGAATCCTGTGACGAGATTTATTTGAATGATAAACATGACATAATTTTCACATAGGCTGTCAAAGCTTTTACGGCAGTCTTACAGCGTCTGACGTCACACACCTGAGGGTTGCTCTGGGGACTGAATTCCAAACCAACAGCGTCTCTATTGTATACATGCTAAAAAATGTAAACAAATAAATGAAAAACTAAAAAAGGTGTGTATGAGAGAGAAAGAGATATACAACAAAGACGCAGCGTATTGCGCTACAGAGAGCGGTTGGGCAGGAGAAGAGTGCAAGGCGGAATTGGAGGAAGCCCGGATAAATAAACAGAAGAGGTGTAAATAGAACGAGATGGGCGTCTATACGCGTATGTGTGTGTGTGTGTGTAACTGGAGGAAGGTCGCTGTCTTCTTGTGAAAGGAGGAGATGAGGGGAGGGGTGGGTTGGGGAGGAATGGGAGGCATCGGGGAAAGGGGGAGGGAGGGTTGTGGTCGGCTGTTTGAGGTAACGATGGGGAGTTTTTTTGGTGGATTATTTTTGGAAGGGGCCAACGCTGCACAACGGAGTGGTAGTGACAGACAAAAAGTGGCCCGATGAATGGGGGGTGAGGGGTATCTGTTTGTTTACATTATCTCAAAGGATTCCCGTTTTGGAAAAGAAGGATGGATAAGGCTTGTTAAGTGGGGATGAAAGAGGTGAATAGGATTGTGTTTAAATTCATTTATATTTTATTCAATCATACTTTGCATGCCAACAAATAAATATTGCTGATAGCCGGTGGTAATATTTATAACGCCAATTAGGTATATCGTTGGCTGTCCATAATCACACATGAAGAGGTTGCGAGAAAAATATCCCGACTAAAATTCCAGTGTATTTCGGTTATCAATAACTTAGGCTGTGGATTCGGGTTAATGAATTCCTTTTAATTCATCACACTTCCTAGAGAAAGTTGCACGTTAGTGTAGATCATACATAGAAATTTCGTCAAAAAATTTCATACGAAATAGTTCCTTTGGCAAGTCGTAGTAACTATTAATACATAAGTATTAAATATTAAAAGGGGGGAAACATTTTTCTCACATCGTTACTTATGACCGGTTCACAAACAGTAACGGAATCAATATTCATGAAAGCCATAGCATGACGAAAATCGGTACAAAATTTGAGCAGCGAAAGCGATCACTTTCGCAATTCATCTACAATTAGCAATTACTCGGTTCATTTCATTCATATTATTATTTCTTGCAAAATTCAATTCATTATGCACATTACCAGTAGTCAGCATGAACCAATAAACTCCTCAATCATCGTACAGTGATTCTTCAATCAAGTTAATTATCGTTCAAACGGTTCATTAAAATTCGTGAACCAAATTACCGTGGAGCACCTAAGTAAACACCACCTATTGGGTCCAATAAGTTCTGAGACCAATAAATTAGTCGAATTTTCATGTAACGCATGCACAACAAATGTATCGACTTTTAAAGGTATCGTAAGTTCATTCAATGCTTCAGTATTGTTTCTGCAATCGGCCAATAGTCAGATAATGACTATTTTTTTGCTCGCATTTATTGTGACACGTAAATAATAAATGCCCTTCAATGTGAGCATAGGAATTTGTAGGTCGTTGAATTAAATATTTGTAACTTTCTAACATGTGGCTGTTGCTATCAACATTACAAGCGAAAAGTTTGAAAATTTGTTTCATAAAACATTAGAAAAAACCCGCGCGCTGATTGGCAATTGGTTTTCATGTACGTAATTCACGAAGACTTTGTTTATTTATTTATTTTCCAAAATTTTTAAATTCTTCTCACTGATGTGTGTTTTTTCGTCATTATCATCTACGACTCCATTAAAAAAAATTACTGAACTTCAACAAAGTAAACATTACTGGCGGTGGCGTTAAATTTACGGTGCAAAATATTTCCTACCTGCACATAATATCGATATGGGAAACTGTCCGGGGCCCACATGCTTTGCACGAAAAAAATTCACAATTACTTTTAAGTTTGGCACGTGGCTCACCCTTTAATCAACTACACCAATTTTCAAGCTCACAGCGCATTTAATTCGAGCAACAATATAGTAAAGTATTCCAAAGGTGCGCATTTCCAGCAATATAAATGATTTTTTTTCAAAATTTCTGAATTTGAGTACGAATTGATTTATCATAAATCATACCTATGTAAAATAGAGTTCATAGGTACGATCTAATTAAGATACAAACCGCAGGCAAGAACGAATTCAAAAGTCGAGGTAGCCCTGCATTACTAAACATCTCATTCTCGAAGCTTTGCAGATCCACACGTTATAACCGCGGACCAATCGCCACCCACGAAAGGAAACTTGCTTGTTTCCATCTGCTGCGCTATTAGCTAATATACGCAAGACGATTGATATTGATTGATTGATGCACCCATTGTTTGCCTCAACACAATACATTGGGCTTAAATGGATGATTTAGCGCACTGCTGACTTCGAAACAAAACAGCACATTAGAAACCCGTGCAGAGGAGTATCCAAGGAGACAGAGAAAGGCGGGAAGCAGCCAACCAATCGGACGGCACATAACCCCAGGCCAAGAGTATAAACGGAACGACATACCCTGATGAAGATAGACGACTGGTAAATCGATACGTCGGCAGAAATGCAGTTTGACCCGGTGGAGAACCCTAACAGTCTTCACTAAAAACAGCTCATATGCTTTCCATTTGTCTGAAACCCTTCGAAATTCAAATTGGGAGTATCAGTATTGATGAGACCTTTCCATTCTAGGTGTTGAAGTTAGCGTAGATTGGAACACAAGCGCACAGTGCAAGCGAACGACGAAGATTGGAACGAGGGCGGAACGTAGATATTTGTTCGTTAACCTCCAACATTCAGAAATATACCCGTGGCCTGTTTTTTGAGAGTAACGTATTCATTTTAGCTTAATATTGGAAAAGGATAAAATTATACCGTAAAGTAAATAACACTATCTTATTTTTACGCCTTAACTAAAAATTGAGAAATTAACATCACTCGTTAGTGCGGTAATCGAGGTATCTTTCTTTCCATCAACAACACATCACATCACAACAACAAATCACATCAACAAAGCTCCCCATCTGTTTTGAAGAGCAATGTCCAGTTTACAGTATCTGAAACTAATAGAAAGCAACTACACCGTTGTGTTTGGAGGCGAGCGGCGGATGGAAATAGATAGGTGTGCGCTGGAGTGGGCTTGATAAAATAACTTCAATACTCGTATCCCCGATTGTATTTGCTGTGCTGATTTTCAGCACAGGTGTTATTTCTGGGTTAATTATCTTTATTAATGTGCGGTTTAAAGCTTACTTTTATATATATATGTAGCTCTTATGCATGTGATCCCTGTTTACAAAGCATTTAGCCGTGATTTTTGGATGCCTATAGAATACAACTTACCCGCTAGTTAACGCACAATTCCTAAGATTTCGCCTGCTCATTTTGTACCATACATCGTCGTTTTCATGCAGACAGGTATGTTCCGATCTGCGCTAACTTTAGCACTTCGACTGTAAAGCTCCCTATATTTTTGGAAACGCTTATGTTCTGCGAAAACATTCATCCAGCCATTTTGACAGCCAAGTAACTGTTTGCGAAGACCTTAAAGTTGCCTTTAAGGGGGCCACGTGGGCATTTACCTGAGCCGGCGGCCTTTCTGCGCCTGATTATTTTCACTCTCGGGGTAAAAAAGATGATATGTTTTCAGACAGTCAGAGATGAAGGGAAACGTCGGGACATGATACTTTACGCCCGACGTTTATCGCTTCCGGTCATTAAGTACAGGTTTCGCAATCCACAGCGGCCTCGCTTCCGAAAGAAGTTTTTTCTCAAGACGTGAAGAGAAGTGTCCATCTTTTGCCGGCACTTGTGAAGTAAAACATTGATATCACACTGTATTGCTTTGCAGGAGACAAAATGCATCAAGATAATAAAATGGATAAAAATGTGAAAAACATAAATTTCTTTCTATTTATCATTTCAGAGCAGTCTAATGTTAAAATTTGGTAATAGTAAAAAATAAATTACGTCAGATTGAAAAAGTTTAGCATTAACACGAAAACCAAAGAGGCAATGAAATATTTGTCAAATAATTTGACAAATACTTAAAGAACATTAATTATGTAAATTAAAATAAACTTTTCAGTAATCGGGTGAATATCCGCCCCTGTACGGTGCTTATTTTAATTACTCCATCAATTCTTGCAGCTAAATGGTCATGATAGACGGAGTCGATGCAGTATTTCTTTCAAAATATGTGATAATTTGTATAACTAGACAGAGGAAGACTATCCTAGTATTGATAAAAGATGCAAGGATTTGAGGAAACTCCATTTTCATCTAAAGAACGCATTTTATCTTCCACGGAAGTAGTGCATTTATTAAAGCTAAAAATATTAATTTTCATTCACCAGAATAACAATGAAAACCCAACAGTCTAAGTAAATTTTAATAGTGGAAGAACCATTAGTTGATTTCCACAGAGAAATGCTAAATGCGACCGGTTTCAATGTTTTACTTCATTGTCAAACCCATTGTCAACATGTAAGACACAGAAACCGATAGAATCAAACATTTAAATCAATGGAAAAAAGGAAAAAGCTCTTAATAGTCATGTATCAGTACTACCACGTCGTTACTGAGAATACATTATAAAGTTTTAGCAGATATTGAAACGAAATTTCGTAGATTTCACCGATTTTTAATTAAAATTGCAACCCATTTCTTCAAATCAACGCTTAATGAAACAAACCCTTTCGTTGCTTGAATAGAAGAATAAGTAAATCCAAGTGATTTTTCAGCTGCAGATAGATTCGTTCGTCAGTTAGGCAAGTATAAACGCTCGCGCATGCTGAAGTGGCCGGTGTGCAGCTGTTATACGACTATCATCAGGGTCAGCCTTTAAAACCGATTTTCAAGATGCGCAATGGAGTGTATTCAATTCAGAGAAATGTAATTGCCTCGAAAAAGTAAGTAAATTGCAAATAGATATTTCTCAAAGTTGTTTCAAATATTCAAATAGAATTCATTATTAGTATTTACTGTTGAAATATGTCTATGATGTTCATTATAGTATGCTATAATCGATGATAAAGTTTTTTAGTGGGGCGGCGATACTTATATATTTATTGAAAATTTTATGAAATGGTTAAGAAACATGTTTCATTTTACACCCCAAAAACCTTGGGCAAATTATTATTCAACTCGAAGGACGAAGTGACACGGATAAACAGGAATGGTGTATATAAGCTAAAGTGCACCACTCCCAATTGCACCTCACAATACATTGGTCAAAGTGGTCGATCCATAAATATTAGGGCCCCGGGAACACAAAACGTGTTGGTTGAAGAGAGTATTCTCATCATCTTTTGCCAAGCACTTAATCGAGGAGGACCACGAAAGTGATTTTATGCCTGAAGTGCTCCACATTGAGAGAAAAGGGGCCAAATTGGTCGTTTTTGAACAATTTGAAAATTGTAATGCCACTACCAACAAAAATGTAAATCTTCTTAATGAATGTGTTTTTCCTTCCTATTCTCTTCTATAATCTATACCATTTCCCACTCCCTCCCATTGACCGAACCTGATCGTGACGCACGTCTCTGACGTAATGGACAACCTTCACTTCTTTCCCCTTCCCCTCCCCCGTCTTTTATCTATATGTACATTGACTTGCCGAATTTTAAATATACCTAGATAATGATTGCTGTGCAGTCGAAACCTGAATCGGCAATAAACCTTTTTCACAGTGGTATATACTACGATAATTTTTTTTCGTCATGTCATTAACAAAATTCCACAAAGTTACACCTTCAACCATTAGTATTATTAAAGAATAAGAAGGCTACTTGAGAGAGTAATGAGATGAAAGTACGCCGGAAAACCATTGGTAAAATATTACTGGACAGAGAACGAAATGAATATATATGAAGATTTTAAATCAGAAAATATTACCGAGTGGACCTTAAAAAGAAAGCACGAATGAAATTAGCACAGAAATCACTTGGGCAAAAATACCTCGTGATAAGTTACCGCTGCGAAAAAGAATTTAAAGGAGACATTAAAAGGTAACCTTACCGGTGAAAAAGAATGAAAGAAATGAAGAAATAACAGGCAATTTAACTACTATGTAGAAGAAAGAAGATTTCTTTCCTCTTACAATTCCACCTCTCCGAGGTGGAGAAGGTAGGGTGGAGGAGAAGGAAGGAGAATAGTGGCGAAGAATAGCGACAAAGAGAAAAGGAAGAAAAAGTCAGTTGAAAGGAGGAGTATATAAAAGAAACAGGAGATTCTTCTCTTTTTCATTTTATGGAAGTAGATGGGTAGCCTGATGGGGCAGTTTTACGTTATAGTGCCCTATGGGGCTCTTCCGTCACTCTCACTTGTGTCTTCAATTCTTCTCCAAAGCCGCCATGAAGAAATAAGTGCGCGTATTTTTATTAACCCTCGCTACCTACGTGCATCGCTTGGGAACATGAAGAGGCAAATTTTTGTCATTTGCATGATGTTGAAATTTCAGGGCCCTCCTGAAAGGAAAAAAAAACCTGACCATCGTGGTTTTTATCCATATGACATATTGGAGTAAAAATTATTAGTAAAAATGTTTGGTTTTGTATTGACAAAAAATGGAAAAGTATTCATTATTTGGGGGAAATTGGGGGGGGGGATTCATAAGCTCAACTGTTTCGCATCTTAGTACGATTTTTTTCTTAGTGAATATCTGCTAATATTATCCATATTTTAAGACAAGATGCTAAAACTTTGTGTGGTTTAATGATACGTACAGAAGTTTTCCAGTTTTCCTCACATATATTCAGTTCTTGATGTAAATTCAATTTTTTCTTTTCTCAAAATTGTTCGTGCAGCTCTTAAATCTATATCTCCTCGAACCCTTCAATTTTATCAAATTGAAAATTATAATTCACGGCGATCCCTTTTTTAACGATCAGACCCAGGCAGACCACGAAACTACCTTTGGAATGTTCTTATAAGTCACTTACACGCGTTGGTGATACAGGAAACCCTAGTGACGTAGAAGGAGAAGAATAATTTATAGTTTAGCAGCCCTTGAGGCCTATAAATTACACCATCAATTTCAGTGTTTGTTTGAAAACATATACGAGGAAAACTTACGGTTAAACACTGAAAATTCAAGTGCAACGTCTGCCGAAGAAAATTTGCATGTTTATTTCAATGACTTAATGATATAATCACAATTAGCTCCTCACTTGTGTACTGTTGGGGTACAAAGATTTTATGAGGTATTCATGGTTAAAAACTTATTTTTTTCCCTCCTATAAATACACCTCGAAATTGTCATATTTGCTATTTTTCTTCTCTTTCATCGCTCATAAAACAGAAAAATAAAACTCTACTCGACAAGAAGGGAAAGATGATAGTGGGAACATATGGTATCGCTTTACGTCGATCAAGAATGCTCCTTTACGAGCAAAAAATAAAAACCACCGTTCCAGGCGCTTTATTCCGGATGATAGCGCTTTTATGGACGAGATCTTCATAATTTTAGAATATATTTGCACGTACCTATATTGCAATCACATCTGTGCACTCTTTTGCTGCCTCTCTTGCCTTTAAAAAGTCCATAAATCCCGTGATTTCATAAAACAAAGTGCTTCTCCAGAAGGCCATGCTCGCGTTTTGGGTGTCTGCTACCAATTTTGCCGGGAAAATTTGCATCACCGAGATTGATTGTCTCAAAAGGAAAGATAACAACCACCATAGAGACCACAAACGGCAGATCAGGATGCTCTCGTATTGCTACGAGAAATAACATTGTTCTTATTTCTTTTAGTACTGTAAAGTTTATTGAAAATTCAAACAATTTTGAATGACCAATAAATTTGCTGTAGAATAATAATGAGTTATTTCCGTTAGTATCATTTATATTTAGTACCTAGTCCAGCCTGAAGCATTTGACGTTATGCTCTTTCTCAGCTGCATGCGACGAGACAATGTATATTACGTACTGCAATGCATTTTCAAAAATATATTACAAAAATATTTTTTTTTTTCAAAAATATTTTACATCTTCATACCCATATTAGAAATGACAACAACGTCATGACTATGATAGGAAAAACGCTGATTATCTTCAATTATTTTTTTCTTCCTGGAAATTACGATCATACAAGTTATGAATTATACAATAAAAATATATTGAACGCAAACCAAGAAGAGTTGAGAGTAGGCTTAGTGAGAGGGCTATCAGCTGAGAAATCTACTACCACCCTCAGCTTAGAAGGTATAGAGCACATCATTGACACGCAGTACACTGGGAGCATGCTCATATATACATCTATGAAATTTGGAACAAATGAGGTTGAAAGTAATGAAAATGTGTTGTTATCGAAGAGTTATTAAGATTAAATAGACGAATTGAATCACTAACGAGGGAGTCCCTCGAAGAATTGGAGAGAAAAGATTAGTCATTAAAATCTATGAAAAGAAGAAAAGGTAAATTTATTGGACACATTTTGTGACATAATGCCCTATTGCTAACAATAATGGAAGAAGAAATGAATGAGAAGAACTATTGAGGAGAACTAGGAATTGAATGCATGCTAAAAATTATGAGGGAGGTAATTATAAAAGAAAGCTTATGAAAGAATGAAGTGGTTAACCTGGAGGAGAGTGGAGTGGAGAGCTGCAGAAAAACAATCTTCGGATTGATGACTGCTATCGATAATCCCTCGAACATCCGCTTAGACCCTTTACATACATTTCTTCTATTCCAGTGGATAATCAGCAATTTCCAAACTCAGACTCGAGTATTGGAACATGGAAGGGAAAATTTATAATTTCCTTAACGTTTAATGGATCATGTATTTATTTGAATAACTTCTCTTGCCTCTATCACTTAATTTAACGGTATTTTGAACTGGAAATTCAACATTTACTGTATATTTGCATTGTATTCTATCGTTATCCAAGAAAACACATTCATGCCGTGACTAAAAAGGAGGAGTAGTCAAAATATAGCTACCAATTTAAATCAAATACCTGGGAATCATCTTGAATTCAGATCTGTCGTGGGGGCAACACATACAAAACTTTTACAGCGATGCATTAAAGAAATTAGCTGTTACAAGGAAAATAGTAGGAAGGTTTCCGGATGAAAAAGTGACGGAGAGATGCCACTCTTCTCCAATTAGGCCACATTGCAAATACTCAGGCAGTATTTGGGACATTGTACAGAAATAAACGAAATGCAAAGGACAGTCGCTCGCTGCGTTAAAAAACTGCTACCAGCAAACCGTGATTTTTTTTATGGTAGGTCTAAGTTGGGATCTGCAAAGGACTAGTAGCCTACACACACAGGCTTAATTTACTTCAAAAATTTAGACCAGGGGAACTTCAGGATGTTACTGAGTATATTGTTATAATCCAGATCTCTATAACTGATAACAGGGACAAAATAAGAGTTTAACACCCTCCAAATGATACACATATTACTGGCTTCCACGCACTGTTAATGACGACAGCAAAATTAAAATGAGCAAATAATTCATTCCATTTACATGCTACTCTATTTCGTCATCTTCCTCTTCCTTTACCATTCACTTTTCATGGCTGGGGATCTTAACATCCCCTGCCAATCGAATCTGCGGGTTCTTGCAGGGTGCATTAAGATGTAGATCATCAAACATAAATATTGTAAGTACAAACATGAATATTGCAAGAGTTTTTATTTTTAGGTAACTATTTGATGATATTGTGTAAGGGAATCAGCCAACAGAAGTGTATAATGCTGCAGAAAATCAACTAACGGAATGTCGAAAATTACGTAATCGGCATCTACTATGTGAAAATTCGCTTGAAAAATCTCGAGTGATAAAATACAACAATATATAATTTTAGGTACCCATCTGACGATGAAGCCTATGCGTTGGAATTGGTAGGATCAAATAAAAAATTCTCTGATAATTATAAATATACATTGTTATCTATTTGTATTCAATGGTATGCTGACCAAATTTGACGACAAAACACTGGTAAAATTTCCACACTTTTATCGACTACTGAATCAAGTTTTACCAGTATTTCTTTGTCTTGAAAAAAAGTATATATATATATTATATATATATATGTTTATATATATATTTCGTTCAAACATCATTCCATCTTCACATCACCATTGTGTTGTCAAATTTTATGTGTTTCCTATCCTCTTTCTTTCACCACTTGTTTGGACGAAATATTTATTATTTACGCCTGTGAGCAGTTTGAGGGAATGAATGAATGGTTATATATATTTCGTTCACTCACTCACACACCACCTGTAGGCGAAAAATACATAATAATTTGAACAGAAGGTGAAAGAAAGAGAAATGAAACATATAATTGAAATTGGACGAAGACACTGGTGATGTGGACGATGGTAAAGCCGAAACATCAGAGGGTAAAAATGTGCCGTGGCCGGGACTCGAACCCGGAACCTCCCGATTTAGAGTTCGAGTCCCGGGTACGAGTCCCGGCCACGGCACATTTTTACCCTCTGATGTTTCGGCTTTACCATCGTCCACATTACCAGTGTCTTCGTCCAATTTCAATTATATGTTTCATATCTCTTTCTTTCACCTTCTGTTCAAATTATTATGTACGTATATATATATATATATATGTATCTATCGTTTCCACAAAGCTAATGCTTATACTCTTTCACACATGAAAATGAGAGTATCCACGACATTGGGTGTTTATATAACTGTTGGAAACGCAATGATGGAATATCATCGTGCGAACGGATTAAAAACTAGGACTCAAGAGGACATATTTTCGTTGCATGACGTGCCCGGAAGGATTTATAAGTCCTCGGGCGTGTAAGGCTACGGATATATGCCAAGTCAAGAAAGCGGAACGGATTCCTTTAAGAATAAAAATAAGAATTGTCCCTCAGCCACTCCGAGCGTAGGAAATCAATACTGGAAAGCGTCCTCTCCTCTTAAAAAAAACCTAAAATGTTAAAAAAAAACTTCCTGTTGCACGCATCTTGACACGCAACAGGGAGCCTTCGGAGAAGAGGAGAGATGACTCTCCAAGCGCACCCACGGCGCGATTCTCTGAACCCTGGAATGTGGGTTATCGTGTCAAATCTCGCCGATGTGGAGCGAGTAATGCAAACAGCGGAATATGCAGACGGAGGAAGGACGAGGGCGGTGAATGCATGCCTCACCAAAGCGCTAGCCATCTGACACGCATAGGAAGAGCATCATGGTCTTGACTCGTATTTCCGTCGACCTTTGACATTTCGATGCATCGCTGCCATTTTTCACCCGAAAAGAAACGGGATCCAAGCCAGGATCATGGTTATTAGTTATCTTTCGTACTTATAATTTCTCGGAAGAAATGTGGATCTGCGTTGTATTTGAATGAATTGCCCGAACCGCGATATTTTTGTTAACTGTCTCCCGACTAGAAATAATCGATCCTTTAGATATTCTACCGCAAACGCCCATATTTTTGGGACAACAATTTCGCCGGCGTAGCAGCCGGCGTATTCAGGTTCACCCGATTGCAACGCATGTGAAAATGAAGTCCCAAAAATAATGACATTCGAGGTAGAATACCCGAAAGACCAGATTTTTCAAAAATACTCAGCGGAAGCCTTCACAAGGATGTCTTCCGGCTGTTTTCTTCAGTTAAAAATCCCATAATTTGACAACCGAGTCAACGTTTCGATTTAGAATCGGAAAGTTATTTAGCAGTGTTGTGAACAAGTTACTCATCGGAAGAAAGCTATATAGCTTTAAATTAATATCTAGTTTATTAATACTCCGTCAAGCGCAATTTCAAATGCGTCAAACGTTTGTTACGCAACAAAATTGCAGAACATAAGGGGTTCGTATGCCTCGGCCGAAAACGCTCTTATAATTCTGCCGTCTAAAACAACGGCTTTCCATGTTTGATGACGTCTCTAAGCGGGATCGCGTCTGTGTTTATGTTTAGTACAGTGCCAAAAACGGAGCAGCCGATAAATGTACCTGCGCGAAAATTGTAATTAGTTTCACCTGTACTTTAGGCAATGGCTTCAAGATAGTTGAAATGTGTGAAGGCCAATTACCATAATTTTCCAAAATTAGACACATGTAGGCGGTGTGCCAAAAATAAGGTGATGAATTAAGAGTTTCCGAGAATGGAGGATTGTAGGTTAACACTTAATTAAAAATATTTTATATACATTGTACATGCACATGCTGCAATATGCTGAAGTTTAATATGTCAATGGTAAGGGCTCAGTGTTTACTGCCTGGTGGTGACATAATCGAAGCCAATATGGCGGTGTCCCATTTTAGCACAGCGTAAAAAAACAGTTTTGCATCTAATTATATATTTTAAAAATAACCAATGATTATCATCAATTTCTTATTTTCGGGCTAATTTATGATTGCACGAGTAAAAAATACAGCAACCTAAAAACCTACCCTCCCCCAAGGAGTTATTAGATGTCTTCCGTGTCCAATATATTCTGGGATAGGATTCGATATCCACGTTACCGTAAAAACAAATTGTTCTGCCGGACTATTCTGTAACTTTCCGAGGAGAATTTCCCATTGTTTTTGCACAAATTTCCAAAATCTCATCATTTGCCGACCTAATTGCTTCTACAATTTGGAATCCAAAAGTTACATAGTAAACTCTACACAGAGAGAACCAATCTATTTTGATTATAAATTATTGATTCGCAGTCATTGGTTAGCAATAATTTGATGTTTTGATCCGATCCGATGTTTGAATAATTTGATACGATTAGATGGGAGGATATGAATAAAATATCGATATGTCGATGGTGCTTGACTATCTATTCAATATCACAGCATTATATTCTATGAACCTTCCTGAACAATGCCATTTCTTGCTGGGATATGCCAAAACAAGCATGGGTCATTTATATTGTGAGATAAATAATTATTATATCGCACGAACAATCCATATTTATTAAACTTTAAATTAATCCCTGTCCGTTTGGGCCTATATGAATGTTTAAACTAATTATAGCATGCATGAAATAGATGTGGTCTTGTTCCATCGGAGGAGTACTGCGATGCGAAAATAACCTTAGGCTTACATATGTGAAGCGTGGGTTGGTCTAATTTTGGGTATTATATTTCGCGCTGCGGGAACATGGATTTCGCGACGCCGATGTGCTATGGCACTGATTTTGGTTCCAAACGTAATACATCGTCTAGATCTGTCGAGTTTTCGCCATGAAACATATCTTGTGCACATCTTTTACGCGAAAAATTAATAGTAAGAAATTGTGAAATTGAAATGTAAGATCCCGTGCTTACCGAAAAGTCCAGAACAAATTCAAGCAGCGTATGTCACCTGGTATTCACGTGAAACCCACGGCAAGGTTCCAGACACAGACAAACCCGACTTTTTTCTTCCCTTTCTCGCCTTTCCATCGGCCGGGCTTAACCTTTGATATTTCGATGCCTTTCCGCCATTTTTATCGACTTAAAACGCGAAGCAGACCAGAAGGGGATCAAAAGGGAACGCCTAGCGTCTTATTTTGGAAGTCGCTGTTCTACTCTCCCGAGAAGATTCCCGACGGTAAGCCTCCTCGTTCCACTTTCAAAAGAACATCTGCGAATAGAGCATGTCAGTAGCGCACGTGGATGAGTGCCTGACAATGGATTTCAACGGTCTTTAGTTCAAATAGGCTGGGAACGTTGGGAGGGCTTTGGATTTTTAGGTATGACGATGATGGCAGTCAAACAATATGTTCCTATACATAATCTCTCTTTTTACTCGCGTCTGATTGATTTGGAAACGCTCCAGCTCCTTCATTTGTTTTCACGATGCATTCTCAGACGTCGCCACGATTGGTTGCGCAAGAACTGAGATGAAAGAAATTTCCCTTGAGATCCGGTGTGGAGAATGTGCAAAACCCACATTCGTGTTCCTGATCTAATCCCCTTTCCAATAATAATTGATTACTAGTTGCCAGAGAATGTTTCTCCTTCCTTTCAGAACATGCTTCTCCTCTCTTAGTCTTAACATTTTACTCAATATTCGGTAGCATAAAAGAGTTATTATTTAATATTGCATAACAAATTTCTGATGTTACAATTTCTCAGCTAAAATCGTTTGAAAAAATTATGTATAGTATCAGGGAAGCTAGAAGTAAAATTTCCTACTCAAAACTCAATAGGAAGTATGCTGAGATGAAGAATGAAATTGTTTAAGAGGATAATGGCCTGCACTTATAAATAACTAGAGGACTAGTTAGTTAGCTTTGCTCCTCGGAATTACCAAAAATATGCCTAGTTATCAAAATTAACGCAAACTAGGTAAGAATGACCATTGAAATTCAACGGGATGAGAACAACTTTAAATTGTTGCATGGGAATAAATGAATGCTTCCATTGTGACTGCCAAATTATGTATATCATTATATAAACATATTATAGCAGGAGTCAAAGCCGACCCATGGAGAAGTTAAGGTAAAAACTCTCAAGCCAAAATCTAAATTCAATTCTCATACTGATATCTTAACCTTATCCACGAAGGCCTCGGGCATTAGGTCCAAATTAAAACCTATTATTCAGTTTCCAAGAACAATGAATTGTTTTGTATAAATAAGTACTGAACAAATGGACGCTGACGGAGACAAAATCGCATTTTTTCAAGACTTTATCAGTTGATACATATAAGTTAAAAACTAAATTCTTTTGTGCATCCTATGATGATAATTTGAATTACATATCTTTTACAAAAGTATTAAAAAAAGGAAAAAAGTGCTTTACCAAATACAATAATTTTCTGGCCCGCAATACGATCTGGTTGCGCAAGTGCACTATGCAATATTGTTTCCCAACCAATTTTATTTAGTAAAATTTGAAATATTACGTTAAAATTTCTAAAACATGGCACGTTATCTCATTTATTATAATGCCATCGAGTTTTTTAACTGTCGTCAGGAATACGTTCTAAGCTAAGGGCAGGAATCATATTATAGCAGGAGTCAAAGCCGACCCATGGAGAGGTTAAGGTAAAAACCCTCAAGCCAAAATCTAAATGCAATTCTCATACTGATATCTTAACCTTAGTCGCAAAGGCCTCGGGCATAAGGTCCAAATTAAAACCTATAATTCAGTTGCCAAAGACACTGAATTGTCTTTTGTATAAATACTGAACAAATGGACGCTTACGCAGCCGAAATTGCATTTTTTCAAGACTTTATCAGTGGATACATAAGAGTTAAAAACTAAAATATTTAGTGCATCCTATGATGATAATTTGGATTACATATTTTTGACACAGGTATTAAAATAGGAAAGCACTGCTTTACCAAATACAATACTTTTCCTTTGAAAGTAAGTTTAATAAAACATGGGGCCCAAAAAACCCCTTCAAGCTAATTATTCCGGTTTTGACTATTTTTTGGCCAGTTTTGAATCATGATAACTGTATTTACGCCACATTTCAAATTCTTCGCTTGCTCTAAAGTCCTTTAAACAGGCGTAAATGCCAAAGAGTCAAGCATGGTGACATACATACTTACATACGTAAGTTATTATAAAGATAATGTAAAAATGACAAAAATAATTTTAAAATATCTAACCGTTTTGGGTACCTTCTCTTTTTTTCCGGAATTAGTAAATACGTTTCCGCTTTTTTCAATTCAAGTATGTATAAAAATTATGCTTATATGTATAAAAATTGACTTTCTGGTGCGATGGTGCATTATTTAACGTTAGTCGGCGATTAGGTGATAAAGTAAGCTGATTGAAATCATCGAAATTGAAAATTCAAAGTACACTTTAAATAAGTGCCGCAGCCAACTTTTATAATTCAAAGTAGTTTGCGTGTAATTTCAAGATCGCGAATTTTCGGTTCTGATCATCCGGATTTGAAAAACAGCTGTGCGGCCCAATAATTGAAAATTTGTTTTGGTCAAGAAATAGCTGATAGAAAGTCGCTTACTCGAGGAGATAACCTGCCTTCAAAGCTCATTGTATGAATTCAAGCTCAGTTAATGTACTTGGGAGTTATTTTCGGCAGGGTAAATTTGTGTTGAAGGGTTATCCCATTGAATTACAAGTATTTTTAACACGGATATTTCATCGCATTAAATTTGATATTTTTACTTACCGAAACAACGAAAAATACAAAATATGCAAGAATGAATTGTTATCCTTCCCGTCTCTTAAAATTAAGTGGAATTATTACAACGTTAATTCTATTATTCGAAAAATTCATTTGCTTACCAAGGAAAGTTTCATTGCAGTAATTGAAAGATCCATGTATTCATAAATAAATTCTCAAAGGATATTTTTCAAAGGACAGCGTTACATTTAACTGATTTCACTATCATGGAAGGAGGGGTATATTAAAGGAGTCCCAACCGTCCCAACGAACAATATCGTTGGACGCTTTTATGTTCGTCTCCGATACATTGTCTCCTGATTCACTGAAAAGCAAGGGGGATAAGCCGGCTGCAAGCCAAGACTTTAGCTTAATTAATCTCAAACTCATTATCAAAATCGGAATTACGTTCAGTCACTATGACAGAATGAAAACCTCAACATGTTTATCGTTTTAATATTTATTATTCCACGTTTCGTGCTTAGGCAACTTATTTATTTCTCTTTTTCCCATTACGTTAGCAATAACTAAATAAACCAAAACTGGCAAAAGCAATTGAGAAATTTTGCATCCAATTGGAATAAATAGCGCAATATAACCCTGTAGTGGTGGTGCCTCTGAAAATGCTTTCACAGAAAAAAAATACTGAAGAGATAATGCATTGTCGTATAAAATGTCAAAATTGATTTGAGTACGGAAAACGCCCGCTCATATTAATTATCATCGGTATTTGTATTGTTTTAAGCAATCGTTTTTTTATACTTACGTATATTCATAGAGGAAGTGAAATGGAAGTAATGATTTTGATTTGACACACAAAAAGTATGACGTGGATGATGAGTTGATGATGAATTCCTACGTTGAATCCCAGGTTTTTTGCAAATTAAGTTTTGTAGAATAACAACCTCTTTGCTTTTCAGTGTTTTGCATTTGCTCCAGTTAGCTGCTCACTTCGAAAGAAAACGCAGTTTTTTTCGATTCCTTTCAGAACCGACACACTAGGCAACGCTGCACTTCAAACGGAACGAGAGAGTTACTGATAAGAGCTCTCTGACATATTATAAACTACCCCAATTCTTTGTTAACGTACAGAAAAGTCTTCTTCATCTTGTGGTTAACTTTTAACAGACTGAATAATACCGACATCTCTAAGCAGAAAACACCGTACTCCATCACTTAAAATATCAAACATCTATAAATTGTATATACGCATAGAATATATTAGCTATAGATATATTGCTCCTAAATTTGCCTTCACTTCTCTGATTTCGGCGACGAACAGCCTTTCACCTTGTTTTAGGAAATACGCTACCACTTACCTATGAATTAAAAAAAATATTAGAAAAGTCCTTTTCGCAGCACACAGATCACTTTTCATGAAGCAATTAGGTACCTTGTAAAATTATTTACCATTTACAAGCATGTTCAAGTCCTGGCAGCTCCATTGTTCATATTATCTACACAAGCATGTGGACGTGGAACTGTCTAGGTACGTCTTTAAATATTGCAACATGCTTCTTTAGACGTGGAGTTTTGGCAAGGTTCTTATATTTTTTCTGTTGAACGAAATTTTTCAAGCGTTTCAAATTACCCCTAGATAAATAATTGAACTCTTGAGTTCAATTTGCAACCTTAATTCACAACAAATCAATAGAATATTCAAAATCCCACTGGGAGTCTATTTGGTTGAATCGGGCCGGAGGCCGCTTCCCATAACCCTGCTGTGGATCGCAGGGCCTAGTTCCAAGACCGGCAAAGCCATTTCCAAAGACTAGAGCGGCTCGCTTTCGCACTATCCGACCGTGGAGACCATCTGGCTTCTCCGTATCCTCGCCAACCCTCACCCTTGCCTCTTCTCCCCATCATTCCCTCCTCCCTTTCTTCCCTTGGCCATCGCACGCATTCCGTCACACCCCCTCAGTCAGAGGGAAAATGGGTGCTGCGCCTGACCGCAAAATCCCCTCCCCCCCATACAGTGGTCGCTTTCCCTAAACAACCCGCCCGCCCCTTTCACCGCCAAGTCCAGCCGTTCGGAACAGGCCTTTCGGAAAGAAGGCGAGAAAAGACATCTACCGAATGGCTGGCATGGAGCCGGCATGGACTACACCTACCAGCGGTCGGCAAAATTTTACGACCACGTTAACGGTTTCGTTAGACTACGTCTGAGAAAGGTTTAAATGAAGATCGTCCGGCAATTTCGTTAAACCCAAATCCAGTGTCATGTTATAGCACTGACTGATGTTAGTCCTGGTAGTTTAAGTCCGGAGAGAGTTGACCTTATGGAATCGCAGAAGGAAAGTCTCGGACTGCTTTAGCTATAGAGGATTACGCCAGGGACTCGTGCTATGAAAACTAGCTTTTCATTCCGCTCTAAACCTCTTTTAGACCGGTATAAGAGTAAACTCCTAGCCCCAGGTTTAACTTGTAATCAACGAATACGAGCAAAAGAGATGGAAGAAGCCAAAGCATTCCGTCGCAACTATTAAAAAGATATTCGGAATCGATAACTATACGAGTGGTTCATGGTTCATTGAGTAAAGGCAGGTTGAAATGAGAGGCTCATTCAAGATGTTGAAATTGCTGCAGATCGGAACACATCAGGGCACTTTAACGCACACGAAAGACGACGAATGTTAACGTTAGCCAGCCGACAGGTAGCATTCTGTTGGTGCACAATAATTACGGTCGATTATTTACAAATAGTTAGGTTAAGAACCCATTCAAAGTGCATGCTTACAGAAGAATTATTCTTAGCCCAAAGTAATAAAAAAACTTCACACTATCAATGTTTGACGCTTTTATAAAAAATTGAACGGAAAAACTACATTCGAGGAAACGATTATCAAAGTTTTTTCTTCTCAAGCTCACTTTAGCGCATATTGACTGTGCTCCCAATCTGGTTGCGCAAGTGCACTATGAAATATTGTTTAACAACCAATTTCATTTCATAAACTTTGCAATTTTACGTTAAAATATCTAAAACATGACACTTTATCGCATTTATTACAATGTAATCGAGTTTTTAAACTGTCGTCATTGACTGGAATACGTTTGAAGCTAAGGGCAGAGATCACTTCTGCGAAAAAAATTTGGTACTGGATTCAGCTGTCCAAAGAAAAATGCATACGGATATTTTTTCCCATTTTTATCATTACCAAATAGCGACAGTTTCTTTTTCCAGGATTCATTCCGCGATGTTAAAATTGCACAAAACAATATTTAGCTGTTCCTCCTGCCAGCTTCATCAGGGTAACTGAAATGAATCAGTTCAGTTAACCTGATGAAGCTGGCAGGAGGACCAGCGAAATATTGTTTTGTGCAATTTTAACATCGCGGAATGAATCTCGAAAAACGAAACTGTCAACAGTACATCCGCGGAAGCCTACGAGCTAATTCCCAAATAGTAATTACAGTGGAATTTAATTGCCACTGTATTGCAGCCATCAGTGGTTTTTGCGCAACCGGCAGCTTTCAGAATGGAAAAAGTTTATCTATTTCAAAGCTGTCAAATGCTGATACAAATTATTGATCGTTTGATAGCTAAAAAATTGATAATTAACCTCTTAAATTCCTCTCAGAATAAATTTCTATCCGTTACACTGTTATTTTTAATGATGCTCTTTTGAAGACATATTTTGTATAACTGAAATGAATCACCAAAAGCTTTGTTTATCTAGTCATTTGGCAGTTCATAATAATTTGTTTTTGCAGCGATTAAAATGCTTAATATACCTATTGATTTTTCCTTTCAATCTTCAGATATGTGTTTACATTAATGCATGTAAATGATGTTCAGCTGCGCTGCCGTTATGCTAGAGATTTAATAACGGTGCCTGAGATTTAATGCATTCTTGGAAGGCTAGTTTATGCCATACTGCAAAACGCATCGTAAAATTGTCGTTAAAACACAGTCCAGAGGCGAGTAGGTGCATCCAACACACAAACAGAATGGGAATGTCCTCCGTGTCCATCACATTGTCGATGCATGGACTCTTTTACGGTTCACATACCGCGTATATCACTGCGACCCTATAACTAGGAACATACCTACCAAACAAACATATTCATTGCTATGGTTCGCAGACCCGGATGGTCCAATACACAGTCAAGCGTGTTGGGGGAAGGCAGGTATCTGTGCATAAGAAATCAGGCATTTCGATAAACTATATTTAAGACAGTTCCACGGTATAATTTTATCCATTTAATCTATGGCTAACATATTGAAAAATGTGCTATTTCAGTGGTATGGAAATCATAATCGCACCTCTCCAGGCTTGTTTTTTTGCATGTTGAACTTGAAATTAAATGGTATTTAATGCGAGAATGGATGAACCGGTGCTACATTATACACTGCAGTGAAGAAATCCGAGGCTAAGTAATATTTTAAAAACTATAAAACATCCCAGGCATACGTAGAAATTTCCACGAGAAAAACAACTTCTTTTCTCGAGGCAAAGTCTACGTATTTCGTCGCCATATTTCCGGAAGACATGAATAAATTCATCCCAGGGGTGTTAAATACTTATTAATGGTGGATTTCTACAATTTTTCGTTAAATATTTGTAAATTTTCATTATTGGCCTTTTACAGTCCCAGGCTTACTTGGTGGAGGCTGCTCAAGAAAGAAAGTCAATAACATTGCACTAGTTCACTCAACAAATGAAACTTTCTAACACTTTGCTACACAAAACTACTTATAATAATTAGTGTAGTAATAATTTGTTTCCACTATCGAACTCCAAAATCTTTCCGAACAATTGTAAAACATCTTTGGAAGAGAAAATGAGATGAGAAAATAAATGGAAAATGTGGAATTTACCTATTCCTTAATAGAAACTGAAAAATTACCGCTGCCGATTGGTAAACTTTCATAAAATAGAACGACCTTCCTCATGTGTAACAAACATTTTTATAGTTCCAGCACTTTATATGATTAATAACTCACGCAGAAACAAACCGAAATATTAAATCTGTTTGTTTATAAGTGGAACATTTTTGAAGTTATACTTCTTTGCGCCCGTTGGAGACTTTTGGGATGGGATGTTGGTCGAGAAACCGCGACACGCTCTTTTCCGCGTCACGCTCTTTTTTGGGTGAGAAAAATCCACAATTGTACTCATTGATACGAATTCCTGGGTATTTCTAATCGAGCTAAAAGGATGAAATTTTCAGGGAAGGGTTCAAATTTGGTGTCGAGTCAGGAAAAAATCGAAAATCCCAATATTTTTCATTGGTTTCGAGTCCAGATAGGATTTTGTTTTTTAATGGGTTTAAATTGGAAAAACGAATAATTTACGTGTAGAGTAATTTTCATTCATTCATTAAAATATGAAATAGTTTAGATACAAGTTTCATTCTTTGACTGAAATGAGGCCAAAAGATCAATGCATTTACTTCTTTCATTGTTCCCGAGACTTCCAGTACCTTATACGCGTGCTATAAAGATTAAACTTAAAGGAATATAACATTCTCCGAGCGTATTTCAATCGCTTTTAACGATATTATGCCTTAGAAATATACTTTTTACAATGTTTTATAATTATATACATAAACTGTTTCGTAGCTTTGACACTCCTCCATTTGCTCATGCCTACGAAATCCGTTGGGATCGCTCCAGATTCCTCCATTTTGCTTCTGAAACACTCTTTACACCTTATTCCGGGTTTCCCTCTCTCTGTTTTTCCAGGAAACATTAATCCTTGCACCTACTTTCTGAAATGTACCTCGAAACTCCATTCTACAAGTCAAAACCATGTAAAATGATAATGTTCTATGATGCATTATCTCTTGGATTTTGAAATTATGAATTCAAGTACTACGCCATGTGTTTAATATGTAAATTATAATAATTGAGATCAGCAAAAATAAAATGAAATGTGAAAATCCATAGCATTTACTTAGCTCATATTGATTGAATTTCATACTGCCAAATAACTGTAATCATGTTTAATTACAAATATTTACTTCAAAATTGCTCAATGGCATGAAAATAAAAGGAAAAATATAGCAAATACTAAGAAGAACAAAGTACATATGTCATGGGACCATTCGTTTTATGCTATTATCTCATTATTATATTCTTAGGTCAAAAATTGACCCAGCTAAAATAATTTCCAAAAGAAGTAAGACCTTATTGCATTCGTTTTTAATGATTTACAATGTACTATCATACACTTTTCCCCTTTTGCTTGCAAACTGCAAGCACCCATTTACTCGTTTTGTACGTTCGAACTTTGAAAAGAAGTTTTGTTTAAAATAACAATATATCGAAGAGAAATATATTGAATAATAGAGAAAAAAATGTCATTTATTTCATTTATATATCCTGTCTGCCTGTGTGTGTGAGCGGGTGTGTGCGACCGGCCAAAGAAGTATAACTTCCACCGTCTGGTCCGACGCAGACCACGTTTTTTAAACTGAGAAATGTTAACTAATTTTACTATTTAAATGACATTGCAAATATTTGCAATTTGATTGGAATCAGAAAAATAACAAAATTTTATTCGAATCTGCGATATATAATAAGAAAAATAAATAACTTCAGGAATGACAAAGAGTTATACTTTAAGTACTCTAAGTAAACTTTACTGATGCAGGCTTTACTTCGTAGAAGTACTGAACGTTCGTATTTATGATTAAATAAAATACTTAGTACTTTTCCATAATTTTTAATAGCATCCTGTAAATCTGCGAAACGCGTCGTACTATTGAAATATAGAAGAAAAATACTTTGTGTTTGACTTATTTATGAATACGTATTGTAAGTAAGCTAACTAAAACAAAAGAACCTCATTCGGGAGCGAAAAATCCTTATAAATTCGACAGTAATGAGTGGATAAATATATAATAATCTTATCAAAAGACGGTTCGGAAATATAGCGGGTGTTAGCAAGCATTTCACGACAAACATCCGAATTTTAACTCTGCCGTGCTGTGGGAGACAGTTCTCAGAGCAAGCTATGTTGCCGTTGATAATTCCTCGTACATCTGCTTGTTTCCGGAATCAAACATCAGGCTAACAAAAATAAGTTATATCCGTCTGGATTCCAGCATAATATCATTTCAAAATTTAAATTGGCTCGAATTCTATTAAATGTTATGCCTACAAATTGTTGTTTCTATCAACCCTTGTGCTCATGTTAACAAGAACATCCATCATTCTCCTCGTTCATTGAATCGAACGTTGTTAGTGGGTGCGAATGATGCGCTGGTCTTGGCAACACAAGTTCACTTGTATAAGAGACGCCATTCCCTCCCACACAGTCTTATTCTCTTTCCAACCCTCCCACACAGTCTTATTCTCTTTCCAACCCTTCTTCCTCTTCTCCATTCATTGCAGCCTCCACCACGACTCGTCTTTGAGAGTCCCTCAACCAATCAGCGCTCATTCTTCTCCCGATCTCCCTCCTCTCCAACCCTTAAAACAGTTCACAAAATAATCTCGCCTTCTTAACCAGTTGAATGTCATATAGCACTTCAGCCAAAGCGTGAGCGCTTTCGCGAATAAGAAATTTACTATTAAAATCACACATCCGCAGTCGATCAACCGCCTTCTAGTTTTCCATTAAAACAATGACCTCTAGTAGGGGATGGGCTCTATTGAAAACAAAATTAAAAACTACCAACGATTTGATAGTTGAGTGAAAATTGTCAAACATGTCTCAGAGAATAGCTAAAGGAAGTCGCATGAAAGAAAAACGAAATCATAGATTTATGCAGATAGTATAAACGATTTCAGGAATAAAATTACTGATGTGTTTTTTTTATCTTTGAGACAATGCCTTTACCCCTGTTTTTAAGCAAAAATCGCTATTATGTTATTGGACAATCATATTGAACTACGAAAACTCAACGGTAAAAAAACTCGGTAAAAATCTGAGTTTGTAAATACTTCCTGTTCAGACTGTCGTTGAGCCGTGCCATGGAATGACTATGTTGACAGGAGTGATTCGTTACATGTGAGGACTTATGTTCCCGATGGGCTAACTACCAGTTTTTATCGAGATAGAGAATATCATTACAGTGCCTTTTATCTCACGAGTATGTATGGACTCCCCAGTTAACGAATAAAGTAAAACAATTTAGCATTTTGACCTTTAGTTATCATTTTTAATAAAAAACTTTGTACTTTTCCACACTTTATTTCACAACTGCGACCGGTTTCACCATAATATGGCATCTTCTGGCCTTAACTTTAGTTATCAGTTATGTTATTAGCATCCTGAGCACCTCAGAGAACGAAATAGGCCCATAATGCTTCCTCGCCAACCTAAAAATATTTATAATTGCCTATTGTGTTCTCTAGTTATGGTAGATATTTTGAATCGCTTCAATTCCAAATTTCCACGTTACTACGTTGCTTTCCCATCACTAATTTTTACTCTTTTATATATGATAACTTTATACTATATACAGCAATGTAACTGATCTTCCCAACCTTTACGTGTTTTTCTATTATAACTATTTCAATACCAATTCAAATTTAACTTGCGCTATGAAATTAATTTTATGTGCTGAACATTTTGTAGCCAGTAATCTTTCAATGGACTCTAGTTCAAGTGAAATAAATATAAAAACCACTTGATTAATCTGGTCAAGGTGGATTTTGATGGATTGGTTCATTGCATTTACACCTTTTGCCTCTTCTCGTCACTATCTTTACACTGTTTCTCTTTTCAGCTTAGCAAATTTCCTACGCCTCTTCACCCCGTCTATCATGTCTATTCTTCACCTTCTCTCTTTCACATTATCCTATATTTCTACCTCCAGGAAACGGTCCACCACTATGGAAACAACGGTTCCCGATCAGTCACCCAAGTTAAGCATCGTTGGGCTCGGCTCAAATTTGAATAGGGGATCCTGTAATTCGCCCGAGTGTTGTTGCCCCTACTTACAAGAGGCAGACAATACGTACGAAATGATCTTAGCCGTCAAAGGACGATAAACTAAATTACTTATACTACTTTCTTTCTCATATAATGGTGTCCTACAATACATCAGTTGCCTTATTCATTATATTTATTACTGCCTTTGGTTAGAGGGGTTCGTTTCATGTGAGGGTCTTCGTAATCGGTGGGCTAAGACGTGGTTTTAGAAGGAGAGGTAACAGCAATACGGGAAGGGAAACTACACTGTAATGCAATTCAAATACTTTTTACCTGATTTTCCGAAAACGAGTTCATTTTTTTCTTTCTCCGGCGAACTCAAGCGCGGTGTGCAAACGACGGGGAGTCGCAAGCAATTAGGACAACGTTCCCTCTAATCGGATTTCGAGGAAGGGAAGGAGTGTTTTCCATCCAGTTTTGTTGGCGGTTGGATTCTCTTCCACCCCCATTGTTTGGTCGAGCTTACTGAGAGGAAGGCTGTTATCAAGGTGGGAACGGAGGAATGCCGAATGGCACTCAACCCACGGGGAAGCTCCTCTGCCTGCGGGATAATTATAACCACCCGCTTGATGACGGAAATATAAATTGGAGCCAAAACTCGTTATTCTCACGGCAGACAAGGGGGGAGGAAGGATAGGAGTGAAGTAAAGAAATAATATCGGAAAATTCTGTTAATTTGGTAGCTAGGGTATTTACTTCCCATTCCGAGGCCCCGGGTTTGAATGCTGTAAGCTTCGGATGTATAAGTGTGAGCTACTGATCCCTAATTACTAAGGAAAGTAATTTAAGTACAGTACTTTGTCCGTCACATGGAATGCTAAACTCTGGGCACCTTAAGAGCAGGCTAATCAAGATGCCGGTTTTCTCTTCACCCTTCCTCCATTCCCCGAATAACCAAACTAAGTTATGGTAAATGAAATATATTGATATCTTACGACACGGTGTTAGAAATTATTTTCACATGTACTAAGTTCAGTATGTTTTAGTGAATAACTAAGTTTCTGCATGCAAGATACCAACATGTGCCAGGCTTGTTTCTTAAGCGCCTAGGAGAAATAAGCGGCAGTATCGCCATGCAAATCAGTGGGTGAAACGTTTAATCGGTTAGTAAATGGTAGGTCACCTGGAAATTGTTTATATTTATATACACCGATGTGCAGTATGAGTGAACTACCTCATAGGGTAAATTCTGAATAATTGGCA
Source organism: Pyrrhosoma nymphula (assembly GCA_963573305.1). Taxonomy (NCBI): domain Eukaryota; kingdom Metazoa; phylum Arthropoda; class Insecta; order Odonata; family Coenagrionidae; genus Pyrrhosoma; species Pyrrhosoma nymphula. The sequence continues at coordinate 125,202,349 of OY754335.1, read as the reverse complement.
GACGCTTAAGTTATATAAAATTTCTTATCGAAATGCTTACTGGAAATTTTCATAAAAATTATATTTTTTAAATTAGGTATAAATACTTCAGGCCATGACTGTTAAACACCGTAAAATGTTCCATAGTAGTATCAGTTTAATAAATGTTTTTGCCAATATTTTCTACAGTAAATTCATGAAAATTCAATCGGACTTATTCTAATAAACGATTTACAAAGCCATTTTTTAACAGTGAGAGTTGAAATTTTAACATTAAGAATTGAAGTTTACAGGCATCAATTTTTGGTACTCTGTCTTAGAAAAATGAGGTTAACTTAAGTCTTGTCCACAAGATTTTACTAAACTTGCCGATCAAAGTATCAAACTCCAAAGCTTCGATAGCGAATCTCTAAATTGACACTTAGTTCGGCTAGTTTAATAAATATTTGGTGGATTCTAATGTTTACCTCATTTTTTCTTAGAGTTTATACATTACTTGGGAGAAAATATAATTTCACCATATTTACAGCCAGACAAATAATTGCGTACAGAATTTTAATATGTAATATTATGATAGTAAAATAAATATGATATTAAAATATTTGTCGCTAAGCAACAAACGTAACGTGAAAAAACTCGGACGTGACTTCAGCGCTGTGGGAAAAATAGCGCATCTAAGTCAAATTAATCTTCCAAACATTCAAATTTCGCGGAATCTTTTTGATTTTTTTAGCAGGTAGTTCTCCCTCCGCTACCTTATTACTTTATTTTTCTCTCTGAGCCAAAAACTCCACGGATATCCTCCACCGCAGCAGTGAAAGTGGAAAAGTGAAAGGAATATAAATTGGCGGGGAAAGAGAATCCCTTCGATGTGGGCCGGAGTCACGTGCGAGCGAGAACGAGTGGAGCGGACGGGCACTATACGTGTTGCCGACCGGTGGAATCTTTTTAATTTCATTCAATCCGTTCGTGACGACATCGAATGACGCCATCGTTAGTGAGATAGCAGAACTTTTGAGCATAATCTTACAATTTTCCTCTCGTATGTCCGCGCCGGAAGTAAACACCTGCACCTGTGTCACAACAAACACAACGGAAGTATCCACCGTAGCCTCCGAGATATACAGGCCGAAACATTAGAGGCCCTCATGTATTGAGAAGTTCTAGGGTAAGCACAGACTTTCATCTGACTGCGTCCTTCTAATGACCTGGTTCGAAAACTATATTTATTTCTAGTTGCGAGTCGAAATATTAGAGCTACTTTACCTTTGGTAGAAATATGCATGCACTTGGGAAAGCATTTGCGTTATTTAAGCGAGATAACATACGCAAGTATTAGAAAGAACTGGCAATTGGCATTTTAATTACATACTAGAAAAATATACCAAAATGTTTTTGGTAGAGGAGATAATTTGACCCAACGTAATCAGAGAGGTGACTATGAATCATCCGATCTACCCGTAGTCATCTGATGTAAGAGTATATGACGATTCCGAACTTCATGGTTGGAAACAGTACGAGACAACTTCTCGGCTAATCAGTCATACAAGTCGGATACTCCTGATTAAGTGCTCCCCTACTCAACACAACCAACTGCAGTTCTAGTGATAGCTGAGGTGCTACTTATTGAAGATGTATATGACCGAAATAATTCGCAAATGAAAATAACTTCATTTAGAATAGGCGTCCTAAGATTTAATGCCTTTATATTGTGATATCAGCGCATTCCAGCGGATAGTGAGCATTTAAAACTATCATTTACGAAACATTATTTATTTAAAAGAATACTGCGTAAAGAATACTGAATAAAGATTCACTGTAAGCCAAGCCTAAAACTAAATATAAATAAAATCTTTGCTACTTCAATAACCTTTTATCCCAAAGTATTTTCCCTCAAATAAGATGGATATTTCCCGTAAGAGCATTGTTTTTTTTTACTTACTATAGAAAACATTTGACGGTCGGAATTCGGTGGTCAGGACTTCATATCTAGATAACTAGGAATCAAAAATCAATGCATACCGATAATCCCACATGGAGAGCTTTGCTGTGTCACGATTTTTGGCTCCCTTTAGCCCGCAAAAGGGACTCTCTCTTCAGGTTTCCGAGATCAATTATTTTTTCATGCGTTCAGAACGACAAATGCGTCATCTTTAATTGTCTTATTTCGGTAAAGTACTGCCGAACTCCATGAGTGGAAGGGTAAACTAATTAGATCATGTCTGTGGGAAGATGGCTAAATATGATACGTCATGTTTTAAAAATTTTACAGGAGAGCAATTATAAAATTTAGTAGGCTCTGAAAAATCAGAACCTAAAAGTTTACTTTTCGTAATAGCTGTAAAAGACGATTGTTTCAATATTTTTTTTAACTTTTCAAATCCAACGGTACTAGCACTATGAATCAAACGGTATGCATTACTCAATTTAGCAAAAAAAACGGGACATATCATATTAAGCCATCTTACCACAGATGTAACTTTATCACCTAAGATTCCATGTCTTATCAAAATGTATTTGAGGGGTAAAATCTGGTGTGTTTCACTCTATATTTTTGCGGACTATATTAACGAAACTGAGATTTAAATGTCGAATAATAAGTTGTAGACTTTGAAAGCGCAATTATGTGATGTTCCAATCCATGCTTCATCCTGTAAGAGCGGCACTTCCACGCAATAAAAAAGAAAATTCGGACCTTTTGAGTTCCCTGAGGGTTTGCTGGGCGTTGTCTCTTTTATTTTTTTAAACGCAGCCCCATTAAAACTAACGAGTGATTCAGGAAGCGTTGAGCATTAATAAGAGCATCCTTCTCTTCCTCTTTTGGGAGATGGGGAAGAAGGCATGGCTGGAAGTGGTGAGAGCTGGAGGAAGAATTCCAGAACTAAACGTGAGAATTTAAACTACATTTGAGCTTTCTCCAATGGAGTAAAACACTGAAATATTTTTCTTTTAAAAAAGTTGCGACCGTGGATTGCTACAAAATAATATCGCTGTGATGACTGAATGCCTATAAAAATCTTCGGAATTCACCACAATCAATGAGTTTGGAGAAGAGGAAAACGGAACGATTTAATTACGTAAAATACATGCGATGCCGATCACTAGAAGCACTGTTTCTAACATTTAACATGTCTAACACTAGAACCTCGAAGGAAGTCGTTTTGACTGCTTTTAGATATTGTAGGGCTATAACTCTGTGTGGTGACTTTCTTTATCTTTGAAAACGGTACCCCGTCAGAAGATCACGACGACATCAGATCACGTGACAACAGATCACGAAGAGCAGATCACGAAGACAATAGATCACGACGACAACAGATCACGACGACAACAGATCACGATATACAAAAAACGCTGTATTTAAATAAGTGAAAGATAGAATAAACCTAATAACACGGGTTTCACTTCATCAGATATATTTCACTGTTATAATTCCTAATAGCATGATACAAATCACACACTTTATTATCAATTAGGGTTATTTGGTTGGGCAACTCGCCGTAGTTTTACGCAAAACAATCACCATTGGGGTGGGTTGGGTAATGACAAACGGGGCGGCCCCCTTTGGTCATTACTCCGTTGGTTCAGAAGGGTATTCGTGAAAAAGAAACGTAACTATCCGCCAAATAACCTCCTCACCAGGTATCCTTGAAGGTTACCCGTGCCTCCAGTCTCAAGGAGTTCGTACGTTTCCCCGCTAGGTGGCGCTGTCATCAGGTATGCCAGTAATGTTAACTCTCTCTACATTCGGAACGACTCCGCAGCGCCCCCTCCCAATTACACATCTGCGGCAAAATATCCGCAAAATATTGAAGGAAAATATATTACAAAGTAATTTTCCCATTTTAATCGAGATTTAGTGTCGCGTGATATGTTGTCTTCGTGATCTGTTGTCGCGTGATCTATTGTCTGCGTGATCTGCTGTCACGTGATCTGTTGTCGCGTGATCTGTTGTCGCGTGATCTAATGTCATGGATCCTTTGAAAACACCTCACTTTTCCTAACTTTGCTGAAGCTAAACATTCTTTGATATTTTTCTGTCACTTCATTTGTCGGCATTCGGCAGTGTTTCTACTTACTATCCCAGAAGTATTCCTTCCAACTGCTCAAAAAATATCATTTGCACTTAGTGCAGTGATGCATTAGATAGACGCAATAAACATTATAATAATTGAAATCAGTATTAAACTGTTTGGCATCGGAATATTTCTTCCATTTATATCGATTTTGAAAAGTATGTGCATATATATTTTACTCAATAAGTATACGTTTTCCTGCTGAAAGTTGCGCGAATTCACGCATAGTGATTCCATGAATTCCGAATGCATTGAAAATGTAATACAAATGAGGGCCTGAGAGTCAAAGTAATACAAGTGACATGAAGACGAAAAACGATATAAGTGCATATTTTCTATGTTGGTACCGTCGGATACCATCAGGTAGCTACAGGAAAAGACATACAAGTGTTTGGTAGTATGGTGCTGCGATCTAGCCACCGATCACTTAAGCTACTTTTTCTTTTTGTCATTTCTTACCGGGGTAAAGTGATACAGGTGACACTGAACGAAATTTGTCACTTGTATTACTTTGACTCTCAGGCCCTCAAATATTATCATAAACGCTCTACACTGATTTCTCATTACCCATATGTAATAAATGCGTTGCTTCATTACGTTATAACATTTAGTCATAAATGAAAAAATGTATTAGACTTTCACAAAAATTTCTGCTTGCCTACAATTCTTTGTCTTTAGGAAATGGCATGTGTCTATTTTCAAGACGCATGAGTAGCCATTTAAGGCAATTAAATGCTCAATAGCTTATTATTTGAATATTTCTCACAATATAGCATTATAAATTAATAAAAAAACCAGGAGCAGTCCAATTGACTGCTTCAGGGGTTAACAGTACAAATAAGATTACGAGGTTCTTATGTTAAGCTGGCTAATCCGGTAATTTTGAACCCTCAGGAAAACGCCGGAATATGAAGATACCATTGGGGCTAATGATAGAGAGTACATGAAGTCAACTGCGACAAAGGCAGTAAAAATGCTTTATGCAATCCACCATGTAGTTAGGCTGTTCCATCCGGGCCAGCTGATAGATAGGTAGCGACGAACAGTTGAAGAGAGAATAGATATTTTAAAAATAAATGATTATTCCTAGTATATGTCCAACGAGAGCATTCTCTCTAATTCTGATGAAAAATTACAGACTCCAACAGAAGTTCAGCGGATGAAAAAGCGGCGAAATTCTTGGTGATGGAAAAGGTGCTTCGGTATGAACTGATGAAATAGTTTTGGAACTTTTACCTCACAGTTTTTCCTCGCGTGGTAAAGATGTAAACAAAAAAATTATGCGTCGTCTTTCAAAATTGTCGAGTCTGCAGAAGTTTTAGTATTTCCTTTACATCGGAATTACCACGTTTTATTACCCAAAGATATTTGATTCAGGCCAGGTCTGATTGAGTAATGTGCACAATTTACCTCTTGTACCACCTTAAACCATATAATACGCCAAATGTCACTGAGTTCACCGCAATGATTTCAAGCTTCATGCCTACGGAACTGGCCAAAAATACCGTGAATGCGCCGAACAATTTCACCAAAAGATTTACATCATGAAAAAATCGGCCATATTAGGTACATTGAACTTTGGCCAGTTGGTCATTTGGATAGGCGAACAACATCAAAGGTAAGATATTCAGATAGGGTGGTAAGAGAAGGGTATTAGGGGGAATGGAAGAATTGGTGGAGAGATAACCAGCGTCGTCATTGGCCTATTTATTACGAAATGAACAAATGGGCCCACGAATTAACGTCCAGCAGATGGGGCAGGGTGCTGCACTTGAATTGCTCTCCGCACAGCGGCCAAATAGGAATAGGTATTAAAGAGCAACTAATCACTGAGTCTGCCGAGATTTGAACCCGGGCCCTTGAGGTGGAAATCCGGTAATAAGGTCACCAGTATGATTCCCCCATAGCCTGCTTCACTTGAGAAAGATATATATATTAAGAAATGAGATTATTTGAAAAATAAAATAGTCTTAAATAGAAACATTCATGACTACATCAACAACAGTATATAGGCGTTCGTCTCTTTTTTCTGAAGGATAATTCAACGTTATAAGTCGCAAGGCACTCATAATGCTTACTAATAAGCCACAACAATTAGTTTTACGGCCACTATCAGGAGTGAATAATTCAAGGTCGCATCGGTATATCGGCAGTTTTTTTACTTTAGAATTTCCCCACATCCGACGAAACGAAATGAATCAATTATCGATTTGGTGGTGATGAATCAACATATCGCTGACGCAGTCTCTTTGAAGAGGTTGTCTGGGAAGAGATCAAAAGTCTTTCTTGGCCTTTTTTTTAAGATTCCTTTTACTGCTTCCCACGAATAGCACAGGAGAAAAGGGGGCTCTTCTGCTCATTCATTTATTTTTTTAACCAAAAGTGTGTATGTAGTTAAGGAGCTTCCCTCATAACTGCGTGAGTCATAATGAAATAAAAAAATCCCAACTTTTTCTTTGTGTTGTTTAAAAATATACATCCACTGGTAGCATTCTCAGTAACTATAAAAATAAAGGGAAAATATCACTTTCCTAGTCATGCCTTCTGTGCTACAATATATCTTTGAGAAAGGAAAATCTGCATAGCATACACCCACGCCAAAATTCGCCTTGAATTAAGATGAGTAGGTGGTGAAACGGATTAACATACCTGACAGGCAATTGAGAGATAAGGGTTTGAATACCGGTCAAGTCAAACGATTTTTCCAAAGCAAATTTTATCCCCCTAGTGAAAATACCACATATATGCAGATAAATAAAGGAAATGATTTTTATCAATAATATTCCCATCGTTTACGAACTGAATGCAAACTTTTTCTTTTAAAACGTATGCATATTCCTTATATAATAGCAACAATATCCCCACAGCTCAAAAACTAAGATTGATTGGTGATAACTTTTATTCCCATTCAGTATGCTGGAAAAGCTGCTACTTAAAGGAGTTTTTTGCTCAAATTTACATTCATTATGATGCAGAAAAAAAATATTTTCCCTGATTTCTGTTCGTTATTCATAAGGAAATTATTATTTGAACTACTTTTGCAATTCAGTATTGCCAAATTAAACCTAACTAAAAAACACAAAATACAGAGTTAGAATCTTGCTGATGGCGGAAAATGAGTGTATCTATGAGGTGTAATTCTACACGAATGTGTAAATGAATTTTGTCGATTCCATTTCACAGTAAACTCCTTGATGATATTTATAAAAATAAAATTTTTCATGTGTTCTTATCGGAAAACTCATACCTAACAACATCAGAGATTGGGTAGGTCTGGAGACTACATCACTGACACATTGAGGACCAAGCCTCGGAACCCGGATGCGGCGGATATTATTAAAAACGAGTCTTGACTCCATTTCTTGTGTTGAATGGAAAACACATTTTTGGGCCATGTTGAGAGGAAAAGGCACAGTTATTTAATCACTGATTTATATTTTCATTGCATGAAAACAGAAGTTAATACTTTCTCCGGGCGGTAACGGTCATCTGAACTTACACCAACCATCAGATATAATGTAAAAAAAAACATGAAATCTTCGTTAACATTAAGGAAAGGAAGAGGCTACGTCATCCTGAGGCTAACAATAACCTGACGTTGTAAAACCAGGCCTCAAGTGTACCAATGAACTCCCTTCCTTTTCATTTTGCAGCCCCTTTATATGACAGACGCAAATCACATAGATCCTTTCGTCTCTCTTTGAAAGAATGCTATAAATAAACCCCTCATTCCTCCTGAAACTTCCCCCACTGACTTTTTTTTCCCCCACTGACTTCCCCCACTGAATGACTGAAACAACCCATCCTTTTATGGCGCAAATGACCCTAGCTGCCTAAAATAACGGGCAGAATAGTTTGGCTATCAGGAGGAAGCGACCAACAACTGTAGTCATTTGCGTCATTGCGGAAAGGTGGATAGCTTGGTAAGGGCAGGATAACTCGGCTAATGGAGGAAGGGTGGAGAAAAATCTGGTTCCGGCGTTAGCATGCTCGGAAAGTTCGAAATGGTCCACAGTTTAAGGTCCAAGCCGATAGATATAGTACTGTACTTGAAGTGCTCTCTACTTGGCACACAATTAGGCATCAGGATTCCACTGATAATTTAGAACTGACTCCGGACTTGAGATGCCGTCTCTCTGGCAGCCATACCAACCCAATTCCAGTCGGCGTCTTCCCACAACCAACCAATTCAGCCCCCTTTCAACTTTTCCTAGCCCATCTGCAAGAAGGAAAAATGTATGTTGCAATTTATTGCTTTCCTTTACTGAACTGACAACCCCTTTTCCTCCTTTAATGTATGTACACAAGGGCACAAATTACAAAGACACTTTCGTGTCTCTTTGAAAGTTCTCTCCCCTCATGTCTCTTTTACTTGTATATTAAATAAATTAAATAAACCTATTTAACCCATTCTTTAACCCCTCCCACCTTCCCTTGGAATTTCCCATCTTCGTGCTCTTTCTGTCTCTCTCAGAGGAGCACTCCTTTAACCCTTTCTCCTTGTAGTGGAAAACGCCATTAGCTTCAAAATGTTCCGACGAGGGTTTTATAATTGCGAGGATAGGGAAGGGGCCGACGACCTCCTCTTCTTCCCAAAGAAAGGAAGTGTGTTCAAAAATAAGTTTTATAGCGCGGGGAATCCAACCGTGGTGGCGGGGGACACATGTGCCGTTTTCCCTTTCCATCGGGCTCCCATCGCCCGCCGAAAATACGCCGATCGCCTTCTGGGGGACGAAACCTTGGAACTCTTGGAATCGTTTACAGACGGAGGACTCGGTAACAGTGCATGCAAATGTAATGAAGAAAAAAACCAATTAAAATTACACCAAAGTTTGAGGAGATTTGGAAATAAGAAATATAGCATCAGATGCATATTTAAAGATATATGAAAAACATACCACTTAAAATAATTTTGGTGGCTTTAATTTTGAAATTTTGGGGAAAATTAAGAAAAAAAACTTCTGAAAATGCAAACAAATGCGTAAAAAATCCGCAAATAGAAATAATTCCTCACATTTTCAAAGTATCTTCACAACTATTGTTAAAAACTACAAAAATATTTTTTTTATTCTACACCATCATGGGTCGTATCCGTAGCAGTTGCTTGGATAAATTCAAATCAGAAAAGTTTCTTGGGTGTCCTACCGGGTAATATGCTTCATATCTTCCGATGATTCAACGAACGTTTGGTTCATCTACAGGGCTTCTGAATACCGCACGAGTCAAATATGGCCATTATTTAAACCCAACAACTGGGGTCAGATGTCTCCATGGTACAATAGTCTTATTGACCGTTGACTGATTTTATCGTCTTACCTTGCATTTATAATGTATTTAATAACAGGATTCCAGGCACTACCTAATTGAAATCCAGTGCTGATTGATATTTCTTTCAGTTCAAAGTAGATCTCGATGGTCTCTCTCAGATAAAGCGGTCCCAATAGACATCACAGAAAGGCGCGCTATTATCAACCTAGTTTCACAGATCCAAGTCCATTGTTGATAAGGAGAGCATCCCGACCTAGTTGAACAATGAAAAAACATATTTTCACGAAACGGCTATGGAATACAGCGTATTTTAAAGATCATTAAAAGGTCTTTTGCGACCCAAGGGATCTGGACAGGGGAGCCGTCTGAAAGATCGTTGGCCAAAGCTTTCCTCCCCTATATCTCCTCAACATCGGGAAGGATTTTCCTCATTCTTCAGTGCTTTAATATTTAAACTATTCACCTATTGCTACCTAAATAGATACCAATTAAGGCACTGTGAAAGTTGCTCAGTTTAATTGTGCAGCAATGGCTTCCATTGGCCTGAAGACGGATGGGTCAAATCACTTGAGAGTGTGTTGTAAAGTCTATGTGGGAAAGACCGGTAGAACGATTCAGGCTAAAGGAGCATCGAAGGCACTTCAGATTGGCGAATCCGCAGAAGCTGCCAGTAGTGGAACATATGATCAACGAAGACCATGAAATACAGTGGGATGATGCAAGAATACTTAGTCGCACGCATGGCTACTGTGACCAGTCAGTCAAAGAGGACATCAAGATCCGTCTTGAACCAAGAAGCTTTTATCGTGACAAAGGATTTTAATTTAGTTGAGCCTGGAATCCTATCATAAAATGCATTAAAATTTAAAGTTGTAACCATTCCCCCCCTTGTTAGAAGGAATCAGTTATCATTAAAACATGTACATATATATCAATAAGACATTATACACTACTCTTCACAATAATACATACATTTATTTGGGCAAAATATTTGACACTTCAACACAAATAATCCAACGTTGTCTCAAATAACGATATTGGGCCCAATTTACAAATATAATTATATCAGTTTTCAAATTTCAATATTCAAATTTTATAATACAGTTCATTTATGTTATGTTTTCAGTTTTTTTGGTTCCTTTCGATTTTTATTAATAATCCTTTCACATATGGGGATTGAGGAGGTGTCCACAGGTGCGATCTATCCTATTCCTGGTTATCCTCCTGCCGGAGCCGTTCTTCATGCGCTCAATCGGGTCCCGTCGATTATTATTTCCGCTCCTTCCGTGATATCCCTTTAACTGCTCCTCTGATGTGTAGTCGGCCTCTCTCCTTCTCAGTTCTCTCCTCTATGTCGTCTTGGTTTGTCTATCACTTTCTCCCTTTTACGTCTTACATTTCCCGTATCTCTTCCTTATGTGCCCCACGCTTCCTCCTCCTTTTTCTGCAATAATCCCCCTTGTTTAATATCCCGTTCCTTAGTTCCAGTTTTCATTATTTAACTGTAAATTTCTTTATTCATTTATCATTTTAATGAATAATAAACTATTTCTGGGCCTCGAGATAGGTGTTTTGTTACAAGGTAAGACGGGAGAATCAGTCAACGGTCAATCAGACAAAAAGCCAATCAAGAGACACCTGATCCTAATTGTTGGGTATAAATTACGGCCAAATTTGACTCGCATGGTATTGAAAAGCACTGAAGATAGAGAAGAAGCCGTTCTTCAAAGCGTTGGAAGACATGAAGTCTTTAATCCGGTGGAACACTCAAGATATCTGCATCAGATTCACCTGGAAAATGTTAAATATTTTAATCGAAATCACATTTACTTTTCTTTCTTTTGCCCCATTTTTCTCTATTTTTCTTTTTAAAATGCGTATGCATTTACCTTACTATTTACCCTCCATTACGCTTTTTTCGTAGGTTTCACACCCTAGTTTTGTGCAGATTAAAATGCTCCAGCTCTTCTAACCTAATGCTCCAGCTCTTCTAAGTTATTTTTAACGTGGACAAATATTGGATTTCGTTTATACATGACCATATTTTATTTATCCAAAAATCTGTAATTGTAGCTAACAATTCGGAAATCAGAGCTTCAAACTTTATAGAAAATAAACTACTTTGAAGGGTAAGATTCCGAAACTTTTATTTCAAAATTACAGTTTCCAAAGCAATCTCAAATATTTTGCATTCATAATTTCATATGTCTTCTTACTTTTTACATATGGTAAAATGAATGAGATATATATTAACATAATAGCACTTTTATTTCAGCCCCAAATAGCATGGGTCTAATTGTAAGTGGAAACATCGGAGGTCAAAATAAGTTTCATGGTTTCAAAATATTTATATTATTATTATCCAGATTATATGATAAAAATGAGAACTCACACATCAATAAAATATATTCACTTGTAAATTATCTTGCATATAACATCACACCTAAATGATTCACACATCAACAATATTTTATTTATGTGCCCTAAAAAAGCCATAACAAATCGATTAAAAACCAAAAAGTCCTAACTGCATGCGTCAAAGCTATGTTTGATAGTTGTAATGACTACCGTTGGTGCTAATAGTTAAGCCGGTTTATACTAAAAAAAGGATGTTTAGTTTTTCCTCTCTCGTTTAAGATCCGTTTTTCTCGCGGTCATAATGCGCCAGAGGAAAATCGGAAAAGGCAGGAATTCCACGAAAGAAATCGTTAAGTAACGCCGATATTACCTCATTATACTTTTTTATTACTCGATGATCTCTTCGGAAGGCAATAACTTCCTCACGCATTATGTCATTATACAGTACGAAAATCTTGGGCAGTATTTTTTACATTAGTTACAGAGAATGGTACCGAGGGAACCAGGGAGATTTTTTTAACAGTGTTAATGCTAGATTTCCATTCCTATTTATGTCGCCTCCAGGATTTAGTATTATTATCCACCTAAAATCTGGCGTGAAATATCCACTACACGTCCGGCGGAACTGTTATAAAACGTTCTCACGCTACTATTCGTCATGACATTTCGAAGAAAAAACAATGACCTACTTTTGAGCTTATAAGTCCTTTCCATGAAAACGGTATAGGCATGGAAAAGTGCTCAATTTTTGATCTTTAAAGTCGCCGTAGGTAGATTTAGATCCTATTTCATTCTACATTCAAGCGCAGATTCAGAATTTCGCGTAAAAATTTGAATTTCAGCATATTTAAAAACGTTTTTAGCATAACTGTATGGGATTTATAATCCACTGCCCTGGGCTGCAATAACGGTAGTCTACCATCGATATATATAGAGGGGTGTGTTGTCTAATATTCCCAATTTTACACCGTAATTTTAGCAATCAGCATCGTAAGCCGAATAAGTCTCAAGTGTGCAAGCCGAGTAAGACCACAAGATGTAATTAGACCAAAGTATATTTATGCTGGATATCAACCAATGATACGCTGGATAGAAACCCTGATAACAATAGTAAGTAGGTACTCCCAGCAGTAACACTGGGGAAATGAATGAAACAAAAACGGCAAATTTTACAGTCGGATTTGGTTTTGAAAACGACTTAAAGGCCAGAAAAAACACAAATTTTTATAATTGGATAACTGCGGAACCTCTCTGAAATATATATTAAAAAATCATAGTGGTAAATGATACTAACTGATGAAAATCATTAATGAAAAAGTTAGTGGTGGAAACTTGTCGGAGGATATAATAAGAACAAATATTTTAGTTCTAACTGTACCAAAGTTTTTAGAAAAATTGGAAATAAATAACATCGTTATTATGAAAGTTCAAGGTACCTATATATTGTTTCAAGCTGTATTTTTCTCAAGATATATTATAATTTTATGTACCAACTTCATCTAAAATTTTGCATAAAGGGGTGGTATGGTTTCCAAAAGCTTTTGTCTACTGAAATGGTTTCAATCCAACTATTACAAAATTTCTTGGCGCATACCTGCGAGACAGGGAGGGGAGGAAAAATTTGGGTGTGATACAGGCTGAGTGTAGGAGAGGGTCATTATGAATATTTAAGAAACAGGGGAGCCGTTTTTCATTGTAAAATAGTTAAAAATGTCTTCATAAATTAATGTTTATAACATGAATTAAAATATTAATTAATTATATTATAACATACATATTAATTTAAAAAATCAAAAAATAAATGGACTATGAATTGAACTGAAATATACTCGATACTTCAAAATTGACAAAAAAATGTTCGAGAATGAAATACTTTATTGGATTTAGTCTCTTTCACTCCTGAAACTTAAAGAAATTTTTTCGAATTAGAAAATACAAAATTATTCCAAATTGGACTCATCCCAAGGCGATAGCTTCTTGAAAAGTATGGAGGCGTAAACAACAGGTATAACCAAGGAAGATGAAGGATATAAAATATGACGCAAATAATGAAGAATGAGAGGCTAAGGAATTGTGGAAGAATCAATGGTTAACAGAAAGGACAACAGTAGGATTCAAATAATTACCTTCTGCTGCACGTAATTATTTGAATTGTTGATAGCTGGTGATCATGGTAGTCAAATTGCGATGTGTGTTACCTCATGTTCGTTACCTCACCTCATGTGTGTTACCTCACCTTTGTATCATGTTCGAAGACTCAATGCGGTAAAAACAGAACAGAAAAAGCCTGCAGGATAGCCGGAGAAATATTGTCCAAGAAGTTGAGCCACGCGGCAGAAAACCCGGAAAGCGAAAGATCTAAGTCAGTAACCGTATTATCAACACCCTCTATTCACACAGGACTAATCTTAACAGGCTTCATTTAGGCATAGTTACATGGTCAGAGATATCAGGACAAGAATAGTCAGCAAGCGCTTGAGATGTGAGTATTGAGGAGAATTGAAGAGGTGAGATGAACGAAGAGGAAGAGCAACAAGAAAGTTTTTGGTATGGTGGATGAGGAGAGGAGACTTCCGGATGAGATTAGGAGGCACAGTAGGAGCTTAGAATAGGTAATGAGGGTGAAAAGATACTGAAGGCCGTGATAGAGAGGAGGATTTTGAGTTAGAAATGAAGAGGAAGAAAAGGAAGACGCCTTATTGGTGGGATGAAACGAGGTAATACATATGCTGTTAATAAAATAAAACCTTTATTTAAATATTTAGGGGCAAGCCCCTGTAAATATCTCAAGGTTTTTACTCTCTCTGCTCCAAACGCAACTTAAACAGTACGTAACCTTAATAATAATTATAATAATAACTATCTGGACACAATACTCCGAACGGATTGTACTTTTTCCTTCAGGGAATTCATAAAGAAATCACGCTTGCAAAGAAAATCAGAGCGTCAATGAAAACCGCGCTGTCGCAAGTCCACCAATCCCTCACTTTTATAGTCCTCAAAGTAGATAGATAGATAGATAGATAATCGTTTTATTATCGTAGACCTCCAAGGTCCATGAGATAATACATACACTTCATACAGATAATATATAAAACAGAAAAATAAAAATTAAGAAAGAAAAATAAACAAGTCAAATACAAAAAAGACTGTAGTATTATACGATATGGTGTAACAGCACACATAAATAAAACATTTTCAAGTAATATTTTACAATTTTTCCCACAATAACTATTTCAAGAAATGAAAATCATTGCATATAATTTAGTCGATAACTTTTTCCTTTAGTAGATACAAATAGAGTTTCTTTTTAAATGATTCCATTGATTTTACATTTTTTATTTCGTTTGGGAGCATATTCCAGCAACGTGAGGCGGTGACGATGAACGATTTATTTAATGCTGTGGTGCGATGTTGGGGGATTTGGAGATCAGATGAATGAGATCGAATGCAGCGGTTGTGCACTTCTGTTTTTAGGGTGAAAAGTTCGAATAAGTATTGTGGATATCCAGTAGTGATTATTTTGAAAGTGGAAATCAGGAGAAAAAATTGCCGTCGCTCTTTGACTTTAAGCCACTTAAGTTTTTTAAAAGATTCGCTGATATGGTCCCATTTACGGAGGTCATATATGAATCTTATTGCGCCGTTCATACCAGCCTGAAGTTTCGAGTTATTTCCATCGTCAATGTTAATAAACACTGGACAGCAATAATCGAAGTAGTGCAAGTCTCGTGATATTAAAGAGTATTTGATCATAATTTTGAGTCGTAAAATAAAATTATCTAACATGAATATCTCAAATTTGGTCGCTTGACGACTTCTTCCGAGATTAAACCTAGACGGATGAATTTCTCGTACATAATACCATGAATATGTCACATCAAAATCATTGGAGGTGTTTTCTCATAAAATTTTACATGCAAGCAATTACTCATTTGAGAGTGTACTATTATGCATGTTCGTGCACATAAGAAATTACAAATCCCCTATCATTAAAGCCAGCGAGGAATATTTTGCTGTGAGATTTAACGGTGGTTAGCTATTTCGTCCTTCATTTCTATTCCGTGCGCGGTGGGGGTGGCTGATTTATCCATTTTATCATTCCAGACGCGAGTGAAACTTCTTTCTGAAGACGATAAGAACGTGACGTACGCTTTTAAGCACCCTCTATACGTCGTTGCGTGCGGACTGCGGGAAAAGAAGAAATAGTAAAACGTACAGAGACTTGAGAAGCGGAGCCAATACTTCTCCACCACCATCAGTTAAAGCCACGTCTCATGAGACCATCTTCTAAGCAACTTGTGTGCAAGTACACAAAATATGTCTCGCTAGCCGATTTGCATTTTAACTGCGTGAAAAAATCGGGAAATCCTAGATTAATGAGGAGTTAAGGAGGAGGTTAAAGGGTTAAGTAGGCACTTAATTGTATGGCCGTGAAACAATAATATAGAAATGATTTCACTCATCATTTCTAAATTATCGCAATGTTGTTCCACCAAGTTAAGCCTGAAAATTTGATATATGGCCGTGAAACTTTGGTAGGTCAGGACAAGTATAAGAGTAGGCTAAGTATAGTGTGCCTGAGGTATATGAGAAGAGTTCGCAGTAAAAATAGTGGTGTTGAATGAGTCATGAAAGACTTTATGGATCCTATAGTGACGAGCATTTATGAAAAGAGCGTGTATCGTTGGTTTAGTCATGTTGAGATAATGGATCTGAATGTAATAACTAAACAGGTATGTGATATAGGAAGTAATGGAATGGGAGAAAAGTGTAGACCGAGAAACGCTTAGGTGAATGTGTTAGCTTAGACACTTAAGAGGAGAAATGTTAGGACAACAAGGACCAAAGAACGTGTATAAGGCAATGCCGAAGTGTAAGGAAAGCGAAAGATATATGCAAGGTTAGGTCAATCTGGGGGAAACAGTTAAAGGTGAGTCACGTTCATGAGCCTGACAGGAATAAAAAAGATCTTTAATTGTGCTAACCCCAAAAAGGAACGACATGATGAGTATTTCTGTATGTATGCATAGATTGCTGCAAAGTTGCTAGCGTAATAGTACGCGAAATTGGAAAGATTTATCGCGGAAGAATTTGTTACAGTAGAAATTATTATAATACAATTTTGTTTCTAAAAACAAATACTGAGGATAGTGAGTGGGAATATCTAAAATGTTAATTATATTGTACAAGGATTTGGAGGCCATTTTTTGACGCTTCGCAGAAAAAAGC
The DNA here is from genome assembly GCA_963573305.1 of Pyrrhosoma nymphula. Lineage (NCBI taxonomy): Eukaryota > Metazoa > Arthropoda > Insecta > Odonata > Coenagrionidae > Pyrrhosoma > Pyrrhosoma nymphula. The sequence goes on along the minus strand of OY754335.1, from coordinate 125,185,436 downwards.
ACGCGGTAATATTGGCTTTGATCTTGACGCCACATGGCAGTATAAATTGTCGTGTTTGAATCTTGACCTTGCTTTTGTGCGATACCACCAACGAAAAGAATAATTTTTGCATACGAAATCTTAACAATCGAGAACACAGGATGTTTATGAATAGGAAATATTTGCGCATCTTGTAGCTTACAAGTTTTCATCCACTCCTACAATCTCAGAAACGTTTAGTACTTCGCCTAGTTTCAGATACTCCGTCACTATGTTTCAAATTTTGGAATATTACTTGAGATGGCATCCCATCAGATACAAGTTCAATCATCGGTTGAAACCTTCCACGACAGCTCAAATTAAACTCTATTCCGCGCTAAATATCAATTTATCTACATATACTATCCGGCCAACTAGGGCGTGTGCCTGATCAAGTATTGAGGATTAGGAGTCGTCTTACTGCTGATGGCACAAGAAATATATCTGGCATGATGTTTACATAGTACATGATATTTAGAAGCAATCAAAAAATGCAATTACCCCTCAATACGACGGATAATATGGTTAATGAACGTTTATATAAACTCTAAAGCAGCAACAATTTGTATTCATCAAATTTCGAATTTTGTAAGACCGAAGAAGATTTTTCACAGTTGCTGAATGAGGTCGTGATTTCATCTTTAATCTCATTCTAAGCGAATCCGTTTTCTCAAAATGTAGGGGCAAGGGAGTTGGATCCACTTTCGGTCTATTGAAAAGATTTCCTTACTGACACCAATTGAATCTTGAGTTCTAGAAGGACCGGATTATCGAGAGAGAAATTGAATCTTCCGAGCAATCGGGAAATGTTACACCAGAAGCAAAAAAGTTTTTAAAGACGGGTGAACGGGATTAACAACACCAGGACTTGATTTTCAAGGAGATGAGACCTTGGAAGACTATCGTTTTAGAAAGTTTTATCGAAGACCTGAGACCAATTTTGAACATTCCCAGAAATGTGCGAGCATTGAATTTTAACCGCTTTCTTCCTTTTGATGGACAAAGTAATCACGGTGGATGTCCGGTGAATGGTGACACGAAGCTTACAATAAAAGTGTTGCCATCTAATCTCACAAGGTAGAAATCCTCTTCGTCTTAGTGATAAGTATATTCATTTAATACGGTTTCAACATTTTCAGCATCACTCTTAATAGGTAGCAACTTATTCAATGGTCCATCCAAGTTTGTTATCCAATGCTTAGTACCGGAAGTCATATGTTTAATTTATAGTGACATGGTAACAGCTGAATAAAGGATTATAATCATATGTTAAACCCTTGAAATACAGCCTAATTAAACACGAATATCTTCATAAATGTCAGGTAACATCTCGAAGCGTTGAATATTCCAATCGTTTAAGACGCAACTTCAACGCAAAAATGCATTTATGCTCATGCAAATATGTAATTTCTCGGTAGATTGCCGCACTACATATATATACACACTCACACATATACATGTGTTATGTGATGTCACTCACCTCTGGACTGTCTGTCGTAGGCGTTGATGCATTCCGAGGTCATAAACTGGCTGATGAGCGCTGTCTTGCCAACGCCCTGCGTGCCCACCATGGCCACCCGGTATGGGTCCAAGGGAGCGGCCCCCGCGCTGCCGTCCGCCGCCGCCTTGCCGTCGACCGCCTCCACCGCCCCCGCGCCGTCCGCCTTGCCGTCGGGCGCATCGCCCGCCGCCCCCTCGCCCTGCTGCCCCGGGGGCAGGAGGCTGTTGCTCCGGGAACGACGGCGCCGGAAGGAGTCCCCGCGGTTCACTACTCCTGTCGTTGTTTCCGTCCATTTGGAGGCATGGCAGAGGAAGAGGAGGAAAAGATGAGAAAGATACATTAGCGGCTCGTTCAAGAAGGAATGAGAACATATCTTAAAGATCCCAACTTACAAGTCCTTCAAGTATACATTCAAAAGACGCGGGATTTGCTGTACGGAATGGACGCATTAATAACAAGGAAAGGAAATGTAACATTCCCGGAAATTGATCTTACTGTTAGTAACACCCAACCATGGAGGATCAATAAGAAAGTAACTAGGGAGTACAGACTAGATAGATGGCAAGACGACTGGGAATCAGATAACAGAGGGAAAACAACCAAATAATTTTTTCCGAATCTGAGAGAAAGATGGAAACTGAACTTTCGCATGAACAAATAAATCTCCGAAATTGTGACTGGACACGTGAACAACTTAGCGTATTTAAAGAAGATGGAGGAAATTCAAAACGACGTCTGTATCTGTGGAAATGGGATTGACAACATTGAGCACAGAATTTACGACTGTGACGAATTCAAAGACGCAAGAGATGCAACTAGCTGTGTCATCCGTGACTGGCCGGAGTGAATGGATGCATTACTTAGAAAAAGCCTTAAGAATAAAGAAGCCATCGAAAACATTAAGGAATTTGCGAGAGGATGGACGGAGAGGACGGGAAGAAGATAGAAGAATCAAAAGGACCAATAGGAGAGCGAGGAACTTACATTTGTAAAACAGAAACAGAAAAAACTGGAACAGATATTGCACGTATAGCAAAAAAGAAGATACAGACGGATGAAGACCAGCAAAGAAGAAAACAAATGTAATCAAGTATAACTATAAAATATGTATACAATTTCCTATTAAACAAATTGTAAAACATTGTCATCAAAACGAGAGGTAAAATTTATGGAACCCAGATTTACAAAATTAATGTAGCACTCTGCATTTACGGTTTCTCCATCCGCGTTCGTTGACTTTGGCTGACAACAGTATCAATAGCCATCTTGCTATAGACTTCAGGTCGAAGACCTGAAGACGATAGGAGAAGGAAGGTCAACTTCAACCTGAAGATGATAGCACATGTTAGTGATAGATAGTGATTCTTGTATGATTAGGCACAGTAGCAGAATAGAGATGTTTAGAGGTAGGGGAAGTGTGGTGTGGTCGAATAATGATGCATTGGCAATGCATCTTAGGCAGCTGGCAATATCATTTTCGAGGTTTCCATCGCTTCCGAGGTAAGTACAAAATTATTTTTGTTAAGAAACACAATACCACATTTATTGATAAGGCCGAGTGCATTTTTGAGATTCATTTCATAAATTAGGAAATGCTGAAAGGGGATCAATTGATTTGTATTATTACTACTCAAGGGATTTGTTGTTTTTATTCAACGGTGTATAATTGAAAGCAATTCCATGCTAGTCCTTGGACAATATTCTTTTCTATGCAGTCAGTTGTTACTGAGACTGATCATTACACGTGGTATGATTAAGATCAAAGGCCAAAGTGATGACTGTTTTTCCTTACAAATGTTGAAACTAACGGTATATCAGGTTTCACCGTTTTGAGGGCTTGAAATTAACGAAAGAATATGAACCGCAAAGAAGTGCAAACCAAAGTTTACTACAAGAAGAAATAGTAATTTAATAATTAATAGTGCCTCTTATATATATAATGTGCATGTGTTTTGGGTTATTGATTTTAAAACGTCACTCATATGAGCAGATTACTTTCTAGATAAATTTGGATTTCCAAATGAGCATTTAAGAAAGTGACGCAAAAAACGTAGTCGTGTTCCATGACATTTATATTTTTCAAATTTAGCCTAAATTTTATACTTCACCAATTCTTACCAGAGTTTTCTCACTTGGAGATAGCAGTTCAAAAAATACGTCTAATTTTGGATCTTAAGCCCTAAAGGACATGCGTCACGGCACCGTAAATTTTCTAAGTTAACTGCCAGTCTGAAGGTGTGATGAGGGAGTTTGTCTCCCAGTTTGCTTTGAACTCGATCTTGCTTGTTTTTCCACAACATGGGAAATGTTTCTGACGCTGTAGACTGCGAGTAACTTACGACCGCGTTTCACTCTAACTACTCAACGTGCTCTTGCGGAAAACTGCAGTTAGCAGTTGCCACAATCAATCAAACCTTTCTCTTCATTGGACTCGTCGAAGTCTTTGCTTTGACTTACGATCGTCAATTAGTCCGGAAATATGTTTGTAGAAACTATTCTCCTAATAATGCATGTACTACCGAATGCATCCCTAAGGAGACAAATATCACACCTTTAATTGAAATTTTTGTAAGTAAAAAATTATAAATGAGGAGAGGTATAAATATGATTTCAGATACTCATACTTCTATGGTGTGTTTCCTTCTCTTTGGAAGAATACATTTAGAGCATCAAAAGTAGGCCTCCTAAATGAGATGAAGGTATGTAGAGAGTATTCCAAGCTGGGGAATCAGATATTAAAGGAAATAATTGCGAATCTTTGCAATAAAAAACAAGAAGATTGTAGTAATTCTCTATCCATCCAAACCTAAATTACCTGGAAGTTTATCGGTAAAAATAGCACCATATTTGGCTCCTATGCCGCCAGATGTGTTCAGCGATCAATTTGCGTCTTCAAGACAATACTTAGTTAGGATAGCAGTGAAATTCATTGATTAACGGTTTTCGTAGAAATTGCAACAGGAAAAAAATTGGCCTGGACCGGGAATCAAACCACGTACCTTTGACTATCCGGTACAATAAAGCGCCGACCATTACGCTATCCAGACACAAATTACCGAGGCAATGTTAATACAAAAAATATTGATTTTGGAAAATGAAAAACTTTTCCCGAAACATCCAGTTGATGGTTTCACTCCTTTTTCAAAACAAGAAAGCTATCACCTATACATGGTTTTCATTTGTTTGTGGATGTAAATGGAGGTGAAGATCACAGTTCATTGTTTTTCTTGATGCGATTTTCACTAGTTTTGTTGATTTTTCCGTGTATGACCTTTGATAGTCTCTTAAAGACAGAAGAAACCTAATTATTTGAAGCGGTCTTCAATAAATTTTCATGTTCAATCACATGTGACTCCTCTTTTACTATGTCAACAACGGAGGAGAGATCAGACATGAATAAATTCAACTTTTATCAGTCACGAAAGGTCATTGATCACAAAAAAACTTTCTTAATCTCTGAAAGGAAATAATTTACTTGAACACGGTAGACATATTTTTCAAAACTGTTAACAGTCCATTTCCTTTCAACGCGAATTCAACTTCCTCCCTTGGCAGCTTACATAATCGCTGGACGTCAGCAGTCTCTCTAGCTAACAAGGCCAGTGACTCCAAACTTACCGTTGGCCCGACGGAAACATTCATTCATTACAGTAATCTACCGGTTAGAGGTAGGTTGTGATGAAAGTCAGAGAATATCCAGCGAACTCTTACACGTGCTGTGCCCTTTCTACCTCTTGTATTTCTTTCTTCATCTCAGCATAAGTCCTACCTTTCTTCATCCGGTCCATAAAACCGATTCTCTTCCTTCCCCTTCCCCGCTTACCCAACATCCTTCCCTCTATCACGACCTTCAGCAAACCATCGTCCCTCATTACCCCTTCCAGCCACCTACCCTGCCTTCCCCTAATCTCATCTATAAGTTTCCTCTCCTCGCCCACCATGCCAAGCACTTCCTCATTTGTCTTCCTTTCCGTCCAACGCACCTTCTCCATCCTCCTCCACACCCACATCTCAAAAGCCTTCAGCCTATTGTCATCTTCCTTTCTCAAGGTCCACGTTTCCGCCCCATACAACGCCACACTCCATATCAAGCTCTTTACTAGCCTCTTTTTTACATCCTTACTTAAGGTCCCCGTCATCAGCTCCCTTCTATTATTGAACGCTTCCTTCGCTAGCGCTATTCTCCTCCTAATGTCTTTCCTACTATGTCCTCTTTCTTCTAGCGTACTACCCAAGTAATTAAATTGTTCAACTTGCTCCAGTTTGTGACTTCCTACTCTTATCACCAGCTTCGCTTTCTTTGTCCTAGAGAATCTCATTACTTTTGTTTTCCTATTATTTATCTTCATTCCGTATTTCTCACACTGCTTTTCCAGTGCATCTACTAAAGTTTGCAGTCCTTTCGATGACCGACTGACCAACGCCTGGTCGTCTGCGAATCTAACCGACTTTATCCACTGGCCTCCTACTTTCATTCCCACGTCTAGCTCATCCCATGCCTCTCTTACCATTTCCTTAGCATAGATGTTAAAAAGTAAAGGCGACAACGGGCACCCTTGCCGCACCCCGCGACCTATAACTGCCCACCCTGATTCACCGTCCGCTACCCTTACATGAGCCCTCTGCCCCATATATAAGTTTCGGATGAGTCTCCTATCACGCCAATCTATTCCTATTTTCCCCAGTATCTGCATTAGTTTCTCCCAGTTTACTCTGTCAAACGCCTTTTCGAAATCTACAAAACAAGCGAAAACATCCTGATTATGCTCTATGTTTCTATCTATAAGTGTCCTCATTACCGCAATCGCATCTCTGGTTCCCCTCCCCTTCCTAAACCCAAATTGGTCATCGCCTAAATAGCACTTTGCTCTGCTCTCCAACCTTCTATTTAGTATTCTAAGCAACACTTTTGCTGCGTGCGAAATTAAACTGACTGTTCTATACTCCTCGCATTCTGACGCTTTCTTCTTCTTCGGGATATGTATTAATACTGTTTTCACGAAATCCTCTGGCCATACTTCTTCCTCGTAGATCCTGCGAATAAGTTCGAAAAACGATTTTCTCCCCCTACTACCTAGATTCTTCAGTAGCTCCGAAGGTAGGTTATCAGTTCCCACGGCTTTTCTACCCTTCATCTCTCTTAGTGCCCTCTCTATTTCACTCTCAAGTAACTCTGGTCCGAGGTTATCTTTATCTATTGTTCCTTCGTCCTCTAGATCTAGGCTAAGGGGTCTATTCTCGCTGTCATATAGCTCCTCTACGTATTCTCTCCACCTTTCTTGGATATCTTCCTGTTCGATTAATATCTTTCCTGTTTTGTCCTTAACCTTTGGTATCGCTTGACCTCTCTTACCACCCGATAACATTTTCACCTTGGCGTACAAAGCGCCCACTTCCCCCTCCTCCTGCATCTTTTCCATTTGCTCACATTGTCCCTTCCACCAGTTTTCTTTTGCCCGATTGGTCACTCGCCTGAGTTTATTATTCAATTCCTTGTACTTCCTCTTCCCTACGTCGGTGTTCACGTTTTTCCATATCCTTCGCTCCTCCATTTTCTTTATCATTTCTTCTGTAACCCACTGCTTCTTAACCCTCTTCTTTTCCACCGTTCCTATTGTTTTCTCTGCCGCTCTTGCGATGCCTGTTTTTATAACCTCCCATCTCTTCTCTATGGTTCCCATCCGCTTCTCTTCACCTATGTTCTTTTCTACTAGCTCTTGGCATTCCCTCCTTTTCAACTCTTTCAATGCTTCAAGGTTCCACCTCTTTATCTTCCTACCTTTACAAAGCCTTTTGAATCTAACTTCACACTTCATCATCACCAAGTTATGATCCGTGTCCGCATCCGCCCCTGGATAGCTACGCGAGTTTTTTACACTGTTCCTAAATCTCTGCCTCACCATTATATAATTAATTTGGTATCTCCTAGTGTCACCCGGCTTTTTCCATGTGTACCTACGCCTGGGGTGATGTTTAAACCAAGTGTTTGTCACTACTAATTTATTTCTTCTACAAAATTCAACTGCCTTTTCCCCGCGATCATTTCTTCTTCCTAGCCCAAACCCTCCTACTTCTAATCCGTCCCTCCCTTCTCCCACCACTGCATTCCAGTCACTCATCACTATCAGGTTTTTCTTCCCCGGCACTTCTCTAATTATTTCTTCTACTTGCTCGTACACCTCTTCCACCTCTTCCTCCCTATGGTTGCTCGTAGGCATGTATACCTGGACCAGTACGAAATTCGTCGGCCGTGCTTTTATTTCTACCACTAGTATCCTGTCGTTCACCTGTTCAATGTTTACCACCCTCAGTCCCAATTTTGTGTTCAGTACCATGCCTACCCCCCGTTGACTCTCATCTCCCCCACTATAGATCACTCTGTAGTTATCACTCCAATAGTCCCCGCTATCCTTCCATCTAACCTCGCACAATCCCAAAGCATCTATTTTTCCTTTTTCCATTTCCTGCTTAATATTTTCAAGCTTCCCGGCCCTCATCATGGTCCTTACGTTCCAAGTTCCTATTTTTACCACTGTTTTCCTCCTCCTCTTCCTCTTTTTCTTCTTCTTCTCCCTCCTTTCCCTTGTATCTTCTGATGATGATTCTGATTCTGTGCAAGGATTTCGTGTGATGACGACCGCGGAGGCCTTGCCTCCCCCGCTGCCGGGCACGACACCCGCCCTAGTGGGCGGCGTCCCGTAGTTGCCAGGAATCAGATCTCTTTGAATGTCTTTCATGTTCTGGGAAGTGATAGTTGAGAGGTATCCCACGCGACTCAACGGTATTTTTAACGTGACACCATCACGGAACTACCTTTCGTCTGGCTCCTACCCTTCGACCTATCTGGCATGGGTGGCCCTACCAGGAGCAATGTACTTGCTCCTGCCAGTCCAGCTCTAGGGGTCATTGGAACGCACAAGCCCTTCCACCACGTCAAGGTCGTAGTTCAAGGAAGAGCGACGGAAACAAAGGAAAGGAAAATAAATGAGGTTTATCGAGCCAGAAGTCACAAAAAAAGCTTTTTCGTTTCCTTTTCCGCTCTTTCAGAAAAGTTATGAATAAAATATTATACCAAAACTTATAAAATTTGGCAAACCTCAGAAATTGAACAAGCATCCTGAAGTCCCAAGGAGGGATCAAATGCTAAGTTGAAAATACATGGGGAGTCAACAGAACCCTACAATTGTCGAAATAGGTGTAAGACAAGGTAATGCACCATAAACACTTTTGTTTACTCTTGTATTAGAAGCTGCAGTTACAAATATATACTTTATAGGCAGGGTATAGAACAGTCAAAAAAGCAACATATCTTGACGATATAATAATTTTAGGAAGATTGGAAGAAGTGGTAAAAGAAAAATTTAAAGGGTTGAAAAATACCACCAGCAAAATGGGACTTACTGTGGATGATGAAAAAACCCAATACATGGTATTATCAAGGTATCAAGATAAATATATAGAATAACTAAAACTGATACTATAAAATTTGAAAATACGAGTAACCTTGAATATTTTGGGTAAGGGTTAAGCATAAATAATGCAATCTCAATTGACAGAACAAAAAAAAATCTGTAGGTGACAGATATCTATATGCCCTTGAGAAACTAATAAGGTCTAACTAATAAGTCTAAAAATAAAACTAATAAATCTATATTTGTAACACCTTTCCCAAGAAATTCTAGCTTAAAATCTAAAAAATAGTAGCCGCAAGAAAAGTTGTGACAAACGGTTGCTTTACATGGACGTTGGTAAATAAAAACAGAGAAAGACAATATTTTCGAAAAATAAAGAAAATTTTTGGACCAACGCAGAAGGAAAGACGGATAATAATGTGAATGTGAATGATGTAACTAAGAGAAATTCAGAATATAATGAGCTGATAAAAAAGAAACCATAGTCCGCTTCATAGCACCACAAAAAATCCTATGGCTAGGTGACATAATACGCATGGGAAAGGCAAGAGCTACAAAGAACATTTATGACTGTAAAGCAGATAGAAATAGACCCCGAGGGGGGCCTAGGAATAGATGGAGAGGTGTTGTCACAGTTAATTCACTAAAAATTAGTATTTCTAGCTGGAAGGAGCTAGCAAATGATAGAAGAATAATAGCGACAACTAATAAAAAGATCATTGTCCATGGAGTTTGAAGTGCCAGTATGGCAATCAAAAATATATTCGTAGAATAACCTGTATATTTTGTACCATCATTTTTGTTTTCAATAGGAAATCCGTTTCATATGTGATAACAGGATATTTTTAAACAAGTAAATAAAAATGTGTAATTTAGAATTTGTTTAGTCAGTGTAGAATCACCATTAGCGTATGCTGTCGTATGAGAGCTTTCCGTCCATCCCAAATTAACAAAAAAATATCTTCTATTAAACAACCCTAGGTCAACCAAGGGAACTTGGGACCTGAAACGCAACCATATCCACATTATCTTCGTTGCTCAAAGTGTCGTAGCTCTTGGAAGCATTAATTGCTAAACTCGATGGTTTCAGGCTTCACTTTGTGAAAATCCATTCTAAAGAATTAAATGAAATGGTACTTTTTTCACAGTTTATTTCTTTAAGTCGACCGGTTTCGTCGCATAGGCGACATCATCAGGTCTCTTAATTGCTGCTACTTTAAAAACGAAATCCCTGAAAGTTGGGAATTTCATCTCGGGGGGATCTTATTACCTATCTGCTCGTAAAACAAACTATTTATAGAGTTGGAAGAAGCTTGCTAGTAATCAATGAACTTGAATTGAACAAGCTACTCTTAGATGTCCGTTTCATAAAAATAAACCAAGGTGATATATGAATAATAAGCCTCATACTCGGGGTCACATACTTTGAGCGGTGACAGTAGGTACTCACTTCGAGAAAAATAAAATGGTTTGGGTAATGGTAAGAGACCATTCAAATATTACGTAAGATGATTTTGGCAACTTTTTGAACCCCCTCCTCCCCCATGTAAGACAACTTAAGATTTCATGAACCCCTCCCCTCCCGTTCTTACGTAAGGTTATACATTTTTGGAACCGTTCACATCGATAATAATACATGGGTGATTCCATGTCCAAGTGTGCAAAAAATGATTTCTTACAACCGCCAGTTTTTTTATTCTTTTTCAAAATCACAGGCCCTTGGGAAACGAAGAAATATGAATTTTTAGTCTGAATCGATAACGATTTTCGACATTTCGCGATTCACAGTAGGCTCGCAAAATACTAGATCTTCACAAATGTGATGTCTCCAAACTAATGAACGCAACGAATTGATCATGCCATTTTGTATAGCTTAGCATAAATGCAGGCGTACTAACTAAACTTACGAAGTAAGATTTTTCTTCCGACGATAATTTAATAAATTGATAAAAATACGATCTCGGAAGTGGGTAACTTAAATCTTATGTAAGATTGTCTCGGACCCCCTCACCCCCCCCCCCTACGTAAAACAATGTAAGGAAAGCTCAAAGCCCCTCTCTCCTCAAAACGTCTTACGTAATACTTGAATAAATAATAGAGAAATAAATGAAATTTACAAAATCTATCTATTATAATTTTTGCATTTGGAAATAAAGTTAACTGTTGAAGCAAATTAGATCAGATAGTCATTTTCAGCACTTAAAAATGAAATAACTAAAAATATAAGCGAGGGGGTTGAGAAAATAACATGCCACCTACGTAATTCATATTACTCACGCCAAACTACGAGCTTTATGTTCACCTGATACAAGGCAACCAACACGACTGTGAATAGGTCATCTTAATTAGTTCAATTAGGTGAACTATGGTTCAGTGAAATATTCCCTAAAGAAAGCTATCCATAAAATCATCACTACAGCGCACATCAGAACAGATCGAAAGCATTGTTCGTGAGTGCTTGAGAAAGAAACGCATTCAATCACGACTTTTATGCAGAGGCGTTAAACGTAGATATTTTAAATTTTGTTATTACTCTTTGGTATAAATCCAATCTTTTAGGTGTGTAGTTTGAACGACTTCGTTAATTTTCACAAAATATTCGGCCGTGACCATGGTGCACCAACAGAATGCCATCTACTAGCAGGTTGCCGAATTTTTCGCGTTCGTTTCGTGCGTACATCATTCAACTAGCCGTCATGCGCTTGCGCTGACGTGTTTTCTGATAAGTTCCGTTTTGCGCTGACTTCAACACCTTGAATGGAAATCTCCCGTCATCACGTGCGGTTTGGCGTCCTGCGATCGAAGCTAAGGGATGAAGCGATTTCACCGCAGCAACGTCTGTTCCAAGGGGGAGGGGGGAGAATACTGGCACGTGACTATAACCCTTGTGGAAGAAGGAGAGAGGGGGATAGAGGTGTATGGTTATCGGATTACATTCCAAATTTCGCCGCGCTATAGCGGCTCAGGCTCTACTCTCTGGCTCCGCCTCAGGAGGTGGCTCGAAGAAGAGATCTGGACGAAAGGCAAAAAAATCATCTTCTCCATCTCATAAGGGTCAAGCGGGTAGATGGACCCTCACCAACTAATATATCCAAACAAAAGTCTTCCATAGCAGTATAAAGAACTTCTTCAATGCTGCAATTTAACCTATGAATCTCTTCAATAAACAAAACATCTTTTGCATTTAAAGTTGTAAGCACCGCAGCTAAATCTCCGGCTTTACTAAGAAGCGGACCGGAAGTTGCACGAAAACTGACTCTTAATTCTTTGGAAACAATTTGAGCTAGGGTTGTTTTACCAAGTCCTGGAGGACCATATAGTAAAACATGATCTAAGGCTTCAGTTTTTGTCTGTGTAGCGTTTATAAATACTTTTAAATTTTGTATTAAATCCTTCTGTCCAACAAAATCATCTAATTGTTCGGGTCTGATATTAATGTTACGTACATCTTCCGCATATTCCTTACCACATGATACTGATTTCATAGTGTTGACAGATCCTTAAGTGCCATGCGAATAATATCCCTGGTTTCTAGATTAGGTGATTCATTCTGTATTTTTTATAGTATCATAAGCTTTAATTTTTTCATAGCCAAGATTTAGAAAAGCTGAAATCGCATCTTCTTTTACTGGATGATAGTTACTTTTTTTATTTATAATTTTCTCACTTTTCCATGTAATTCAGTGATGATCCGATTTATGATCTTTGTACCTAAGTCACTTACCTTAAGTAAATTTTTATCTTCATTTGCCACTGCTAAAAAAATTGCTCTGGAGTTAGCTTACTTAAAATCGACATTGTAGTCTTATAAATTACCCCATTTACTTTAACATGCAAGCGTAAACATGATTGTTCTTCTTTATTTGTAAAACCACTCCAAAACATATAAAAATCTTCCAAAAACCTTTTTTTGACTAATTACATGGGTAGGCTTCCATATTTTCCGCCCCATTTTAATTCCCTTTCCTTATCTACCGTAACGCAGAATGGTTCTCGGTTGAAAAGTTGAAAGAGAGAAGCCACTTCTTCATGTTTTGACTACATATCGAGTACGCCAAGAGCATTTGGGATCCTAAGCAGAAAGATTTTATTCACAAAATAAACTAAATCGAAAGGAAAGCCTTGTTACCTTGCCTTGTTAATTGCCTTGCCTTGTTAAAGCCTTGTTAATGCGAAAGAAAGATTTGTTAATAATTTGTACGAGCAAACGGAGAATGCACAGCTGCTGGAAAGATTGGGTTCGGAGGGGTGGGAGAGTTGGTTGCCATACATGACAAAGATTACTTGAAAAATCCCGATCTCGTGAGTTTCAGCACTGCACGGAAGATATAATTTTTAATCCAGCACTATTTCTCTAGAACTGATAGAGACACAAAATAAAAGAGAGAGAGATGCACTTTCGAACTGATGGGTACAAAAATCCTTCATTTCACCCATCAATTACTGACTACAACGAAAACAGAGCGGCATACTAAGACGCTCCAGTTTACATGACATTCACTTTCGCCCTCTCCGTCTTGCCATTCCCTTTTCCATCCCCGTGTCATGGCACATGTTCAATCAGCCCCTTCCTGTAGAGTCTACAATGAGAATATGTATGTATGAATGTATAGAAGAGATAAAAAAATAATCACCAATTCACATCAATCCGAAGAATTTTTCTACTGTTCTTGAAGTCATTCTCCTATCAGATAACCAAATTCACATGCCATGATGACGATGGACGAGACAAGTACATCGAAACGTCGGCAGAAAGACAGTTTGACCCAGTGGTGAAACCCAACAAACTTCACAAAGCGCCTTCACCCTTCATTCAAAATTCCTTCTATAGTCCAGTGCAGTTAGATTCTGACCCGAACATTTAAAAGTACTAAGCGGGACCTTCTTCAGTGTGATCGGACACTTTTGTAGATGACTCAAAAAAAAAGTCGCGTGCCATTTGTGGTGCGATGGCCGAGATATCCTGGAAAACCTGTTGTTCCTGAAGCATTCCATGCTTGGTCTCTCTCAAACCTCTTCATCCCCACATGATGCCTTATTTCAACACCTCCCATATGTTTATGAGTAAATTTCATTTTTCGATTTCCAGTTTCCTACATGAGCTTCCATGTCATCAGCAGTAGTAATTAGTAGGGGTGAGCCGATAGCCTTTTTTTCCCGATAACCGATACCCGATATTTTGTCCCGATAACCTGATTTGGACCGATATTTTTATCATATATATATGTAGGTACCTGTATATTTATTTAATACCTCAAAGGTAGAAAAGTGCTATTTAGGCTATAAAAAATTGTGTTAAAGTTTAAAACATTTATTTAAAAGTTTGCAAAATATAAACATTAACAAGACTTCAGAGATACTACATGTTAGTACATATTTTTAGCCAAAAAAACAAGTTGTTTAACCTTGTTTGGGTTCAACGCTCCCCTTGTCTTAGATGATACTAAATTTGCTGTGCTGAAAAACCTTTCAGATGCAACAGATCCTGATGGTGCAGCTAAAACTATTTTGGCTACTTCTGACAGATGCACATATTTTTTACAATTTTTCCAATAATGAAGAGGATCAGATTCAATGGGCAATAATGATTCCTTCAGATAATCCTCTAATTCATCCTCTGGATTGTCTAGGGATATTTTTGTCTGAGGAAGAATCATACTGTACAAACTCTGTGAAGGGCAACCCACTGTACTTTTTTTGTTTTTGAAATTTCCAAACTGGCATCTTTTTTTAATGAGTCTTTCATAAAACTTATAACGTCTCTTTTAGCTTTTATTAGTAACTCTGGGGAAGAAAAGACAAAACCTTTAAACCTTGGGTCCATCAGGGTAGCCACTGAATAAAAATGGCTATTCTCTATGTTTTTGAATCTCTTTCTCAAGTTTACTATTAATGATTGACCAAATGACTTGGAATGATTTGTATCTTTGTCAAACATAGCATTTAATTTTGCAATCAGACCTCCTATCAGCGGAATGACATTGGCAATGGATGATCTAGGCCCTTCCTCACTCATTTCAAGAGTAGCACATCTAAAGAATTTCAAGCAAGGAACAACATTTTCTATGAGTTGCCATTCTTGACTTGATGGTATATCACTGATGTTTAATGTAGGGGCAAGCCCATTGATCATTTTCTTTTGTTCAACGAACCTCTCAAGCATCAGAAAGGTACTATCCCACCTTGTGTTTTGGTCCTGTACAAGTTTATGCACCGGCAAATTATTGTTTTGTTGGTAGGCAATACGCAATTTGTTTGCACTCAAGGAATGCCTGAAATGCCCTACAATCTTCCTCAATTTGGAACAAACATTGGAAATAGAAGTTTGATTGAGCAGAGCCTCCCGTACAACTAATTGCAGTGTGTGCGCAGCACAACCTTCACTCGGGATTCCACACATTCTGAATGCCGAAACCATGTTAAATGCATTATCTCTAAGAAATAAATGTATGTTTCCCTCTTAATTTTCCATGATTCTAGTGTTTCAACTAAAAAATCTGAAATATTTTCACTCGTATGATAAACAGGACTAAATGGAACAACTTCCAAAAAAATATTTTTCTTCACAAAGTCTTTCGTGATGAAATGCACCGTCAATGATAAATAATCATCACCAGAATTCGATGACCATAAGTCCGTGGTACAGGCGACTGTTTCAGCCTCCTCCAACTCGTGCTTGACAAAGTCGCATGCTTGGCTGTATAAAAATGGGATTATCCTTCGGGAGAAGGTCTGGCGGCAGGGTACAGCATATCGAGGCTCCAAATATTTCATCAAATTAATGAAAGCTGAAATAATATTACATATGAAAGCAATAGAGAACTGATCAATGAACAAAATGTCATCACAACTTACGAAATACTTACAGTTACTTTGAACTAATTTGAACGAAAGAAAGTTCTCGGCCAACATCCGACCTATTAGGTTAGTAATTTTCTTCCTGCGAGGATCATCTTCCGTGTATGGTTTCCTCCAAATTTCACTGAGTGAAGGTTGAAATTTCATCTTTTTTTGGCGTTGACGAATTTGATTCGGCTGACACAAAGGACGAGCAATCTGAAGCACTCGAAGATGGACGAGAATTATCCATTTTTTCATCATCACTCAGGAGTTCAGATATTCCTTCAGGTATATCTTCAAGACTTATTTTCGAAGTCACGATGTTTTTCTTTGCAGTTTTTAGTCTCTTCTTTTCCAGTTCTTGGAATTAGATCAAATGGTTGCTTTTCAAATGAACTCTCAAATTAGTCGTAGTATACGATCGAGAATTTTTTCCACCACGAGACACACGTATATTACAAAGTTTACAAGATGCCTTATTGGGGTCATCATGTTTCACAACAAAATACTTCCACACATCTGACATTCTGACCAACACTTGTATCAGTTACACACACGTGATTGTGAGGCTTAATTTTGCAATACATATGTATATTCGTGCTTGCGCTCATGAAAAATTAGGCTACGCTTTTGTACTGTTTTCAAAATACAGCGCCAACTAGTAGATTATTTCAGAAGGTTGCAAACAACAAACAAGCGGACGAAGCAAAATATTCAATTTGGAGATATACAGCAATTTGTTGAAAACGTTATGCTATAGTGGAAAAATTATCGGATTTTGATGCTCCGATACCGATATGCCGATATCCGAATATCGGCCAGTATTTATATCGGAATTAATTATCGGCTCACCCCTAGTAATTAGTACTATGATTGGTTTTCTGAAGTACCTAATATACTCTACTCTCCTATCAATTACAATTTATTTCCTTCACAAGCCTCGCTATAACCATCTTTTACATTTTCTCGGCGTTTTTCATCTCTGCAATGCATCCCATTCAATACATAATCCATAATTTTAGAAGGTTTTTATGAACGGTAATGCGTCCAAGAAGTTTTTTCCTCATCTCACCCTCTCACATTTTATACATCTGCTTTCCATGACCATTTGTAGGACATTTTCATTGCTGATTCTCCCTGCCATGATGCATTCTCCTTCTCTAATGACGCCAAATATCCATCGCCATTCCTTTCTAAATTTTCCCTTTCTTCAGCATTCCTTGCATTGTAGTTTTATAAAGGTCATTTAACAATATATCTTACAGTGTAAGGGAAGATGTAAAGGAAGACTTCCACGTTTTTAAAATGGAAGGGCAATTTTTTCACAAAAAACTTTACTAACACGAAATACTTCAGCTTTCTAAGCCTCAAAAGTAATTTGATGATGGTCAAGTGAGCAGAATCGCGTTGTGATGATTAAGTTTTTATTGGTAAAGTGATCTTTTAATTTAATAACATCAGTTAGCAGTAGGCGTCAACGCAAACTTTAACAGCTACCGAGATAGAAATACAATGGTTTCTAGGAAATGTTTCCAATCTCGTCAACCGTGGACGTAAACCGCCAGCTTTAAAACTCAGTCCCAACTTTCACATACACGGTTTACGCCAGCTGATGAGCAGAATGTGTCACAGTTATAATTTTTCGCTTAACAGCCTTCATTGTTGTAGTGAAGAAGAAATTATCGTAGTCCGTGCTTGGTGACGTATGAATACCTATGATAAATGTCCCAAAGTTTAGGATAAATTTCGTTTTTTTAGAAAATAGATACATTGATTAGCTATTATTATCATACTATATCAAAACGAGTAACAGCATTCGAGTTTCAGGTAACTCGAAGTTATTTCTGAATGTATACTGTCAACATGATAAGTGCAATAATAATCAGAGGAGAAATTAACTCTCAAATAGATAAATCAAAACGCACAGCAGGGAGAAAAAGTGAACATTGAGATGTAAAATTTAAATCGAATATCATATTGAGCTGTTATTAGCCCAGCTTTAACGCTATATTTTTTTATGAGATCTGCTCTATATTCCTACCATCAAGTTTTTCCACTCTTCACCACAGAATGCTTTCACTCACCAATCGCCCTTTCTACCAAAATGCCTTTCCTAATCAATCTCATATCTTCCGCTTACCCAGCATTCTTCCACCGATATCGGCATTCAATATATTATTGCTTGCCTCATCGAACTGCATGCCCTCCAAATAAGTTCTTCCACCGAATCTGCTCCCTACTTTTCCTTGCATTGCTATGCTTTCATCACGGTCATTATAACTCTTTTATTTATGTGGAGTATACTACCAAAGGTTTATAATACACAAACTCTGTTTGAAATAACGTAAAGACAATAAACAGTCAAGTATTTAAACAAATTTTTTAAAATCCTATGCATTCCCTACAACGGTGAAACACGTTATAACCTTGTGATTGGTTAAATACGATTAATTAATTGATTGAGGAAATGTGTGAGCCAGTTTTATTTAGCCAAAATTAAGTATGGTGCGTAAAAGCTTTCTTTTATCTGTGTTCTACGTTGTACATGAGTTGTTAGAGTCTGGCTTCTGCCCTTTTCTACTAAGGAGTTCAGTTTAAAAAAAATTTACTCTGAGCCTCATATTACAAAAAAAGCATTTTTTAGTTACCCTATTTTGCTCTCATCGGCACATATGTATATTTTTTTACAATGAGACTGGCGATGACAACAGAAAAGTTTTCCAGAGATCACACCGTAACGAATAAGCAGGTTTTAACAGGTTGAGAGTCAGATACATTATGGGGAAAGTAATTGCAGCCGAATTGTTCTAAATATCATGGTATAACATTATATAAACACCATGAAATTTTAATTCACCCACGTTAGATATGTCTACACTGTCATATTGTACTGTATTGTATATTAAAATGTAGACATAAAATGAATCGCAAAAAATTGAATTGTACTTGCTAACTCTCCAGGTATTCACAAAGTTTTGCGAAAGATGCCCTTATAGGTTTATTTTGCCAGGAGAAGATTACAAAGTCATACATTCTTTCCGAATTCGAAGAAATAATTTCCGAAATAAACTTCCTCATTATTTTAAGATGGTCTCAGCTGTTTGGAAAAAGAGTCTAAAAACTACTAAAGCGTTTAGGAGGCTGCATAGTCTTAAACCCAGTGATTTTTCACGTGATACAGCTATTTTTGAATAAGATTAAATAGCCTAATCCGCTGACATTCCACCTGTTGGCTGAAAGAGTGAGAATCGTAAGGATATAACCCAGAACGTGGCTCCGAAGGAGAAAAATAGTCCAATCTTTTTCCGTTTCCCGCCATGCATGAGAAACGCCTTAATTTTCGGAATAGACATTTTTTTCTTGTTGAGCCTGTCTCGATCTATCTTAAATTTGGCCTTCTTCCATATCAGAGACCCTTCTCGGATTTACCTAATTGTTATTCTCGTTGGACGGGGCTGTTACCGTCTCGCCGCTTTGGGACGCGAAGATCTCCCTTTAAAAGTTTCCAGGATACCAGCAAAACATAAGCAACGGTGATCACCATTGAGTGACCGGTCCAACTTCACTTTCTCCCTTTCTAATGATCGACCCTTTAATGGGAAAGCGTCATCAGTTTTTTACAAATCATTTACGTTCTATTTACTTTTAAGAAATAATTGTAGTCATTTAAATCTGTTTTAACCACGAATTCCCAGGTTTCGGTGAAAAACAAGGACGTAGAATGATGATTAATAAATTACGTGATTTTTTTCCGAGAATATACTGTTTTCTTCAATTTGGGAAAAATTATTGCATATTAATGACAATAAGGCAATGTGCACGTAATAAAGTATATTCCAATGCAATGGAAATCAACGAAGAGATATTATAGAGTTAGGGTTAAAATATTTCAAGACGCACACCGCTGTTTTATTTCGAGAGGATCTCTGGAGATGATGAAATAAATATAAGCTGAGACCATTCGCTTCTAATGACTTTTGAGAGATTCCACACGTTACGGATTAGGTTGATTCATTCTAAAGAGTGGTCGAGTAGAAAATATTTTTTGTTTTCCTAAACCAGTTTCTCACTTCTATCTCCCTTTCACTCGAAATCAAATCATGTATTTGTAATTTAGATCTGGACGATCTAGATAAAACCAAATTTGAATAGCGAGAAAAAAAGAATTCGGAGACGAAATTTATCAAAATTGGTTTGACACTCTAATTAATCTATTCATTATTTAAATATTATATATAAGGTAGACATCTAATCGTTATGGTATTAGTTTTGGAGCCAGAATTTGAGATGGAACACAGCATGTTATCAATTGGTACATGAGTTTCTTCAAACCTTTTTTCAATATTTAAAACGCGTTATTAGAAGACATTTCGATAAAAAATATTTTCACATCAGAGTCTAAGAAGCCGTAAAGCTTTGAAAATTCTCGTCTGCTGCATATAATTGTTTGTTATTCAGCTATGGAAAGGTAAGGGAAAAGAGATTATAGTCCCCATGTTGTGCATTTAAAAATTATTACGCATAGCCGCATAAATTCTAAATTTACGATTATTTCTAAATTTAATGAAACATTTTCGTGAATTTCCCGTTTTGGCCCCATTCGTGTTGGAGGTCATGCAGGTATAGTTAGAAACAGCGCATTAGAAAGCGAACAATTAATAAAAATTCCCATTTCTACCCTGTAATGGCAACCTAATGGTGATTTTTCCGTAATTGTTACCGTTTTACGTCACTAATAGAGTTGTTTATTCGCAATAGCCTAGTAGAAATAATAATATTAATATTAATTTTGTTGTTATTTTTCAAGTATTTATGAAATTTTAGCTCTTAAATAATGGATGAAAGCGTAACAGAATGTTTTAATAAAAGAAAACCCACCATATTCCACCCATGGCAAACCCAACCTAACATGATCCAAACCATCATGGCTAAAGCAGAAAGCATGGCGGATATAACTGTAAGGCACCAACTTTTTCTCCCAATAAAATCATTTCGAAAAAGTAATAATATCATCTTCTACTTTCCTCAATTTCGTAATTACTGAATGTCGTCTGAAGACCTGTACTAATCTGTCCTCACTCATTACAATCCCATAACATGTTTTGGAATTGGTTTGAACATGGAAATTCTTTCATCCCTCAAGTACTTTCTATCGCATGGCGACCGTGTTCGTTTCGTGTGGAGATTAAAATATGAAATGAAGAAAATAGAAAAATATCCCAAAAACATCTCGTGTGACAACTTTGTATCCAAGACAAAAAGCGATATAAATTAAAGGACTTTTATGAAAGGGATAAAAGTCCTTTGACTCGCTGACGGCGGCGGTGGGGTTTTTGTGGGCGCCTCACTTCTCCAAATGCCACAGAATCCTTTTATTTCTCCCCGCTTCGCTTTCTCCCATGTCTTCCCATTCAGTTTTCACAATCTCCACTTCTTGAAACTCCCGTCTCACTTTCTTTCCAGAAGGACGTCAAATGAAAGTCAATTAAAAGTGGCCCCAGCTTAAAATGATTTAAATGTAAATTAAACCACAACCTGGTTACCTATTAAAAAATGCCCTTGGCTTGATAAATATAATTACAATTATACCTTTCCATAACAGTTTTTTGCAATTTAACTTTGGTATTTAATTTTTTAAATGAAAGAATCATGCTGTGAAACATGGAGAACAGTAGCATTTTCTATCGAATATAAATTCCAATGTAGCGAAAAGCGAAGAAGAGGCTGGTGTGTAAGTTCGACTGCGTATAAAAAAATACACAATTAACCAAATGTAAATAAATGATAAAAATAAATAAATAGAATAAAATAAACAGAAATATATAACATTAAAGTGACTGTCCATTAAACTAAATAAGGTATTTGCAGGCTTGCAATAGTTGAAGCAAAAAGCGTCGGTCCTGGTGGCGGCGGGGTAAAGCCCTGACCTGCGTGGATTCTTCATCACTCAACGCAGGCTGTGTGTGTTTGTCCAAAATAAAATACTAGCTAAATCCGGCTACGCTTCGCTGTTTCTCAGTCTGATATGAAATGAATGGGAAAGTAAATAAAAGTATTTTAGCGAACATAGATTCACCCAGAAAACACATCATTCAATTCAATACCCTGCCTTGCGTTGCTGTAGCTAAGCTGTGGAATGAAAGGAAAGGAAGTTAAAAATATGGTTTTTACAGAAAATAATTTTTTATTGTAAAGCTAGTGGATTGAGTACATTTTTTGTTTGTCCTATTTCTGCATAAACATATAGATCAGACGGTCTACCGACTCTGGAGCATGCGACGTATATTTGCTCATGTAAGAATAATTGTCTTCGAAATTCAAATCGCACGCTTGCAAAGATTGCCCTTGCGCTTTATTGATAGTCATAGGAAAAGCAAGGCGTTTTGGAAATGGAAGTCGTTTGAACTCGAACGCCATGTCGGGCGGAATGAGTTGTATTCGTGGCAGTAGTACGTCTTCACCTTTATGAAGTCCAATCAGAATTCTTGCTTCAATTAGATTGTTCATAAATTTTTTAACTACTAATCGTGTGACATTGCATAACTTTGGCTGATTGATGTTTCGTAGCAATATAATTGGCCCTCCAATTTTCAAATTCAGAATGTGTGACGATAATCTGGGAACATTGTGAGAATTAAGGAATTCCGTTGGGAAATTCACTTGGGTTCATCACGGAGTCAATAGACATGTATGTGACTGTTTCACGTACGATTCTGTTTAGAATGATGTTGTTCATATCGTATATGCCAACATTTTTATCCGCTAGAAAGGCTCTTCCACTCAACCATGCGTGATTTCGTTAATTTGTTTTGATGCTTTGGAAAACCTTGTCTACTAATTCTCATTTTGAATTCACGAAATTAGATGAGGAGGTGATTAGTCCTGTTTCTGAATTTGTAGGTACAGTGCCGATACCAACCTAGAGTAATTGTATTTAAAAAATATCAACGGTTGGTTCGGTTTGAAGCTATAATCTCATATTTGTGCATAAACGCATTTTTTTGACTATGCTCCTAAAATTTGTATACTTCAACCAGGCATGCAATTCATCATCTGGTGTTGAGCGAGGTATAACTGGAAGCGTTTGCCTGAAGTCACCAGATAGAAACACCAATGCTCCACCAAATGGAACCAGAAAATGTTTAATTCTTTCAATGTATGGTCTAATGCTCCCAATGACTTCTTGTGAGCGATTGTACACTCATCCCATACAATGATTTTGCACGACTGAAGAGCCTTTCTCATTTCTGCTATTTTTGAAATGTTACATCTTGGTTTTTCTGTTAATTGCATGTTTAGCGACAGTTAAAGAGCCGAATGCGCTTTTCTACCTCCTTCAATTAACGTGGCAGCAATGCCTAAAGAAGCAAGAGCTAACGCAATATGGCCGTTTGTACGAATTGATCAAGGATCAAGAAAATTAAGAACATTTTTCCAGTTCCACGTTGAGCGCCCAAAACGTTCTATTCCCCCGCATTGGTTGGCCACAGCTTGTATGATGGGATCAAATGCTATCTTTCGTTCTGAAAGTTATTTCGGTGTATTTTCTTGGACGAACAGCTGAAAGTCATTTCTGTTGCATGATTGCTCTTTGAGCAGTTCTCTGTCGAATGCTGAATTGATTGATCGATTTAGTGCTGTCATTCCCAATTGTACCAACAACTTGCCGCACATAGCAAGACAAAGATCCTCAATGAAGATTAGCACTTCATTGTATATTTCTTCTGTGAAATCCAAGCCACGCAAAACATAAGAATGAAATAAGAAAAATGGATAGTAATACAGCCATATTCAATCGTCGCTAATCCAGGAGCTAATGCATCCTAAAAAGCATAACTGGAGTCAAAACTCACCATGTAACATGCTAGGCAGTTCAAGTTTTTTATAGTTATAGAAAGAAGTAATACTTTTTAATGCTACTTCTGACAACTTTGCACTTTTCCTAAAATGCTAATGGATTAGATAGAGTAACTAATTTTAGTTCATGGAAGTGGATTCATATATTATTCAATTAAAAATATTTATTTTAAAGTAATATTCTCAGAGTATATGGAGTAGCATGATCGTTTTCAGAATCTTTTAATTTATATTTTCATCAGGTCAAAACATGGGTAATTAGAACAAATTAACAATTCATTGTCACGAAAAACCCTAGTATATATGCTAGTTACTTAGGCATTTTAACTTTCTTATAATGAAAATACATTAAGGTGGAATAAGTATATACTTTATATTCAGGAAGACTAGTGCTTCATTTCCACGAGAGAAAAGGGCTAAGGTTTCTACGATAATACTATCCCACTCCTAAAAACTTACTAAATAGCAGTAATTAAAGAATATTTACATGAAATATTTTTGTATTGGGACTTTCAGCATACTTTTTCAGTTATTATTCTCTCTGGTGCAAGTATTGGCAAAATTAAATATTTAAAAGATCATAAAATATAACGTAAAACGTATTAAATAAATATCTTCTGCATAGCCAGTGAAACAGAAAATAGTTCATCCACGTTAGAAAGCAATGAAATTTATGATGTTTGTAAAATAACCACTCGTCATTGTAAGTTATAGAAGAAGTGGTTAAGGATTGACTTTTGTCTCTAAAACACAAGTTACCTTCTCCATAGCAGTAATTGGCACAAAACTTCCTTCCTCATCCTTAGGTGTACACTATACGCCGTAGAAATCAAAGTAGGTGTTCTTGAATTTTATTCTCAAAATTAAGATTTCCATCCAAACCATCGGACATAGACCGAGTTATCACACTTCTATTTCCTCATTTAAGCCTCCCACGAAGCGAGTTTCCGACAGCTGCGCTCAGGACTGGACTTAAACCGCGAACGAGGGTGGAAAGCCAGCTTCACTTGTTCAGAAAAGAAAAAAAAAAGAAACGCGCTCACCGCAAGTCTCGACGCCGCACCTTAACGCATACACTCCCCGGAGGCCACAACAGACGGGCGAGGAGCTTCATTTATTTTCCAGTCTTTTGCCTGACAGCCGTCGCATCGTGGGGGATGCCGACCGCAGGACGAAACCAGCGCGTATGTGGGATTACTAACCGTCGACGCCAGCGGTCTGACGCGCAAATGCTTGAAACGCCATTGGTCTGTAGAACATTTTAAAAGGAGAATTGTAGCCAAAATTTATTTTTTGCTCCTATCTAATTTTGAAAGACCACCACGGATATATGATTTCATTCCGTGAGTTTTCCGTTTTATTAATAATAAATTTATGCTATTGGCTGTCAGACTATTTACTCCCAGCTATTCAATATTTTTTAATGCTAAATATCATATTTTTTAACTTTTGGGGAATCACAACTGGATTAATATGAATTTTGTAAAAGTATTATTTTCAAAATGTTTTACTTTTTTGATTCCATAAAATAAGGATCTTAATACACTAACTTCTCCAAACATAGACATTTGTTGACAGCTCTTGTGCTAATAGCCTAACGAAGCTAAAAACAAGTGTGTAATGCTCCGCAAACTCAAACATTAGAAACGAAATGATTATGGAGTTCATACAAAAGTAAACCACCTAAATATTAACATGTTTTGTGACCCACAGTATCTAGCACACAAAAATAATTGTTTTAAGCCTATAAATTTCTTCTTCCTGAAGAAGTTGGAAGCACCGAAAAGTTGCCGGCCCGTATTCACAGTCAGGTATCAAGTTGGGACTAGAGATCATCTTGATGAAGATCTCCTTGTTGCTCAAGATGCTCTTATTTGAGCCACGGCTTCATAGTCACGAGACAAGAAGGTTTGATGAATATGAGCTTATTTCAACGAGGCGATCTTCATGATTCTTGCGCTTAAATAAATTCTAGTAGTATCACCATTCATAATCGCTCCCTCATTTATTTACGAAGCAACTCTTCTCCTATGGAACAGCATTAGCTTTGAAATGATATAAATGGGATAAGCTCATGGCAATTTCGTAATGAGAAGCTCTTAAAAAGGAACATATTGGTGAATACATGACAAGATAATGGAAAAAAGAAAGTATGTCTGTCCTCTCATGCTTTATAAATACGCATTGCCTAAATCACAGATAATTTCTGGCATAATTTCAATACGCCGCGAAGTACCCAGAGTCAACGTCTAAAAAATTTAGTTAAAAAATTATTTCGTGGGAAATAATCAATTTTCCTCTTCATTATTTATGTTGCTCTAAAGTTTTAGGTACACATTCATTCAAAAAAATTTCTAGACTTGAGTTTTTTCTTTCGAGTGATAAATACCATAATTTAATAAATTTTTCAAATAAATTGCCACACGCAACCCGTCAATACAGGTGTAACTCTACCGGTTCAGCTTGTAAACCACGAGAATGAATATTTGCTTTGAGAAACTGAGTTTTTAGGGAAATAGAGAAGTATTTAATAGAGGAAAACATGCTCAGAATAAAGTCTTTGAACAAGTTGTTCATCTGCTGAACCACGAAAATAGGTTTTAACACCAATTCTTGAATGCTACTGCAAGATGTTAAACGAACTGGATAATAGCCACACTTGAATCTTATTCCAACCGATGAGGTGCCTACAATTGGTTGTTTTAATACATATATACCATCACACCATTTCCTTTCGGGGTAGACAAAGTTAAAGAACTGCCATTGCTGTTAGTCCTATATAATTTCCCTTTTAATAATTTCCTCCACAGGGCCTTATCCTAATTCCTATCTTAGTGTCCTAGTCTCGTTATTGTAATATTTTTATTTCCACAAATGGTTGCAATACGACATGGAGTTTACCAGGCAGTGCAAAGTTACAAAAGTACAATAATACTTATGCAATAAAGACAGATTGAACACCTTAATGCACAATAATGAATAAAGGATATGAAAAAATTTAAACAAACTGTTTTTTAAATAATATTTGATGCTGCGTAAAAAAATCGTATTTGACGACTATAAAACAAAAGTTGAGCTCAAGCTCGCGCATGAGAGGATCTTCGACAAGCAAATGCTGAAGACGCGTCTATGAATACGTGCCGAAGTAAATCAAATTTGAGGATGGGTAATAACCCCCTTATCTCTTCATTAAAAGCTCTGGGAAATGTGAATACCATTCATGAGTTATGCTAAGGCGGTTCCACCGCAACTATTTGAGTCAAAACAAAGTGGTCATTCAAACTTCTTTGGATGATTTGATATTGATTCATTACATACCTATTGTACTTACTTTGATTCTTTCACTTTCCTCTCAAGCTTATGATAGAGTTTGGCTGTATTTTATCTTTTTCAGATTCACTCTGAACTATGCCTATGGAGTCGACTGCCAGAGGTGGTGTAACTAGAAATTCGACAGCAAATTTCTATTTACGCCCAGAAACGAACAGGTTGGAAAGTTTTGGAATCGAGACCCAGATTACTTTGACAACTCTAGCGGATCCCGATCACTTTCTCCGAATACAAGCGAGCGTTGATTCGGGATCCAAATGTTCGCGTATCACGATGAAGATCGATGATGGGAGAGGAAAACGGTTTTCGCCGGGGGGAAACCATCACCTTTGACCTTTACCAATGGGGAACAAACAACCCAGAAGCAGCTGATCCCATTACCGGGATCCAAATCAGACCAGGCACACCGATAAGACATGTCAAGGATAGAGCAGCGGCGACTCTTGAAGGAACCAATGGTTCTTCTTATTTCGCAAAAAATTATGTAAGGCCAAATGTGCTGTATTTTTTTACGACAGGAGAAAATTAACTCCTTCTTTTGATGGCAACTGTAACAAAAATTCTTTCCTACAATTAAGGAATGAACGTCGCTCATAAGCATGAATATACTACTTAATTTTAGAAAAAATTCTGCCAATTGTGTTAAGAAAACAAACAAACTAAACTATCTCTAAATTACCAAGAGGCCTGTCTCAATAGTTGCAAGAGAAAACACAGAAGATAGGATTCTCACGGCAAAGCGGTCTACAAAAACGATGTGTTCCGTTCTTTCTATCTAAGTTCATTTGCATCAAGGAAAGCCAGGTAGGTTGGTAAGGGTAAATTGATTATGGACGATTGAAGGAAGGGTGGAAAGAAACCTGGTGTTGGCTCTAGCCTGCTGAAAACGAAAGGCATCAACGGGGGAGCAGTAAATCGTCCCATCTAACAGACGAAGTTCTGCAAACTTCAAGTGTCCTCCACCAGACACCCAATTCAGATCCAGACCACTCTAACACCGATACCGAGGAATCTCATGCTCTAAAATATACATGAAAATGCACATGTTGCTCAGCATTCATTGTGATTTATGTTCATGTATTCCGACAATACATTACAGATGCGTATCAACGGGAAATTTCCATTGCATCAGGAATGCATTTCATGAAATATATGTATGTAAAAATGCATTTGAAATTATTTTGCAATAATTGAGTTCATCATCAATGGGTAATAAATCAGCCGATGATTGCGAAGAACAATAGCCAAATACTATTTTTCAAAGTAATGAAAAAGTTCCTCATATATTCCAATAGTTTCATATCAATGTCTTCTAAAATAATTCTCACATCTAGGCCTCCTCAAATCCAGCATTATTTTTTATAATGCTGTGTTCAATATCTTTTATTATCTGTTTTTTTATTATTTAATTATAAGATTATTACTTCTTGGTGCTGTATTGCTGCTCACTTTTGATGGATCATGGCCTCTTATTTATGACTCTTGCTGAGGTCATGCTACATCCTTGCATGATTACTCTCTTCAGTTTAGCATACAATCTATCATTCTGTATAACTTCAAAAAACACAATTGCAAAATCCATTTTCTCCTCTTTCCAATCATTCTACCATCTTAAATTGATTTCTGATTTTCATTCCCCTTTGTCACCGTTCGTTCGTTCGTTTCTCGAAAATCGTTCGACTCCTTACCGTGCAGTTGATTTCCTCCAGCAACCTTCTGTCCGTCCCAATTGCGTCAAGAAATTATTTTGTCTTCCTTCCTGTTATTCCTTCCTTTTCTCTCCATTTTAATCTATAATCATATATTTTGTCTCTTCTCATATTCTCTTTACTTTGCTTATGCTTTGCTATCATATGCCGCTATGTTCCATATCTGACTTGTAACTAACTTTTTCTTATCACTTAACCCTCGCTTCTTAAATAGGTGAACACCATATTATACAGAGTTCCTTATTAAGGTATCAAAAGATATCACAAGTCATCGTATGCAGACCATTGAACAGGAAATATATTTTTGAAATAAAAATAAAATTCACCACTATTCTGGGTATTTTTAAACTTTGCTTACGCTTATACCCAAACAGCATCCCATTCTAGAACTAGAAACCGATTCCAATATCGGATGTGCAACTCACCATATCGACTTATCTAAGGAGATAATTCATAAATGCACACACCAATGTAGTGTCTCCAATTGGTTTTAATATAAAATATTCGTCATACGCTGCTGCTTGGCTCTTGGTCTAAAGTCCTGCACTTAACTAAAAGTGTGCTTGATTAAGTACTTACAAAGAATTCGTATAACTGCGTACTGATTGGCGATCCGTCATAATGCACATAATTTGTGAAGGATATACGAAAGACGAAACCATTGCAGATTGCACGTTGGAACGTAGTATAGTATAGGAAACAATAGATAGGAATTTACTCGTACAAATATGTATCATTATGTCATTACGCATTTCTAAATATTGGCGATAATGGATCTGGTCCCAGAATTCGAATGGAGACCGGCTCACACACTCCGGGACCTGTGAGGCGCCGGCGCCTTCCACCCTCGTCAAGAACACTCCTTAACCATTTAGACCCGTAACTCTCCGCTGAGAAATAACTCCTACGCAGGCTTTAAAGAATTAAAAGGTAATCTGGGCACTTTTTAAAAACTGCCAGGAGCGAACACAAAGTCAGACAGCCATTTGAAGGGCTGCATTGGGAGCCGATACTCAGCCAGAAGTTGCAGTCAAGTCAAGGATTACGAGAAAATTTCCAATCACAAGTATTTTATGTTGAAACAGAGGGTTATGATTCATCCTTAACACAGAAATAAGGGAAAAAATGAGAGAGATACAGGGTGGAACAGGTGAGTTCAAGAATTCCTTCTAACCATGCACCAGCAGTGACCGAAACGGAGACAGAGTGTGGCAATGATCCGACAGAACACTTGTATATTCTCGTCCCTTCCATCTTTCAATTCCATTTCCCTGTCCATCCCTCTTTCATAGCTCGTTCCCTTACACCCCCTGCCGCACGTCTTTACGTTGGATACATGGTAGTGTGTAGATGATGATTTATTCATTACTCATTGTCACATGAGCATGGATAATTTAGGAAACCTACTAGTAGAGATGCATTTGTCTCGGAAGCAAATATTATTGCCGGAAATACGCAGATGAATATACAAAGCGGAAGTATGCGTAGTAGACATTAGGTAGCAATACTACTCTACTATTATCATTTATCGACTTTTTTCTGTAGTAAAAACTACCTTAGCTTTTGGTTTACTCATTCAATTGAAATTAGGGTGTTAAGTGTGCCAGAGGACCTTGAAAAAAATAAAAAAATGCTTTGCATGAATAAAGGAATATTTCTCTAAGTTATATAAAATTAGCACAAGATGCTCTTTTGGAATCTATTCGCACATGTTACAGTACTTAATTAACCCGAGATTATTAAAAGCGAATAGCAAAAATTCATGCGCTATTTTACCTTTTTCAGCCCATATGAGTTACACCGTGAATTCAATTGGCACGTAGTACCTGAAAGAAAAGAAAATATTTAGATTAGGTTTCTCTGTCATTGTTTATGTGTAGCCTTCTACCGAAACATCAAATGTTTAAAATAAAAGTACCACGCATCATTGGCCGAGGTTAGATGTGTAAGAGCCCATGGCAATATGCGGCCACGGCTAGCGGTGCTAAGGGTAATCAGCTGTATTTTCTTCAATGCCATAATTATAATTCAGATTTTGGAGCATTATAAAATAATTCCCAATACATGAATAAATCGTTGTTGGTGAAACAAAATTATGGGTGCGGCTTCTCATACCGAAGGCCCGGGTTTGAATCCCAGCTGTGGCGGAGATTTCTCATTCGAGTATCGTTCTCAACTTGGGCTGTAATGAGGAGAGTATTTCAAATGCAGTGGGTGGGTATTCCGTCCGTCAGATGGACTGTGGACGCATAATCGCCTTTCATTAAAGATAAAGTACTTAATGCCGATGTTGAGTTTCACGCCACCCATTCTGCATTCCCCAGATAATCCATCCCTCCACCGACATACGAACCTTATAGCGACATACGTCGCCTTTCCCAAAAAATCAACCAGCCATGGACTGAGAGTTCCTGGAATCCACGCAAGATGGCGCGGTGGAGGGCGCCGCATAAAAGATTACTCACTTCTTCCTCCCTCATGCTAAACCCTTCCCTTATCAACCCAACCCACCTGCTCCTGCTTCGAGGATAATGCTGCGAAATTCGTACATGTTTTTGGTCTTGGTTGGAGTTCCTCCCGTACCGGGGAAGTAATATTCGGAGTTAGTTGGGGGCGGGGAAGGAGGAAGACACGGTCGCAGAGAGGAATGACTTAGTTTGAGTTGATTTCGAGTTTAAAACCAGGTGGGCGGGAATGTGTACCTTTATTTGAGAACTATTTACATTTTAGCGGAGGAAGCATGGCGTTCAGGATGGAAATTGTTCGGTATTTGTGGTAGAACTCGTACTACGAGTATTATATACACATACCATCATACCATCGTTCCTTTCAAAGTCTGGTACAGCCAAAAGAGGTTACTTCTAGGTGAAAGGGCTTTTAGGTAATAGGTAATTTCCCCCATGCTGCTCCAACCTCGCAAACCTAGCTTGGTTTTTCCGCATTAATTCACTGCTTCACACACGCTCTCTTGTTCTTATCACTCCGAATATTCCTATTGTTAAGAGTCTCCTCTCGGTCTACTCCTTCCTCTTACACCTTTCACTCCTCTTTAATAAATCTTTTTTTCCATTCTATCAACATTGCCAAGCCTACGAAGCATATTCCTTCATGTGCACCCATAACTGGAGCATACCATACACATTTTATCATGATCTATTCATTTATAACGCCATTCATCCTACTTTATTCGCTAATACTTCTCAGGCAGACCATATACACTAAATTTAGCCTAAATTAATGCTCATTCTGGTATACCCAAGTTTCACTGCCTTTTAATAAGTTTGGAAGGAGTTTGACGTCGTTCAGCAATGTGTTTTAATAATGAATCACTAGAAAGAAATATTTACATTGTGGTCATTAATTTAATATGTCTCTTCCTCTAACAATGTCTTATTTTCTTTATCAACACATCACTATGGAACCAAGAATTTGTAGTAATAAGAAGGTATCATCAGTTTCCAAAGTCGGGTTACGCGGCGTGCGCTCTTCTACGTATTCTGCCGTAATAGAACTTTGCGTATTGCTTACGCGTTCCATGCCCACTGGGAGCCAATTTGACTTACGTGGCTGGTGCAGATTGACTTCTTTGAATTCACTAAGAGAGTTTTCCATGACCTTCGACCACGAACTCCCCGCATAACTCTCCCTACAAAACCAATTCGCCAGGAAAAAAAACGTGAAACATTTTCAGGATTAGAATGGGAGTTTTCGACATAACTTACGTGAGGAATATTTCGAATGTGGAATGTAGCGAGTGGGGAATTTATCAAATCGACTCAGGTCGTTTCCTACGCGTAGAGATATAATATTGAAGCTATTTTTCATGCATATATAATACTGGATGGGAATAAATGGCCCGGATATGTTGTCGAAAATTCCGCAGGCTAGTCTACCGCGACTGAGGTGATGGCAGCGCTGTAAAAAACGGGCATTGGTAGAACTATTGGCGGTGGTTTAAACTTTCCACAGAGCGAGTAATAAGGGTTATGTTCATGAATAATCGGGTAATTGAATGAGTAACACTTCAGGAAGTAAATACTGATTAAATTTAAATTGGATTAAATGCCGATGTCTGGAACTCATAACGCTTATTCATTTAAAAAAGCCTTAAATTCATAAATTCATTTTCATAAAAAACTGCTGTAGAAATCAAGGAATTACATTATGGTCAGGGTTGTTTCCTTTACAAAAATTTCAATTACAAATTACCTACTTATTTTTCTACTGATCTAGCAAGAAGAAAGGTAAGGGTATTGAGCTGCCGGCTGGACAGGTGGAAACCTACGTTCTTTATGTTCTGTTTGCCGTGCTACCTATCAAGAATCGGAGTCTGAGGTAATTTCACAATTTTTCTGGAATTGAACGGAAGACTTCAGCCCGGTTGTCTAATCATATTCCCAAATAGCATGTCATTGCCTATTGTCCTCGCAAATATTATTGTTTCATTTTACATATTAAGTGAGATATCCGTGATTCTTTGAAACTATGTCAGACCTGTTTACAGCAAGGGACAGAAATAAGAAACCTAAATATATTTGCATGAGCATGAAGTTGATGGGAATATATTTTAAAGCGATAAATAATGCAATGGATATAGGATGCGAGGGACAAGGACCCCATAATGTACAAGCACACATTTGGTGGCGGGGAGATTGAAGGATATTTTGATTCAAAATATGAAAGGTTCACTTGACCAGTAATTGAACGCTGTAGCCTGCCTTTACCGGACCAAAGTGCTAACTAGCCAATTTCATCACTTATGAAATCAACGTGAGTATATGCAACCATTTTCCCGAATGAGTAGTGCAACCGAAAAATGGCATTCGGATACCAAAATAACGTTTACGCCATTAACACTTGAATGACGTAAGCGAGCCCTATGAAAATAAGTCTATAAGCATTTCCATAAAGTAATTAATATACTTTAATAAAGTAATATTAATTGCAGTTCCAATTAATGTCCGAGTTATTTTTCTAAAAAGTATAACTCTATGTGAAAAGCTGGTAAAGTAGGAAATGAGTTTTCTCTTGTGATAATAGGTGTGTTTGTTTGGGCCAAAATTAAATGAGATTCTTTCATCTATACGTCAACTCTACACGAAAAATTACTACAATTGCAAGAGAGACATCCTGAGAGGAGGAGAGTAAGTGTCTCTTTAAAAGGAAAAGATTAAATTCGTTGTTCATTATATCGACCTCACATTTACTTCAGTGTATAAGAAAAGATTGAAGTTTCGCCCGTGATTGATTTCGAGGAGGTATTTCAGCTCTTTGTCATTTTACTTTGGACTTCTCTTTACTTCAACTTAAAATCAGTTTCATTCGTTCTATAAGCCATCAAATTAGACTTCTTACGATAGGGGTATTGTCAGCTGTCACCAATTATAAGATAAGTAGGCAGTTATTTTGCAAAGTTGCAGAGTTTTCAATAGGCTTATATCCTCTCCAGTTGTTCGTGTTTATTTCAACTACGAACTACTACGATGACTGCATTCTTCCAATTTTCTTTTTTATGCTTAAGCTCTGTTAAAGCTTTAATTCCATGTAAAAGCATTCTACACACACTCGTTGAAATTCTTTCTTACTTCCAAGATTGTAATGGATGGATGTAACGGATGTGAATGCAAATTCCAATGAGGAATATTTGAATCTCAGGTAACATCCAATCCGCAAAAAGCCCGTGCATGTAACTACAAATTCAAAGTAATGTATTACAAACAAACTAACAGAGTATAAAATTGGAATCCAGCATACATTTAACCAAAATTTCAAGTATTTGCAACAACACGGGTACTACAACGGCAACTATCTAACTGGAATAGGCCGATGGATGCTTTGATGATAAAAAATATGCTTTAAGAGAATCGGGGGATAAGGATTCGTAGTTACAAAGAGATGGGAAGAATGGGATTTTGGACAATTTGAGGTAATAAAGGACATATTGATAGCGCTCGCGGATCTGTTTTAAAGGATATTAGTGGTTGAAGTGCATATATTTGAAGAACACGGTGGTAATGGTATTCTTAATTATTAAACAGACTTGGATACAAGGTCAAGGCATAAATAAGACGTATTGATAAAAAAATGAACCTGAACCGAGAATAAAACCACGTGTTGCTGGTCCAATGCATAAACTAACACATAAACATGCTTATTACAAGCATCTCTGTATCTATGAGGAATCTACCAGGTTCTCCTTACGGTTCAAAGAGTAGGCACTCGTAAGACTAATAGAGTACTTCTCAGAAGCTGCCTGAAAGGGCATATGCTAAATTCATCATCATTGCCTTGATAAGCAACATAAATGATTAGATTAAAATCTGTTGAACATTATGGTGATGAAACAGTTGGAATCACTATCATTTAAAAGAGTACATTAAAGGACTTGCGCAACTGGCCGGGAATTTTTTGATACGTGGTAATTTTTTAACAAACTTTAAAATGCTTTCCATCTATAATATTATATATAGCAAACAAGGTTGAAAAGATTAAGTTGGTAGATTCTAAATTTTAAAAAACAGTAGGCTCTTTATTAAACATAGAGTTCCAAAAACATTCAAATAATTTGTAAATCTGAACCAAAAGTAAAATTGTACCCAAATTTTTATCCCATTTCTCATATACTTGATCCTCCAAACTATTTTATATGATGAATGGAAGATTTTTTTCACATAACGTCCATTCTCTGGGGGCCTTCCAAAGGGTCACCTTTGAAGGGGTCCCGGATTCTAATCATCTAAAATAGACGGGAGAAACTTTGAGAAACGGTTCTGGAAGTTTCTCCGGATAAATCCCCAAAAACGACGAAGAAATCCCGTGAGTCGACCAAAGGGGCACATAGATCCCTTTCGACCTCTCTCCCTCCATTTCTTTTACGTTCCAATTCCCATTTCCTCGCCATTTGATCTCTGAGCTGCAGTGTGGAGGTCAAAGGAGGAAGGCGGGCCAGGGTTCG